>CM056057.1:191738267-194138267 GCA_029574335.1 Rana kukunoris
CACATAGGTTCTCCAGACTCTGTAATAAATATTTCTGGAGACCGTTTCCTAGCCTGAATCAACGTAGATATGACCTGATCTGAGAGGCCTCTGCCCTTAAGAATTAGGGATTCAGCCGCCAAGCCGTCAAATTTAGCTGCTGTGAAGCAGGATGGCAGATTGGGCCCTGAGACAGCAGATCTGGGCGCAAGGGGAGCGGCCACGGCGCCCCGACTGACATCTTCACGATGAGTGCGTACCAAGCCCTCCTGGGCCAGGCTGGGGCCATCAGGATCACAGGCCTGCGCTCCACCCGGATCCTCCGTAGAAGGCGGGGAATCATCTGCAGTGGAGGGAATGCATACAGAAGAGAAAACTGGTGCCAAGGGCAAACCAAGGCATCGGTCCCGTAGGCCGAGGGATCCCTGGCTCGGGATATGAATTTGTCCAACTTTTTGTTGGATCTCGTTGCCATAATGTCCACATCTGGGACTCCGAATCTTTGGCAAATCTCTTGGAATACCTGGGGGTGAAGAGACCACTCCCCCGGGAGCAACTGTTGACGACTCAAAAAATCTGCTTGAGAATTGTCTATCCCTGGGATGAACTCCGCCGAGATGCAGGGTACATGGGCTTCGGCCCATGAGAAAATCAGGTTTACTTCTCTTTGGGCTGCTGGGCTCTTCGTGCCCCCCTGGTGGTTTATGTATGCCACCGCAGTGGCGTTGTCGGACTGTATCCTTACTGGCAGACCCTGAAGGGGGAGAGTCCAGGCGATCAGGGCCAGCCGAGCAGCTCTGATCTCCAAGATATTGATGGGAAGCAGTTTTTCTGCCTCTGACCATTGCCCTTGCTGGGTCTGTTCTTCTAGAACTGCCCCCCAACCTGACAGGCTGGCATCCGTAGATACTATCTTCCATGTGATGGGGCAAAAGGATTTCCCTTTTGACAAATTTTGAGAGACCAGCCACCAAGACAGGCTGCGCCGGACCTTCGGGGAGAGCACTAACGGACGATCTAACGCCTGAATGGACTTGTTCCAAGCAGAGAGAATGGCTGCCTGAAGATATCTGGTATGGATCTGGGCGTAGGGCACTGCCTCGAAGGCGGCCACCATCTTCCCCAGCAGTCGCATACATAGGCGAATAGTCAGCCTCTTCTTGCCTAAGATCACTTGAACTGCTTGAGCTATTGATCTGATCTTTGCTTGAGGACGGCTAGCACCGGGCTAACACCTTTGTGAATACCCGCGGAGCTGTTGCCAACCCGAAAGGGAGGGCTACGAACTGGTAATGGCAGTGATCTATCATAAAACGAAGAAACCTGTGATGTGCCGGGTAGATCGGCACGTGCAGATACGCATCTTTTATGTCTATAGATGCTAGAAAGTCGCCTTGATGTAGGCTGGCTGCCACCGAACGTATGGACTCCATACGAAAGGTCTGAATGTTTAGAAAGCGATTTAGGCGTTTGAGGTCTAAGATAGGCCTGACGTCGCCATTGGGCTTTGGTATTATGAAAAGGTTGGAGTAGAATCCCAGACCCCATTCCTGGGTTGGTACTTCTACAATTACTCCTTGGAGCAAGAGACGATCCAATGCTTTTACAAGACAGGCCCTCTTTAATGGGTCGCTTGGAAGACTTGATCCCTGAAAATGAAGAGGGGGACCTCCCGAAACTCTAGCTTGTAGCCCGTGGTTACCACGGATCTTACCCAAGAGTCGGGAATTCTGGCCTTCCACACTTCGGAGAAAAACCGAAGCCTTCCCCCCACCCAAGAGAGTGGGGGCGCCCCTTCATGAATCTGACTTGAGGACTGGTTTAACCGGCTTGCGAGACCATGGCCTCTTGCCTGTCGTGGCTTGTCCTTGTGGGCGGCTATTAAATGCTGAACGCCCGTGAGGCCGTCGATACTGACGGGAAGTTGAAGGGGCCGAGCCTGCGAAGGCCTGTCGCTTAAATGCGGGCCCACGCGATCTTTTCTTGATAGGCAAGAAAGAACTTTTACCACTTGATATGGTCTGGATATATTTATCTAGGTCTTCACCGAATAGTCTCCCACCATGAAAGGTAAATCCTGCTAAAAGCTTTTTGCAGGGTGCCTCTGCTGACCAGTTTTTTAGCCACAAAAGGCGACGCATATGAACCAACAGCAGAGATAAACGGGACGCCTGTTGAACGGAGTCCTTAATAGCATCTACTGCAAAGCAGAGAGCTCTTGGGAGGTCAGCCAATTCACGAGCTTGCTGAGCCGGTATGTCCCTTAAAATTTGTTTAGTCCTGATCCTTTAAAGCCTGACAAACGCCAATGGCGCCACTGCTCTGCTGAACCACGGCACCCTCCTGTGGTAAAAGAAAGCCTTCAGTAGGGTCTCCAATTTTTTGTCGACTGGATCTTTAAACACCTGGACATTTTCCACCGTACAGGTCAGGGATTTATTTACGCAGGAAATGCTGCGTCCATAGGTAGGGAGTGCGCCATTTCCTTGCAAATTCTTCTCCATAGGATAGAGAATGGTGAACCTTTTAGGAGGGATAAAAATCCTATCAGGTCGAGCCCAATCCTGAAAAATCACGCTCTCCAGAAGGGGGTGAACCGGGGAAAGACGCACCACTTAATTGTGCCTTCAAGGAACCTAAAGAGGATACCGCGGGGGCTAATTGTTCTGACACTGGAAGTTTAAAAGCAGTGCGAACCATATCCGTCAGAGACTGGATCCACAGACTCTCTGCTTGAGAAGCCGAAAAAAATTTCATCTATAGTGGAATCTTCAATGTCTGACCCGTCAGGACTCAGGTCCGCTTGATCCCCTGTGGGTCCAATTCCTCCGAAGAGAGGACCTCTGCATCTGAACACACACCGTTCTAGGTGACGGGGATCTAGCCCGTTTGCCACCCGGCAAAGAGCGGGCAATTAAAGCAGTTAACCTTTTCTCTAGCCCACCCAGGGGGATTCTAGCATTTCTTCCGTAACATAAACGGGAATGGGTTGATTGGGGGCCGCCTCTGCCCCTAGCACCCTCAATGGCTCCTGCACGATGCTGTTCGGTGGTCTATCTGGTGAGGGTGGGACCACAGGAGCCTGGCCCAAATCCTCTGACCCCGATGGAGACCCCTTTACTTTTTTGGCACCTTTTGCAGCCTTAGCTGGTCCTGATCCCTTGGGAGCCATTGCACAACCTTGAGACACCCCTACAGCCAACACCCAACTGTTGGGCCGCGTACACACGAGGGGATATGTCCGCTGAAAACGGTCCGATGGACCGTTTCAGCAGACATCTCCGCTCGTGTGTATGGGCTAGCGGACAGATTTCTCCACCCGACAGATTTCAAAGCAAGCTTTGAAATCTATCCGGTGGGAATCTGTCCGCCCGACATGGCTGCTGGTTAGTACACTTACCAGCAGACATGTCGTCCCCCCCACCGCCGCCGCGCGCCGCTGCCGAATGGATTCGGCGCATGCGCGGAAGTGTTTTACTTCCTGGTGCCGTGACGTGGCGGTGACGCGGCGGCGTCAACGTCACCCGCCGCGTCACCGCCACGTCACCTCGCGCGTCCGGCGGCGGGGAATTTGATCCGATGGTGTGTACACGCCATCGGATCAAACTCCCGATCGGACATATCCGATGGAAATGGTCCGCGGACCGTTTTCATCGGATATGTCCGATCGTGTGTACGCGGCCTTGTAGCTAGAAGTGGAACATTAATAAGGACAGGCTATGGTAAAAAAAATTCTAAATTTTCATACGCCTGAGAAGGCGGCAATACCGAGGAAAGTCCTGTGAGTATTGCCACACCAATGCCCGTTAGCTGGAGTCCAAGGTTGCACCGACTCAGATACTGCCAGATCTAAGGCTGAGTCCCTTTAACCAAAAAAAAAATATTTTTTTTTTTTTTTTTTTTTTTCTGGTCAGTGTGGACTAAGTCCAGACCTGAAGATCCACAAACCACCACTGGGTGTCACTGTTAGCCAGAACTGGCTCAGCTGCGCGCTCTATGTCCTTACTCTCCAGTGCTCTCAGGAGGGAATGACCAGCCAGGAAATGTTTTTTTGCTTTATCTGAGACCTGACGCTGCTGAACCACGCACGCTGACGCTGTAAAAGGCGAGCGCACGCGCGCGCGCGCGCCCCCGCCCCCCCCCACGCTGAAACCAACATGGAGGAAGCAGAGGAGAAGCCCGGACCAGCGCTAGTAACCCAACAGACACCCCGTAAGCCACTAATCTTTGTAGTGCACACATAGAGGAAGCTGTCCCCATAGGCTTCCTAGGAAACAGGAGTTTTGTCAGCACTTCCTCCCTAAACACGTGGGGCTGCAGTATCATGCTAACAGGCAAATCTGGGGGGGAGTAGAAAAATACATATCTTTAAAAGCATATATATATCTACATGTTATCTGGGTAAACATTAGTACATCCCATCCTGCCTCAAAAGACATAGTGGAGATAGTGGCTGATGCACAAGCATACCATTAGCCAACCCAGAACCCCCAGGGGATACCTACTGTCGAACCAAGTCCCGCAGGTTCCCTCTTACCTGCTCCATGCCGCAGGGTATTGCAAAATGCAAGAGGCCCAGCCTTCCCCCATCTCCGTGTGTATTGTCTTGGACCTTCAGGGACCGGAGTCCTGTGTTAAGGAACCCACACCCCTGGACCTATATAGCATCCTGGCATCAGTAGCGTTTAGTTCTTGGAAGAGACTAAGGCACTGGAGCCCAGAATCCAGCCCTCCAAGGAGAGGCATTATAGGCAAAACCCCATCCAGCAGGGCCCGGGTACCGTACACCTTGGCTTTGAAGCACTTCGGACGGATCCGGCTAGCTATCCTGGGTCCCGAGACCTCCGAGGGACAGCTAGACGTGACCAACACCTAAGACACTGGCGAAAAAAACTGAAGCACTCCCAGTGGGAGGGGGTTATATAGGGAGGAAACTTCCTGTGAAATTGATTACACCAGTGTCCACACCTGAAGGTACCCATATAACCCAAGTGTAATGGCTATGCGCTCTGTGTCCCATGATGTATGATAAAGAAATCCGGACCACTCCTGCAGACACCCTCACCCCCCCCCCCCCTTCCTACCCTCCTCCCGTCTCCCCACGTTTTGGACGACAGTCTGGAAAGATATTGTTACTAATGTTATTAATATTGTTTTATGAGTAGGTACTGTTGAAGCTCCCTGATGTACGCATTGGTACACTTGCATGAACTATAAGCCCTATCATTTCCAGGACTGCTCATGACAGATGAGGCACCTTATAGCAGGTCAGGCAAAAACAACCATATGGACTCCACAACATACTTACCCATTTATAGACCACTGGAAAAATGCCTCATCAGATGTACAATGTTCTTGTCAACATGTTATATGCTTTTCATGTATTCTATCTACTCACTGATCTTGTACGAACCATTATCTTCTCAATAAAGATATTTTGACAAGGAAATCAATGGGTACAAATCGCCTAGAAGTCTGATTGAAGTAGTACAGGAACCTCTTCTGAAGTCGGAGCGACATGAGTAGTGTGTATTAACACCACTCCCATTCACTTACATTGCTTTTCTGGACAGCACGACTTTGGACGACTTGAGACGACTTCAAGTCTGATCCCAAGTCGCCCCAGTGTGAACTGACTCTAAATGCCGCGTACACACGTCGTCGTTTTTTGCGATGAAAAAAAACGTTGTTTTTTAAAACGTCATTTAAATTGATCGTGTGTGGGCAAAACGTCGTTTTTTGTCTTAAAAAAAACGACCAAAAAAAAATTCCAACATGCTTGAATTTTTTGTGTCGTTTTTCAAAACGTTTTTTGTTTCACAAAAAGTCACCATGTGTAGCAAAAACGTCGTTTAAAACAACGTTTTTCAACCCGCGCATGCCCAGAAGCTAGTTATGAAGCGAGCTTCAATGGAAAAGTGTGGTGAACTTAACCTCGTTTTTTGTGAAAAAAACGATGGTGTGTATGCAACATCGTCTTTGAAAGTGACGTTTCAAAAACGTCGTTTTTTACTTCACAGAAAACGTCGTTTTTTTTCATCACAAAAAATGATCGTGTGTACGCGGCATTAGGCTGGCCATACATGATACAATTTTCTGTGCAATTTTCTTTAGATTTACCTTCAACTATGTAGTGCAGGGGCCTGCCTGATTGCATACAATTGAAAGTGTTGTTTAGTTTGACCTCATATATGGTTTTTGGTAAATCTAAAAGAAAATTGTACAAGAAAATTGAACATGTATGGCCAGCCTCAGTGACTGAAAGCAGCTTCTCTTTTGTGCAGAATAGTGAGTACACTTGTACAGTAAAGCCTAATAAACTTTTCTGTGGATTTTCATCTGAAGGGAGATCAGTTGGCCAGACTTTTGCATTTAAGCCTAAATATGAGATCTGAGGTCTTTTTGACCCCAGATCTCATATTTAACCACTTAAGGACCGCCTCCTGCAGATTTACGTCGGCAGAATGGCACGGCTGGGCACATCAACGTATATATACGTTGGTTTTAGTACCCAGCCGTGGGTCGCGGGGCGCGCGCCGCCCCGCGGGCGCACGCCCGCGACCCGGTCCGAAGCTCCAGGACCGGGACCGCGGGATTCGCGGACCCGATCGCCGCTGCAGTGCGGCGATCCGTCCCTGGAGCGGAAGAACGGGGAGAGCCGTGTGTACACACGGCTTCCCCGTGCTTCTCTGTGGCCGGAGCATCGATCGCGTCATCCCTGTAATAGGGGACGCGATCGATGACGTCACACCTACAGCCACACCCCCCTACAGTAGTAAACACACACACATTAGGTACACATTCCCTACAGCGCCACATGTGGTTAACTCCCAAACTGCAACTGTCATTTCCACAGTAAACAATGCAATTTAAATGCATTTTTTGCTGTGAAAATGACAATTGTCCCAAAAATGTGTAAAAATTGTCCGAAGTGTCCGCCATATTGTCGCAGTCACGAAAAAAATCGCTGATCGCCGCTAATAGTAGTAAAAAAAAAAAAAATTAATAAAAATGCAATAAAAACTATCCCTTATTTTGTAAACGCTATAAATTTTGCGAAAACCAACCGATAAACGCTTATTTGCGATTTTTTTTACCAAAAATATGTAGAAGAATACGTATCGGCCTAAACTGAGGAAAAAAAATGTTTTTTTATATATTTTTGGGGGATATTTATTATAGCAAAAAGTAAAAAATATTGCATTTTTTTTTAAATTGTCGCTCTATTTTTGTTTATAGCGCAAAAAATAAAAACCGCAGAGGTGATCAAATACCACCAAAAGAAAGCTCTATTTGTGGGAAAAAAAGGACGCAAATTTTGTTTGGGAGCCACGTCGCACGACCGCGCGCAATTGTCTGTTAAAGCGACGCAGTGCCGAATCGCAAAAACCCCTTGGGTCATTTGCCAGCGTATTGGTCCGGGTCTTAAGTGGTTAAGAGGACCTGTCATGCTTTTTTCTATTACAAGGGATGTTTACATTCCTTGTAATAGGAATAAAAGTGATAATTTTTTATTTTTTTTTATTTCGGTGTATAAAATTATAAACTAATTTAAAATAAATAAGAAAACAAAAAAAAAAAATTTAAAACGCCCCGTCCCGACGAGCTCGCGCACAGAAGCGAACGCATACGCGAGTAGCGACCCGCATATGAAAACGGTGTTCAAACCACACAAGTGAGGTATCGCCACAATCGTTAGAGCGAGAGCAATAATTCTAGCCCTAGACCTCCTCTGTATCTCAAAAAATGCAACCTGTAGAATTTTTTAAACGTCGCCTATCGAGATTTTTAAGGGTAAAAGTTTGACTCCATGCCACGAGCGGCGCAATTTTTAAGCGTGACATGTTGGGTATCATTTTACTCGGCGTAACATTATCTTTCACAATATATAAAAAAATTGGGCCAAATTTATTGTTGTCTTATTTTTTTATTTAAAAAAGTGATTTTTTTTTTCAAAAAAAGTGCACTTGTAAGACCGCTGCGCAAATACGGTGTGACAAAAAGTATTGCAATGACTGACATTTTATTCTCTAGGGTGTTAGAAAAAAATATATATATAATGTTTGGGGGGTTTAAGTAATTTTCTATAAAAATGTGTTTTATTCTCGTAAACACCGAATCTGAAAAACAGGCCCGGTGGGCAAGTGGTTAAGCTACAACTAACGCTACTAAGCTTCCTCTACCTGGATCCACGTTGCCCATGCTTATTGCCATTGCTCTGGGGACACCCTAAGATATTCACCACAAGGTGACCATCCATTACAGAATCCCATTGCTGCTATAATACTGCTAATCCTGAAGAACTCACATCTCTACTACTGGATAAGTACCATTACCACATTACATGTGTTGCTCTAGAATTACCCTGTTCACATGTTGTATTAATTAAGTACTATGGTGTCCGTTTAATAAACTGTGAAGTTTTTTCTCCGTTCAGTTCACACCAGTTCCATCGGCAGTTCTCAGGAGGAAAATTATCTCCTCTGCAGCCGAGAACTGTGTAAAAGTGGGTGGACTGCCTGTAATCTCGTGAGATATTGTGAGATTATGGTGCAGCCGAGTTCAAAAAAGTGAAACTAAAGTTTAAAAGAACATGTAATTAATGTTTTCAGACATGTGATAACATACTGTATATTTACTGTATAAAACTACATATATATAAATATTGTATATATGTGTGTATGTGGGTGTATATACATACATATATACCGTATTTATCGGCCTATTGTGCGCACCCGCGTATAGCGCGCACCCCTACTACTCTGGAAGTGAAATTCCTGAAAAAAAATGTTTTTATTACTTACAGTTTTGGTGTCTTGCCCGGCATCCATCGGCAGCCTTGTCCGGTCCGGCGTCCATCTGCGGCCTTCGTTGTGTCCTCCCAGCTGCTCCGCGCTGTCTCTGAGCCGATCCCTGCTTCCTGCGCTGTGTTTAAACGCACACCGCCGCCGCCGACATATACCGAGCGCAGTACACTCGGGCACGCTCGGCTCCTCTCTCGCATAACCGCAAGGGGAGCCGAGCCTGGCCGTGTGTACCCGAGTGTACACAGAACACAGAGCAGGAAGCAGGGATCGGCGGCAAAGTTCAAACACAGTGCGGGAAGCGAGTATTGGCGTATATCGCGCACCCACGATTTTGCCCTGATTTTAAGGGGGAAAAAAGTATGCGGTATACGCCGATAAATACGGTATATGTGTGTGTGTGTGTATGTATGTATGTATGTATGTATGTATGTATGTATGTATGTATGTATGTATATATATATATATATATATATATATATATACACACACACACACACGTGTTATATAGATACTGTATGTATATATAATATATATATATATATATATATATATACACACACACACATACATACACACACACACATATACATACACACACACATATATAATATATATATATATAATTATATATATATATATATATATATATAGTATATATTGTGACAAAGTCGTAGAAATAGCGATAATGTTATGCAGCAAAGTCGCTGATCTTAAGCAATAAATACAGCTTTATTGCACTCAAAAATAAAATAATACAAAACAAAATGGCCTACTCTAATTTAGGAGGCTAACTGACAGTAGTGTCCCTCACTACACTGTACTGAAGGGCTATTCCAGCCTCCAGTATAAAACAAACAAAGTAACAGTCCAAAATAAACAAATCTATGACAGACCTTGTTCCTTCAATGCAGACAGTTTCCAACCTGTACGTCCAGCGCAGCATACCTCTCAGGCCTCGTACACACGAGGGGATATGTCCGCTGAAAACGGTCCGATGGACCGTTTCAGCAGACATCTCCGCTCGTGTGTATGGGCTAGCGGACAGATTTCTCCACCCGACAGATTTCAAAGCATGCTTTGAAATCTATCCGGTGGGAATCTGTCCGCCCGACATGTCTGCTGGTTAGTACACTTACCAGCAGACATGTCGTCCCGCACCACCGCCGCCGCCGAATGGATTCGGCGCATGCACGGAAGTGTTTTACTTCCTGGTGCGGTGACGTGGCGGTGACGTGGCGGCGTCAACGTCACCGCCGCGTCACCGACACGTCACCGCGCCGTCCGCTGGCGGGGAACTTGATCCGATGGTGTGTACACGCCATCGGATCAAACTCCAGATCGGACATATCCGATGGAAATGGTCCGCGGACCGTTTTCATCGGATATGTCCGATCGTGTGTACGAGGCCTCACACTGAGCTCTCACTTCCCACTTCCTTACCAGGTGAGTGTTAATTAATAGGAGAAGAGAGGAGGTTTTACCTGTTGGCCAGGCTTAACCCCTTCCAGGGCAGGGAACGCTGACTTTTCCAGTCTCTCACTGGTGTACATACAATCGTGTACCCTGTCACACATCCTCCCCCCCAGCTTAACACTTGGGTGGGAAGCGGCCACCTCTACAAACCCATGCACTCGGGACAGAGCATCTGCATTACTGTGGAGGAGACCTGCCCTATGGCGTACCACAAAAGTAAAGGGCTGTAGGGACAGAAACCACCTCGTGACCCGAGTGTTCTTGTCCCTGTTGGTGTGCATCCACTTTAACGGAGCATGGTCTGTGACGAGGGTAAACCGCCTGCCCAACAAATAGTAGCGGAGTGTTTCTACTGCACACTTGATCGCCAAACACTCTTTTTCCACTGTGGCATAGCGCTGTTCTCGAGATAACTTCCGACTCAAATACAGCACAGGGTGTTCCTCACCATCCACATATTGGGACAAAACTGCACCCAGACCCACCTCTGAGGTATCGGTCTGGAGAAAGAACTCCTTTCTAAAGTCAGGAGCCACAAGCACCGGTTGGGCACAAAGCGCTGCCCGCAGACCAGCAAAGGCTTCCTCAGCCTCGCTGTTCCACTTTACAGTGTCTGGACTTCTGGCTTTAATAAGGTCAGTGAGCGGAGCAGCCCTCGTTGCAAAGTGAGGAATAAACCTCCGATAGTAGCCTACAATCCCCAAGAAAGCTCTGACTTGTTTTTTCCTCAATGGTCTGGGCCAGCTCTGTATAGCTTCTATCTTGTTCACTTGTGGCTTAACCAGTCCTCTGCCAACGAGATAACCCAAGTATCTAGCCTCTGCTAGACCCAAGGCACATTTAGAGGGGTTAGCTGTCAGACCCGCTCTTCTAAAAGTGTCCAACACTGCCTGTACTTTATCCAGATGGCTTTCCCAGTCCGGGCTATGAATGATCACATCATCCAAGTATGCGACTGCATACTCAGTGTGGGGCCTGAGCAACTTATCCATTAGCCTTTGGAAAGTGGCTGGAGCTCCATGGAGGCCAAAAGGCATGATCCTTTACTGGAATAGGCCATCAGGAGTGGCAAAGGCTGTCTTCTCTCGGGCGCGCTTTGTCAATGGGATCTGCCAATAACCCTTTGTCAGATCCAACTTGGTGAAGAACCTATCTTTGGCTAATCGCTCTACTAGTTCATCCACCCTAGGCATGGGGTAGGCGTCAAACTTAGACACCTCGTTTAACTTCCTGAAGTCATTACAAAACCTGATGGACCCATCAGGTTTGGGCACTAGAACAATGGGGCTGCACCATTGGCTATGAGACTCCTCTATCACTCCAAGCTCAAGCATTTTTTTGACTTCAGCCCTTACAGCTTCCCTCTTGGCCTCCGGAATGCGGTAAGACTTCACTCTTACGACAACCCTTGGTTCTGTAATAATGTCATGGGTAATCTTTTGGGTTTGTCCAGGGTTGGGGGAGAAGACATCATTATTCCTCTCAACCAAGCCTCTAGCTTCTTCTATTTGCTCAGGTGTCAGCTCTGGAGAGATTGTCACCGAAGGACTAGGTGCCTGTGGACCAGGTGTGGTGTCCCCCATTGCGGCCATGCAGTCCTCTCTAGTCCTCCATGGCTTAAGAAGATTTATGTGGAACACGGCCTCCTTCTTCCGGCGTCCCGGCTGACTAACTTTATAATTCACTGGGCTCACTTTTTCCAAGACCTCATAGGGTCCCTGCCACTGTGCTAGAAGTTTGCTTTCTGCGGTGGGTACTAGAACCATTACTCGGTCCCCCCTTTCAAACTGTCTCACTAGGGCCCTCTGGTCATAGTAGGACTTCTGCCTAGTCTGTGCCTGCTCCATATGCTGGCGAACAAGAGGGCCAATCTGAGCAATACGCACCCGCATATCTTCAACATACTGGAGGACATTGGTCCCAGTTACCCCTGCTCTTCCCAGGTTTCCTTTAGGATATCCAATATACCCCTGGGATGCCTACCATATAAAAGCTCAAACGGGGAGAAGCCCGTAGAACTTTGGGGAATCTCTCGAACTGCAAACAATAGGTAAGGAAGTAACAAGTCCCAATCCTTCCCATCCCTGCTAACGACTTTCCTCAACATCCCGTTTAGGGTCCGGTTGAACCTTTCTACCAACCCATCTGTCTGGGGGTGATACACTGATGTTCTCAGAGTCTGTACATTGAATAGCTGACATAGCTCTTTCATAATACGGGAGACAAACGGTGTCCCCTGATCCGTGAGCAATGTCCTGGGAATCCCCACCCGTGTAAACATCTGAACCAACTCTTTTGCAATACTTTTAGCATTCGCCTTACGTAGTGGAATGGCCTCCGGGTATCTCGTGGCATAATCGACGATGACAAGGATGTACTGGTGCCCTCGAGCTGTTTTCTCTAAGGGACCCACTAGGTCCATGCCAATTCTCTCAAACGGAACGTCAACTATGGGGAGAGGTATGAGTGGGGCTCTCAACTTCGGTCTGGGAGATGCCAGCTGACATTCCGGGCAAGAAGCACAATACCTTTTAATCCCCTCATACACCCCAGGCCAAAAGAACCTCCTGAGCACCCGTTCTTGGGTTTTCTCTACCCCTAAGTGTCCCCCCAGAAGATGAGAGTGAGAGTAATCCAGGATTTTTCAGTTGTATGATGAAGGCACAACCAGTTGTTCAAACTCCTGTCCCTCATCGGAGGTTACTTTGTAAAGAAGATCGTTTTTAAGGATAAAATAGGGATAGGCCTTTCCTGTTACCCCTTCCACTGGTACCCCATTAACCTCTACAACATTACTCCTGGCTTCCTGCAACAGGGGATCATCTGTCTGGTCACGGCCAAAGCCACTACCCAAGATATCCAGGATATCTGTATCCCCCTCATCGCCTTCACTGGTAGCCTCTGGGGCGGGTCTGGTTGACCAACCTCTGGCTCATCTTCTGTCTGTCGTGGGGCCCCGCCTTTCCTGGACTGCTCCCCACGCTGATTCAACAGGAATTCCTTGACAGCCCTATTAAATCTTAGCTTGCTCTCCCTTCGTTCCCGTCTTGTTTTACCTCTTTTTGGATTAGAGATATACAAGTCAGGATGAGCAAAGGGAAATATTTCATGAACCCCTGTATTTCTCTGCTCCACTTCAGGTTCCCCTTGTTCTTCCATCACAGGGGGCTGTAATAGAGCATGGAAATTAGGGAAATTCCTTCCTATTATCAAAGGGTATGGTAGACGAGGAACTACCACTGCTACGATCCTTACCAAACTGCCCTGTACTAATACTTCTATGTTGGCAGTAGGATACCGCACAGTACACCCATGAATACACAACACCCCCCATGGTTCTATGCTTCTGAATCCAACAAGGTTTTACCAATTTACTGGCTACCAAAGTCAGGGCACTGCCAGAGTCCACCAGGGCCACGGTCTCTTGTTTGTCCAGCAGGACAGGTACTCGGAAGGTATGTCCCCCTTCTACCAGGCCAGCTAAACAAATGAGTCCGCAAAAGTCAGAGGAATCTTCCCCTAGTCCACACTGCATTGGCTCAGGAAGATTGGGGCATCTCGCCCTGATATGTCCTTTGGCGCCACACTCAAAACAAGTTATGGAATTTCTCCTAGGGTGGTCCTCTTTCCCAGGGTCTTGACTTCCAAAGTCTGTTTTGGAAAAACGGGCTCCGGATCCGAAGTCTGCTTCCACTCCACTCCTCCGGTCTCCTGGTCTCTGTATTTTCCCGATCGTCCTAGAGAGAGATCGGTCCAAACTCTTGGTAGATAGGTACCGCTCCACTTGTGCGACCATACTATCACAGTCCTGGGGATTTCCCTGAGTGACCCACTCCCGGAGGCCATTTGGAAGCTCTCTCACGTAACGGTCCAGTACAAGCGCTTCTATAATCTGTGCAGAGGTTTGAGTCTTTGGTTTGAGCCACTTCCGAGCCAGATGAATTAAATCGAACATCTGGGATCTTGGCACTTTTCTATCTTTAAACCTCCAGTTGTAGAACCGCTGGGCCCTCACTGTGGAAGTCACCCCTAAGTGAGCCAGGATCTCTCCTTTCAGTTTGGGATAGTCTGCAGCAGCCACCTCATCCAGATCAAAATAGGCTTTCTGTGCTTCTCCCAGGAGGAAGGGTGCAATGATTCCAGCCCACTGTTCTGGGGCCCAGCCTTCTCGGGGGGCGGTCCGTTCGAACGCCAGTAGGTAAGTCTCCACATCATCATCCGGGGTCATTTTCTGCAGACAGCTGCTTGCACGTATTTGGCTTACCCCGCTCGCCGGTGGGTTAGAAGACCCTTGAGTAGTCATCTGATCCAGGGTTGCTTTGAGAACCGCATGGTCTGACTTTTGAGCTTCAGTCAAAGCTTCAATCTTTAAAGTCAGGAGCCTGTTGGTCTCCTGTTGTACTGCAGCTGCGGCCGCTGCCTGTCTACTAATCTCTTGTTGCGCTGCAGCGGCTTGTCTATTGGTCTCTTGCTGCACAGAGACAGAGTGTAACAGGGCTTTCACAATATCTTCCATTTTCTGGGTCCTGTACCTTTAAGGCCACTGTAACTATAAATGGACTGGTACAACAGCAAACATCCCACTTCTGACCACCACTTGTGACAAAGTCGTAGAAATAGCGATAATGTTATGCAGCAAAGTCGCTGATCTTAAGCAATAAATACAGCTTTATTGCACTCAAAAATAAAATAATACAAAACAAAATGGCCTACTCCAATTTAGGAGGCTAACTGACAGTAGTGTCCCTCACTACACTGTACTGGAGGGCTATTCCAGCCTCCAGTATAAAACAAACAAAGTAACAGTCCAAAATAAACAAATCTATGACAGACCTTGTTCCTTCAATGCAGACAGTTTCAAACCTGTCCGTCCAGCTCATCATACCTCTCACACTGAGTTCTCACTTCCCACTTCCTTACCAGGTGAGTGTTAATTAATAGGAGAAGAGAGGAGGTTTTACCTGTTGGCCAGGCTTAACCCCTTCCAGGGCAGGGAACGCTGACTTTTCCAGTCTCTCACTGGTGTACATACAATCGTGTACCCTGTCACAATATATATATATATATATATAATATATATATACACACAGTATCTATATACACACGTGGATATTGTTGTTAATATTCATTTTTAACCCACTGATGTTGATATTAGGAAGAAATAAGCCTTCTTCCTCTTATCACACCAGCTTCTCTCCCAGATTCTCCACCTCTGAGCTGGTGAATCTGAAAGGGAGATATTTCAGTGGAAGAGCTGTGAAATCTTCAGATTACGGTTTATTAAACTGGCCGTTTGTGACAAAACATCCACGTGCTGTGATGTGAAGTGAAGAATGTGTTCTCTGCTCCTTATCACAGTTTATTAAACCGGCAATGCTCTGTGATAAGCCGTGATCAGCCGTGATCATCATGATCTCAGCTTATCACGGTTTATTAAACGTACCTGGCTCAGTGCCCGGGGCAGACACACCGGCGGTCCCCCCAGTTGTTACGCCACTGCAAACCACATCAAATACTTAGTGTGGTCAAATTTCACCAACAGTGGAAGGGTTTTAAAGGGACAATACAATGCATTGAAACATTTTTAATTTTTCAAATTTTCCACATTTTGTCATGTTACAAATAAAAACTTTAATGTATTTTAATGGGATGTTATGTGATAGACCAACACAAAGTGGCACATCAAGTGGAAGGAATATGATAAAAAAAAATTCACGTTGTTTTTATGAATAAATATCTTAAAAGTGTGGCAAGCATTTGTATTGAGTCCCCCTGCTGAGTCAGTACTTTGTAGAACCACCCTTTGCTGCAATTACAACTGCAAATCTTTTTTGGGTATTTCCAGGGCTTCTGATGGGGGGGGGGACCACCAATCCCCCTGTAGGGGGCCCGGGCTCACAGGGGAGCCCAAATATCAGAGGAAATCAGTGTGGTCGGATGAAGGGGCAATTACAAGATGCCCAATGTGACTCTCTGCAGCAGCTAAAAAATGGTTTCTCTCCCTTCCGACCAACTTTCAGCTGCTGCAGGGAGAGACACAGCTGCCGGCTTCACTGTCCCATTAAAAAAATAACAAATTGTAATTTTTATTGTTTTAATCCATTGTAAAATGTAATAAAATTCTTGAAAAAAAAATTTTTTTTTTCCAAAACATTTAAATGTTTTTTTTTTAATTATAAAATGTTTTTGTTCAAAAATTAGAAAAAAGGAAAATTTATTACCAAATACTTACCATAATTTTCCTTTCCTGATGGACTCCATGGCAGTCTACGTGTGGGTTAATCCCGCCTCCTCGCCAATGCTATAGGACCCCATACCCATAAAGCTTTGCTCACCTTCAGTACTGGTGTTCCGTAACTAGCCGACTCCATGCTTACAGGGTGGGTACTCCGTCTGCCATGGAGCCCATCAGGAAAGGAAAATTAAGGTAAGTATTTGGTAATAAATTTTCCTTTTTCCTGACAGACTCCATGGCAGTCTACGTGTGGGAAATAACTAGCCAACCACACGGGTGGGTATGCTGAACAAAAAGTAGTTTAATTTGTCCTGTCGGCCGACAGGATTGAAAGACCAAAATTTACAGAAGAAAGGGATGCAGGTTCAACACAATAGTGGGACATAAAGGTATTAATAGAGGACCAAGAGGCCGCTTTACAAATGACATCCGGGGCCACATGATGGGCAGCCGCCCAGGAAGTTGCCATCCCTCTGGTAGAGTGCGCAGTCACCGCCTGCGGAGGAGCCAAGCCCTTCACTTTATATGCCTGTTGAATCGTGTGGATGATCCAAGCCGCAATGGTTCTTGAAGAGGCCTTCTTCCCTTTGTTGACACCTGAGTGCAGGACGAACAAATGATCTGAGCGTCTGAAAGTAGAAGTTACTTGGATGTACTCCGTAAGGGTTTTCCCTAAGTCCAGAGGGTGAATTCTCTCTGACTCCGAATCTCTGAAAGTAGGGAGAACAATTTCCTGGTTGACATGGAAAACTGACGTCACCTTCGGGTTAGAACCCAACATGGGAATCAGAACTACTCTGTCTGGAAAGAACGTTAGGAACGGCTCTTTGTAACCCAGGGACCCAATCTCCGAGACTCTTTTAGCCGAAGTAATGGCAACCAAGAAGGCAACTTTAGCCGAGAAATCCTTCAGTGAGAATGGAGATTGACCTGTTGTATTACGTTCACTCAGAAAGTCCAGAACCAAGGGGAGATCTCACTTAGGGTATCTTGGCTTTCTTTGAGGCCTTAGCCTTGATGCTCCACGGAAGAACTGTTTGACTAGCGGATGCGCTGCCCATGAGATTCCGGAGAAGGCAGATAATGCTGATATTTGCACTCTTAAAGCCTTACTAAAGGAAAAATTTTTATTGCTTTAAAATATAGTCTTTACACATATGTCAACGAAAAACGTCATGAATATTGTTTAAAATATTGCTGTACCTGTTTAAACGGACATTCATTCTTCCTTCCATCTGTCCTGGCTTTTCTTTCCCCTGACTTCCTGGTTTTGCGGTGCACGTTCTTGTTGTAAACGTCACAGCCTAATGGGAACTACACTTCCCATTAGGCTTAGCGGTTCGCGCATGTGCAGAAGCGATTTTTTTATTTCCCAAGTGCGGATGAGAACGAGCAAAGTTCTCATGCACACTTTAGCAGCTCTCCGCCCAAACCACCCCCAGTATACACCCCTTCACGCCCCTCTGCCTATATACATCAGGTTCTCCTCTCTCCTCCCAGTGCTAGGGTTGCCAGCTGTACTGTTTTCTCCCAGACAGTCCGGTTTTTGAATGATCTGTACAGGTTTTCATTTTCTCCTGACCCGGACACATCATTCACACCGGACTGCTCAGGGAAAGGGTATGACATGTCTGCAAAATCATCAGATACACCGCGTCTCCCGTCCATGCAGAAGCCTGTCTCTCTCACTCACACACGGCACATCGAAGCTGTCCCCTCCCCTCCCCCTTCTCCTTCAGCTCTGTACAAGAGGAGGGAAGGAGGAACACACGCTGATTTCAGGTCAGGGTAAACATTTCTATGCATTGTAGCTGGACAGGGAGAAGGGGGAGAGAGTGGCTGGGACTGATAAGGGGGAAACTAAAAGTATGTACACTTGGTGGAATGATTGGGGGGCTTAGAAGGATGTGTAAATACCCCCCCATGGTATGAGAAAGGACATATGCCAGAAGTCTGTGTGGGATTCATTTGAAACCTGTTAGCCCCTTCTTCCCTTTCCAGAACTAGCCCCCCTCTGCCCCCAGCACCCTTCCAACAACCCCCCCCCCCTTCCAGCACTAGCCCCCCTCTGCCCCCAGCACATTTCCAACAACCCCCCTCCCCCTTCCAGCACTATCCCCTCTGCCCCCAGCACATTTCCAACAACCCCCCCCCCTTCCATACATCCATCCATTCATAAAATCATTTTCGCTCTTATCAGTCTGACCTACATCCATCCATCCATTCATCAAATCCCTTTCACACGTATAAAACTGTCCTATATCCATTCATCTATTCATCAAATCACTTTCGCTCTTATCAGGCTGTCCTATATCCATCCATTCATCAAATCCCTCTCTCAGCTCAGTCTGACCTACATCCACACGTGCGAAAGTAATTTAATGAACGGATAGATGGACGTAGGTCAGACTGAGGTGAGAGAGAGATTTGATGAATGAATGGATGTAGATCAGACTGATAAAAGCGAAAGAGATTTGGTGAATGGATGGATGGATATGAGACAGTCTGATGCGTGCGAAAGGGATTTGATGAATGGATGGATGGATGGATAGAGGAGACTGATACGTGTGAAAGGGATTTGATGAATGGATGGATAAATGTAGGACAAACTGATAACAGCTAAAATGATTTGATGAATGGACCGATGGATAGAGGAGAGTTTGATACGTGTGAAAGGGATTTGGTGAATGGATAGATGGATGTAGGTCTGAATGATAAAAACGAAAGGGACTGGATGAATGGATGGATATTAGGACAGTCTGATACGTGTGAAAGGATTTGATGAACGGATCTGACTGTCCTATATCCATCCATCCATTCATAAATTCACTTTCACTGTTATCAGTCTGACCTACATCCATACATCAAATGCCTTTCGCACGTATCAAAGACTCCTCTATCCATCCATCCATTCATCAAATCCCTTTCGCTCTTATCAGTCTGACCTACATCAATCCATCCATTCATCAAATTTCTCTCTCACTTCAGTCTGACCTTTATCGATCCATTCATCAAATCCCTTTCGCATGTATCAGAATGTCCTACATCCATCCATCCATTCATCAAATCCCTCTCTCAGCTCAGTCTGATCTACATCCACACCTGCGAAAGTGATTTGATGAACGGATTGATGGACATAGGTCAGACTGATAAAAGGGAAAGGGATTTGATGAATGGATGGATGGATGTAGGTCAGACTGATAAAAGGGAAAGGGATTTGATGAATGGATGGATGGATGTAGGTCAGACTGATAAGAGCCAAAGGTATTAGATGAATGGATGGATGGATATAGGACAGTTTGATGCGTGAGAAAGGAATTTGATGAATGGATGGATGGATGTAGGTCAGACTGATAACAGCGAAAGTGATTTGTTGAATGGACGGATGGATATAGGACAGTCTGATACGTGCGAAAGTGATTTGATGAACGGATCAGACTGTCCAATATCCATCCATCTATTCATCAAATCCCTTTCGCTCTTATCACTCTGACCTACATCAATCCATCCATTCATCAAATCCCTTTCGCATGTATCAGAATGTCCTATATCCATCCATCCATTCATCAAATCCCTCTCTCAGCTCAGTCTGAGCTACATCCACACGTGCGATAGTGATTTGATGAACGGATGGATGGATATAGGACAGTCTTATGCGTGCGAAAGAGATTTGATGAATGGATGGATATAGGACAGTCTTATGCGTGCGAAAGATATTTGATGAATGGATGGATGGATATAGGACAGTCTTATGCGTGCGTAAGAGATTAGATGAATGGATGGATATAGGACAGTCTTATGCGTGCGAAAGAGATTTGATGAATGGATGGATATAGGACAGTCTTATGCGTGCGAAAGAGATTTGATGAATGGATGGATGGATATAGGACAGTCTTATGCATGCGTAAGAGATTAGATGAATGGATGGATATAGGACAGTCTTATGCGTGCGAAAGAGATTTGATGAATGGATGGATATAGGACAGTCTTATGCGTGCGAAAGAGATTTGATGAATGGATGGATGGATGTAGGTCAGACTGATAAGAGCCAAAGGTATTAGATGAATGGATGGATGGATATAGGACAGTCTGATGCGTGAGAAAGGAATTTGATGAATGGATGGATGGATGTAGGTCAGACTGATAACAGCGAAAGTGATTTGTTGAATGGACGGATGGATATAGGACAGTCTGATACGTGCGAAAGTGATTTGATGAACGGATCAGACTGTCCAATATCCATCCATCTATTCATCAAATCCCTTTCGCTCTTATCACTCTGACCTACATCAATCCATCCATTCATCAAATCCCTTTCGCATGTATCAGAATGTCCTATATCCATCCATCCATTCATCAAATCCCTCTCTCAGCTCAGTCTGACCTACATCCACACGTGCGATAGTGATTTGATGAACGGATGGATGGATGTAGGACAGTCTTATGCGTGCGAAAGAGATTTGATGAATGGATGGATATAGGACAGTCTTATGCGTGCGAAAGAGATTTGATGAATGGATGGATGGATATAGGACAGTCTTATGCGTGCGTAAGAGATTAGATGAATGGATGGATATAGGACAGTCTTATGCGTGCAAAAGAGATTTGATGAATGGATGGATGGATATAGGACAGTCTTATGCGTGCGTAAGAGATTAGATGAATGGATGGATATAGGACAGTCTTATGCGTGCGAAAGAGATTTGATGAATGGATGGATATAGGACAGTCTTATGCGTGCGAAAGAGATTTGATGAATGGATGGATATAGGACAGTCTTATGCGTGCGTAAGAGATTAGATGAATGGATGGATATAGGACAGTCTTTTGCGTGCGAAAGAGATTTGATGAATGGATGGATATAGGACAGTCTTATGCGTGCGAAAGAGATTTGATGAATGGATGGATGGATATAGGACAGTCTTATGCGTGCAAAAGAGATTTGATGAATGGATGGATATAGGACAGTCTTATGCGTGCGAAAGAGATTTGATGAATGGATGGATGGATGTAGGTCAGACTGATAAGAGCCAAAGGTATTAGATGAATGGATGGATGGATATAGGACAGTCTGATGCGTGAGAAAGGAATTTGATGAATGGATGGATGGATGTAGGTCAGACTGATAACAGCGAAAGTGATTTGTTGAATGGACGGATGGATATAGGACAGTCTGATACGTGCGAAAGTGATTTGATGAACGGATCAGACTGTCCAATATCCATCCATCTATTCATCAAATCCCTTTCGCTCTTATCACTCTGACCTACATCAATCCATCCATTCATCAAATCCCTTTCGCATGTATCAGAATGTCCTATATCCATCCATCCATTCATCAAATCCCTCTCTCAGCTCAGTCTGACCTACATCCACACGTGCGATAGTGATTTGATGAACGGATGGATGGATATAGGACAGTCTTATGCGTGCAAAAGAGATTTGATGAATGGATGGATGGATAGAGGACAGTTTAATACATGTGAAAGGGATTTGATGAATGGATGGATGAATGTAGGACAAAATCATAACAGCCAAAGTGATTTGATGAATGGATGGATAAATAGAGGAGAGTTTAATACGCGCTAAAGGGATTTGATGGATGGATGGATGGAGGTCACAATGATTATAGCTAAAGGGAATGTAGGTCAGACTGATACGAGCTAAATAGATTTGATGAATGGATGGATGGATATAGGACATTCTGATACGTGCGAACGGGATTTGATGAACGGATCAGACTGTCCTATATCCATCCATCCATTCATCAATTCACTTTCACTGTTATCAGTCTGACCTACATCCATTCCTCAAATCCCTTTTGCATGTATCAAACTGTCCTCTATCCATCCATCCATTCATCAAATCAATTTCGCACGTTTGGATGTAGGTCAGACTGAGCTGAGAGAGGGATGGGATGAACGGATGGATGGATGTAGGTCACGCTGAGAGAGGGATGGGATGAACGGATGGATGGATGGATTTAGGTCAGACTGAGCTGAGAGAGGGATGGGATGAACGGATGGATGGATGGATTTAGGTCACACTGACCTGAGAGAGGGATGGGATGAACGGATGGATGGATGGATGTAGGTCACGCTGAGAGAGGGATGGGATGAACGGATGGATGGATGGATTTAGGTCAGACTGAGCTGAGAGAGGGATGGGATGAACGGATGGATGGATCTAGGTCACACTGAGCTGAGAGAGGGATGGGATGAACGGATGGATGGATGGATCTAGGTCACGCTGAGAGAGGGATGGGATGAACGGATGGATGGATGGATTTAGGTCAGACTGAGCTGAGAGAGGGATGGGATGAACGGATGGATGGATGGATTTAGGTCAGACTGAGCTGAGAGAGGGATGGGATGAACGGATGGATGGATGGATTTAGGTCAGACTGAGCTGAGAGAGGGATGGGATGAACGGATGGATGGATGGATTTAGGTCAGACTGAGCTGAGAGAGGGATGGGATGAACGGATGGATGGATGGATCTAGGTCTTATTGAGGTGAGAGAGGGATGGGATGGGATTAGGAGGCACATACATTATTGCATAGGGAGAAAAACTAGCAACATAAATTTAAATATAAGTTTTATATTGCAATGATATTGTATATGATGATGAAACAGAGTGAAAGATTTTAGCTTTTCTTTTGGCTTTTCTGCAACGTTTGTCCTCCTTCAGCTGCTGCTTGGAAACTCAGTGTCTTTAGTGAAGTTTTCGTCTTAGCCAAGGGGGCGGGATTAGGGTTGCCACCTGTCCGGTTTTGACCCGGACAGTCCGGTTTTTTTTTTTTTAGCTGTCCATCCTGGCCCGGCCGCAACAGAGCTGCACATCCCCGGCTCCACCAGCTTGCCTGAGTGTTAGTAGAAGGTGTGCCGCCCGCAGCAGTGCTCTCTGTTAGCCCCCCGGCCGGGCTGTAAACATGTGTGCAACTTCTCACTGTGCTAGCCCCTCCCCCTCCCTCCGGCGCGCCTCCGTCTGCATTGTGTGCTGCAGAGTGGAAGAGGACACATGGGACAGAGTGCTCAGCTCTTTTCTGACTGGCTACAGAATACACATGGAGGTGGGTGGATGGGCGGACCATACACTACCCCCACCATACACTAAACATACAGTTCTGCCCCCCCCTGCATATACCATTACCATCCACAGCCGTATATACAGTTCTGTCCCCCCTTCATACCATCCACAGCCATACATACAGTCCTGCCCCCCCTGCATATACCATCCACAGCCATACATACAGTCCTGCACCCCCCTGCATATACCATCCACAGCCATACATACAGTCCTGCCCCCCCCTCCATACAGGGCCGGATTAACAGAGGGGCTGATGGAGCGGGGGTTGTAGCTCGATGACCCGAGGTCACAGAAACCCCACATTTGGGGGGTAGTCAGTTGAAGACGTACCCCACAACTGGTCAAAATATGGGATGGCTATCATTTATGGTTCTGGAGATACGGGCCTGCTTGCACAGCCTGTCAGAAGCTACATACAGAGCGGCCATTATAAATACAAGCTGACACACTGCAGCAGACTGAGAAAAAAAAAATCATTAATTTTTTGCTAGAAAATTACTCTATGGTGGTCTTTGCAACTTTTTATGTTGCACGGCATAGAGCTGCACGATTCTGTCTAAAACGACAACTGCAATTTTTTTGCTTAGAAGATGGATCACGATTCTCTCACGATTCGTGCGGCATAACATCATCTTTCACATTAAAATGAAAAAAAAAAAAAAAAATGGACTAACTTTACTGTTTTGTTTTTATGGTTTTTATTATTCAATGAAGTGGGCAAATGCAGCGTGACATAAAATATTGCAGCAATTACCATTTTTGTCTCTGCTAATATATATATATATAATGTTTGGTGGTTCCAAGTAATTTTCTAGCAAAAAATATTGCTTTTTAACAAGTGTTGGACTTTAAGTGGTTACATTTCTTGCATTTACACACAGAAGTTTGATCTAAAAAGGAAGTTGGTTACAGTGTTTCATGTTGTTTACAAACTTGGCAGACTGCCCGGATATTTTCTTTACACACAGAAGTTTATCCCTTTGATCTATGAAGAAAGCGTTGGTTACAATGTTTCCTGCTAACTTAGCAGACTGTCCAGATATTTTCTTTTGACAGCTGAAAGTCTCTCCACTTGTTATATGAAAGAATCAGCAAACTCTGCATTGGAGATGTCAGGGGGGTTGAATCGACATCACAATTTTTTAACGATTAATTGTGCAGCTCTAGCACGGTACTGTATTTGCGCAGCAATTTTTCAAACGTGTTTTTTTTTTGGAAATAAACTGTTTCATTCATTAAAAAAAAAAACACTAAAGTTAGCACGATTTTTTTTTGGTATCCTAAGCGATGCTTTAAATTTTTTTAGGTTACATGTTTAGAGCTACAGAGGAGATCTAGTGCTAGAATTATTGCTCTCGCTCTAACGATCGTGACGTATGTAACCTGTGTGAATCTGGCTCTGATACTAGCCAGTGCCTACCCAGCCACTGACTGGTATCTCTCCCTAGCCTGTCCCCACACACCCTCTCACCTGCTGCCCTGTGGATGGGGGAATCACTCCTGTAGTGTTATTGTGTTCTGCCAGTGAGTACAATGATCAGTGTTGCTATCTATAGCTGGCAGCACTGATTGTTTTTGGAAAAACAGGCTGGTTGTACTCAAGTCAATTAATAGATTGACTTGTGTAAAACCAGCTAGCCCATACATAGATCGACTATGGCTGGTCTCTGCATAATTGGTGTAATTTCAATTCATGTATGACCCGCTTAACCACTACGCAGTCCCTAAACATCCTTCCACTCCTATACATTGTGCCCACTGTCATACCCTCCACACTCCTCTCCTGTACATACTGCCCACTATCATACCCTCCACACTCCTCTCCTGTACATACTGCACACTATCATACCCTCCACACTCCTCCTGTACATACCGCCCACTGTCATACCCTCCACACTCCTCTCCTGTACATACTGCCCACTGTCATACCCTCCACACTCCTCTCCTGTACATACTGCCCACTATCATACCCTCCACACTCCTCTCCTGTACATAGTGCTCCCATCATACCCTCCACACTCCTCTACTGCATATACTGGTCACTGTTACACCCTCTTCACTCCTTTCCTGCAAGTAATACCTACCCTCTGCACTCATTTCCTGTACATAATGTCTTACACTTTGCACTCCTTTCCTACACATACCAACATACGCCCCACACTCTTGTATATACTGTTGTAAATTCTGCACTCCCTCCCTGCACATACTGTAATACCCTCTGTACTTAATGAAAATGTGAACTAATGCCCCTGATCTCCACTGCACTTACCTCTGTAATTATTTTTTTTAAATGATTGTGCTAAGGTTTATTCATGTCAGTGAGACTCTTACTTGTGGCACAGCAAAGTAAGCATATTTTATAGGTAAAATAATTATTTTGTTTAATTTAATCATGCCTCGTGAGGCCCCTCCCTCAATATGGCCACACCCACCATATGTAGTGGCGTGTTCGGGTTTGGCTTGAGGAAAAGGTGGCAACCCTAGGCGGGATCCAGACAGGGCAGAGCTTGCCTGAAAGCAAACTTTCAGATAGTGAGGAGGTGCTGGGGTGTTAGACACACCCACGATATCACAGCTCCTTGCAGTCTACACAGACGTACACAGCGTTCTCACACAGACCTGTAGTCTAACAAGAGGGAGCGAGCACGTTACTGACCACACGGAGAGGTTATCACTCTGTGAACATTTTCTTATCTACACAACCAGGAAGTGGGGAGAAATGACAAGACAGAACTCTAATTCAGAGGAAAAACGAACAAGCAGGAAATGAAAACAGCACTGCAATAAGGTAAAGGGAGGTATATAGCTGATAATTTTTTTTCCTTTAGTGACCCTTAAGGAACTTACAGATAAGGGAAGATCTAACCCTGTTTGGAGGAACTTTAAGATGTCCTGTACTTCTGGACTTGTAAACGATGAGCCTGATGTTAAAGAAAATTCTACAAACTTCGCCCAAATTCTTCCATAGACTTTATTCGTGCTTGATCTTCTTGAGCTCATCAGTGTTAAAATCACTTTAGGAGCGCAACCAAGGGCTTCTAACCTCTTCCTCTCAAGAACCAGACCGCTAGTTTCAGTATAGCCGGAGCGGGGTGAAGGAATGACCACTGGGAGAGAAGATCCGGTCTGACTGGTAGAGGTACTGGGTCCTGGTAACTCAGTTGGACCAAAAGAGGGAACCACGGCCTGTTTGGCCAGTAGGGCGCCACTAATGTTATCTGAACTGCCTCTGACTGGAGTCTCCGTAGGAGTTTGAGGATCACTGGAAACGGGGGAAAGGCATACGCTCTCTTGAATCTCCACCTGTCTGTCAAGGCATCAGTCCCCGTTGCTTGACTGCAGTGACCCCTCGTATAAAACTTCCTCAGCTTGTGGTTGTACAGAGAGGCGAAGAGATCCACCTGGGGATTGGTCCCCATGGACATAATCCACTGGAAAGATCCTTTGTGGAGAGACCACTCGTTGACGTCCATCTGAGTGCGTGATAGGAAATCCGCCTGTGAATTCTGCTTTCCGGGTATATAGACTGCGGACTGGTTGGCCAGATTCTTCTGGGCCCAACCCAGGATAGGTTCGACCTCCCGTAAAAGAGCTGAGCTCCTTGTCCCTCCTTGCCTCTTGACATAGGACACTGCCATGGTGTTGTCCATTTTCAGTAATACCGACTCCCCCTTCAAGAGCTGGGGAAAGGATTGTAGGGCACACCAGGCTGCCCTGATCTCCAAGATATTCGAGCCTGGGTTGTGAAGGCGGGCATCCCACTTGCCTTGTGCAATTTCTGTGCCACACAGGGCCCCCCAGCCGGAGCCACTGGCGTCCGTTGTCACCGAAACCCAGGATACTGGAGCAATGGAATGGCAATTCAGTAGATTCTTCCGATGAAGCCACCAAAAGAGGCTGTTCCATGAGGATGATGAGATGAGGATCCATTGGTTTTTGTCCCCGGATTTTCATTGCTTGAGAAAGCCGAACTGAAACGGACGTAGCCTCCACAATGCCCACTTCACCATGGGAGATGTTGAAACCATTGTGACTATAATCTTCAGACATTGAGAAGCTCTCAGATAACGAACATCTAGGGCCTTGGCAATCCTCTCTTGAACTACGGGAATCTTCTCCAACGGGAGGGAGATAGTTTTCTCTGCTGTATCGAACTGGGCTCCCAGATATATTAAGCGTTGTGATGGCTCTAGGTGGCTCTTTTCCAAATTCAGAAGCCAACCGAATTCGGTCAGAGTCAAGATCACTTGATCCTTCTGTGCCAGTAGATGAGCCCTGTCTTAAGATAAGACAAAAAGGTCGTCCAGGTAATGATAGAGACGTACTTTCTTCAGCCTGATAAGGGCCACAACTGCCAGTAGGGTCTTCATGAAGACTCGTGGGGAGGTTGTCAACCCGAATGGTAGGTAGATGAATTGGAGGTGCTCCTGCCCCACATGAAACCTGAGGAATTTCTGGAGCTCTACTGCCACTGGCACGTGGAAATAAGCGTCCTTTAGATCTATTGAGATCATCCAGTCCCCTGGTTGAATAGCTAGTTGGATAGTGGACAGGGTTTCCATCTTGAACCTCCCGTGTCTTATGAACCGCTTTAGGTAGGTTAAGTCTATGACTGGTCGCCATGAGCTGTTTTTCTTCTTTTGTACCAGGAAGAGGGGGGAGTATACCCCATGAAACAGTTCGTCCTTTGGGACGTATCTCACTGCCCCTTGAGCTTTTAACTTGTTTTTGCTCTGCTGATTTTGGGAGTAGGGTAGAAATGAACCTGGGAGGGGGAGTACTGGCGAAGGTCCAGACATGGCCTGACGATACTGTCTTGATGACCCAAGGATCCGTGATCGAGGCCGCCCAGACGTGCCAAAATATTCGTAGTCTTGCCCCCACTTGGACCGCCTGGACGTGCTTTATGTCAAAAAGACTTCCCCTGCTCATGTCCACTGGACGCCTGGCTTGTCGATGCTGGTTTACGAAAGGACGTTTGGCCTCTATTCCAATTTCTCCTGAAATTTCCACCAGGTCTATAGGCACGAGCTTCCCCTGTGCGATCCGGACTACGCCTCCTGAACTGTGGTCTCCTTTTTCCCGGTTGACGTCTGTCCTTGGGAAGGAACCCTGATTTACCCCCTGTGGCTTTAGAAATGGCGTCATCCAACTTGTTGCCAAACAGAGACGAACCCTCAAAGGCTTTGCTTCGATGAAGGGTCCGCGGCCCAGGGGCGTAGCCACAGGGACCTCTTGGCCGTAACGGGGGACAGCATGATTCTTGCTAACAATCTTACTAGATCAACGGAGGCTTCTCCCAGGAATGCTACCGCTAACTTTAGCTCCGACGTTGCCGAACTCCCGGACAGTTCTTTAGAGATGCCCATCAGAAAGGAGTCCACGTTCTCTGTCCAGACTTCCATTGCTTTAGAGAGAGCCGCTAAAGCCAGGGCGGGTTTACAGGCCGTAGCGGCCAAGCCATATATCCTCTTTAGATCTTGGTCCATTCTTCTATCAAGACCGTCTTTGAAAGACACCGAATCGGACAAAGGTAGCGTCACATGCTTGGCTAAACGCATCACTGCTGCATCTACAGACGGAATGTTTTCCAGGTGTTTGACATCTTCCGCTTTAAACGGGTACAAGCGGGAAGCCTTATTAGCCATAGAGGACTTTTTGTCCACCTTGCTCCATTCCTCTTCAAAGATGCCATTCAGCTCCGACAGTAATGGAAAGCTTGGGCGTTCTTTTCCCAGACATTTATAATATTTCATTTGTTTAGCTGGGACAGAGGATGAATCTTCCCACCAAAGTGCCTCTTTTACGGCCTTAATGAGTGGGGTTACTTGGGCAAAGTCAAACTCTAGATCCTCTTCATCGCTATCCAAGTCGCCTTCCGGGGCTGCTAGGGTGTAGGCGCGAGGCTGAGAGGGGCCTGGATCCTCATGGATCTCATCGACCGTATGGCCAGATTCAGTGACACTGGCTTGCCCGTGCGTGTGAGACGTGTCCTTCTCCTTTAAGGACCTTTGCACAGCACGTTCCACCAGGCACTCGATCCGCCGATCTTCCGTCTCCTTTTCACCAACCGCGTGGGCATAGCACTGATTGCATAAAGATTTGCCCTCCGGGACTCGGGTATCGCATCCCCAGCAGGCTCTACGACTAGAGCGACTATCATGGCGGTGGGAGCGGTGTCTTGAGGAGGAATGAGAACTTCTCCCCCGGTGATGTGATGTAGATGAGGAGCTACGCTTCTTAGACTTAGAGGATGACTGCTGATGCTGATGCGGCCTGGCAAGGTCTGAAGTGGTCTGGTCTGAAGGAGCACAATGATCTGGATAGGAAGGGCTTTAAGAAGAAAGATTTACAGGAAAAAAGTCACTGAATTGAGGTATCCAACCCCGTGCCCTCCCCTCACCTGCACGTACCTTGTGCGTGAGGGCTGGCCATGTGCGGGCGGTGACTGGTCCATACTTCCTGGACCAACGTGACAGGGCAATACCAGGTCAGAAAGATGAATCCTAAGATACTAGACAATAAGACCAGATAAGACAAGCTGCCCCTTCACAGAACACCTATATATATATATATATATATATATATATATATACACACGCAAAAACTGGATTATACCTATTTCTTAACATATAGGAAAAACCTGCCTGACATGTTACTCTCACTGACCTTGGAAGCCGGTATCACCTAGCAACTGCTCGCCTGTTTAGGAAAGGATCCCACAAACAAAAGGCGAGCAGCTGTTTTTAAAAGCCCCGCCGGTGACGTCACACGTCTCCCCCTTGCGCGCATGCGTGGTGTAGAGCGGCTCAACGGCGCCTGCGCGGCCGCCGCGAGGGTCGCTGTACTGCGCATGCGCGAGCCAAGCCTCGATCTGGAGACGGCTATTGCGCACGCGCGCTCGCAAATGGCCCCGCGACCCGGAAGTAACTAGGAAGCGCTCCAGCCGCCATAAGACAAAAAACAAACAGACAAAGAAAAAAGGGGACAACAACAGAAGAAATGACAAGCGATACACAGATGCGACTGCCATGGAGAAAAAGTCAGACCTTGCCAGCCGAGAAGTCCAGGAATCTTCAGCACACGCAGCCAGACACAACAAGTGCTTTGCTGCAAAAGCTCTCCACCCGCCCATGGCTGGGATCCGAGCTGCACCGCTTAGAAGTGTGCCATCCATCTGCTTGTGTTGGACATCCTGAACGCATATCCTTAGATCCATGGAGGAGGACAAAAAAGGAACACCAGTACTGAAGGTGAGCAAAGCTTTATGGGTAAATAAATAAACAAAGATTGCAAAAGAATATCACTTAAAGCGGAGTTTCACCCTAAATATAAGATCTCCCATGCGCTTCAGCATACTGGCGTCAGCGCCAGTATGCTGGGTTTTTTTTTTTTTTATAGCACACTTACTGTTTTATCGTAGAAATCCTTTTCTGTCCCCCGCGGTGGACGGCGCCAGTACAGCGCGTCACATCTTCCTAAGATACCCGATATGGACTCGGGTATTTCCGGCGCTATGCGGCGCCTGCGCACAGACCTAGGAGCTGACTGCGCAGGCGCCGTATTTCTCCGAGTCCTACGGCTATGGCGCGTCACGCCCTCCGAAATAGGACTCGGAGAAATACGGCGCCTGCGCAGTCAGCTCCTAGGTCTGTGCGCAGGCGCCGCATAGCGCCGGAAATACCCGAGTCCATATCGGGTATCTTAGGAAGATGTGACGCGCTGTACTGGCGCCGTCCACCGCGGGGGACAGAAAAGGATTTCTACGATAAAACAGTAAGTGTGCTATAAAAATAAAAAAAAACCAGCATACTGGCGCTGACGCCAGTATGCTGAAGCGCATGGGAGATCTTATATTTAGGGTGAAACTCCGCTTTAAGATCTTTACTTTAGAACTAGTCAAGAATGTAATTATCAACACCACTACCAAGCATCTTACCAATTCCCAGAAGACATGCTCAGGGACTTTCCTCATACTCATTGAATTTGAGCATTGGATTGAAGTGCCTCTTTTTGTCCTTTGTTTTTTTAGGTATGGAAAACAACACTATAGTTGTAGGATAATATATACTGTACATTGTGTGGGCCTATAATATATCTAGAAATACTTTTCAAATAAAATTTGTATTGACATAAAAAAATAAAAAAAACCTTTATGGGTATGGGGTCCTATAGCATTGGAGAGGAGGCGGGATTAACCCACACATAGACTGCCATGGAGTCTGTCAGGAAAACTATTTAATGCAGCCATGTGTCCCCAATGCAGCCAAATGTGCTCATTGCTGCCATGTGTCCTCATTGCTGCCATGTGTCCTCATTGCAGCCATGTGTCCCCATTGCAACCTGTGTCCCCTATTGCAGCCTGTGTCCTCATTGCAGCTTGTGTCCCCTATTGCAGCCAGTGTCCCCTATTGCAACCAGTGTCCCCTGTTGCAGCCAGTGTCCCCTATTGCAGCCTCTGTCCCCTATTGCAGCCTACCTGTGTTGGGTAGTAGTGTTGAGCGGAATACGCCATATTTGATTTCGCGATATTTCACGAATATATAGAAGAATATTCGTGAAATATTCGTTAATATCGAATATTCGTGATATTTTATCAAAAAAAAAATTTGCGAAATTTCGCTAATGCGAAATTGATTGCGAAATTCTCGTCTGCGCATGCGCGCGAACAACACGCGAAAACGGAGATCATTTCCTATAGGAAGCACAATGCTAAGCTCTAAGATCGCAATACACAGGAAAAACGCACAGAAACACTCCACTCTCTCTAGCCACCTTGTGAATCTGCACTGAAATACTGCTGGGAGTGATCTTATATAATGGTCGTGCAGGCAGGTTCCTATTGGTTGCTATGGAGGTTGCTAACCTCTGACAACTGTGGTAGGAGAACTCTGATTGGCTCTGATGCAAAAGAAGGGCAGAGAAAGTATTCGCGAATATTCGTAATACGAATATTCGCATTGCGAATATTCAGCAACATAAAAGGATCGCCTCAGCTACTCGGCCCAGGGTCTCTAATCATACCAGCAATGCTTTTAGATGTCGATGGAGATCACTAGGATGTGATCTGTTTTAAAAATAAATTTGAAAAAATATGAATATTCGCAATAGCGAATATTCACCGCGATATTCGAGTTATTCGCGAATACTCGAATATGCAATATTCGTAACGAATATTCGCAATGCGAATATTCGTGAGCAACACTATTGGGTAGGAGAGGAGAGGAAAACTGCCGTCACCTGGTTGTTCAAAGCGCTTGGAACATAACAGCTTTCATTTCAATAGCTGTGTTCCCTGCCGCGAGCCGTCATATACAGCCCCTCACCCTCCGTCCGGGAAACTTTGATAGACAGATCACCCGTCCAATCCTGTCTATCAAAGTGCCCGGACAAGGGGGAGAGGCTGTATATGACGACGCTCGGCAGGGGAACACAGCTATTGAATTGAAAGCTGTTATGTTCCCTACGCTCTGAACAACCAGGTGGCGGCAGCGACGGCAGCGGTGGCGACTATCCTCTCCTCTCTCTTTCCAAGTTCCCCTACATTCACTCCTTGCTCGCCCCCCCCCCCCCCCCCTGCTCCCAGGCAGTCCACACTCTCCAGCCCTCAAAATGCACTCGCAAAATGCAAGCAGACGAGTGTAAATTTTGAGGGCTGTCCTAAACCGTGTAGGTTTAGGAGATATTTCTTACACCTACAGGTATTCAGTGTCTCCCCAGCCAGTGCATCTACCAGCCTGCTTCCTGTTTCCTGCTGCACCAGCTGAACTGACAAGACCCAAGACAAACCAGGCACCCATACACCGCCAGGCTCTTCAACCACTGTTGCAACATCGGTGGCCCTTGAGTCGGGGTTGTACAAGAAAGCCTTTCCACTGCATGTCAGGCTCATCCGGCAGGTACGTAACAACCCGGGACTTCTGCACAGAGGCCCCCCACAAGAATGACAGCCGAAACAGCACCCCAGGAGGCCGGAACAGGAGCGCAGCCCCCCCCGCTAATGGATAGAGCCCCCCCCCCCCCCGGGCGGACACCCCCAGCACCTAGCTCAAAGACCCATGTAGGAGGGAAGGGAGAGAGGAAAGGTAGGGTGGTACCCCCTAATCGACCCCCCCCCCCCCAGGAATGTCCAGCTAAGTCTGACTGCCCAGGCAGGGAAACTACTACTCATCCGTCCTGTGTGGATACGCTGGAAGATATTCCTGACAGGTCCATGTCCTGTGTGGTTACTGGGGTGGCTGTCGGCCCAGCATACTGTGATTCAAGCATAGAGCCCAGTCATATGTTTGCCCTGGAGCATGTAGCTCACCGGCCGCCCCTGTAGTAACAGGGCACGTCGTGGACAACCCAGCCCGTAGCTAGCGGTCAGCACACGCTTGATGGCCGAAACTGGGGGGACTAAAAGGATCTGGGATCCAGCCTGTCGTCCAGTCGGCAGGTAATAGTAGATTCTCAGGAACAAGTAGAGAAAAATAGAAAAAAATTCACTCAGACCCATGGGCTCAAAGGGAGCCACGTTTCTTCTCCTACTGTACAGTTTTTTGATGTGTTCAAACATTTAACCTGTTTTCTGCCCAGTCCAGGGCCAGATTAAGAACATCATGGGCCTGGTGCTGAGGATTTTGGTGGGGCCTTTTATAAATAATAAATAAATGCGTGAGAATCACAGCGCAGCAATGGAGGGCCCAGTCTGAAAATGTAAGTGTACCCTAATGTGCTAATATGCTCTGCATACTTGTACATTGTGGCATAACCTACCCCAGGGCCTCTAAAAAGTAGTAATGTCAGGAAAGTTTACTACCGCTTTAATATCACAGGTTCCCAGAAACCTCTCATGGGGCCCCCTACTGACCCAGTGGCCCTTGGGCAGTGCATAAGTGCATAGTTGCCAACATTTAAAAAATATTTTCAGGGACACTTTTTCACAAGTGCTATATTTAGATTAGCTGAGATCCCCGATGTTCCTCTGTACATCACAGTAGTAATCACAAAATTAAATAAGTTCTAATAATGGAACAGAACAAATATGAGAACTGAGATTTCCTTTAGTTGAACTAACAAAAGTGTGTCCATTCTAGAGCTGGTAACATTGAGGGTATTCAGTATCATTTTAAAGAACTGTTTTTGTGGGTAAGTGACATAGGGGAGGAGTACGGACGGTATATAAGTGGGAAGTATGTGCAGGTGAGTGAGAGGAATGTGGAGGGTCTAACATTGGGCACTATGTACAGGAGAAGAGTGCAAAGGGTACGGCAAAAGGCACAATGTACAGGAGAGAAGTGTGGAGGGTATGACAGTGGGCATCATGTACAGGAGAGAAGCATGGAGGGTACAACAGTGGGCAGTATGTACAGGAGAGAAGTGTATGACAGCAGGCACCATGTACATGAGAGGAGTGTGGAGGGTATGACAGTGGGCACTATGTATAGGAGAGGAGTGTGGATGGTATGATAGTGGGCACTATGTATACAGTAGGAGAGGAGTGTGGAGGGTATAACAGTGGGCAGTATGTACAGGAGAGGAATGTGGATGGTATGACAGTGGGCAGTATGTACAGGAGGAGTGTGGGGGTATGACAGAGGGTAGTATGTACCAGTGAGAAGTGTGGAGGGTATAATGGGGCAGTATGTACAGGAGAGAAGTGTGGAGGGTATGACAGTGGGCAGTATGTACAAGAGAGGAATGGGGATGGTATGATAGTGGGCACTATGTATAGGAGAGGAGTGTGGAGGGTGCGACAGTGGGAAGTATGTACAGAAGAGGAGTCTATGATAGCAGGCACTATGTACAGGAGAGGAGTGTGGAGGGTATAATAGTGGGCACTATGTACAGGAGAGGAGTGTGGAGAGTATGACAGTGGTCACTGTGTACAGGAGAGGAGTGTGGAGGGTATGACAGTGGTCACTGTGTACAGGAGAGGAGTGTGGAGGGTATGACAGTGGGCACAATGTATAGGAGTGGAAGGATGTTTAGGGACTGCGTAGTGGTTAAGCGGGTCATACATGAATTGAAATTACACCAATTATGCAGAGACCAGCCATAGTCGATCTATGTATGGGCTAGCTGGTTTTACACAAGTCAATCTATTAATCTACCAAAAAAAAAACGTGCTAACTTTAGTGTTTTTTTTAATGTATGAAACAGTTTATTTCCAAAAAAACATGTTTGAAAAATTGCTGCGCAAATACAGTACCGTGCTAGAGCTGCACAATTAATCGTTAAAATTGTGATCTTGATTCAACCGCCCTGACATCTCCAATGCAGAGTTTGCTGATTCTTTCATATAACAAGTGGAGAGACTTTCAGCTGTCAAAAGAAAATATCTGGACAGTCTGCCAAGTTCTTAGCAGGAAACATTGTAACTAACGCTTTCTTCTTATATCAAAATGATAAACTTCTGTGTGTAAAGAAAATATCCGACTGTCTGCCAAGTTTGTAAACAACATGAAACATTGTAACCAACTTCCTTTTTAGATCAAACTTCTGTGTGTAAATGCAAGAAATGTAACCACTTAAAGTCCAACACTTGTTTAAGTTAAAAACCAATATTTTTTGCTAGAAAATTACTTGGAACCGCCAAACATTATAATTGCAGTTGTCGTTTTAGCCAGAATCATGCAGCTCTATACCGTGCAACATAAAAAGTTGCAAAGACCACCATAGAGTAATTTTTTAGCAAAAAACAAATGATGATTTTTTTTCTCAGTCAGCTGCAGTGTGTCAGCTTGTATTTATAATGGCCGCTCTGTATGTAGCTTCTGACAGGCTGTGCAAGCAGGCCCATATCTCCGGAACCATAAATGATAGCCATCCCATATTTCGACCGGTTGTGGGGTAGGTCTTCAACTGACTACCCCCCAAATGTGGGGTTTCTGTGACCTCTGGTCATCGAGCTACAACCCCCGAAGTCGATCTAAAAAAAAAAAAAAAAAAAACTTTTTTTTTTTTTTTTTTTTTTTGGGGGCAAATGGGCCTATCTTGAGAAAGGGGCCTGGAGCTACAGCTCCATCAGCCCCTCTGTTAATCCGGCCCTGGCCCAGTCCTCTTCTGATTGAAGGCTGAATACCCACTTTGCCAAGATTGCTGCTGTGTCTGTCCATGAACGAAAGAGAAAAAATGTTTTCCTATTCAAAGTTAAAACAACAAGGGCAGAAGATTTAATAGATGGAAAGCTGAAAAAATTACTGAAGTTCCGATTTAACAGTTTAACGACCGTGTCACGCCGATATATGTCGGCAGAATGGCACGGCTGGGCAGATTAACGTATATATACGTTGCCCTTTAAGACGCGGCATTGTGGGCGCTGATCACAGCTCCCTGTAATCGGGATCAGTGTCGTGTAACACACAGCCCACCCCTGATCCATGATCTAGGGTGTCTGCTCTACATATAAACATTTATGTGTGGGGGACTAAAATTATTTTTAAACATGTGTGCAAAAAACGGCTCTGGCAGCAAAAAGGTTATATAGGTTATGCGGCAAAAACAGCATAATGCCTGAAGTAGTTTTTGCCATAGTGGAAGTAAAAAATTGCTCTGTTCATGATAGACCAGATATTATACACATTTTACAAATAACCGTAGGTCTAACTCCATTACCCAACGCTGATTCAAACAAATCCCGCCCCCTCCAAGTCCACGCTCGGACTGTACCATAACGCTATCCCATCCTCCCCTTAGTTCGCCTCAAATTGGAACTGTCCATCACCCGGAAGAACTCCGCTCCTCGATATCTCCTCCCTTTCCTGTTGCAGCTGCCGACGACAATGGTGAGTGGAATGAGTTGCTCCGGTGTAATCCGGTATAATCCTTCGCCCTTAGAGGCTCATCGCTCGGTCAAGTAGTGCAGGGAGAGGGGGGACAGAGCCTGGAGTGAGTTGCAGGCTGTATTGCGGGTTCATATATAAATGTCACTGTGGCTCGTATGTTCTGCTATAACAGGGAGGCCTTGTCCTTGTGAGGCTTTCGTGTACTTTGTGGCAGAGAGCAGTGTGTCGTTTATAATGGCTGCGTCCTGCTGTATATTTTGAGAAGCCATAGCGGCAGGTTTCAGGAGTGTGTTTAAACATGTCATAGGGTCCCTCTCTCAGCTTCCATGGCAGAAGTGTAAGTAACCTAACTAGGCCGAGCATTGAACGAGTAGGCACAACAATACATTCGTTATTGCAGAGCAAATACCTATACTGTATGGTGTACTTTACTTTTGGAAGGGGAGCAGGTAGCCCTGACTTCTGCCAAGCAGTGCTAGGCTTGTTCGTTCAAATCCTTACCATGGTTAGGATAGAAAGGGAAGCTGCTTCAGGTGTGGATGACTTCAAGAACCACGGGTGCAAGTTTCTTCTGGATAGCTGCACTCTGAATAAAAATTGCCTTTATTGTAAAATCCGAAATGGCACAAGTCACAGCACACTGGTCAAGCTGATGTGTTTCACACTATACTAGTGTTTAATCATAGCTACCTAACACACATCTTTACTTATTATTTACCACTCATAAGGAACCATGTGACCAAAATGAGGGTGTGGGTAATTAAAGCGGATCTCCACCCTAAAGTGAAGATCCGCTGATCGGAACCCTCCCCCCCTCCGGCGTCACATTTGACACCTTTCAGGGGGGAGGGGGGTGCAGATACCTGTCTAAAGACAGAGGTGCAGATACCTGTCTAAAGACAGGTATCTGCACCCACTTCCGGCCCGCAGTCTCGGGCAAAAGACGGGCTTTTCCTGTTGTGTGCTGGGAACTCTCGGCTCCCAGCACACAGCGGGAGTCAATCGCCGGGTGCAGCGCGACTCGCGCATGCGCCGATGGGAACCGGGCGGTGAAGCCGGAGAGCTTCACTTCCTGGTTCCCTCACCGTGGATGGAGGGGGGAGCAGCAGGGAGACGAGCGATCGCGCGTCCTCTGCTGCGGACGCTGCTGGACTCCAGGACAGGTAAGTGTCCTAATATTAAGTCAGCCGCTGCAGTATTTGTTGCTGCTGGCTTTTAATATTTTTTTTGGGTGAACCATCCGCTTTAACATAGTTGGTAGTGAAAATGTGTTAAAGGGGAGGTTCCCCTAAAAAAACTTTTAACATTGCCTGTCTCTTCTTAACATGTAGAATCGGCTGGTAGTTTAAAAAAAAAAACGTCCGTACATACCATTTTCGGCATGTAGTCTCACCGTCGCTTCCGGGGATGGGCGTGCCTACTTAAATGACAGGCATCCGATCGACGCATACAGCGTGTCACGAGATGCCAAAAGAAGCTGAACGTTGGTGCGCATGCACCGTATAGAGCCGCACCAACGTTCGGCTTCTTTCGGCATCTCGTGACGCGCTGTATGCGTCGATCGGATGCCTGTCCCCACACATCATACCCGGAAGCAGCGGTGAGACTACATGCCGAAAATGGTATGTACAGACTTTTTTTTTTTTAAACTACCAGCCGATTCCACATGTTAAGAAGAGACAGGCAATGTTAAAAGTTTCTTTTTAGGGGAACCACCCCTTTAACACTGAATAAAGAGTAAACAGGGGCATCTGAAGATATATGTATATAAATCCAGTGAACTAGAGTAAAAAAAACTATGGAAAATGTGATATTAAAGAATGAAATCCACTTAATTTCATTCTTTCACCACTTGCTTACTGGGCACATATACCCCCCGCCTGCCCAGGTTAAATTTCAGCTTCCGGCACTGTCGCTTTAACTGACAATTGCGCAGTTGTGCGACATGGCTCCCAAACAAAATTGACAACGTTTTTTTTTTTTTACCTCAAGTAGAGCTTTCTTTTGGTGGTATTTGATTTTTTGCGCTATAAACAAGAGTGACAATTTTGAAAAAATAGGCAATATTTTTTACTCGTTGCTATAATAGCCCAATTTTTTAAACTTTTTTTTTCTTAGTCTAGGACGATACGTATTCTTCTACATATTTTTGGTAAAAAAAATCGCAATAAGCCACTGGTTTGCGCTAAAGTTCTAGTGCCTTTTTTTTTTTTTTACTAGTAATGGCTGTAATCTGCGATTTTTATTAGGACTGCTACATTATGGCGTACACATTTTTGGCGCCATTCACATTTATACTGCGATTAGTGCTATAAATATGCACTAATTTCTGTATAAATGTGACTGGCATTGAAGGGGTTAACACTAGGTGGTGAGGAAGGGGTTAAATATGTTCCCTGTATCACTATATGTATTCTAACTGTAGGTGGAGGGGGGTGACCGATCTGGACACTTTCCCTGACAGAACGCTGTCTCTGTGTAAAACGGCAATGAGAGATGATCTCAAATGTTTACATTTGAGATCATCTCTCATTGGCCGCACAGATCGTGCTGTAAATAGCCGCTGTGATTGGCTGTGTCCAAGGGATACGGCCAGCACAGAAGTTCCCCGCTGCGCGCGAGGAACAAGGAAAGTGGCGGATGTCAAAAGACGGCGTCCCAGAGATTGAGAGCCATCAGGAAGTGGGTTAATACCACATATTACTATTGTTTTATTTATTTGTATTTGTTTTTTTAACTGTAGTTCACTGGATTTATATACATAGATGTATCTTCAGATGCCCTTGTTCAATTTTTACTTCAGGATTCCCGAACCGCACATTTTCACTACCAATTATGTTAATTGCCCACACCCTCTCATTTTGGTCACATGGTTTCCTATGAGTGCTATATAATTAATGATTTGTATTGGGTAGCTATGATTAAACACTAGTATAGTGTGAAATGTGTTATCTTGACCGGTGTGCTGTGACTTGTAGTGCTGTTTTGGATTTTACAATAAAGGCAATTTTAAATTTAGAGTGTGGCTGTCAAGAAGAATCTTTTGTTTTGCAATGGCACTACATGCCTGGAGTTTGCCTGTTCTTTCTTCCTGTGCATAGATGGGTTTCTTCTGAATTAGATTTATTTATTTTTTTTTGCTCTCCAAAGACAGGCTGGTAGCTTAATTGGCTCCTGTCTAAATAGTCCTTGGTATGTATATGTATGAATGTTACAATACACGTAAATTTGTGTGAAACTAATTCTAGTTAGTAAGCCCTGATGGGTTTTAGTTCCTCCTTTATTTCCCTGCAAAGGTAAAGCATAATGGGCTACTGTGCATCGCATAGTTGCCCATTATGTGTCACTTACCTGAAACCAAAGCCTGCAATGTCCCCTGTGCAGAAAACTTCCTTTCTTCACCACTCTTCCTTCTGGGGCTGCCAACTCCGGTTCTGTGACTGGCCGGAGTCGTGTGACGTCACTCCTGCACATGCACGCGGGAGATGCCAGTCACGGCATGACCACCTTTAGAAACAGCATGATCGCAAGTGTGCCTGTGCCATAGACATCGGTGCTTTTTAATTGTAAATATCTCCTAAACCGTGGGGGTTTAGGAGATATTTCCAGCACCTACAGGTAAGCCTTACTCTAGGTTTACATGTAGGTAAAAGTGGCTGGTTGTACAGGGTGTACAACCACTTTAAAGCCCTAGTACCGATTGTAATTGTCCTGTTGTGGTGACGTGATGAGAAATCACACGTTTTACAGAAATGCACACCTGCTTCAGTAACTATTTTCAGAGGCAATTTTATTGTGCTTTGTAAGGTTTTCTGCTCTGGGGACTGGAAATAAAGGACACCCTCCCCAATGGACATGGCAACAAATCTATAATTTATCTTTAAAAAGGTGGTCCTTTTTTCTTGCGTTTGAAACTAATGTCACTTTTGAATGCAAACTAAATGCAATATAATTGTCATGTTTCCCCCCCAAAAAGTAATTATACAGTTATCTTTTGCCATCCTTTGCTTACCCTCCCACGATATTCATAATTTGCAGTTATCTTTGTTTACACTCTGATCCTCTGTGCTCTTTCTATGCAGTCAATTATGGACCTCTTTGTAAACAGAGGTTCAAAATTAAAGCGTGACATTTGATCGCATTGACTTTATAAAAGGAGGCTTGACCGAAGCTATGTAGTAATGATTGGACTGTAGGCAGGGATTCAACAGGGTTGGAGATGGGGCTGTTTGCTGATGATATCATCATTACTATCTTATGACTCTCAGAGCCAGTTTATATTCTGTTATTTTATCGCTGGATCTAATGTATTCCGCTAATGGTTCTATCACCAGGGAGAAGATGGGGGGGGGGGGGGGATAGTGGGCAGCCCTGTCGCGTGCCGTTAGAGTAAAGGGGTCAGAAGAAGAGTAAAGGGGTCAGAAAATAGAATAGAAGAGTAGACTCTGGCCGTAGGGTTGGTATACAGTGACATGATTGCTGAGTGCATTAGGCCCGATATACCAAATTTACGTACAGGTATCCTCAATGGACCCTATCGAAGGCCTTTTCCGCATCAAGGGCCAGGAATGCGCTAGGGGTCTGTGTGCCCTTCGTTAGTTGTAGGAGATCAAGCATCCTCCTAGTCCCATCCGGAGCTTGCCGTCCCTTTACGAAGCCAACTTGATCTAACCCAATAAAGGAGGGGGGTAACATCCATTATTCTATTTGCAAGGCTTTTGGCATAAATTTTCAAATCAGAATTTAAGAGGGATATGGGCCTGAAATTTTGCAGGGTCGTTTGGTCCTTGCCAGGCTTTGGTAGGGTGACTTTCACCGCTTGGAGCATTTCTGTGGGGAAGGAGCCTGAGGAAGCTGCTATATTATATATTTCCACTAACTGGGGGGCGAGTAGCGGGTGAATGCCTTGTAGTACTCGGCGGAAAAGCCGTCCGCACCTGGGGATTTGTGCATGGGTAGAGACTCAATTGCCTCGTTTCCCCTGAGCGGATCGGTACGGTACGCTATGCTATTTTGGGTGTTTCCATTATGAAAGCGTACCGTAAAACCGCACCAGCAAGGGTCCTGCTTCAGATGAGGGACCAGAGAGAGTGGAACGGTTCGGTTAGGGCGGACCTACAAATGCATCTCACTGATTGGTGGATGCGCTAGGAATTTTTCTAAACCCTTAATGGTCCCTCACGGTCCGATTTGCAGTGGAAACGGTCACGCGATTAGACCAGACCCATCCGAACCGCTCCAAAATTACTGACCGACCCGTGCAGTGGAAACGAGGCAAGTGACATCTACCACCTCCTGGCGTGTTATGGGTGAATTCAGTTTCTGCAGTGTAGGGCTATCCAACGAAGGTAGATGCACCCCCTGCAGGAAGCCATCAATCTCCCCAACCGTTGGTTGGTGTGTGGTTGGGTCTGTTTTCAAGTTGTATAACGCTTCGTAATGGTCCTTAAAGACATTGGCAATATCTTTTGGTTTATGGTAAGTCGCGTTAGTGAGATGGTGTCTGATGTGCGTAAGATTGGAGCGGGCCTGTCTTTTTTTTTTTTTTTTTTTTTTTAAGTTGAGAGGCTAGCAATTTCCCCTCATTATTCTGAGAATAGGTAACTTTTAGTCTCTTAAAGAAGATGTCGTATTCTGCTTTAAGTGCCTGCCGTAATTCCTCACGGCAGGCATTCAGACGCTGAAGGACATTGAACCTGAATCTTTTGTAGCGCATGGATATCAGTCAAAAAGAAGTCAATTCTGAAGTAGATGTTATGTACAGTAGAGTAGAAGGTGTAATCCCTCTCGGTAGACCTCAGGCAACGCCACAGATCAAACAATCTTTTTTCATGGCACAGTGATCCCAGGGAGGGCCTCCGCCTGAGGGCCACCGAAGAGACATCCAGCTCCTCATTCATAATCATATTAAAGTCAGCGCACACTATTAAGCCACCTTTCTGCATCTGTTTTGCTTTCCTGATAACCTTTCTAATCTTAGAGGCCTTACATTGGGTTCATATACATTTACCAGCGTGTAGGTAACATGGTCAATTTCTGCAATCAGTATGAGGTAGTGTCCATGAGTGTCAGCATAGACCTGTAACAAAGAAAAGGTTAGCGTATCCCTACAAGCTATCATGACCCCATTCTTTTTGGAGCCATTCATGGCAGTAAAAATGTGTGGAAATTTGACATGTGTACATTGTTCCCGCCGCCATCCGGTGCTTCTCCGGGCTCACCTGTGCCTTCGGGGGCCCGGAGAACGAATCGGCGGCAGGAAGCATAGAGATGACTGGTGACCAGATGGTCACCAGTCATCTCTATGACCGTCAGAGGACCCGGGCGCGATCTGATGACATCACGCCCGGGTCCCCGTAAGTAAACAAAGCCGCAATTGCGGCTGTAAGCCCCCATTTATGAGATCGGTGAATTTTTTTTCACTGATCTCATGGTTTCCAGCCTGGAGGAAAGATGTGAGGTCTTATTGACCCCACATCTCTCTATAAAGAGGACCTGTCACACACATTTCCTATTACAAGGGATGTTTACATTCCTTGTAATAGGAATAAAAGTGGGGGAAAAAAAGGAAAAAAGTGTAAAAATAAAAAATTAGTCAAAAAAAAAATAAAAGATAAAAAAAAAATTAAACGCCCCTGTCCCCGATAGCTCGCGTGCAGAAGCGAACGCACACGCAAGTCCCGCCGACATATGTAAACGCCGTTTAAACCACATAAGTGAGGTATCGCCGCGTGTGTTAGAGTGCCAGCAACGAATCTAGCACTAGATCTCCTCTGTAAATCTAAACTGTAACCTGTAAAAAATAAAGCGTTGCCTGTGGAGATTTTTAAGTACCGAAGTTTGGCGCCATTCCATGAGTGTGCGCATAATTAAAGCGTGACATGTTGGGTATCTATTTACTCGTTGTAACATAATCTTTCACATAATACAAAAAAATTGGGCTAACTTTACTGTTTTGTTGTTTTTTTAATTCATAAAACAATTTTTTTTTTTACAAAAAAAGGCGTTTGAAAAATAATTGCGTAAATACCGTGCAAGATAAAACTTTGGAATGACCGCCATTTTTTTCCCTAGGGTGTCTGCTAAAAAAAACATGTATAATGTTTGGGAGTACTGTGTAATTTTCTAGCAAAAGAATGATGATTATTACATGTAGGAGAGAAGTGTCAGAATAGGCCTGGTATGGAGGTGGTATAAAAGCCTGGTATTGAAGCGGTTAAGTGTCATTCTTCTGGTACATGAGCTGCAGCGCCATCTAGCGGTAGGTTTGAGTATTGACAGGATTAGACTAGGTATGTTCAGAATGCATAGAACCAAAATAAACATAATAAAAAGAACAAGTGTCCTTTGAACCAAAAAACAGTCCAGAGCAGTCAGGCCGCTGGTTGTGCGGCAAATACGTTAAGGGGAACATCTGGTAACCAAAATGGGGGGGAAAAGAAACATAACAGCCGAACACCGGGTGCCATATAGGTAGTGGGGGGGGGGGAAAAAAGCATCTAAGACACCAGGATCAGACATGGCTGAGAGAAACTGCAAACAAAAAGAGAAAGGCGAGAACAAAACAAAATCTGTACCAGTTCTTGGTGAGCATAGTAAGGCAGGCCTCAGGAGAAAGCATCAGACAATACGGCAGGCTTGCAAGTTAAAGAGGAGTTCCACCCTAAAAAATTACTTTTTTTTTTTTTTAATCCACTCCTCACCCCCTTACATGCCACATTTGGCATGTAATTTTTTGGGGGGGGGAGTGGGGGCTTTAGTAGGAGTGGGACTTCCTGTCCTGCTTCCGCCGAGGGGCTGGTTAGGCGATTAAGCCTTAATCGCCTAAACCAGCCCCTCCCTGTAGGCAATCACATGGGACACTGTCAGGTCCCATGCGATCGCCTCTCCAATCAGCGGCGAGCCGCGCGCGCATGCGCAGTGGGTGCCCGGCCGTGAAGCCGAAGGCTGTCACGGCTGGGTGCCCACAGTCGAGATGGAGACGCCGGCTGGGGAGGGGGGGAGAGGAGCGGACCCCCCGGCCGGCGCGTCGCTGGATCGTGGAGCAGGTGAGTATGTGTTTATTAAAAGCCAGCAGCTACACTTTTTGTAGCTGCTGACTTTTAATAAACACAATTTTGGCTGGAACACCCCTTTAAAGTTACTTGCTCCTCCTCCTGTTCTGCCATTGAGAAGTGTGATTCTGAAGAGAAGGATCAGGTTCCGCAGGGATGCCTTCAGCAGGGATCAGGTGCCATTTTCGGAGGAGGCCAAGACCTTTATCCAGCGACGTGATCGAGTGCTATTCGTTCATGTCCACCAATAGTTTAGCAGGAAAGCCCCATTTGTAGAGGATCTTGTGGTTCCTTAGAATCTTGGTGATGGGGACCAGGTTGTGTCTTGCAGCCAGTGTAGCTTGCGACAGGTCAGCATAGAGTGCTATTCCAGCAAAGGGATCAGGCAGTGCAGGGTGTTGTCTGGCATGGCGCATTAGCTGGTCCTTAATGTGATAGAAGTGGATTCTTGCTATCGCATCCCTAGGGATTTGGTCAAGCAGGAAAGATGGCTTGGGCAGTCTGTGGGCCTTATCTATAATGTCGGCCGGGCTCAGAGTCGGGATGGCTGCCATAATCGGCTTTTCTAGAAATGGCGTAAGCTCCGCTGGTTTGACAGTTTCAGGGACCCCGCGGAATTTAACATTATTTCTCATTGCCCTGTCCCAAGTCTGCCATTTTGAGGCGCATAGACTTAAGCTCCTCTTCCACCTCAAAGTGAGCCTCCACCAGCTCATTGTGTGCCAATGTGAACTCCTCCCATCTTCTGCTCCACATATTCCACTCTCTTGCTGACTGCAAAGACTGCCATGTTGGTGGACTGCATGAATGTTGCTATGTCGCACTGTAAGGCCCCCCTCAGGGTTTGCAGCATCTTTCATGGTGGTGTCAATTATGGGCTGCCCTGAGAGGTGGGGAATGCGTCCAGCTGCTGGGCATATGAGGATTCCTCCATGTCTTCCCCTGCATTGTCAGTGTCATCCCGGGTCCCCGAGGCCTCCCCCTATCCTCCGTTTCTGCTTGGCAGGGCTACTAAATGGGGAGGCTGGCAGTAGATGGGCATGGGAGCTCGACTCACCCGAGGATGGAGCAGGATTCGATGCAGCCGCATGTGTGGGATCCGGAGCACGGCTCCCGGCGCCATCTTGGATTTCTCGGCTCCCGGCTGGAGGGAAGAAATCGGTAGGTTTTCAGGGCCCCTCGCTCTCCTTTCTTTTGAACATTGTAGCGGGGGTGTTCCCCAGTTCTCCTGTGTACTGTAGGTGCTTTTTGGCGTGTCTTTTCGTGCTGTGAGAGCTCACCTAATCCATTTCCATCAGCTCTGGCTGCCGGGTCTGCCCCCCAATGTGTTTTTTAAAGTGTTTGTAACCCCCAAAAAAAAATCCTGTTACATTGCCACTTTTCATCCGGGCCAATTCTGGCACTTTGCTCCTACATGTAAAATTATTTTTTTTTTGGTAGAATTAATCGGATCCCCCAAACATTGTGTGTGTGTTCCCGATGCCACTTTTTTAGGACAGAGTACAAGTACCGATACTTTTTTTCATGTACTTGCCAATACCGATACTTAAATGTCATGTGACAGTTTTTAAACCACAATACAGACTAAGGATATTTTCTTTAGAATTATGAAGAACTCTAACTCAAGACATTATAAAATAATAAAAATGAGTAAAAATGAATAAAAATGTTTTATTCTTGTCGCGCAGTAGTAAAAAACTCTTCGGTCCCGATACTCGTATCCTTATCTGGACAACCCTAATATGTGTGTGTGTGTGTATATGTCTATATATCTCTCTGAGACCCTAGGGGAAAACTGGAGGTCATCACAACTTTTTATGTCACATGGTATATGTGCAGAATTTTTTTGAACGTGTTTTAAAAAAAAAAGGTTTCATAAAACAAAAAGCTAAAGTTGCCACAATTTTTTATTTTGTAGAATATGAAAGATGTTATGCTGAGTAAATGCCCAAAATGTCATGCTTGCAAATTGGGCACACTCATGGGATGGTGCCAAGCTTCAGTACTCATCTCATAGGCATACCTTTCCAGCCGAGTATATGGCATAATTTCCAACTAGCAGGCTAGGTATGTTGCGTCACGCCCTGGCCTCTGATCATCATGGAGATGACCGGGGACCATCTGTTCCCTGAATCTCGATGGTCCACTATGATTGTTCTTACAGTGCAGGGAATTGCTGGCTGAAGAGAACAATACTGGGGTTGATGATGCCTGTAGATGCAGGCAACATCCCAGTATAACCACTGAAATGGGAGGATGTCCATGTACGCCCTTCAGGCGGGAAGTGGTTAAAGCATGTGTTGCAGCACAGTGAGTGTGCTGTGTAATTTTGCCCAGTCTATCACCTGAAATAACTAGCTGGTCTTGCCCGGTTCTGCCTTCTCCTCCCCCCCCATGTAAACTGAACATGGTTTATCATGGCTGTTGAGCCCTGACACCATGGTCAATTTACATACCTGTCGTCAGCAGCTCTCCTGTATCCTTTTCCCCTTCCCTATCAGATTGTGAGAGCTGTCTTCTCCCTGCCCCTCCTGCTGCTGCTACTATAGTGTGTAAGAAAAAAAAAACTGCTTAGTAGAAACCCCTCGGTTATAGCCTGTGATATTGCTTGCTGCCCTTGTTTAATACAAATTATACCTTATTGAAGACCGCTGCTGATGGGTCACGTGATTGTCCGAGGCTCTCATCCCGGGTGATGTCAGAGGGAACCTCCTCGGCCCTTCCCTCTGCAGTCCTTGGTGTGGGGTAGGAGAACCCTGGACATCTAAAAATAAATCTGTGGCAATTATCTAAACGTGATTAATTCAATTAAGCTGCTCCTCTAATAGTAAAACAATTCTTACTACGAAGTGATATGTGAAAAAGGAGGGTGCTAGAAAGTGGTTATAAAAAAACTCATAAATAATAAATATACTAACGTGGGAAAAATACAAATCGTAAAATTCTCCCAAGTGGATAAAACGGTGATATACAGTTAGTGGTAATCTTTAAAATCACCAAAAAGTATTGCACATATAAGTATATAAAGTGTTTGACTTAGAGGAAAAATATACAAAGCAAAAAAGATAAATTGTCCCAAATGAAAATGTTTTTAGTAATTTTCAAAATCCATCCACCAACAAAAAACAAAATCTTGCTGTAAAAGGGTTGTTGTCCAGACAGTGAAAACGTGTTCCTTCACCATAATGCAAGGTTAAGACGCCCAAAGTGAACAAAAGGGGAATGTGCTTACCAGACTCAATGGATCTTTTAGAATAGAAAATCTTTTTCTAATCCAAAAGATCCATTGAGTCTGGTAAGCACATTCCCCTTCTGTGCACTTTGGGTGTCTTATCCTTGCGTATGGTGAAGGAACAAGTTTTCACTGTCTGGACAACAACCCTTTTACAGCAAGATTTTGTTTTTTGTTGGTGGGTGGATTTTGAAAATTAATAAACATTTTTTTCAATTGGGACAATTTATCTTTTTTGCTTTGTATTGTTTCCTTTAGAGTCAAACACTTTCTTTATAGACTTAAAATAAATCACCAAAAAGTATTGCACATATAATTTTAAAGATTTATTACCACTAACTGTAGATCACTGTTTTATCCACTTGGGAGAAGTTTATGATTTCTTTTTTTTTTCCTCACTTCAGTATATTTAAGTTTATTTTATAACCACTTTCTAGCGCCCTCCTTTTTCGCATAGAACCCTGGACATCATTTGACCGCACAGCGATTCTTCAAATTAAGGTTCTGCGCTGCATTTCTATAACTCAAAGGTATTGAGTGATATCGAATGGATATAACGGAGGGGATGATACTAAGGACGCGAAATGACTTTACAACCACTTTAAGATCCGGAGTATCTAGTGGTGCAAAGGATCGTCAGTGATCCGAACCACACACATGATCCGCAGATTGATTTCTGAAAAAAAAGTGCGCAGGTTCAGTCCACACACAGCGTGGTCATGACGAGCAGAGGAACAAAGGAGCTTGAACACCCCACCTCATTTAAATCCCCTGTATGGGAGCATTTTGGCTTCCTGGTCGCATAGAATGATGAAGGAAAGAGGTTAGTTGATAAAACTGCGACAGTGTTTGGTCACTGTGGCACAAGAAAGCCATATGACAGTGGAAACACATCAAGCATGGCCACGCATTTAAAGCACCATCACCCCAGTGTTTCACAGGAGTAAAAACGAAAGCTGCTCATCACCGCAGAATTTAAGCAGCCCATTGTTGCACAATCAGACCGGGCTAAAGCAATCACAAACGCTATCGGTGTTTATAGGTGCAGACATGAGGCCATATTCAGTTGTGAAAACGAGGGCTTTAAACACAAATGCCGAAAGTGCTTGAGCCACGTTACGACATTTTTATTTTTTGCTGATCCGAGAAATGGTCCTAACAGTACCTTTTTTTTTTTTTTTTTTTTTTTTTTAGTTTTTGATCCGTTGCATTAAGTTAAAGTGCCCCGTGTGCTCACATACAGAAGCAAACTTAAGTCCCACCCACGTATAATGGTGTTCAAACCACATATGTGAGGTATCGCCGCAAACGTTGAGAGCAATAATTCTAGACCTAACTCAAAACATGTAACAGTATAAAAAAATCAAGTGCCGTCTATGGGGATTTTTACGTTGGTGCCATTCCACGAGCGTGTGCAACTTTGAAGTGACATGTTGGGTATCTATTTACTCAGTGTAACTTCATCTTTCACGGTATGCAAAAAAAAATCTTTGGTGCCCCCTGTAGGAGAGAAATGTCAGAATGGGCCTGGGTCGAAACAATCTGCCAACTAATCAATTATGAAAATAATTGTTAGTTGCAGCCCTAAAATATATACAGGTTCGTGTTTTTTTGTTGTTTTCCTCTAAGAATGGCAGCAATCTCAATGACTTATAATGGGACTGTGGTAGTTTGGTGGGCAATCTGATACGGACGGGGGGGGGGGGGAGCGGTGTGACTGTCACTGACATCAATACAGTGACACTGGGTGATCAGGGGAATAAATGTGCCAAACTATGGAAAAGGGGGGGCTGTCACTGACATCACCAGCGACATTAATACAGTGATGACACTGGCTGGGCGATCAAGGGAATTAATGTGTGTGTGTGTGTGTGTGATCTGCTGCTTTTACTTATCTGTTGCTCATCCCTACACGGATGAGAAACGGATTGTTCACTGTGCACAGAGCTCTAGGCTGTGAACTTACAGCAGGTCCCGGCTGTAAATCATTGGCTGGGAAGTCCCCAAGTGCTGAGAAGCTCCCACTGTACGATCACAGTGGGTGCAAGTATGCAGAGACATATGAGTATGTTGCTGTGCCTAAATCAGCCGCTTGTGTGCAGTGCGGGCAGTCATAAAGTGGATGATACCCCACTCGCAAATGTGAATCTGTTCTAGGAAATGTAAAGATCTTCAAGTTGTGATGTAAAGCTTTGCAATTGTAAGCATTGTATTTAGTTTAAATGTGTAGCTTTATAATTGGTAAAATTCCTTTTTTGTTTATAGGCGAAAATTAAGGCTAGAGACCTGCGTGGTAAGAAGAAGGAAGAGCTATTGAAACAGTTGGATGACCTCAAGGTTGAACTGTCTCAACTCAGAGTTGCTAAGGTGACGGGAGGAGCTGCTTCCAAACTGTCCAAAATGTGAGTATTTTACATTTTTGTAGAGTGCACACCCTTTTCCTTTCTACCTCAACTTGAGATTGTTGAATTCTTCACATCAGTTCTTGGTTGAGAACATGGTTATAAAGTAGTTGGCCCAAATAAGTGCCATGTGGAAAATATAAATATGCTTAAAGTGGAGGCAAAACTTTTTTTTTATTTTGGGTTATAGTAATCTATTTACCGGCGTATACCACGCACTTTTTTTGCCCTGAAATAAAATCGTTGGTGCGCGATGTACGCCGATACCCGCTACCCATGCCGAGTTTGAATTACTGCGTCGGCATATACCGACGCAGTACACGTGTGTGTGTGTGTGTGTGTGTGTGTGTGTGTGTGTGTGTGTGTGGGGGGGGGTCGGGCAGGCTCGGCTTCTCTCAGTCACGTCCTGGACGTGACCGCGAGAGGAGCCGAGCCTGGCCGTCTATATACACAAGTGTACTGCGCTCAGTATATGCCAGCGCAGGGATCAAGTGGAGGACACCGCAGAATGATGCCGGACCCGACAAGGCCACCGATGGACGCTGCGCAAGACACCAAAACTAAGTACTAAAATCTTTTCTTTTTTTTTTTCTTTTTTTTACGGGAATGCGGGTTTACTTTAGGGGTGCGTGCTATACCCCGGAGCCCGCAATACCCCAATAAATATGGTATTTTCCTTCTTGTAATGGTGATCTGCCTGCTGCAATACCACTAAAAATAGCTGATCTGATGCTTGTGTTTTAGGGACCAGTGATATTAATGATCAGACCTCGAAATATCCACTAATCACTGTATAAATGACCAGTGCTGTGGAGTCGGACATTTTTGGTACCTGGAGTCAGCAAACAATGCACCGACTCCAGTTCCTAAATTTAGATTGGAATTAAAAAAAGGTACGTTTTAATGAACATATATCTACCGACTCCACAGCCCTGTAAATGACACTGGTAAGAAGGGGTTAAGTGTACTAGGGAGGTGTTTCGGACTGTGGGGTGAGTGGTCTGTTTGGGAGTTCAGAGTGTTCTTAATTGCTAAGAACAGACAATCGTGCTTGACAGAATGGGGCTCTGCTTTGTTTACATTGGCAGATCCCTGTTCTGCCTCTGAGTGATCGTGGGTGGCCTGAAGACATTTCGGCCGCCAGACCTGCTCATCGGCTCCCCTTACTGTGCAGCGGGCGACCAGTGTCTTGTGCATGACTTGATGTGCACAGTCCTTAAGTGGTTAACTTGTGTCAGAGGGTCAAAAGGGAATGTACACAAGATTTTCTTTATCTCCTGATTACTGTCTTTATATACATACATGGCAGCTGCCATATTTGCCCCTTAATAACTTGGTGCACCTATGTCCTGGCTGTGGACATTTAAAGTTCTTTAAAGGTATAGTTTAAACCAATTCTGTGTCGACTTTGATTTACCATGCACCTACTCATTTTAATATCAACTTTGGCATGCTGTTTCTCTTTGGATAACCCTATTCGGATGACACCTAGAGAAATTAGACACCCAGGCCCTACTAAACTTGTCTTTCCTTATTATGCAGCTCTTAAAATATTCTTGGCCCTAGGCTGCTCAGGTGGTCTTTTTTGGATATACCCTTCAGAGGCAGAGTGGTCTAAGTTTGGTGACATATAAAACCTGTTTCTCGTCGTACATGGACAGACACGGCTCCATAAATCTTGACAAGTGGGTTATGTTCCTGTTCGCAGGAGGACTAGGCAGAAACATGTTGGATAATTAAGTGCATGTTACTTTAAGAGTTGAACAGCCCCGCCCAGGGGGTGGTCCCTCAGGACATAACCCTCCTTGCTGCAGCATCAGTTTCTTTCTGCCTAGCAAAGGACGTATGGCTCCCTTTGGGCCCAGGGTCGATGAATTCTAGTGGAATCCTGTCTGCCGTTGGATGTCCTAGGACTCCGGTGATCAGGATGCGCCTCTCCTTGTAATCATGGAGTTTGCAATGTGGCCCAGTTGGGATTTAGTCTGGACCACGGTTGTGGTTTGTCAACCATCGGAAAAACTGGCAGGTGGGTAATTTAACCTGGCGGTTGCCAATGCAGGGGGACCTTCTGTCTCGGTCTTATACTTGATCCTGCTTTAACAGTCGCTGTTTTTATTGGCATGGCTATTGAAGCCCAGGTCTTCAGAGACCGGGGTCTTTCCAGCTCGGTCATCTCAACCATGCTGAGGGTAAGGAAGTCGTCTAGGAAGATCTACAGTGTGGATCGGCAGTTTGGGCACCCCAGGTAAAAAGTTGCTTGGCTTCGTTATGCACATGAATACAAAGATGGAAAAATCTCCATTACAGATTAGTCATTCTAACTTTTTTTGACATATAAGATTTTATTTCCATCATTAACACTTTCAAAATGACAGAAAACCCAAAAAATGGCGTCTGCAAAAGTTTGGGCACCCTGCAGAATTTATAGCATGCACTGCCCCCTTTGCAAAGCCGAGACCTGCCAGTGTCATGGATTGTTCTCAATCATCGTCTGACATTACCTAGTCTTCCCAATCTCAAAGGTTTTAAATGCCCAGACTCATCTGACCTTGCCCCAGCAATCGGCACCATGGGTTCTTTAAGCAGTTGTCTAGAAAACTGAAAATAGTTGACGCTCCCAAAGCTGGAGAAGGGGCAGGGTTGACTAGGGTCTCTTTTCTTCTCTCCCCAACTTTCCCTCCTCCCCATGCTATGGGCCCATGTGTGACTGGAGGTTTCTGTGGTTTGCAGACGTACCTAGCTGGGGGTTCTCTCGTTCTTGCCTCTAGCGCTGGGGGGACTAGTCTTCTGGAATAGCGCAAATTTTCTCGCACATGGGAGACCGAATGGTAGCACAGCGCAGTACCTGGGTCAGGGTGGTAAGTCTTGTGAGGGGGGCCCCCCTCAGTCTGTGGCAGCTAGGAGGGTGGACTTTTGGGTGACTTGCCTTACGTCCCTAATGGGTGTCAGGCGAGTGTGGGTCAGCATGGCGTCAGAAGCTGGCGCTTCTTTCCCAGACCTCTGTGGCAACCTGTTCCCCTGCATCTGCAGTGCCTATGGACGCTTTGTCGCTGGTCCTGGAGTCTTGTTGCCAGGGTGGAAGCGGTGTGCGGGCGCAAGGGGGGTGAACGCCCCACCCATCTTCTGGGGAAAGCTCTGATTCAGACTCGGGCCCTGCTGTGGCAAACGGTTCTGAAGTCTGAGGATGTGGACCAGGACAGTGGGGAATCGCGGCGGTGCGGGATATCCTAAAGAGGATACGGCGTGGGCATCTACAGAGGTGTTGGTTCCTTTCAGGTCCCACAAGCCGGGTTGCTTTGCATTCCTTGGACGTGGTTCGGGCTCTGCAGGTGTATCTGTTAGCTACGGCTCCGTTTCGGAGGTCAGATTTACTGTCGGTTACTGGTCCATAGAAGGGCCTGGTGGTCTCGTCGGCCACCATTTCTCGGTGGATTAGGCATTAGACAGATTGTAATCCAGTCTTATGCCTTAAAGGGGCAGGCGCCTCCTTTTCCTGTGACGGCACATTTGACCAGGGCTATTTGTGCTTCCTGGGCTTTCCAACATCCGTTTCCTCAGGTGCGTAAGGTCGTCCGTTCACACTTTGACTACATTTTATCAGGTTGATGTGGGTGCATCTGCAAATGCTTCCTTCAGCCGCAATGTTTTGCAGGCGGCTGTTTAGGGTTGCAACTTCTCCATTGGGGAGCTTTGGTTTGGAGGTTTTTGGCTCGTTTCCACTGTGTGGGGTGTGTGGTTTTTTTTTTTTTCACTGCTTAGGGATGTCGTAAAGCTCAAGATTTAAAGTGCTGTGTCAATCAATGAACGAAAGAAAATAGTATTTTTTTTGCACTCATCCTAAAATCCCTTTCCCTGTAGTTCATTGACAGACACAGCACCCACCCTCTTCTGTTTGTACTGCTTTTTGATAAACTGAGCTGCTGGATGCAGTGTGAGGGGTATAGCTAGTAGGACTGCCCCCTGGGACTGCGGTACTGTGCAGTTTTGCCGTTTTTACATGTTCTGCCTAGTCCTCTCCTGAAGGTGATGCTATAACCCTATGGTCAAGATTTAAAGTATTGTGTCCAATTAACTTCAGAGAACGATTTTTACAGTGAGTACAAAAATCTTATGTGTTTTTGAAGGAAAAAAAGCTATTTTCCAGCTGTATTGGTTTACGAGGATGTGCAGAATCATTTAACACTGGCAGGAGTACTTACAATGATCAGCTTTTAGGATAAAGATTTCACATGAATAAAAGATAAAACCTGTTTAAATACAGCAAAGTGAGTTTTGCTTTAATTTGTTAGTGCACCTAAAGCGGGATTCCACCCACTAACAGTGTAGCTGCTGACTTTTAATAAGGACACTTGCCTGTCCTTGCCCGTGCTGATGGCCTCCCGCTGCCCATCCCACGATTGATGCAGGTGCTGCGCTGCCATTCACATTAGGGGAAACAGGCAGTGAAGCCTTACGGCTTCACTGCCCGTTTCCTACTGCGCATGCGCGAGTCTCGCGCCGACTTGTTAACGGGCGGCTGCTCTCTGAGAACACACAGTTCCCAGAAAGCAGCGCGCCCCATTCACTACGAGAAGAAAAGGAAGGAGACGGACCACGGCTGCGGAAAAGGCAGATTACGGACTTCCGCATAGCAACAGGTATTTCGGGTGAGTATACAATTTTATTTTTTTTGTCAAATGTTTTCCTGGGTGGAACTCGGCTTTAAATCTAGTATGTCTTGCACCACTTTTACCTACAGGTAAGCCTTATTATAGAGCATGGTTTAGGAGATATTTACCATATACAGGTGAAACTTGGAAAATTAAAATATAGTGCACACATTCATTTATTTCACTAATGCAACTTAAAACGTGGACTTATTGCATGCAAAGCAAGATGGTTCATGCCCATTAAAACCCAAAATCCACAATCTCGGAAAATTAGAATATTGTGAAAAGGTGCAATATTCTAGGCTCAAATCGGTTGAGCCATAACGCCTGCAAAGGGTTCCTGAGCCTTTAAATGGTCTGTCTGGTTGAGTAGTAATCACAATCATGGGAAAGACTGCTGACCTGACAGTTGTGCAGAAAACCATCATGACACCCTCCGTTAGGAGGGAAAGCCTCGAAAGGTAATTGCAAAAGAAGTTGGATGTTCCCAGTGCTGTATCAAAGCACATTAATAGAAAGTTAGTAGGGGGACTTGCAAGACAAGGCCACCCTGGATGTCCAGAACCATCAGTATCTATGGTGGGGCTACGCCGCATGATTTTACTGAATGCTGTTCTGCGGACCAGATGTCCAAGAAGGCTCTGGCGAATTTGCTCTTCCAGGGTTAGAGGCTTTTGGAGCCTTGCTGGATGACATTAAAAAAATCTTGTTTGGGGTGAGAGCATGGTGCTTCCTTAATTCAAAAAGGTAAGGAGCCACACCGTAGGCAAGGACCCTCCTGCGAGCAAATCTGCAGCGACATGGAGGTCTTGCCCCTGCCTGACTATGGGGTGGGTGTCTTCCTCGAGTTTACAGCTCGGTGGACCTCCATCAGTGAGTTTCTCTTTTTTTGTCCAAGCAGATTTTTTTTTTTTTCCTTCAACCTTTTATCTCCTTCTGGCTCGCCAGGCTTTCTTGTTTTGGGGCTGTGCAGGGTAATTGTGATTTAGGTATTCTACTCCAGTCTGTAGTCCCAAGGGAGGGGTCGGTCTGGGATTTCATGACCCTTAACAGCTTTGTGAAAGCACAAAGGTTCAGGATTGAAGCAATTGGCTCTGGTCACTGCACTTCATTTTTTTTTTTTTTTTTTTTTTCTACCACCCTTGGTCATCAGGGACGCATTTATTGCAGTCCTCATATGCGTCGGGTTTCTGCGGTTGCAGTCTGGGTTGAGCACTACAAAATGGCAGTTCTCCTGTTTTTTGGCCTGGTGTCGGCACCAGGAGCTTCTCCAAGGTGCTGGCCATGCTGGGTACTGAACCTCCAGAAGTCGGTGCTGACTCGATTCTGGACGACTCGGAGGCTTTTTTTTTTTTTCTCCCTTTGCATGTTGCAGACTCTTTAGGCTGCAGTGCCGCAGGCAGCAGTCACTGCACTTTTGCATGCAAGTCCTGGGTTTCATGGTAGGCACCTTTTGAGGTGGTACTGTGTTTAATTCAGCACTTCAGTTTTGCAAACCAACATGGGACACATTTCCATTGTCCCTGGATTATTAAATCTGGGTGAGCCGGCTAGTCAGGGATTCTCCTGATCTGGTGGCTAAGGCCTTCGGCCCTACTGTCCAGGAAATTGTTTTTTTTTTCACTGGACGGTAATCGCGACTGACTCCAGCCCAACTGGTTGGGGGTCAATCAGTCTGCTCGATCAGGCGGTGCCCCCACATTCTCAGAGGCTGCAGAAATGTCTGGTCAGGGTCCAGTTGGACAACGCCACAGCGGTGGCATGTCACCCATCGAGGAACAAGACGCTCAGCTGTTGCTCACATAGCTGAATGTGCTGGCTCTATCGCCTGCCTACAGTCGGGTGTAAAACTGGCAGACGGACTCCCTGAGTTGTCGGACCATGGACTATGGTCCGTTACACCCAGATGTGTTTATGACTCCTTTACCGGAGACAGATCGCCAGATGTGGATCTCCTGGCTTCTTGACTCAATTGGAAGGTTTTTGGCCAGGTCCAAAGATCCCTGGGCGGATGCGTTGGTGGTCCTGAGGGGACAGTATCGTCTAAGTTGTCTTCCTTGTCTGCTTCGCGGAGTAGAGGCCGAGGGGATTCCAAGAACTTTTTTTTTTTATTTACTTTTTTATTAAAATTACATTTTCCAGAATTATAACATAGTCCATATACAATATTTTAGGGAATCACACAATTTTCAGCACATCAATACTCATCACTCATCTGATCTAGTTTAGGCCAACATATCCGGTCTTCTTCCCAAGACCCATAACTTGTTTAGTTGTCCCCGGTGGACCAAAAAAAAGTAGCACTAAAAGGGCAACTCGCCCCTTCTGCTCAGTTCCTTCACTGACTCTAGATTAACCACTTTTTCCTTATTGTGGCTTCCGTTTGTTTTCTATTCCTTATCCAAACCTTTTTAAATATCAGATTATTCCCTATTTGCATTCCTTAACCTTTCCCTTTTCTTCCTTCCTTTCCCTCCCAACCCAGACCCAAGCCCCATAGAAGAAAAAAGAAAGGGAAAAGAGAACCCCCCTACTCCTCCCCCCTCCAGGGGGTCCCCTGTCTCGCTCACCATGCCTACACTCCAACCTCCTTCCCTAATTTTCCTTCCTCTGAATATATAAATGCATTCCATACTCCCCATGTCGCACTTGTATTGTATTATCTTGTGCTGAGAGCATCAGGTCTTTAATGGCCCCTACATTTCTGACCCTATGCAACCACTCTGCAATCGGTGGTTCCGAGTTTTTCCATCTCCGAGCTATTCCCGCTTTAGCCTCGTTAAAGAGTCGATTTGCCACTTATATGTCTTTGTTGGGGTTTCCAAGAATTCTAATTGCCCCAGATTGACTTTGGCATCCCTAGTATGCTGCCTTGGTATGACTGGTGGCAGATGTTCCTTGGCGACTGTATCGGTTAGAGGACCTTCTGTTGCAAGGTCATAAGTTTCATCCTGCTTATGGCCACTGGCCTTCAAGACATGGCTGACCATCGGATACTAAGTGACTGAGGCTGTTTCAGTCATTTCCACCATGCTGAGGGCACGGAAGTTATCTTTTTGGAAGATTTATGGAGGGCCTACATCTGTGTAAAGGGGGAGTGTCGCCCACGTACACTTTCGGTTTCCAGGATCCTGCTGTTTTTTTACAGCATGGAGTGGATCAAAGACTTTCTTTTGGCTCTCTTAAACCACTTCAGGCCCGCGCTACCGTCAAATGACAGCAACAGCGCGGGCCTGAATATCCAACATGCCGTCATTTGACGGCATGTCATTCAGGCGTTCCCAGAGCGCGCTGCGGGGAAGCCCTGTGTTGTCCGTGTCCCTTGGACACGGCCAATCACAGATCGCGGCGAACCGCCAATCAGTGGCCGTTTGCGATGCGATCTGTGGGCCAATGAGAGATGATCTCTCATAGATCATCTCTCATTGCCGTGTTACACAGAGACAGCGTCCTATCTCTGGAGAGGAGGAGCCCGATCTGTGTTCCTTCTTACATAGGGACACAGATCGGTCACCCCCCCCCCTCCCCCCCACAGTTAGAACACACCTAGCATACACATTTAACCCCTTCCTCACCCCCTAGTGTTAACCCCTTCAATGCCAGTCACATTTATACTGTAATTAGTGCATATTTATAGCACTGATCGCAGTATAAATGTGAATGGCGCCAAAAATGTGTCAAATGTGTCCGCCATAACGTCGCAGTACCAATAAAAATCGCAGATCGCCGCCATTTCTAGTATAAAAAAAATAATAAAAAATAATTCTCTCCCCTATTTTGTAAGCGCTATAACTTTTCCGCAAACCAGTCGCTTATTGCAATTTCTTTTTTTTTTTTTTCTTTTTTTTTACCAAAAATATGTAGAAGAATACGTATCGCCCTAAACTGAGAAATTTTTTTTTTTTTTTTTTTAATTGGGATATTTATTATAGCAACAAGTAAAAAATATTGTATTTTTCTTCAAAATTGTCGCTCTTTTTTTGTTTATAGCGCAAAAAATTAAAATCGCACAGGCGATCAAATACCACCAAAAGAAAGCTCTACTTGTGGGGGGAAAAAGACGTACATTTTGTTTGGGAGCCACGTCGCACGACCGCGCAATTGTCAGTTAAAGCGACGCAGTGCCGCAAGCTGAAATTTTACCTGGGCAGGAGGGGGGTGTAAGTGCCCAGTATGCAAGTGGTTAAAGCGGTTGTAAACCTGCATTTTTTTTATTTATTTTTTACACCTGCAAGGCAAAAGTCATTAGCTCATTATGAAATGCTTACCTCGCAACGACTTACCTGGTGCACGCCGGCGTACAGGTTTAGGAGATATTCTTTATACCTACAGGTAAGCCTTATTATAGGCTTGCCTGTAGGTAAATGTCAAAGTGGGTTTACAACCACTTTAAGGGGCAGATATCGACCTTGGCTATTTTTTTCAGCGACTCATTCACTGGCGAGTACCTTTGGTGGTTTGACATGTGGCTCCTCCGGTTGTAAACACAGCTTCCCTGTTCTTCACTGTGGTGCCGTGATCGATCGTGTGTTCCCTTTTATAGGGAAACTCAATCGATGACGTCAAACCTACAGCAACACCCCCTACAGTTAGAACGGACATGAGGTCACACAGCGCCCCCTTGTGGTTAACTCCCAATTGTCATTTTTATAGTAAATGCATTTTTTGCTGTGAAAATGACAATGGTCCAAAAAATTTGTCAAAATTGTCAAATGTCCGCCATAATGTCGCAGTCACAAAAAAAATCGCTGATCGCCGCCATTAGTATCAAAAAAATAATTAATAAAAATGCAATACAACTATCCCCCATTTTGTAAACGCTATAAATTTTGTGCAAACCAACCAATAAACGCTTATTGGGATTTTTTTTTTTTAACCAAGAATAGGTAGAATACGTATCGGCCTAAACTGAGATTTTTTTTTTTTATAGATATATTTAGGGGATATTTATTATAGCAAAGTAAAAAATCTTGCATTTTTCAAAATTGTCGCTCTTTTTGTTTATAGCGCAAACAATAAAAACCGCAGAGGTGATCAAATGCCACCAAAAAGCTCTGTGGGAGAAAAAAAGGACGCCAATTTTGTTTGGGAACTAAGTTGCACGACCATGCAATTGTCAGTTAAAGTGACGCAGTGCCGAATGGCAAAAACTGTCCGTGTCCTTTAGCTGCCTAAAGGTCCGGGTCTTAAGTGGTTGTCAACAGGGGGGATCCAATGTCTTTACTCTGAGGTGAGGGTAGCTTTTTGGGTGGCTGTTACCTCTACCAGAGGTTTTCCGAGTTGGTGGTCTTGTCTTGCAATCCCCCTACTTCTCCACAAAGATAAGGCGGCGCTGCGCCCGCAGCCTTTGTTTCTTCCAAAGGTATTTTTGGCCTTTTATTCAAATGAGTACATTGTGCTTTCATCCTTGTGTCATCGGCTGTCTCATCCCAAGAGGTTGCTTGGTGCAAGCTCTAGGTATATCTGTCTGCTACGGCTCCGCTTTGGGAGGTCTGCCTCCCCATATTTGTGCCAGTGGTTGGCCCACAGAAGGGCCTGGCGGTCTCGTCGGCTGCTGTTTTGGTGGATCAGACAGATCGTGATTCAGGCTTATGCCTTAACAGGCCAATAGGTGCCTCTTGGGCTTTCTGACATCAGCATGTCTCTCCCAGGTGTGTAAGGCGGTGACCTGGTCATCCGTTCACTAAATTTTACAAAGTTGATGTGAGTGCATGTTCGGATGCTTGCTTCGGCCACAAGGTTTTGCAGCCGGCTGTAAGCCAGGAGCTCTGGTTGTTTTTGGGGTGAAGTTTGGTTGGTGTTCCCACCTCTTGTGTTTGACACTGCTTGGGGATGTCCCTACTGTCAAGATTATGTCTGTCCATGAACAAAATGTTTTTGTACTCACCGTAAAATCCTTTCCTTTGATGTTCATGGACGGGACACGGGGCACGCACCCCTCGTGTTTTTTTTTTTTTTTCAAACTGAGCTGCTTGCGTGCAGGGAGAGGGGTTGTACCCAGAGGACCACCCACCTGGGTGGTACTGTACAGTTTTGATGTACTAACATTTCTGCCTAGTCCTCTCCTGATAGAAGGCTAATGCCCCACTGTCAAGATTATGCTCCTGTGTCCGTCCATTAACTTCAGAGAAGAGGATTTCGCAGTGAATACAAAAATGCCCACCAGTGAAGGAGAAAACTTGCCTGCTTGCAAAAATTTATAACAAACTATGAATGTGTGTTCCAGAGTTTTTGTTTAGTGGTGATTTTATATGCAACCAAAAGTTTGATTTGTGTGGAAAATTGAATGACAACTGTACCATGACTTTTTTAAAGTGACAGTGCTGAAATCTGAAAATTCACACAGGGCTCATGGTGAAAGCTTGGTACAAAAGAATCATGTAGAACAGTGGTCGTCAACCCTGTCTTCAGGGCACACTAACAGGCCAGGTTTGCAAGATAACTGAAATGCATCACAGGTGATATAATTTTGCTGCTCAGTGATTCCAGTCTCCCGAAGGAAATATAATACATAAAACCTGGCCTGTTGGTGGGCCCTGAGGACCACTGATGTAGAACACAAATATTGTGTGTAAAAAAAAAAAAAACCTAAGACTAGAGAATTTTCTTAACTATAATGTACTTTCTTTCAGCCGTGTTGTTCGCAAGTCCATCGCTAGAGTTCTAACTGTGATCAACCAGACACAAAAAGAAAACTTGAGGAAATTTTACAAAGTGAGTTTTATTTTTTTTAATATGTATTCAAATGTTCACCAGTGGAACCTAGACCTTCACTGTCCTGTACTTTTTACCCTTGCTAGCACAAAATTAAATGCATGTTAAAAGACCTGCTTACCTTATCACTTTGTTGATGCATCAATTGCCTTTTTGCAACTTTACATTGTGGTTCCTCAGTCGGCTCATACTTCTGTAGTGATGTACAGGTTGGCAGAAGAAACAGTCTGTGGCTGTCAATTTACAGACTTTTTAATGCCTTAAAAATGGGGGGGGCAACGCTTGGTTGGATAAATGTCAAATCTTGCAAATGTAGCGGACTAAAGTCTGCTCTCTGCTGAGAACTGGTCACAAGAGTGCAAAGCAAATTGCACTCCTGTGACTCTCAAGCCCAGTTAAACGAGCTTAGGCTGAACTTCTCAAAGGAATTGTAAAGGAAATTTAATTTTTTTTGTCTAAGGTAGACAGAATAGTGTAATTCTGTTATACTATTAAATTCCTTCATCTATATCACCTCCAGCGTTCTAGTTTCTGTTCTCTAATTCACTACCTGGTTTGTGGCGCTCATTCATGTAAGAACTACATTTCCCAGTATGAATTGCGGCACACCCAGTAATTCACACCTCCTTGAAGTCTCTAACACGTAGAGAGCATCCTGCCGCACAGATGTAGTTCCCAGGAGGGGACGAACATGTCACTGACCACTGCAGTAAAGCCTCCCTTCATGGTGGTTAACAATCAGACAAGCAGGAAGTGAACAGAGAAGAAATAGAGCAACTTCTGAGCAAAAACTAACAATTTGCAAGACTATCACCCAGCATTGTGCTTTTTAGTGGCAACAGTGTGAATCTGCTCTTGCTATATTAACTTGCACCAAGTAACAGCGTGCATTTTCTCTTCAAGGGGGAGTGGGCTTTACTGGTGTATACATTGTTCTAGGTAAATTATCTTAAATGTATTTGTAGTCCTCCCTTACTTGCCTCATCCTTCGATTTTTTTTTTTTATTTATTTTTTTTTTTGCTTTTAAATGTCTATTTCTTCTGAGAAATCCTCCCTTCCTGTTCTGTCTGTAACTACACACAGTAATGCAAGGCTTTCTCGCTGGTGTGGATAGAGCCTCTTGAGGGGGCGAGTAGGCAAGTCGGGACACACTCTACTTTGCAAATAAAGGAGCTGTGTTAGTGGGCGTCCTGACACAACAGGGAGAGCCTTGCATTACTGTGTGTAGTTGGACAGAACAGGAAGTGAAAATTTCTCAGATATAGACATTTTAAAGGTTTATTGTACAAATTTCTCTGAAGGATGTGGAGGTTGTTTCAAACATTGTGCCAACTGATCAGTTCTGCTGGTCACAAAGTGAGGGTACAGCCACTTGATAACCCTTGATGGAAAGCAAACGGTGGGCTTTTGGCATATGTACATGCTTCAGCTGCCATAGCAGCCAGGCTTGGTGAACAAAACCCACTGCCACCAACCTTTGGCATGAGTCTGACAGTAATGGGGTTAACGGTTTCAACATATCTCTGCTTTCCTCCAGACAGTATATTATAATTTCCTGAAGTCACTACAAATCTGTTTCATCACACGTGTGTGGTGTTTTTTTTTTTTTTAAGTCTATTTCACATTAATTATGCTTCCAAAATTAGTGTGCTGTAAATTGCCTCCAACTTCTGGTTTCTTCTTGCTGGAGGCTGCAATTTTTGCTGAAGCCTTGAGCAGTAGTAAATCTTTAAGCGGTCACCAGATCGGCCCCTAAATTTTTTTGGCACAGTGCCAAAACTGTGGGCAACCAAGCATGTGCAGAGATCCGTTGTATTACTGGATTTTAGACAGCATAGGCACTCTTAATATTTTTAATGGCTATATCTGCAAAAGGGGCCAGCATGAAGTGGTCGATCGGGACTTTTGAGTGCCTCTTAAACCATTTCAAATGGTTTAAAGCCTTGGTGTGTGCACGAGTTCAATTTGACCCACAGTTCATAAAGGAGCCCAAAGTTCATAAGTATTATACAGGATTTATATAGCACCAGTAATTTACAACTTTGTGGCACAGTACAGTATAATTTAATACAGGAGGAACGAAAGGACCCTGCTTGTGAGTGCTTTTTTTTTTTTTTAAATCAGAAAAGTTTTTATTGCTCACAGAACATACAGGAAAAGAAAACCAATATGACATAATAGTCTCAGCATATATAGTACACTGCACACATTGCTCTCCAACCAGCCTCCGACATATTCCAACAGTATCCAGTAACATGCCCTCCAGTCCCCCCACCCCTAATCTGGCAGGGCTAATCACCACCCATCAATCGCCCCTGAACAAGTTCCATAGGGCTTAGGCCAGGTGTGGCCAACCATGCATCCCAGATCCTGTCAAATTTGCCCGCATTTCCCCTGTGCTGATATATGTATTTCTCCATGACAAGCATCCTGCCCATATGCATCACCCAGGATTTAAGCGTGGGGGGGATCCTCCATTTTCCAATTCAGGAGAATAGCTCTCCTGGCTTGGAACAGTGCCCTGTTTAGTGCCATTCGAGTCAGTTCCTCTGTTACCACTCCCTCCAACACTCCAAGCAGGCAATGTAACGGCTCCAGGGGCACAGCCACCTGAAACACCGAGTTAAGTGTATCCACAACACTCCTCCAGAACCTGTGGAGCTTGGGGCAGCGCCAGAACAAGTGAATCAGGTCGCCGGTCATTACCTTGCACCTGTTGCACATCGGGTCCACAGCCCCGCCCATTTTGAAAAGTTTTACTGGGGTATAATGGACCCTCAACAAAATGTACAGCTGAGATACTTTCTGTGCTACATTGAGCGAACAATTGTTAACTGCCATCAGCGCTTCCTCCCACATGTCCCCAGTCATTGGACCTACATCCTCCTCCCACTTCTCTGCCACTTTCATGGGATGTGCCTCCAGAAATGAGTCTAGCAGCATGTGGTAGCACTGTGAGATAATGCCCTTAGTCTCAGATGCGGCCTTTAATACGCGGAATACTGGAGTGGGGGACTGAGCCCACTCCACCGTATCTCCCTGGGCCCCTATTGCATGTTTCAGTTGTAGGTAATAAAAAAGCATGGATTGAGGGAGTGCAAATCTGGACCGCAAGGTGTCAAACGGGACTAGTGCACCACCCTGAAATACCTGTTTGAGGAGAGTTATGCCCATAAGGCGCCATCTAGGACCCTGATCCAGCTTTGCCAGTTCAATGTACGTATCGTTCTCCCAGATTGGGCTAAATTCAGTAAATCCCGTGACCCCTTGGAGCTGCCTGGCCTTATTCCAAACCTTCTGGATGAGTGCATAGGTGGGCATTTTCTTATTAGGTTTCTGAAACCGCTGGGCCTCAAGACCCTCCGGTATCGACGCAGCCCCCGAGCCAAGCAATAACAGCCTAGCCGAGGAGCCGGCCGGGGCCGGCGACATGGCACCGATCAGGTGCTGTAGTTGTGCAGCCAGGTAGTAAATCCATGGGTTAGGAAGAGCCAGCCCCCCACCCTCCTTGGGCCTCTGCAATTGTTCCAGTTTTATCCTGGGAGCCTTAATGTGCCAGAGCAATTGCCGAAAGAGCGAGTTAACCACTCTAAACGTCTTGAGGGTGATAACAACTGGGGAATTGTGAAGTAGGTATAGTAACTGCGGCATCAGAATCATCTTGATGAGATTGGTTTTACCCGCTAGGGACATCTTTAGCCTATTCCATATGTGTATCTTGTCCCTGAACCTGGTCAGCAAGGGAAAGATGTTCAGGCCACAGTAATCAGTCACCTTAGGGGAGACATGCACCCCCAGATATTTAAAAGAAGTTACTACGGGAACAGGACACATGGGGCTACCGTCGGATGGGGGGGGGCCCGTCGAGATACATCAGGGCTGATTTAGTCCAATTAATGGTGAGGCCAGAGAAATGGCCGAATCCCGCCACCAAGGACATCACCCGGCACAGGGATTCCTCCGCATCCTCCAGGAACAAGAGCATGTCATCCGCGTACAGCATGATTTTCTCATGCATGTCGCCATACCGGAAACCCCCGACCGCGGGAGAATCCCGCACCAGGGCCGCCAGTGGCTCTATTGCCAGAGCGAAGAGCAGAGGGGACAGGGGACAGCCCTGCCTGGTCCCCCTGCCCAGGGCAAAGGCCTGAGACATCCTGTCTGAAGAACGTATGGCCGCCTGAGGTGCATCATACAGCAGTTTCACCCATCTGAGGAACCCGGGGCCGAAGCCAAATTTGACCAACACCGCCCACAGATACCGCCAGCCGACACTGTCGAAAGCCTTATTGGCATCAAGTGACAACAGTGCCCTGCGGCCGGCGGAATCCGAGGGGGTCTGCATGTTAAGGTATAGGCGTCTAAGGTTTGTCGCGGTAGAACTACGCGGCATGAACCCTGCCTGGTCGGGGTGTATCAGGGATAGAATGACCTTGTTTACTCTAATGGCTAGCACCTTCGCTAGGATTTTAACATCGCTTTGGAGGAGGGAGATGGGCCTATAAGAGCCTGGGTCTAGGGGGTCTTTGCCCGGCTTCAATAAGAGGATGATATTTGCCCTTGTCATTGATAGAGGGAGTTTCCCCTGGCCAAATGAGGCGTTAAAGACCTCCAGTAACCTGGGAAGGATCTCCCCCCGTATTGGGTGTAGACTTCCATGGGAATTCCGTCATCTCCCGGGGCTTTGCATGTAGGAAAGGAGGCTGCCGCCTCCATCAACTCGTTAAGGGTGAGGGGAGCATCCATCTCAGCCCGGGCCCGTCCGCTCAAAGTCGGAAGAGCCACAGCGTCCATGTATGTCTGCAGCTCACTATCGGAATAGTCATCTCGGGATTTGTACAGATCCGTGTAGAAGGCCGCCAATGTGGCAACGATCTGCTCCGGGTCGTTCACCAACCGTCCCTGGAAGTCACGGATTGCCCCGATGGCCGGGGACGCCTGCTGAGACCTAGCAATCCTGGCCAGAAGTCTCCCTGTCTTTTCCCCCTCCTCATAGTAGGCCTGTTTTGTAAAAAAGCGCTTTTTTTCCGCGGTGGAGGCCCGCAGCCGGTCCAGAGAGTCCTGGCCCGACAACCACGCCTCCCTCGCGGAGTCAGAAGGGTCTGTTACATATTGCAGCTCCAACCTACCCACCTGGCTCTCCACCTGTTCTAAAAGGGCTGCAGAGTTACGCTTAATGGAGGAAATTTCTGCTATAAACGTGCCCCTAAGGCACGCCTTGAATGCATCCCATCCCTCCACAGTTACACCCCTCAGACCGTTTTCTAGAAAGTAACGTTCTATCTGTAGTCCTATACGCTCATGGGAAGTAAAAAGCTTTAGCCAGAAGGCATTCAGTTTCCAGGGGGCCCTGGGCAAGGAGGAGGCTGGGCGGGTGATTAAGTGTGCTGCTAGGGGGGAATGGTCAGACACCCCCCTGGGGAAATATTCTAGCTTGGTCACCATATGTAGCATTTGAGTGGACCCAACGCACATATCAATGCGGGATAGCGACCCATGGGTCTTGGAGAAACATGAAAATTGTTTGGTTACCGGGTTTCTGGCTCTCCATACATCAATCCAACCCACCTCCGCCAGGAGGCGGCTCAGAATGGTACCTCGTCCCCCTAGTGGTGGTACAACTGGCGGATGCCTGTCCAGTCTGGGATCAAGACAGCCATTAAAGTCCCCCATTATCATAACCGGTACATCAGGCTTATTGACTAAGTACGACAGCAGATATTGTATAACCTCTCTGGAAAATGGGGGAGGTATATAGACAAATGCAAGTATCAAAGTTACAGTAAAGATTTTGCAGTAAAGAAAAACATATCGCCCGTGAGGGTCTATTGCCGAGTCAATTTCCTGGTAGGCCAAGGATTTGTGTACCAGCACACTCACCCCCCGAGAGTAAGAGGTGTGGGTGGAGTGGTAGGCCTTGCCCACCCAGGAAAAGCCTAGGCATCTCAGGGTGTCTCCCGTGAGGTGAGTCTCTTGGAGGCCCACAATGGCCGGGTGAAACTTTTTCAGGCAGGAGCCAATCATGGTGCGTTTCAAGGGATCATGCACTCCTCGGACATTCCATGTCACTATTGGTGTAGTAGCCATGGCAAATGGAAAAAAAACGTGACAGTGCCGCATGTAGTTTGCCCGTGCGACAGTCCAGGGCCAAGTTATTGACATGGGCCGCCCGTTTTGGGCGCAAAAGTCAAGGGAGGGACTTGCGGGTCTGTCCGGATCTGTCCACACAGGTAGTAGGTGGGGGAGCAAAAACACACGGGGGGGGAGGGAGAGGCAGTCAAACGTGTACTAAGGTGAGCAAAAAAATAAGAAACAAAAAAGAAAAAACACAGTCTTTGTAACTGTGCCAACAGGGCACCCAACAGTCCACCCCTTCAAGTGGGGTCGATCTCGAACGTGCGCGTCGCAGTGGGGGATTCTCCTCCGCTGCCGCTTAGATTCCATCATAGGGGATTATTAATTTGCATTGCACTGAGCCAGCGCTAACCAGAATTTTTTTTTTAAAGAAACAGAAACACGTCCCGCTTTGCAAGTGATGAACAAAGACACCTTTCTCCAGCCAGTATCATACCTTTTCCCCACTGAGTGCCGTCTAGGATTTCAGTCTCCCTCATCTGCATCACGTCTCCTCCTCAGATCATGTTTGTTGCGATCCAACCAGTCAGCAGCTTCTGCGGCGGTTTCAAAAAATGTTGCTTGGCCTCTGGCGGTGACCCTCAACTTGGCCGGATATAGCATGGCGTAGGTTAATTGAAGCCTTTGTAGGCGCTTCTTGACATCCGCAGATTTTGCTCTCCTGCGCTGTACTTCTGCCGAGAAGTCCGGGTAAAACGACACCCTCGCGCCGTTGTAATGTACTGATCCCTTTTCCCGGGCCAAGCGAAGTACGATCTCCCTGTCCCTGTAATTCAGGAGCCTGGCAAGCAGAGGTCTAGGCGGATTGCCTGGCGGGAGGGGTCTGGGAGGAGTGCGGTGGGCCCTCTCAACCGCAAACAGCGTGGTAAATGCTTCCGCGCCAAAGATCTCCTGGAGCCATGATTCCACAAAGGTCGTGGGGTCCCTGCCCTCCACCTTCTCGGGGAGCCCCACTATACGCACGTTGTTTCTCCTCAAACGGTTTTCAATGTCATCCGTTTTTGCATTCGCCTGGGCCGCCTGTTGTAGCGCAGATCTTGTGTCTCTGGCGAGGGGGGGTATCTGGTCTTCCATCTCGCTGATGCGCCCCTCAACTGCAGTAGTTCGCTCCCTGATTTTTTGGATGTCATGCCTTATGAGGGATACAGTTTCCGTCAGTGCCCCAAACTGTAGTTTCAGGCCATCCACAGAGGCCGTCACTGACGTTGTGCATCTCTGCACTGCTAGCAGGATCTCACTTAAAGTTGGCTGCGGGCCATCAGTTGGCCTCTCGAGCAGATCATTGATCTGATCCTGGTCCTGGGACACCTCCAAAGGCAGCGTGTCATCTAAGGCAGATGCGCCATTTTGCCCTCCAGCGTCATGCAGCTGGGCTTGCATCTGAGGGGGAAGGGAGCTGCTAGAGCCCTGCATCTTTTGGGCATAGTATAACATGTCCTTAGGCTGCTCCCTTCCCTGCTGTTTCTGGGCTTTATATGGCTTACTTGAGTCCTGGGACTTCTCCCATCCGCGCTGAGCTTTCTGTGGGATGCTGGTGCTGGCGCCATCTTGGATGTGCAGGGCCGCCGCCACCATCGCATCTTTATCGCCTTTATGGGCCATAACGGGAGCCGGAGACGATTCGCCGATGTCACCGCTGCACCGGGGAAGGCAAGGTGAGTATTCCGGTGTATTTTTGTAGGGCAGGATCACCGCGGGAAGGATCGGTTCAGGATCAATAGCGGGAGCTCCGTGCTGTGCGACCGCTCACATGCCCGTCTAGGCCACGCCCCCCTGCTTGTGAGTGCTTACGTTGTAAGAGGGACGGTCAAGTGCTACAAAAAATTATAACTGGAGGTAAGCTGATGAAGAAAATTAAAGTGCAGTTGGGTGGAGGCAGGCTATGCTTAGACTTTTTTTTTAGTGAGCGCCTCAAAGTGGCTGGAGTTTGAGCTAGTCAAACAGATTGGGGTAGAGAATTCCAAAGGGTGGAAGAGGCTTTGGAGAAGTCGTGGAGGCTAATTTTGAAGGAGGTCACGATGGCTTTGTAAGTTTTATTGATGGTATATTTTGCGTGGGAGCCAATGAAATTATTGGCAGAGAGGTAGATGCACCTGTTTGTAAGGTGGAGTCTGGCAGCAGCATTCATGATGGGCTGAAGGACTAGCCAATAAAAGGTAAGCCAGTGAGGGAGTTGCAGTAGTCGAGACTAGAGATAACCAGGGAGTTAATCGGGAGAGTTTTGGTAACATTGATAAGGGTGCAGCTTTTTTTAGAGATGTTGAGGTGGCAAGCCTTGGAAAGTAATTGGATGAGGGGCAGAAAAGAGTGTTCAGAGTAGGTTCATTCCTGGCACGTGAGGCTTGGTGGATGGTTATGTCATTGCTCTTGACAGAAGTCGCAAGAAATATGAGCTTGGTTTTGGACAAGTTGAGTTTGAGGAAGTGGTGAAACATCTAGACGGATATGTATGTTAGTGGGTTTTTTTTTTTTTTTTTTTTAGGAGGGGGTTTGCCACTGTATCAGACAGCTGAAATGCCCAGAATTGGGAGTATAAATGGTGTCCATAGCTTTTTGCTATTGGTCATTTCAGTTTTAACCACTTAAGGACCTTGTCTGTTTTTCAGACTGTTAAAAAAAAAAAAAAAAATTTTGCTAGACAATTACTTGAACCCCCAAACTTAATATATTAACACCAAAGAGAATAAAATATTACAATACTTTTTGTCACACTGTATCTGCGCAGCAGTCTTACAAGCACACTTTTTTTGGGGGGGGGAAAGGTCACTTTTTTAATTAAAATATGACAACAGGTTAGCCAAATAAAAAAGATACCCAACATGTCGCACTTCAAAATTGCGCCTGCTTTTGGAAAGGTGTCAAATTTTACCCTTAAATCTCCATAGGCGACGTTTAAAAAATTCTATAGGTTGCATCTTTTGAGTACTAGGGTAGAATTATTGCCCTCGCTCTAACGACTGTGGCGATACCTCACTTGTGCATGCTTCTGCGCATGACCTCCACAGGGTGCTTTTAAAAAAAAAAAAATGTATTTGTTTTTACAGTTATAAAAAAGGGTCACTTTTATTTGTATTACAAGAAATGTAAACATCCATTGTAATGGAAAAAAAAAGCATGACAGGTCCTCCTAAATTATATCTGGGGTCAAAAAGACCTCAGATCTCGTATTTAGACTAAAATGCAATAAAAAAATCATTTAGAAAAATTTGCCTTAAAGCATGATCAGAAGTGACATTTTGACATCGCTTTCACCCTGCTATGGAGACGGGTGTGGGCCATCTTGCCTCGTATCCCAGCAAAGCAGCGCGAGAGACCTGATCGCCGCTGGTGGGGCTTACTCTCCCACTGCCGATAACGGTGATCTTGCAGCGAATCCGCTGCAGAGACCACGTAATCATTTACAGGATCGGCCAAGTTAAAGATGAATATCTGTTGTGGCGGCAGCTGCTGCTGTTACCGAGATATTCATTTGTAAAGTGCTGATGTGTGTATATATAAGTGAGCCAGTCCTTAAATGGTTATAAGAGCAGTTTCAGTGGAGTGTTGAAAGTGAAATCCAGACTTAACGGGGCTTAAGAAGATTATTCCTAATGAGGTTTTCACTCGTTTGTAGACCATGTGTTCAAGGAGATTAAGATTGGTAGGGTCCAAGAGAGGGCTTTTTAAGTATGGGGAGGAACCAGTGCATGTGTTGAAGAAGATTCCTGGAGGAAGAGATTGAATGTGTAGGATAGTCAGAGTGTGACAATAGTATTTGAGATGGGGTGGTGGTTGGGTGGGTGTTAAACAAGTTTAGCAACCTTGTCTATAGTAGGGGGATTGAATAAGGGGGAGTGGTGATTGTACCTGTTGACATTTGGGGTTGTAAGTGGGGGAGGATGCATGTAGAGTGGAGATTGTATCACAAATTGCCAATCACTTCAAACATGACACTGATTCAGTCCCCTGGGTAGTGAGTTGGTGGAGGCTGAAGTTAACTTAATGTAAAGGTAAATAAGAGTTGAAAGGATAAGAAGGTGTTAAGTGATGAAATGGATCTGCTTTGCAGTGAGGCAGGGATTTTTTTTAGTTTTGGAGGGAAGATTGGTTGAAGTCTGACTGAATGAATTTACAGTAGCAATTTACTTTTTGTACCTAAATAAAGGTCTGATTTTAGTTAAACCCAATTATGTTACTGGTTCGATTTATGAAATTGTTTCGGCCCTAATGCAGTGCCTACTGACTCATTATGCCCTTTGCCTTGCGTGTTTTTTTTCTCTCCTGTAAACTAATCTTGTTGGTCCCCATGTAAAGAGATGAACAAAGGCAGATATGTTTGCAGCCCTGTGTGGCCATTGCTGCCTCTATAGTTGACATTGAGAAATAAGCCACCATGGACAGCAAGGAGTTTTTTTTTTTTTTTTTTTTGTTTTTTTTTCTCAGGATTTTAAAGGGGTGGGGGGGAGCCTGGAAAACGCAAACACCTTTATACTTGAAGTGTAAGGTTATTCTAAATTGCAGAGTCATAATTTGAGGTTTAGGTTTGTATTTTATTAATATACCTTCTCTTAACAGGGTAAGAAGTATAAGCCTTTGGATTTGAGGCCAAAGAAGACCAGGGCTCTCAGGCGCAGGCTGAACAAGCATGAGGAGTCTTTGAGGACTAAAAAGCAGCAACGAAAAGAACGACTGTACTCAATGCGCAAATTTGCTGTCAAGGCATAAGTCTCATGTGTTAATAAAATTGTGTTCAGTTGTTTTTGCCTGTCTTATTAGTGTTTGAACTTTTTTTTTTATTTTTTTATGGTTTGTTCCATATGTAATACAGAATATTCAGGGAATACTAGACCTCAAATATTACATCATTCATTGCCTTACAGCAATGAACAGTCAGGGACCATAAAATGGTGCAAAAGCAAGCCTCAATCTTGTATCTCCCCAGTGTTGCAATGACTAGAGGTGCAGTAACACAGTATGAACATAGGGGTTGATTTCCTAAAATTGGGGAGTGCAAGATCTGTTGCAGCTCTACATAAAAAACAATCGGCTCCCAAGTCTTATTGTTAAAGCTTAATTGAAAAAGCTGTTGGGCTACCAGGCACAGTGGCACCAGATTTTGCCCTCTCCAGTTTTCGTAACACACCAGTGTGTGGTTTGTTTGGTCCCCCCAATCTTTGGTCTTCAATAGCAGTTATTGAATGTGAGAATGTATGTAACCCAAATTTTGTAATTCTATGGACAAATTTCTATTTATATCAAATTATTTGATCACTCTGGCCATAAAACAGTCTCCAGAAAATCTTTATCTGAACCAATACTGTTGCACATGAAAAACAATGTAATGGATTCCAATGGAGGGGCTGCCTAAATTGGCCATAAAATGGCAGGTGCCTAAATTGGCCATAAAATGGCAGGTGCCTAAATTGGCCATTATGACAATATTAAATAACTTAAAATATTTAGTTCAGACACTTGAGGAAATATACCACAACCCTCCTGTGTTAAAAAAAAAAAATGCCTCAATACTGGCCACTTTCACCCCCTTTTCTGCCCAGGCTAATTTTCAGTGCTGTCGTATGTTGACTGATAACTACTAAGTCATGCAACGCGATACACATCTGAAATTTTCATTTTTGTTCATGGATGGACACGGCATCAATCTTGACACAGTACGTATTCAGCCTTCAATCGAGAGGATTAGGCAGAAACGGGTTAAATGTTAACCATATCAAACTGTACAATACCGACCCCGCTCCCTGCCTCATGCAGCTCATCCCTTCTAAACTGCTGCCATAGTCCTGATTTATAAGGATAAAGATGTCTCCTGCATGTATCTTTACCTGTCAAAGGGTGGATCTGTTGGCTGGAGTAGTGATGTCAGACTCCCTGCCCATCTCTGCACTCCCCTTGTCTACATGCATTTTCTCTTGTGTATTCTTTACACTAAATGCTGCTATGATCACTAACATCCAGTCAAAATCCAGAAAAGTAACCACATGATTTCAGAAAAGGAGTGGGAATTTAAAAAATGCTAGTCTCCAGGCTAGTGCATGAGATATGTAAATAACCTGTCACTCAGCAAGGGGTGGAAAGGACTAATGTTTCTGCTGTAAGTCTGTTTTATTTCACTGAACAATAAGAGGGTTGCTCGGAGCTGGAATTGTGTGGTAAGACTGGGTACAAATGGGAAATATTTTTTTTTCTACTGCCAAGAGAGAATCCAGGTTTTCATAACAAAGAATAACATAACAGATATGATCACCAATCATTAAACACAAGATAATAATCATTCTTCATAGCAGCCTCCATACACCCCTGAGGCCACCATGCTAATATTAGTGTGCAGGAGGACCACCCCCCTCATGCTGTAATAAACCTATTCCACTGTCTCTATACCTCAGAATACTTTTCTTGTTGGTTTTGTGTTGAAAGTGTGAGGTCTTCCATCTTGATCTCTCCCACTTTTTGGAGCCAACTTCCAACCGTAGGGGGTAGCGTGTTTTTTCACCTAAGTGGGATACAAGCTTTGGCCACGTTTTACTAGATGACATAAGATATATTTATTGACCGGGATATTCATAACATGCAGCAAAAAAGCTGGATCCTCTGGTAGCCTGTAGTCCGTGAATCTTTGAGATAAGAATTTGTACTGGAAGCAGTAAGATGTTGTTTTTGGACATGAGCAAAAAATGTGTAACATCGTACCTCCCTCCATGCATCTCCAGCAATGATCCGGTGTTTCAGGATAAAAATGTATGTAACCTCTGTGGGGTATAATATCATCTTGTTAGTGTTTTATAATTCATCTCCTGGATCTTGGCGCAAATTGATTTCAGCGAGAGCTCAATCATATTTTGTCTTTGGCTGATTGTAACACTACAGTTCATCTCTTCCATTTCTCTATCCAAGATAGATATGGTTGTTCGGGGGGGGGGGGGGGGGGTTTGTAAAGTATACAATTTTGAAAGTGTTTGACTAAATGCCCTCCTTCGAGCAGTTTTCATCAAATATGGTTAATTGTCGTCTGAACCTCTCTGGTGACTTAAGTGTTTGAAGGAAATGGTGAAGCTGCAGAGCATTCCAGAGGGGTAACAGAAAAGGCCTGCAGGTTCCATTAAAGTGGTTATGGATGGCCAATCCTCTGATACAAAAATGCGATGCTCGAAAGCGATTATTTAGTTGCATAATAAAGTGATGGTCTCAAGCCTGGGGCGAATTTTGGATTCCCAAGAATGGGCATCAGAGGCGAGTCCACTGTCTAAAGAGAGGTTTTAACAATCGCTTGTGAGCAGATTCGTATTGTAGGACCTATCTGAGGAAATGTCAGCAAAAGCTGAGATTTTATGTTGCCCCCCCCCTTCTCTCTCCAACTCCAGTAATGTTTGGGTTCAGGCAGATCCTACACAAAACGGCTCCAGGGAGAGAACATGAAGAGGGGACAATGGACACCCTTGCCTCGTCCCATTTGAGATGGGTAAAGGGTCTGAAAGAACGCTGTTAACTTTAACCTGTGCCGTCGGATGTGAATAGATCTTAGAAATCCACTGCATCATATGTTCCCCCAGACCTATATAACAGAACCGGCATCAAAAAATTCCAGTTAACTCAATCAAATGCCTTTTCCGCATCTGTACTTATCATAACACATGGGGTACGACGTGGACAAGGTTCAACACTTTAATCGTATTGTCACAAGCTTCTCTGGATGGAATGAATCTCACCTGAGCCAGATGTATCGGTGTAGATGTTGTGCAATTTGAGTGGCAATGATCTTCGTAAATAATTTAAGGTCACAATTCAGGAGTGATATAGGCCTATAGCTACTACAACACATGGGGTTCTTTCCATCTTTGAGAATTAGTGACGTGTGCTTTTAAAGTATCTCTAGTGAAGGATGTTTCCGAGCTTACTTTATTAAACAGTTCCACCATATGGGGGCCCAAGATTGGAAGAAATTTCTTATAATACTGTATTGAAAACCCATCTGGGGCTTTGCCTAATTTAGAGGTCCTAATTGCATTCTGAAGTTCGTCTAAAGTTATTGGCGCCGCTAAATTTTCGCTAACCTGGGTCAACTGAGGGAGCTGAGAGCAAGCAATGTAATTTTCTATTTGTACCTGAGTGAAAGATTGTTCTGGGAGGATACATAGTGAGAAATAGAAATCTCTAAAACCCTGTGTAATTTGCTTGGGTAATCCCACTTTTTGACCTTGAGGTGTCGTGATTTAGGCAATGTATGAAGCTAGTTTTTGTTCTTTGACCGAGCATACTAGCATTCTCCCATATTTATCTCCCGACTCATACACAATTCTGACATCGTTGTAGAGCAGCTTTGGCTTGATATCTTAATAAATCTGTAACCTGTAAAAAGTTTTTGTTCAAGCGCAGGGCTTGTTATATGTTTATGTTGGACTTCTGCTTTGTAAATTTCATGAAGAAGAGCCGCAAGTTTCATGCACCGTGTTTAATTAAAAGGCCTTTTATAACTGTCTTATGGGCTTCCCATAGGATCCCTGTATGGCAATCGGCTTGTTTATTTATATAAAGGTACTGCTCTATCTCGCGCTGTACATCCTCCATTATCTCTGGAGTTTGCAGGAGGCTTTCATTTAATCTCCAGAATCTAATCCTGGAGCTTGGGGTGGTCTGAAAGTTATGTCAACTCAATCGGTGCATGGTCTGACCATGTAATTATGCTGATTGTTGTATTTTAAACTGCCTGTGTATGTGGAATCAGAAAGTAGTCTATACGTGAATAGAGCTTATGAGGAGAGGAGTAGAACGTGTAGTCTCTCTCGTCTGGATGTTGTAAGCGCCAGATATCGATCAGTTGAGTCTTATAGATAGTCTGTAACAGTCGTTTGTGTATGCTGGAGGTAACGGAGGAGGAGCCAGATGAAGTATCTACATTGGGAAGTAGCGGGATATTAAAGTCGCCCCCTACGATCAACTTGCCTTCAAAAAATTCCATGAGGCGATACATTGTTCGACTAAGGAAAGCGTCTTGATGGTCATTTGGAGCGTATATAGAGGCAAAGGTGATTTTAACTTCTATAAGGCCTTTAATAAACAGAAAGCCCCCTTCTGGATCTGTCAGGGTGTCCTGATTCAGCCATGGGAGTCGACTGGATAATATTGACACCCCTTTAGTTTTAGCTAATTTATTCATAGAGTGGTACGCAAATGAGTAGTGTGTTCTTTAACATAGGAAGTTTGGGAGTTTCCTGGATAAATGCTATATCTATATGTGAACATCTCAGGTCTTTGAAAAGTATACATCTCTTTTCTGGGGTATATAGTTCTTTAGCATTTAAGGAAAGTATCTTGATAGTATCTATCTCAGCAAGGAAGGTAGGGAGAATTAAAAAAAAAAAGGGGGGAGGGGGACCCCAAAATCGATAGAGCTTTCTGGGGTCTACTCACTATGGTCATCAGGGGGTGGGCTTTCCGGCACCCACCCTAGAGACCACTTAGCAATTTGCTTTAATGCACTCTGCTTCTTTGAGCGCTAACCTATTGGGTGGAAGTAGTTGAATACCGCTGTGGCGTGTGGGCCTCCTGCATCCACCGCTGACCTCGCTAAAAAAGAAAGGAATAGAAAAAATAGCTGGAAAGAAAACTATACTATAATTATAGCTTTTAACCTGTTCATCTTCTCTGGGGGTCCTTAGCCAGTTTCGAACATAGTATAATTAATAACCACTGAGGGGAGAATAGTTTATGAATGGAAAAAAAAATTATATATATATATTTTTTTTAATATACACAAATAAATACATAGATAAGTGAGCAGGTGAGGAAGGAATAAAAAAAAAAAAATGTGGGGGGATGGGCGAGAAAAAAAAAAGAAGAAAAATCAGACCCCAGCTTAACCTCCACCCTGCCCTCTCCATCCCACCCTCTGTCACTCACAATTTACTTCTTGTGTGTCCACCGAGAAAAATAAAAAAAACTCCCATTCAAAAAAAAAAGGGGGGAGATCTAATCTCTCCTGTCCCCCTCTCTGTTGTGTAATTTTATTCCAAATGTCTTCCTTTTACTCTTCGTCTCCTAGTGTTTAAATCAAGTGTAGATTGTATAATGTATAGGGGAGTTACATATCTCTTCCCTATATTACTATTTATATACATATGTCTTGTGTCTGTGTCTCTTCTTTTTCCAATCTCTTCCTATTAATCTTCATTAGTGCAGTATAAAGATAGGAAATCTTATACTGTACATTGTGACCAATTGTGATAAAGTGGATGTAAACCTGAATTATTTTTTTTAAGTCTTGGTGGGAGGGGGACCATGTCTCCAATAGGAATGAGCTTTGTGTTCGATCGTCCGTCGAATTTTGAACATCATGGGCTGTTCGCTATGTCAAAAGCTACGTCAATAGATTTGCTGGTGTTCTCATATTAAAGCGGAGCTCCACCCTAAAGTGGAACCCACACTTATCAAAACCCTCCCCCCTCCGGTGTCACATTTGACACCTTTCAGGGGGGGGGGTGCAGATACATTTGCACCCACATCTGGCCACAACAGTCTCGGGCATGACATCACCGCCCATCCCCCCCCCCCGGTTGTGTGCTGGGAACACTCGGCTTCCAGTACACAGCAGGAGCCAATCGGCAGGCGCAGCGTGACTCGCGCATGCGCCGCAGTGAACCTGGAGTGCTTCACTTCCTGGTTCCCTTACCATGGATGGTGGGGGGAGCAGCAGAGTGACGAGCGATCGCTTGTCCTCTGCTGCGGACGGCGCAGGACTGGTAAGTGTCCTAATATTAAAAGTCAGCAGCTGCAGTATTTGTAGCTGCTGGCTTTTAATAAAAAAAATTTGGTGCACATCTGCTTTAATACCACAGGCAGGGATCAGCAAGTATTGTCAGTATTTGTGCAGCTACATCTCCCTGCAGGCCATTAGTATGTCTGGAAGGACAACAAGGAGAGGAAGAGAGTCACGAGCTGATAAAAGAGAGCAAGCAGGCTCTGCGTCTAGAGGCAACAGTGCTGCTGGTCGTGAACATGGTGCATCCGCATCAGCACGTGACCGTGGGACACGCTCGTCCTTTTTTTCGGCAGCTGGCCATGTTGAGCCGCAGCATGCCAAAGACTTGGTAGAGTGGATGACCAAGCTGTCCTCATCCTCTCTCACCCAGGCTCAGTGTTCTTTGTCTGGCAAAGCAGCTGCCAATGCAGCCTCTTCTCTCTGCTCAATGGCATCAGTCACTCCCTCCCTGGCCCCACCATGTCCTCCTGAGGAGTCCCCCGAACTATTTGACCAGTGTTGGGTACATGCTGCAGGAGGATGCGCAGTGTTTTGAAGGCTCCGATGATTTTACACAGCTAGAGGAAGGCAGTAACGTGAGCCCAGAGAGAGGGGGTGCCCAAGAAGGACAGCAATCTGGCAGTCATGTTCCCTCGGCTGCAGCATACTGCCAGGTTTGCTCCAGTGCTGATGAGGGAGGGGATGATGAGGTCACTGACTCCACGTGGGTGCCTGATAGGAGGAGGACGAGGCATATCTCCAATGAGGCAGGATGCCCTTTCAGGTGCCAGCTTAAAGGCAGCACACGGACTGCATCACAATGCAGAGCTACGCATGTGCAGGGTTCTCAGCGTTAGTCCAAAAGTTCTTTGGTGTAGGCCTTTTTTGAGATGAGTGCATCAGATTGCACCGCTGCTATTTGCAACATATTTCTCAAGCGTATCTTGCGTGGCCAAAACTTCACCCGCTTGGGCACCGCATGCTTGACCAGACATAAGTTGACCTGCCATGCAGTTCGTTGGCAAGCGTACCTCAAAGAACAAAGTGGACCTCTCCTTGCTCCTCATTAGCTAGGATCTCCAATACCACTATACGCTCAGTCCTATCTGAAGCATGCACTGATAGTACTGAAGGTGTAGAATTAGGTGTGTCACAGCCAAATACTTGCGGGCAGTCTACTATCGGTACACCGACATCAGAGTGTACCAGGCAAATTTCCCTGCTGCAGTGCCGAAAGAAGTTCACTCCCAACCATCCACATGCCCAGCGGTTAGATGCCAGCTTAGCTAAATTGCTAGCACTTCAACTGCTGCCTTTTCAGTTGGTAGATTCTGCCCCCTTCCATGAGTTTGTGGAATGTGCGGTACCTCAGTGGCAAGTTCCCAAATGCCACTTTTTCTCATGGAAGGCGATGCCGGCTCTACTGGCATGTGGAAGGCAATGTCCATGCATCGCTGGACAGGGCGGTCAGTGGTAAGGTGCATATTACCGCTGACTCATGGTCCAGCAGGCATGGACAAAGACGTTACCTATCTTTCATGGCACATTGGGTGACTGCTGGCAGCTGGGAAGGATGCAGGACATGGTACAGTAGTGTTGGAGGTTGTTCCGCCACTACGCCTCCAAAATGCTACTACTGGTTGTGACACACCTCTCTCTTCCACCCCCTCCTCTTTTTCTTCCTGTGCTGATGTCCTCAGAATCAGTGGTGCTCTGTAGGCGTTCAAGGGGCTACGCAGGTATGCAGGCAAAGAGATGCCATGTGGTGATTGAGCCGGTGTGCTTGGGGGACAGGAGCCACACTGGGGCAGAGGTTCTGTCAGCTCTGCAGGGGCAGGCTCAGAGGTGGTTGACGCCACACCAACTTAAGCCGGGAAGGGTGGTTTGCGACAATGGCACCAACCTCCTCTCCGTCCTCTGAAAGGGAAAACTGACCCATGTGCCCTGTTCTGCTCATGTCCTTAACCTGGTGGTGCAGCGGTTCTTGGGCAGGTACCCGGGCTTACGTAATGTCCTGAAGCAGGCCAGGAAACTGAATTTTCGACGGTCATATAATAACAGTGCTCGGCTGGCAGACCTCCAAAATGAATACAACCTGCCCAAGAACCACCTAATCTGTGACATGCCAACCAGGTGGAACAGAGTGTTAGGATGATGAGCGCATATACATAAACACTGAGGCTGTCAAATACAGTCTGTAAAAAGCAAAGTGCAAAAAGTGCAAATGCATATATATCAAATGGTAAACAGTTCCATCCGTGGTGCAAATGCATATATATCAAATGATAAAAGTTCCATCCGTGATGTTGCAGCTGATTCTGTGAAATATGTGACTTTCTTTAAATAAATGAGCTCACATTGAGCTTACCTTAATAAGGCAATGAATAAGCCTTATGTTTGTGTGGCACTTTTGTGGGTCTCCAGTAGGTGTCCCTCTATCCTCTCTGTGAGATGGTATAGAAATCCTGGTTGTGGTCCAATGCTCCAAGGTATGGAAAAGGAAGGTTTCCAGTGGTGCTCAGAGATGAAGCTGCGAGGCGATGCGCAACATGTAAGACCCGGAACCGGAAGTAAAATGCATAATCGTCTATCCGATCGTTCATTCGACTGTTTTAACACTTTGATGGAAGTTTCTACTTTATTATTAAAATTACATCTATATACTTCACTATGGCACTACTTTTCTTCATTTGAGCACCACTGGAAACCTTCCTTTTCCATACCTTGGAGCATTGGACCACAACCAGGATTTCTATACTATCTCACAGAGAGGATAGAGGGACACCTACTGGAGACCCACGAAAGTGCCACACAAACATAAGTGCCTTATTAACCACTTAAGACCCGGACCAAAATGCAGGTAAAGGACCTTGCCCCTTTTTGCAATTCGGCACTGCGTCGTTTTAACTGACAATTGCGCGGTCGTGCGACGTGGCTCCCAAACAAGATTGGCGTCCTTTTTTCCCCACAAATAGAGCTTTATTTTGGTGGTATTTGATCACCTCTGCGGTTTTTATTTTTTGCGCTATAAACAAAAATAGAGCGACAATTTAGAAAAAAATGCAATATTTTTTACTTTTTGCTATAATAATTATCCCCCAAAAATATATAAAAAAACATTTTTTTTTCCTCAGTTTAGGCCGATACGTAGTCTTCTACGTATTTTTGGTAAAAAAAAATCGCAACTTACGTTTATCGGTTGGTTTTCGCAAAATTTATAGCGTTTACAAAATAAGGGATAGTTTTAGTGCATTTTTATTTTTTTTACTACTAATAGCGGCGATCAGCGTTTTTTTTCGTGACTGCGACATTATGGCGGACACTTCGGACAATTTTGACACATTTTTGGGTCAATTGTCATTTTCACAGCAAAAAATGCATTTAAATTGCATTGTTTACTGTGGAAATGTCAGTTGCAGTTTGGGAGTTAACCACAGATGGCGCTGTAGGGGATGTGTGACCTATGTGTTGTGTTTACAACTGTAGGGGGGTGTGACGTCATCGATCGCGTCCCCCTATTACAGGGATGACGCGATCGATGCTACGGCCACAGAGAAGCACGGGGAAGCCGTGTTTACACACGGCTCTCCCCGTTCTTCCGCTCCAGGGACGGATCGCCGCACTGCATAGGACATGGTTAAAACTATTTGGCTACATACACAAAACAAGCTATACAATGCTCGGCTCCCAAGTCGCTGCTCACTTATCGATTGCTAGTTAAGAGCAGTCTTAACCTGTCTTAGTACTCATCAGTAGACAAGCGGACTGAAATATAGGGTCGGCTTAGCTAACCAATGAACTCCCCCCCAAAGTAAAGTTAAGGGTACTACTGACCCTAACTAGGTTTTTTTTTTCTCTCTCTCTGTTTCTTTTTCTTCTGCCCTCTCTGGGTCTGGCCTGAGGGTATCTTGCTTTCAAAGTGATAATCAGGAAATTTATTAAAAGAGCCCCTGCAAGATGGAAAAGCCGCACTAGCGGTAGAAAACCTCTCTACCCCTGTCCTTGGGCACTGAGGCCTATAAGCGCTTCCAAGGAAAGGAAAAAAAAAAAGAGAGTCACCCCCTTAATAAGCCGGGCGGGAGGGCAGAGCGTTAGATTACATCAAGGAGAGATACTCCCACACAGGGAACTGCACTAATCATAGGCAAAGCCCACCCCCCCCCCAGAGACGATACATTAGGAGGATTAAATTCCTGTCGTTTTAACAAATAAACAGACTGATCTGCAAGGAGACGTCAATAAAAGGACATAGTAACAGTAACAACAGCAGAGATTAAAAAGAAACATCTATGCGTACTGACCCAGGATCACGGTAAAATAACTAGTAAAGACACATAGAGAACATCGCGGACCCTCCTTTTAGACATTGAATTGATCTCACCCCCCTCACCACTGTTCCCACTGGTATTGCATAAAAAGTGAGATAACCAGACTGAGAAGCTGAGGAGAGGAAAACAGTTGGTCAAGCTGGGGAAAAGAATTAGAAAAGTGAGGGGTACTATGTCCAGGATGACAAGTAGATCGACCAAGGGAGGAGTTCCAAAAACGCCCGGCAGCTCCTCCGCGACAAGCTCTATTAAATCATATATGTCCCAAGTTGAGTGCAAAAAAAATAGGACCACCATATCAATCACAAGGGAAAATGGATAAAAAAAACGAAGATAAAAAATCCCTGAGCCCAACCCAGGGGGGACTGGCGGATGAATCAAGAGAGGAAGGTACTGCAGAGAACGACTCTGAGACTAGCAGAATGGGGGAACAGAGGCCTGAAGCACAGATTCCAACAAAGGAGGACATGGCAGAGATGTTGCTGCGACTTGAGAATGTGATCAAGGGGGAAATTCATAGCTTAAGAACAGACCTTGGTCACCTCCTTGCCAGGGTGGAAGCGATGGAAGAGCGATCAGAGAGACAGGAGCATGAGTCAGAGACCCTAAGGGAACAAGTCGCACAGTTAAAATTACAACAGAGGAGTATACTCTACAAGCTGGAAGACCAGGAAAATAGGTCCAGGAGACAAAATCTAAGAATCAGATCTGTGCCAGAATAAAAAGGAGAAGACTTGAGGAAAATAATGTGGACAATACTAAATCCACTATTGGATAAAACATCTGACAACCCTATTAAAATTGAGAGAGTGCATCGCATGGGAAGGCCCAAAAGAACGGACATAGAACAGCCTAGAGATGTTATAGTTAGGTTTCTATCCTTTGAGGAAAAGGATGAAATCTGGAAGAAACTGAGGGGACATTCCCCCCTCATCTACGCAGGGGCCACTCTTCAGATATATGCGGACCTGGCTTCGGAGACCCTCACAAGGCGACGACTCTTAAAACCCCTCTTAGAGCAACTAATGGCTAAAAACATCAAATACAACTGGAGGTTCCCGGCCTGCTTAGTAGGAATAAAAGACGGGAAATCAGCAATCTTACGATTCCTGGAAGATTTGAGAGAATTCTGTCACAGATTAGATATACAGATACCAGACATACCTGGATGGGCCTAACTAGGGAAGTCTGAGGCGGGAGGGATATGGAGGGGAGGAGAAGGGTAGCTGAAATAAGCAGATAAATTCCGTCCCCCATAGGGAAGTAGGATTTACTCTCACCCCCCACATTTTTTGTCAGAGGGGGAGGGGGCAGGATCAGGTCCCTCATTGGGGAAACCAAGGGATGAAGACTGGTTCAGAGGCCCATAGTTGGCCATTGGGGAGGGGGGTGGTAGGGGGTGGGGGATGGGGGGGAGGGGAAATGGGAGGAGGGAGGGGAATGGAAGGGATGAAGCCCACCTCACCAAATTTGCTAGAAGGGAGAGTTATAGGAGCAAGAAAGAGGTCAAACTGGGAAATTAAGTGGAAGAAACAAAACAAGACACGATGCCGATAATAAAATGTGTATCATATAATGTAAAAGGCCTCAATAGCCCTACCAAGTACAGTGTTAAAGGAATTGAAAAGAATTAAGACCGACATAGCTTTCTTACAAGAAACCCACCTTACAGTAGAATCAAATATCAAGCTATACTCGACAGACTACCCCACACGGTACTATGGAGACTCCATTTCAAAACGTGCCATGGGGGTGACTATAGGCATTGCTAAGGGGGTAAGATTCCAGCTGATCGACAGATTAACAGACCCCGAGGGGAGATTTCTTTTTTTAAAAGGGAAATTAGAAGAAATGGAATGTACCCTGGTAAACATATATGCCCCAAACACTCAACAGATTAACCACTTCAGCCCCGGACCATATTGCTGCCCAACGACCAGAGCACTTTTTGCGATTCGGCACTACGTCGCTTTAACTGACAATTGCGCGGTCGTGCGACATGGCTCCCAAACAAAATTGGCGTCCTTTTTCCCCCCCCCACAAATAGAGCTTTCTTTTGGTGGTATTTGATCATCTCTGCGGTTTTTATTTTTTGCACTATAAACAAAAATAGAGTGACTATTTTGAAAAAAATGCAATATTTTTTACTTTTTTCTGTAATAAATATCCCCCCAAAAATATATAAAAAAACGTTTTTTTCCTCAGTTTAGGCCGATACGTATTCTTCTACATATTTTTCTTTAAAAAAATCGCAATTAGTGTTTATTGATTGGTTTGGATTTTTGAAAGAGGTATGAAAACACGCCTCCAACTAGGAAGAATTTGGACTTTATAGGCACAGAATTTAAAAAAAATATATATGTATTTAATAGAAAAAGACACAGCAATTACAACACGACTTTTACACTGTACTGTACATTAAAAAAAAAGAAAGAGGAAGAAAAAAAACATAAATAATAAGAACCACATAGGTCACTCTATGAAACATTCACTTGTTAGCCACAGGGCTATATGTATTTCAAACAGTATATGCGCTGGGTAGAGAACTGCTTTCAGATGAGGACCCTTGGTTGGTTCTTAGATGATATAAGAGCTGCTCTACATGTTTCGCGACTATGTTGGCGTCGCTTCTTCAGGAGCTTCTAAATACCAAAGAACATATACATAAAATTAAACACAAATAATATTTTATTTACATATTGGCCTAAATAATAGGCGAAACAGTGGTTTAAAAAGATGCATGTATCTGCAATGTACTCACCGAAAATCTCGGTGTGTTTTATATATTTTAGAACAGGAAAAAACGCTGGCTATACTGTGTCCCACAATCAGAGCCCGACTATCAGACCGCACCCAAAACTGTTGGGACGGGAACTGGTAATGCAGTATAAATCCCTCACCGTGCGCCACGGCAACAACCAGTAGAGTCAAAAAGGAAAATTTCTGATGGATAATAAAAAGATGATAAGCAAAAATAATAATTGACATTGAACCATAGATATTTCTTTAGGTGTAAATAATGAATTGAAAAACAACTACCTTAAAAAAATAAGGTTGTTAAATAAACGCTATTAAATCACACCATCAGGGCCTCAGAATATATATTCTAGAATGCGCTAGAGTTGCTCGTTGGTGGTCTTCTAAAAGATAGAATTTTGATAAGGCGCAAAGTTTGGTAAAGGACTTGGTGATTATAGCATAAAAAACTAAAAAATAACACAGGAAACAGGAAAAATATTTTTTCCTTAGATTAGCAGGAGTTAATATACTAATTAACTTTTGTCTATAATATTACTTTATCGATGACCTATGGATTGAGTGATGTTGTTGAGGAAGAGTGCCTTCTCAAAAACGGGCTGTAGATGGCAATAGACGAGCGCCCAACATATAAGCTGAGCACTGGTCTGAAAAACACCAATATAATAGGATCAGAAAAGTAGAGAGATTATATCCAGTGCTTTCACAGCATTGGAGTTGTAAGTAGTTGATAAGATGCTTATAGGTACTAGATAGAGTAAAGAAAAAAGGGGAACTTGTCATACCTTAAGAAAAAGAGAAGGATCCCCGATCAACAAACAATCCTGCTGTCCTCAGCGTTGGGTATGTTCACCTTCCCCACACCTAAGGAATGGGGAAACTGAACTGACCTAATATACACTCCTCGGATATGACGGCAAGCGTGATTGCGTCATTCCGGCCGGCCTAAACATCCCACAGTGCACATGCGCGGATCGCGCATGCGCAGTACAGCCGCAAGAGCGACTCGTGAGCTTGAATGTTGGCTCACTTTGAGGGAGGATCCCCTAGATAGACAAAAAAGGGAGGGGATCAGGGTATCGCCATCAGCAGGTCCAAATATCATCGCTTATGCTAAGCAATAGACTGGACCCATTGATGGCTTACGTGGCCGTGCTGGTATTGAGCTCAATGGCGCAGGGTGATGTGGTGGAATTAAAGTACTGCAGTCAGGCTATCAATACATGTGGGACACATATAGCACAGCATAAAAATAAATGACTGAAGGCATTTACATATAACTGCATGCTGATGCATGCATACAATGGTAAGTGATCTTTTAAAGAAATCATTATAATATGTTACAAATAAACAATACTTGATTGACAATAATTATACAATTTTTGCGCCCAATGGGTTGGATCAGGCAACAAATGGGTTTTGTTGGTTAATTAATCAATTCACCAACAGACAAAGTGTAGAGCCCTAATCATTTATAAAGCTTGCAGGAACAGGGAAATTTATCTCAGATGTAATTTTGTTGGGTTTTTTTTGGGGTTGTACAAAAACCTGTCTCCAAACAAGACGTCCTTGTCATATTTGGAGCTTACTCATAAAAACCTACACATAGGGGGACATAAAGGGAAGAAAGATAAACTCCCTCCTGGGATCTTCTGCCATCCCATACAGGTCCTTCATAGGAAGGGCCTGTATGAGAGAACTTCATTAATCCCGGGGGGCTTTGTAGCGTCTAATCGCTCTATCCATCGTGTTTCTCTTTGGAGAATATGTTTATCCCAGTTGCCCCCACGGGGATCTTGTGGTATGACTTCCAATACTATGAAACGTATCACTGAGGTATCAAATTTGTGAGTAAGCCCCAAATGACGGCTAATGGGAGTGAGCATTTTGGCATATTGAGAATAGAAAATGTGGTCATATATCCTTTGTTTGAACTGGCGGATCGTCTTACCCACATAAAACGCCCCGCATTGGCAGGTCATTAAATAGACCACTCCCTTGGTCTCACAGGAGGCTTGAAACCGTGGTCTAAAGATTTCACCGTTTGGTAAACCAAATTTGGTACCAGTGTGCACCCAGGGACAGTATGCACAGTGGCCACATCTAGAGATGCCTGTAATTGATTTTGTAGTGGGGCAGGGATCTATTTTATAATGACTGCTTGTCAGTTTGTTCCCTAAGGACGAACTTCTCCTAAATACTATTTCAGGGTATTGTTTAACGTATTTGCCTACTGTGGCATCACCACTTAGCAAGTACCAGTGTTTTTGGAGACAGGTTCGTAATTGTTGATGTTGACTCGAGTATTTGGTAATAAACCTCGTAATTTGTTGATCCTTGTTTTCATTTTTCCGTGAATGAATCAAGGAAATTCTGTCTCTATTTAGAGCCTTGTTAAATGCCTTTCTCAATAAAGTTTTACTATATCCTCTTTGAAGAAGACGTAACCGTAGTTCGTTTGCCTGGGCTATGAAGTCTGCTTCATGGGTACAGTTCCGTCTGAGTCGGATGTATTGGGCATAGGGGATGCTGTGGACCAGATGCATAGGGTGGTTGCTTTGTGCGTGAAGCACGGTGTTTCCTGCCGTTTGTTTGCGATACAGCTTGGTGGCTACATAGTTTGATGCGTCCCTGTATATGCGAAGGTCTAAAAAGGATATTGAGTCTTGATTAAATTCAAAAGTGAATTTAAGATTGAAGTTATTGATATTAAGGCATCCAATAAAGTCTCGTAGTGACTGTACTGTGCCTGTCCAAATTAGAATAATGTCATCAATATACCGATACCAGCAAAGAACTTGGGTCAGATATTGATCATACATAGTATTGGCATTGATTTCCCTCTCCCACCCCCCCAGGTACAGGTTTGCGTATGCCGGGGCACAGCAAGTGCCCATGGCAACGCCCTGTACCTGGAGGTAGTGGGAGTCTAGGAAGGAAAAACTGTTATGATGAAGGATAAAGGACAATAGTTTCAGTATGAACATTTGGAGTTTCCACGTGCGGTGGTCTTCTTCCATCAGGAAGGATCTGACAACCTCAAGGCCCAGTTGATGTGGTATACTTGAGTACAATGCCTCAACGTCAATACTGACAAAGAGAGCATTGGTCGGGATAGCCACACCTTCTAGGTGTCGCAATAAATCAGAAGTGTCTTTAACGTATGAGGGAAGGCTTGTGACATATGGCATTAGAAAAAAATCCACCAATCTGCTGGCATTCTCAGTGATTGACCCAATCCCTGAGATTATAGGTCTGCCAGGTGGTTTGGTTTTGTTCTTATGAATCTTTGGGATAGCATAAAAAATAGCATCGCGTGGGAATGGTATATTCAGATAATCGTACGTTTGTTGATCAATCAATGCATCATTAAATGCAGTGTAAAGCAATAATTTAAATTCTAAATTAAATTGGGTTATGAGATCCTTCGTGATGGGTTTATACCACTCGTCATTCCTAAGAATGTCGAAACACATTTGCTCATACTGATCGCGGGTTAGCAATACTATATTCCCGCCCTTGTCAGAGGCCTTTATTATTGTATCTTTGCGGGCCTGTAGGGATTTCAATGCCTTTTGAAGTTCAATATTAAGATTTGATGGTGTTGGTGAAATGGACATTTGCTCAATCTCATTTACCATTGCAATGAGAAAAGCTGAGACTTGTGGGTTAGTATGTAGGTCGGGAAACTGTTTGGATTTTCTTTTAAAGGCACTAAGATCTTTGCTGCGTGGTTTTGATGGCAGACTGGGTACCTCAGGTGGATTTGCCTCTGGTCCTTGATTTTCTTCAAGGAGGAGCATAAGATCTTTGAGGGCCCGAAACTCCCTCATAGTAAACTTTTTTATTTGGTCAGATAGTTCCCTTTCTGCCTTAGCTTGTTGTTTTACTGGGTCATAGATATGTTTGTACGTTAGTTTCCTAACGAAGAGGTAAAGATCCTTAATCACTTCATATTTATCCATGTCATTACTGGGACAAAAACTCAGACCCAGTTTTAAAACTGTTGATTCCTCGTTAGAAAGGGGGTAGGGGGTCAAGTTTATGACACTTAGTTCCTCGTATTCGGTGTTAATGGGGGCAATTCCCCTAAAGGGACCGCCTGTTGGGCTGAATGAGCAATAGTTGTTCTCTGTGTATCAGTTCTCCCAAGAGACAGTAATCGCGATTGGCGGTTTGGTGTGCGTGAAGCCCCTGATATTTCCATCTCGGCCATATTAGGCTCCAAGATTGAGCTTTCGTCGGGTCGGGCTATTGGGGGTGCATGTTGAGATTTAAGTTGTTGGACCGCCTTAGCGGCTATCGGTCCCATATACGCATACTAGGATAAGTCTAAATTTTGTGTTTTCCCATCACCTCTATTTGGGGCACCTTGTGATGGACCTGGTATAGGAGTGAACCCAGATGTATTAGTGGGTTTCTTTTTTGTATTGGGTGTAGTAGAGTGCCCACCACCTTGATAACCCCTCTTACGTGACCATGGAGCCGCTTGTGATGCTGTTATTCTTTGCTGTCCCTGTGAGAGAGAAGAAGAAGACATGGATGAATCTGATTCGAAATCATCTTCGGAAAAACCTGGGTTTCTCAAACCGGAGGGGGGGTGGTTGCACAGCCCACCACCACGTCCATGGTTTGGGAAATCCCATCTATAGGCATAACCCTCAACAAATGCCATACGATCTTTGGCCATCTTGGCCTGTTTTTTAGATATGATACTCTTATTTAATTTGTCAAGAAACGTTTTCAGTTCTTGACATCTATCGGCATATTGAGAATGGATTTTAACATGTTCATATTGGGAATTCAAAGTTGCTAGGTCTCGATCCAAGCCATTTGTGTCTGCTTGGTATTGTATCAACAATAATTGCATGCATTCCTTGCTGCATTTATTTAATACTCCTTCCCAGGAGTTTTTCAAATCCTGTGATGCATTTCTAATAGTTGGGAACATTTGAATTCTTAGTCCCAATGGACTAATGTTTTCTTTAATATATTCTTTAAAGAATTCCATATGCCAATATAAATTTGATTTCTTTTTCAGAAGATGTTTAAGTTTACTAAAATATAATTTCAGATCATCTAGTTCCTTATTGGATCCATTGTAGGATGTCTGAAACTCGTTCATAAGGCCTGACCAGGCTGTGCCTACAAAGTCCATGATCTCCTAAATCTGATTATATATTTCACCAATAGGTTCAGAACATTAAGACGCACAGAGAGGATTGAGGCACCCTCTGTGGTTGAGCTACTTTCCCTGCAGATATTAATTGGTTTGCGCAAAAGTTATAGCGTTTACAAAATAGTGGGTAGTTTTATGGCATTTTTATTATTATTTTTTTTTACTAGTAATGGCGGCGATCAGCGTTTTTTTTCAGTACTGTGACCTTATGGCGGACACTTCAGACACTTTTGACACATTTTTGGGACCATTGGCATTTTTTAGCGAGCAGTGCTATAAAAATGCATTGTATTACTATAAAAATGCCATTGGCAGTGAAGGGGTTAACACTAGGGGGCGGGGAAGGGGTTAAGTGTGTTCCTATTTGTGTTCTAACTGTATGGGGGGGGTGGCCTCACTAGGGGAAATCACTAATCTTCTGTTCATACATTGTATGAACAGAAAATCAGCGTTTCCCCCGCTGACAGGAACGAAAGCTGTGTGTTTACACACACAGCTCCCATTCCCCGCTCTGTAACGAGCGATCGCGTGTGCCTGGCGGCGATCGTGCCCGCCGGGCACTCACGCGGGACTCGGGGGCGAGTGGGGGGCGTGCGCGCGGGCCGCCGGTGGTGCGCACGCGCCTCCTAGTGGCCGTCGAAAGTGGCGATGTAGAGCTAAGGGCTCTCGCGCAGGAGAGCCGACCTGCCACCGTATAACTGCGGCGGCTGGTCGGCAAGCGGTTAAATACCTTACGGAAATACTAGGAAAGTTAGGAGACTTTAAAAAGGGAAGGGTCATTTTTGGAGGGGACCTGAATCTTTGCATGGACCCTGCGGTAGACCAGACAGCTCAGACATCGGGGACAAATGAGACACAGTTAAGAAAGTTAAAAAACAGTCTATATAGAAACCAACTAGTGGACATAAGGAGAGTGCTAAACCCGGAGACACGGGATTATACTTTCTATTCCCCAGTTCACGGATGCGAACATTATAGGCACCTTCAGTTTTAATAGCTGTTTTTCCCGCGGCGCGTGTATAGACACTCCCCCTTGCTCGGGATTGGACGGAGGGAAAACAGCTATTGAAACTAAAGGTGCCTATAATGTTCGCGGCGGCTGCGTACATACGGCGGCGTCATCATCAGGTACGGGGGAGATGGCTGCATCTATGGGGGGGACATGGCTGCGTATATGGGGGGGACATGGCTGCAATATGTGGGGGACATGACTGTATATGGGGGACATGGCTGCATATGTGGGGGACATGGCTGTATATGGGGGACATGGCTGCGTATATGGGGGACATGGCTGCATATGTGGGGCACATAGCTGTATATGGGGGACATGGCTGCAATATGTGGGGGACATGGCTGCAATATGTGGGAGACATGGCTGCATTTGGGGACACATTTAAAAAAAAGTATCGGTATTCGGTATCGGCGACTACTTGAAAAAAAGTATCAGTACTTGTACTCGGCCCTAAAAAAGTGGTATCGAGACAACCCTAGTGCCGATATACTGTGTATACTAGTACATTATGCCATTACCTACCTCAGGGCCTTTAGCAGAGTTTTCTACCGCTTTAATATCCCAGGAGTCTCTCATGGGGCCCCCTGCTGACCCGGTGGCCCTTGGACAGGGCCCAAGTGCATAGTTGCCAACATTTCAAAAATATTTTCAGGGACACTTTTTTTTTTTATCAGTGGTATATTTAAAGTAGCTGACATCACCTATGTTCCTCTATACATCACAATATTAAATGCGTACTAATAATGGGAAGAACAAATATGAGGACTGAGAAGATTTCCTTTAGTTGAACTAACAAAAGTGTGCCCATTCCAGAGCTGGTAAAATTGAGGATATTCAATATAATTTTAAAGAACTGTTTTTGTGGGTAAGAGGCCTAGGGGAGGAGTATGGGTGGTATAACAGTGGGCACTATGTACAGGAGTGGAGGGTATGACAGTTGGCAGTATGTACAGGAGAGGCGTGTGAAGGGTATGTACATGAGAGGAGTGTGAAGGGGATAACAGTGGGCAGTATGTACAGTAGATGAGTGTAGAAGGTAGTATGGGACAGTATGTAGAGAAGAGGAGTGTCGAGAGAAAGACATTTGGCAGTATGTACAGAAGAGGACTGTGGAGGGTATGACAGTTGACAGTATGTACAGGAGAGGAGTGTGGAGGGTAGGGGTGAGCTATGAGTTTGACTCGAACATTGGCTGTTCGATCGTTCGACGAAGATCTAACTTTATGGGCCGTTCACGCCAAATTCAAGTTGCGCGCCACGGGCTATAATGCACTGCGTCACTGCATGCTTTGGCCAATCACAGCGCCGTCAGCACAGAGAGCTATAATTGTCCAAAGGCAGGGTGCCTTTGGCCAATTATGGCTCAGGGGGACTAAGTACACGCCCCACACTATATAAGGGCGTCTGCGCATCGGCCTTATGTAGTGTGTTGCGGCGGTGGAGAGAGAGATAGAGAGTGTCATTTAATTTCAGTCAGCTAGTTTGAGCAGGCAGTTGATTTTGTTAGAGACAGTATATATATATATATATATATATATATATATATATATATATATATATATATATATATATATATATATATATATATATATATATATATATATATATATATATATATATATATATATATAAAGTGCCTGCCGAAAGTATTCGCCCCCCTTGAACTTTGCGACCTTTTGCCACATTTCAGGCTTCAAACATAAAGATATAAATGTATTTGCTGTTTTTAACAGAAGATCGCTATAGATCTACTGTGGACCAAACTAATTTGTATGCTGAACAATTCATTGCCGTTTGTCCCCAGTCCTCCCTTGCCAAGGAATGGAAACAATTTACGGTTTCCTAATTTAAGGTCTTCCTGGGCCTTTCCCTCAACATGGGCATACATAAATTCACGAAGGTGGGGACGTATTGGTCCACACGGCCAATTGACCATATGCCGTGTTCTCTGCCTGCATGTACGAGCAGATCTTGGGGTTCATGCACTTTGACGACAATTAACTTTGTCGTCCTCATGGAGACCCTGAATACGATCGGCTCTACAAAATTCGGCCCCTCATAAATCCCTAATTAAATTTTCTGGTCACTTGTCTTTCAAACAGTACCTTCCCAGCAAGCGTACCAGATACAGGGTCAACAGGCTTTATGGTTTATGAGGGGAACAATAGTCACGTAGAGCCGGAAGAGAACTGCCCAGATTACATAGGGAGCGCTGGCAAGAAAGTGTGGGACTTATATGTGGAGCATGCCACTTTTTAGTCAGATTGGCACATGTGGCAACGTGCGACCTAATTGCCAGGGCTTTCCCTAGGGGCTTGTAGATTCCCGTCTTAGGTAGAGATGGCCTGGCAGTTCGTCCTGCGGTCGTTTCGCAGCAAACTTTGCTCGTTCGCGGTCTGCCCAACATGCGGACATCTGGCGATATTCGCTGCCGGTCTGTTATTTTACATTGAGAAGAACTTTGACCCATGACACCTATTGAGACATTTCAGCACATAAAGAAAAGTGCTCTTGCGCCACCAAAAAAAATAAAATGATGAGAGTGTGAATGCTGCTATATCTAAATGAGTAAATATACCAATAGTGAATTGAATAAAGAAGTGATCAGCGCATAAATCAGTGTAAACAAAATACTATAAATATGGGCTAGAAAATAGCCTGAACTGTGACAACGTGCATAAATAAAGTCCCATATGAAGAAAAAATGGATCCTCGTGATAAGGTAAAATAATTCTCCACACTCTTCTTATGAAGTTCTTCTATATAATGTGCTCACAGAGCGCTTACCTTCCGGCAGGTATAAACGGCAGGTATAAACGGCTTAGCTGGGCGTGTGTAGCTCTAGTTGCGTCCTCGAGTAAATTCCCTGTGTTGTTTTGCAATTGCTGTATATCACTGTAGGTAGTCTCTCAGGATCGCCCCTCGATATTGCCCCAAGTGTAGAAAAAAAGTATTTCAATGGTGAAGTACGTCAAACAGGGATGTAATAGGTAAATAAAAGACTTACAGGTAAAATTTACAAAGCAAACGGTGGTAGCACACAACTTCTGGTGTTTCACATCACATGGCTTCATCAGAGGTCCCAGATTGGCCAGGATTCGTTTGATTTATGTCTGAAAACCGGAAATATAACAGCAGCCATTTTGCCGGAGAAAGTGTCTCCATCCAGGGACCTTTCTCCGGCCATTTTATTGGTTAGTGTCCACATAGATAATCCTTATTAGGGAAGTTAGACTACTTCAATATTTGACACTATGCTCTTAGCGGATATTTTTTTGGAGTATGTGTCTTCATCACAAGGCTGCACCATTTTTCGGGTTACAAACAAGCTGTTTACAACCCGGAAGGTGCACAAGATACCCGTGTTCTGCTAACAGCGGGAATCATATTAGATCATAATACATTGCTGCATCAAGTATATATATTTTACATGTGTTCCCTAATCCTAACCATGAGTGGCCTTTTTGTTCTGCCTGCATACTATAAATTACATGTACATTGTAGTACATATACCACTCCCTCTGCGTGGCAACTAATAAAATCCTTAATAGTGTAGGTCTGTCCTGTTTTAGTGGAGGTAAAATCCAACCTTTTGAGTGCCTACATTGCATAACAGTATTTACACGTAACAAATCCTTTACTGGTGAAGAAATTATGTCCACTTTTGGGTGGAGGTTCTATCACATTTTTTACAACCATATCTCTCAGTGTCGGAGCCCTTTTGTAGACTATATTGGGCTTATCTATGAGAATATTTTTTTAGTGTCTGTCACTTTTGAGTGTGCCAATGTTTTTTTTATTAATTTCTCAACCTCACAATGTTGTATATTATGGTCTAAAATCAACATTGGTGCCATGTTGCGTTGTTTTATCATCGACCCTTGTAGCATTGCTTTTTTTATCAAATTTTGATACTTCTTCGATCTGTTTCTGAATAAAATCTTCTGTGTATCCCTTGTCTTTAAATCTATTCCCGATAATTGTGGCTTGCAGTTTAAAATCTTCATCGAGGAATTCCTTTTGGTACATTGAATAACAATGATTTATGATGACAATTCCTATTGATATGTAACTGTTAGCATCTATGTTCTTGAAGTGTGTTTTAGTTGTTAATTTATTATCCATAATTGTAATATCAAAATCCAAGAAATTTACACATTGGTCACTAATATTCCATGTTAATATATTTTTGTCGTTATGGTTCAGTTTTTGTAGGAATATTTCTAGTGTTTCACTACTGCCATTCTATGTACCTTTTATATAATGTAAGTTCCGTTGGAATATCTGAATACACTGAGTCTTCCTCCCACTGTGCCATGAATGCACTAGCCACACTGGGGGCAAATTTAGCTCCCATGACTATTCCTGTTATTTGTTTAACCACTTAACCCCTGCACCATATTACTGCCCAATGACCAGAGCACTTTTTGCGATTCGGCACTGCGTCGCTTTAACTGACAATTGTGCGGTCGTGTGACGTGGCTCCCAAACAAAATTGGCGTCCTTTTTTATCCCACAAATAGAGCTTTCTTTTGGTGGTATTTGATCATCTCTGCGGTTTTTATTTTTTGCACTATAAACAAAAATAGAGCGACTATTTTGAAAAAAATGCAATATTTTTAACTTTTTGCTGTAATAAATATCCCCCAAAAATATATAAAAAAAACATTTTTTTTCCTCAGTTTAGGCTGATACGTATTATTCGACATATTTTTCGTTAAAAAAAATCGCAATAAGCATTTATTGATTGGTTTGCACAAAAGTTATAGCGTTTACAAAATAGGGGGTAGTTTTATGGCATTTTTATAATTTTTTTTTTACTAGTAATGACGGCGATCAGCGTTTTTCTTCAGTACTGCGACCTAATGACTTCGGACACTTTTGACACATTTTTGGGGCCATTGGCATTTTTTTTAGCGATCAATGCTATAAAAATAAAAATGCATTGGATTACTATAAAAATGCCATTGGCAGTGAAGGGGTTAACACTAGGGGGCAGGGAAGGGGTTAAGTATGTTCCTAGGTGTGTTCTAACTGTATGGGGGGATGGACTCCCTAGGGGAAATCACTGATCTTCTGTTCATACATTGTATGAACAGAAGATCAGCGTTTCCCCCGCTGACAGAAGCGGGAGCTGTGTGTTTACACACATAGCTCCCGGTCCTTGCTCTGTAACGAGCGATCGCATGTGCCCGGCGGCGATCGTGCCCGCCGGGCACGCGCACAGGACTTGGGGGGCAAGCAGGGGGCGCACACGCCGGCCGCCGGCGGCGCGCACGCGCCCCATAGTGGCCGCAGAAGAGCCGACGTAGAGCTACGGGCTCTTGCCCAGGAGAGCCGACCTGCCGCTGTAAAATGATGGCGGCAGGTCGGCAACCAGTTAAAGTACTCCGATCGTGCCAAAAATAATTGTAATATAGGCAAAATTCAATGAATTTAATGAGGAATTTTCTTTGTTTACATATCAGGGTGCTGTACTCTCTTGGCACTACAGGCCTGATGATGCTGCACTATAGTATATAGATACACATCCAGAAAGGAATCCAATCTCTAAGGCCGCGTACACACGACCGATTTTCTCGTTTTCTGTCTTATATTGTTCCTGTACAACTACTCCCCCGCCTTTGTCAGCTGGGCGAATCACAATGTCTGATCGTTGCATGAGGCCGCGTACACACGACCGAGAAACTCGTCGGGCAAAACTCATCGTTCTCCCCGTGAGTTCCTAGTTCGGCAGTCAAAAAGCTTGTCGAGCCAAATTTTCCCATTGAACAACGAGGAAACAGAGAACATGCTCTCTTTTTGACTCGACGAGTTTTTCGACGGGTTTCTCGGCGAAAAGTGTACACACGACCGGTTTTCTCGGCAGAATACGTCTCCCATCGAGGTTCTTGCTGGATTCTGCCGAGAAAATCGGTCGTGTGTACGCGGCCTTAGAGATTGGATTCCTTTCTGGATGTGTATCGGATTATTAGCTTTTTTAATTGTAATTGAGTCAAGATCTTGTAGTACCAATTTGGTAACTAAAGATTTAGAAACACAGGAAAATTAAAAAGCATCAACGAGACATTTCAGACTACAAATCAGATCGTTTAAATGGCAAACTAAAACTGAAAACCCCCAACCATTATCCACATATTCCACTTCAGAAACGGAGTTCAGAATACAAGAACCCTTACAGAATACCCACACCCTGAATCGGGAACACTATGTGGGAGATCCAAGACCCCAACAGGAGTACAGAGAAAATGTAACACAGGGATATCAAACTCCAAAAAAGTTTAACCACTTTAATATCGGGCCTATTCTGGCACTTCTCTGCTTCATGTACAAATCATCATTCTTTTGCTAGAAAATTACGCAGAACCCCCAAACATTATATATGTTTTTTTAGCAGACACCCTAGGGAATAAAACGACGGTTATTGCAACGTTTTAGCTTGCACTGTATGTTCGCAATAATTTTTCAAATGCTTTTTTTTGGAAAAAAATGGTTTCATGAATTAAAAAATAACAAAACAGTAAAGTTGGCCCAATTTTTGGGTAAAATATGAAAGATTGTGTTACACCGAGTAATTAGATACCTAACATGATATGCTTTAAAATTGTGCACATTAATGGAATGGCGCCAAACTTCTGTACGTAAAAATCACCATAGGCGAAGCTTTAAAATTGTTTACAGGTTACCAGTTTAGATTTACAGAGGAGATCTAGAATGCAAGAATTGTTGCTGGCACTCTAACGCACGCGGTGATACCTCACATGTGTGGTTTGAACGGCGTTTACATATGTTTACATATGAGCTACCGGGGACGGGGCATTTAATTTTTTGTATTATAATTATTATTAATATTTTTATTTTGCTCTATTTTTTTTACTTTTAACACTTTTATTCCTATTACAAGGAATGTAAACCTCCCTTGTAATAGGCTGAAAAGCGATCTCATGATTAGTTTTGTTTACTTCCGGGTACCCGGGCGTGACATCATCACATCGCGGGCAGGCCTCCGACGGTCATAGAGATGGTCACCAGCCATCTCTATGCTTACTAGCCTGTGCCGGACGATTCTTTCTCCGGGCCCCCGATGGCACAGGAGAGCCCGGAGAAGCACCGGATGAAGGCGGGAGGGGGGGGGGGGGTGTCCCCTCGCGCCGCCTATAAGAAAGATCAAGCGGCGGAACCGCCACTATGATCATTCTTATGGTGCACAGAATCACCGGCACTAAAGAATGATATCTGAATGATGCCTCTAGCTGCCCCCATCATTCAGACATCACCACACAAAGCCCAGGACGACATATGACTATGGCTGGGTATTGAAGTGGTTAAGAAAAACCTTTCAAAAAACAATATAAAAAAACAAACATTCAATAATAGAAGAAACTCAGAAAGAGAATATGGAGACAATAGAGGATAACAGCAACACTATGAACAATATAGAAGGCCTGAAAGAAGCCCTGTACCCCTCCATAACAGATATGAACCTATTAGATATCATCAGGAACCATACCCATACCATCACCAAAATCACTATGACCAGCCTACACAAAGACCTACACAAAGACCTTTTTTAGATAGAGAGAGGAGAGACCTTACACCCAGAAGAGACTACAGAGACAACCCTTGGTCACCCAGATGGAGGACCTTCTATTAGTGATACGATGGAGAATCAGACTATCACTGTACATTCAGGGTTGTCTAACCCTTCCCTGTTTAACCCCCCGGGAAATTCCGTCTCCTCCATTAATGTGTTTCGTAGTTTGGTACTGGATGATCTAGACAAACTACCCAAAAAAATAGTTCATCAGAACCCTGCTTTCGAGGCTTAGGAAGAACCTTATCATCCGCGCCGCTGATAAAGGGGGGCATAGTGATATTAAATAAGGACTCCTTTGTTCAGGAGATGAACAGGCTCTTGGAGGATAGGACTACATATACCATCAGGGCGACCCTACTTTAAAATATAAAAAAGCCTTGGCCCAAATTATCAAAGAGAGTTCAGCTCTTAATATTTTAAACAAAAAAGCGTGATTATTTGGTTCCTTTGGCACCTTGTATCCCTATTATTTATTATTTGCCAAAGGTACACAAAGACCCAGTCATTCCCCCTGGACATCCCATCGTCAGCGGGATTGAATCGGTCACTTCAAGAACAGGTAAATATATTGATTACTGCCTTCAGCCTTTGGTTAAGGTAATTCCATCAGAAGGACACAAGGGACAAGATAAAATTGTTGGAAAAGATCCAACATCATGGTAATATTTTATTGGTACCAGCAGACGTATCAGCTTTATATACATGCACCAACTGGGTCTTTCTGCGGTGGAATTATTTATTACAAGAAATTCACCTTTGTCTATAGTTCAGAGAAATTTTATTATGGAACTATTGAGTTTCGTTTCCAGACATAATTACTTCTGGTTTCAGGGAACTTTTTTCTCCCAAATCAAAGGCGTGGCTATGGGGGCTAAATATGCCCCCAGCCTTGCAAATTTGTTTATGGCCCAGTGGGAAGAGGATGTCGTCTATGCCCTAAAGAGACCCAAATTGGTTTTATCGGCACGATACATAGACAACATCCTCTTCCTCTGGAAAGGTGATAGGGAGTCGCTAGATTCCTTTATGGCCTGCCTGAACAATAATGATCGTGGTATAATTTTGATTTATGAAGCTAGCCATTCATCCATTCATTTTTTGGACTTGGAGATTTCAACCACTGGCGAACAGTTTGAATTTAAAACATATTTCAAACCTACCGACCGGAATGGTTACATTCCAGTCGATAGTTGCCACCATCACCAGTGGTTGGAATCTGTTCCCCGAGGTCAATTCCTCCGTCTCAGTAGGAATTGTACTACCAAAAGAGATTTCCTTTCCCAATGTAGCATTCTAAGGGGGAGATTTCTAGACAAAGGATATTTATCTACCGCATTGGATGATGCCATCAGTGCAGTATCCGCTGTCAGTAGATCCTCCCTTTTGGAAGATAAGCCGAAATTGGATAGACAGGATAAGTTTAAGTGGTCTTTTTTTTACATCATATTCCACCCAACACTGCAAAGTCAAAAAGATCCTAAACAGGCATTGGAAGGTCTTATGCAGTGACAAAATCCTTGGACCTTCCCTACCTGAGAGAGCGGGAGTAATTATTAGGGGCGCACGTTCTATTCAGAGCGAAATTGCTCCTTATACTATTGACCCCCCCTAAGAAGGTTTCCTTTTTTCCCTGAAACTCTTGGCTACCATCCGTGTCGTAAATGCAATGTGTGTGTTGTCAATGTTATGGGTAGACGTAGGAACGACACTTTCTCCTCTACCATTACTAATCGCACATACACTATGAAGCATTTTACTACCTGCTATACTAGCTTCATCGTTTACCTTATAACCTGTCCCTGTAAGTTGCAGTATGTGGGACGCACAATTAGAAATTTTGCCATTAGAGTGAACGAAAATGTGGCTAAGATCCGCAAGGTATCCCGTCATTATCTAGAACACCATGCTTGAGATGCGAGGGGTACACAGTTCCAAGTCATAGACAGGTTTGTCCCCCATTGGAGGGGAGACTCCTGCTTACGTGGCGTCTCTAGGTTGGAGACCTATTGGATATTACTCACCCCATGGTATGAATGTTGATTGGGATGTCAATTGCTTCATAAACTGGGCGTGAGTACCCTGGGCTCGTGTTTTGGTCTATGACCATACCAGTACGATATTCTAATGTGTATGTGTTCTTTGGTTTAACTATTGGAACTACTTGAGAAATAAATAATTAATCACCTTCTCCAACATGCCCAATCATGGGGTATATTTGGAAGTACATATGCAATCTATTCACAGTCCCTTTTTTGAGGTTTTCTTTATATGCATTTTGAGCATTTTATTTTCCAAATAATATATAATGGAGTGTGAATATTTTTGGCATATTTTAGTCTTTTGGATATTGTTAAATTAGTATAACAATAGTAGGGGGTGCAATCAGCGCAAAAATTAAAGAATCAATAAATATAATTAGAGTGTACTAATAAATGTAAGAATGAAAAACAACTACCAGAGTGTATTTCATATGGATGCAAGCTGAACACCAAAAAAGGACATTCACAAAATCCCATTTGTAGATATAATTAAAGAAAGCAGTGCAGCGCAAACCTAAATTAAGAATGGTATTAAACATACTCATTAACCACTTAAAGACCCCCGCACGCACATATACGGCCACAACATGGCTCGTACAGGCACAAGGGCGTAAATTTACGTCCCCGCCTGAGTGCGGTTCGGGGGTCCCATCGGGACCCCCTCCGCGGCGTGCGGGGGTCTCCCTACCTCTGGGAGCGATCCGGGATCTGCGGGCGGATGTCCGTGTTTTCCGCCCCCCCCGCGATCGCTCCCAGCCAATGGGAGCGCGCTCCCAGCCTGTCACTTCCTCCTCCTGTGTTTACACAGGAAGGAGGAAATGATGTATTCTCTCATCGCAGCGCTGTTTCCCAGCGCTGCTGATGAGAGAAGACATCACAAGTAAGTGTGCACCAACACAACACTGACACACACTCACATAGGCATATTAACCCCTTGTGATCGCCCCCCCCACCCCCCTGTCACAGTGTTACTGAATGCAGTGATTTAATCACTGCATTTAGTGTCAGTGTGACAGGCACTGTAAAAAACAGTTAGTGTTAGGTTCAGGATAGCCCCCCCACCCCCCCTAATAAAGTTTTAACCCCCTGATCACCGCCCTAGTTAACCCTTTCACTCCCTATTGCCAGCGTCACTAAGCGATCATTTTTCTGATCGCTGTATTAGTGTCGCTGTTCCCGCTAGGTAGCTATTTTTTTTTATTGCGATTTTTTTTTTTTACTAAAGACATGTGGCTAAATAAATTTTGGCCTAAATGTTTGACTAAAATTTAGTTTATTTGATTTTTTTTTAACAAAAAGTAAAAAATAGTGTTTTTTTTTCAAAAATGTCGCTCTATTTTTGTATATAGCGCAAAAAATAAAAATCGCAGAGGTGATCAAATACCACCAAAAGAAAGCTCTATTTGTGGGAAGAAAAGGACGCAAATTTTGTTTGGGAGCCACGTCGCACGACCGCGCAATTGTCTGTTAAAGCGACGCAGTGCCGAATCGCAAAAACACCTTGGGTCATTTACCAGCGTATTGGTCCGGGTCTTAAGTGGTTAAAGTGAATACAAAGAAAGGAAAAATGTCCAAAAATATATATATATACAGTATGTATATATGAAAGTAAAATCCTGTGACCAGATAGGAACCACTTCACGTCACCCGTCAGGAACCACTTCACGTCACTCGCTGTTGTCCCAGATTTTCGTCTGAGCTGTTCATTCCATGGTGTTACATGCCTGTTTTATTTCACCCAAATGTGAGTAACCTGCACGCCCTAACTTATTAAAATCATCTGGTTTATATGGAAGCTCTTAGATTTTGTTTGTTTCTTTATATATATCGGTACATGCTTGTTTGGTGGTGCCACTGAGGATATCTACATATCTCCTGGATCTACGGCTGATTATTACACACTTCTGAGCCATCCGGATTCCTACCATTGATTTCAAAGCCTATTAGACATTTGGTAAAACAAAGGTCTCTGTCTGAGGTGAGAATACCCATCTTTACTGGTGAAGGGATCACTTTCTGAATTGGTTTACCAGTCACGTGGTGAAGATATTTATTATCTGGTCGCAGGATTTTACTTTCATATATACATACTGTATATATATATTTTTTTGGACATTTTTCCTTTCTTTGTATTCACTTTAATGAGTATGTTTAATACCATTCTAATTTAGGTTTGCGCTGCACTGCTTTCTTTATTTATTGTTAAATTAGTGTCCATTCTGGGTGGGGCACGCTATATATGGACACTATATTATTTTAAAAATTCATGTAAATAAGGATGAAATATAGACCTTTAGTTACGTTTATATTACCCGGAAGAGTGACTGGTCTCCACATATATAACATTTTTGTTTGTATTTCTTTTTCTTTTTTTCTCATCTTTAAGATGGAGATAGAAGTCGCTTTCACACTAGCACTAGACAGAGTGCATGTCCCGATCATGTGACCTAGTGTTGTGGACACGTGATCCGTCTTCCGGGATCCAATTGGACAATCGGATTGTCTGGTAATCCGTGCTGATGCCGTGACGTCAGTTTCGAGCCCAAGGCGCCGACTCACACGGCCGCACAGAATACATATCATCACTAAGAGGAACAGTAGATAGGATCCATATGAGCCCTGACGTCACCCACGGACGCACAGAGTGTCCCCTATAAGTGGATCTGCACCATGGATTTGTGTGGTCACCATCCCCTGCACAGATCAATGGCATATTGGCCTATAGTGAGTGAGATGGGTAAACCATCTGTTTTAAAAAGTCTATCCGAGGATATTAGACTCCATTGAGCTTATTATTTACATGGTATCGCAAGATAGATAGCTTGTGTTGGGGCCAGCTGGGGATACGAGGAAGTTTTTGTATCCGTGGCCAAGACAAAACATGTATATTTTGATATGGTACCATAAGTGTGTTATTATGATAATACTGGACTGCATATGTCTTTGTAAAATTTAGGATTGAATTCATAAGAATGACATGTATATGTTTAATTTAAATGTATTGGTTTATAAGTCAAGGAAGTCCTTTTACATCACTTCCTGTTTGACTCCGCCCCTTCTGGGGAGGGTCTAACTTGTATTTCTTGTATAAAAGCTAGCAGTGTGGGTGTGCAGTAATATGTCCCTGTTGACGGCTTTCTGAGCCGAAGCGCGTCAGGTTTTGCTTTACAGCACCCCATACTGCTTTTTTTTTTCATTTAAATGTAAGTTTATTATAATAAAATAAAGAGCATACAGAGTAATAAACGTAATACAATAAATGCATCAGGAAACATCGTGTTGACAATTATAATTGTAAACAATAAATTAAATTCCTTAACTAGATTTCCCCTCCTCCTCCCTCCCCCCCTCCATGTCCCAACTATATACCTAGTAACTTTAACATGAGAATGTAAACATGTATAATCAGGAGAAATGGGAATCAGTAGAGGTAGCGAAAACATTTTAGATCTAAAATTCCCTGTTTACTAAGCAATTTATAAAACTTTTATTATAAGCTGAGATCATAAAACTAAAATATACGTAAGGAATAAATCATACCGAACCGTGGAGAGGATAGGTTTCCGGTGACATCCCCTCCCCCCCCCCCCGACACCCCCACCGGGAGCAATCTGTGTCGAGGAACCACCCAGCCCCCCCCTGATGACAAAAAAATTGGATCTAAATGATGTCCAGAGAAGTCCTGATATTCGAGTTATCTCGAATGGCTATGGCCAGAGATTCAATAACAATAGCTAATATCAGATGAGATAAAGGGCAGCCCTGTCTTGTGCCTCTTTGGATATTTATAGATTCCGAGAATATGCCTTGTAACCGGATTTTAGCTTCAGGGGAGGAATGGAGCGCGGAGACGATTCTTAAAAATTTAGAACCAAACCCCCAACGATTCAATACAGAAAACAAAAATGGCCAAGATACTGAATCAAAGGCTTTCTGGAGATCAAGTGAGAGAAGCATACCTCTAGTGCTTCCAGACCACCCCGAGTACATTAAAGAGATAAGATCAATAGCTCTCCTGATCTGGTCCGGGCCTTGTCCCCCTGCAATAAAACCTACTTGATCTTTGGATATGTATTGACCTAAGAAGGCAGACATCCTATTAGCTATTATTTTAGTAAGTATTTTAAGGTCGTTATTAATGAGGAATATCGGTCTATAGTTCTCTTTATCGGGTTTCGGTATCAACGAAATATAGGCCAAATTAAGTTGTTTATCTATAGGGGAGTCCTCAGTCAAATGATTGTAAAATCGTGCTAGGTAGGGTGAAAGAATGATAGGAAATGTTTTGTAGTAAGACCCTGAAAATCCATCAGGACCGGGAGCTGTGTTTAATTTTAAGTTTTTGATCACTGACATAACTTCCTCAGCTGAAATGGGGGCCTCCATCACCTCCTTGTGAACCTTTGTCAACCTGGGAAGATTCAGGCCGTTCAAATATTTACCTATTTTGTCCGAAGAAAAGTTACTATCATTAGCGTAGAGCTTGGAATAGAAGTCGTGGAAGGCCCCCATCGCCCGCGAGGATTTAGGGTAAGGGTACCATCTGCCATTTTTATCTTAGGGAGGGTTCTCGATTTAAATCTGGGAGACAGTTTACGTGCTAGCATTGGACCTATTTTATCCTTTAAATGGTAGAACCTAGAACTTGTCCATTTTAGATCCTTTTCTGATTTTGCTGTCAGAGCTAGATTTAAGGCCGATCTAGCAGCGTCAAGATCGTGGGTAGGAACACTGAGAGGGTCTAATTTATGTTTTCTACGTAACTCTAAGTAGGTCTCTTCCAATTTCTCTATGGTCAATTTCTTTTGCCTTTTAAGTTTGGCAGCAATTTGTATTATTTTCCCCCTAACTGTAACTTTATGGGCAGCCCACAAGGTTTTGGGGGATATATCTTTAGTATCGTTAATTTCAAAATATTCCTTTATGGATTGTTCAATTTCTGCCAAGAGAGTGGGATCTTTTAAGATCGACTGGTTAAGCATCCAGTGAGACATTCTATGAGTTGTGGCCTCTTTTCTCAACGCTAATAGAACCATGGAGTGGCCTGACCAAGGGACATTCTTTATAGTGGATTTAGTGGCTGCTGGGACATGATGGTTGGATATTAATATATGGTCTATGCGGGAGTACGATTTGTGAGGATTAGAATAGTGGGTGTAATCTTTAGTTTTCGGATTTAGTTCTCTCCAAATATCGGTCAATCGGGATTGATGAAGCATACGAGCTACTTGTGTGCTAATTTTGGTTGGCCTTATGAGTTTATTTTTATTTGGTTTGGATTTATCTAAGCCAGAATCGAAAGCCAGGTTGGAGTCTCCTCCCATAATAATGATGCCCTCCATAAGAGGATGGAGGACTTCAAGCATCTGAGAGAAAAACTTTTTCTGTCCCCTATTGGGGGAGTAATAGGAGACAAACGTGTATAGCTTCTCGTCAAGAGTTTCTTTTACCAAAATAAATCTGCCTTCCGAGTCTCCATATTCTTTTAGTAAATTAAAATTACAAAATTTGGATAACAAGATAGCCACTCCTTTCGTCTTGTTTACCGCGTTGGATAAATAGAATACTGGGAAGTGGGAGTGTAGGAATGAGGGGGTGTACCGCCTTGGGAAGTGCGTCTCCTGCAGGAGCACTATATCTACATGAAGCGCCTTGTATGCCTGGAGGGCTTTTCGTCTTTTAATAGGAGAGTTCAACCCCTGGGTGTTGTGTGTCACAACACGCAGGGGTTTAGTAGTATTATTTGAGCCAGCCATGGGTCGTAAAGAGTGTTATGGACAGATAGTGTCTTGAAAACTGAGTCCATAGCTCAGAAGACACATGTGATGGCAGGTAGGCCGGGAGGGAGGGTGGGAAGGTAAAGGGGGGAAAGAAGGGGGGAATAGATACATAGAAATAAAGGCAAAAATGGTAACAACTAAGCAAGATGTAGTATTGCAAAAGGTCAAACCATGACCTAGAGTGAAGGAAGGGAAGTTTGCTCCTTCCTTCAATCAAGCAGAATTTATTAGAGTAGTCCATTTAGGGGACTAACTTCCTACTTGTCAGGGCGACAAAGTGTCGCTCCAAGAAGTAGGTTGAGGCTCAGGACCGCACCGTCGTCTGTCAACGACAATCAAAAAGGTCATAAACTAAATTTTGAGAAACAAAGGTTTGATCCCCCATAAATAACAATTGAAGGGATAGTACCTCCCCCCCCCCAAAAAAAAAGCCCAAAAATATATATATATATATATATATATATATATATATATTATTGTAATACCATAGGAATAAATAAAAATTGCAATATTATAGGAGTAAGTAGATATTGTAAAACCATAAGAATAAATAAATGAATTATGTAAGTGAGCCAGTAAATATTAACTCTCAGGCCTCGTACACACGAGGCAATCTATCTGTTCAAATCGGTCGGACCGACCGATTTGAACAGATCTGTCTGCTTGGATTTTGGTTTGCTCGCGTGTACACACGAGCAAACCAAAATCCCCGCCAGCAGACGTGTTGGTGACGTGGCGGTGACGTTGACGCCACCACGTCACCGCACCAGGAAGTAAAACACTTCCACGCATGCGTCAAAATCATTTGGCGCGTGTGCGAGAAGACATGTCTAACCAGCAGACATGTCGGGCGGACGGGTTCCCAGCCGACAGATTTCAAAGCATGCTTTGAAATTTGTCGGGTGGCCAAATCCGTCTGTTTGCCCGTACACACGATCGAATCTGCCTGCTGAAATGGTCTGTTTCCAGCAGACAGATTTACTTGTGTGTATGAGGCCTAACTCTACCAGAAAGCCTTATAGGTAATTTGATCAGGTATTGAGAAACAATTCATATTGAAAAAAGGCATACTGGAAAGAACAGGGGGAGGAAAAAAAAACAACAACAATTTATATGAATGGGGGATGGACACCACCGGAGCTAAGAATGAATCATTTCAGTTGATACTTAATGGAGTTATTTCAGACTTTCCTGTGTTTGACTCTATTCCATGAATTTGAGGTTGGACTATTGGGTGTATTTCTTTTAGCTGAGGTTTGTTGCGGTGGTGAAGTGTCCATGGCTGGTTCAAGTGAAATAATTTCCAGGTCTAGTAATAGTCTTTCACCTTCTTGAAAGTTGTGTACTACGTGGAGTCTGCCGTTATAGTTGAATTTTGAGGCGAATGGGAAGGCCCATTTGTATTTAATGTCTTTTTTCATGAGGGCAGAAAGTAGTGGTTTCATCGCTCTCCTCTTCTGAATGGTGTAGGGAGATATGTCTGAAAGTATTTGAATTGTTGCACCTTGATATTGAAGATTTTCTTTTTGTCGAGATTTTTTCATCACCTCGTCTTTGGTGGAGTAATAGTGAGGCTTTACTATCACATCTCTCGGTAAGCCGTCTTTTCTTGGTGGGCCTAGGGCCTATGTGCTCTGTCTAATTCCATTTTGTGAATAGGCATTGATGGGATCAGGATTTTTATGATGTCCTGTATAGCTGAGTGTACATCTGTGATGGACTCAGGTAGCCCCCTGAGCCTGAAATTATCCCTCCTTGATCTGTTCTCCAAATCATCTATTCTGGCCTGGGCTGCCTCCAGTTGTTCTTGCAGGTGTTGTACGTGGTCAGTATTTTGTTCGATTCTAGAGACATTAATATCCAGTTTCCGTTCTATAGATTCGATCCTGTTTCCAAGGCTTTGGAAGTAGGCCCTGATGTCCTTCGTGATTCTTTCAGCGTTCTGGGCAAGGCCTCTATCTAGCATTTCCAATATCCTGTTGAATAGGTCAGTAACATTGAAGGAGGCTTCAGGGGTGCGTTCAGTATTAGAATGGATGTAGATAGGGTTTTATTCCTTCTTTAACAACAGACGAGTATAGCGCTGTATGTGATATAGAGTCTGATGAAGAGGGTGGTGAGATGACTAACAGGTGAGATGAGATTTGTTTGACAGACATAGAATTTTCGGTAATTTCCAGCGTGTGTGTCTGGAGTTTGGAGTCCATGTTTATAAGAGATTCCTCGACGGCTAAAGTTTTGATAGTATTCTTGTTCTTCTTGTTTCGCTTTCCCTTCATGTATTGAATGTGTAGCAGAGTATTTGCACCCACATGAGTCAAAGCTAAATGAATATTAGGGTCGGCAGTTTATTGAGTATCCTGAATCAACCATTGGGAGGAGCATGATATTTTAGTGCTCAGTTCATACCTAGGTACCAGGGCTTGTAGTCAAACTGTGAAAACTGAAAAAAATCTGTTATAGGTGGAGTCCCTGTTTAATATAATAAGTGGGTGTCATTACTGTAGATGGGGGGGATCTAATATCTTCAAAAAATGTTGTCATCAGACATCCGACGGTGAGTGGTAGGTCCTCCTTAAGTCGCCACCTTTAAAGTACCCCTGCAATAAATTATAGTGAATGAATTGCGATTATTGCAGATTAAGTAAGTTATTGTTGAATGAAAGTTTTCCTCTTAAGACTGCAGCCTTAAAATTATCTGGTGTATATTCCTTCAGGTGGTAGACTAAATCTGAGAGGCGGTAATGTACGTTGACAGGAGGGGAATTATGGACTGAGGGTCTTAAGGAGCGATGCTGAGCTAACCACTAGTTTCCTGTCCCTGCGTATTGCATCCACTCAGATTGAATTGCTGGGGAGGCCTCAGACAAGGAATGAATCCTAGTGTGTAAAGTCTATTGATGAAAGATTATCCTTTATGCTGTCACCTTAATCTAGACAGGTGTGAGGGCTGGTCACGGGGTTCTCAGTGTGGAAGGGTGTCCTGAGGAGAATGACAGAGACTAGTGCTATCCCCTCCTGGTAGGAATCTGCAGTATGTGGCTATCTCCAGAGGAAATTACCTCACCTATGAGCTGCTGTATTTGCAGATACCCTAGAGTCGTTTTCTTTTCTTTTTTTCCTTTCTTCCTCACCCCTCTTAGGTTAGTTATTAAATAGCACTGTCTAGATCACTTGCTGTGCTGACAGGGTGAAATAGAAATGTCAATGGGGTTTGAGAGCAGGTATAGAGAGGGGGGAAGGGAGGAGGCTGCTAGAGGGCTGAGGGTGTAGCAAAATGGATGCAGCTCACCTCCACAGTTATAGCTCCATCCATACAGGGCGCTCCGGATGGTCCCACGAACCCCTCCGCTTCCTCTGCTGGAGTTAATGGGTCGCCTCAGGAGGAATTGGGGTGAGGAGGCACCCCCCCGTCATGTCCAGCACCGCTCCCGAGGTCGAGGCTTCAGCAGCTGTTTAGGCCGGGATGTAGCGCTGGCAGCCTGCCGGGGGGCGCACTGTGTGGGGCGACTACTTCAGGAGGGACCCGAGAGGTTGCCGCGAGCGCCGTGAATCTCGGTACCTGAGGCCGGGGATTCCGCGGCAGTGTAGGCCTCAACATGGCGACGAGGCCCCGGTGGACGGAGCCGGCCTGGAGCCAAGACACGACTCCTATTACCGTCCGGGGAGCTTCAAACAGGTAGGGATCTGTTCAGGGGAAGCTCGGAAGTGTGGATGGAGGTATTGGGGGAAAAAGCGTATGTCGCTTGCCCAGGATGGAGGTGGATTCGCCGAGTTTAGCAGAGCTCCTCCATAATGCAATATAAAACAACAAAAAACCGCGCTAGGAAAACCCCCTCCCCCCAAAAAAGACTACAGGCTGCAGCAAGCGTGTGATAAACAAGAAACAATGGGATATTGGCGTCACCACGCTGAGGAGGAAGGGCTCCTGCATGCCGGCCGGCAACACCTATATTTGTTCTTAATGCTCGTTTATTACATGTGCTGTGTAAGTACAATTTTACTTTTTACAATAAATTTTTCGATACGGAATTATGCTATGTGCGCCTTCTTTTCTTCCGGAGTTTAAGAAGTGTCCCTCTCCTGGTCTACTCGTGTTGATCGTGGGAACCTCAAGGAACCAAAGGCCGTTGACTGGGTTATAGTCAGACGCTAGCATAGGTCTGACCTCTGGTAAGCTGCTTTTTCATGTGGTGGCGGGTGCACCTTCTGACGTGTGTGCGTTTGATGACACTTCACAGAGGATCGCTTCCGAGATTCATCATTATTGCAACCATTATGGACGTTAATGGACTTTAGTGTTTTATTACTTTTACCATCACTTACACTGGTGTTATTAACCTTTGTGTGGCGCGGCTTTTTATATCCCACTCCTCCATAATGCGTCCTGAGTGTGAGCTTTCTTATTGTACCCCCCATACTGCTTTTATTCATTGATGTGATCACCTTTTTACTCATATATTTCTGTCATTTTATATGACTTTTTTAATAAAACCTGTTATGGTTTATTTTTGACCAGCACCATTTGAAGCACTCTTTTTTTCTTTTTGCTTCCCTGGAGTTCGTTGGAACTGATCGAGAAATACACCACCATCCGAGGAGTCCTTGTTGCAGTTACCCAGGTCCTTAGAGGCCATCAAGTGCACTAGACTTGCTGTTGCAAAACAGTTGAGTCCACAACACATGGTAAGAGTACCCTATTATTCACATTGATGCCTTGCTGATCCCTGCAGACAACTTGACATTCATCAGTCCATGTCAGTGATTGGAGAGTCACATATAGCATCTTATGTTTCTAGTATCACATTGTTTTTTGATATCTGGTGCTAGCATATGGACTTAATGATTGAATCACATTTTTTGAATCTATGCCACATATTTTATGTCACTATTAATATTGTATTTTGATACATCTTAGTGCTGCACTAATTATCTATATAGTGCAGCATCATCAGGTCTGAAGTGCCATTAAATGGCTTCTAAGAGAGTACAGCAACCTGATATGTAAACAAAGAAAATTCCTCATTAAATGCATCGAATTTTGTGTAAAGTACAATTATTTTTGGCATGATCAAACGTACTTTAAATAAATAATATGAGTAGTCATGGGAGTTAAATTTTCCCCCAGTGTGGCTTAGTGCATTCATGGCACAGTGGGAGGAAGACTCGGTGTATTCAGATATTCCAACGGAACTTACATTATATAAAATGAACATAGATGACATACTTATCGTTTGGTATAGCAGTAGGGAAACACTAGAAAAATTCCTACAAAAACTGAACCATAACGACAAAAATATATTATTAACATGGAATATGGGCCGAGATAAAGCTGTCTAGAGAACTTATTCAACTAGATGTCTGTGTTACTATTCAAGGTTAATTGAACCCTATTGAAGATGCGGTGCCGACCGGTCTACATGGTTAGCTTACCTGAATTCCTTTTAGAGTGTGATTGAAGCCCCCCATGGTGTGAAGGGGGGTGGAGATTGCATTGTCCTGTGATTAACTGCATTATGCTTGAGACTGTATAAGAAGCTGAGAAAATACTAATAAATTGTCATATCTTTGGAAGCAAGAACGGAGCTCTGTCTCGTCTTATTCTGGGAAAGGATATGGATCGTGTATGCAATATTGTCGGAGTGTGTCAGATAAGCTTGTCGTGGTTGGATGGAAAGTCGTAAGCGGTGGTGACCGTTACATTTGGTGGCACAGCAGTGGGATGATTCCATCACCAGAAGGACGGCTACAAGGGCACATGACAATGGAGACGGTGTATGAACGTAAGAAGCTCTCTTCCCTCATGGACTTACTGGAGAGCCGGGGCAGACCGGCCAGCAACCGTAAGAAAAAGGACATTATCGCAGAACTGGTCGAAATGGATAGAGCTAAAAGGCCCGCCGTAACGGACAGGACACCCGAGGAAGAAAGTTTTGATCGGGTTGTGAACCTAGGACTGGCACATTATGGTCCTAACCCTCCACCGGAGATCAGGGACCGAGTTATTGCGGCTCTGAATGCCACCTTGCTACAGCGAAGAAGTGCTGCAGCAGCTGAAGTCACAGCAGCACCAGCTAAAGGGAGAGGAGAGGTGCAGATACCAGTCTCCATGGAAGAGGAATTCCAAAGAAGGTTACAAGAGATGCGGATACAGCATAGAGGACCAGTATCAGAGGAGGTCCTGTTGGGATGGTCGGATGTGATTCGGTGCCAACTCTGGAAGGAAGCACTAGCTCTGGAGCAGCAACACCAAGGAAAGGTCCTGCCGTCCATCTTAACTCAGCTGTCCACTCCTGCTTCGGTTGTTTCCCCAACAACAGCATTCGTACATCATACTGCGGCCAGTACCTTGTATAGATGGAGGGCAGGACCTTTCCTTGGTTTTGCTGCTCCCGAGCTAGTGCTTCCTTCCAGAGTTGGCACCGAATCACATCCGACCATCCCAACAGGACCTCCTCTGATACTGGTCCTCTATGCTGTATCCACATCTCTTGTAACCTTCTTTGGAATTCCTCCTTCATGGAGACTGGTATCTGCACCTCTCCTCTCCCTTTAGCTGGTGCTGCTGTGACTTCAGCTGCTGCAGCACTTCTTTGCTGTAGCAAGGTGGCATTCAGAGCCGCAATAACTCGGTCCCTGATCTCCGGTGGAGGGTTAGGACCATAATGTGCCAGTCTTAGGTTAACAGCCCGATCAAAACTTTCTTCCTCGGGTGTCCTGTCCGTTACGGCGGGCCTTTTAGCTCTATCCATTTCGACCAGTTCTGCGATAATGTCCCTTTTCTTACGGTTGCTGGCCGGTCTGCCCCGGCTCTCCAGTAAGTCCATGAGGGAAGAGAGCTTCATCCGTTCAAACACCATCTCCATTGTCATGTGCCCTTGTAGCCGTCCTTCTGGTGATGGAATCATCCCACTGCTGTGCCACCAAGTGTAACAGTCACCACCGCTTACGACTTTCCATCCAACCACGACAAGCTTATCTGACACACTCCGACAATATTGCATACACGATCCATATCCTTTCCCAGAATAAGACGAGACAGAGCTCCGTTCTTGCTTCCAAAGATATGACAATTTATTAGTATTTTCTCAGCTTCTTATACAGTCTCAAGCATAATGCAGTTAATCACAGGACAATGCAATCTCCACCCCCTTCACACCATGGGGGGCTTCAATCACACTCTAAAAGGCATTCAGGTAAGCTAACCATGTAGACCGGTCGGCACCGCATCTTCAATAGGGTTCAATTAACCTTGAATAGTAACACAGACATCTAGTTGAATATTAAGTTCTCTAGACAGCTTTATCATACAATGGCAGAGTCTTGTGAGAGTGGGTGCAATCCACACCTTCAACGGAATGTCTTTTCAGTGAATAGCCAACACCTTAAGATATTTCAATAGCATATTGTACAAAGGTATGACTCACTCTGGTCTTGTAGACCTGAATTAACACCTTTCAAAAGCATGTGTGCCCAGATTGCATAGCTAACAGCTTTTGATATTTGAAGACATCCTGCAAACATGAATTATTATTAATGTCCCTTATTAATGTCTTCTGTAATATATGAATTATGATTCTTTGTCACCCTATGGCCCTAGTGGACATAAGGTGACCCTAGACATAGGAATATCTCAGTCTGTCACGGGCCATTTCGTTACAGTACTCCTCCCTGCTAGACTGGGCTCAGTCGCTGTATCTCACTTTATCCTCAGCTCTACTCTTTCTCTCTTCCCTTCCCCCCCGCAACTGCCTATTCTTCCCTGATGGCCAGCTATTCTGACATGTATGCCTAACCCTAAGACTTTTGTTTAATACATTGATTTAATATGCCTGTGACTGCTCATCGTTGAAGGTTGAACAGTATGTGATTTACACTGTTCGTGCTATTGTCCACACGTGACAAATTTTCTACCGTATTCTACTATGTATTTACCTTTGTATACTTATACTATGTTCTGAATAGTATAAGAATGCTCTTATACTATGTTCTGAAAGCTCTTTGAATGAAAAACATGCGCTGGGCACAAGTACGTTTGTGAATCGGCGTATCTCCCTCATTTGCATATTTACATCACAAATCAATGGGAGTACCAAATGCGTACAGCGTAACTATGTGCCCACTATACGCCGGCGTAGGCAAGTTACGTCAGTCGGATAAAGTCAGTTTTTAGGCGTATCTTCGTTCTATGGATACGGTGCACAGATACGATGGCGCATATTTACACTTACGCGGTGTATATAGAGATACGCTGGCGTAAGTTCTACGTGAATCTGGGCCAATGTCTTCACCAGTAAAGGATTTGTTCCGTGTAAATACTGTTATGCATGTAGGGCACTCAAAAAAAACACAAAAGAAAAGGTTGGATTTTACCTCCACTATAGGACAGACCTACACTATTAAGAATGTGATTAGTTGCCACACAGGGAGTGGTATATGTATTACAATGTACATGTAATTTACAGTATGTAGGATTAGGGAACACATCCAAAATATAAGAAAGTGTTTACCTAAACATAACGTCAGCAAACATTTTGCCCAGTTTCATAATAAAGACTCCGCACATCTGTCTTTTTGGGCAATAGAAAAATATAAGAAACCATGGAGAGGGGCACATTTGGTCAGATCTATTAGTCATAAGGAATCAAGATGGATATACAGACAATGGTTCCTGATGGAATGAATGTGGAGTTTGATCTTAATTGTTTTTTAAATAATCTTTAACCACTTCAGCCCTGGACCATATTGCTGCCCAACGACCAGAGCACTTTTTGCGATTCGGCACTGTGTTGCTTTAACTGACAATTGCGAGGTCGTGCGACGTGGCTCTCAAACAAAATTGGCGTCTTTTTTTCCCACTAATAGAGGTTTCTTTTGGTGGTATTTGATTATCTCTGCGGTTTTTATTTTTTGCGCTATAAACAAAAATAGAGTGACTATTTTGAAAAAAATGCAATATTTTTTACTTTTTTCTGTAATAAATATCCCCCAAAAATATATAAAAAAACTTTTTTTCCCTCAGTTTAGACCGATACGTATTCTACATATTTTTCGTAAAAAAAAATCGCAATTAGCGTTTGTTGATTGGTTTGCGCAAAAGTTATAGCGTTTACAAAATAGGGGGTAGTTTTATGGCATTTTTATTATTTATTTATTTTTTACTAGTAATGGCGGCGATCAGCATTTTTTTCAGTACTGCGACCTTATGGCGTACACTTCGGACACTTTTGACACATTTTTGGGACCATTGGCATTTTTATAGCGATCAATGCTATAAAAATGCATTGGATTACTATAAAAATGCCATTGGCAGTGAAGGGGTTAACACTAGGGGGCGGGGAAGGGGTTAAGTATGTTCCTGGTGTGTTCTAACTGTATGGGGGGGTGGCCTCACTAGGGGAAATCACTGATCTTCTGTTCATACATTGTATGAACAGAAAATCAGCATTTCCCCCGCTGACAGGAACGAGAGGTATGTGTTTACACACATACCTCCCTTTCCCCGCTCTGTAATGAGCGATCGCGTGTGCCCGGCGGCGATCGTGCCCGCCGGGCACGCGCACAGGACTCGGGGGCGAGCGGGCGGGCCGCCGGCGGCGCGCACGCGTCCCCTAGTGGCCGTCGAAAGTACCGACGTAGAGCTACGGGCTCTCGCCCAGGAGAGCCGACCTGCCGCCGTATAACTGCGGCGGCTGGTCAGCAAGCGGTTAATTAATTTTTAAACAATAATTTTTATTCCATCTTTTACATTTTATAAATGTCTATTTAATCATGTTTTTAAAGTAATAATATTAATTTGATATTATATTGGTAATGCTATTTTAGTGTTTATTCATGATTGTTATGGCTATATACTTGATGTAAGTAGAAGAAAAAAGTGTAGAGCATTTGATGTAATAGTGCATATAGCATAAAATTGTGAAAAATTAAATGTGCAACAACAAAATGTTTTAAATAAATTATGAATACAGTCCATATAAATTAAAATTCCACCAAGTGAATGAGTGGAGGATTGTCAAAAATTGGAGTTCTGAATTCTTCCGTGTAAGATGATAACCCACCACCAATGGAAATGAAGGCTTACCGAAATGAATGGACTTAAGGGGGACGTATGCCCCCGAAAGTCAAGACAGGCTTATGAGATAAGGTTCCCAACCATGGAAGGAAGAATCTTGCCGATATACACATCCTGACCTCTGATGAATGATACTTCAAAAAGCAAGGAGGCATGCGATGGAAAAGGAAATCCGGAACTTATCTCTCAGATGGTATCAACAGATAGAAGAGAAAAGAGTGGCCAGTTAAAAGATTTATTATACAGCTATTATACAGCTATTGCACTTACATGTAGGCTGCAGTAAAAACACGTGTATACACAGGTGAGGGGGCAGTGGGTACGACCCGACGAGTTTCGTGTCAAAACATTTCGCCTGGGCAGTGGCATCTCCAGCTTTCATATTTAGGGGGGGCACATGGGGGGACAGGGACAAAAGTAGGGGGGCAACTATAAAATGCAATTATATATATATCTCCTGGGGCCCTTTACTATAATCCCACAACATGCCCTTTCACATGTTCTGCAGTGAGCTCTCTTCCAGGGTGGCAGAAAACAAGAGACATATGTCACAAGCACACCAAGAAAATATAAGGATCCAAAGCAGTGGGAGAACTCCCAGGGTTGCAAAGGTTGTCTTGCCACCAGGGCCTGGTGTTCTGCCACTGTGGGGTTCCCCAGCTGTCCTGCCCCTGCTCTTGACAGCGCTGGTCTGGCATCTGTCTCCTTGGCAGCGGTGTCAGTCTATTAGGCCCTAGTGCTGGTGACATTATGGTTGCATGCAGGGGAAGGCTGGCACTATTGGTTATAGAGAGCTAAGCCCCCAGCTGGTCACCTAGCAGCAGTAATTCTGTATAACCTCCCAGTTAGATCTAATAAACACAGTTTTAGCATCAAGAGTACAACCATATATATATATATATATATATATATATATATATATATATAAAATCAAACGTATGTTCTGCAGCCATGTGGGCTCTATGCCTGTAAAGTGTGAGCTTTGATCAATAAAATCACTGATATTTAACACTAGGATTTGACTGGGAGCATCACCTGGATTGCATCCCGATCAGCTTGTCAGAGAAGGCTTCACTGCTGCTAAGCAACCTGCAGGGAGCTCAACTGCCTACAACCAATAGAGATGGTCTTGGGTGTGTTTGAAATCCCACATGCCCAACTGAGCTTACACTCCACAGTGCTAATCACAGGCAGTGAGACATTTCCTGATCTGTGCAGCCCGCAGCACAGGGAAATGTCTCACTGCCTGTGATTAGCGCTGTGCAGTGTGGGCTTCCTGGCAGGCTCTGGCATGTGGAATTTTGAACATGCCCAGCCCATCTCTAACAACAAATTGTGCTGGCCCTCCTGTACATCAGCCCCATAAAGTAACCAGCTCTGGGTTCCAATGTGCTGCCGCTGATGCCAAGGAGACACAGACCAGCACTGTAAATAGCCAGGACATCACATCAACTCTGGTTATTCCAGCACTGGTCCACACTGGGAGGATTCCCCCATCCACCTATAATGTGTAGATGGGGGAATTGGATCATTTCTTTTTTTTTTGTTCATTTAACCTAATAGTTGAATAAAAAAATGCCTAAGAGCTAAGACCAGCCATAGACAGTTTAAATCTCAGCTGGTTCAGCAGGAACTGGCTGAGATTTGAACAATTAATGAGCAGATTCTCTTATGATTATCACTAGTGGTTGCTGTATAGCCACTAGTGATAATCACTGTTTGTCGGGAGAATACAATTGCTGGGCAGAAGAGATATTCCCCTGTCAGCAGTCTGTGTTGATTTGGGAATCCTGCAAGTTTCTTTCCTGCAATCTGTGGATGCAGGAAAGAAATTTACACCATATATTATTTGCCTAACTGAAAGTAAATTGTGAATATCTTAAAAGAACAGGAGAGGGGGAGGGAGACAGATGGGGGAGAGAAGGGATGGAGATAATGCAGTTCAATGATTACAGTGTACTGCAGTCTGCAGTGCACACACTTACCCACGGTCCAGGCTAGAATCTCAGGCATGCTGCTGATTTTCATATTTCCCGCCCACACATCCCCTCTCTTCAGATACAGCACACCGGGATAGTGTGGGAGGGACTGAAAGGAAGAGGAGCCGTATTTCTCCCTGCTCGTATGTGAGGGGGGAGGTGGCTGGACTCGCTGGGCTGTAAAAGAGTTTGCAGTCAGCTTGCAGTCACCACTCCCGGAATTTACAGGCTGGTTCTCCTGTCCTAAGGGCGGGAGAAATCAGTCTGTTTTTTGCTTGGGCCCCCCTCCCCCACAGTGCTCATGGAGTCCTTTCTGCAACCCACTCTTCTCCATGCCGATGAGGATGCAGGGGAAGAAGCAGATCGGGCGGCTGTGGTTTTGTGAGCGCTTGCATTAATGCAGTGTCAGCAAGCAGAGGGAGGGGGGAGGAATGCCCCGCAGAGCTGACTAGGGATGCTCTCCCTCTCAGGTAGGGATGAGCCGAACATACCAGCGTTCAGTTCGCACCAGAACTGTCGAACAGACCGCGGGTTCGCGCGAACATTTAGAACTCCATTGAAGTCTATGGGACTCGAACGTTCGAATTCAAAAACGCTAATTTTAAAGACCAATATTCAAGTTATTGTATAGTAGTGGCACATGTTTAGAAATGTCCCTGCACAACATGAGATTACTCTCAGAAAAAAGTAATTTAATACTGCTTCAAAGTAATGTTTGGTCCCTGCAATATGGATAAAAAGCATGAGTTTCCCCACCACCACTCCCCCCAGGTCTTTACAAGACCCAGTGCCGATCCTGACCTCCCTGGGGCCCTAAGCAAAATCTGACGACAGTGACATGTCACATTAAAGAAAGTTGAGAAGCGTGGGGAGGGGGTGTTCTGCTGTCGGAAATGACTCAGCCAGCGAGTTTAGAAGCCGGGTGAGGGTGCGAAAATGACTTCTCACCAGGCGGGGCCTCTAGTAATTTTGGGGGCCCTTTGCAGCTTTGCGTGGCCCTAAGCAGCTTATAGGGAGGATCGGCCCTGACAAGACCCTATGGCCCTATATGCTTTAAACAGCAGTATACAGGCGGTGCAAACAAGACAAGGACTGTAGGTTTGTTACGTAGAATCTGAACCATGTCATACTTTGCTGCTGCATATTGCACAATTTCCTAAAGAGACCCTCAACAAACTACATGACACGTGTGCCTGGTGATGAGGCCATTGATTTTCCAGTGGTGGCCCGTGAGCCTGTGGCCATACAGGCTTGGCCCCCCAAAGCGCACGTGCTGTGTGGCAACAATATTTCGATTATTTTAGGGGTGGTCGGGGGCCATTACAATGCCAGATCTTGGCTCAATCAATTTTTTTTTTTTTTAAAGAAAAATTGTAGAAAAAAGGGGGGTTGCCATTCGGGGCCCCCTTTGAACAAATTCTGTGAAGAACTCCTGTTCTCTAAAAGCCTCCATTATTTCTGCAAGTCAAAATTTAGCAAACAAAAAATAATGTCAGTCAAGCCTTAGCTTTCTCCCCATATCTAACCCACAAACTCATCCACTGATCATAAAGTCTAAAAAAACAAGTTTCGTATCGTCGTATTGCACGATAATTTTTCCGACGTTTTCTACCGACTGTGAACAACGTTCTCATTCACGCAATATCCCGTTATACACTGCGCATGTGAGAAGCTCCGCACGTTTCCACGCCCATGACATTCATTCTAGTGATTGCCACGCCCCTTTTTAGTCGGTTAATGTGGAGAGGAGTCTGAAGCCACCAACATGAGCTTTGAAGAGATGGTTGAGATGAGGCTATTTTAAAAAAGGAGGACTATGACGGCAAAAAAGGGCCTTACAAAAACCCCAATAAACTAAAGGCCCAGATCATGGTTAAGGTACGGAGGAGTATCCATGCACAATTCGGGGTGCAGAGGTCCAGGGAGCAGTTGCGCAAGAGATGGAGTGATTGGAAAATCCGAGAGCCAGAGCAGATGGAGAGAATTCAAAGAGTCCTCAGAAGACATAAGTAATTTTTATGTGTACTCTGAATATTTTTTTTGTATTATTTTGTGGCATGTGCTTTTTATCGCAGGCTGTGTATATATATAGTTCAAGAACAGATGTTTGAAGGTTCATGTTTGTGTGGGCATAATAATTGGTTGGTCATTATAGTTTAATTAATGTAGATGTGTTATTAAGTTGCTATAATAAATATCCCATTTAAAAAAAAAAAAAATTTTATCTCAGTTTAGGCCGATACGTATTCTTCTACATATTTTTGGTAAAAAAAATGTAAAAAATAAAATCGCAATAACCGTATAGTGACTGGTTTGCGCAAAAGTTATATTTCCTACAAAATACGGGACATAATTATGATTTTTTTTTATTTTTTTTTTACTAGGAATTGCGGCAATCTGCGATTTTTTTTCGGGACTGGGACATTATAGCGGACACATCGGACACTTTTGCCCCTTTTTTGGGACCATTTACATTTATACAGTGAACAATGCTATAAATATGCATTGATAACTGTATAAAATAACTGGCAGGGAAGGAGTTAACCACTAGGGGGCGGGGAAGGGGTTAAATGTGTATCCTAGGTGTGTTCTAACTGTGGGGGGAGGGGGGGTGACTGGGGGAGGTGACCAATTGTGTCCCTATGTACAAGGAACAAAATCGGTCTCCTCTCTCCCTGACAGGGACATGCAGCTCTGTGTTTACACACAGAGCTCCACGTCCCAGCTCAGTTACTCGGCAATCGCGTGTTCCCGGCGGCCATCGCGCCCGCCGGGCACACGCACGGGGTTCTTAGTGATGCGACGGGTGCGCGCGTGCGCCCCTAGCAGCTTTCTTTTTTTTTTTTAACTCAGAGAACTCTATTTGGAGACTTAATCAATTGTGCATTCATACGCTGTCTCCTTTTAGTTCGCATCATAGGTGAGAAAGCTACTATGCTTAATTATCTTCAGAATATAGTTAATAATATAAATATAAAAAAGTAAATGCAAGTGAAGGAAACCAGTTCCAATCATTAAAAATAGAAAACACCGCAATACAAAAATTACTTGGTGGTGGAGAATTTTCCCATACCCGACCCCCAACCCAGAACCCCCCCCCCCTGCCCGACCTCGCCCCCCCCCCATTCTCCGAACAACGTATTTTATCTACTCGATCTCTTGTCTTTATAACTGATGCGTTACCTACTCTAAAGCATCTTGTCTAAATACTTCTGGGATATCTTATAGTTTATCCAATCCTGCCATTTCAGCTTAAAACCCTTTTCACCTTCCTCCCCCATGAACCTAAGCTGTTCGTGATAATAGATATCATTTAATTTATGTAGGCAAGTCCTCATAGTTGGACTCTCTGGGTCTTTCCAATGTTTAGGGATCAGACTCTTGGCAGAGTTTAAAATATACGGGAGTAAGGTACCTAGATATTGTTTAATGGGCATGTTTGCCCCATGGAACAGACATACCCAAGGGTCGACAGGGATCTGGAGTCCTGTAATCTCTTGGATTAACGCTACGACCTTTATCCAATAAGTTATAATTTTTGTACATGTCCACCATATGTGTGACATTGTTCCGGTTTCGGTGCAACCCCTCCAACATAATTTGGAGGTCTCCTCTTGATAGTGGTATGCAATGTCCGGGGTTACATACCAACGAGCCAAACATTTAAAGTTCATTTCTACCACTCTACATTCATTTAATGTGATATGTACCATTTTTTATATTTTCCCTAGGTCTTTCTCGGTAGTCCCAATTGCCAGTTCATCCTCCCATTTTTTAATATATGATGGCGGTTTCTTAAAATGTAATCCTATTATGATTTTGTGGATCCTAGAGATCCCTCCTCCACTTCCGGACACTGAACACACTCTCTCCAAAGGGAGCAAGTTCTCCTCCGTCCTGATCGGGCGGGGGAGGGAGTCAACTAAATGCTTCAGTTGTAAATATCTCCACCACTTCAACTCAAACATTTCGGTACGCTCCCTAAGATCTAAGTAAGTACCTATTTCCCCATCTATCAGTATGTCCTTTAATTTCAAATCTGTGTCTTTTATCCATCCACCGTGCAAACCTATTTTCCCCGGTGCAAAATAATTGGTGTCATAAAGAGGGGTAAATGGGGAATCATAACCCCATTTTTCCCTGGTGTGTAGGCTATCCCAAATTGACATGGATGTCTGTGTGATCCCATGTAAATTTTCTTTAGCGTGTCGGTATTGTGCCGGGATCCAGATCTCCTCTCCCAATCTGGCTTTATTTAAACTACTTTCTAACTTTACCCACATTTTTTCTTTATTGCCTTGAACCCAGTCGATCACCCGTGCTATGTGAATGGCGGTATAATATGTCTTAATATCTGGTAATCCTAAACCTCCTTGTGTTTTATGTCTGGAAAGTATGGACATACTGATACGTGTTTTCTTTCTTTTTTTCTTTCCATTTAAACCCCCTTAATAACTTTTTTAGTGTTTTAAAATAAACTTCTGGTATTGGAATAGGTAACATTTGTAGTTTATAGAGAATCTTGGGAAGGGTCATCATTTTAAACTGTTTGTTCGCCCTAACATAGACCTCTGTCTGAGTATTATTTTATTTAGGTCTAATTTGATATCGTTCAGTAAAGGGATAAAATTGTGGTCATAAATTAAACCAAGGGATGGGGTTAAATTAATTCCTAAATATTTTAATTCGGTTTCTTTCCAAATAAAGGGGAAGTTATGTTTATATCTATGGATTAACGCTTTCACACTGATATTCAGAATTTCAGATTTTAAAGGATTAATTTCAAAATTGGATATTACCCCATATAGTTTAAGGGTTTTTAGGAGATTAGGGAGACTTATATTTGGATTCATTTTATATAACAGAATATCATCGGTGTATGCCACGAGTTTATATTCCTCATCATCTATCCGTATCCCCACTATGTCCGGATTATTTCTAATGCTAATCAATAAGGGTTCCAATGATAAAATAAACAATAGGGGAGACAAGGGACAGCCCTGGCGAGTCCCATTAAACATCTAGAAAGATCTAGATAACGATCCGTTTACCTTAAATCTAGCAGTAGGATGGTTTACAGGGCTTTTATCCAGCCCAAGATCTTTGATCCAAACCCATAACATTCTAACACCGCCAGCAAAAATCCCCAGTCTACTCTGTCAAATGCCTTTTTAGCGTCTATAGACAGGAGTAGACCTGGGGACTTGCTATCTTTTATTTCTTGGATCAGTAGAAGTGTCTTAATACTATTATCTCTACCTTCCCTGCCTGGGATGAACCCCACTTGATCGGTATGTACCAAATCAGTCATAATGGTCTTGATTCTACTGGCTAAAATTTTTGCAAATAGTTTCACATCGGCATTTAATAGGGAAATAGGTCTGTAACTAGAGCACAGTAATGGGTTTTTGCCTGTTTTTGGAATAATCGTAATTGCTGCCTCCAGAGCCTCACGACGGAACTTCCAGTTTGTGCCAATGCCGTTCATATAGGAACACATCCTGGGGACTAAAATCTCACAAAATTTCTTATAATATATAGTAGTTAGTCCGTCGGGACCAGGGCTTTTCCCGGTAGGGGATTCATTTAAATTATGTAAGATTTCCAATTCTGTAATAGGATCTTCTAGGAAGCTTAATTTATCAGCTGTTACTTTTTTTTATAAAACCTAATTCTTTTAAGAACCTATTTGTACTCTCTAGCCTCCGGTTTACCTTTTCGGGAGAATCTCCTTGCGGAATTGAATACAACTTCCCATAATATTCCTGAAATGTTGATAAGTTTGAGTTATTTATTGACATAGAAAAACACATTAGAAAATTGAATATTAAAAAATATTTTGCGGGACAGCAAGTTGAGCCAACTACCAAAGAAACCCCAAAGTTTGTTCACAGTGGCCTGAGAAATCAATCCACATTTAATCCTAGTAAAGGGACACATCACCATATTGAAGTATTTAAAAATATGGTTCAAGATGAAATACGAGATTTGGAGATTGATAAAGCTACATCAAACCCAGCCATCAGTCAAGGAATCAAAACATTAGAAAAAAACAAACAGATAGTAGTCAGGCCAGCAGATAAGGGGGGGGGGCTAGTGGTACTCACTAGAGAGTACTATTATACAGAAATGCAGACACAACTGAATGACAATAAAACTTACCAACTATTAAAGGGGGATCCCACTCTTAAGTTAAAAGCTAATTTACAAGATTGGGTGAAAGAAGGGCTAGAGAAAAATATCCTTGATCCAAAAGAAGCAGAATTCATTGTATTACAGGCTCCCAAAGTACCAGTAATGTACACCATACCCAAAATTCATAAAAACAAAGAACAACGGGCGTGGCCGGCAGCCGATGCAGACGGTCGTGTGAAGAGAGAGCTCCGTTCACTGAGCCTGAACTAAGCGGCTAACAGCGACTTCTCAAGCCCTGAAGACTCGCAGCAGACAGCCAGTGACCCCTACACTCACTGTGCCGCGATGGGGAAGAGGAAAAACGAGCAGAAGCCTCGGAAGCTCACGGACTTCTACCCTCCGTCGAGCACACCAGGGCCTCAAGATGGCGCCGGAGCCTCGGCCTTGCGGCGTGGTTCACCGCGGAGCGGGGGGCCTGCTGGATCGAATAACGCACAAGATGCGGCAACATCCCGGGCAAACAGCGGAGGCTCTACCCCAGGCCAATCTCCCATATCCAGCCCGCAGAAGTCCTCGCAAAAACGCTCCACCAACCACACTTATGCAGGTGAGCAGGATGATCCTAATGACTCGCAAGACAGCACTAGGTCATTCGTAGAACAAATCAATGAATTCCCTACCTCAGGTCTGCCATTAAGTGACACTGTGATGAAGGACATGCTAGTAACGTTGAGGGGATCCCTGCACAGGGATATGATGCACTGTATTGCACAGATTAAATCTGAGGTTACTTCCATTGGGGACAGAGTCTGCCATGTAGAGGAGAAAATGGGGGATTTTGCTGTTGCACATAACGAATTGGTTGATGCTCATAATGATGCAGAAGGGGATATGCAAGACATGAGAGATAAGATCGCAGATCTCGAAGACAGATCCAGGCGCAATAACGTTAAAATAAGGGGGGTTGAGGAATCTATACCCCCAGAGGAATTGAGACGATATGTGCAGCGTTTCATAGCCGCCATGTTGCCTGAGGCCCCCGAGCGAGAGGTTATTGTGGACAGAGCACACCGCCTTCCTAAACCCAAATTCCTCCCTGACACTGTACCTAGAGATGTGATTGCTCGTATTCACTTCTTTCACATCAAAGATGAGCTAATGAGATTTGCAAGAAAAAATCACCCCTTGCCAGCTCCCTACTCAGATATCTCTATATACGCAGACCTATCACAGCACACCATGCAGGCCCGAAGGAAGCTGTCCTCCATTACCAAACTTTTTCAAAACCACAAGATTCCCTACTCATGGGGGTTCCCTACCAAGCTGCTGATCATCAGGGAGAATCGCACCTTTGTTGTCAGAAGTTTGGAAGAAGGCCTCGCCTTAGCTAAACGGTGGGATCTGCTACCGAAGGATGATCATGACCTGAGACCCAAGCAAACACCTGCTAGACTATCCCCTGAATGGTCTGCTACCTGATGTGTTCCACGGTCATTTAGCCATGGCTGCTTACAAATCCTACTTCGTTGGGCTTTAGAAAAAGTTCTATTAGGCTCACAAGGAGTTCGTTACCCCCTGTGTTGTAACTATGCGAAATTTCTTCGCACTTTGTGATTGGTTCTACTGTTCCGTTTTCATGTTCTGGTTCTGTCTTTTTTACTTTTTGTTGTTCTTTTTACTTCATTTTTTTTTCCACGTCATACCTGAAGAACTCACAGATAATACCTCTACACTTGCAGCTGGAAGGGCTACAACTCCCATGACATTCTATTCTACATTAAACTGGAGGCCTATTTTTGATCCTCTGCCGCCACCTAAAGGTAACATTCTATTATTGCTTAATTATCCTATCAGCCCTTTTTTGAGCGCAGCACGCCCCTTCTCCCCCGATTGATGGCATTATCTATTGTTTCTATAAATGTTCACGGATTGAATAGTCCCTTCAAGAGGTCCGCAATGTGGAGAGAAGTCAACAAACTAAAAGGGGAGATTCTCTGTGCGCAAGAGACTCACTTTATGGCTACCAATCCACCGGGGTGCTCTCATAAAGCATTTCCCCATGTTTTCAATGCTCCGGCCCCAGTGAAAAAGAGAGGTGTATTTATAGCCATTAGACATTCAGTTGCATTTCATCTACATGAGTGTATCAAAGATACGAATGGCAGATATATTATTCTAATTTGTGACCTGAATGGAAGTACCTACACTCTGGTGAATCTCTATTCCCCTAACAAGGGGCAATGCTCTTTTTTAAAGTCTCTACTTAAAAAAGTGGACAAGGTTAAGAGAGGTTCTCTTCTTCTGTGTGGGGACTTTAACTCTGTGGTCAATAGACACATGGACTGCTCAGGGAACAATCCTGCTAACAGGCAGGAACTTCAATCTATTCTACTGGAAAGAGGCCTATATGACCCATGGAGATGTCTACACTCATCAGAAAGAAACTTTACTTACTATTCCTCTCCCCACAGGGTGTATTCTAGAATTGATTTTTTTCTGACTGATTTCAAACTGCTCCAGAGGACTGAGTCTGCTGAAATCCACTCTATCACCTGGTCGGACCACGCTCCGATCTCCATTCAGATTGGGGGTCGGGGCTCTGCTCCGCAGGCCTATCTATGGAGAAATAACCTTGGAATTTTGGCAGACCCAGTCACCTCTTCCAAAATTAATGAGCAACTCCTCGAATTCTTTGACCTAAATAATACCGGTGATGTTAATATAAATACGCTTTGGTGCTCCCATAAAGCTTTCTGCAGAGGGCTGCTCATTCAAGCAGCGGCAAGACGTAAGAAGAGTAAGGGGGAAACGTTAAGTAACTTGCTTAAGGAATTAGCGAAACTAGAAGATTCCCACAAACAGAATCCTTCCCCCATTCTTGAACAGGACTTGTTTAACTGTAGGCAAAAGGTACGTTTATTACTACTCTCTGACCATCAAAATTTACTTCGGCGCACTAAAGCTAAATTTTATGCTCAGAGTAACAAGGCAGGTAAGATGCTAGCCAACTATCTCTCCAAAAGGCAGAGAAGATCCAATCTCTCTTCCATTAAAGACCCCCATACAGGTATAGTAGAGCATCATCCTGACAAAATAGCTAATGCATTCATGAAGTACTACAATGACTTATATAATTTGAAGGAGGATGGCTCTACGCCCCAGCCTACGGCTCCCTCTATTGCTGCATTTTTAGATTCGGTCTCCCTCCCCTCCTTGGCTGAGGAAGACCTAATTCTACTTAATTCCCCCATCTCGGCCAAGGAAATTATTGACACAATTCAAACCCTACCTAATAATAAATCCCCTGGGTCCGATGGCTTTTCATCGGAATATTATAAGACTTTCTCAGATGCACTAGTTCCCTACCTATGTCTACTTTTCAACAATGCTGCGACTGCAGCTGCTTTTCCAGAGGAAATGCTGCAGGCTACAATCATTACTTTGCCTAAACCGGGTAAATCACCGGACTCCCCTCAGAACTTCAGGCCCATTTCTTTATTGAATACGGACCTGAAGATCTATGCCAAAATCTTGGCCAATAGATTGGCCAAGGTTACTCCTAGACTGGTCAAGGCAGATCAGGTAGGGTTTGTGCAGGGCAGACAGGCCCCTGATGGTACTAGGAGGCTACTAAACCTTTTCCACACAGTTGAAACCAAGAAAATACCTTCAGTAGTGTTAGCCCTTGACGCCGAAAAGGCCTTTGATAGGGTCCATTGGGGTTATCTCTGTGCGACCCTTCAAAAGTTTGGCCTTCAGGGGACGATCCTATCTGCGGTCCTAGCTTTATACTCAGCTCCGTCTGCGAGGGTGTTTACCTCTAACGCTCTATCTGACAAGTTTTTTATTACTAATGGCACGCGCCAGGGGTGCCCTTTATCACCCATAATATTTACCTTGTTGATGGAACCCCTGGCTGAGGCAATTAGAGCGGATGATGCTATTACTGGAATACAGGTGGCTCACCAATCCCATAAGATAGGGCTGTTTGCAGATGATGTAGTGCTAACATTATCCAACCCGTTTACATCCCTCAATAGACTTAGAAAAATCCTCCAGAAGTATAGTGAAGTGTCCTACTATAAACTCAATATCACTAAGTCGTGTTTACTGCCCATCAATATCAACAAACATCAAATCTCTTTACTAAAGGAAAAATATCCATTCCAATGAGTATCCAAGTCCATCCCCTACCTGGGTATTAGATTGACATCACCGGTATCTTCTATGTATGAAATTAATTATTCTGCTCTGACTTCCGTTGTTAAAGCTGATTTACAACATATCTCATCATATGAACTGTCCTGGTTGGGGAGGATAGCGTCGCTGAAAATGTTGCTCCTGCCTAAGTTGATTTATTATTTCAGGACTATTCCCATCTGTTTACCGAATATTTTCTTTAATACGATTGACAAGCTGTTCAGGCAGTTCATCTGGAAAGGCAGACTACCCAGAGTTACCTTCTCCTCTATCCAACGACATAGATCCAATGGGGGTGTAAGTTTTCCAAACATTCGCTTTTATCACAAAGCCGCTGTTCTGGACCAGATGAAAGCATGGTTTGAACCGGAGTCTGAGAAACTCTGGGTTCAGATCGAAAAGGCTGCAGTACAAAATAGGGACCTTCCATCATTACTACTCGCCAAACTGACCGGTATAGAGTTTACACCCCCCTCAATGCCCTCCATTGCGACGACTCTTTCGGTCTGGGAATCTTTGCACATGGTCACAGACTCTGTTTCTAAATTACACCAGGAAATCACTAATATTAAAATTTATGAATTTCTAATCCCACATCTTAATATTCATTTATGGCTGGAGGAGGGTATCCAGTCATGGGGTGACTTGCTCCGCAGGAAACCCTCCTCACATGCATATGCTAAAGCGCAAATACTCCACTTTAGATCCAAACACCCTAACTGCACATACGATGTCCACAGCGGAGCATGGAGTTATTTGTTGTCAAGCTATAATAGACCCAAGGGGCTATCATGGTTTTACGCACTACTCCAGCAACGTGATAAATTCTCCAAAATCTCTACCAATTGGGAGAGAGATCTAGGATCTACTTTCACCCAAGTGGAATGGAAAGCAGCTATTAGCTCATGTTTCAGGTACTCCCACTGCACTAACCATTGGGATCTCGCATTAAAAATACTTCACAGATCATATCTTACTCCAGTGAGACTGTCTATGATCTTTAGGCTGGACTCCAGTTTATGCTGGCGACAGTGTGGGTCAAGGGGGAACTTGTACCACATTCTCTGGGACTGCTTGGGGGTACGCAACTTCTGGGGCGACGTTTTCAAACTACTGTCTTCTGTTACTGGGGCTGCAGTGACACCTTCCCCTCAACTAGCTCTTCTTTCCCTGACGATTGACATTGTCCCCAAGAAGTTCAGAACTATAGTTACTCATGTCTTGATAGCCGCGAGACTAACGATCACCTCTAAATGGAAATCCAACAGGGTCCCGGATATATCTGAAGTTGTCCGCAGGGTCAATGTTCAATATTCGTATGAAAAGCACTTCGCCATTCAATTCCGAACACTACATTCATTTAATATCAGGTGGGATCCATGGCTATCCAAATTCAACCCCCTGGGTTAGGTGCCACCTTGTGAATTGCCTGACAACTTGAACGGTTGGCCAAGGATATATGCTAAGTACTGGAATTCGCATTAATACTTGCTTTTTGTGATTTGTGACTCATCTCTGGTTATGACGTTTTTTCTTTTATCCTTTTTCTTTTTCTTTTTTTCTTTTGTTTGCCCTATGTTACTCTACTTTAAATCTCTCATGGGATTGTAGATGATACTGTTAGTACCCTGTGTTCCAACCGTAGGAATGCTTTTTGCAGACCCACTTAACCCTGATACAGTAGAGGTTTATGTATTAATGCCTGTTCTTTACCGGACTTAAGGGCTGACGCGTCCACATTTGAGACGTAGGATGCTAGGCTCGCACTACTTAAAGTTTACAGGCTTAGCCTTAGCGAACTGGTCCTAATTTGTCGACTAATTGCTCTTTTGTTTTCTGTTCCCTTTTATGTTATTTTGTTAATGACCCTACTCGGTGCCGACTTGTTGTTAGTACTGTTTATACCGATATTGTACAACGGCATGTGTATGTTGTCTGAAAATTTAATAAAAATCATTTGAAAGAAAACAAAGAACAACCTCCAGGCAGACCCATAATTAGTGGAATCAATTCACTTTTTTCTAGACTAGGTCAATACTTAGACGGTTTTTTCAAACCTCTGGTCTCCAAGAGTCCATCCTATCTTAAAGATAGCAAAGATCTTCTAGTGGATCTGCAAAAACTATCAGCCACTGAGTCTGTCATTATGGCCACGGTTGACGTAGAGTCATTGTACACCAGAATTTGTCAACAAGATGCTCTGGAGGCAATAAAATGGGCCTTAACCAAAGATGCTAAGATCAAAAAAAATTCTAATTTGATTCCTTATCAAAGGATTAGACTTAGCTATGGGAAACAATTATTTTTGGGCCAACAATACATTTTATAACCAGATTGGTGGTGTAGCGATGGGGGCTCGTTATGCCCCCAGCGTTGCCAATATAGTACTAAACAAATGGGAACAGGAATCCATTTTTTCTGTTCCCATTTTAATATTTTGAGTGGGCCCAGAAAACACTTTAAATTAGTACATCAATCAAATGAATAATAATCAATATGGACTTAAGTTTTCGGCTGAAATTAATTCAGATACTGTACATTATCTGGACCTTACCATAAAAAAGAAAGGAACCATGTTTGAGACTCTCACTTTTTTCAAAGAGACAGATAGAAATGGGTTTGTACCTACCAGCAGCTGCCATCATCCCCAGTGGATTGGCGCTGTTCCAAAAGGACAATATATGCGACTTAAACGAAATTGTGCATCTTCAAGTGATTTCAAACAACAAGCCCGAACTTTAACATCACGTTTTTTAGAAAAAGGATATGCCCCTAAGGTGCTTAATCAAGCACTAACCCAAGTATCCCAGGTAGATAGACAAGCCCTCTTGTCCACTAAGCCTAAAAAAGAATATAAGGGAGAAATGCCATTCATAACAGGGTATCATAGGCAATATAAACAAATAGAACGTATCTTTAGGAAATATTGGCCAATACTCCTGAAAGACAAGGATCTACAAACAGTTATTCCTCGTGCCTCGAAGTTCATTTACAGAAGGGCACCAGGACTCAGAAACAGAATTGCCCCCAATGTGCCTGACCCCCCAAAAAAACCTAGCACTTTTCTAGATGGATCAGGTTTCTATCATTGTACTAGATGTAAGGCATGTAGAACAACTAGAAAGTCCAATGATCGAAAAAAGACCACACATTTCCAATCAACTGTTACAGAAGAACAATTTAAAATTCGACCATTTATTTCCTGCCATACTGATCATGTTACGTATATTCTCCAGTGCCCATGCCCTCTGCAATATGTTAGACGCACTACCCGAGAATTAAAAATCAGGATCAATGAGCATTTAGGTAACATCAAAAAAAGTTTTCCCAAACATAGTGTTTCTAGGCATTTTGCTAGCCATCATGATAGCGACCCTAGTCTATGCTCCTTTATGGGCATAGACAGGGTGACAAAACACTGGAGAGGGACTAACATGACTCGGAGCATTTCGCAAAATGAAACAAAATGAATATACACCCTCCGTACCATGCAACCGTTGGGTATGAACATTGAGCTAGATCTTAATTGTTTTCTAGCCAACGGCTAATTCGTACTATCCCATTCCCAACCCTGGGGGATTGTTATAAAGGTAACAGAAGGGAAGTAATTATTTTTCAGCATTTATGTTGCACCAGTTAAGTTTGATAGTATTTTTTGGATACCTCTGCTGAAGTATTTTCTGTGTATATATATGAGTATTTCCAGTGGTCAAGTTCTTTCTTGAAGGAATCTAGAGTTCCCCTTTAGTTTTGTTCTTTTTAATCTAGTTGAAAAACTCATACAATGTTACCACCTTCCAGGATGTAATCTCTCGGCCAAATGCTTGGTCATCTTTCAGGTCGAGTCTGGAGTGGTCCTTTAAGATATATATTGTTGATTAAGAACAGGAACTGAGTTTGCTCACTTCCGTTGCTTTTGACAGACGATCGTGGCAGACACAGTTTACAAGTCACATATATATTTTTTTACTTGAAGCTATACTATGCACTACTTATGATCAATTGCATCTCTTAGATGGTTTTGTAATTCCTTTCATTTTATAGTGTTAGAATTGTATATTTTTTTAATGTGTGTTATTACTTCCTATTGTTCAATTGTGAAGCCCGAGACCAAGGCTGTATCAGCGCTGTCGGGGTTAATGGCTACCAGACTCAATTGAAGTGGGAGGGGTTCCACTCACTATAAATACTAAGTGCTTCTGGTGACTAGTACGCGCCCTGAAGACGTTTGAAATAACGAAACGTACGTCGGCAGCGTATCGAGTCACATGTTCTTACGCCAAGTTCCGGTTATCTGGTTGTCGGGGATCACAGTGTGGAACGCACGCTGCTTCACGCCGCTGCAGAGCAGATGCTCCATGTTGGTTCCACAAACCCTACAAGCGATCAGCCTTGATGCCGGGTCTGGCATCTTTTAATGTAAGAGGCCATTTGGCTGTTTTTATCCATCTCCATTTTTAATAAACCAAACAGTATTATGCTATGGGGCATTTAAATTTTTCTTTTGCATATATGTCACCGTCTATCTCCTGGGCTTGAGACCGTCAGTTATCCAGTCTAATCAAGTGTTTGCAGTCACATACTGCTTCTGCTGTTTCTGACTTTCTTTTTAATTAAAGGAGTCAGGGCCATTTGGTAAGCGCAATAATTAATTGAGCACTATTGGGTGTCATTCGTAATTCAAGGTGAAGGCTTTGTTTCTACACATAATCAAGATTTGGGGAATATTACTATTCACAAGATTTTCTCAAGCAACTTTGCACATATTGGGACTTGATGGAGTAGTCATTATTATTGTGACTATCTGATCTATCACTTATGGACTATATTTGTTTTTTTGTTACTAAAATTATATTTTGTATCAACTACTTATATCAGCACTAATTTAATGTTAATTGTTTATTTAATTAGCGCACTTAATTTTCTCTTCAATATTTGACAAATGAAAACACTGGCCCAGATTCATAAAGCAATTACGCCTGTCTAACTGGTGTTAGACAGGAGTAATTTCAAATTTCGCGCGCCGTATCACTAGTTTGAATCCTCAAATCATGATACGGCGGCTTCGATCCAAGAGGCTTACGTCTTCGTAAGCCTTCGGATCTACGCTGCGATATTTTTGCGGCCGCTGGGAGGAGTTTGCGTCGTTTTCATGCGTCGGGATATGCAAATGTGTTTTTACGGCGATCCACGAAGATACGAGCGGTCTTCGCAATCGCTTACGTCTATTTTTTTTAACGTACTGTTAGACCAGCTTTTTGCTGGTCTAACGGTGCGTAGCCCATGTTAAGTATGGCCGTCGTTCCCGCGTCAAATTTAATTTAATTTTTTTTTACGTAACTCGTTCGGGAATAGAAATGTCCGTAAACGACGCTACTCAAACAACGAATGACGTAACGACGTGATTTCACGCAATGCACGGCGGGAAATTTGCGAACGGAGCATGGGCAGTTCGATCGCCGCGGGAACGCGCCTATTTTAAATCCTTCACGCCCCCAACTCGCGTAGATGGATTGCGACGGGAGAAATACACTACGCCGCCGTCGTTTACTGGACAAAATCTACCTGGATTCCACGTAGAGCCAGGTAAAAAATGGCGGCGTAGTGTATTTCTGATACGCTACGAGAATCTAATTCTCTCTGAATCTGGGCCACTATATTTATTTTATATTTTTTATTTGTTACTAAGTAGCAGCTTTTTTCACTTAATTTTGGTGGCGCGGAACATCCAACACTTTTTCCAATATTCCTGGAATGTCTGCGCAATTTCGGGGGTTGTATGTACCTTACTCCCATTATATGTTTGAATACTTTCAATAAAGTTTCCATTATGGTAGTTTTTTAGTACTTTAGCTAAATATTTACCCGATAGACCCCCCTTGGTACCTTTCTCTCCTAATTTTTTGGCAGGCTATTCTATACTGTTGTTCCGTATATTCACTTAATTCTTCCCTTTTCAGAAAAGCTAGACGTTCGGTAGCTGCGTGTCCTGTATATTTATGTTTTTGTTCAAGAACATGAATTATGTTATATAGTTCCTCCCGTTTCGTTCTTTTTCAGCTGATCCGATTGCAATAAAGATATAAGCCTTATGGGCCTCCCAAACTAAAGCTTCTGATGTGGATTCTGAACTGTTTACTTTAAAATACCAGTTTAGTTCTTGTTTGATTCTTTCTATCACCTCATCGTCTTGTAATAGCTCTTCATTTAATCTCCACATTCTGTCATTCTTTTAAATACCTTCTATTTTGAGGTCGATTGGGACTGGGGCATGATCTGATAGGGTTACTATTCCAATGTCTGAACTTTTGACATTACCCAGGGAACCATGGTCCACAAGGACTAAATCGATTCTGGAATATGACTCGTGTACAGAAGAGCGGTATTTTAATCACAAACTTTAATCACAAACTTTCGGATGTTGTATTCGCCATACATCCATCAATTGATGTTTGTGTATTTTCTTTTGGAGTGCATTTCGTCGAAAACACCCAGCTCGTCGTACACGTGATGTACAATCGATATCGGGGTTTAGGGTAAAATTTATATCCCCAGCCATAATTATCCTGCCCTTCTTGAAAACCATAAACCTCTCTATTGCTTCTCGTAGGAATTTTATGGGGTTTTGATTTGGGCCATAGACATTGCTTAGAGAATAGACGACATCATTTATTTTGCCTCTAAGGAACAGGTAGCGTCCCTCTGGGTCCACCAATCTTTCCCCTAGGGCAAATCTAACCTCTCTAGCAAATCCAATGGCGATCCCCTTTGCGCGTTTAATCAGGGAGTCCCCATAGTACCATAACGCATATTCATGTGAACTTATTGTAAGATTTGAGTCCAATGCAATATGTGTTTCCTGTAATAACATAATATCTGCTTTTAGATATTTTAGTTCCCTTAATATATTACCCCTTTTAATAGGGTTATTCAAACCGCGTACATTATCAGATACAATTTTTAAGGTTCCCATCTGAAATAAATGATCCTTCTTCCCATTCCCCTAATTTTAATTATGCAGCACCAAATTTTAAATAAAAAAATAAATAAAAAGTATATTGTATAATGGTAGGTTTTGATAAACAGGGACGCATCTAACATTATATTACTGAGAGTTCGGAGAATGTTGAGAGTTCGGAGACTACCCCAACCTTTGCAAACCCCCCCACCCTCTACCCACCCTCCCGTCCACCCACAAACCCCAACTACGCTCAGGATCCCTATGCACCCATTCCCACCCCCCACCCCCTCTCATAATGGGGGATTACGGCCTGCCATAGGCTCAAGGATCCGTGGCCCTCCATCTGGCCCTACGGTTCTCCCCCCAAGGGTCAAGCTCTTTATATGGGCCCTACGGAAAGCCGCTACCCTCAGTCCCTGGAGCCCATGCCCTACCCCAGACTCGTACATATACAAAAAGTACTCACTCCAGCCCCACCCCCCCACTCCTCGGCCCCAGCGTAGAAAAGAGCCCCGCTCTCCCCCAACCCACCGGTGACCCCCACGTCGTCTGGCCACTGTTAAGTAAACTTCCTAATATAGTTATTTTGCGCTTTTGTTTCTTGAGATAACATGCCAGGTCTGTTGTTCAGATGGCTGGGGCGTATTTTCCTGTGGTTCACTCCAACCAGGGATTACTATCGTTGGAATATCAAGTCTCTTACAGAACTTCACCAGCTCTTCCGGAAACCTTAGAGTTGCAGACCTGTCTTCTTTCTTCCCAATTAAACAGGCAGGGAAGCCCCACGAATATTGGATACCGAACTTTTTTAAATGTTCTAAAAGGGGTTTTAGCAGTCTTCTTCTGAACAGTGTCTCAGAAGACAGATTCGGGAAGATCTGTAAGTTAACATTGAATTTAGCCTGTGTATTAGATCTCAGGCTTTGCAAAATCTGCTCTTTGTCTTGGCAGTTGTGAAACTTTGCAATCACGTCTCTAGGGATGTCTGCGGGCAGATCTGTAGGTTTTCTAATCCGATGAAACCTTTCAAATTACATTTTTTCATTTTCCAGTTTCCCCAAGGATTGACCGAATACTTTATCCAGTTTTTCTTGTAAGTTTTCTCCTGCCTGCCACGTATCCTTAAATTATTCCTTTGGTTTCGATTTTCTTGATCTTCTAGTCTGTACCGCAGATTTCTTTGTTCCCACTGTAACTCATTCATTTGTTTTTTTAGCTCGATCATTTCTGCAGCTTGACAGTCCAGTTTGTCCTCAGTTTCTTCCACTCTCCTTAATAAGTGATTCATATCATCGTGCACTATAGAAATCTCATTTTTTAAAGTGCCCTCCATCCGGGATATAGTTCTAATTTCGAGAACATTTCTAATAGCTCTCCTTTTGATGGGGGTAGATCTTTACACCTGGCACCGTCTATATCCGCCGTTTCACTCCCTATTTCTGCTATTGTCCCATTTTCGGTAGGACTTCTTTGATAATTTTTTTGTTGGCCCCCTGACAATCTACTTTTACCTTCTGCAATTTTGCTGGGGCTGTCTTTGGAACTACTTTGAGTCATGTAGCTCTTAGTACCGGGGGTGGCGCTTATTTTGGGGGTGGTAAATGCAGCGCCCCTTCCTGAGCGGCCCCTCATTCTCACTGCAGCCCCTACCACTGCTGCCTAGGCAGGGGACTTTACAGTAATCCACGGACTATAGCCCTGTGATAGCAAGCAATATACCTATCCTACTATGAGTAGGCAATTTATATAAGGAAAGCCAGGTACTTAGGAAGGAGCAGTTAGTGAAATATAATAGACTAGTGCTAAAAACCGATAAAGCAGTGATTTCCGGTTGTATTCAAAACAAGACAAAACAATAATAGGCGGTTAAATGATATTGGTCAGTTAGTTACGTTCTAAATATTATTAATATTATTAAACGCAAAAAAAGTAGATATACTTAGGACACAGTGCGTTTTGCGATAGCCTCTCTTTGTGTTTGTACGCGCCTTATCGGGCTAAAATAGCTGAAATAGTTAGACAGTACTTCAGATTTATGCACGCTATACCCCCACAGAGAGGGGGAAGTATGCTCTGATAACCCGTTCCTGTATAGTGCAGCTGCTAGTACAGAGTAATATATAAAGTTTCAAAAGTCCATTGTGTACCATTTATTATAGATATGTGTACGCTTCTTAAGAGCTTGGATCAGGACATATGGATATTCGGATATTCAGGTATTTAACTATACCGACAGTCCACTAAATTTAGTACCGTTTGAAGCTAAATTTGATTGAATCAGGGTATACTATTATTCTAGTGTTCAAAGATTCAAGATGATTAGACTTTACCAGAAGTCTGCTGTATTTAACACTGTTTACCCAGAATACAGAGCCCCAATATCCAGTGGATATACTGAATGTATAAAACAGGTTCTATAAGCACTTATCTGTACGATGTTGTAGAGGGTCCACGTCCCCCCTCTTTACTAACACCGATTCCTGTGGTGTGGGGACCTCGGTGAATACTGCCTGCCGCTGAATCCTCCTTCAATAGTCTCACCACGCTCCGGGCGCCAAACCACCATAGACGGATAGAGGGCTGCTACTACGATAGCAGTGTCAGCATCAGCGTCTCCTCTGAAGTGTCCGAAAGCCCGGAGAGCACAGGACCCGGCAGCGGCGTTCAGGAGGATTAGCCGTGGATTAACCTGTGCATACGATAAGTATTTTTTTTTGCAGCTTGCAGGAGGGGCAGGGTGAGCGAAGAGCAGAGAAGTGAAGTGAAGGAAAGCGGGGAAATCAGCGGGGAGCAGGGGGGAGCGGGTGGCGGGCACCTACACCACAGCTACGGCACTATCACACTCGATGCCCCGGCCGTCACCGCTACATCAGCCACAGCGGTATAGCGGTTGGCAATACGGCTCAGTGTAGCTAAAGTGCCGAGGACAGGGGGAGGGCTGGCTGGATAACTTCGTGCTCTCAACTCACGTGTAGCGGGGAGCGATTCATGGAGCTCCGGAAACACTCCATCTAGCAGCGGCTCCCGACGCGCGCCCACATCAGGCTCCTCCCCTGTTTAGCTTTTTTAGCAGCTTTCTATGACTGCACGTCATATGACGTGCAGTCAGGACAATGGAGTTACCCGCCTGCCGTCATATGGCGGTGGGCGGGTAACAAGTGGTTAAATAATCCAACTTAGTCAATATACATCAAAAGGAGAGTATGCTCAGCAAAGCAGTTGATTACACATATGCACTCAGTAGCACAATGGTTGGCATGGCCGATCCGCCCTATAGGCTCACTATGCAAGCCGCTTAGGGCCCCGCAAAGCTGCGAAGGGCCCCCCAAATAACTAGAGGCCCCGCCTGGTAAGAAGTCATTTTCGCCCCCTAACCCGCGGGCTGCATGGGAGAAGAGGCAAGAAGTCAGCACCCCTTGCTTCTCAATTTAATGTAAGATGTCATTTCAGACAGCAGAACACCCCCTCCACCCACTTCTCAACTTTCTTTAATGTGACATGTCACTGTCGTTAGCGCCCCCCGCTTCTCATTTTTAATGTGCCATGTCATTTTGCTTCGGGCCCCAGGGAGGTCAGGATCGGCACTGAGTGTTGGTCACAAGAACAACCTAGTTAGTTAGCATGTCACAAAGAGGTGATCCAGTGTCAACTTTTTGTTTTGCCATGTAGGAAACTTGGCCAAAGATAGAGAAATGCAGCAGCTTTGGTAATGGATAAAATCCTGTGTTAAGCTGTACGACACTTTTTAAAAAGAATGATTGATATTCCTCTTTCAGGCCTCTAATCTTTTTGATACATCTATCCCTTTTTTTACAATCTCATAGGCCGCAATCAAGCTGCAGCAGTGGAGCCGACCAACCCCACACAGTGCCAAGCCCCACCCTCGCTGGATGTGCAGGAAGTGCAAAATGCCACCACATCAGGTCAGTGTCATACAGCACAGCTTTAGGTAATACATGTAGGCCTGCATAATTTTAATACATGTTTTTTTTTTTCAAATTTCAGGTGTACGAGCTGTTGGGGGCGGTTTAGACACCAACAGTGCCTGGGTGCTAATTGGGGAGATAATGTCCTCCAGGGAACAAATAGAGGACACAAACCTCGCCCTCAAGAGGATCATAAAGAACAACAAAAAGGTAGACGAAAACCTGAAAAATCTTGTTGACATTCTGGAGAGGGTTTAAAAAATAATAATAAAAAAAATAAACATAAAAAAAGAAAAAAACAATAGATGTAGACAATTATTTAAACAGGGGCACACAAATTGGGCCTTAGGCACAACACAACACTGCAACCCCTCACAAATACTGTAATTGGATTGCAGTCAAACATTGTTATTAGATGCCCCTGTTAAACAGGGGCAGAAAAATTAGGATTTAGGCACTGGTGGCGGAGCCCAGAAACACAAAATTTCTTACTAGCTATCAGCAAGAAAAGTGAGGAGGAGAATCAGAAGCATAACAGGACAGTCACTCAGCATCAGCATACGCAGTCTCAAAGGGATCTGACATTTCAACAAAAAAATATTATTCAGTAACATCAGCATCAGGTGCTTGGTAGCTGGTGTTGATCCAAGCCTGATTCATTTTGATGAAGGTCAGTCGATCAACAGAGTCGGTGGAGAGGCGCACCTGTGATCGGTCACAAAGCCTCCAGCTTCTGAAAGAACACTGGATGCAGGGAAAGCCAGTAGCTCAATTGCGTACTGTGCAAGCTCTGGCCAGTGATCCATCCTCAAGACCCAGTAAGCCAGAGGATTTTCGGTGGGGAAGGTGTCCAAGTCGGATCTTGCCCCTAGGTATTCCCGGACCATGTAAACCAGACGCTGGCGATGGTTGCTGGGACCGGTCAGACCTTGGGGCTGCGGACTAAAAAATTGCCTGAACACGTCGGTCAGACGGCCACCTTCTCCACCGCTTCTTCTGTGACTCACCGAAGCCTCAGCAAGACGTTGTCCAGAGCCAGGTTTTGGTAATCCCCCCGGTTCTGGGAACGCATTGCACAGACCCTTCTGCAAGGCCTCCCGCAGAAATTTCATCTTCTGCTCCCTCTGCGATGGCAACATAAGGTCCGCAACCTTACTCTTGTAACAAGTAGATCAAGGAGAGTTGCCAGCCAGTAATGATCCCTCTCCTTCATAGCACGTACACGAGGATCCTTACACAGGCTTTGCAGGATCAGAAAGGCCATGCAGCGTAGGTTTGCAGAGGCATTCGGGGTACAGTTCTCTGGGTCACTGAGGACGACAGGATCCGCAGCCACCTCATTCCAGCCACGTAAAAGTCCACATGTTCCTTGGGACTGTAAATGATCCATTGAAGACTGCTGATGCTGAGTGCTAGGCTCCACCTCCATGCTGCTGCTACAATTATCCTCCTCCTCTTCCTGTGTGCTAGGTGGGCAAGCAGGACCACTGTCTGGATAAAGGTGGCCTTGAGAGGTAAGGAAGTCCTCCTCTTCCTCCCTCTGTTCTGCCTCAAGGGCCCTGTCCATTATTCCACGTAGCGTGTGCTCCAACATGTGAAACAGAGGGACAGTCTCACTGATGCATGCACTGCCACTGCTCACCATCCTCGTGGTCTCCTCAAATGGTAACAGGACACTGCAAGGCCCACTGGCGTGGTGAAAAAAAACAAGCTCCCCTGACCCAGTTCTGCTGCCATATTGGCAGCAGATGGACCTCTGCTGCATGTGCAGCCGCTGCAGCATGGCCAACGTAGAGTTCCATCTGGTGGGCATGTCACAGATTAGGCGGTTCTTGGGCTGGATGTATTCCCTTTGGAGGTCTTCCAGCCGAGCAGTGGCATTATATGACCTCCGGAAATGCACACAGACTTTCCTGGCCTGCTTCAGGACATCCTGTAAGCCAGGGTACCTGCCCAAGAACCGCTGCACCACCAAATTCAGGAAATGCGCAAAACAGGGCACATGGGTGAGTTTTCCCTGTCGCAGAGCAGAGAGGAGGTTGGTGCCATTATCGCTGACCACCATTTCAAGCTTCAGCTGGCGTGGCGTCAACCACCTCTGAGCCTGCCCCTGCAGAGCTGACAGAACCTCTTCCCCAGTGTGGCTCCTGTCTCCCAAGCACACCAGCTCTAGCACCGCATGGCATCTCTTGGCCTGCATTCCTGCGTAGCACCTCGTACGCCTACGAAGCATGGCTGGTTCAGAGGAAACATCACCACAGGAAGAGGCCACAGAGGAAGAAGAGGAGGGGGTGGAGGAGAGAGATGTGTCACAACCAGTAGTAGTGTTTTGGAGGCGTGGTGGCGGAACAACCTCCAAAACTACTGTACCTTGCCCTGTGTCCTTCCCAGCTGCCAGCAGAGTCACCCAATGCACCGTAAAAGACAGGTAACGTCCCTGTCCATGCCTGCTGGACCATGAGTCATTTTAATGCACCTTACCACGTCCCTGTCCATGCCTGCTGGACCATGAGTCATTTTAATGCACCTTACCACTGACCGCCCTGTTCAGCGAGGCATGGACATTGCCTTCCACATGCCGGTAGAGAGCCGGAATCGCCTTCCGTGAGAAAAAGTGGCGTTTGGGTACTTGCCACTAAGGTACTGCACATTCCACCAACTCACGGAAGGAGGCAGAATCTACCAACTGAAAAGGTAGCAGTTGAAGTGCAAGCAATTTCACTAAGCTAGCATTCAACCGCTGGGCATGTGGATGGCTGGGAGAGTACTTCTTTCAGCGCTGCAGCAGCTGGGGCAGGGAAATTTGTCTGGTACTATCAGTAGATTGCCCGCATGTACTATTACTACTAGGTTGTGATACACCTATTTCTACACATTCAGTGCAGGCTTCAGAGAGGACTGGGGGTCTAGTGGGGTTGGAGGTCCCAGAAGGGCAAGGGGAGATACGCTTTGGTCTTTGGTGTGGGTCTTTCTGGTATGCTTGCCAACGAGCTGCATGACAGGTCGACATATGTCTGGCCAAGCATGTGGTGCCCAAGCGGGTGATGTTTTGGCCTTGCAAGATACGCTTACGACATATGTTGCAAATAGCAAAGGTACGATCTGATGGACATGTTTAAAAAAAGGCCAACACCAAAGAACTTTTGCTGTACCGTTCAGACACAGCAGCGCCATGCACAAGCGTAAATGTGCGATGTAATGCAGTTGGTGTGCCCTTAAGCTGACCCCTGCAGGGCATCCTGCCTCTTTGGAGATGTGCCTGTGCCTCGTCCTCTTCCTCCTACTCCTCTCTCCTATCAGGCACCCACGTAGAGTCAGTGACCTCATCATCACTATCGAAAACCTGGCAGTATGCTCCAGCTGGGGGAACATCACTGCCAGATTGCTGTCCCTCTCGGCCACCCCCTCTCCCTGGGCTCACATCAATGCCTTCCTCTATCTGTGATCCATCATTGAAGCCTTCAAAACGCTGCGCATCTTCATTTAGCATGTACCCAACACTGTGTTGAAACAGTTCGGGGGACTCCTCAGGAGGACACGTGGGACTAGGGAAGGATTGTGTGATGCCATTGTGCAGAGGGAAGAGGAAGCCTTGGCAGCTGCTTTGCCAGACAAACTAAGATCAGTCTGTGTAAGAGAGGATGAGGAGGATGAGGACGGCTTGGTCATCCACTCTACTAATTTCTCTGCATGTTGAGGCTCAACACCGCCAGCTCCCGAAAAGAAGGATGAGCGGTCACGGCCACGTGCTGAAGAGGATGCACCGTGTCCACCACCAGCGTTGCCTCTAGATGCAGAGCCTGCTTACCCTTGTGACTCTCTTTGTTGTCCTTTCAGACATTTTAATGCGTTTAGGTGTAAATAAACAACAGACGTGCACTTACAGTAAATACATTTACGTGCTATTAAAGAGCAAACTTGAACTTACAGTAAATGCGTTTACGTGCTACTAAAGAGCAAACTTGCACTTACAGTAAATGCTTTTACGTGCAAATAAACAGGACACGTGCACTTACAGTAAATGCTTTTACGTGCTATTAAATAGCAAACTTGCACTTACAGTAAATGCTTTTACGTGCTATTAAAGAGCAAACTTGCACTTACAGTAAATGCTTTTACATGCAAATAAACAGGACATGTGCACTTACAGTAAATACGTTTATGTGCTATTAAAGAGTGAACTTGCACTTACAGTAAATGCATTTACTTGCTACTAAAGAGCAAACTTGCACTTACAGTAAATGCGCTTACGTGCGATTAAAGAGCAAACTTGCACTTACAGTAAATGCGCTTACGTTTGATTAAACAGCAAACGTGCACTTACAGTAAATGCAAAGTCAGAGCTGTCTGGTAGTGAAGAGAACATAAAGGTTTCTAAGGAGCTCTTACCCAAAAAATTACAACCTTCAAAACTCAACAGTGATTATAAGGCCCCGTGTTCCGGTAAAAGCAGCGATTATGGATGCCGTACATATACAAGACTAAGTGATGAGGAGACGCTCAGCGATTCTTGCACGGAAAGCTTACTTTGGAGTGATGAGGATTACAACAAAGAGATCGTTGTCACGCCTGCTGATGGTTTTCTAAATGTTGGCCGCAACAGGAGCAAGTACAGCTCTGCCAAGCAAAGACTTGTAATGGACAGTATGGATGAGAATGCTATGGATGCAAATATGGGCGAACTGTTAGATCTCTGCTCAGGAAAGTTTAAGGAATCACAATCCAACACCAGCCAGCCTGATGCAAATGGCTCCAAGATAGGGGTTATGGATGAGTTGCTGGGACTCTGCTCTGGAAAATGTGTATGTCAAGATGATGGTTCAAATCAAGAATCTTTTAGTTGTACAAAGGCTCATGCTGAAAATGAGAAAAGTGACCTAATGTCTGAAGCAGTTGCTCTCTGTTCCGGTTCTTTCACCAACAGAGAAAATGAGGCCGGGATTGAGGATTTCCATGTGATGATAATGACAGCGAAGAGCTTGCAGAAATTAAAAGTGGTGCAGAAGATGAAGAGGAGGTGGAAATGGCAGTGAAGGAGGGGGATGACGCCCTGCAGGATGAGGCGTCTGCTGAGGATGAGACGATCCAGTGTGTGGTGTGTGAGGACTGGTTTCATGGTCGGCCCCTAGGGGCAGTTCCATCGGAGCACGTTGAGTTTCATGAGATGGTGTGCCAGGGCTTTATGGATCACTGTTCATTTCTTTGGGCCTACTCTGCCAAGTTAGGAGTTCTTAGTGTCACCAAGATTACCAAAGCAGAAACGGAACATGAAGATGTTAAAGTTGATGAATGTCCTACGGAAACAGACAACACTCAGAATGGACTAACAATAAATAATGAAGAATGTGTGGAAGATAACGACGATGAGGAGGAGGCAATTCTTAGAAAGCTAAATCTGAAGGACTTTATTGAAAATGAAGCTGAACTTTCTGGAAGTGAAAAATCCCTGACCGCTTCAGGGCAAATGCAGTGGCTGAAGTGTAGGAAGTAGGGGTTTGCACATCTTCAGTTTTCAGTCAGTTGCTTGATGGAAATAAAAAAAAAAGTGTGTCCAATATCCACTGAGCCTTGTGAATGTAGTAAGGCAGGCGATATTCATGACTTTCCCATAATTTTTTATTTTTTTTTAATTCTCTTTATTTCATTATTTTTCATATAAAAACAGGTCATATACAAAATTTTTATTTATACAAAATAAAAAAACATTTTTCCTTCCCCGCATACTGTAATCTTGGATTTGACCCCTGGTGGCTGCATCCTTTTCTCCTTCTCTCCCTACCCCTCCCCCCTCCCATCTGAGACTTCCTATTAGCTCCTTGGGGTTTCATTCCTGATATCCTATTTCAAGTAACCACGGTTTCCATATTTTGTCAAATTCCTTGATGTTTCCCCTTTTGATATAAACAGTTTTCTCTTTCCATACCGTTTCTGTCACACTATTAGTCCACTCTCTTATTGATGGGGGGTTTACTGCCTGCCATCTTTGAGCGATTAGTTTTCTTGCCTGGAATAGGCACCTTACTACCGCTTTTGTCGTACTCGCCAGCCCTCCCCTTTCTTCCCATATTCCCAATATACACGTTCTAGGGTCCATCCCCAGCCTGGTCCCATATGTTTTGTTAATGATTCTGATGATCTCCAACCAATACCTAAATAGTTTAGGGCATCTCCATATCATGTGTAATAGGTCCCCCGTATCCTGGCATCTGGGACATACTGCGTCCGATTTGCAGCCAAAGCTAAATAGTTTTTTTGGGGTATAATATGCCCTGTGTATCATCCTTAAAAAGGATATCCTTTGGGCTGGTGAAACTGTGGCCATTTGCCCTCTCTCCAATACCATCCTCCATTGCTCTTCTGTTATGGTTCCCACGTCTTCCTCCCATTTCTTTTTACTTTTAAGCTGCATTGGTCCCCCTATGTTCTCCTCGCAGATATATGGGTAGATTACGGATATAAACCCTTTCTTCTCTATCCCCCCTCTTATTCTTTGAGGTATTCGTGCCTTTATCCAGTTCGGCCCTACTCCTTTAAACTGGGTGTTTAATGCATGCCTAGCTTGTAGATACCTGTAGAACATGCAATTGGGAATTTCATATTCTTCTCTCAGGGTGGCGAATGTTTTTAAGGTCCTACCCTCGTATAGCTGAGCCAGTCTTGTTATCCCTTTTACTGCCCATTCTCTAATTGCTCCCACTGTTTCGAGCTCTTGTAGGTTCCTGTTATTCCATAATGGCGCATATTCTGTCACTCCCACCTGCCCTTCCTCTATCGTTATGGCTTTCCACACTTTAGTTATCATCTTAACTGTCGGGGTCTCGTTAATAAATGAGTTGGCCTCCATCACCTCCATTAAGCTACCATTCGTGTCCTCTCCTAATTCCATTTTACCTCCGATATGCTGCAGCTGTGCGGCCAGGAAGTAGCTACGCGGGTGGGGTACTGCCATTCGTCCCTCTCTTATTGACAACTGCAGAGTCTGTAGTCCTATTCTAGTGAGTCCTCCCTTCCATATTAATTCCCTGAACAGGGTGTCAATCTTGTTGAACCATTTTTTATGTATCCATATTGGTGTATTATGAAGTACGTAGAGTAATTGTGGCATCCATACCATTTTAATCAGGTTGCACCTCCCCGCCATTGATAGTGGGAGATGCCGCCAGATTCCTATTTTCTTTTTAAATTTAAGCATTATTGGTTCCAAGTTATTCTCTATGTATTTATTAAGATCTGGTGTAATTGTTATGCCTAAATACAAAATTTTCCCCACTGTGTCCAGCTGTGGAGATACCTCCTGGATCCGGTTCCTCATTGGATCTATCGGCATGAAAGCCGATTTCTCCCAGTTTATCACCAGGCCGGATATATTGCCAAACTCTCTAAAAATTGTCATTGCTCTTCTAATGGAGTGGTCGGTGTCACCTAGAAATAGCAGAACATCATCCGCATATAGAGCAATTTTTTCCTCTTGGATTGGCCTTATAAGGCCCTTCATTATCCTGTCCGCTCTTATAGTCATGGCCAGTGGTTCCATGGCTAATGCAAAGAGCAGGGGTGATAATGGACACCCCTGCCTTGTGCCCCTCTCCAACTTGACCTTTCTTGAATATTCATTATTGACTCTAATTTTTGCGTTAGGGTCATTATACAATGTTTTAATCCATCTGATGAAGGTGGGGCCAAACCCATAGGCCTCTAGGGCATACCAAATATATTCCCATTCTAGACTGTCAAAAGCTTTGACTACGTCTAACGCCATGACTGCCCTATTGCCGGTGTTTTCTGTCGGGATTTGTAGGTTAAGGAATACCCTCCTAATGTTTATGCTAGTTGATCTACCAGGGATGAATCCTGTTTGATCCTGATGTATGAGTCTAGGGATTATTTTATTTAATCGACTGGCCATGATTTTGGCCAGGATTTTAGCATCTGCACATAGGAGGGAAATGGGGCGGTATGATGATGCTTCCAGTGGGTCCTTCCCCTCCTTGTGCAGTACTATTACCGTGGCTTCTGTCATTGAGGTGGGCAATTTACCCTCCGCCATAGCCTCGTTAAATACTTTCAACAGTTCCGGGAGCAATACTTTCCCATAATGCCTGTATGTCTCTACTGGTAGTCCGTCAGGCCCCGAGGACTTCTGATTTGCCATTTCTCTAACTGCTATCTGAACTTCTTCTAGTGTTATTGATTTCTCCAATTGTTCCATCTCTGTTTCTGTGAGGGATGGCAGTTCTAAATTTCTAAAAAATCGTTGCAATTCCTCTCCTCCCGCTGTTCTTTGAGACTTATATCGTTTTCCATAGTATTTTCTAAATATTTCCGTTATTTCTGCCACATTTGTGGATATATTACCATTGCTACTTTTAATAGCCGGAACAGCAGAGGGAGTGGAATTTGTTCTTATTAAATGGGCCAACATTCTTCCTACTCCCTCCCCCTCCCCGTATGCCGCTTGTCTTTGGAACATTCTCTTGTTTTCTGATTTCTTTGTCAGTTCTATTTTGTATTCTTGCTGCTTATCTAGCCAGATGTTTTTCTTCTCCTCTGTTGGATTTACTATATATTCCTTTTCGGTGTTCGCAACTTCATTTCTAATTCTGTTTTCCCGTTCTTTGGAGATCCTTTTTACTTTTGCCACATGTTGGATACATATGCCCCTAAGGAAGGCCTTCAGCGTATCCCACATTACCCCCCGCGTTGCTGTCCCCTCATTAAAATCTATGAACTCTTTTATTTTGCTCATTATTCCCTCGGGGTCTCCCATTAATTCGAACCATAGGGGGCTTATTTTCCATTCCATAGGTGATCTTCTTCCCTCAAGATTCACTGTGAGTATCACTGGGGAGTGATCTGATATTCCCTGCGGTGCATATTCTATTTCCCTAACTATTTGGGAGGCTTCCACATTGCCCACGACTAAATCAATCCTGGACAAGGTGCCATATGTGCTAGAGCAGCAAGAAAACTGTATCCCCTCTGGATTTCTCTTCCTCCATATATCAAACAACCCTGGCTCTTGTAAAAACCAATACAGGACAGTCTCCCGTGTATTTAAAGTTGGAAACCTATCGATTTTTTTATTTAATACTTCGTTAAAGTCCCCCATTGCAATGACTGGTATCCCGGGTTTATCCAGGATAAAATCCAGGAGTTTATGCATTACCGCTAGTTTGAATGGGGGAGGGATGTATATATTGGCGAGTATATATTCTCTACTCTCTATTACACAATGTAGAAAAACATAGCGCCCCTCATCATCTATACTGGCCCTCCTGCAAGTAAATCCCACTCCCCCTTTTACCAGGATTGTCACCCCTCTGGAATACGATGTATGGACTGAGTGGAATTTATGTTGGAATTTTCTATATGGGATCTGTGTTTAACTGTCATTGGTAAAGTGGGTTTCCTGTAAACAAATTAATCCTTCCTTGTGCCCTTCTAATGCATCAAAAACAACTGCTGTTTTAGCTGGTGTCCCCATCCCTCGGACGTTCCAAGATCCTATTTTCAAGGTTCTACTCATTTATACATACAATTATATAGGCATACATTTCATAAACCGATAACTCTCTGTGATAATATTATTTCTTAATTCAGTGCACATAGCATACCAGTCATCTAGTGATTTATCTATTATATTCCGTGTCATTTTACTCAATTTACTCAACCCCGTGTGATGTAGTATCCGTGATTTTCTATTTATTACCACCCTAAGTGCTAATCGTGTATATCTTTTATTTATCCACTTTATACCAAATCCAGTGTCTTGCCCCAAATGTGTCTCGCCATTATCAACCACCCTACGCCCCTCCTCCCCCCTCCCCCCACCCCTCTTCCCCCACCTTCCTAGGTATCCCCTGAGGGCTAAGTTGGTGACCGGTTCCACTACTACCATTCGTCCATTCAATCTCCCCTCCATCCCCCTCCCACCACCCCCTTTTCCAATCGCACCATTGCTCCATTCTTGTCCTATTCCTCTCATTAAGTAAGTGCTCCCCTCCCGCCCCCCCTCCTCCCCCCTAATAATGTATTTAATCTTTATTTTAGTTGACCCCTCAATCCCCCCGTCAGTCCTTAAGAATTTATGTGTTCCCTGCTTCCCCTATTGATAATTGATCTTTTTTCTCCTGCAGCCATATCTCCGCTGCCTCAGGCGTGTCGAAAAAAAAAGATCTGCCCATCGTTGATACCCGTAGGCGCGCCGGGTATAATAAGCCATATGAGAGATTTATCTTTTGCATTTTGCGTTTAACCTCAATAAAGCCCGCCCTCCTCTTCTGAAGCTGAGGGGAAAAATCAGGATAAAATGAGACCCTAGAACCTTCAAAAAAAATATTTCCCATCTCTCTGCTCTTTCTCAATAAAGTCTCTTTATCCCTATGGTTCAGAAATTTTAAGAGCATCGATCTCGGGCGGCCTCCGGAGGGAGGCGGTCTAAAGGGAACTCTGTGTGCCCTTTCTATGATAAATGCCTGCGAAAAAGTCTCTTTTCCAAATACCTTTATAAACCAATTTTCTAAAAATTCTATCGGCTGGGACCCCTCGCTTTTCTCCGGGAGCCCCACCAGCCTGATATTGTCTCTCCGGAGTCTGTTCTCGATTTCGTCCACTTTTTCCTCTATTTTGTCCGTTTGTGCCTTCAGATCCTTAGCATCTTGTTTAATGGGGTGCAACTCGTCCTCTATTTGGGATATCCTCCCCTCCACCTCCAGTATCCTTTCGTTAGTTTTCTGTAACTCCTGTCTCACCGATATCAGTTCCTCTTTTATGCCCTTCATTTGATTGCATACCTCCCCCAGTGTTCCTTTGCATTCATTCACCGTGAGGAGTACATCTTTAATTGTCGGCGCTTCTTCTGGTATGGTGTTTTCTATTGGACCTGCGTCCACTATGAAAGTGTTTTTGTTAGCCGATGTTTTAATTGTCACCCCGCCTCCTAGACCTTGGCTTCTTCTGTCTATATTTGTTTTCCCTGGGGCCGGGGGTACCTGGGAGGGGACGCTTTTGCTGGGGGTTTGCTCTGCATGAGCATATTTTTCCAATTTAGCCGCAGCTGTAGCCGCTACCCCCCCCTTATCTTTGTCCTTGGCCGATCTTAGTGATTGTGAGCCCGACATTACTACTGAAGGGGAGTCAGCTTTTTAAAAGTGGCTGAAATAGCTGGTATCTGATAACAGTGATAGTTGATAGGTGATAACTGCTGATAACTGCTAGCTGAAATAACTGCCGGGGGGGGGGAGAGTGGCAGAACTGTTTGGTTTCAGTTTTTAACTTTATAGTTTTAACCGCCCAGGTTTTTTAAGAAAAAGAAGGAAGGCAAAAAAGAAAAGAAAAAAAAAAGAAAAAAGAAAATCTTTTCTCGCTCGTCTGAGAAGCGGTTCCTGAAGGGTAATCTGTCCGTCAATCAGATAACTGTGTAGCCTATTAATGCACCAGGGTTACGTAAGGTTACTTGCGGTATTCGCAGTATTCAGTATTCAGTGTATTTAGTATGGGGTCCTAAGATGCTTAATTCGGCCCTAGATATTAACCATATTAACCAGTTCCACATCCAGCAACTTAGGTACAGAGTTCCATATATATTATGCCAATATCACATCATCACAACATCACAGTTTTATTATGAGTTACTCACTCCGATCTTTTCCAAGCTGCAGTAATATGTAATATGTTGCAGGGGCTACAATCTGCGATCTGCGAGTTGTGGTCAGCCCCCCCTATGTTAAATCCTTTACCTGCTCACTTCTCGCGCTGCTGGTACTTGAGAGCTTGAGAACTTATATTTTTATCAATCGGTTGGTACAGCGTAGACCATAGATGTAACACAAACCATAATAATCACCAAGCAGTGAGATTTCAGGGCTTCAGCAAGATATCTAGGTGCTGACACAAAGATCATTCAGCTCCTCCTTTGCCTCCTTCAACTCAGCTTCTCTGATCGCAGCACTTCTGCTAAGCCAAGCCAAGCCAAGCTGGTCACATGTTAGGTCAGCTGACCCGCTGTACCCCCGTCCAGGTCTCCAGTCCTAGGCAGCTCCTCCGCTAACCTTCCTCCGCAGCACACCGTGGGGAGGGGGCTGGAGGCTCCAGGGATGCCGAAGGTGCCGAGGTACACAGGTGGCTGACGCTGTTGCTGTATTAGCATCCGGGTTTTCTGAGCTGCTGGAGCTGCTGGTTACCGACTAGCAGATGATATGGGCAGGTTACCGGGGGAATAACAGAGGCAGCAGGGACAAGCAGGAATCACTCAGGCTACATGTATGGAGGGTACATGGAGGATGTTTTGCCGGTTTTCTCGTCCTCCTAGGGGGGAGGTAGGGCAGTGGAAAGTGCCGCACACCTCATCTCACATGTCCACCTCTCCCTCAGCACACCCTCAGCACACCGACCTCCACACTCCATGCACCTGCATCCGGTCCCGCCCCCAATCACATGCCGACTTTCCCATAATTGATGATCAGCAGAGCAGGGTCATTGGGGAATCTGAATTGCAAGAAATATACACCCAGACTGAAGCTATTTTTGCCTATGTAAATTATTTGCAGGTTGAGAGCAGTGTGTTAATTTTTATGTTAATGAAATCGGATTTGAATATAAAGGTAGTGTCACATCCTGTGAAACCCAGTCTTTAGAAAGTGTTCTGTCAGAGCAAGTAACGCAGGATAATACTTTGGACTTGACTACCAAGATTCCTCGGGAAGTAAAATCTATTTTTCAAAGTGTAGAATCTGTAATGGCAGGTGAGCCCTCTGAACGTTGTGAAACCTCCATCACTGAAGTGGTCAGAGAGGCTAAATGTACTAATTTAATGGATGCTTTTTTCAAATGTCTTGAAAGGAATGAAGAATATGAGAATTTGTGTCCAATAGTCGATAGTTTCAAAGAAACAAATACTAAAACATGTTTGGGAGACTATGAGGCAAAGATAGCTGAACAACTAGCCATAAACATAATTTCAAAAGTGATTGTAGCTGCTAGACAAGAAATTTTGTCTAGCTCAGTTAATGATGTGTCCAATAGCAGTTGTCAAGTTATTGGTCAGAATAGGGATGTGCGAACAAGTGATGCACAGAGTAAGCAGTTGGTTCAAGAAAGTGACGAGGATTCAGTTTCTGCAAACCTTACATTGGGTTTATTAGATTTTCACCATACTTGTGAGTCTGAACTATCACCAAGTAAGAAACTTGTAAATACAGAATTGACAAATAATGTTTTCCGTCTAGAGCACCAAAGGGAAGAAAAACCGCCTAGTACATCGGTTTGTCAGAGGTCATATGCGTCACACTTTAGTCCAGTTCATAGAAGAACAGATTTTTTTGAGTGTCACCATGCCTTGGAGGATTCCAGTCTTAGGGCCAGATTCTCAGCGGCGCTACGCCTGCGTAAATGTATTTGCGTGGCGTAATTGTAAATGTGCGCCTGCGTATCGATGCGCGGTAAACACAGAACCACATACGCGAGAAAAACTTTTCCGTTTGAGCGGCGAAAATGCTTTAAGCTAGCGCGGCGTAGGCGCATAGTTACGCATCTCAAATATTCAGTTCCCATTGAATTAGTATGCAAATATGCAAATGAGGGAGATGCGCGGATTCCCGAAACTACGCGCGTTCGGCGTTGACTACTCGTGGTGCGCGTAACACAAAAGCCTTGAGTAAACATACCCCTCATAAAAGCACGGGTAACTTTGCTCAAGACCGTGTGCAAGTCAGCTGGAGAGCAACTACAGCAGCACCATAACGGACGAGCTGAGCAATCACACTTACTGGACAAGACATTCGTATGCCAACATGCCAGGGCCAGCCATGGTCTTATCACTACTAATGTATGCAGATGAAGAGGAGCATAGAAGGAGGAGGAGGGTGGCACGTGAGAGGATCTACCGAGCGCGCATGAGCCTCTTTGGCATGGGTGATGAGGAGGTGTATCGCATCTTCAGATTCAGCCCTGCTGCCATCCTGGAAATAACCACAACCCTGCAGGAGGACATCACCAGCCAGACATACCGCTCACATGCACTGCAGCCACTGGTCAAGGTCCTGGCAACACTCCATTTCCTGGCCAGTGGATCATTCCAGCGTACAAGTGGAGTGGTGGCTGGGATGTCACAAACCAGCATAAGCAGATGTCTGCACCAGGTTGTCCCTGCAATCCTCAGACGCATGTCCAACCAGTTCATCAGACCCACCACTGAGCACCTGCGGCAGAAGGCAATGACAGATTTCTACAGAATTGACGGATTCCCACGCACCATCGGGGCCATTGATTGCACACATGTGGCACTACAGCCCCCCCGGGACACAGAGCACATTTACCGCAATCGGAAGCACTGGCATTCCATCAACGTACAGGTGATAGCTGATGCCAAATACCTCATATGGCACGTCCGTGCCAAAGACCCCGGGTCCAGCCATGACAGCTACATATACCGTCAAAGCAACATCCCCGAAGATTTTGAGCAGGACATGTATGGGGACAGCTGGCTGGTTGGTGACATGGGTGGCAGGCATGACTATCCCCTCCCATGATGCACACATCACAAGGGGCACATGCATGACTAACATCCTCCTTTGTTTTCCCTTACAGGTGACTCTGCATTTACACTGGGACCCCATCTAATGACTCCTTTCCGGAATCCCCAAACCAGAGGAGAGAGAAGATACAATGAAGCACACATCAAAACCCGTGCAGTGGTTGAGCGCACATTTGGCCTCCTGAAGTCCCGTTTCCGATGCCTGGATAAGTCTGGGGGGGCCCTATTGTATTCCCCCAACTTTGTGGGTCAGATCATCGGTGCATGTTGCATACTGCACAACTTTGCCATGAGAAAGGGCCTGCAGATTGCCCTACGTGATGACCTGACCCCCCAACCACACAGCCCCCCCCTGCCAGAGGAGACCTCGTCTGCTGATGGAAGAGCAGTCAGGAGGGTCCTCGTGTTACGAATCTTTGACCGTTAAACACACATCAGGACAAACACCATTCATCATGGCACACAGACACTGCACGCCGTGTACACCACTGATGTCCCTAGATCACACACCCCCACATCCACATCACATTGGATTAGCCCAAGTCCAGCATGTAGGACTTGGGAGCAGCAACGCCAGCGTCAAGGCCCCAATGATGTTGCTGTCCATTCATACACCTTTCACACGTCATTCATACAGCCGTGGGGTTAACTTCACCACCACGGCCAAGGGTGACACCCCTTACTGGCAGGAGTGCCACCCCCTCACATTCACACACCATTCACACTGCACCGTGTGCAGTATCAAAAAAAAAAAAGAAGCTCCTAACCAGAGCATAATAAACTGAAAACAAAAAAAGCTCTTAACCAGAGCATAATAAACTGAAAACAAAAAAAGCTCTTAACCAGAGCATAATAAACTGAAAACAAAAAAAGCTCTTAACCAGAGCATAATAAACTGAAAACAAAAAAAGCTCTTAACCAGAGCATAATAAACTGAAATCCCAAAAAATTAATGGGCCTGGCGGGGGCTCCGCCTGGTGCCACGGCTCCTGCCCCTCACTTGCCTGGGGGCAGCCACAGGTGGGGGTGGGGTAGCAGGTGGAGGAGGAGCATCCCCACGTCCCTCCCTGGCTGCTGCATGCCCTCCAGGGCAACCGCTATGCGGGTTTGCACAGCAGTCTGCGCCTCAACTGCAAGGCGCAGGGCATGAACCTCCCCTACAATGTCGGAGGTGGTGGCCTGCAGCTCCCCCAGGCTGGTCAGCGTTGCTGCGCTGTTGGCAGCCAGGTCTTGGATGCCATCCGTAATATGTCCCGAGGAGGCCAGCCTGTCGGCCAGGCGCCTCATCTCCTCCACGACCTCGGACAGGTGCTCATTTTGCTGGTCCTGTTGTCTGGCCAGCTGTTCTGGCAGGACCTTATAAACACCCCTTGTCTTGCATGTGGCCCTTTCCGGGGAGTGGCAGGGGACCGGGCATAAGGGGAGGATGTTAAGGGGCCGGAGATGAGGGGGGGGGAAACAGAGAGACTGGAGAGGTTGGGGGTGGTCACTGAGGGGTTCGAAATAGACGGGGAGATAGCCTGGGCTGGTACGGCCAACCTATCATCCTCCTTCAACACCACATACAGGTCCTGGTCCTGGTCTTGGTCGACGACCTCCTCCTCAACCACCTCCTCCGTTGCGGTGTGCCCACTTCCCTCCCAAGTCCTGTTCCAGGGGGGCAGCCAGAGGGATGCTGGGGGAGGGGATGGATCCTGACGGGCCCTGGCAGCAACAGATGGCCCCGCTCCCTCCTGCACATCTGTGGATGACACAAAAGATGCACATGTTGGTGGTCCCACACACTTGGCACATGTTCCCTTACACCCCTACACATGCTACACAACAGATAGAATATAAAACAACACTTACCTGTCCTCACGGCTGGCTTTCTGGGACTCATAGCCCCCAACTCCCACAACCTGCTCCATCTGCAGGCAGCGGGCAACCACCTTCTCCTCCTCAGTCAGACGGACAGGGCAGGTGGGGCCCCCTCCAGTGCCCCTGGCATGCCGAGCTTGTGTCGCAAGCTTGCCCTTCACGAGACGCCGCAGGTCATTCATTTTCTTTTGAATGTCCTGCGGTGTCCGGACCTCATGAGAGAGGGCATTGACCTGGCATGCGACCTTCATTAGGATCTGATCCCTCCGGGACTTGCTGGTCCGGCCACTGTCTGCCCCATGGAGCCGAGAGTCGTATTTCTCCATTGCCCTCACAACAATGGCCCTCTCCTCTGGCGAGAAATTTTTCTTCCTCCTCTCCTTAACAACAGTAGCCATGGCAAAAGCACAACTTTTTCCCGTAACAATCACCAAAAATAGGAGTCTGTTGCGCTGCACGGGCGCATGTGTGGCCGCATTATATACCCTGCGCCGGGGGATCGTAGGCCGGCTTGGCGCATGCGCAGAAAGGCATCCACGTCACAGTGCGGGTCATCCACGTCACGGCGCGGGTCATCCACGTCACGGCGCATGCTCCGTTCGTCCCGGCCTTCATTTGCATGGGGTCACGCTTCATTACAATGCAACCCGCCCACTTCCCTCCTACTTTGGAGTTGCGCTGGATTACGCCGATGCTTTTACGCGACGCTGGCGCATCTTGGAGCGCATTTACTTAGGGAATACGGTACTTGCCACTCCGCGTTACGTCGACGTAGTGCATCTGAGATGCGCAACGCCTGCATAATTATGCGCGCATCTACGAGAATCTGGCCCTCAGTGTGTTTACATCTGAAGAAGGCATCCACATGGATGATCCATTGCAGAGCACAGTGTTATCAGCTCTTGGTATTGGTTATGACTCGCTGAGTTCTTCAGGGATTGAGCTATTGAGGGAAACCTTTGTGTCCATTGAAAAACCAATTAAGGTTTTGCATGGTTTACCAATGAAAATGAGTATATTACAGAGCAAGGAACACCCTCTTATGTACCTCAGCCGAAATTTGAAGACCAATAGGAGAATAGGTGGTTCCTGGCCCTTTAGGAATTTAGTATTGTCGTAACGCATCGCCCCGGTGTTAAAATGGGGAATGCAGATGGTTTGTTCCGAGTGCATGCGTGCCTGCCAACCTGTGTCCCAACCCTAGGGTTGAAACAAGAGGGGGGGGGATGTGACAGAAAGTCAGGTAAATCTGTGTGTGTTGTCACAGACGGGAGATATATTTCTGCCTTGTTTAAAAAATACACCAATTACTATTAGGCGTCGGCTGCAGAGATGGCCAGAGAGGTTTGGGGCGTTAAAAAGGTTTCAGCTGTTCAGAATTAAGCAATTAAAGCCCCTATAAAGACAGCCTATAGTAACCAAAGAGAGAAAATATGGGATTTTGAAAAACGTAGTACTCACCGATATTGTCGGGGGGTGCAATCCAAATTACAATATAACACAACAATAAAAAACAAAAAAGAAAATAGACTGCTGCACAGCCTTAAGAGTTAACTACAAAAATGTATTAGAATAAGTATCAAAAAAGAACACATGTATGTCAGGTATAAAAACTCAGGTCCACATATCAATGGTAGACCAACCCAGGGATGGTCCCCCCGGATGCCCACTCAAAAACGGCTTATACCAGTAACTAATGCTCGATCATCCCAAGGGGAGATCAGAGTCTACAAAAAATAGTGCCCCCACCCTCCACATAACACACAGAAGTCCCCCCCCACACTAAATTGCACACCGGGGCCCCAACTATTGGCAATATTTCCTAATGGTTCCCACAAATAGCAGTGATTCCCTGTAATTCAGGTGAAAAGATCACTGGCTAGATGATGGAATACCACATAATTGAATACCTGGAAAAGGGGACATGAAAAAATCCACTGACTAGTGGTAATAGTAGCACTGATCCAATAGAGACTGATGATGGACAAAAAATCAATGTAACAAAAAGAAGGATATTGAGCCTAATAGCTCACTGAGAAAAGTTCTCCCGTTGAACTCGCCGTGTCAGGCTTAGTATTATTTCCTTATAAGAAAAATTTCATTGGTAAATAGATGTAAAGGAGATATTCAAGCAGAGACACTGTAATGTTAATCTTCACAATAAAATTCACCTGAAACACAATGATATTGCCATAGATAGTGGGCAAGTTCCCATAGCATATGGGTAACGTCCATTCAAAGCTTCAAAGCAAATATATCCATATAGTGCTTATTAATCCTATTAGGCAGCTCACATTCCATGAGATTTATATCAGCTATTATGAATGGATGATAGGTGATTGGGCATATAATATGCTAGTTGGTAGATGACAGTGTTGTAGTAATATTCCTCAGCAGTGTTTGTGCAGGGTTTACTCACGGTTTTGCTGTCATTCATAGCTCTAAATAGTAGCTATTTTCTCCAATCACGCACTGCTCAAAGGGATTGCAACCAAACCATCCATTTATGCATAAAGCTTGAAGCGCTACTCCTAAAGGTAGCAATATCAGGTGAATCGGTATGATAGTGTCCAAGGTAGTTCAGCGTCTCTGATAATGAGTTGTTGATTGCAATGTCCAGAATAAAAATAAAAATAAAATTATTCAATCTCCAAAGACAATGGCTGGAAGCCAAGTGTTGTAATTGTCCTCAGGGTGTGCTTTTCATGTCTCCATCAGTGTTCTGACGAAGTTCCGATACCCACGGAACGAAACATGTAAACTCTTGGGGAACAGGGACCCCCCTATGCACACTTCAGCCTCACGTTTTTTCCTTCATCAGCTCGGTAATATTGTACCTTGAGCAGATATACCACTGCTTACTGGGCACATATACCCCCTTCCTGCCCAGGCGAAATTTCAGCTTTCAGCACTGCGTCGCTTTAGGCCTCGTACACACGATCAAATCTGTCTGCTGGAAACGGTCTGCTAGACCGTCCCAGCAGACAGATTCGATCGTGTGTACGGCCGAGCCGACGGATTTGGCCACCCGACAGATTTCAAAGCATGCTTTGAAATCTATCGGGTGGGAATCCGTCCGCCCGACATGTCTGCTGGTTAGTACACTTACCAGCAGACATGCCGTCCCGTACCGCCGCCGAATGGATTCGGCACATGCGCGGAAGTGTTTTACTTCCTGGTGCGGTGACGTGGCGGCGTCTCAACGTCACCGCCACGTCAGCGCGCCGTCTGCTGGCGGGGATTTTGGTTTGCTCGTGTGTACACGCGAGCAAACCAAAATCCTAACAAACAGATTTGTTCAAATCGGTCGGTCCGACCGATTTGAACAAATAGATTGCCTCGTGTGTACGAGGCCTTAAATTAAAATTGCGTGGTCCTGTGACGTGGCTCCCAAACAAAATTGGCGTCCTTTTTTCCCCACAAATAGAGATTTCTTTTGGTGGTATTTAATTATCTCTGCTGTTTTTATTTTTTGCGCTATAAACAAAAAAGTGAAAATTTTGAAAAAAAACCACAATATTTTTAACTTTTTGCTATAATAAATATTAATTTTTTGGAAAAAAATATCTTTTTTTTCTCAGTTTAGGCTGATATGTATTCTACATATTTTTGGTAAAAAATAAAAAATCGCAATAAGCGTAAAGTAATTGGTGGCTACAAAATAGGGGATAGAATTCTGACAATTTTTTTTTTTACTAGTAATACGGTAATTTGCGAATTTTGGCAGGACTGTGATATTGCGACGAACACATCGGACACTTTTGACACATTTTTGGGACCATTCAGATTAATACAGTGTTGAAAATAATATGAATGTATGAATTCTGACCATCCTCTGATTCCAGTCAAACAGGCCAGGATACCTGCCCCCCCCTGGCTGGCTTGCAAATCTGGAAACCCTGCTTTGATGATCCAGGAAGTTCAGTAAAATCTCATCAGAAGTGTAGACGTACAGAAAACTGGTGAGATTGCTGGCTGATAAGTTTATTTGTTAAGCGTTTGTATTGTAGTGTTCATGTGTGTTAGGTCTTTAGCCAGTCACGGGTACTGGTGAGTGAGGGGAATGATCACCCCTGGATATGCGATATAGCCTGCAGATTGACAGGATAGACTACACATCTTTGCAGAAAAACTGGGAGAAATACATATATATTTGTTATGATTTTTATTTTTTATTGAATTTTAAGTTTTTATTTTTAGTTCATTTTTTTTTTATTACCCATGTGAAAGTGAAAAGAGCTTTCTGTTCCTAGAGAAGGTATGCACAACTGTGCGGAAAAAGTGGGATAGGTATATATTTTTTTATATTTTCGTTTTTTTTTTTTTTTTTACTTTGAAGTTTTATTTTATGTAATTTTTTTGGTACCCAGGTGAAAGTGAAAATAGCTTTCTGTTCCTATAGAGGATCAATGTGGCCTGCAATCTAAAAGGGCTAGAAATCAGTAGTGATGTTGGAAAAGCATTGATTGCTGTGCTCGGAACTCAAGTTTAAATAGCTTTAAAGAACGTTTTTTTTTTGTTGTTGTAGTTTTATTGTTTGTATTGTGCAACTGGCCAGGCTTTTCAGTTGAATAGTGAGATTAGCATAACAATGGATTTTTGGAAAAGACCTTATGAGACATGGTTTTAATAAAGTACAAAATGAATGGGTTAACACATGTGGAAATTATGGATATTGTGGCTGTTATATAGCTAAGATTGTGTGATGCAGATGGGTAAACAAATTGAACAATTAGGATGATTTAGTGTGTATTGGAAAGAAGTTAGTATGGATAGGAAAATGTATGTTGAGGGAACAGTGTATCGCATCTTTAGAAAAGAAAGAGGCTGTGAATGAATCTGCGATAAAAGTACTTAAAAGAGAGTTTCAAGAATATAAAACTCAAATAGCCCAAAAGGATCTATCTTTGGAAGCACAAGCAATGGAGAAAATGCACAGCCATTGTTGTGCTAACAAGGATACACAGCCCAGTGTGACAAAAGAGCAGGGGGAAGAGAGGCTAATAGAAGAGCAACCAGTATGGTCAGCTGACAAGACAGAAGAGGCCGATCACAGTTCGCCTCTATTTACTCCTGCGTCACAAAGTACTTGGCCAGGATCTACAATTTTAAGAAGTGAGGGTGGCACCCAATCCACGACACTCTCCATACAAGATCGCACAAATCTGTGCCAGATTTTGGGAAAATTTGACACAAGCGCCTCACCCATTAATCTCTCAATCAGGCTGGAAGCTGTAGTGACACAGTACATTTTAAACGATAGGGATGCATGCGCACCCCTTCGTGCATGGCTTCCATTGCAACTGTGTGGAGAACTGCAACCACCAGTCGGGAATCATAGAGGTCTATCTCCCGAGTTAAACTCAAATTGGGGGAACTCGGCAGATAGAATGAGGGAAATGCAGCGCATAATGGGAGGAAGGGATACTAGGGGTTCAGATGCCCTAGAAAATACTAAATTTAGAAGGGGAATTGATCCAATACTCTTTTGCAGTGAATATTTCACCATTTATAAGGCTACATACAATTGTCCTGATATGTCTCACGATGACAGTAGTTTTCTGTGTTCTATGGCCAATAAGTGCACATGCATAGATTACCATACCAGAATTGCGCTGAGGAATGCCACCTCATACCAGACCTTTGTAAATATATTAAGGGACTGGGTTCGGGAGACAGATTAAGACAATAGGCCCCATAAGAGAATTGCAGAAGTAGCCGAAAGCACAGTAGTGGTGACACCCCCCGCAAATGCCAACTTCGCAATAAAGATAGAAATTAAGGTTGAAAAGTTAAATGGAAATGCGGTAACCGCATTAGAAAATTATTCTGTTATTGAGACATCTGATGAGTCCATAGCTAGTGACTACTCCTCGGATGATCAAAGTATAGAGTCTGTTCAGAGTAATGTTATGCAACAACGTGTGTCTCCATAGTTTTATACTCAGAGAAGGCACCAGCCAGGGAGACTAACCCTTAAATGTTTTTTGTGTAAAAAGGGGGGTCACATTGCCAGATTTTGTTGGGGGGCGAATAATAGCAAAATAAGATCTCAACACCCCAAAACTACCCCAAGACGGTATGAAGTGTATTCGGTGAGATGGGGTAACCCTAGGCATAGAGTCCATAATACTCAATTAAGACAGGGGAGTCACTATCATGAAAAGGGGGAGGAGCCACATGTTCATTCAAGTATAGCAAGGGGAGGAAACAGTGGTAGCACCCCTTAAAGAGCTGCAGGGATGGTGAGAATTTTCGGGCCAACGTTTCTTTGCGATGAATAAGGATTTAGATGCGAGTTGGAGATTTAACGGATATGTTTGGAAAATTATAGAGGACCTTGATATATGTATATTTTCGAGGATAAGCCTCTTATTTGAATTTTTTTAATCTAACCTTTGATTTTTTTTTTTGTTTTGTAATTTTTTTTCTCCCTCTCTCATGTAATTTTGTATTATTCAATTATTTTTAAATTATTATTATTTTAATAATTTAAATTTTTCATTTTTTTTTCATTTTTCAATTTTTTTATTATTTTAGTAATTTTCATATTTTTTTATTATAATTTTTTAATAATTTGAATTTTTTTATTATTATTTTTATTTCATTTTTTATAGGTTTTTTTATTATAATTTTTTTTTTTTTTTGTTCAGGTGGAAAAATTGTTAGGGTTAGTACACCTGAAAAGAATCATTAGCAACTGACTTGGTGGTCCTTGAATTATGTCCTCAATTAGCAGCTGGCTACAGAAGAAAGCCATTTTTAGCTGCGGGAATTGCGTTTTGTTTTTCTTTTGTTGGCTTTTCTTTTCATTCAGGTGGAAAGAATTCCAATATTTTGTCATTTGTCCACCTGAAAGTGGGAGTAATGCATGGGTGCATGGATCTTAAAGTACAGATAATGCATTGTTTTTTTTATTGCTTAAAATTTAGAATTTTTGAGAAGCAACGGTCACATTCATTTTTTTTTTATATTTTAGATTTTTGCTTGTACCATTTTAGAATGGTTTCATCCTAGAGGAATCATGGTGATTTGATAAATTGTTTAGAAGTCAGGAATGCTAAATTCCTGTGTTATGAGATATTATCGATAAGAATTTGATTCTGCTCTTGTTCTTTAATTCCAAAATCTTGGTGGAGCGAAATTGGAGAGGATTCTGGAACAGAGATAAAGAATGTTCATCTGGTTGGCAGTTCGTCTGTGCCATACCACACCGAAAATTTGTTCTGATAAATGTTCAGGAGAGAAAAGATTCAGATTAATACCTGAAATATAAGGTTTCTTTTTCTTAAGGACAATTTTTGCACTAATACTGAATCTGAAAGACTTTGCCCAACAACGAGACGTGTGAAACATTTTGCCAAAGTCTCTCCTGTCATTTATGGATGCAAACAGACTATGAATACAAATGCAATGGGTTGGAGGTTGGGGAAGGAATATAACGTATCCAATCCTTCAGAACAAAAGATGTAAAATATGTTTTTTATTGTGGGAGGAGGAAATGAAAGAAGGAAATGTTTTTTTTTGTTCACATGTATTGACATAACTGGATTTGGTGCAGGTACCTAGGAGGCTGGCAAACGCTGGTGAAACGCTGGCTACCAGGGTACAGTATGCTGTCATCACATGGCGCTTCAGCATCTCACAATGGTTGATAGAATCCTACCCTATATGTGCTAAATATACCCTGAATCAAGTACGGTATATTAGTGGCTTGCTCCCAAAGATGTGCGGACACAGGTTCAGGGCATGTATCTCTGAGGAGTAACCAGAAGAGGAGGGATGTATTCAGCACTATATTGCGGGAATAGGACCCAGTGTAACGTGGCTTGAGATTTTGTCAACCAGGATGAGAGGTGGTAGAGAGTGTCAGATGGTATAGGACAGGTATATGTCATTGGCTCTGGCGTGCACGCAGCGGTAGGTGGAATTATGGACCACCATCAAGCTGATTGTACAGTCTCTCTGTGAGGGCCAGTGGCCTGATGAGTTAGCATCACCGCTCAGTAAGACCTTGCAAAGCACTTCGCTTACAATAATCCAAACTGGTAGTCGAATTCCTGGATGGGCTGTACTGGTTTGGATTGTGAAAGGTTGTGCAGACTCGGTCTGTATATTTTGTGGCGTCAAGGGGCTTACTGACTGGGTATTCTATCTTGTTGCATCTGTGGCCAAGTGACCCACATGTGGTCAGAGAGTACAGAGCTGGGGCAGGTTTATTTTTCCCTCTATCGAAAGCATGACCACGATCTCCTCTGCATACCAGGTCAATACACAGTACTGTGTTCTGGATGGAGAGATCATTGCTGGGAAGGAAGCACCTGGTTATTATTTAGGGTGTAGACAAATTTGTCCTTGTCCTAAAGGATACCAATGTAACGTCAGTCATGAAACAAGGGTATTTCTTGAACCTAACAGTAGGTAGAGGTGCAGGATATACCCTGGGCATAGTCACTGAAGTCGAATCACAGGGATGGAATTCTGTGTGTTTTTTACTTTTTATCATTTTTTTGAGATTTATATGTGTTGTTAGACTCAAAACTTATATAGGAAGCTCTCCTGCTTACCTATGCGAGTTGAGGGACAAATTGACGGTAATTTCTCTTAGTACAAATTAGAGGCTTTGCTGCCAATTTAGATCCCCGAGATATCGCAGACAGGCCAAGTTGCAGTCGGAAAAACCACTGTGCAAGCCTGCATAATCCCGACCTGTACTTACAGTAAAGAGTTATAGGAGGTTGTGAGCGGGATACGCGATTTGATGGGTCATATGTAAATATGTATATTAAGGTGTTGGGTGATATATGTCATGGTGTAAGGTGATAACGGTGTGTTTTAGGCTAATAAGATGGGCAAGAAAGATGCTCCTCGGGGCTCTGTAGCTGAAAGCTGGTTAATATTCTGTTCTGAGTGTGTGCTGGTGAATAGTGAGCGAATGGACACCCCCTTGCCCGGCCTATACTGCGCCCCTGCATGAAGATGTCAGAAAGAAAGAAGAAGATACAGAATGGAGACATAGAAGTCATCACGGAAGAGTGATGTTGGTGTGTCACCCAGTAGCAAAGCGGCACATGTTGAGGATCACAGCACTTTAAAACCATTATGGACTGTCCCAAAGAGCTGTTTCTGAAGCACATGTTGGAAGGAAGACAGTTGATGACTGTTCCAGAGGTATTGATTCTGAGACACATGTTGGAAGTCAGTTATGGACTGTTTCATAGGAGCCGGTTATGAAGCCTATGGTAAAGAGGCGCAACACGGTAAAACCACTGTGGGCTATTCCATAGGAGCTGTCTCTGAGGCGCATGTTGAAGAATGCAACACATTGAAACAGTAGAGGACTGTTCAGACCACATGTACTGTTCGAGGGGAGCCATGTCTAAAGAAGGAGGATATGCGCCTTATTAGGCGCAAAGCGGCATATGTTGAAAATAATATGAATGTATGAATTCTGACCATCCTCTGATTCCAGTCAAACAGGCCAGGATACCTGCCCCCCCCAAGGAATGTGATAAGTTAAACTTGTCTCCAGGGAGTCTAGGAGGAGGACAGCTGTTGGGCAGTCTCCGCAAACAAACAAACAAAAGACATTGATTACGACAAGGATCAAAGGAATCCCAGTGGCTAGGTAGGGAATGAACAAGGATGTGAGTCATGAAATGCAACGATTGGTTGAAAATCAGATGGGCAGGCAACATGGGAGGCGTTGCGAATGATTAATGAGTGAGGTTTGGTAAAAGGAGTTTGGAAGAGAACTTTCGGGCTCTATTCGCTTGAATGCTGGAGTGAACCTATCATCTGAAGGCCTATGCTGAGACCACATGGACTAGGCCCCATGGAAGCCTGGCCCGGTATTTTGGCCTTAGCCATGTGGTCAAGGCCAAAGCTCTCTCTTAACCCATCAGGAGCCAGCCAGGAGGGACCAAACTTGAGTATCTTTCTATCTTATTTGCCCATATTGTAATAGGCCATAGGCAATTTGTTAGTGATTGTATATTGTGCAATAGGAATTCTATGCTACAGCTTTGTTTACTATACAATGGACGCTTTTTGTAAGAATAAATATAACTGTTTAATTTCAAAGGTGTCTGTCTCATTGACTAAAGATTAGCCTCAGGCCTAGAGCACACTTCGGCCTGATATACAATAGCAGATACAGGACTCATGCATGTTAATACAGATGCAATAGCTTATATATAGGTATTACAAGTTACAGTAAAGGATAGATACTTATAATTAGTTGTTGCATGGTTTATTATTTACTTCACACAGCGATCAGTGCTATAAAAACGCACTAATTACTGTATAAATGTGACTGGCAGTGAAGGGGTTAACACCAGGGGGTGGGGAAGGGGTTAAATGTGAGTCCTGGCTGTGTTCTAACTGTGTGGGGGGAGGGGGTGACTGGGGGAGGTGACCGATGCTGTCTCCCTATGTACAAGGGACACAGCATTTGTCACCTCTCCCTGACAGGACGTGGAGCTCTGTGTTTACACACAGAGCTCCACGTCCCTGCTCTAAAACTGCCGATTGGCGGGTACCTGGCGGGCATCGCGACCGCCAGGCACGCGCATCGGCATCTCGGGGACGCGCCGAGTGCGTGCGCCGCCATCGGCGCGCGCGCGCCCCCCAGTGGCCGGAGAACACGATGCCGTCAATCGACGGCATCTTGGATATTCAGGTTCACCATGCCGCCGTCATTTGACGATAGGCAGGGAACCAAGTAGTTAAAGGATGCCTTAGGCGCCGTACACACGGCCGAGGTTCTCGCTGAAAACCAGCGCGAACCTTGCTGGAATGCACATTCCAGCGAGGACCTCGGCCGTGTGTACGGTCTCGGCGAGCTTCCCGTCGGGAAGCCCGTCGAGCCGAAATAGAGAGCACGCTCTCTATTTCCTCGACGGCCCGCCTGGAAGAATGGCTGGTTGCCATTCTCTACGGGCGGGTCGCCGAATTCGACGGCCGGGAGAGAACCTTGACGGGAGGAACGATGTGTTCTGCCCGTCGAGGTTCTCTGCCGTGTGTACGGCGCCTCATGGAGACATAAAAAGCACACCCTGAGGACAATTACAACACTTGGCTTCCAGCCATTGTCTTTGGAGATTGAATAATTTATTTATTTATTTTCATTCTGGACATTGCAATCAACAACTCATTATCAGAGACGCTGTACTACCACTGTCCCACCTTGGACACTATCATACCGATTCACTTGATATTGCTACCTTTAGGAGTAGCTCTTCAAGCTTTATGCATAAATGGATGGTTTGGCTGCAATCCCTTTGAGCAGTGCGTGATTGGAGAAAATAGCTACTACTTAGAGCTATGAATGACAGCAAAACCGTGAGTAAACCCTGCACTAACACTGCTGAGGAATATTACTACAACACTGTCATCTACCAACTATTATATGCCCAATCACCTATCATCCATCCATAATAGCTGATATAAATCTCATGGAATGTGAGCTGCCTAATAGGATTAATAAGCACTATATGGATATATTTGCTTTGAATGGACGTTACCCATATGCTATGGGAACTTGCCCACTATCTTATGGCAATATCATTGTATTTCAGGTGAATTTTATCGTGAAGATTAACATTACAGTGTCTCTGCTTGAATATTTCCTTTACATCTATTTACCAATGAAATTATACTAAGCCTGACACGGCGAGTTCAACGGGAGAACTTTTCCTCAGTGAGCTATTAGGCTCAATATCCTTCTTTTTGTTACATTGATTTTTTGTCCATCATCAGTCTCTATTGGATCAGTGCTACTATTACCACTAGTCAGTGGATTTTTTCATGTCCCCTTTTCCAGGTATTCAATTATGTGGTATTCTATCACCCAGCCAGTGATCTTTTCACCTGAATTACAGGGAATCACTGCTATTTGTGGGAACCATTAGGAAATATTGCCAATAGTTGGGGCTCCGGTGTGCAATTTAGTGTGGGGGGGGGACTTCTGTGTGTTATGTGGAGGCGCTATTTTTTGTAGACTCTGATCTCCCCTTGGGATGATCGAGCATTAGTTACTGGTATAAGCCATTTTTGAGTAGGCATCCCTGGATTGGTCTACCATATCATAGTGGACCTGAGTTTTTATACCTGACATACATGTTCTTTTTTTATACTTATTCTATGCATTTTTGTAGTTAACTCTTAAGGGTGTGCAGCAGTCTATTTTGTTTTTTATTGTTGTGTTATAAAGAAAGCCTAAGGATGACGACTGATTGCTGCATCCTGAAGCTTTGTGAGTGAAGGAGCAGTCACAAACTCTACTGAAGAGGTGAGGTGCTGATGGATATTTCTTTGTGAGAAATATCAAAGAGACTTTTTTGTTGTTTTCTGCTGTAGGACAAGCAGTGTCTGCCCAGCAGTAGGCTGTGCCAGACTCCATAGGTAGGTTCCTGTGTTGGGAAGGTAGACGCCCCAAGTGGCAAGGGTTGATTTTATGTTTTGTTTGTGCTGTTTTGATGCTTGCATGTGTATCCAGCAATATGGAAAAGTAAACCATACCATTTGTTTTCAATCTTCCTCTACTGCCTTTTTGTACAGTTCAGCGTGTAGTGAACCCATCCAGGGGGTCACACACACCCGCTACCGAGCTAATCCCTCACAGTAGTTTGGTGTTGGTTGCTGTTGCAAATAAGTCCAGCTCGGGGAGACTCCACTGATCTATGATCCAGTCGAAGATCTTCTGGTTCAATGACCACTTGTTGGCATCCACAAACTTGCGGGATAGATGATCTGCCCTCGAATTCAGATGACTGGAAAGGTAGATCGCCCTCAGGTCTTTCAGATTCCTTTCGGCCCATAGAATAATGGGCTCCAGTTCCCTCAGTAGGGTGCTGCTGCGTGTCCCTCCTTGTCGGTGTATGCAAGATACTGCCGCTCTGTTGTCCATTCCAAGGAGAACTGGTTTCCCTGAGATTTCAAATTCTAGGGCTAAAAACACTAGGTAGGCTGCTCAAATCTCCAGGATGTTTGATACCAGGCCGGTTGTGTGGATAGACCATCTCCCCTGCAATTTGGCGGAAATGTGCACACCAACACGCTGCACTGGTGTCGGTAGTAATTGTGATCCAGTTGACAGGCCATTGAGGGCGAGATCTCAGAAGGGTGTGTCTCGTCGTCCAATAATGTAGGCTCCTGATCATTAGACTTGTGAGGCGTATGGATTGTGACAGATGCCGTCTGTTCCAAAGCCTGAGAAATTCCAGTTGGAAGCATCTTAGGTGCCAATGTGCCCAGGGGATCATAGGAATACACAATGACATCAGCCCTATCAGGCTCAGGCAGTTCGAAGCTGTCATACTCACTTTTTTCATTTGCTGAATAATGGATGGGAGAGACACTGTTCCGTTTGCCGTATTGAATAATGTGCCCAGAAAGACCATTTCTTGTGTAGGAACAAGCTGACTTTTCTCTGGATTCACATTCCAGCCAAATTCTGCCAGTGTCGACAGTAGGATACTCCTATGTTCTGGCAGCTGAACTGGGCTCCTCGCAAGTAAGAGGATGTTGTCTAGGTAATGATATACCCTGAGATCTATAATAGCGATCAGTGTCTTTGTGAAGACTCGGGGTGATGTGTAGAGGCCAAATGGTAGGCTCTGAAACTGAAGATGTAACAGGCCCACCGCAATCCTGAGATATTTTTTAAAAAGGTGGGAGTATAGGGATGTGCAAGTAGGCATCTTGGAGATCTACCGACAGCATTCAATCTCCTGGCTGGATTGCACAATTTTTTGTTTGTAGCAACTCCATCTTGAATTTCTCCAAGTATTGTAGCGGTTCAGCTTTTTTAAGTGTAACCTCCGTTTTTCTTGGGAACCAGAAATAGGGTAGAATAAAAAAACAGATTTTTTTCGGATGTAGGAACTGGTATCACTGCACGTTGTTCCTGCAGGAAAAGAAGGAACTGATACAAGACTTCTGCCTTTTGAGGGGACCCCGATACCTTTGTTTGGGTAAAGAAGTCTTTTGGGGGTTTATCCAAAAAGGTCCAGAAGTGCCCATATTTGATTGTGGAGACTGCCCAAGTGTCCTTGAACTTTTGCTCCCAGATGTTCGCAAAGCACTTGAGTCTGGCACCCACTGGGATCTTCTGGGTTAAGCTCTGTCTGAAGCCCCTTCTCTTCCTGGACTGCCTGTAGTCCTTATTCTTGAAGTGTTGAAACCTGGGTACAAAAGCTCTTACGCCTGGGCTGCCTGTCTTGAGGTAATAGGCCTGATTTCCTGCCCGTGACGCAGGAAATGGCCTTGTCAAGTTTATCCCCAAACAGGGCTTAACCATAAAATGGTATTTTACATTTTTGTTTTGAGGCGACGTCCGCCGACCAGGGCTTGAGCCATAAGGCTCGCTTGGCCATCACTGTGTGGAGCATCGCAGCTTCCTCAATACAGTCTGCTGATAGTTTTATCTCATCTAGAGCCTTGATAATATCTTCTTTGGGGACTTTTTGACGGACCGCAGTTTCTATATCGTCAGTCCAGACACGGAGTGTGTTGGACACGGAAGTCAGGGCTATAGCTGCTTTACAGGCATTGCCCGCCATCTAATAAGCCTTTTTCAGGTCAAGATCCATCCTCCTATCGAGTGGATCCTTGAATGAGGTTGAGTCTTCCATAGGTAAGGTGACGTTCTTTGCCAGTCTTACCACTGCTGCATCCACTGCTGGTGAGGCTTCGAGCATTGCGGAATCCGCCTCCAACAGAGGGTAACGTTTTCCGAGACGTTTTCTTCTCCGTCTTTTTCCATTCTTCTTCAATCACGCCCCTGATTTCAACCATGAGAGGAAAAAAGGACATTTGACGATTTAGAAAAGGAAAATAATTCTTTGGCTGATCAGCCTCCATATCAACTTCTACCCAATCGATCACTTGCTTAACTGCTTGGATATAGGGCTGAACCAAGGAGAATGCAAAGCCTGATTGCCTCTGCGTTGTCAGAGGATTCCCTCAAAACGGCATCCTCCTCCTGAGGTTTAGAGGAGGGGGCCGGTGCCATGAGATAAACCTTGGCTGTGGAAGGGCCAGGAAGAGATGCATCGGCCAATTCTTCTTGGGGAAGAAAGAATGGGTGTTGCGTCGGCAGTGGCGCTATCAGTTCTGCGACAGAATCTTTGACCACCCTTTTAAGCAGGTCTGCCACCTGCAGACCCTCTGACTCCCTTGTCCACTGCATATTCTCTGAGGCAATTCCGACAGAGCAGTTTATCTTTCAGGGGGATGGCTCCACAGGCTTGACATCTTGGTGGTCTGGGTGTGTGAATATCGGCGTTTTTTGGCTGACAATTTTCTGCCATTTCCGTGATGTTTGTGCCTGGAAGCCTTTCCCTGCATATGAATCTTAACGTCGCCTTGAGGTCCCTTTGGACGTCTTCTGGCGTACAGGGCTGAAATACATAAAAGTATCAGCCTTAGTGCGCTCTTTTGTGTGTTTTTTTTTACTTACCTGGGTGTAGGTCCCTACCTTACATGTAGAGGAGGATCTTGGTTGGGGTGGCGAATGGCTCAGGTTTGGTGATTTGCAGAACAAGCAGCTAGGAGGGGGTAGGAAAAGGTTACTACCGACCTGTTGAATGGGGGGCTAAATCCTAATTGATGTATATATAATATATAAATAAAAAAACATAGTCCCTTTTATATATATAATATATATATATATATATATATATATAATATATATATATAATATATTATATATAAATAAATAAAAAACATACTCCATACTCCATATATATATATATATTTTATTATATATAATATTTTAATTAATCTAATTGAGTTAATATTAATGTATAAATATACTTAGCATATTATTTATTTTTGTTCTCACCTTTAGGAAGGGACAGACTTCCTAGGAGCTCTCTGAAGGGCTAGACTCCCTGGGCAGCGTCAGGCACTGTTCTGAGGCCGCCAGGGAGATAAATAGGGAGCAGAGGTGAAGGCTACGCCTCTGTCCCAGGTGTAGTAAAGTTAATGGAAAAAGGGCATGTAGTTGCCTTTTCCCAAGATGGCCGCCGCAGCCGCCATGGCCACTGCGCATAATCGAACCGGAGGATGCCAGGCTACCCAGGGGATGGGACGAGATGGGCAGGGAAGGAGAGGACAGGGGATGAAAGGGCTACCCGTGGGAGTAAAAAAAAAAAAGAAAGGAGGGAAGGGGATAAAAAAAAAGAAAGAGGATGAAATAAGAAGAAAAAGGAAGGGACAGTAGCTGCTTGCTCTGGTGACACCATAGTCAAAAAAATGCCTTAAAGAAATACACATGCAGAAGAAAGGCTCTTACTTAAGAGACAACTGTTCATCCCAAAAGTTCCTACAGAAGGGACTCCCCACCTTATAAGCTCGTTTAGCTGCCCAAGAGAAGGGGCCGCTTCCGGGAGAGGCTTGAACCTAGACGGAAGCTGCCAGATGCAGAAAGTAAGATGCAGACGTTGTTCCTAGAATTCACTGCTATGAGGTATGAGGGAAAAAAAAGAGAATGTGGGGACTGCTCTAACCTTTTCTTTTATGATATTCACTAGTCCTGAGGGAGGAGCCAAGGCAGAGAAGGTATGCTGCCATGGAGGCACCAGGAAAAAAAGATTTTTAATAAACAGCTTACCTGTAAAAATCCTTTTCTTGAAGTACATCACGGGACACAGAGAGCATAGCCATTACACATGGGTTATATGGGTACCTTCAGGTGATGGACACTGGTGTAATCAATTTCACAGGAAGTTTCCTCCCTATATCCACTTAAGGACCTCCGCACGCACATATACGGCCACAGAATGGCACGGATGGGCACAAGGGCGTAAATTTACGTCCTCGCCCAGTAGCGGGTCGGGGGTCCGATCGGGACCCCCTCCGCGGCGTGCGGAGGTCCCCGTGTCTCCGGGAGCGATCCGGGACGAGCGGGCGGATGTCAGTGTTTACCTGCCCCCCCCGCGATCGCTCCCAGCCAATGCGCGCGCTCCCCCTTTGTGTCACTTCCTCCTCCTGTGTAAACACAGGAAGGGGGAAGTGATGTAATCTCCCATCGCAGCGGTATTTCCAACAGCTGCGATGGGAGAAACACCTCACAGTAAGTCCTGCACCAACACTACACTGACATACACACACATAGGCATACTTAACCCCTTGCGATCTGACCCCCCACCCCCCCTGTCACAGTGTCACTGAATGCAGTGATCTAATCACTGCATTTAGTGTCAGTGTGACAGGCAGTGTAAAATCAGTTAGTGTTAGGTTCAGGATAGCCCCCCCACCCCCCCTAATAAAGTTTTAACCCCTGATCACCGCCCTAGTTAACCCTTTCACTCCCTATTGCCAGCGTCACTAAGCGATCATTTTTCTGATCGCTGTATTAGTGTCGCTGTTCCCGCTAGGTAGCTATTTTTTTTTATTGCGATTTTTTTTTTTTTACTAAAGACATGTGGCTAAATAAATTTTGGCCTAAATGTTTGACTAAAATTTACTTTATTTGATTTTTTTTAACAAAAAGTAAAAAATAGTGTTTTTTTTTCAAAAATGTCGCTCTATTTTTGTATATAGCGCAAAAAATAAAAATCGCAGAGGTGATCAAATACCACCAAAAGAAAGCTCTAATTGTGGGAAGAAAAGGACGCAAATTTTGTTTGGGAGCCACGTCGCACGACCGCGCAATTGTCTGTTAAAGCGACGCAGTGCCGAATCGCAAAAACACCTTGGGTCATTTACCAGCGTATTGGTCCGGGTCTGGGAGTGCTTCAGTTTTGGGAGTGCTTCAGTTTTGTAGCAAGCAATTCCTCCGAGGTTACCCAATGTTCCCCAAAAGAGGGGTGGGAGCTCTGTGTCCCGTGATGTACTTCAAGAAAAGGATTTTACAGGTAAGCTGTTTATTAAAAATCCTTTTTTCTTTATCGTACATCACGGGACACAGAGCGCATAGCCATTACACATGGGATGTCCTAAAGCAATGCTCTATGAAGGGAGGGAGACCGTAAGGCCAAGAATAGCCAAACAAAAAAATTATCAGGAAGTAAAGTAGCTCCACCAACAGAAAAAAGGGGGCGTGAACCGGGCCAGAGGATTCTATACTGCTGCCCGTAGGACCGCCTGCCCAAATGCTGCGTCCGTACCCTTTGCGACGTCCAACTTATACAATTTAGTAAACGTATGTACGGAAGACCACATTGCCGCCTTGCAAACCTGTGCCATAGAGATCTGATGGTGTGCTGCCCAGGAGGCACTCATGGCCCTCGTAGAATGAGCCTTAACTGATAAGAGAGGTGGAACGCGCTTCAGACCATAGGCCTGAAAAATCAGCTGCTTAATCCACCTAGCCAAGGAAGACTTGGCAGCCGGCTGACCCTTCTTGGGGCCATCCGGAAGAACAAAAAGCACATCTGTTTTCCGAATCTTCTCTGTAGCCTTGAGATAGACCCTCATGGCTCGAACCACGTCCAAAGTATGAAGCAGTCTTTCCTCTCTGGACTGGGGAGTAGGAAAGAAGGATGGTAGGACTATGTCCTGATTCAAGTGGAAACTGGATATGACCTTAGGAAGGAAAGCAGGCTGAGGACGCAGAACCACTCTGTCCTTATGCAGAATAAGGTATGGCTCCCTGCATGACAAGGCTGCCAGCTCGGAAACCCTTCTGGCCGAAGCCATAGCCACCAAGAAAACCAACTTTCGGGTTAGTAGCACAAGAGTGATTTCTGTCAGAGGTTCAAACGGCTGTCTTTGTAAAGCTGACAAGACCAGATTTAAATTCCAGGGGCAGAGGGGAGCTCTAATAGGGGGATTCACACGCAAGACCCCCTGCAAGAAGGTTTTCATAAGCGAATGGGTGGCCAAGGGTCTTTGAAACCATATCGATAAAGCCGACACCTGCCCCTTTAGAGTACTAAAGGGGCAGACCCCTGGGGAGAGAACTAACGGACGATCTAACGCCTGGATGGACTTGTTCCAAGCAGAGAGAATGGCTGCCTGGAGATATCTGGTATGGATCTGGGCGTAGGGCACTGCCTCGAAGGCGGCCACCATCTTCCCCAGCAGTCGCATACATAGGCGAATAGTCGGCCTCTTCTTGCCTAAGACCACTTGAACTGCTTGAGTTATTGATCTGACCTTTGCTTGAGGTAAAAATATCCTCTGGCAGTCTGTATCTAGCCGAAGGCCTAGATATTCCAACTGCTTTGTGGGTTGCAATATCGATTTCTCTTGGTTCACAATCCACCCGAATTCCTCTAGATGCCGAACTGTGCGAACTACTGCATGATTGAGGTTGGAAGCTGATCTGTCGATAACCAGAAGATCGTCCAGGTATGCCAGGACCAAAATGCCTTCTGTCCTTAGGACGGCTAGCACCGGGGCTAACACCTTTGTGAATACCCGCGGAGCTGTTGCCAACCCGAAAGGGAGGGCTACGAACTGGTAATGACTATCATAACTATCATAAAACGAAGAAACTTGTGATGTACCGGGTAGATCGGCACGTGCAGATACGCATCCTTTATGTTTATAGATGCTAGAAAGTCGTCTTGATGTAGACTGGCTGCCACCGAACGTATGGACTCCATACGAAAGGTCTTAATCTTTAGAAAGCGATTTAGGCGTTTGAGGTCTAAGATAGGCCTGACGTCGCCATTGGGTTTTGGTATTATGAAAAGGTTGGAATAGAATCCCAGACCCCATTCCTGGGTTGGTACTTCTACAATTACTCCTTGGAGCAAGAGGCGATCCAATGCTTTTACAAGAGAGGCCCTCTTTAATGGGTCGCTTGGAAGACTTGACCCCTGAAAATGAGGAGGGGGGACTTCCCAAAACTCTAGCTTGTAGCCCGTGGCTACCACGGACAGTACCCAAGAGTCGGGAATTCTGGCCTCCCACACTTCGGAAAAAAACCGAAGCCTTCCCCCCACCCAAGAGAGTGGGGGCGCCCCTTCATGAATCTGACTTGATGACTGGTTTAACCGGCTTGCGGGACCATGGCTCTGCCTGCCGTGGCTTGTCCTTGTGGGCGGCTATTAAATGCTGAACGCCCGGGAGGCCGTCGATACTGACGGGAAGTTGAAGGGGCCGAGCCTGCGAAGGCCTGTCGCTTAAACGCGGGCCCACGCGGTCTTTTCTTGACAGGTAAGAAAGAACTTTTACCACTTGATATGGTCTGGATATATTTATCTAGGTCTTCACCGAATAGTCTCCTACCATGAAAGGGAAATCCTGCTAAAAGCTTTTTTGCAGGGTGCCTCTGCTGACCAGTTCTTCAGCCACAAAAGGCGACGCATATGAACCAATAGCAGAGATAAACGGGACGCCTGTTGAATGGAGTCCTTAATAGCATCTACTGCAAAGCAGAGAGCCCTTGGGAGGTCAGCCAATTCACGAGCTTGCCGAGCCAGTATGTCCCTTAATATTTGTTTAGTCTGATCCTTTAAAGCCTGACAAACGCCAATGGCTGCCACCGCTGGCTAAACCACGGCACCTACTGTGGTAAAAGAAGCCTTCAGTAGGGTCTCCAATTTTTTGTCTTTAAACATCTGGACATTTTTAACCGGACAGGTCAGGAATTTATTCATGCAGGAAATGGCTGCGTCCACGGTAGTGAGTGCCCATTTCTTTGCAAATTCCTCTTCCATAGGATAGAGAATCGTGAACCTTTTAGGAGGGATAAAAATCCTATCGGGTCGAGCCCAATCCTGAAATATCACGCTCTCAAGAAGGGGGTGAACCGGAAAAGACGCACAACTCAACGGTGCCTTTAAGGAACCTAAAGAGGATACTGCGGGGGCTAATTGTTCTGACACTGGAAGTTTAAAAGCAGTGCGAACCATATCTGTCAGAGACTGGATCCACAGGCTCTCCGCTTGAGGAGCCGAAAAAAAATAATCTACAGTGGAACCCTCAATGTCTGAGGTCCGCTTGATCCCCTTGTGGGTCCAATTCCTCCGAAGAGAGGACCTCTGCATCTGAAAACACCAATCTAGGTGACGGGGATCTAGCCCGCTTACCTCCTGGCAAAGAGTGGGCAATTAAAGCAGTTAACCTTTCCTCTAGCCCACCCAGGGTGGTCGCTAGCATTTCTTCCGTAACGTAAACGGGAATGGGTTGATTGGGGGCCGCCTCTGCCCCTAGCACCATCAATGGCTCCTGCAACATGCTGTTCGGTGGTCTATCTGGTGAGGATAGGACCGCTGGAGCCTGGCCCAAATCCTCTGACCCCGACGGAGACCCCTTTTGTTTTTTGGCACCTTTTGCAGCCTTAGCTGGTCCCGATCCCTTGGGAGCCATTGCACAACCTTGAGACACCCCTATAGCCAACACCCAACTGTTGTAGCTAGAAGTGAACCATTAATAAGAACAGGCTATGGTAAAAAATTTCAAATTTCCATACGCCCGAGAAGGCGGCAATACCGAGGAAGTCCTGTGAGTATTGCCACACCAATGCCTGTTAGCTGGAGCCCAAGGTTGCACCGACTCAGATACTGCCAGATCTAAGGCTGAGTCCCTTTTAAGAATTTTTTTTTATTTTTTTGGTCAGTATGGAGCCAAGTCCAGACCTGAAGATCCACAAACCACCACTAGGTGTCACCGTATAGCCAGAAATGGCTCAGCTGCGCGCTCTGTGTCCTCAGCCTCCTCTGCTTTCAGGAGGGAATGACCAGCCAGGAAATGCTTTGCTGCTTTTACTGAGACCTGGCGCTGCTGGCCCGCCCCCCCCCCACGCACGCTGATGCTGTAAAAGGCGGCGCGCGCCCCCCCCACGCTGAAACCAACATGGAGGAAGCAGAAAGCAGAGGAGAAGCATGGACCAGCGCTAGCAGCCCACCAGACACCAGGCAAGACACTAATACTTATTGTAGTGCACACACAGAGGAAGCTGTCCCCATAGGCTTCCTAAGAAACAGGAGTTTTGCCAGCATTTCCTCCTTATAGCACGTGGCTGCAGTATCATGCTAACGGGCAGATCTGGGGGGAGTAGCACATACATATCTTTTAAAAGCATACATATACCTACATGTTATCTGGGTAAACATTAGTACATCCCATCCTGCCTCAAAAGACATAGTGGCTGATGCGCAAGCATACCATTAGCCAACCCAGGACCCCCAGGGGGATACCTACTGTCGAACCAAGTCCCGCAGGTTCCCTCTTACCTGCTCCACGCCGCAGGGTATTGCAAAATGCAAGAGGCCCAATCTTCCCCCATCTCCGTGGGTATTGTCTTGGACCTTCAGGGACCGGGGTCCTGTGTTAAGGAACCCACACACCTGGACCTATATAGCATCCTGGCATCAATAGCGTTTAGTTCTTGGAAGAGACTAAGGCACTGGAGCCCAGAATCCAGCCCTCCAAGGAGAGGCATTATAGGCAAAACCCCACGCAAGCAGGGCCCGGGTACCGTACACCTTGGCTTTGAAGCACTTTGGATGGATCCGGCTAGCTATCCTGGGTCCCGAGACCTCCGAGGGACAGCTAGACGTGACCAACACCTAAGACACTGGCGAAAAAACTGAAGCACTCCCAGTGGGAGGGGGTTATATAGGGAGGAAACTTCCTGTGAAATTGATTACACCAGTGTCCATCACCTGAAGGTACCCATATAACCCATGTGTAATGGCTATGCGCTCTGTGTCCCGTGATGTACGATAAAGAAAGTACCCTTTCAGCATCAGAAGATTCTCATTCTTCCTCTTAACTGTGTGAGAAAAAACATGGGATTGTGGGTAAATCTTATACACAAAAATGTGTCTCTATGACCCTCGAAACAATATTTTTTTGTGGCAAAAAAATCTCTCTTAACCACCGCAGGAATACGTTGCTACTTTGTTGTTATGAGAGCAGCTAGCTACCATAACCCCGGTATCATCATCTTCACCGGGCAGTCCGCTTTCAGATAAAAGTGGCCTCAGCGGCGGATTTGCCCCAAGAACACTTTTCTCCGATGCCCTCCGCCGCTCACCGGAGCCATCTGCAGCAACGGATGCTGTCCCATGAAGACGAGGAAGGGTAAGCCCCCACCCGTCCCATATCATTGCAGGACGGAAGCGACATCACTTCCGCCCAATGCTTTTAAAGGGACATTTTTTTTTAAAATGGCAGAAAATATATTTTTTATTGCATTTTAGTGTAAATATGAGATCTGGGGTCTTTTTGACTCCAGATCTCAAATTTAAGAGGTCCTGTGATGCTGTTTTCCTTGTTATAGGAATAAAAGTGACCTATTTTTTTTTCTTTAAATAGTGTCAAAATAAAAATTTGAAAGTAAAATAAAGAAGAGCTTGCATGCAGAAGCGAACCCATACGTAAGAAAATGGTGTTTAAACCACACACATGCGGTATTCACCGCGATCGTTAGAGTGAGAGCAATAATTCTAGAACTAGACCTCCTCTGTAACTCAAAAAATACAACCTGTAGAATTTTTTAAATGTTGCCCATGGAGATTTTTAAGAGTAACAGTTTGTCGCCATTCCACGAGCAGAAGCATTGAATCCTGACATTCATGGATATTAATTTATTCTGCGTAACATTATCTTCCACAGTATAACACAAATTGGGCTAACTTTACTGTTGTCTTATTTTTTTATTAAAAAAGTGAATTTTGTCCAAAAAAAAATTCACTTGTAAGACCCCTGCGCAAATACGGTGTGACAAAAATTATTGCAACAACCGCCATTTTATTCTCTTGGATGTTAGAACCCCCAAACATTATATATATTTTTTCTAAGTAATTTTCTAGCAAAAAAAAGGTTTTTAACTGGCAAACACCAAATCTCAGAAAGAGGCTCGGGGCTTAAGTGGTCAAGGTAAGGGGCCTGGAGCTGCTGCTCCAATAGCCCCTACGTTAATCTGGCCCTGCAGCCTGTGACTGATTTAAAGTAGAGAAGCAGACTGATGAGCGAATTTCTCAGTAATTTTACCTCTTTCCTTGTCAGCACATGAGCCCTGCAGCTCAAGGAGTGGCTCCTTGGGCTACCCTTCTCTCTCCCAGTCTGAGCTCTGTTATACAGGAGAGTCCAAGAGGCTAAGATCAATATGAACAGGACGGAAATAAATTACATTTGTTTTAAAAAATATGAATATTCTATGAACATATACAGGCATGAATTGATGCTCATCTGCCTGGAGTTCCAATTAAATTAAATTGTATCTATGGTCACAAATTAAAACTATATATTCATGTCCACATTGTATTTCAATTGTTAATAGCCTACTTCTACTATTCTGAACTACGCTACCTTGAAGTAAACTTTGTGAAGATTACCACACATTGACTTCCTTGAATTCTGTGACACATATTCACTATGCCCTGTGAATAGGCACTATTGTGTCACAAATTTCATAGAGCCTGCAAATTTCAGAAGAACCACAGAGGTGTCAGCAGGAAGTGTTTTAGGAGGCGGAGTCAGTACAAGAATCACAGCTTGCAGGGTGGAAGGTACCATGGTTATTATAATTTCTAAGTTAACAGCAAAAAATGGAATCTAGGAAGTTGTGAAAAGAGATGGCCAGCAAAAGAGGCAAGACTCACAACAATTGAATAAATCAAATATAGCTGGGACCCCAAAGGTAACCCAGAAATAATTTGGAAAAGGGGGAGTGGGCGGGTGGACTATAGCGGTACTAGGTACAAGAAAGTACAAGGGAACATGAACTAAGGTAAAAAATTACATTTGTTTATTATAATAATGAGCAAGTAGGACACACGTTGTTAGATCATAAAAAACAAACAAACAGAAACAGTATTAAAAATGTGACACAGTGCATGCCAAACCAGGTCACCGAGGTGTTAAATCAACCCTAGGCGAGGGGAAGCGGTGAGAGGGGTGTGGTCATGCCCGTTGAATCTCAATCTCGACTAGTTTCGCAACATTAGTTGCTTCATCAGGAGAGGTAGTCTAAAAACATAATACAGTAATTACAATCACAAAATCCATACATATAAATAAATATGCATGATGGTGTACCACAAAATTACTATACAAGTATTGGTTTTATATAGCAAAAACATTGGGGATTTAAAGGATGCCGAATGGCTTACCTGCACTGTTAGAGGAGACCACCGAGGACAATAAACCGCAATTGGAGGGAGGTAGCCTCTCAAAAACGGATAGGAAGTAAATGGAGCCACAATATGAGCTATCCTAAAAAAAGCTATGTATAGAGATGGATGTCAAATAATGTTCGCTGCAATGACTACCATAAAACGAAAAGGGGAGGGGGGGGGGAGTGAGGGAGTGGGGGTGGTGAGTGCTCAAAAAAACTGATCAAAGGGATGTGGAACTAAGTACAAAAACAACAAGGAAGGGGGAAAGAGAAAAGGAAGAAAGAAAAGGGGAAGGGAAACAACGGAGGGAGGAAAGGGAAAAAATAGGAAAGACTGAAAAAGGGAAGGAAAGGAGGAAAGGAGAGCACAGAGGGAAAGAAGGGGGGGGAGGGAAAAGGGGGGCAGGAAGGGGGGGGGAAAAAAAAACGAAGGGGGGGGGGGGGAGGGGGAGAGGGGGGGGGTTGAAGGGGAAAAAAAAGGGGAAAGAAGAAGGGGAAAGGACAGGGAACCACCGGGGGGGGGGAGGGGAAAGGAAAGGGGGGAGGGGGGGGAAGGAAGAAATGAAAGGACAACGGAAAAGGGAAAAAAAGGGAAAAAAAAGGGGAAGAACAAAGAGGAAAAAAGGAAAGGAAAAGAAAAGGGAACCATCAGGGACAGGGGGAGCAAACAGGACAAACGGAAGAAAGGAACAGGGGGAAGGGGACGGGGAACAAAGGAGAGGAGAAATGGGACAGAGGGAGGGGGAGAAGGGGAGAACGGATAGGGGAAAGGACAAGAAAGTAATGGGGAAGGGGAGGGAGGGGGGAGTGTATGGGAGAAGAAGGGAGGGAGGGGGGAAATTGTGTTGTGGGTTTGGTGTGTGTGGTAAGTGAAAGGATTGGAGCGATTACACATTGAGGAGTGTGCTCATGGAAAAAAGGGGGGTGAATTACACGGTGATGTAGACTGCATAAGGCTGCGAGCCAAATGCAGAAAAAGAGTTGCAGTGCAAGTAAAGGGAAGGATTTTTACCTGTGTATATAATTGAAGGGGTAAGGACCTGTGAACCATATTAATGGATCAAGGATGGAGCATAGCTGGCGAGCTTCCGATTGGTCTATGACCAGCGTATTAGTTTCCACACTGCGTATACACTCATTGGCGCTGCGCAACGTCATCGGTGCGCGCCGCGCCATTGATTGGCTCTCGGGACACGTACTTGTTATTTAACACAGTCCCCTTGGCCACAACAGACGTGACACACACCGGATCTTGTGGACCATACAGTGTGCTCTACCGACCACTGGTAAGTCCTCTTTCCCCTTTAGGCTTGTTCTTTGACGCTTCGTTCTGTTAGTTCCTCACATCGCTGGGAGATTGTTGCTACCCTTATATCCATATCCTTCTCCCCTTGTTATCTAACCAGGTTTTCAACTTTATGCACCTAGTGTGGGATCACTACCAAACACCCACGCCAGCTATGCTCCATCCTTGATCCATTAATATGGTTCACAGGTCCTTACCCCTTCAATTATATACACAGGTAAAAATCCTTCCCTTTACTTGCACTGCAACTCTTTTTCTGCATTTGGCTCGCAGCCTTATGCAGTCTACATCACCGTGTATTCACCCCCCTTTTTTCCATGAGCACATCCTCAATGTGTATCGCTCCAATCCTTTCACTTACCACACACACCAACCCACAACACAATTTCCCCCCCCTCCCCTTCTCCCATACACTCCCTCCTCCCTCCCCCTTCCCCATTACTTTCTTTTCCTTTCCCCTATCCGTTCTCCCCTTCTCCCCCTCCCTCTGTCCCATTTCTCCTCTCCTTTGTTCCCCGTCCCCTTCCCCCTGTTCCTTTCTTCCGTTTGTCCTGTTTGCTCCCCCGGTCCCTGATGGTTCCCTTTTCTTTTCCCTTCCTTTTTTCCTCTTTGTTCTTCCCCTTTTTTTTCCCTTTTTTTCCCTTTTCCGTTGTCCTTTCTTTTCTTCCTCCCCCCCCTTTCCCCCCCCCGGTGGTTCCCTGTCCTTTCCCCCTTCTTCTTTCCCCTTTTTTTCCCCTTTCCCCCCCCCCCCCTCTCCCCCCCTTCGTTTTTCCTCCCCCCCTTTCTTTTCCCTCCCCCCCTTCTTTCCCTCTGTGCTCTCCTTTCCTTCCCTTCTTCAGTCTTTCCTATTTTTTCCCTTTCCTCCCTCCGTTGTTTCCCTTCCCCTTTTCTTTCTTCCTTTTCTCTTTCCCCCTTCCTTGTTGTTTTTGTACTTAGTTCCACATCCCTTTGATCAGTTTTTTTGAGCACTCACCACCCCACTCTCCTCCACTCCACCCACCCCCCCCTCCCCCCTTTTCGTTTTATGGTAGTCATGTGCAGCGAACATTATTTGACATCCATCTCTATACATAGCTTTTTTTTAGGATAGCTCATATTGTGGCTCCATTTACTTCCTATCCGTTCTTGAGAGGCTACCTCCCTCCAATTGCGGTTTATTGTCCTCGGTGGTCTCCTCTAACAGTGCAGGTAAGCCATTCGGCATCCTTTAAATCCCCAATGTTTTTGCTATATAAAACCAATACTTGTATAATAATTTTGTGGTACACCATCATGCATATTTTATTTTATATGTATGGATTTTTGTGATTGTAATTACTGTATTATGTTTTTAGACTACCTCTCCTGATGAAGCAACTAATTTTGCGAAAGAAACTAGTCGAGATTGAGATTCAACGGGCATGACCACACCCCTCTCACCGCTTCCCCTCGCCTAGGGGTTGATTTAACACCTCGGTGACCTGGTTTGGCATGCACTGTGTCACATTTTTAATACTGTTTCTGTTTGTTTGTTTTTTATGATCTAACAACGTGTGTCCTACTTGCTCATTATTATAATAAACAAATGTAATTTTTTACCTTAGTTCATGTTCCCTTGTACTTTCTTGTACCTAGTACCGCTATAGTCCACCCGCCCACTCCCCCTTTTCCAAATTATTTCTGGGTTACCTTTGGGGTCCCAGCTATATTTGATTTATTCAATTGACATTTAGGATGATGGTACTTTTATGCTTGTTTACTTTTGTGTTTACTTCAAGAGGCTCCAATTTAATCAGGACTCACAACAGTTTGATTTTGTTTTAATCTTAGCCTTTTGACTAAAATGCCATTTTAGTTTTAGTCGTACAATAGTCAACTGAATTGTTTTAGTTTTAATTGGATTTTAGTCAACTAAAATCACCAACATATTTTGGTCAACTAAAATCTCCAGTATTATAAACAAAATATATATTGCTTTTTGACAAACAGAAGTGCAACTTTAAAATATAAAAAGGCAAACAACTGTAAACTCTATTGGCTGTAAAGCCATTGCACATAATACCTGAATATAAAAACTTTAAGGCCTCGTACACGAGGCAATCTATCTGTTCAAATCGGTCGGACCGACCGATTTGAACAGGTCTGTCTGCTGGGATTTTGGTTTGCTCGCGTGTACACACGAGCAAACCAAAATCCCCGCCAGCAGACAGCACGCTGACGTGTCGGTGACGTGGCGGTGACGTTGACGCCGCCACGTCACCGTACCAGGAAGTAAAACACTTCCGCGCATGCGTCGAAATCTTTTGGCGCGTGTGCGAGAAGACATGTCTGCTGGTTAGCATACTAACCAGCAGACATGTCGGGCGGACGGGTTCCCAGCCAACAGATTTCAAAGCATGCTTTGAAATCTGTCGGGTGGCCAAATCCGTCGGCTCGCCCGTACACACGATCGAATCTGTCTGCTGAAATGGTCTAGCAGACCATTTCCAGCAGACAGATTTGATCGTGTGTACGAGGCCTAACAGTTCTCTGTTAATAATGAAAACAAGTATCAAGCAACATCTTTATACATAAAACCACTTTTCATAAAAAAACAAGAATAGTGCTTTTTGACCACTGTTAACCTCTCTGGCGGTATGATTATGTCAGATTTTTGATGCTGAAAGCGGTACCATTATATTTGTGGATAAAAAATGTGTAGCGCTGAAAAAAGTCACATATTGCCAAAATAGTTAAAAAATAATTATAACAAAAATAGTGTCCAATACCATTATATTGCATGTAAATCTGGCATTTCCTGACAGACTCCATGGCAGACTACGTGTGGGTTAACCCCGCTACCTCTCCACTGCTATAGGACCCCCTACCCATAAATTTGAGCTCACCTCCATGGACTGTCTTCCTTTTTTGTCCTCCTTACATGGACCCTTTATCTTGCAATTCTGTGCGATGTCCAGCTAAGGATGTTTGTATGCACGGTACCAAGTTTCTGCGGTTCACCCAGGGCCCAGCTATGAGCGGGTGAGCGGTTCCAGGACTTATTGTACCCCTATGGTGGAAGAGATGTGTACCTGATGGATGCCTGGCAGAAGTGCAGTCGGCTGGCAAGGTCTGGAGAATCTTTTTGCTTTCATGGCAGACAGTTTTTGTGTATTTTTTGTCTTATTTTGTTTTTGTTTCAAGCTCCGTTCACCCCCCTTCCCCCCCGGCATGTGGAGCGTTTCTGCGTTCCAGAGCGCCGCTCTCTTCCAGGTCCTCTGCCGTTGCTCGTCCGCGCATGCACGACCTGCAGTGAAAGCGAGGCTTGTTTTTTTTGCGCATGCGCGGTACGGCGCAGGGACTCAAGGCCGCAATAGCGTGGTAAGAGTAGCTTTACGGCGCAGGCGCATGACGTGGCCGGCCGTGACGTCATCACCAGCGGGATATTCAAACCGAAGAGCCCTGTTATCTGTGGGCAGTGAGTCTGGCACCTCTTCTGGCAAGGTAAGCTTGGCTGCTTGCCTCTCTTATCCTCATTCTTAAAGGTACAGTTAAAAAATTAAAAATGTAATAAAAGGTGAAATTGAAATGGTGGTGTGTATATATATATCATTCATATATGTACGTATTAAGAAGTGGAGATATATATATATATATATATATATATGTATATATGGTTATGCACAGTATATGTGTATGTATCTTTTCTATTGTTTAATCGCCTGTTCCTAAGATGTGGTGGTGCCCAGCTTTCCGGTATGTGTTGTCAATCTCTTTTCACTATGGACGTATTTTCTCCGCTGTGTGTCCAGCCCTCTCGCACAAGGTATGCGCAGATGAGGGAAAGGGGATGTGTTATAACGCTGATCTTTTGAAGATACTTTTGGTATCCTGGTCGCATGTCATTCCTCCACTAGTCACCGCTACCACCACCACCGCGATAGGTGCTCGGATCACAGAGCCGCTTGGGGATGTAAGACCAGAGTCCCGAAGGGCAAATCGCTATGCGACCCATGTCATGCACGAGTGGTTGGTGAGAATGAGACGGAAAAAAAAATCTTGAGTCTCTTTTTAAAGTTCAAAAGTTTAGGTTGGGCGTGATGACGTGACGTACGCACGCCGTGGGAGGGACGGAGATGTGCCGCGAGCCGACCTAGGCACCTGGGAGTGAGGACGCCGCAAGGTGGAAGATCGAGGGAGCCGACACGGGCGCGAGTCAGCAGCGATGCGGGCTCCAAGGCGGCACTCACTTAGGTCCGGTATCGGGCCGGCCTAGTGTTGCCTACAGCACCCTCCACACTCCATGGTCCCGGCCAGCGTATAGCGTGAGACGACGGTTCGGTAAGAGAATGCTGAGCCTCCAGGGGTGGACTTGATCCCAGCACCCCCCCGCTCCCCGCGGACCCGCCTGTCCTGCTGCCTGCTGTGCCGTAGGAGTCAGGCAATATCCATTCCTCCCATCCCCTCTGATCGCAACCCGGAAGGTCTGGTAAGCAACTTTCAGCTGAACCTCTACAATCTGTATTCTGTGGCTGTTCTATGAGAATCGGTGAAATGTTTCTGAAGGTGATTTCACTGGAGATTGATCTAAAATATTTTTTGCAGCAGTAAGATCTGAGAACTTTGTGGAAGTAACACTCCTATTTTTCTTGCTATCAAACAAGTGCCTTGTTTTTGCCATGCTGCGTCTCACAAATTGATTTAAAACAACCCGATTCCAGCACCTCCCCTTCTCCCTGTGGACCCACTTGTCCTGTCGCCTGGGGGGCCGTAGGAGCCAGGTAATAGCCACCCCTCCCATTTCTCTCTACCGCAACCCGGAGGGTCTGGTAAGCAATTTTTAGCTGAACCTTTACAAACTGTATTCTGTGGTTGCATTATAAGAAGAATCTGTGAAAGGTTTCTGAAGATGGATTTACTGGTGATTGATCCAAAATAGTCTATGCTGCGGTAGGATCTGAGAACTTAGTGAAAAGTAACCCTCCTGTTTTTTTTATTTTACATCAAATAAGCCCCTTGCTTACGCCATGTAGCGTCTCATAAATTGTTTAAAATCAACAGAACTAAATATATAGAGGTGACTATTGCACTAGACTATATCTTGAACCACTACTGAGGGGCGAGTGTGGATCACCCTGATACCCATCAGCAGGGGTATCAAGCCAATTATTGTGCCTGATAGTTGGATGGGACGGGTTGGCGAAGGCTGGGCGATTTGTCGCCAAAGGAAGGGAACAAAATAATAAAAATACTAGGTGGCTCACTCCCACCGATACGCTGTGGACTGTACAAGTTATATACACTAGCACAGGGGACTAGATCGCACCGCAAGATAAACGTACTGCAGTGGTACATGGTAGACTGTGCAGTTATTTATACTGGCACAGGGGACTCGATCGCACCATAATTTTAGTGATCGGCATCTATCAGGTTAAAGGGAGTAGTGGGTCGGGGGGGAGTAAGTTTGAAAATTACCTCTCCGCCCTTAGCAGAGTTTGAAAACCACTTATGCAACTCCCCCACTGGACGTGCGAGTAACTCAGCAATAAGATCACTCACGGAAGGGAAAAAAAAAACTGGGGAAACGAATTCGGGCGAGGTGTAAATTAAACATGAGTAAGGTGACTAGGGGCTCTGCCCCGAAAACCCCCAAGGAAAATCCCCCAGGTAGCACGATCAGACAATATATGACTCAGGAGGGAAGCATCAAAAGCCCAAGCAACACCAAAAAAACGGACAAAACAGGGGCTGGGAGAAAAGGAGCGGGGGGCATCAACCTTCAAAACCCAGATATATCAACGGATGGGGAGCAAGAACTGAACCCAAATCTAGAGACTAGCCCAGATACACACATCCCATCTAAGAGGGAACTGGAAGCAATGTTGAAGAGATTAGAACTAAGTCTAGAAAAATCCATGAAGGAGGAGATCAGCTGCCTGAGAACGGATCTGGGCCACTTGTTAACACAGGTTGAAGAAACTGAGACACGCCTGGAAAAACAGGAACTAGAATTAAGTCATTTAAAAGGGGGAGGGCCTGTGATGGGTTCTGCCGCCGGTTCGTAGGTACGGCCAGGGACAGACCACCATAGGCCTGTGGTCGGGGTGGGTGCGGGGAAGTCCCACCACATGCATGAGAGCTGGTGGAAAGGAGGAGGGAGGATTTCCATGGCTCTGAGGCCTTAGTGGGCCAAGGGGAGTGGAGGGGGGGAGGGTGGGGTGGGGAGGGCAGGGGAAGGGGGGGGTCTTTTTTGGTTCAGTTGGGCGAGTAGGATAGGGCTGGAGGCCCATGCAGCCTCTCAAAAGAATCTAAGTTCAAACAGATAGGAAGGCAGTAATGGTGGAGGTTAAGTATATATCATATAACATAAAAGGTTTAAATGCTGCGGGGAAGAGATTCAAAGTCCTAGAAGAGATGAAGCACTATAAAGCGGAGGTAGTCTTCTTACAGGAGACCCATCTCTCCCTTGACTCAAATGTCAAACTGTTTTCACCCATGTTCCCTACATGGTACTATGGGGACTCCATTTCTAAATGCGCACGTGACGTGGCAATTGGTTTTGCGCATGGGATAAGGTTTGACTTGGAGACAAGTTTGACAGATCCAGAGGGGAGATTTTTATTCCTAAAAGGGAAACTAGGGAATATGGCCTGCACCCTTGCTAATATCTACGCACCCAATACTCAGTCAGCCAAATATATGGTGAAAATCCTTGGAAAGCTGAAACTTTTCGCAGCAGGCTACACTATTTTAATGGGCGACCTTAATCTATGTATGAACCCGAGATTTGACAGTACATCCAGGGGGAGGGAGACAATAAATATCCAGCTCCAGAAATTAAAAAGAAAGATGCATGACTGCCAGCTAGTTGATGCTTGGAGAGCCCTCCACCCCCATACGCGGGACTATACGTTTTTCTCACCCCCGCACGGAACGTATTCTAGGTTAGACTACACTCTCGTAGACCATAAGATGTTGGACATGGTAACAGAAGTGGAGATTGGCGCGGTGACCATATCTGATCACCGCCAATATCTATGAAAATCCGGATTTCGACACAACAGAAACAACACCCGATGTGGCATTTAAACGACTGCCTGATACGGGAAGGGGGAGGGGTGGAAAGGGTGGAAGAAGAACTTAAACAATTCTTTCAAACAAACGACACAGGGGACATATCTAACACAACCCTCTGGGAGACTCATAAAGCATACATTAGGGGGATTTTAATCTCCATTGGGGCGAGAGGGAAATATGAGTAGAGTAGGAAGAGGGATACATTAATACAAGAAATAACTTCCCTAGAACAAAAACATAAAAAACAGCCCTCCCAGGACACTTATGGTAAGCTAATACTAAAAAGAGAGGAATTAAAGGAGATCTTGGAGCAAGATACTAAGACAAAGTTCAACAGCATAGCTAGAGAGAGGTACTTGTGGGGAAATAAACCTAGTAAGCAGTTAGCTAAAATGGCCCATACAAAGAGAACCCGAAATTACATTGAAAAAATTAAAACGCCAAATGGCGACCTGGCCTATTGCACCAAGGATATTGCGGCGACATTTAGGGACTATTATGAAGAATTGTACAATCTAAAACAGACAGGGTGGCAGGCAGGTGTAAAAGAGGCCAAAACCAGAGATTTCCTCGAGAAGGTCAGATTACCAAAGATTGACAACATAGAAAGTTCCCACATGGATAGGCCTATAACCGAAGAGGAGGTTAAAAAAGCCCTCAAAAATACTGGGGTGGGGAAAAGCCCAGGGCCAGACGGTTTTACAGCCCTATATTACAAGAGATTTAGTAAAATTCTGGTTCCAAAACTATGCAGGTACTTCAATGAATTAGGATTGGAAACAGAAATAAGCAGGGAGGCTCTTACTGCCTCGATAGCAATAATTCTAAAAGAAGGAAAGGACAGCTCATTGTGCTCAGGCTATCGGCCTATATCGTTATTAAATACAGATATAAAGCTCTTCGCAAAAGTTTTAGCCGAGAGATTGAAAAAGGTCATGCATTTTTTAGTGCATCCGGACCAGGTGGGCTTTGTCCCTGGAAGAGAGGGTAAAGATAATGGTATAAGCGCTCTCCTCCTGATACAGAGGATAAGGCAGGAGGGGTCCCCAGCTCTATTCCTGTCTGTTGACGCCGAAAAAGCGTTCGACAGGGTAGACTGGGGACTAATGCGGTTAACATTGGAAACGATGGGCTTGGGGAACAGGATGATCAATTGGATTAAAACACTATATCACCACCCCACTGCAAAAATTAAAGTTAATGGCATGCTGTCTGAGGCCTTCGAAATGAAAAATGGAACCCGACAGGGGTGCCCTTTATCCCCATTACTTTTTATACTATCCCTGGAACCGTTATTGGCTACGATTCGAACGATTCTGATATTAAGGGCGTAAGAGTGGGAAAGGAAGAACATAAGCTGTCCGCCTTTGCGGACGATGTGATGTTCTACCTCTCCAAACCAAGTAGTTCGATCCCTAGACTAATGAAGATACTACAAAAATATGGGGATATATCAAATTTTAAGATCAATATCGCTAAATCGGAAATTTTGAATATCAATCTTAATAAAACCGAGATAAGACAGGTGAAGGGGAGCTGTCCCTTCCCCTGGAGTAAAGAACTAAAATATTTAGGCATTAAACTGGCCCACTCGCTCAGTCAGATCTATAGAATAAACTATATCCCCCTTCTCAATGAGGTAAAAAGCGAGGTAAGAAAAACAATAAATAAACCCATCTCGTGGATAGGCCGTATAAATATGCTCAAAATGACAATAATCCCAAAAATATTATATACATTTCAGTTGCTCCCAATTGCTCTCCCTCCTCAAATGATTCGAACTCTTAACCAAATCCTCATGAACTACGTGTGGAAGAATAAAAAACACTGCATTTCCTTATCAATCTTAAAGCAAGATAAACAACACGGGGGCCTTGCAGTACCTGATATTAGAAAATATTATCAAGCGGCTGTTCTGTCACGGGTGGTGGAATGGGCTAGGAATAGACCATGGAAGAGATGGGTGCAAATAGAAACGACACAAGCTAATGCAGTTTTGGGAAATATTATCTGGAATCCCACACTGGATAGCCACACCCTCGAACTGACACGAGACACCTTAAGGTTATGGGATAGGATACAGGCACAAATAGGCACGAATAATAACTCCCCATTAATTAATTTAAAAAATAACCCCTATTTTGCACCGGGGGAAAAAAAAATCGGGGGGAATTGGATTAGAAAAGGAAAAGTTCACCTGGGTGATATAGTAAAGGACGGGAAAATTAGGACTCTCGATGAGTTGAAAACCAGAACAGATTTATGGGATTTAAACACATGGCGTTACACTCAATTACACCACTTCGTTCAGCACCTGCCCAGACCTCTTCGGTCGAAGGAGGAGCTGAACTCACTGGAGAAATTATGTTTTCAAGAGAATTCAAAGGGCACGATATCAAAATTATACAAGATATTAATTGAGATGGATACACTGGGGGAACCCCCTTTTGTACAGAAATGGGAAAGGGAATTAGGAACACTCAGAGGGGACAACACGTTTGCAAGATTAATGAAATGGACCCATGCGTCTTCCATAGATATGCGAACGGCGGAAACTAATTATAAATGTATTTCTGGCTGGTACATCACCCCTGATAAAAGCTGGCATTATAAAGACGGCCAGTCCGCGGAGTGCTGGCGGTGGTGTATAGACAAAGGTACAATGGCACATCTGTGGTGGACCTGCCCGAAAATCCAGAAATTTTGGGAGGCGGTCCTGAGCTATATCAAAGAGATTACAGGCAAGGAGTTAAAGAAGGACCCGTGGATTGTACTTTTTCACGGTAGTTGCGTGGAAATTGAAAGATACAAGCAGTCCTTAGTTCCACATCTGCTGAACGCAGCGAAACGGCTTATACCTAAAAAGTGGCAGGACCCCGAGTGTCCCCAGATATGGGAGTGGATAGACGTAGTCGAGGAAACTTATCGAATGGAAGATTTGAAAGAGAGTTTTGCCGAGACATGCTGGGATTTCCATGGAAAATGGAATAAGTGGAAAGTGTTCAAAAAAACATGGAGCTATAGGGAGAAACTGAGAGTATAGGACACTTACATAGGGCGTGACGGGAGTCGCCTGTCTGAACAGGGGATCTCTCACAGCCCTGGCTCCCGCAGATACCTACCGGAACTGCGTGAAAATATTATTAGATCTGTATTCTTGTGTAAACTCCTATACTAGGGCGCCTACTGAACCTAAAAGACCGGGGAAGGGTGGGTGGGGGGAGGAGGGCTATTGGGGTGGGGGGGGGGGTTCTGGAAACAAACACGCAGCATTCTAGTAGAGGCTGGTTGGGATAGTGTTGGACCTACATGAGTACCGTTTCTTTGTTTTTTTTTTTGTTTCTATCTTTCGCCTTTTGCATCTTCTTTGGATCTGCGCCACAGTAGAAAATGAAAAACAAAACGAATAACAAAAATAAGAATAAATAAAAAATAAAAAAAATAAAGAAATAACAAACAGAAAAAAGAGAGAAATATATAAATACATATAATAAAAAAAAAAGAAAAAAAAAGAAAGAGAAATAATAACAATATAAATTGGCGACAGAAGAATTAATACTAGCATAATACCACAGATGATGCAAAACAGTTTAATGGAGACAGATAAAGGTCGATTCATGAACTGGTCTCTGGGTCGGTGTCAGCTGATGTGGTCAAAAAAAAAAAAAAAAGTTTTATTAAAAGTTTAAAATGAGAACAGCAATGAAATAGTCAAAAGACAAGGTGCTTGAAGATAGAATAAAACAAACATTACAGCCTGGCACCGAAGCCCAGCTCATGTAAACCTTACACAACAGCGATCTTTAACATAGAGCAGTAGGTCGACCAGTGTGTCCCCAATACCCGGACCCAGGTACGGACCAAGCAACCAAGCCATGCGAAAGTATATCTTACCACAATGGGAGAGGCCCATATACCCCCAATCCCCCGGGAGCCCCAACAGGAACAAGCTGCATCCCAGGAGACGGGGCCACCCGAACCCCCCCCCCTCCCCCCGTGGCCGCAAGCTCCCCACCCAAGCCCACACAGAAGGGGACCACCTCCCCTTCCTGTTGATCCTTCCTAGCAAACATGTGTAAGGAAATGCAATGAAAATCCTCCGTGACAGAGGGTCACCTCAGGTATGCCAAGATAGGCAAGGGAAAGGGGAGAAAGTAAAGGGGAAGATATGTGAGATTAGAAGAGAATTACTGACACATTGAGTCTCTTTTTAAACATGTGGTTCAACAGTTCATGAAGGAACTAGAAACCTCCCACACGAGAAGCCAGTCCACCACCTTTTTTGGCTCCCTGGCTGACGAGGCCCAGGAGGATCCCGGCCAATTCCAGCCTCATGATACCTCATATGATTCCTCGCATAGCGAGATGAATATACTGTGGGCTTCGACTATGCCCTAGTCTGCCCACTAACCAAGGCGGTCAAGGAGACCCTAAAATTGGAGGATACTGCTTCTTCCCCAGAGAAACGGAGGAAGATGTTCAAGCAATTGGGGAAAGAACGTTCCAACTTTCCGCTTCGCTCTGAACTCAGACATTTTTGAGGAAGTATGGAGCAAAAGGGATGAGAAGGTTTATATGCTAAGCAAAACCCCAAAACTCTATCCCTTTAAAGCCGGGGATGTAAAGCATTTGGAAAATGCTCTCCTTGTTGATGCGGTAGTAATGCGCCTAGCGAAGCATGTTACCCTTCCGCTAGATGATACAGTATCTTTTAGGGACGCCCTGGAAAGTAAAACTGACCAAGATCTCAAAAGGATCTATAGCCTGCAAACCAGTCCTGGCCCTTGCAGTTACTTCCAAAGCTATGGAGGCCTGGGTTGAGAAGTGGATTCCGTTCCTGCTGGCTAGATCGATGTTATCTTCAGTCAGGGCCAAACGGGGATTATGGCTGTGCCCCTGGCTTGCTGACCCAGCCTCTAAGCAGGGAAGGTGTAAAATTCCCTTGAGGGTTATCCTTGTTTGGTTTAATTAAAGAAGAACGCTTGAAGGAAGCGCGCTCCTATGAACCCGGATGGGATTTCAGGAGAGGCTGGAATTGGAATAGTAGACAGTCATTCTTTCAAAAGTCCGCCAAGAAACAGACACTCAGGGGGTGTGAGCCAACCAAATCTTTTTGGGATTTGGCCCGCCCAAGTGGGTCGGGTAGGAACTTGCTTACGTCTTTTCTGACACATCTGGATGGCCTTGATCTCAGATTATTGGACCAAAACGGTCTCCACAGGCCACACATGGTCCTTCACCAAGATTCCTCCTCACAGACAAATGTCTACGTCACTACCACGATTAGAAGGAAAACGTCAGGTCCTGCTGTCATACGTAAACACTCTGAAAGATCTAGGAGCAGTAGTGCCCTTACCGAAGAACGAGGAATTCCAGGGAGTATTCTTCTAGTGCAGAAAAGAATGGCTCCAGTGATAGACCTTACTTTTCTCAAATCCATAAGGCATGAAAAATCCAAGATGGAATCACTTTCGACCATCCAAAAAATAACCATTTTTTGACTGGTTGTTGACTAGTTGTTTTCAATAGATCTGAAGGACGCGTACCTTCATGTTCCAGTGGCAGAAGCATTCCACAAATATATTCGGTTCCCGGTTGGACAAGAGCACTTGTAATTTATACGTCTTCCATGCGTGTTCCCATCCAATGGGTAACTGTTACTTCCGATGCCAGCAATGTGGACTAGGGGGCCTATTGTGGATTAGAATTGGCTCAAGGCAGGTGGGATGCCCGTCTCCACATTCCAGGCTTAAGCATTCTGGAACTTCGGGCGGTATAGTGTGTGATTCAATTTAGAGGTCGGGCCCATCATGACCTGTGCTCAGAGGTACCTTCTCAATCTGTCAGCTGTCTTCATTCCAGGAGTCTTCTTGTCTCGCAGCAATCTAGACAACGATAAATGGTCACTGCATCCACAGGCCTTCAAAGGGATCCTATAGTTGGGAATTGATCCCGAGGTGGATCTGTTTGCATCCCCTTGCAACCACAAAAATCGATAAATACTACACTCGAGTCTGTTGCAGTTAAGCTTTCGGAGTGGATGCATTAACGAGTCAGTGTAACTTCAACAAGGCGTATGCCTTCCCTCCACCTCCGATCATTCTAAAAATTCCTTCAGAGGCTTCAATTGGAGACGGTCGAAGTGGTGACTATAGTGCCCTACTGGCCGAGCAGGCCGTGGTTCCCCTCCCGAATCAGATTAGCTTCCGGAACCTGTCACCTCTCCCTCTCAGGCCGGACTTTCTTCTCAGGGGGCGACCCTGCACCCCGGTCCAGCGATACTGAGACTGATGGTCTTGTTTTTTGAGAGGGAGAAGCTAGAGTCTCTTGGGTGTGCTTCAAGAGTTATTTCTATCCTCATGAGTTCCAGAGAGCCTAATACCAACAGTCTACAATAGAATATGGGCCAAGTTTGTTAACTTCTCTACCTTTGCAGGAAAATCGAGTAGAAACCCTGGAAGACATGCTCAGTTTTCTCCGGTCTGGCTTGCATTTTCCTTTATTTGTAAGTTGCCTTAGGGTGCAAGTTTCAGCTCTGTCAGCATTCTCGGAAACATCATGGGTAGCTCACCTACTGATACGGCAGTTCTTTCGTAGGGCATCGAGACTTAGGCTTCAGAGGAAACCTACATTCCCCAAACGGGATCTTCCACTCGTCCCTGATGTATTGTCAGCTCTCAACAACGAAGATTTTTCGATGAAAGTTTTGTCAATAAAACTGGCCTTTTCTGGGGGCCATTATTTTGGCCAAAACAGAGCCAGAGATAAGCTTTTGGGGTGTCAGGAACCCTTTCTGATTTTCTTTCCAGACCTGGTGGTCTTTATTCCCATGCTTGGTTCTAAACCGAGAGTTACTTCTGTATTCCATGAAAACCAGGAGATTGTGCTTCCTACATTCGAATCTCCGGAATCCACAGAAGTCCATCCCGTGGACATGGGGGAGACTCAGAGGATACTTACGAGTCACTTCATCAGTCAGATGTCCTAATCATCTTTTCTTATTACACTCTGGCAGCAACAGAGGAAAACATGCCTCCTCAAAAACAATAGCGGCCTGGTTTGTTCAATCCATTCAACAAGCTTACAGGGCGAAGGGTTTGGCTCCTCCAGAGGCAGTGGTGGCTTATTCCACCAGAGGCACGGCAGCCTCATGGGCAGCAGCTCGACATGTGGCTACTGTTGTGGTATGCAAGGCAGCCTCGTGGTCTTCGATCAACCCTTTATGTCTCGTTATTGTTTAGAGCCTGTTTCCCTTTCTTCGGTCAATTTTGGTCTGATAATTCTGTCAGTTGACGGGAAGATTAAATATTTTTGGTTCAGCATACCCACAAAATACTTACCGTAATTTTCCTTTCCTGATAGACTCCATGGCAGACGGAGTTCCCACCCATGAATGAGTATATGAGAATTAAACTAAGAGTCGGCTAGTTACGGAACACAGTCCATGGAGGTGAGCTCAAATTTATGGGTAGGGGGTCCTATAGCAGTGGAGAGGAGGCAGGGTTAACCCACACGTAGTCTGCCATGGAGTCTATCAGGAAAGGAAAATTACGGTACGTATTTTGTAATAAATTTTCAGTTTTTATATTGTAGGCCTGTAATTCTTAGGAATAACTTACTAAAATCTGTCCAAACAAGAGTCTAGTAGACATCCCGGGTATGATAAAGTTTAAAACACAAAATCATAAATTATAATATAATAAATACCGTATTTATCGGCGTATAACACGCACATTTTCCTCCTTAAAACCAGGGGAAAATCGCGGGTGCGTATTATACGCCGATATGTATATAAAAAAAGCAGGGATGTGGACAGCATCGAAGACAGTCTGGGGATGTGGGGGTCTCGGGCCAACTTGTCCGTCAGCCATCCCCCACTACAGTCCACAGAGGAAGCCAGTCTAACTCTTGCTCGTAGCTAACTGTCGCGGCCGTCAGAAGGCAACCATGGTAACCCTCTGCACGACTTGCGGGAGTTATACTGACAGGAATCTGCCTTAACGACGTCGGACGAGACAGGTATTTCAAATGGCAGGCTGTGAAAAAGAGTGTGTGTGGGTGTGCGTGTGTAAAGGGGGGGGGGGGGTTTGAGCAAAGATACACACTGTCTTCTATTGTTAAAAAAAAAAAAAAAGATACACACTCTCTGCCACCCCTTGTCCAAGCCCTAAATAACTCCTGTAATTTCAATAAATCAAAATGCCACCTAAATCATGTAAAATAATAATGGGGGAGAATATGAAACCTGTGATCAATGAAATGAGAGAATGTAAAAAAAATGTAAAAAAACTCAGTGCGGTTCACATTTGTGCGCTCTGCGATATTGCACTGCAGTGTAAATCACATGCAATGTTGGTGTGATGCGATTTCTGCTAAACAGATTTTATGGCTGATATCACATTAGGAACTAAATCGCACAGGACCCTTTTTGTGGTCCGCACCAGAATCGGATCACACCTATGCAATCCTATTCATGTCCGAACTGTCAGTTTGCATAGTGATATGCGAGCTGAAATGGGGGTGTCATTAACAATGTATTGACACTCCCCACAGATCGCATAGGACAGTGTGAACTGCTGTTACCCATGCAATCCAATTCTGGTGCAGACTAAAAAAGGGTCCGAATGCGATGAAAATTCAGCCATACAATCTGTTTTGCCTGAAATCGCATTGCTCGGACATCGCATGTGATCTGCAGTGCGATGTGAATCACATTTAGCCCCTACTAGTCCACTAGGGATCTTACCAGTGGCGGCTGGTGCTCAAAATGTTTGGGGGGTGCAAACAAACAAAAAACATCAATTGCAGCTACTGCGCTCCATCAATTGTCGCCAGTGTGCCCATCAATTGCTGCTACTGTGCCCCATCAGATGGTCGCCAGTGTGCCCCCTCAGATGGCCGCCAGTGTGTCCCCTCAGTTGGCCGCCAGTGTGCCCCCTCAGATGGCCGCCAGTGTGCCCCCTCAGATGGCCGCCAGGGTGCCCCCTCAGATGGCCGCCAGGGTGCCCCCTCAGATGTCTGCCAGTTTCTTCTGTAAAAGAGTTGCTTTTACTTTCATGTTACGTTATTTAACTTATAAGTGCTTAAATATTAATAATAAAAAAAAAGTTTTGAGCTACTCGTTTTGCTTCAAAGTTCTTTATTTAAAATGTATGTTTTTTTCCTGAAACTTCCTTCTCAAAATTAAGGTGCGTGTTATACGCAGATAAATACGGTAACTATAAATGTAGCACTGACCCCCGAAGGAGCTGCTGGTTTGATTTGGGCCTGAACTCTACCAATAAACCCCACTAACTTGGCTCAATCCCCTTGGCACAGCTGTGATGCAATGCAATACAATACAATACAATGTAAGACAGTACAAAATACCTGTATTGTCACCCCAGGATCCACTGACTGCACCTGGTGGGAGAAAACAATACGCCACAACAACTGGATACTTAACCAGAGATATATTTTACTGTAGAATATGCAAAAAAGTGATTACAGTAATTGTGCTGTCATCCCAACATAAGACAACAGCACAATGGATTTCAATATAAACAATTTGAAAAAAAAAAACACAGTATACACATATATATATTATATATATATATTATATATATATATATATATATATATATATATATATGTCTATACCTGGGTGCCCCCACTACTTTATAAGCTATGTGTGAGATATCACTTAAAGTACTTAGTCCTGGATCTTCTTTTCTTCGCTAGCTGAAGTGGCTCCTTGTGATTTGTAATCCACAGTTTTGGTGAGTTAAATTGAAGTGAAAATGCTCATGGTGTAGCTGTAACAACTATTTTAACATTGCTTGAGACATCAAGGTAGATAGGCCTCAAGCTTTCTCAGTGTCAGTTGCTCTGCTCCTTCGTGGAACTATAATTTCCAGTGAGGCCTGTATATAAGTCTAACTGCATGTGAGATGTAACAAACTGTGGGGCGTGACCCGCTCACCCACTGGATAGAGGCTCGGTGTGGTAACTTTTGTCCAGTGACTGCAACTTGCTTCTCCGTCAGCTGGGCCAATCGCTCCGTTCAGCTCCACTGGGTGGATCCTGTCCTCCCGATGCTCGGATGAGTGTCTCTGGGCCTCTGCAATCTGGCCACCGTCTCCCCACAGGTCCTCTCAGGCAGGCCACACGATTCCAAGAGACCTAAAATGGCTGCTCCGACTCCTTTTATCTCCTACCCAGCATGCACTGTTCAAGAAGGTGTTCATGGGTAGGTCACCAAACCTCCTGGGTGAAAAAGGTCAGCCTCCTCCTCCCAAAACAACAGTCACTTCCTGTCTAGTCGTTTGTGCTTCTTTCAGGAAAAACATATCTGCATTACCAGTATTTGGTCACTAGATGGCTCCAAATACTCAAACATAGCAATGTCCATAGACGTTTTATTAAAGTATACAAACACACATCAACATGGGAGAATATCAGCACTACACAATCCCCCTACTTTATCTCTTTGGTCCTCTAAAGAGGTTCAAATTGCTAACTTGTATTTTAGCCTCTATACGGTCATACAATACAGACAGAGGAGCTTCCCACCAATTGTAGTATCAGCACTCACAGCTGATACTACCATGTCTGGTACAGATGTGCCAAGGGGTGAAGTGGGGCTGTCCCTTACTGAATCAAAAGTAGAGGGACCAGACAGTTCAAGGTTTATTTTGCTTCAGAGCATCCGTCCAATGTATCATAAGTCAGTCTGCGTGGTGGGCGAATGTCTCTCTTTGGCCTTTCGGAGTGTCCATTCCTTTTTGACAAATGTCATCATCCCTCCACTCAGTGACTAAAGATGGAGAGTAAATAAGAGTACTGGGCTCTTTTTCAGGATGAGTTGCCGGCACAAATTCTGGGGCCTCTGCCTTGAGAGTTCTGTTATTATCCTCCTCTACTTCTGAAGAGATATCAGCATCTGTTTCTGAAATTTCCGGAGGCCACAGCCAACTCATCTCCACTTCCTCATCTTCATCTGTAGAGGGTGCAAGCTGAGACCTGGTTATTGGCCTACACACATCAGTGAATGTGGATGGGGATTCCTCCTCTGTGCTTATCCTGACTGCCTCTGTGAGAGGTAAAAGGCGATTTCGATGCCAGGTTTTTACTGGCCCAGTGTTTCCTTCTGGCTTGATTTCATACGCTGGGAGCCCTGGAAGCTTCCTACACACAACATAAGGCTGTGATCTCCAACAATCAGCCAACTTATACTTGCCTGGGATGCCTAGATTTTTCAGCAAAACCCGGTCACCTGGTTGAAGATCCTGAACTCTTTACTTTCAGGTCGAAGTTCCTCTTGTTCCTGTTCTCTCTGGAGTTCGAGGTGGCTTGAGCCTGCTCGTAAGCCATCTTCATGCTCCTCCGCAGCCTGTCCACATACCCTCTATGGGAGGTCTCTGATGTGTGATCCAAGGAGGAACCAAAAGCCAGGTCCACTGAAAATCGGGCTTCACGGCCGAACATCAATCTGTAAGGGGAATACCCAGTGGCGTCACTTTTGGTACTGTCGTAGGCAGTCGTGGGGTTTCTGTTCTGCAGTCAACGTCCCCAACATATTCAGGAGAGTCCTGTTAAACCTATCCGGTTAAGGGTCCCCTTGTGGGTGATAAGGAGTAGTCCTGGACTTCTGTATGCCTAGTAGATCCAACAGTCTCTTTATCAATTTGCTCTCAAAGTCCCTTCCTTGGTCCGAATGTATCCGTTGAGGTAAGCCATAACGGACAAAGAACTTCTCCAAGAGAGTCTTTGCTACTGTGGTTTCTTGCTGCTCACTAGTAGGTAAGGCTTGGGCATAACGGGTAAAGTGATCTGTTACCACCAAGATGTCCCCCTGCCCACTCAGATTGGATTCCAAACAAAGAAAGTCTATGCAGTCCAGGTCCATTGGTCCCTGGCTCTCCAAATGGCCCATTGGGGCAGCCCTCTGGGGCAATGTCTTTCGTTGTATGCACCTGAGGCAGGAATGACAGTAACTCTCCACTTCTTTCCCCATGTGAGGCCAGCAGAACCTGTCCCTTACTAGTTGCAAAGTCATCTCGGCTCCCAAATGACCATAGTGATCGTGTAAAGCAATCAGTCCCCTCTCTCTGTGCATTCCCGGCAGAAGCAGCTGCCACTTCGCTTCTGGATCATCAAAGGGGCCCCTTCGGTAGACCAATCCCATTCTTTCAGTAACAGCCGGGCTTCCTTCTTGGGGCTCTTCCGCAGGACATGAGACTGTTGATGTTCCAATGCCTTCAGCACCAGCCCACACAGTGGATCTTCCTCCTGATCTCTCCTGAGATCCTTTCTGGATAGCTTGGGGAGACCCTCCTGTACAACCTGGGAGACGTTGCAAAAGCACCTGGGTACTCCCGCTGAGGATACTCCTACTTCTTCAGCTCTGGCCCCACCTTTCCTGTATTGACTTGTCTCTTCCCAAAGGGCCCTTACTCCTTCTGGAGTAAGTTGTGTCCAATCTTCTGAGGGATTTCGGGGGTCATGAGGCCTTCTTGACAGAGCATGCGCAATCTCGGTTACCAACCCCTGGTCTGTAGTTCAGGCTGAAGGTAAATGCCGAGAGAGCAGCTAACCACCTGTGACCGGTGGTGTCCAGCTTCACAGTGGTGAGCAGATATGTGAGGGGGTTGTTGTCCGTCTTAACCACAAATTCAGGACCGTAAAGGTAGTCCTTCAACTTGTCTACCACTGCCCACTTCAGAGCCAGAAATTAAAGCTTGTGAGTCGGATAGTTTCTTTCGGCAGTTTTTTTTCCGAGTCAAACTTCTGCTCACATAAGCGATCGGCCGCAGATGCCCTTCATGCTCTTGGTAGAGCACTCCTTCCAGTCCTTCACAGCTGGCATCCACATGCAACTCGTATGGTTTGGCAGGGACTGCATAGGCCAAAACCGGGGCAGTGGTAAGGCTCCACTTCAATTGCCTGAAAGCTTCCTCGCATTCTGGAGTCCACTGGTCCTGGATGGACTCTTTCTTCCTTCTGGGCCCTTCTTTTGGCTTCCTTGACTGATCTAGGCTTACACTAACTTCTTCCTGTTTCTTTAGGAGCTCAGTGAGTGGGTGGGCTATTTTAGCAAACCCTTCCACAAACCTTCTGTAGTACGAGCAGAAGCCTAAGAATGACCTGAGTTCAGTCACGTTGGTGGGCCTGGGCTAAGAAGTGACAGCTTCTAACTTCTTGGGATCGGTTGCCACTCCCTCTTCAGACACAATGTGTCCCAGGTAATTCACTGAGGGCTGGTAGAACTGGCATTTTTCCATAGAGAGCTTCAGACCTTCATCATGAAGTCTCTTCAGGACTTTCTCCAGGCGTTCTTTGTTCTCTTCCAACGTTCTTCCAAATACTATGACGTCATCCAGGTAAACTAGTACTTCAAGTAGGCTCATGTCACCCACTGTCTTTTCCATCAACCTCTGGAAAGTTGCTGGGGCCCCAGACAGGCCTTGCGGCATCCGGTTGAACTCAAAGAATCCCACCGGGGTGATAAAAGCGGTCTTCTCTTTGTCTTCGGGGCACATGGGGATCTGATTATACCCACTCTTTAAGTCCAGCACACTGAACCACTTCGCTTCTGACAGACTCTGCAGAGCATCCTCTATCCGAGGTGTGGTGTACTGGTCAGGAATGGTCCTCCGGTTCAGGGTTCTGTAATCGATACATAGGCGTAGGGACCCGTTCTTCTTCCTGACCACCACTATAGGGGAGGCATAAGGACTCCTGGACTCCCGCATAATGCCTGTCCTCTTGAGTTCGGCCAGTTGCTCCCTCAAATCTTCCAGATCTCCCAATGATATTCGCCTAACATACACGAAACTGCTTCCCTCCATCTCAGAAGGTAATCTTTAGCTCTTTCTCTCAATGCAGGAGTAAGAGGCGTATTTTTCGGGCAGAATTCTTCTACAGGGATTTCTGCTGTTGGTCCTTCCGTCAAACCACATGCTGCGACTGGAGTTACTGGGCTGACCTGTCCTAACAGTAGTTTGGCTGGCATCCTCACTGGGACAGCTGCTGTGCTGCGGACACTGACTGGAACTTTGCCCTGAGTCCTCTTCAATACCCTGGTGGGCAATACTTCAGAGATAAGCTCTAACCCCTTTTTTTCTTCCTGTCTTCTATTTTCAAGGACAATGACAGGACCTGTTTTTTTCCAGCTTTACTTGACAGAGGATCTCAGGCATATTACTTCACCCGGCTGGACCAACCTCTTTTTCCTATTCAGGAGCCCGATTTTTTCCCACTCCCTCTTCAGGAACCTCTTCCTCTTGTCTAAGGTCTCGGTATGTATGGGCCAACATTGGATGTATTTTAGTGGGGAGGGTCCTATTCTGCAGCACAAGCGGTGCAAGTAGCCTCCTCACTAAGTCAGTGTTCGTCCCAATGATGAGGGAATTTTTGTCAGCCCCTGGGGGACGAGGGCACACTATGGCCAAGGTGTCGAAAGTCTCAGCCTCTCCTGCTGTACTTGGGTCGAAGGTGAGTCTGACCAGCAGGTAACCATCATATGGGAAGTTCTGAGTGCCTAATCCCCATATCTCTAGTTCCTCCAATTTCTGTAACGGCAGGTGCTTGAGATGTCTGTCATAGAAATCCCTGTAGAGCAAGGTTACTTGGGCTCCAGTGTCCAGCAGAGCTTTCGTATAAATCCCCTCTACTTGGATGGGGACAGACGGGGAGGTTCCCACTAGCTTGGGGGGGAAATCCACTGATTGCAGTTACTTTAGCCTGCTTGGTGGCTTGTACTATCGCTTTTGGTTTTGGGGGTCTCTCTCTTTTCCGTCCTGGTTTTTGGTGACCCCAGTGGGCAGGGGGCATATGAGTCGGTGTGGAGTTAGCTATTACAACTGGGCGCCCAGTTGACTCCTTCACTGGTTTCCCCCCGGCTGTTTGGATTTTGTCTCAGTTACTGGGCTTGGGCACACTCGCCTGAGATGTCCTACTCCTCCACATTTGAATTAGACTCTGTGTTTGTTTCATAGGGCGGTTAATGGTAGGAGTCTCCAGGGCCTTGAGTGGCGGGACTTCTGTCTGGGGTTTCACCAGACGAATCAATATGGTCATCATCTCCAGTATTTCTTTCTGGGTCTGGAACAGCTTCTCCAGTCCAGTTTGACTTACGGGTAGGTGGTGAATAGGTGAAAGCCATGATCCCTGTTCAACTCTTGCTGCCAGTACATTCAGTTCCTGAGTGTCTGAGAGGACACCTATCTGCTGTATTTTAGCACTTGTGGTGCTAGAAGCTTGAAGTTTCCTCTGTTTTTGGTCTCTCTTAATCGCCATCTTATCTGCTTCATTCACTTTCTCAATGAGGACCACATCCGGAGTTGAGGGATCTTCCAAATACTGCTTCAATTGTAGCTTGATATAGTCACTCCTCAATCCCGTAGTCACAGATCTCCGGAATTTCCTCTTAACTAGCTTGGCTCCAAAATGCTCTCCGCTTCCTTCTTCCCTTGATGTGAATAGCAGGCGGTCCTTGAGCTCAATGGCCCGAAATAGGAAGTTGTGAGGAGTCTCTCTACTATCCTGTGTCATATTTATCAGTCGATGAAACAGCTTAGTGGCATCTTCCTCCTCATAATAGCTTTTCAGTATCCTCTTTAGGTGGTTCAAGGTCAATCCACTCTGCCTCTCCAACATGCCCCTAACACTTGAACCTGGGCTGATGGCATGGAATACAGCCTCTTTAATTTCCGATTCCAGATATCCTTTCTGTAGCCCCAACTCTATTTGGTGTAGGACAGTTTGTCCTTCTGCCCCATTTCTGCTATCTGGCCATCAATGTGGAAATCCTGCCGGATGGTTACTTGCCTGGGTGTGTTTCTTCAGCACCTTCCCAGGGATGGGCGTTATCTGGCTATCTCTCTGGTCCTCCAAACCGACACGTAACACATTAGCGCAATGCATTAGCGTTCAGCTATAATACTGGAGGTCTCTTGAAACTTCTCCTGTATGTCACGGTACTGACGTTTCAGATCAGCCAGCTGTCATTCTGCCAGTGATTTAGCAGCAGCCCCTGCTTTCCTGTCTAAAGGTTCTAACTGCTTCTGACTGGGAGAGTGCCCTACATGCTTGCTGGAATGTGTCAAGTGGAACTCTGTATTTTCAGACAATTTTATACTGGCACCGTGGAAAATTTCAGGGACATACCGTCGCCACTCTATCAGTGCATAGGTGCAGTCGGTCCCAGGATCTGGTTTCACTGCGACCACGTAAGCCTTTCTGTCCGGGGACAATGTTTGTACCACCTCTTTAATTTGTTTCTTTCCCCAGTTGCCCCCTGAAAGTTCAATGGCCACTCTAGCTTCTGAGCGTGTCCCTTCTGCTTCGCACCACTGGACTACTTTGATGGGGTCCATGGTAGCCTGAAGGGGGCGGGCTTGCTTGTAGAGTGACAGGATCCCAGACGAGCCCCCACGTGTAGCACTGACCCCCCAAAGGAACTGCTGGTTTGATTTGGGCCTGCACTCCAATAAACCCCACTAACCTGGCTTAATCCCCTTGGCACAGCTGTAATGCAATGCAATACAATACAATGTAAGACAGTACAAAATACCTGTATTGTCACCCCAGGATCCACTGACTGCACCTGGTGGGAGAAAACAATACGCCACAACAACCGGATACTTAAACAGAGATATATTTTACTGTAGAATATGCAAAAAAGTGATTACAGTAATTGTGCTGTCATCCCAACATAAGACAACAGCACAATGGATTTCAATATAAACAACTTGCTTCTCCGTCAGCTGGGCCAATCACTCCGTTCAGCTCCACTGGGTGGATCCCGTCCTATGGTGCTCACCCTCCTGGGTAAAAAAGGTCAGCCTCCTCCTCCCAAAACAACAGTCACTTTCTGTCTAGTCTTTTGTGCTTCTTTCAGGAAAAACATATCTGCATTACCAGTATTTGGTCACTAGATGGCTCCAAATACTCAAACATAGCAATGTCCATAGACGTTTTATTAAAGTATACAAACACACATCAACATGGGAGAATATCAGCGCTACATAAATAATTATAACAAATGTAATTATAATAAAAATGATTCAATAATGCAATCAAATCCAAAACACTGAAATCTGCTCAGTTGCAGAATTGTCGCTGTCATTACTTTCAGTGTTTGATGACGAATTTCCCCACAAATCGCTATTGCTCAATTCTGCAAGTGATTCTAATTTATTATCGTTGTTTTCTAGCTGGTCTAAAACCACTTTTGACGTAAACAGACACTTTTTGGACAAATCTACAGTTTCCAGGGAGAAAAAACTGTATTTATAATATAAAAGTGCATACAGGACACTGGACAGAGCACTAGGGACAAAGGGGATGTGTAATTATTTGATACAGTACTGTAATCTGTAAAATTACAGCGTACTGTATCTATACTCAATACTGTAACTTGCCGCTAAACTCCACCCCCATGTGTCACAATGCTCGCAGAGAAAGGAGCTTGGCAACTTTTCCTGTATCCTTGCAATGCGATCCCGGCTGAGGGTTACCGCTTTTGGTATGAAGAATTCACCCCAAGCCTGACTCGGGAATACCGCCAGGGAGGTTAATTTTGACATCAAATTTCAATTTAGGTTTCGTCATAGTCTGTTGACTAAAATGCCATTTTAGTTGTATTTTAGTCATCAGGATTGAAACTGAATTTTATTTTCGTTTTGTTTTCTTCACTGAAAACATACAACTGATGAACAGTATGTCGAAAATACCACAAAATTAGCACTGCACGACAGGAGATTTTTCAAGTAAGCTTATATTGAATTGTCAAAAATAACTATTGCTTTATTACATGCCAATGCGATCAAATGAAAGTGTATGCTGTAACCATAGATTTAATTTATATATATTGACAACACATTTAATATATCGCCAATTTATTTAATTTGATTGTTTACTGCATCAGCAATCCCTTCAGCAGTGTTATACATATTTTCTTCCAATGGAACCTGATTTAAATATAAGCTTCTTGGTGTAAATAATAAAACACAAAATTATAGTACCATCATCTTGGAGATTAATTTTGAATATAATGAGGGCTAAAGGGACCCCAAAGGCCCAGAAGACCAAAACTAAGTAGGGGCAAGGGGACTATATCGGTACTAGATAAGAAAAAGTAGAACTGTAGTAGGGATAAAAGATATAAATCAGTTTAGTTAACATAATATCAAAAAACAGGGAACACACATAATTGTAAAATACATCAGAAGACAGCAATATAAAAAGGTGGACATCTTGTACGACCAACCGTCCAGATCACCGAGATGGAGAAAACCTAAGCGAAGGGTGGCGGTTAAACGAGGGGGGTCATTCTAATTTCTAATTATGGTGTTTGGCACCCTCATCACGGTGGCACTTTCACCTCACTAATATAGTGTTCAGTTTAGCTCTACTGTCAACATACAGTACTGACCAAAAGTTTGGACACACCTTCTCATTCCAAGAGTTTCTCTTTATTTTCATGACTATGAAAATTGTAGAGTCACACTGAAGGCATCAAAACTATGAATTAACACATGTGGAATTATATACATAACAAACAAGTGTGAAACAACTGAAAATATATGTCATATTCTAGGTTCTTCAAAGTAGCCACCTTTTGCAGCAGACACATCTCTAGAATAACTGTTAAGAGAAGACTGTGTGAATCAGGCCTTCATGGTAGAATATCTGCTAGGAAACCACTGCTAAAGAAAGGCAACAAGCAGAAGAGACTTGTTTGGGCTAAAGAACACAAGGAATGAACATTAGACCAGTGGAAATCTGTGCTTTGGTCTGATGAGTCCAATTTTTAGATATTTTTTTTTAACTTTAATATTCTTTATTATTTTCTTACAAATACAAAAACACAAAACCATAATTTACAATCCATACATTTTTGTACACAAAAAATATATAACATATATTAAAAATACCAATTGATCCCATTACCCGCCCTCTACTCCCACCCACTCCCTTATCTTATTTCTAATGTGCGCACAAGCCTTATCCTTACTCCGTTCTTAGCTTGCCCTTTCCAGAAGGATTTGTCCATTTTCTTTATAAGTTCAGGTCACCCGCTCTTCTTTCCCTCTCGTCTATCTTATTGCTCTCCCTCATCCGCCTCCAACTACGTTCTCCTCTCTAGGGTGGGCACCCCATTGTACTTAAACATTGTTCCCATATTGCTTTAAATTTCTTAAAATTTCCACGCCTAATCCAGATTCCTTTTCTTTCCATATTGTCATATTTATCACATTGACCCATTCCGTTACTGTAGGCGTATTCTGTGCTTGCCAATTTAATGCTATCAGTTTCCTCGCCTGGAATAGGCACCTTATAGCTGCTTCTATTGTGTCCCTCTGCTCAAATCTCTCCTCTATGCAACCCAATAGGCATACCCTGGCCTCGAGTTCCAGAGCAGTCCCAAAGGTTGTATTTATAATGTATAGGATCTTAACCCAATATCTATGCAATTTTGGGCATTTCCACATCATGTGTATAAGGTCGCCTGTACTTTGACACCTGGGGCATTGGTCATCCGATTTCCTTCCAAAGCTGTATAGACTCTTAGGGGTATAATAAACCCTGTGAACCAAGAATAAATGGGATACTCTTTCTGATGGGGCAAGCGAGACCACCGTCCCTAGTTCCAGTATCCTTTCCCATTGATCATTTGTTATAGGGCCAACATCCTCCTCCAACCTCTGTGGTAAATTATGTGGCTGGTGCTGTCTGTGTCCCAAACACACCTCCAGGCTGTGTAAGGGCTATTTGACCAAGAAGGAGAGTGATGGGGTGCTGCGCCAGATGACCTGGCCTCCACAGTCACCGGACCTGAACCCAATCGAGATGGTTTGGGGTAAGCTGGACCGCAGAATGAAGGCAAAAAGGGCCAACAAGTGCTAAACATCTATGGGAACTCCTTCAAGACTGTTGGAAGACCATTTCAGGTGACTACCTCTTGAAGCTCATCAAGAGAATGCCAAGAGTGTGCAAAGCAGTAATCAAAGCAAAAGGTGGCTACTTTGAAGAACCTAGAATATGACATATTTTCAGTTGTTTCACACTTTTTTGTTATGTATATAATTCCACATGTGTTAATTCATAGTTTTGATGCCTTCAGTGTGAATCTACAATTTTCATAGTCATGAAAATAAAGAAAACTCTTGGAATGAGGTGTGTCCAAACTTTTGGTCTGTACTGTATACACAGCCATAACAGGTTCTCCTCTGCAGATGGAACCCCCCCTTTTTCCATTCTAGCCGCCGTGTGAGACATCCCTCCGCGGTTGGCCCTTGGTTTCCTAGCAAGTGGTTGTTCTTTGTACAGGTAAGCTGCACAGCATTTGCTCACCCCCCTAAATATATTTGTTTATATATATATATTGATATTTGTTTTTTGATACCTGAGTGGTTTTACATATTTATCCATATGTATATAGCTTGTGACGGTTAACAAGTATATATAATTTTTCTAGAAAATTCTCCTGACGAAGCAACTATCGTTGCAAAACTAGTAAAGATCTTGACTTGTATGACCCCCCTCGTTTCACTGCCACCTTTCGCTTAGGTTTTCTCCATCTCGGTGATCTGGGAAGTTGGTCGTACAAGATGTCCACCTTTTTATATTGCTGTCTTCTGATGAATTTTACAATTATGTGTGTTCCCTGTTTTTTGATATTATGTTAAATAAACTGATTTATATATTTAATCCCTTCTACATTTCTACTTTTACTTTTTCTTATCTAGTACCTATAAAGTCCCCTTGCCCCTACTTGGTTTTGGTCTTCTGGGCCATTGGGGTGCCTTTAGCCCTCATTATATTCCAATGGAACCTGTGCATTTTGGTAAACAAAAAATCTTGAATCATGTGGCTATATAATGATGTAATCAGTTGCACAGTATCTTTGTTTGCCTTGAAGGAGAGATCTGTGAATGAGTCCAGTTCATTTACGATGTCACGCCTACATTAAAACAGTCTAAGAAAAGGGGAGAATCAACCATTCAAGTAATTATGAGTGACCTTTGGTTTCAGGATCTAATGGTCACATTACATGTGATGTTATTACTAGCATTCAACTCTATATAACAGAGACCAACTGGAAAGGGTGAAAAGGCATCTTTCTACAAGATAACAGTCTGGAGTGTCCCATTAGGCAACAGAGAAAAAGGAACTAAAAATGTTGATTGACATGCATTAATAAAAAAACATGACTGTGGTGTCAGCTATGTAATAGAGTGTCTAATTTAATTTAAACCATTTGGGAACAGTTCTTATAGTTCTATTTTAAACCATACCTGCCCTCATGTTTAATAACCTAACACACGGGTTTCAAATTATCATCATAAACAAATATCAACAGCTCAACAGAATATGTAGACTTGTGCCAGCATTTACTGCTTCGGGATGGCAATAAGTAAAGTGTGAAAATGGACAGTTCATTTCATGAAGACAAGACCTTATTCAAGGTGCTTGGACATTTCTCTTACTTTTTAAAACAAATGGATTCTTCATGCTGCAGGGGGAGAGGACATATTTTCATTGCAGGACAGAACACCTAAAACATGCACACAAAAGCAAGCAGAATTACAAGCACTAATACAGAAGGGGAAGAGGCAGGGAAAGAGCTCCTCTGCACTTTTCTCACAAAAGTGCTTCCTCTAGAACCAAACCTTCGTATTTACAATGTAAAAGGTCACATACTTTATTTGAAAGCTTTGCCTTACAAAAATGCACCTTCCAAAATGTATGGCATCAAAGCCATAAATGTTCAAATAATATTGGTGTTCCGTTTAATATTCATCCATGGTTGTTTCAAGAAATAGGTTCCTTACATCCAATATGGAAGCCAACTCCAAAATCTGTTTTTGCAGGTGAATATTCTCCACCAGTTCATCCCGAGGCAGAGGAGGGTAGGTTTCTGGGTAGTTCCTAGTTTCCTGGAAGACAACAGCACTTGTAAATTACTTCACCTACATATTAACACAAAGAAATTTAACACTGTAACAAAAAAAAAAAGCCACTTTAGAAACAGTATGCTGAAAGCAAACCTTTCATGGGCAGCTATGATTTTCACTTATCAATCTTTATTAAACCAGGTGTGGGGAAGATTTTAGGTGTGCCACATTCATCATGTAGTCTTTAAAGGGTTTGTAAAGGAATTTTTTTTTATCTTAATAGCTTAATTTACCTTAATGCAGTGCTGTTTTTGTGTCCTCATTGTTCGTTTTTGCTCTCAAATTGCTGTAATCCTTCCCTGATCTCCACACTTCCTAGTTGTCTGTTTCCTGATCACCACAGTACTGGGAGCTTTCTCTCTGTGGTCACTAATCAAGGAGCTGTGATTACTGTGTGTCTAAAACCCCTCAGCACCAATCCGTTTTGTTTTCCAAACCATCACTGCCCTGTATTGGCTCTGTGATGCTGTACATCAGAGAGACAGGAACAGCATGCAAAAACGAAACTGAAACTGTAGGTACATTTTATGATTGACTTTTATCTATTTTTAATCGTTTTTAAAAGGAATCAGTTAACTATTATGTCTCTATACCCTGTAAACAGTCATTTCAGCAAAAAATATTTTTTTCCTTTAATTGTGCACGTACTTCCAATATTACTAGCAATGAGGGCGTGGCTTAGCAATGGCAGGGTGAAGACGCATGAATCCTGAGCATTGCACCCACCGCTGATAATTGAGGAACCTGTGCATTCTAGCTTTACTGTTTCTGAATGCCATATTGTAGCATCCTTAGAGGGGGTTCTACCTGCTACAATTCACTGACGATTCAACAACTTACTGCTGCCGAGGCATGTAGTCCACCGTTCAGTGTTTGGCTACATAAAATCTAAGACATTTTTAGAATGATAGACATTTATTCAGAGAAATTTTTAGAATGAAAGACATTCATTCAATGAAAAAATGTTTAGCAAAATGTGGTTTTAATGGACAGAGTAGAAAAAAAAAAGAAGAAAACAATACCCCATACACCCTGGGAATCCCCACAAACTAATGATTATGCGATTTCAAATTAAGGGATGCATCTAAGAGCCGCATAGCGATCTCCCTCCTGTTTCAGCCTAACTCCGTGCTCCCTCCCGTCCTATTTGAAAAAAAAAAAATCCCTCTACCTTGATCCAATCCAAGATTTCTATGATGGTCTGTATGTCTTCTTAGATGACATGGTCCCTATCAAGTTACATACCATCTCAGAAACATCTTCAGCAGTAATATGATTACTGTTTCCGTGAACTTTTGCAAAAATTGAGTAGGTTTAAATGGATCTTACGGGCATTTTTGGTTGATTGAATGGTAATTCACTTGTTATTCGCAAATAAAATTATTATATGTCTCTGCAGGTCTGATTAAAGCCTCTCACACACGCTCAGTTTTCTCAGCAAGTAAACTGCTGGCAGAGTGAGTAAACAGAGCGTGTGTACGAGGCTTTCAGGTTTCTCGTCTGGAAATCTGGCCAGAATCTCGACGTTCTGAGACATTCAATTTTTTCTCTCTGTTTTGCTCCATTTTTTCGTCCAAGCGCCACTCCCGATGATCAGGGTCAGGGTCACTAGACATCCTCAAATACAACAATCCCAGGCCATCATAGTCATAGCCTTCCATGGGTCTGTCATCTGCTGACCACGGGCACTCTTGGGCTACATATCAACGGAGGGCTCTGTAGCGCTCGTCCAACCGCATCTCTGCCCAGATCAGCCTGCTTAACTCTGCTGTCCACTCCTGCTTTGGTTGTTCCCCCAACAACGGCATTTGTATGTCTTACTGCGGCCAGTACCTTACATGGATGGAGGGGAGGACCTTTCCCTGGTGTTGCTGCTCAAGAGGTAGCGCTTCCTTCCAGAGTTGGCAACGGATCTAATCAGACCATCCCAGCAGGGCCTCCACTAATACTGGTCTTTTGTGCTGTATCCACATCTCTTGTAACCTCCTTCTGAATTCCTCTTTCATGGTGACTGGTATCTGTACCTCTCCTCTGCTGCTGCAGCACCTCTTTGATGTAGCTAAGTGGCATCCACAGCCGCTATAACCAGATCTATGATCTCCGGTGGAGGATTAGGACCATACTGTGCCAGTCATTATTTAACAGCCCGATCAAAACTTTCTTCCTCGGGTGTCCTGTCTTTTTACACTGGGCCTTTCAGCTCTAACCATTTCGACAAGTTCTGTGATAATGTCCCTTTTCTTACGGTTGCTGGCCGGTCTGCCCCGGTTCTCCAGTAAGTCCTTGAGGGAAGAGAGCTTCAGCCGTTCATACTGTGTCTCCATTGTCCCGTGTCCTCTTGTAGCTGTTCTTCTGGTGATGGAATCATCCCACTGCTAGCCAACAATTGTAACGGTCAGGTGTTAACGCCGTTTACGATATTCCATTCCACCAACCCAAGACAGCTTATCCGACCCCACTTCACAATCCAGCTGACACGATCCATATGAATTTCCCAGAAACTGAGACACACAGCTCTGTTCTCTGCTTCAAACAAATGAATACTTTAATGGTAAACTCTGGCTTGTTATGGAAAAAAAGGGGATAATTTGCGGTGCACGTTTATGTAAGACGGTAGTGATGAGAAAGTACAAATTATTAATTATAAAATTACAAAAAGTACTTTATTCATTGTTACATAGATATATACACAAATACAAAAAAATCTTAAAAAGGAAAAGAGGACAAAACAGTTGTTGACTATATATTGTGGGAAACACGAACCATCATTCAGTTGAGCAGCAGATGCAACTTGGAAGGAAATCGCATAGACCCTACATGTTTCGCTGACTTCCGCTTCCTCAGGGGAAAGAGCGATATCCAAAATGAAAATAGACAACTAGAAAATATGTAGAAAAGTATATCAACGTTAGTCATTAAAATGCGATACACAATTGGGATACTGAGTAACACAGGTCTGGGAAAAAAAATGTGGCTCCAAGGTTTCCAGAAACACATCAAACTCACCAACAGATAGTCCACACCTGGCAAAGGTCACAGGGTCCCGCCCTGCTGAGCCGACAACGCGTATGTTCCTGCAAATAGCAGGAAATATTTCATATTGGTCACAATTGGACAGTAAGTGAAGGGAAAATATGTGAGTGGGAGAGTAATGTATCTGAAAATGGGCAACAGCTGAACAAGATACTGTGTGTCATTAGGATTTCTGATTTAGGATTTCTGAACATTATAATAACATAGCCACGGTGCAAAATAAACACTCAAATGGTTAATAGTGGCTGTTGCTCCCATTGATAGATAGAGTAAAGAGATGTGTAGAAAATGAATGCATAGCTTAAATTACTCACATAAAATTGCACTTGGAAGAGCTTAATGGCCAAGGACGGGTCAAAAAAAATGTAGCAAACTGCAATGTTCTCAGAGTAGAGAGATTTATGCAAATTCCATGAATTAGCTGTATCAGAGAAAAGAAAAAAAAAAAGGGAAGAAAATCACAAAATAGTTTCAATTGCAGAGGTGTCCTTTAGCCTCCATAAGGGACAACCATAAAAGCAAGAAAAGAAAATATAAGTGTCAAAGCAGACACAGGAAGGTAGATAATTAATTGTTCAAACAAAAGCTACAAAGGTTCACATACCCAATTAAGATCCCTATAGAGATCAGGGATGGTGTTTCAAGATCGCATGGTGTTGTAAGTTCAACATACCAAAAACTGGACAGTGACAAACTATTTGATCCAAACAAAACTGCAAAAGCAAAAGAAACAAAGTAGCCATCAAAGATTAGCAGCACAAAAAAGAATGATGAAAGAGGCCAGACAATAACCAGCCTTACCTTATAAGCCAAGTATGAAATGAATACCACTGAACATACAACCCAGCAGCGCCCTGTATGGCAAGAGCGCTGTTTAAATATGCTGTCCAAACCCAATGTGTGACATGTAACACATCACATGGTATCAGGTGGGCCAATCGCAGTCAAGATCCATGACCCAATGCATACTAGGCAGTCAGCCAACTACAACCCCATCAAGCAGTGCAAGGTGGCAGGTGGAATAAATCATACACACTGAGCTCAATCAGCATGGCGGGGACAAAGGTTAACCCCGTCAGCTGATGGATGGAATGAGCCAAGTGTGCATTGCAGCACACCAGCAGATATAGACTGGCCATTCAGATGTAATAATGGGGCCAGATGGTCAGTGAATTAGAGGGGTGAGCACATAGAATAGCGTGCCTGGGAAGGGAGGCTGCAAATACAGGAATCCATGCATGGAGGCTATGCATTATCCCCGAGCGCCCTTGTGACCAAAATTGAAACATAACGCAAGGTGTCAGCATTCAGACCAGGGGGGAAAAAAAATGTGTGTGACAGATGACCAAGTGCAACAAACTGGAGGAAAGAAATAATAAGACCACCGCCAATACCCAGACGGGCATGTGGTCTCAAAGTGGTGTGTGAATGGAACCAAAGGAACAACCCAAACATACGTATCACATAACTTGTGTACAGCATATTGATATAAAAACATAGGGCCAGATTCACATACACTTAATATTGCGCTGCGTAATCGAAATACTCTACGCTGCCGTATTTCACCAGGCTCTACACCGAATCCTGGTAGATTTTTGCCCGTACGCTACGGCGGTGTAGTCTATTTCTCGCCGCGTAATCGAAATACGCGATTAGGGGGCGTGAAGCATTTAAATTAAGCGCGTCCCCGCGGCGATCGAACTGCGCATGCTCCGTTCAGAAATTTCCCGCCGTGCATTGCGCGAAATCACATCGTTACGTCATTCGTTGTTTGAGTAGCGTCGTTTACGAACATTCCTATTCCCGGACGAAAAAATAATAAAAGAAGTCGGAAAACGTAGAAATTCGACGCGGGAACGACGCCCATACTTAACATGGGCTGTCTAATATTAGAGCAGCAAAAAGCTGGTATAGTGTTACGCAAATAAAAGATGACTAAAGGTGCCGTAAGAGATTGCGATTGAAGATCGTAATTTCGAGGATCGCCGGCAAAAGCTAATTTGCATACCCCGGTGCGGAAAACGACGGGAAGTCCACCCAGTGGCCGCAATTTTATTGCAGCGTAGATCCGAAGGCGTACGAACACGTAATCCAGTCGAATTGAAGCCCGCAGCCGTCTATTCATGGTTTGAGGTTTTCGACTAGCTAAAAAATGCGCGTAATTTGAAATTACTCCAGTCTAACACCAGTTAGACAGGCGTAGTGGCTCTCTGAATCTGGCCCATAGTAACAATAAAGTTACGTATATGAAGATATATTGTTAAACATTTGTTTATAAACATATAGGTAACTTAACAAAATATAACATATATTCATACCATACAATTACAGTGTAAATAGAATACTTAAATAATTTTTATGTTTGCATGTTGAAATCCTAATGTGTGAAGAAATATAATCATATTTCCTCGAAATGTCATCATATTATTCGCATTAAGGGGATGGGGGGGGGGGGATAAAAAAAAAAAGGAAGGAGAAAAGACTGGATACATATACATTCAGATTGATGGTACAAGGGACAAAAAGGACCAGGTAGATTGACATACATAAACGTATAGATTCAGAGAAAAGATTTAAAGCTTATATTCTCATTGAGGCCAGGGTATTGAGTGGCTTTTAAACTGTAGATCCAGCGAGCTTCTGATTGTAGTAAGGCTGAATCAACACTGCCACCCCCTGGAATCAGGGGGGATGTGGTCCAGGGCCATGAACATAATCACCTTTGGATCAAAGTTGTGAATGGTGGCTATATGTAGACCAATGGCAGTTGTCACCTTCTTTTTAAGGATTGGTTTGATGTGGTCACCAATTCTTATGCGGAAACGTCTTTTGGTTTTACCCACGTAGAAGCATCCACATACACATGTGGCGAGATAAATTACTCCTAGAGTTTGGCACGTTACCAAGGTTTTAGTTGCGTGCCATTTACCATTGGGTAATTGGAATCTGTCTTTGTTAATGACATAAGGACACATGTCGCAGTCACCACAGGGTGCTGTACCCCCTCTTAGGGGGGTTCTAGTAATGGGGGCCATTTGAAAATGGCTCCGGACGAGACGATCCCTGAGTGAGGGTGCTCTCCGGTATGTAACTTCTGGATAATTGCGCACAAATTTACCTACAACAGGGTCAGCACAGAGTAAGGGCCAGAACAGTTTGAGAATATTTTTCATATCCCTATGTTGGCTTGAATAGCGAGTAATAATGCGGACGGTGTCCGTATTTTGGTTTCTTTTTTTGTTTTCTTTTGAGAAAATAATAGAGCTCCTTTTCTGTGGTTTGACTCTGTTGTAAGCTCTTTTTAGGCATTTATGGCTGTATCCTCTATGTTTTAGTCTTTGGTAGAGATCTTTCGAATGAGTTTGAAAATCTTCGTCTCGACTACAATTGCGCCTTATGCGCAGGTATTGGCTGTACGGTATGCTGTTTACTAGTGGTGCTGGATGGGCACTACCCGCATGCAGGATTGTATTTCCTGCAGTGGGTTTCCTATAAAGAGAAGAATGAATAAGTCCTTGATCATCAATAGATACAGTTAAGTCCAGAAAGTGAATTTCTGTGTTACTGTGCTCCATGGTAAACCTGAGATTAAACTCATTGTCAGAGATTGCAGTGAGGAAGTCCGGTAGCTCCAGTTCACTACCTGTCCAAAACATAAGAACGTCATCGATGTAGCGAGACCAAGAGACGACCTTGTCCAAAAATGGGGCAAGGTCGTCTCTCATAAATAAACTCCTCTCCCACCCCCCCAGGTACAGGTTGGCATACGATGTGGCACATTTAGTCCCCATAGAAAACCCCCTGCACCTGGAGGTAGACGGAGGAGCCAAAAACAAAAACGTTGTGTTCCAAAATGTAACCTAGAAGGTCCAAAATAAAAGTGTTGTATTTGGAGGTTGACGGGCCTCTCTCAACTATGGGCCAGATTCAGGTAGATCAGAGCATCTTTGCTCTGGAGTAACGCATCTCATTTACGTTACGCTGCAGAAATTTTAGGAGCAAGTGCTGTTATTCATGAAGCACTTGCTCCTAAAGTTGCGGCAGCGCATCGCAAATGAGACATCGGAATTCAAATTGGGCGGGTACGGGGCGTGTAGTATTCAAACTACGCGCGATCCTGCGGCGAACGTACTGCGCATGCGTCGAGTGTCAATGCATCCCAGTGCGCATGCTCCAAGTTCTGTCAGTGAACGTCAATGACGTCACGTCCCCATTCATGAATGTTTTACGCAAACGACGCGATTTGTTTTTTTTCCGACGCGATGACGACGCCTATACCTAACATAGGATATTCCACTAGGGGGCTGCTTTATCTTTACGCCGCGTATCGCTTCCAGAAACGTCGTAAAGTCACTGCGTCGCGCCCGAAAACGATCGTGAATTTCCGACTCCCGCTGATTAACATATTTTTTCAGCGTTAATCAGCGGGAACGCCCCCGGCGCCATTTTTAAGTTGAAGTAACGATGCGATGGCGAAATTCAATTACGCCGATCGCATCGGAACTCCAACCCGGCGTTTCTTGTTTTCTGGTTATAGAAAACAGAAACGCCGGCTTAAAGTGACAGTTAGGCTGGCGGATCACTGGATCCGCCAGCCTAACTCTTCATGAATCTGGCCCTATAAAGCTGTGTATGATTTCCAAGCCTTTTGGAGGTATAGAGTTATATAAACTCTCGATGTCTAAGGCTACTAGAGTAGTGCCCTTGGGAAGAGTGATGCCCTCTAGAGTTCTTAACAGGTCAATTGTATCCTTAATATGGGAACTTAAGGATGTGACGTGGGGAGATAAATAACAATCGACAAGAGAGCTAGCATTTTCAGTAAGGCCTGCAAAGCCCGAAATGATGCCCGAAAACCCACAAATCTCTTACTGACCCGCCAGGCCGACCGCCTGGCGGGTCAGTAAGAGATTTGTGGGTTTTCGGTAGGGCATAGAAAGTTGGGACTCTAGGGTCTTTCGTATTCAGAAACTTCCAAGTATCCTTATCTATAGTGCCCTGAAATAGGGCTCTAGAGATGATACTTCGAAATTTAGTAATAAAGTTTTCCAGTAAGGTCTTCGAAATTGGACGATACCAGTCTTGATTTTCCAAGATTTTGGTACACATATGCTCGTATTGTTCAACGTCCATAATGACGAGGTTTCCCCCTTTGCCTGCTGGCTTTATAATTATACGTGAATTGTTCTGTAACGAGTTAATTGCCTCAGTTTGCATAGGGGTAAGATTTGAGACATTAGAACGTTGACATTTACGATTTTCGATCTTGCGAAATACCTGCTGGACAAAAGCCCAAATGTTTGGGTTAGTATTTAACCCCTTCCCTACCAGCCCATAGGGGAATCACGTCATGGTGATCCCCTCGCCGATGAGACAGGACGTTGCACAACGTCCTGTCTTCACGGCGTTCTAGGACACGCGCGCGCGCCGCCGGCGGCGCGTGCGCGCGCCCGCGGCACCACCCGCGATCCCGCGCGCGTGCCCGACGGCCGTGATTGCCGCCGGGCACCCGCGATTTCCGGAAATCACGGCAGGAGTGTGGATCTGTGTGTGTAAACACACAGATCCACCTCCTGTCAGCGGTGAGGAGACTGATGTGTGTTCCCAGTACAGAGGAACACACATCGATCTCCTCCCCCTGTGAGTCCCCCTCCCCCTACAGTTAGAACATACTTTAGGACACATTTTAACCCCTTCAGCGCCCCCTAGTGTTAACCCCTTCCCTGCCAGTCACATTTACACAGTAATTAGTGCAGTTTTATAGCACTAATCGCTGTGTAAATGTGAACGGTCCCAAAAACGTGTCAAAAGTGTCCGATATGTCCGCCGCAACGTCACGGTCACAAAAAAAAAAACGCAGATCCCCGCCATTACTAGTAAAAAAAATTAAATAAAAATGCCATAAATCTATCACCTATTTTGTAGACGCTATAACTTTTGCGCAAACCAATCAATATACGATTATTGCATTTTTTTTTTACCAAAAATACGTAAAATACGTATCGGTCTAAACTGAGGGGAAAAAAAGTTTTTTTCAAAAAAAATATTGTGAGATGTATAAAAAGGAAAAAATATTGTGTTTTTTTTTAAATTGTCGCTCTTCTTTTGTTTATAGCGCAAAAAATAAAAACCGCAGAGATGATCAAATACCACCAAACGAAAGCTCTATTTGTGTGGGGAAAAAAACATAATGATTTAATTTGGGTACAGTATTGCCTGACCGCGAAATTGTCATTCAAAGTGCAACAGCGCTGAAAACTAAAAATTGGTCTGGGCAGGAAGGGGGTGAAAATGCCCTGTATGGAAGGGGTTAAAGGAGGAAAATTTCTAGATTTAGGTTTGAATGATTGAATAGGAGGGAAGGTGACACCCTCAACGAACAAGGCAGGAGACATGTCTTGTAATTCATCGTCATCGGAGATGTGACCCTCCTCCCATAGTTCTTGTAATTCTATTGAGGCTTGCTGGTCAGCAGGTATGTCAGTAGGCTTAAGCAGCGATGGCCCGACTGAATTAGAAGGTTGATAAAATAATACCTTGTACATAAGTCTATGGGCGAAAAGGTGGACATCTTTGATGAAATCAAATTTGTCCAAATGTCCAAATTGGCATCAGGACAGAAAGTGAGCCCCAGTTTCAAGACCTGAAGCTCATCTTCGGTCAATGTAGTTGAAGATAGATTTATGATGGATAAGGTTGAGCCATCATTGTGTTGGTCAAACGGATCATTAGTGTCTGTTTCATTGATCAGACCTGATCCTTCGCTAAAAAAATGGGTGAAATTTTTGGTTCCTGTGGCAAAGGCAGTCCTGAAGGAGAGATTATAATTTCATTATTGCTTACCTTACTTGGCATTTCTAATTGCATTGGGGGTGCGATAGTAGACGTGGAGAGTGCATTAGATACGATCGCTTGTGATGAAGAAATTACATGGCCCCAAGGTGCGTTCGATGTCGTAGGAAATAAAGATGGAGGTTGAGAGTTTGTAGCTTTACCATATGTCTGTGGTACCCGACGGGGTAAAGGGGTGCCAATTTGGTGTCCCAAGGATTCGGTAGAGGCCGCGTCCGAATTGCCTTTACGTTTTTTGGAATCCGATCTCCGGATAAATCTCTATAGACGGTGGATTGGCTAGAAATAGAAGAGGCAGAGGATAAGTTGGACATATCGTCATTTTGTTTCTGTTTTATTGGTTTTCTTTGAACTGGGAGGTCTAGAGAATTTGTTGTTAGGTGTGGTCCATTTATATGCAAAGCTATTTGTATATGCATTGCTATCTCATAAAAATGTGTTTTCCTTCACTCTGATGATTTCCATGGTGTAGGATTCTACATGTTGTTTTAATGGCAATTCTTTGCCTATGAATCTAGTGCTGGAGGTAAGGGCTTTAAATTCATCATACCATTTATATATACTCTCATCGAGGGATGCGAGTTCATGCTCGTACTCAATACATAGTAATCTCATCATACCAACAGAACAGCTCTGAAGGTTACTCTCCCATGATGTTTTAAGGGAGTCACCGATTTTCCTAAGGTTGGGAAAAATCTGTATACGTAGTCCCCATGGGACCAAATTATTAGCCTCATATTTTTCAAAATATTTTTTGTGAAAGTAAGAATCTTTTGGCACAAAAAATATTTTGAAAAATATGAGGCTAATAATTTGGTCCCATGGGGACTACGTATACAGATTTTTCCCAACCTTAGGAAAATCGGTGACTCCCTTAAAACATCATGGGAGAGTAACCTTCAGAGCTGTTCTTTTGGTATGATGAGATTACTATGTATTGAGTACGAGCATGAACTCGCATCCCTCGATGAGAGTATATATAAATGGTATGATGAATTTAAAGCCCTTACCTCCAGCACTAGATTCATAGGCAAAGAATTGCCATTAAAACAACATGTAGAATCCTACACCATGGAAATCATCAGAGTGAAGGAAAACAAATTTTTACGAGATAGCAATGCATATACAAATAGCTTTGCATATAAATGGACCACACCTAACAACAAATTCTCTAGACCTCCCAGTTCAAAGAAAACCAATAAACAGAAACAAAATGACGATATGTCCAACTTATCCTCTGCCTCTTCTATTTCTAGCCAATCCACCGTCTATAGAGATTTATCCGGAGATCAGATTCCAAAAAAACGTAAAGTCAATTCGGACGCGGCCTCTACCGAATCCTTGGGACACCAAATTGGCACCCCTTTACCCCGTCGGGTACCACAGACATATGGTAAAGCTACAAACTCTCAACCTCCATCTTTATTTCCTACGACATCGAACGCACCTCGGAGCCATGTAATTTCTTCATCACAAGCGATCGTATCTAAAGCACTCTCCACGTCTACTATCGCACCCCCAATGCAATTAGAAATGCCAAGTAAGGTAAGCAATAATGAAATTATAATCTCTCCTTCAGGACTGCCTTTGCCACAGGAACCAAAAATTGCGCCCATTTTTTTAGCGAAGGAAAAGGTCTGATCAATGAAACAGACACTAATGAGCCGTTTGACCAACACAATGATGGCTCAACCTTATCCATCATAAATCTATCTTCAACTACATTGACCGAAGATGAGCTTCAGGTCTTGAAACTGGGGCTCACTTTCTGTCCTGATGCCAATTTGGACAAATTTGATTTCATCAAAGATGTCCACCTTTTCGCCCATAGACCTATGTACAAGGTATTATTTTATCAACCTTCTAATTCAGTCGGGCCATCGCTGCTTAAGCCTACTGACATACCTGCTGACCAGCAAGCCTCAATAGAATTACAAGAACTATGGGAGGAGGGTCACATCTCCGATGACGATGAATTACAAGACATGTCTCCTGCCTTGTTCATTGAGGGTGTCACCTTCCCTCCTATTCAATCATTCAAACCTAAATCTAGAAATTTTCCTCCTTTAAATACTAACCCAAACATTTGGGCTTTTGTCCAGCAGGTATCTCGCAAGATCGAAAATCGTAAATGTCAACGTTCTAATGTCTCAAATCTTACCCCTATGCAAACTGAGGCAATTAACTCTTTACAGAACAATTCACGTATAATTATAAAGCCAGCAGGCAAAGGGGGAAACCTCGTCATTATGGACGTTGAACAATACGAGCATATGTGTACCAAAATCTTGGAAAATCAAGACTGGTATCGTCCAATTTCGAAGACCGTACTGGAAAACTTTATTACTAAATTTCGAAGTATCGTCTCTAGAGCCCTATTTCAGGGCACTATAGATAAGGATACTTGGAAGTTTCTGAATACGAAAGACCCTAGAGTCCCAACCTTCTATGCCCTACCGAAAACCCACAAATCTCTTACTGACCCGCCAGGCCGACCGATCATTTCGGGCTTTGCGGGCCTTACTGAAAATGCTAGCTCTCTTGTCGATTGTTATTTATCTCCCCACGTCACATCCTTAAGTTCCCATATTAAGGATACAATTGACCTGTTAAGAACTCTAGAGGGCATCACTCTTCCCAAGGGCACTACTCTAGTAGCCTTAGACATCGAGAGTTTATATAACTCTATACCTCCAAAAGGCTTGGAAATCATACACAGCTTTATAGGGCCAGATTCATGAAGAGTTAGGCTGGCGGATCCAGTGATCCGCCAGCCTAACTGTCACTTTAAGCCGGCGTTTCTGTTTTCTATAACCAGAAAACAAGAAACGCTGGGTTGGAGTTCCGATGCGATCGGCGTAATTGAATTTCGCCATCGCATCGTTACTTCAACTTAAAAATGGCGCCGGGGGCGTTCCCGCTGATTAACGCTGAAAAAATATGTTAATCAGCGGGAGTCGGAAATTCACGATCGTTTTCGGGCGCGACGCAGTGACTTTACGACGTTTCTGGAAGCGATACACGGCGTAAAGATAAAGCAGCCCCCTAGTGGAATATCCTATGTTAGGTATAGGCGTCGTCATCGCGTCGGAAAAAAAACAAATCGCGTCGTTTGCGTAAAACATTCATGAATGGGGACGTGACGTCATTGACGTTCACTGACAGAACTTGGAGCATGCGCACTGGGATGCATTGACACTCGACGCATGCGCAGTACGTTCGCCGCGGGATCGCGCGTAGTTTGAATACTACACGCCCCGTACCCGCCCAATTTGAATTCCGATGTCTCATTTGCGATGCGCTGCCGCAACTTTAGGAGCAAGTGCTTCATGAATAACAGCACTTGCTCCTAAAATTTCTGCAGCGTTACTCCAGAGCAAAGATGCTCTGATCTACCTGAATCTGGCCCATAGTTGAGAGAGGCCCGTCAACCTCCAAATACAACACTTTTATTTTGGACCTTCTAGGTTACATTTTGGAACACAACGTCTTTGTTTTTGGCTCCTCCGTCTACCTCCAGGTAAAGGGGGTTGCGATGGGGACTAAATGTGTCACATCGTATGCCAACCTGTACCTGGGGGGGGTGGGAGAGGAGTTTATTTATTAGAGACGACCTTGCCCCATTTTTGGACAAGGTCGTCTCTTGGTCTCGCTACATCGATGACGTTCTTATGTTTTGGACAGGTAGTGAACTGGAGCTACCGGACTTCCTCACTGCAATCTCTGACAATGAGTTTAATCTCAGGTTTACCATGGAGCACAGTAACACAGAAATTCACTTTCTGGACTTAACTGTATCTATTGATGATCAAGGACTTATTCATTCTTCTCTTTATAGGAAACCCACTGCAGGAAATACAATCCTGCATGCGGGTAGTGCCCATCCAGCACCACTAGTAAACAGCATACCGTACAGCCAATACCTGCGCATAAGGCGCAATTGTAGTCGAGACGAAGATTTTCAAACTCATTCGAAAGATCTCTACCAAAGACTAAAACATAGAGGATACAGCCATAAATGCCTAAAAAGAGCTTACAACAGAGTCAAACCACAGAAAAGGAGCTCTATTATTTTCTCAAAAGAAAACAAAAAAAGAAACCAAAATACGGACACCGTCCGCATTATTACTCGCTATTCAAGCCAACATAGGGATATGAAAAATATTCTCAAACTGTTCTGGCCCTTACTCTGTGCTGACCCTGTTGTAGGTAAATTTGTGCGCAATTATCCAGAAGTTACATACCGGAGAGCACCCTCACTCAGGGATCGTCTCGTCCGGAGCCATTTTCAAATGGCCCCCATTACTAGAACCCCCCTAAGAGGGGGTACAGCACCCTGTGGTGACTGCGACATGTGTCCTTATGTCATTAACAAAGACAGATTCCAATTACCCAATGGTAAATGGCACGCAACTAAAACCTTGGTAACGTGCCAAACTCTAGGAGTAATTTATCTCGCCACATGTGTATGTGGATGCTTCTACGTGGGTAAAACCAAAAGACGTTTCCGCATAAGAATTGGTGACCACATCAAACCAATCCTTAAAAAGAAGGTGACAACTGCCATTGGTCTACATATAGCCACCATTCACAACTTTGATACAAAGGTGATTATGTTCATGGCCCTGGACCACATCCCCCCTGATTCCAGGAGTAGCAGTGTTGATTCAGCCTTACTACAATCAGAAGCTCGCTGGATCTGCAGTTTAAAAGCCACTCAATACCCTGGCCTCAATGAGAATATAAGCTTAAAATCTTTTCTCTGAATCTATACATTTATGTATGTCAATCTACCTGGTCCTTTTTGTCCCTTGTACCATCAATCTGAATGTATATGTATCCAGTCTTTTCTCCTTCCTTTTTTTTTTATTCCCCCCCATCCCCTTAATGCGAATAATATGATGACATTTCGAGGAAATATGATTATATTTCTTCACACTTCAGGATTTCAACATGCAAACATAAAAATTATTTAAATATTCTATTTACACTGTAATTGTATGGTATGAATATATGTTATATTTTGTTAAGTTACCTATATGTTTATAAACAAATGTTTAACAATATATCTTCATATACGTAACTTTATTGTTACTATGGCCTAGATTCACAAAGCGATTACGCCTGTGTAAATGTTGTTAGACTGGAGTAATTTCGACTTACGGGCGTTTTTACGCTAGTCGAAATCCTCAAACCATGAAAAGACACCTGCGGGCTTCATTTCGACTGTATTACGTGTTAGTACGCCTTCAGATCTACGCTGCAAGAAAATTGCGGCCACTGGGCGGACTTCCTGTTGTTTTTCGCCGTCAGGGTATGCTAATGAGCTTTTGCCTGCAATCCACAAAATTTCGCACTTTCAACGCAATCTCTTACGGCACCTTTAGTCATCTTTTTTTTCCGTTTCACTATACCAGCTTTTTGCTGGTCTAATATTAGACAGCCCATGTTAAGTATGGCCGTCGTTCCCGCGTCGAATTTCAACGTTTTCCGATGTCTTTTATTATTTTTAACGTAAGTCGTCCGGGAATAGGAATGTTCGTAAACGCCGCTACTCAAACAACGAATGACGTCACGACGTGATTTCGCGCAATGCACGGCGGGAAATTCCTGAACAGAGCATGCGCAGTTCGATCGTCGCGGGGACGCGCTTAATTTAAATGCTTCACGCCCCCTAATCACGTATTTCGATTGCGCGGCGGAAAAAAAATACGACACAATAGCGTACGCGCAAAAAAACTACCTGAATTCCGTGTAGAGTCTGGTGAAATACGGCAGCGTACCGTATTTCGATTACGCAGCGGAATATTACGTCTTTGTGAATCTGCCCCTATGTTTTTATATCAATATGCTGTACACAAGTTATGTGATACGTATGTTTGGGTTGTTCCTTTGTTTCCATTCACACACCACTTTGAGACCACATGCCCGTCTGGGTATCGGCGGTGGTCTTATTATTTCTTTCCTCCAGCTTGTTGCACTTGGTCATCTGTCACACACATCCCCCCCCCCCCGGTCTGATTGCTGACACCTTGCGTTATGTTTCAATTTTGGTCACAAGGGCGCTCGGGGATAATGCATAGCCTCCATGCATGGATTCCCATATTTGCAGACTCCCTTCCCAGGCACGCTATTCTATGTGCTCACCCCTCTAATTCACTGACCATCTGGCCCCATTATTACATCTGAATGGCCAGTCTATATCTGCTGGTGTGCTGCAATGCACACTTAGCTCATTCCATCCATCAGCTGACGGGGTTAAGCTTTGTCCCCGCCATGCTGATTGAGCTCAGTGTGTATGATTTATTCCACCTGCCACCTTGCACTGCTTGATGGGGTTGTAGTTGGCTGACTGCCTAGTATGCATGGATCTTGACTGCGATTGGCCCACCTGATACCATGTGATGTGTTACACATCACACATCGGGTTTGGACAGCATATTTAAACAGCACTCTTGCCATACACACTGTGCAGGGTGCTGCTGGGTTGTATGTTCAGTGGTATTCGTTTCACACTTGGCTTATAAGGTAAGGCTGGTTATTGTCTGGCCTCTTTCATCATTCTTTTTTGTGCTGCTAGTCTTTGATGGCTACTTTGTTTCTTTTGCTTTTGCAGTTTTGTTTGGATCAAATAGTTTGTCACTGTCCAGTTTTTGGTATGTTGAACTTACAACACCATGCGATCTTGAAACACCATCCCTGATCTCTATAGGGATCTTAATTGGGTATGTGAACCTTTGTAGCTTTTGTTTGAACAATTAATTATCTACCTTCCTGTGTCTGCTTCGAGGCTTATATTTTCTTTTCTTGCTTTTATGGTTGTCCCTTATGGAGGCTAAAGGACACCTCTACAATTGAAACTATTTTGTGATTTTCTTCCCTTTTTTTTTTTATTTTCTCTGATACAGCTAATTCATGGAATTTGCATAAATCTCTCTACTCTGAGAACATTGCAGTTTGCTAAAAAATTTTGACCCGTCCTTGGCCATTAAGCCCTTCCAAGTGCAACTTTATGTGAGTAATATAAGCTATGCATTCATTTTCTACACATCTCTTTACTCTATCAATGGGAGCAACAGCCACTATTAACCATTTGAGTGTTTATTTTGCACCGTGGCTATGTTATTATAATGTTTAGAAATCCTAAATCAGAAATCCTAATGACACACAGTATCTTGTTCAGCTGTTGCCCATTTTCAGATACATTACTCTCCCACTCACATATTTTCCCTTCACTTACTGTCCAATTGTGACCAGTATGAAATATTTCCTGCTATTTGCAGGAACATACGCGTTGTCGGCTCAGCAGGGCGGGACCCTGTGACCTTTGCCAGGTGTGGACTATCTGTTGGTGAGTTTGATGTGTTTCTGGAAACCTTGGAGCCACTTTATTTTCCCAGACCTGTGTTACTCAGTATCCCAATTGTGTATCGCATTTTAATGACCAACGTTGATATACTTTTCTACATATTTTCTAGTTGTCTATTTTCATTTTGGATATCGCTCTTTCCCCTGAGGAAGCGGAAGTTAGCGAAACATGTAGGGTCTATGCGATTTCCTTCCAAGTTGCATCTGCTGCTCAACTGAATGTTTCTTGTTACCCACAATATATAGTCAACAACTGTTTTGTCCTCTTTTCCTTTTTAAGATTTTTTTGTATTTGTGTATATATCTATGTAACAATGAATAAAGTACTTTTTGTAATTTTATAATTAATAATTTGTACTTTCTCATCACTACCGCCTTACATAAACGTACACCGCAAATTATCCCCATTTTTTCAATTACTTATCTTTTGGGATTAGGTGCCTTTTTTCTGGGTGACTCTATCCGTCTTGGACCACATCTATATGAATTTCTGGCTTGTTATATACAGTAAGAAGCCAATAGTGAACAATGAATCAACTCCACCCACACAACACGACACAATGGGTGCTCAATACACATTCCTGTAGATAATGACATTCAGATAATCTACATTAGCTAATTAATAGTCATTTACCCAGACATTCCGACTCTGCAATAAGCTATTCTCACCTGCTACACAATACACATTCCTTTATATCTTTTTTTTATTTTTCTTTTTTTTTTCCCACATCAGACTCAACCGGGTACATGGGGACATGGAAGATGCTCATGGTAATTCCGCCCTTTGCATTTCCTCTACGGTTTTCGCATTACTTGTGGTGCTTCATTTTTTTTTTCTTCTTCTTTGTTTATTCATTTATTTGTTATTTTATTTTTCTTTTTTTTCTCCTTTTTTTCCCTTCCTCTTAGTTTCAAATGATGTTTACTGTTTTATTACTTTATACATTGCAGAAAATAAGTATTTGAACACCCTGCTATTTTGCAAATTCTCCCACTTGGAAATCATGGAGGGGTCTGAAATTGTCATCGTAGGTGCATGTCCACTGTGAGAGACATAATAAAAAAAAAAAATTCCAGAAATCACAATTTATGAATTTTTAACTATTTATTTGTATGATACAGCTGCAAAGAAGTATTTGAACACCTGTCTATCAGCTAGAATTCTGACCCTCAAAGACCTGTTTGTCGGCCTTTAAAATGTCCACCTCCACTCCATTTATTATCCTAAATTAGATGCACCTGTTTGAGGTCATTAGCTGCATAAAGACACCTGTCCACCCCATACAATCAGTAAGAATCCAACTACTAACATGGCCAAGACCAAAGAGCTGTCCAAAGACATTAGAGACAAAATTGTACACCTCCACAAGGCTGGAAAGGGCTACGGGGAAATTGCCAAGCAGCTTGGTGAAAAAAGGTCCACTGTTGGAGCAATCATTAGAAAATGGAAGAAGCTAAACATGACTGTCAATCTCCCTCGGACTGGGGCTCCATGCAAAATCTCACCTTGTGTGGTCTCAATGATCCTAAGAAAGGTGAGAAATCAGCCCAGAACTACACGGAAGGAGCTGGTCAATGACCTGTAAAGAGCTGGGACCACCGTTTCCAAGGTTACTGTTGGTAATACACTAAGACGTCATGGTTTGAAATCATGCATGGCACGGAAGGTTCCCCTGCTTAAACCAGCACAGCTTAAGGCCCGTCTTAAGTTTGCCAATGACCATTTGGATGATCCAGAGGAGTCATGAGAGAAAGTCATGTGGTCAGATGAGACCAAAATAGAACTTTTTGGTCATAATTCCACTAACCGTGTTTGGAGGAAGAAGAATGATGAGTACCAGCCCAAGAACACCATCCCTACTGTGAAGCATGGGGGTGGTAGCATCATGCTTTGGGGGTGTTTTTCTGCACATGGGACAGGGCGACTGCACTGTATTAAGGAGAGGATGACCGGGGCCATGTATGGCGAGATTTTGGGCAACAACCTCCTTCCTCCAGTTAGAGCTTTGAAGATGGGTCGAGGCTGGGTCTTCCAACATGACAATGACCCGAAGCACACAGCCAGGATAACCAAGGATATCACAACAACAAACAATTGAATCAAGCGCTGTTCAGAAGAGGTAAAATTATTAAGTAGATAAAAAATCATATAAGTGGATACACACTTATATACGAGAAAAGGGAAATGACACCAAATATGAGGGCAGGGGGAAATGGCATATTCAGGGAATAGTGGAAACAGTTGATATAAAATGGAAAAATATATAAAGTAGTTCAGTCCAAATGGATCACGTTTATATGGTACTAAAAAAAGAATGAATAAACTGTTGCTGAGGGGGCTGCCGGCTTGTCGAGAAGAAGCAATTCTGAAAATATACAAGAGACAAAAGAAGCGGCGCCCTCTAAGCGTAGCATGAAATTTATTTAAAATAAATCAACAATACAATTCTTATGAGATGGGTACTCACAAGACTGCAGGGGGTCAAAGCGCATCAATATACAATGTCATCCGTGAGAAACATCCTGAGTTCGTGAGGTCCGCTGGAGCGATGAAGTGGTGACAGCTCTCTTTGCTGGAACATACACGGCCTGCAGTTCCCACAACCCGTAGAGGTTTCAACCGCTGTGTGGGTCCCTGGATGAAAATTCGGTGCTGGTTCACCGGGGAGGAAGCAGGAGAGCCGTGTTATTTCTTTGTCCGGTCTGTGGAACGCAGCCTTGGAGCGCAAAACAGCACGACGTCACTTCCGGGATGAATATTTTCTATGCAATGTTTTCCCAATCTCCGTGTGTAATTTGTCTGGCCCAGCCAATCAGCTCCGCTCCAGCTGTATTTATGTCCCTTATCCAATATGGCCCCCATAGAGCCTGACGAAGAGGCACGCATGCCTCGAACGCGTGCACCGCCCCGTGATTCATCCCGGAAGTGACGTCGTGCTGTTTTGCGCTCCAAGGCTGCGTTCCACAGACCGGACAAAGAAATAACACGGCTCTCCTGCTTTCTCCCCGGTGAACCAGCACCGAATTTTCATCCAGGGACCCACACAGCGGTTGAAACCTCTACGGGTTGTGGGAACTGCAGGCCGTGCATGTTCCAGCAAAGAGAGCTGTCACCACTTCATCGCTCCAGCGGACCTCACGAACTGAGGATGTTTCTCACGGATTACATTGTATATTGATGCGCTTTGACCCCCTGCAGTCTTGTGAGTACCCATCTCATAAGAATTGTATTGTTGATTTATTTTAAATAAATTTCATGCTACGCTTAGAGGGCGCCGCTTCTTTTGTCTCTAGGATAACCAAGGAGTGGCTCTGTAAGAAGCATATCAAGGTTCTGGCGTGGCCTAGCCAGTCTCCAGACCTAAACCCAATAGAGAATCTTTGGAGGGAGCTCAAACTCCGTGTTTCTCAGCGACAGCCCAGAAACCTGACTGATCTAGAGAAGATCTGTGTGGAGGAGTGGGCCAAAATCCCTCCTCCAGTGTGTGCAAACCTGGTGAAAAACTACAAGAAACGTTTGACCTCTGTAATTGCAAACAAAGGCTACTGTACCAAATATTAACATTGATTTTCTCAGGTGTTCAAATACTTATTTGCAGCTGTATCATACAAATAAATAGTTAAAAAAATCATACATTGTGATTTCTGGAATTTTTTTTTTGATTATGTCTCTCACAGTGGACATGCACCTACGATGACAATTTCAGACCCCTCCATGATTTCCAAGTGGGAGAACTTGCAAAATAGCAGGGTGTTCAAATACTTATTTTCCGCACTGTATTTATGTTACAATACAAATAAATATTGTATCTATTCCCCCCCCCCACACCCTGCTTCCGGGTGCATTCTACCTTTCAGTTCTGTCCGATATTTTTCCTACAGTTCCAGTTTCTTACCTATCTATTTCTAATATTGCCTGTGCATATTTTCCTGTGGTTTTGAATAATTTCCATTGGTCCCAAGCGGCTCTACTTTTGCCCCCCCCCCTTCTTCTCCTAGGTCTACCCTTCTCAGGTATTCCATCTCTGAGACATGGTTGACCCGGTGTATCCATTCATTTATGGAAGGTCTCTGAGGGTGTAGCCAATTTTTAGGGATTAGGCCCTTTGCTACGTTTAACAACACCGGACCAGTGTCGATCCATATATTTTTTTTTGGCCCCATGGCCGATCCGTGAAACAGACAGGCCAGGGGGTTTCGTAGGATCTCTTCTCCCGTGATTTCCTCTATGTACTCTAAGACCTCCCTCCAGTATTCCTGGACACGTGGCCAGTCCCACCAAATATGCATTGTGGTGCCTACCTGATTGCAATTTCTCCAACACAGGGGAGAGTTTGTTGGATGTATTTTGTTCATTTTTTCCGGTGTTAAGTGCCAACGCATCATACATTTGTAGTTGGCTTCAACTGTGTTGATATCTTTTGCATAGTTAAACACAGCTCTTATCATATGTGAGTCCTCTATCCTTTCCCCGATATCTTGCCCCCATGTCTCTAGGTTTAACAGTGTACTTTTTGTGCCTAAGTCTGTCAGTATCTTATATAACGCCGCAATTCCGTGTTGTAGTGGCTTCCCCGTGGAACATCATTTTTCTATTGAATTCTGTGCTTTATCATCTCTTAAAGGTGCTGGTAATGTGCTCACAAAGTGCTTTAGCTGTATGTATTCCCAATAACTTAACTGTTGGGCCCCGTCTATAACGTGAATATCTTTTTTTTTTCTTTATTTTCCGTAATGTGACTATTTCCCCCAATCTTTTACTTCCTAATTTTGTCCCCATTCTTGTCTTATTTCCAGGTGGAAAACATTTTGTGTCAGCTAGTGGAGTTAACGGTGAATTATATTCCCATTTTTCTCGTTTAAATAATAAATCCCATGTTTTAAAAACAATCTTTGTTATGTTGTGTGTATCAGTGTCTATTATTCTAAATTTGGGTGGGATCCAAACATTTGTACTTAATTGTGACAAGCTTATATTTCTCTCCATCTGTGCCCATTTTTTTTTTGTATTTGTATTTGTCCATTCCACTAACCTTGCTAGTATTATGGCTTGGTAGTATCTTTTAATGTCGGGGAGCGCCAGTCCCCCTCTTTTTTTCTCTCGAGTGAGGATTGAATGACTTATTCTAGGTTTTTTGCCCTGCCAAATGTATTTTGAAATTATGGTTTTTATTATCTTAAAAAAGCTCTGTGGAATGTTGATTGAAACCATTTGGAGCTTGTATATGATATTTGGTAGGACCATCATTTTGAATACGTTAATCCTCCCTATCTAGGAGATCTGTCTTTTAGCAAGATTTTTTAAGTCTTGTTTTATCTCTAGGGGGATAAAGTTAGCCTCATAAAGTCTATCTGCTCTGGGTGTGATCTTTATTCCTAAGTAAGTTAATGATTTTTTTTCCCACGTGAAAGGGAACTCTCTCTGAAGAGATGCTTCTTCCGAGGTCTCTATTTCCAAGTTCAAGATTACCGTTTTTATGGGATTTATTTTAAAGTTGGAAAGTTCCCCATATTTTCTTATTTCCTCCATTACTTTAGGTACGGAAAGTCGAGGCTTGGTCACATATAGGAGTATGTCGTCCGCATATGCTGCCACCTTATGTTCCTCTTCTCCCACTCTCACTCCCCCTATGTCTGGGTTGTTTCTTATCTTGGACAGCAGTGGTTCCAGTGCTATTACATACAGGAGGGGTGAGAGTGGGCAGCCCTGTCTTGTTCCATTCTCCATCTCCACCGCCGACGACACACTCCCATTGACCTTCACTCTTGCCGTCGGGGAGTTGTAGAGATTTCCCACCCATTTCATATATCGCGGCCCGATTCCTATGTTTCGCAGGGTTTCCATCATAAACCCCCAGTCGACTCTGTCAAACGCTTTTTCAGCATCTATTGACACGAGTACGGCTGGGGGTTTCTTCTTTCTGCCTTCCTGTAACAACAGGATCGTTCTTAAGCTATAATCCCGTCCTTCTCTCCCTTTTATAAACCCTGTCTGGTCTACGTCGATTAAATCCGGCATGTGTGCCTTTATCCTTGTTGCCAATATCTTCGCATAGATCTTAATGTCAGCATTGAATAGTGCTATTGGGCGATAACTAGAGCAAAGTGTGTTATCTTTCCCTGTTTTGGCGATGATAGTGATATTGGCAAGGAGTGATTCTTTCCTTATATCTTCGTTTTCACCTAGTTTATTGAAGTAATTGCTCATCTCTGGGACCAGTAGTTCTTTCAATTTTTTATATTATTTGATAGGCAGTCCATCTGGACCTGGTCTCTTACCCCCAGGTGTTTCCTGAATTGCTTGACTTATTTCCCCCTGCGTTATTGGGCTTTCCAGAACTTCCGCTGTTTCTTGCGTCACCTTAGGTAAGTTGGCTTCCTCAAGATATTCCCTGATTTTCTTTTTCCTAATGTCCTTCTGCTCCTGTGTTTCTCCCTTTCTAATGCAGTACAGTGTGCTATAAAACGTCCGAAAAGCCGCAGCTATTTCAGACGTTTTATATTTCATCTGTCCTTCTTGATTTTTAATTTTTTCAATATAATTTATATTTCTTTTTTCTTTTGAGATCCTAGCCACATATTTCCCCGGTTTATTCCCCCATATGTATCTTTCTTTTAATACATTTTTAAATATATTTCTAGTTTCTATTTCCATTAGATCTCTTAGTTGGGCCCTTTTTATTAGTATGTTCTGACCAAACTTCGCTTTCTTTTTGGTTCTTATGTTTATTTTACAAGTCTTGTAGCTCACTGATTATCTTTTTCCTGTTTGCTTCTCTTGCCTTTTTCTTCCCTGCCCCTAAGGAAATGAACTTCCCCCTAATACATGCCTTGTGGGCTTGACATACAGTCGCTGTACTCACTCCCGTTGTGTTATTTACTGTGAAATACTCCTCGATATCTCTTTTTGCTATGTCACAGACTTCTTGATGACATAAAAGTCTGTGACATAGCAAAAAGAGATATCGATTAGATCTTCATTAAGTTTCCAACTCCCCTTTCTCTCTTTAATGTCTAGGAAATGTATTCTCACCAAAACCAGGGCGTGGTCTGAAATTGATATCACTCCTATCAAGGTTTTATTTACATATTCCAATATTCCATGATCTACCATTATATAGTCTAATCTTGAGTACATATTATGCACTGTAGAATAGAATGTATAATCCCTTTTATTTGGGTTTGCAATTCTCCAGGGGTCTATTAATTGATGCTTGAAATTTTTTTTTTCATTATTCGCTGTTGCTTGGAATTTATTAGAGGTACTCCCGATGCCCTATCGAGGTGATGTTCCAGTGTGAGGTTAAAGTCCCCTGGCAGTACTACATAGCCCTGCTTAAAGTCCATTAACATATTTAGAATCCTTTTTAATTATTTTTGGGGGTGCTTGTTGGGACAGTATACATTGACCAACGTGTATTTTTTCCCTTGTAGGGTCCCTCTTAGGAACAAATATCAACATAGGTGTGCGCAGCCTTTGGCATTAGGGTGTGCACCCCAAAGCTCAAACACACTCTACCAATCCCTCACGATGTTCATTCAGAAAGGGAAGAGGACGGTAAATGGCATATTTACTGGCCCCTTCCCCCACTCATCCTAAAACATTCACAGCAACAACTGGTGGGAGAGGAGGGAAGCCTGCATTGCTGTAGGGGGAAGGAGGGGGAGCCAGGTCAGTAGGGGGAATCTGTTCTGCACAGAGTTATTAGGGTGTGCCTGGGCACACCTGGCACACCTTGTGCGCACGCCTATGAATATCGGCCATCTGGATCCACTCTTCTATCATCCACCACAAAGCTGACATTTTTCCCTATCCCTATGGCGACCCCCCTAGATCTTTTCTGAGGGGAGTCTCCATAGTACCATGTTGGGACAGCCCGAGAGTAGAGCCTAACTCCTGAGTCAACTGTTATATGTGTCTCCTGAAGGAAAACGATGTCTGCAAAATATCTTTCGATTTCCTTCAAGACCATGTGTCTCTTCCCTGGGGAGCTGAGACCTCTTACATTATAGGTAATAAAATGTACATTAAACATGCTTTTTTCCTTATTTTTTTCCCTTTCTTCACTATCATTTCACCATTCGGACAGTTAACCAATCCTAGATTCTTACCCTTCCCTTCTAACCTCCCCCCCTTCTCCATCCCAAACCTCCCCCCTCCCCCTTAAATCTTTCCCCCCCATCTCGCCCTCCCCCATCCCTTTTCCCTAGATGATATCTTGACCCTACGGTCATATTGGGAGGCATCTCCTCTTGCACCCCGTGTGCTTTTATGCTCCCCTCCTTGAGGCAGAATTCAATTCACCACGGCCTGATTACCCCTGTTTCCAGGGAAATCGCCCCAAGGTGCTAGTGGGTTCCAGCGCCTGGGTCTCTCTATAGTATTTAACCTAATTTACCTACTCCCTTTGTGCTCCCGCAGCCCGCCTCCCGCCCCCCTCATCTCCCCTTCTTTATCCCTTTTCCCTTTCTCCTTGAAGCCGACATTACAGTAGTATTTCAGTAACATTTCAGTGATTACACGGTATTGGGATGTCAAGTTTTTGACAAAATTCTGGTACTTCATCTATAAATCTGAGCTTAGCAGTGACCCCATTTTTTCTAGCTATCAAACATGCCGGAAAACCCCAGTTATATTGTATTCCTTGTTCTTGTAGCTCCCGTAATAGTGGTTTCAGGTTTCTTCTTCTTCTAAGCGTCTCTTGTGATAAGTCCTGATAAATTTGGATGTTATGATCTTCAAATTTATTGGCGACTTTCCTCTCAGATTTTTCCACAATTGTTTTTTTTCCTCCCAGCTTTCAAATCTTACGATAATGTCTCTGGGGCTCTCTTGAGGGATTTCTCTAGGCCTCCGGATCCGGTGCGCTCGTTCAATTCCTAGTGGGGAGGTTATTTCCCTTTCCAATAATGGGTTGCAGATTTTTCGTATGATTTCAGGAAGATTTTTAGACAGAGGAGTCGGGGACTCCGCGTATTCTAATATTTTTCCTTCTGTCTCTATTTTCCTGGTCTTCTAATTTATACACCTGTTCCCTTTGTTCTGCTTTTGTGCCTTTGATTTCTTCCTCTAGTTTTCTGATGTTATTTGCATTATAGTCTGTTTTCTTTTCAACTTCCTCTAGTCTTTCCAGCATAAAGCCTATATTTCTCTCCATTTGCGCTTTTAATGATTTTTCTAAAGCAGCAAACATCGCTTGCATTACACATTCCTTTATAGACATAATTAACGTGCTAATCCACTACAGCTGGAAAGTCAGACATCTGACCTTTCAGACTGCCAACCCCCAACACATCTATCAATATACTTTCACATAATGACATATTTTAGGAGCCAGACTCAATTAACACCTCAACAGTATGTGTCCCCACATGAATGAATACTGTCCTATTGACCTGTTGGGGTCAGAATAAACCACTTGTAATATTTCAAGATATCCTGCAATACATGAATTATCATTACTGTCCCATCTCATGTAATCCAATATATAATATATCAGTCATTCTATGCCCCTATTGGACATAGGATGACCCTAAACACAAGAGTCATTGGTGAAGCTGGCACAGGAGTACCCCGCATCCTTCAAAAGTCTCTGGGTCCCACGGGCCACTCCGTTACAATAGTAAATAGAGCCAACTAGCAGCTTTACACTAAACCCAAATTTGTAGGAAATGTTATGCTCCACTAGGATTGAGGTGACCGGTAAGAAATCCTTGCAGGCTTGTGATGTGGCTGGACAGATATCAATGTAAAGAGCTAGCTTGGAGAATGGGTCAGGCAGGAATCGCAATGATCTAGCAGCCCACAAAAATTCTTGCTTGATATATAAGAAGTGGACACGGGCAAGGATATCTCTGGGAGAGAGGCTGGTAAATGCTGCAGCTTATGTATCCCATGGTTGCAATCTATTAATATATCCTGCGGTGTGAGGGCAGGCAAAAGCTTGAGGAACAGTTTGTGGAGAAATGTTGTCAATTCAGCCAAGTAAACAGACTTTTAACCACTTAAGCCCCGGACCAATATGCTGCTAAATGCCCAGAGGCGTTTTTACAATTCGGCACTGCGTCGCTTTAACAGACAATTGCGCGGTCGTGCGACGTGGCTCCCAAACAAAATTTGCATCCTTTTCTTCCCACAAATAGAGCTTTATTTTGGTGGTATTTGATCACCTCTGCGATTTTTATTTTTTGCGCTATAAACAAAAATAGAGCGAATTTTTGAAAAAAAACAATATTTTTTACTTTTTAGCCACATGTCTTTAGTAAAAAAAAAAAAAAAAAACGCAATCATTTTTTCTTTTAGCTACCTAGCAGCAACAGTGACACTAATACAGCGATCAGAAAAATGATCGCTTAGTGACACTGGCAATAGGGAGTGAAAGGGTTAACTAGGGTGGTGATCAAGGGGTTAAAACTTTATTATGGAGGTATGGGGCTACCCTGAACCAAACACTAACTGCCTGTCACACTGACACTAAATGCAGTGATCAGTACATATATGATCACTGCATTCAGTGACAGTGTGACAGGGGGGTGATCGCAAGGGGTTAAATGTGCCTATGTGTGTGGTGTCAGTGTAGTGTTGGTGCAGACTTACTGTGACTCTTCTCTCATCTCGGCGGTTTGAAAATACTGCCCAGATGAGAGCTGCATCACTTCCTCTGCCTATGTTTACATTTTACAGGCAGAGGAAGTGACACGGCGGCGGCGCACAGGATTGGCTGGGAGCGATCATGAGGGGGTGGACAGAATCGAACCGCCGCCCCCTCAAGACGGGGCCGCCCCCTCCCGCAGGTAAGCCGACCACTGCACGCTAGAAGGCAGGGACGTACTGTATATATATACGCCCATCTGCCTGTACGTGCCCTTCTGTGGACGTAATTAGGCGTGCGGCGGTCGCTAAGTGGTTAATATTGTTTTGCCTGGAGCAATCTTCCTGGTCTGCGACTTTCAGGTGTATCTGTCGAATGGCTTCTCCCTGCTCATCCTGAATATCAACAACTGCATTATGGGCTGCAGTGGCTGGTGACAAGTCAAAATACCCAGTCAATTCCTCTAAACGATCAATATGTTCGTGCATGTGGTTAATGGAAGAGCAACGTTTCTTCTGTAAGGAAAGCAGCATAGCCTTCAGGGAATGTTCTGATGAGGAAATGCTGCTAGGGACTTTCATCTGTGAGACAACTGGTCTTCACTATGCTGCCTGGGGGGAGTTTTGCAGGGGATTATGCAGGAGAATTGGCAACCCTCTTACCTCTATCTGTAGGGAAGAGGGTCTGCTATGTCCCCAGATCAGCTGTTTCCTCCATGTCTGAGACAGGGTTTTCCTTTGGGCTCAGGCTGCGTGAGCATCAGCTCCTGATCTCTCCTCACCGGCACCATGTTGGACCGGAAGCTGTGCGGGCCACAAAGAATTCAAGACGCCGACGGGATACATGCTGCTGGCCACTCTTGCTGGATATGTCCTGACAACATTCACCTCCACGGGTGGAGGCGAGTGTTCCCCCAAGGATGGTGTGGGAGAAGCAGGTTTGGGGTGTTGGATGTCACTTTGGATTGCTGTGGAGGAGCGAAGCCGAATCCTTATGCAGTCATCTTTTTAATATTACACCAGATGGTCAATGTCCCCCCCCCCATCAGGGATAGAGAGCACTACACCCTACAAACAGGGGCAGCACCCCAGGCACATACAACATAGAAGGAGAGCAGGCTTCCCAGTCTAGTAGTGAGATTAGAGGACCTGTCATGCCATATTACTATTACAAGGGATGTTTACATTCCTTATAATAGGAATAAAAGTGATCCAAAATTTTTTTTTTGCAGAAAATAGTGTCAAACTAAAATAAAGCAAAATTAACAATAAAAAAATATATATTTTTTTAAAGCTCCCTTTTCCTGTGAGCTTGCATACAGAAGCGAACGCATATGTAAGTCACCCCGCCGCGAGAGCAATAATTTTGGCCCTAGGCCTCCTCTGTAACTAAAAACATGTAACCAGTAAAAATATTTAAAACTCCGCCTATGGGGATTTTTAAGTAGCAAAGTTTGGCGCCATTCCACAAGCGTGTGCAATTTTGAAAGGTGACATGTTGGATATCTATTTACTCGGCGTAACTTCATCTTTCACATTATGCAAAAACATTGGGCTAACTTTACTGTTTTGCGAGATAAAATTAAATCTCATTTCTTGAGACCCTAACATGTCAGAAAAGTACAAATACCCCCCAAATGACCCCTTTTTGGAAAGAAGACATTCCAAGGTATTTAAGAAAGAGGCATTGTGAGTTTTTTTAATTTGTCATTTTTCCCACAATTCTATGCAAAATCAAGATTTTTTTTTTACATTTTTTTTAACAAAATTGTACTTCAGTACATCAGGTGTGATAAATTTTCAGATATTGGCACCTCTATAACAATCACAAAGACCAAATAATATGCACCAATTTTCCTTATTTTTACCAAAGATATGTAGCAGTATAAATTTTGGCCAAAATTTATGAAGAAAAATTACTAATTTGCAAACTTTTATAACAGAAACAAAGAAAAATCATTTTTTTTTACAGAATTTTCAGTCTTTTTTTTCTCTTATAGTGCAAAAAATAAAAAACTCACCAGTGATTAAATACCACCAAAAGAAAGCTCTAATTGTGTGAAAAAAAAAATTCAAAATGTGAGAGCACCGAAAGCTGTAAAATGGTCTGGTTATTAACCACTTCAATACCCAGCCATATACAATTGACGGCCTGGGATGGGATTTACCATCCTAAGTGGCTGTCAATTGACGGCCTGGGTATTGCAGGCGAATATCTGGATGATGCCTGCAGCCAGAGGCATCATCCAGATATCCTCTTCTTCAGCCGGCGATTCTGCACAATGTAAGAACGATCATAGCGGCGGTTCCGCCGCTTGATCGTTCTTACAGGCCGCGGGAGGGGACATCCCCCCCCTCCCGCCGCCATCCGGTGCTTCTCCGGGCTTACCTGTACCTTCGGGGGCCCGGAGAACGAATCGTCGGCGGCGGCAGGAAGCATAGAGATGACTGGTGACCAGATGGTCACCAGTCATCTCTATGACCGTCGGAGGTCCCCGTATGTAAACAAAGCCGCAATTGCGGCTGTAAGTCACCATTCATGAGATCGGTGAATTTTTTTTCACCGATCTCATGGTTTCCAGCCTGGAGGTGAGATGTGAGGTCTTATTGACCCCACATCTCTCCATAAAGAGGACCTGTCACACACATTTCCTATTACAAGGGATGTTTACATTCCTTGTAATAGGAATAAAAGTGGAAAAAAAAAATGAAAAAAAGTGTAAAAATATATATAATATATGTAAAAAAAAAATAATAAAAGATAAAAAAAAAATTAAAACGCCCCTGTCCCCGATAGCTCGCGTGCAGAAGCGAACGCACACGCAAGTCCCGCCGACATATGTAAACGCCGTTTAAACCACACATGTGAGGTATCGCCGCGTGCGTTAGAGTGCCAGCAACTAATCTAGCACTAGATCTCCTCTGTAAATCTAAACTGTAACCTGTAAAAAATAAATAAAGTGTTGCCTATGGAGATTTTTAAGTACCAAAGTTTGGCGCCATTCCATGAGTGTGCGCATAATTAAAGCGTGACATGTTGGGTCTCTATTTACTCGGTGTAACAATCTTTCACATAATACAAAAAAATTGGGCTAACTTTAGTGTTTTGTTATTTTTTTAATTCATAAAACATTTTTTTTTACAAAAAAAAGGCGTTTGAAAAATAATTGCGTAAATACCGTGCAAGATAAAACTTTGGAATGACCGTCATTTTATTCCCTAGGGTGTCTGCTAAAAAAAACATATATAATGTTTGGGGGTACTGTGTAATTTTCTAGCAAAAGAATGATGATTATTACATGTAGGAGAGAAGTGTCAGAATAGGCCCGGTATGGAGGTGGTATAAAAGCCTAGTATTGAAGCGGTTAAAGGGGATTTAAGTGCCCAGTGGTCAAGTGGTTAAGCTTTAACTAGCAGATTACACCAAGTTAGGGCCCTTTCACATGGGCGGACCGCATGTCTGCTTTTTCATCCATCCGTGTATGAATGAAAGAGGGACATACATTGATCACCCGCTGACACCCGATCTCATCCAGGGGCCCACAATCCTCCGATTCTGCAGACTGAGGAAAACCCTATTTTTGCATCCGGATCAGGTGAACACGGACAGACGGTCCGTGTTAATCCGATCCCCCCATAGGGGAGAGCGGAGATCTGACAGGGTGGTCCTTGCACAGTGTGCTGGGACCACCCTGTCATCCGCTGGCTCAGCGGGGATCCACTGAGCAAGCGGAGGTTCACGGGGCGGATCATCACGGATCCGTCCTGTGTGAAAGAGGCCTTAATAACTTCAGCCCCGAACCATATTGCTGGTCAATGACCGGCCCATTTTTTGCGATTCGGCACTGCGTTGCTTTAACTGAAAATTGCGCAGTCGTGCGACGTGGCTCCCAAACAAAATTGGCGTCCTTTTTTTCCCACAAATAGAGCTTTCTTTTGGTGGTATTTGATCACCTCTGCGGTTTTTATTTTTTGCGATATAAACAAAAATAGAGCGACAATTTCGAAAAAAAATAATATTTTTTACTCTTTGCGGTAATTAACATCCCCACAAATATATAAAAACATTTTTTTTTCGTAAAAAAGAATCACAATAAGCGTTTATTGATTGGTTTGCGTAAAAGTTATAGGGCCAGATTCAGGTAGATGGGCGCATATTTGTTCCGGCGTAGCACTTGCTCCTTACTTTGCGCTGGTGTAAGGTAAACGCGAAGGCGCAAACCCGACGTAAGTGGGTGTAACCATATGTAAATGATGGGCGGAGCCCAGCGCAGAGACTTACGTGCGGCGCATCATCCTACTCGCTTCCCTGTGCGCATGCTCACAACTTCTGTCGGCACCACTTCCTGGGAAACGTCGACGCAACGTCTTACGTCGCGCGTATAAATGTGGCCGCAGATGCGCCAGTCCAGCGCAAAAGTATATCCGGTTCCCCCCCCAAGGGAAGTTACCAGTTGCCACCATAGGCTCTGGCTATGCAATATCCCAAAAGGCCAATTCGGTAGATTGCGTAGGAATTGCTCATCTGAGGAGGATTTTCTTTCGCAATCCCAAATATTGGCTGATAGATTCACACAAAAGGGATATCCCCTGCCTACTATTGATAGAGCAACTATTGTTGCTGATAAACCTCCTGGTCCGGTAATCAATGAAATTCCTAGTAATTATAAGTTGGCCTTGGACTATAATGTTCAACACAAAAAATTTGAGAGGATCGTAGCCAAACATTGGCCTATCCTCAAGAGGGATTTGACTTTGGGTCCTGTTCTCCCAGAACGCCCCCAATTTATATACAGGAAGGCCCCGGCCCTTAGGGACTGTATTGCCCCAGGGGTCATAGATGCTCCAATTGTTGCCCAACCGAGGTTATTTAACTTATTGTCAGGTTTCTACGCATGTGGCAGGTGTGCCACTTGTAAGCATGTAAAGAAAAATGTTAAGAAACGAAAATCTTTTACCTCTTCGGTCACACATGTAGAGTACCCCATCAAACAATTGTTCACTTGTACTACTGAGGGGGTTATTTATATGTTAGGGTGCGAATGTGGTTTACAATACGTGGGGCGCACCTCCCGTGCCCTCCAAGTACGTATAGGGGAGCACATTAGCTGTATCAAAAGGGGCATTAAAACACATAGTGTATCTAGACACTTCCGACAGTATCACCATCATGACCCAAAGGGGTTAAAATTCTGGGGGGTTGAGAAGGTGTCCAGACACTGGAGGGGTGGACACTTTATTAGACAACTTAGTCATTGAGAATCCTTCTGGATTTTTGCGCTCTCCGGCAGGTTTGAACTTTGAGTTCGACCTGAATTGCTTCATCTCGGATAGATGAGGCTGATTAAATGGGGTCTAAAGTTTTAATTATATATATTTTTATTATATTTATTATATATCTTTTATCATACTCTAGATGGTAATTTTAAGGGTTAACTTTACCTATCCAACTGTATTTTATTGATATATTTTAAAATGTACTGGTATCTGTTAAGACCTGCAGTGGGTATGGTACTGCGGCCTTATTTCCACCTCCCAATCGCCGAGCATAAAGGATTATCGCTACCCTAGAAGGTAGACGGGAGAGTGGGGATGTATGCAGTTTCCAAGATGATTCTTCCAAAAAGGATAGAGTATCCCCCCCTTCCCCAAGCATGAGCCAAGACTTCATGAAGGGGTGTGCAGGTAAAAGAATGCTTTATTGAGTGCAGGTTGCCTATATTTATACAGCAAAAGGGATACTTGATACAGATATACCATCACCTCCTCCTCCACCAACATCATACAATGGTGTACTAACGAGCCCCTCTTCAATAGACCTATTTTAGGAGACAGACGTCTGTCTCCGATAGAATCTACATGAGTTAATTACTGGTCATTTGTCCAAATGAGGTGATTCAGAGGAAAGAACTTCTCACCTGCTAAACAACAGAACTTCACACAATGAACACTTCTCGAGAGACAGACTAAAGATCATTTACATGACACATGGAGATATTAAGAGCAGTTTAAGGAATAAACCAATTACCTCCCGGCAGAGAGCACCCTAATTTTCCCAAACGTTAGAACACCCCTCTTCCACACAAGGTGTACTTGCCACTACATAGCCCCTGATAGCCCTGATTTGGGGGACCAACATATCCAAATTTCACCCAGATCGGTCCAGGGGTTCTTAAAAGACAAACAGAGTCTATGAAAAAAAAAACAGAATAAAGTCTATTTTCTTCACATTATCTATCTCTACTGTTGTTCGTGATATTATGTTATTATGTTGTTTTAGTAATTTTGTATGTGTACTCACCAATCGTGCCGATCGTGGTTGCCATTTTTAATTTTTAATTAATATATTGGTATTTTGCTATGAGTGCTTTTATGCCATACAGTCGATTATATTATACTTTTACTAATACGAATTATGTTCCGATTACGTGATATGACATCTCCGGTGAATTTTATGTTTTATGTAATTTTCCTTTTATTTACCGGTTTTAGTCTATTAATCACTGCTGGTTATTTATGCCGTTTTATTAGTATTTATCTTTGTAATTTTTAGTATCTTTTTATATTATGGTCTCAGCATGAGTGGTGCCTTTTTCTTGAAGCATTGGCCCTTTCTGATTGATTTCAGCTGCCGACTGTGGGCGGTGCCTGTATGCTAACATGATTGGCTTACTTGCTGAGATTGCATATATATATATATATATATATGGATCAAGGGGACGTTCTAGTGTGTGCTCCCTTAACCCACGCTGAGGAAATCCCATCCACGGGATGTAACGCGTACAGGGGAAGGAGCCACGCAGAACGTCACCCACAATCGCCGCAGATTGCAGTAGGACGGTTTGGTACGCTGTTACATGCTGCTATGCTGACACTCGGCTCTTAGAGTGTCTCTACATGTGAGTGAAGTCTCCATTGTTTTAAATAAATAGTTATTTTAACAGAGAGCACTAGATTTCTTTCCTTTCTTCCCTACATGGTGGTATGAATGTTGAGAAATCATTGAATCCGGATCTATGGTTTTTATCCTATCCATCCGTCTGCCTACGGAGGCTGTCAGCTGATTTCTGATTACACAGATTATGCTTTGAGATCCATCTGGGTCAAAGCAGAGAGGTGAGAGTCCATCTTACACTGGTGGAGGATATTCTTTGGTGTTCCTTTTCACTTTCCACTCTGGAAATCGTTTAAGGCTGTGGATTCATTGCTTTATGGACTTCCTTGCACATGGACATTATTTTCAAATAATTTATATTTTTATAAGTATATTTATTGTCACCATTATTGTTATTATTATTGTTTCTATTTTGTGCCGCACTCTTTTTATTTCACTTACACTTGGGATTTTTTATGAATTGTTCTTAGTGCTGGCTTGCATATATTGGTACTTTATTAATTTTTTCCAGCGCTGAATATATTCTCTTATTATTTTTGTAATTAACATCCGCACAAATATATAAAAAATTTTTTTTCGTAAAAAAAGAATCACAATAAGAGTCATTGATTGGTTTGCGCAAAAGTTATAGGGCCAGATTCAGGTAGATGGGCGCATATTTGTTCCGGCGTAGCGCAGCGCATATACGTTCCGCCGGCGCGAACTAGTGAGGCAAATACAGTATTCACCAAGCACTTGCTCCTTACTTTGCGCCGGTGTAACGTAAACGCGAAGGCGCAAACCCGACGTAAGTGGGTGTGACCATATGTAAATGATGGGTGGAGCCCAGCGCAGAGACTTACGTACGGCGCATCATCCACAAAGCATGCGCAGTGACATCGGGGTCTACTCGCTTCCCTGTGCGCATGCTCACAACTTCCGTCGGCACCACTTCCTGGGAAACGTTGATGCAACGTCTTACGTCGCGCGTATAAATGTGGCCGCAGTTGCGCCAGTCTGGCGCAAAAGTATATCCGGTCCCCCCCCCCCCCCCAAGGGAAGTTACTTTTGCTTGGAGATGGCTGCTCCCATTCCCCGCAGACAGAGGAGGAAGCTGAACTTTAATGCCCAGGAGCTGTCAGACGTCATCTCGGCTATGGAGACCTACGATGTCTTCCTCCATGGATGTAAAAGTCGCCAGACCAGCCGGGACAGGAAGCAGGCCATCCTGGAGTCCATTGCTGCCAGGGTCAACAGCTTGGGATATTCGACCCGGACTGCTTCTGACATCTGTAAAAAGATTAATGATGTCAGGCGCAAAGTCCGGAACAAGGTGGCCGCCATCAGAAGGCATGAGAGGGGCACGGGGGGTGGACCCCCATGTGCGGTCAGCCTGACCACGGAGGAGGAGGTGGTCCCCCGCTGTCTGGAAAGAGGGAGCAGTTGGAGGGCGTGGAGGAGTTTGATTCTGTGGAGGAAGGCTCCAGGACAGGTAAGTGATTTGTATCCCCTATTTGGTGTGTTGCATGTGAGGGGGGGGTTACATGTGCCAAGTGTGTGGGACCACCAACATATGTATGCTTTGTGTCATCCACATATGACGGAGCTGGGCCATCATCTGCCGGCAGCCATTCCACCCTATCCCCCCAATTGCATCCTGAGCCCGACCCCTGGGCACTGAAGACACCACGGTGGAGGGGAGTGCCCACACCTCACCTTCTGAGATGGTTGAGGAGGAGCAGGTCGTGTTGGAGCAGGAGATGTTTTTATTTTTGGAGGAGTCCTCCCCTTCGGCAGGGCCCTTTCAGATCCCCTTCCCCATCAGGGGAAGCCCCTCAAGGGCGACTCCATCCCCCCGGGGACTACGATCTCCTGGCCCCAGGAAGGCGACCCGTAAGACCAGGGGGGTGTCTGACGTGGTCCATGACCAAATGGCAAGGGACCAGGCCAGGCAGACCCAGCAGATGGGTGAGATAGCTGGGCACCTGGATCATGTGGCTGGCAGCCTGGCCTCTGTGGGCCACATGACAGAGGCAGTGCAGGACGTCAGCTGCAACTGCGCTGCAGTGGTGACCAGCCTGGGGGAGGTGCAGGCTGATGTTCGGCACCTTACTGCAGCCATCCAGGCCAACACAGCTGCCATCCGGGAACAGGGGAGGCAGAGGCAACGGGCCCAGCAGTATCATGTGACCCCGCAGCTGAGGATGCAGGCCCAGACCAACTCATTCCTCAGCCGGATAGCCGTGGCCTTGGAGGGCATGCAGGCCACACCTGCCAGGAGTGGCCTACCCAGGGATCAGCCACCTCCAGATGCCCCCCGCCCCACCCACCGAGGCTCCCTCCAGGCAGCTGAGGAGCCAAAGAGGGCTCACCAGAAGGAGCCCCCGTCAGGAGAAATGATGGGTTGTTTTTGTGGCTCTTTTTTTCCCAAATTTTTTCTCTCGGCTCATGTAATGAGCCTTTTTTTTTTTTGAATTTATGCTCAGGTTATGAGCCTTTTTTTTTTTAGTTTATGCTCAGGTTATGAGCCTTTTTTTTTTAGTTTATGCTCAGGTTATGAGCCTTTTTTTTATAAACAAACTTCACACGGTCAGTAGTGCAGGCTACTGTGTGAATGGTGTGTGAATGTGGGGGTGGCACTCCTGCCAGTAAGGGGTGTCACCCGCGGTAGTTGGGGAGAAGTTATCCCCGTGTGAATGTAGTATGAATGGACAGCGACATCATTGGGGCCTTGACGCGGCGTTGCTGCTCCCAAGTCCTGTACGTTGGACTTGGGCTAATCCAATGTGATGTGGATGTGGTGTGTGTGATCTAGGGACCTCAGTGGTGTGCATGCGTGCATTGTATGTGTGATCAATGTATTTGTTTATTGTCCAAAGATGCCTACCGCGAGGACCCTCCTGACTGCTCTTCCATCAGCAGACAGGGTAGCCTCTGGCAGGTGGGGACTGTGTGGGTCAGGGGTCAGGTCATCACATATGTCAATCTGCAGTCCCTTTTCTCATGGCGTAGTTGTGCAGCATGCAACATGCACCGATGATCTGACACACGAAGGTAGGGGAATACAAGAGGGCCCCCCCGGACTTATCCAGGCATCGGAAACGGGACTTCAGAAGCCCAAATGTTTGCTCCACCACTGCACGGGTTTGGATATGTGCTTCATTGTATCTTCTCTCTCCTGGGGTTTGGGGGTTCCGGAAAGGAGTCATGAGATGGGGTCCAAGTGCATATGCAGAGTCACCTGGAAGGGAAAAGACAGGTGGATGTTAGTAGTGCATGTGCCCCTTGTGATGTCTGCATCATGGGGTCGGACAGTCATGCCTGACTCCCATGTCACTCACCAACCAGCCACCTGTCCTTGTACACGTTCTGTTCGAATTCCGTTGGGATGGGGCTTTGACGGTATATGTAGCTGTCGTGGCTGGACCCGGGGTGTTTGGCACGGACGTGCCATATGAGGCATTGGGCATCGGCTATCACCTGTACGTTGATGGAATGCCAATGCTTCCGATTGCGGTATATGTGCTCTGTGGCACGGGGGGGGGGGGGGGGGCCTGTAGTGCCACATGTGTGCAATCATTGCGTGGGAATCCTGCAATGCTGTAGAAATCTGTCATTGCCTTCTGTCGCAGGTCCTTAGTGGTGGGTCTGATGATGTGGTGGGACATGCATCTGAGAATTGCCGGGACAACCTGGTGCACACATCTGCTTATGGTGGATTGTGACATCCCAGCCACCACTCCACTTGTATGCTGGAATGATCCAGTGGCAAGGAAATGGAGTGTTGCCAGTACCTTCACCAGTGGCTGGACTGCTTGTGAGTGGTTTGTCTTCCTGGTGATGTCATCCTGCAGGGTTGTGGTTATTTCCAGGATGGCAGCAGGGCTGAATCTGAAGATGCGATACACCTCCTCATCACCCATGCCAAAGAGGCTCATGCGCGTGCGGTATATCCTCTCACGTGCCCTCCTCCGTATCGGGGGACCCATTAGTAGTGCTAGGACCACGGCTGCCCCTGGCATGTTGGCACACAGAGGTGTTGTCCTGCAAGTGGGGTTTGCTCAGCTTGCTATTTTCGTCGGTAACACTGCTGCTGTAGCTGCTCTCCTGCTGACCTGTGGCCGTCAGGTGTTAAAATAAAGCAGCTATTTGTAGGAATAACTTCGCGCCAGGCGTACGCGCGGCGCACGTAGCCAGCGTCTGGTGCTAATCCGTTCGTGAATCGGCATATCTCCCTCATTTGCATATTTGAATGGGAAATCAATGAGCGCGACAGATGCGCCAAGCGAAAATATGCGCCTACGATACGCCGGTGTAGGAAAGTTAAGTCGGTCGGAGGAAGCCCGTTTTCAGGCGTATCTAGTTTTGTGGGTACGGCGCATAGATACTACATCGCATCTTTACACTTACACGGCGCATATTGATAGACTCCAGCGTAAGTCTTTCTGAATCTGGCCCATAGAGTCTACAAAATAGGGGATCATTTTATGGCATTTTTATTAATATTTTTGTTTTAACTAGTAATTGCGATCAGCGATTTTTATCGGTACTGCGACATTATGGCGGACACTTCGGACACTTGACACATTTTTGGGACCATTGGCATTTTTATAGTGATCAGTGCTATAAAAATGCATTGATTACTATAAAAATGCCACTGGCAGGGAATGGGTTAACACTAGGGGCGAGGAAGGGGTTAATTATGTTCCCTGTGTGTGTTCCAACTGAAGGGGGGGTGGGACATACATTGTATGAACAGACGATCAGGCATTTCTCCCCCTGACAGGACCGGGAGCTGTGTGTTTACACACACAGCTCCCAGTTCTCGCGCTGTAACAAGCGATCGCGGGTGCCCGGCGGTGATCGCGCGTGCCTCCGCCCCTATTGGCTGATTCGGGAGATGACGTATAGTTACGTGATCTCGCATAGCCGAGCCGACCTGCCGCCGTATAACTGGGGTGGCTGGTCGGCAATCGGTTAATCTCATATAGACCTATAACTCTCTCAATATGGCGTCACTACGGTTTTATTACAATCCTCTCTTTTTTTTCTAAAATTCACCTGGGTCACTTTCCCACAAATTTATCACCAATTAAGCATGTAAAAATGGAAAACAAAAACAATCTCAGCTGCATAACAATTGTCCATAAAATACAAAAGGGGCCATGAAAGCCTTTAGGCCAAATAAAAATAGTCCCAAAAATCTTCTATGGCTTCCGAGTGTCCATTAAATTTGTGAAAAAGGAAGGACAGGGAAATGTCTACTTTCCGATTTTCATTCTCCTCAACTTCTACCAAAAACTTTGGTTCAATTCTGTGGTCATCCATGTACACCCCAAAAAACACTGCCTCATTGTAAGGACAGAACTCGATATCGACAGACACACTGGAACTGATGCATTGGGCTAGACTTGGGTCTTCGGGCTGGCACATCTGGATCAGACTTGTTATGCTCACTGGAATTTTGTAGACCTTGGGCATGCATCATACGGCTTAACCCTCAAGGTGTCATTCTCAGGAACACAGCAAGAGTCCGCCTTTAGTCATGTAAGCACCTCCTATGGTATTTGAACAACAAAGATGAACAACAAAAATGTCCATGTAAAAGCTGTAGTAATCTCTTTATCCGGATAGGGTATAGGGCAGTGTATGAATGGGGTGTAAGGTATGAATGGGGTGGGCTTTTCTTTATATGCATGGGGCTATGGATGAATGCTGGCTGGCTGGGGCAGATACTCCTCATCCAACATGAATGACCACAGAACCTACCCGATCAATTTAGGCCTTAACCATTAGGGGTATTAAAAATAATCTTTGTTGATTCAAACATAAGTAAAGCATGCAGGAATACAAATGTTTCCCAGCAAGGGTCTTCTAATGATTATAGATTCAATGCATTTAACTAAACACTTCGTCTCAAATCCAGTATTATTGCAGATTTTCAGCAAAACTTAAACACCTTTAGTCTCTTCTATACCCGGAACTCAGAACAGAACATTTTACCCAAACCCAAAGACCTCCTACCTATGGAACACTTCACGACTGACACTCTGGGAATTCAAAGGGTAAATATCCACAATAGTCATTCTGACTGTTATTCAAACAAACTTTCCCATCACATTTTAGTACCCCATAGACTCAATATATGCAGCGATGTATTTTCGATCCCGGTTACTTAATACAGTAACTCTTCCAACATTTTTCCCAAATTTCACCCTTCTGTTACCAAAATTCCTTTATCAATTTTTAATTTAACCCCGAACTTTTAGGGAAAATTTAACATGGGCATGAACACAATATAAGACAACTCGCTGTGTACATTCTAAACACACACTTAAAATACTTTACCAATCAAAATGATACCCTGTGCGTTCATTAACGACCTGAGGCCTGCGCTATAGATGGCTTCAGTGCGGACCTGAATTTCCAACAGGACGTCTTTTGACATCTGCCCCTTTTGGCATTCCCTGTGCGCGTTCCCGAGCGTGCAACGGGGAAATTCTAAGCTGGCCGTGTTCCTTGGACACAGCCAATCACAGATCGCGGCGAACGGCCAATCAGATGTAAACATATGAGATCATCTCTCATTGCCGGCTCACACAGAGACAGCTCCTGTCTCTGGAGAGGAGACCGATCTGTGTCCCTTGTACATAGGGACACAGATCGGTCACCTCCCCCAGTCACCCCCTTCCACCTACAGTTAGCACACTATACAGGGAACATATTTAACCCCTTCCATGCCAGTCACATTTATACAGTAATTAGTGCATATTTATAGCACTGATCGCAGTATAAATGTCAATGGCGCCAAAAATGTGTCCGCCATAATGTCGCAGTCCCAATAAAAATCTCAGATCGCTGCCATTACTAGTAAAAAAAAAATAACAAAAAAATAATAATTCTGTTACTTATTTTGTAGGCGCTATAACTTTTGCGCAAACCAGTTGCTTTATGCGCTTTTTTACCAAAAATATGTAGAATACGTATCGGCCTAAACTGAGAAAAAAACGTTTTTTTTTTTTTTTAAATTTGGCTATTTATTATAGCAACAAGTAAAACATTTTTTTTTTTTTAAATTGTCGCTCTTTTTTGTTTATAGCGCAAAAAAATAAAAAACGCAGAGGTGATCAAATACCACCAAAAAAAAGCTCTACTTGTGGGGAACAAAGGACGTCAATTTTGTTTGGGAGCCACGTCGCACGACGTGCAATTGTCAGTTAAAGCAACGCAGTGCCGGAAGCTGAAATTTCACCTGGGCAGGAGGGGGGTATATGTGCCTAGTAAGCAAGTGGTTAAACACAATACAACCACTTTCTCATTCCACATTCATTCGGCCTTTCCATTCATCCATCATTTTTCCATATTTTCATTTTGAACACCTCTAGTGCACCGGATTACACAACCTTAAAGTCACTTCCTCTTTCTATACCAACCACAATTAATCTGGCATAGTGCCTGGGAAACATAACATAATTCTGGACCCTTAATTATAATATTCTTAAATTTGTACTAACCAAAAGAAGACATCAAACATTTTAAAATTCCCAATCAATGTTAAAACATCTTAAACACAATTAACCCCATTTGAACAAATGATCATTCCCTTACTTTATAACAGGCAATGTCTTTATATAGTGAAAAACTCAATTTTTTCCTCTTCTTTTTGGATAACAAATCTGCCTGTCGGCCCAACTTCCGCTTAAGCGTCCAAACTATTGTTTTATAACATATTTTTTCCCTACATAAAACACCACTCTAGGTTCTGTTCTTTTATAACAGTATAATGTAATTTACTGAAAACCTCGGAACCCAGGGCAATTATATCAATCCGATCTATAGCACATTTGCCTGTACCGAAAAAACACATTTTAATTTCAACACCACAAGGACGTCAATTTTGTTTGGGAGCCACGTCGCACGACGTGCAATTGTCAGTTAAAGCAACGCAGTGCCGGAAGCTGAAATTTCACCTGGGCAGGAGGGGGGTATATGTGCCCAGTAAGCAAGGGGTTAAACACAATACTGGGTGCTTGGTGTGCTTCTGTACCTTTAAGGAGGGGTGGCTCCCCTTCAGTCCACCTGCCCCTATCTATCCATTAAAATGCATGTGCCTCCATTGTGAGGACACTCACTGTTAGTGTTAGGACCACAGAATTATGGGGTGCCTTGGTGCGGCTCTGTGGCTCACGCATGCGTTTGCAAATGCGTGCGGACAAAACCCCTGTTTTTAACGCACATTGTTAGACAGGCTAATTGGTTGTTCTGCTAGGTGGTCGGTAAGTAGGCTTGGTTATTCCCTGGGCATTCCCCAGGTTCTTGTTGTTATCTGCTTTAGCCTTCCATTGCTACTTACTGTGATTGCCAGCCATAGATGGGGGCGGTGGATACGTTTTGTTTCACCTGTGGTGTTTATTTTGGTCCAGCAGTGCACCAACACCTTTGCAGCCATTGTGCTATATGCTGGGTGCTTGGTGTGCTTCTGTACCTTTAAGGAGGGGTGGCTCCCCTTCAGTCCACCTGCCCCTATCTATCCATTAAAATGCATGTGCCTCCATTGTGAGGACACTCACTGTTAATGTTAGGACCACAGAATTATGGGGTGCCTTGGCGCGGCTCTGTGGCTCACGCATGCGTTTGCAAATGCGTGCGGACAAAACCCCTGTTTTTAACGCACATTGTTAGACAGGTTAATTGGTTGTTCTGCTAGCTGGTCGGTAAGTAGGCTTGGTTATTCCCTGGGCATTCCCCAGGTTCTTGTTGTTAAACACAATACAACCACTTTCTCATTCCACATTCATTTGGCCTTTCCATTCATCCATCATTTTTCCATATTTTCATTTTGAACACCTCTAGTGCACAGGATTACACAACAAATCTGCCTGTCGGCCCAACTTCCGCTTAAGCGTCCAATCTATTGTTTTATAACATATTTTTTCCCTACATAAAACACCACTCTAGGTTCTGTTCTTTTATAACAGTATAATGTAATTTACTGAAAACCTCGGAACCCAGGGCAATTATATCAATCCGATCTATAGCACATTTGCCTGTACCGAAAAACCACCTTTTAATTTCAACACCACAAGAATAGGCAACTATACACCTAAAACACTCCCCAAAGCCAGACTCCAAGGCTCCCAGTTCCAACTGGTGCGACCCAAATCACAGGGACTCCAGAAAAAGGCTCTTGCGCCACTCTGTTCCGACCTCGCATGACCTTGGGGCTGCAACAGTGGAAAACAGAGCCCAACTGAAACAATCAAAACACCCCATGTATAAATTGAAATGCTACTCTTAAAAATGTGTATCCTCCTAAAGCACCACTCACAGATGAGTGGTGAGTACCCTACTCTGTCCCTCTTACCTGCCCACCTTACTTGGCAGGATCATAGGACACATATCAACCAACCAACAATCCATCTACATTGAGAAGGGAAAACAACTTATACTCTAAATTGTAATTCCAAGACAAAAATTCACATAAAATTAAACGCTTCACTATATCTCTATTGTGTCATGAAGATCCTGGCAGAAACAGGCGATTCAGACTTTGCGGTTCCCGATCGCGGCTACAACCGCGCATGTGTGTGCGTGCACGTGTTCACACCTCTGTTGGAGCCAGGCAGGGTATTTAATCCGGCCTCTCACACACCACACGCACTATCTGCTCTACAGCGTTGTGTATCTGAAACCTGATCTGAGACTTTACCTGTGAAAGACCCCGGCTTACCTGTGACTATTCCAGCCATCCGCCTGCACCTGATCCCTGGCCTGTTCTGACTACCTGTCTGCACCCCTGTACCTCGCCGTCCGCCCGATAACCGTCCGGGCCTGTCTGACCATCCAGTCTGCTGAACGGTTCCAGCCTGTTCCTAGTTCCGGTCCAGCTGAATGATTCCAGCCTGTTTCTAGTTCCGGTCCAGCTGAACAATTGCAGTTTGTTCCTAGTTCCGGTCCAGCTGAATGATTCCAGATTCCTAGTTCCAATCCAGTCTGCTAAGCTGATCCAGTCTGCTGAGCTGATCAGGTTCCACTATCCCATCTCCTGCAAGGAAGCTTCTGCTGGACTGATTCACTTCCTCATCTTGTTGATCCTGCCAGGCACCTGTGCCACTCCCTACTCCTGTGCCTACTGTTACACTATCAGGGGGCCACAAGTTGGAGCCATAAGGGAGGCCGCCCTCTGCAATTTGGGCTCACAACCATCAGGTACGTGACAATTGACAACAACTTTCCCTTAGGGTGTCCGTCTTTGAAACTGCGACACAGCACCGACCCCAAGGATCGCCACTGATCACAGTCTACAAACAGTGTATGAAACAGGGACAATCGGGTGACAAGTGTTTGAACACGTTCCCCCACCGGTGATCTCCACACACCGAAAATTCTCACTGATCGACACAGAAATTGCCAGTCCATCAAGCTGCGATCTCAGCTGTCCACCAGCGATCTGTGTCAGAATCTACACCCCCAGACTCACCAGCCCAAAGGTAGAGAATCGGGGAGTGAAAAGAGAATCCGAGGGGGAAGGAGGAAGATTCCTAACTTCCATCCACCTTGTTCAGACCCCCCCCCCAAGATAACCATGTCCCCCTGTTAGTGTACCCAGCATCAACAATTTTATCACTGCCCAATAAACTGACATTTCTGTGTTTCTGTGAATCTCTGTGTATCAGCCCCCACCACCTTCTGTACCTGTGCCCGTTACTGAACAGTGATCTGCACATTTTATGGAACCCATTCTAACTTCAAAAACCAAAACCCAACAATAAACAAACAAAACATGGTACATTTACATACAACAATAACTCTTAACACCTTTTAACTAATAATTAAAATTTAGAACTTGGCTATGACACTATACCTTCTTTATTTTAAACACAACTCCTTCTGTGTTAATTTCCCTAACTGCTTAAAACCTCCTGTCTCGACTGTCCTTTAAAAATCGTTCCTCAAAGATACTTCATAGTCAATAAAATGACAATGAATATCTCTGCATTTTGCTACAAGCATGAAAAAGAATCAAAAATCAATCAAAAAGCAATCTTTCCAAGCTCGGTATGCAATGCAGGTACAAACGTCCCCTTTAAATCTCAAAACAGCTTTGACTGTCTGCTAACTTCCGATTTTAAAAGCACTATTTTTCTCCGCATGCCATTTCTTTAAAACTGCTCTGACATCGGCTTGTATGATGGAAACCATCATTACTAAATAACTCCTCTCTGTCTCTTCACCTTCTAAACATAACTTACTTAACCCTCTACAAGTAGGCTGCTTTCTTTACGAAAAACACCTTTTCCACTCAACCGAACACTCCCTTACCTTACACAACCCCCTCCCACCTTACACATTCCATTTGAAAACTTCACAATACCACTCATTTTACCTTTTAAAAGTTATCCCACACATGTTAAATATGTAAAAGGAAAAAAGGTCGCGCTAAAAAAATAATAAATGAAAAAAAGTCCTTAAAACAATATAGTCAGATGAACATTGATTGGGTAAAGTTTGTGGGCAATGTATTCAGGTAAAGTTGATCACAGAAAAAGCACAGTCCACCAAAGGAAAAATCATGGGTAATCTTCACCAGGTGAAAAAAGCCGTTTCACACTAAACCAGTGCCAGAAAGATGAGAACCTCCACCAATATGGTATATATACTCTTACCAGATCGGAATGATCCCTGGTTAAAGGAGATCATATACAGCGTGGTAAGAGCCTGGGATCGAAGATAGCCGGGACGGTCAGTGTCCTTAATATGTGAATGGCACTCCCAAATGGTTAATCCGAAGGTATGTAAGAGACAAGGAGCTCACATAGTGTAAAATCTTCATTTAATAGCGTAAAGCAAATAAAATCACTTACAATCAGGTTCGATGTGTAGAGCGTTTCAAAATAAAGCCGGCCGGCTTGGAACATGCAGCCCGTATCCGGGTGGAGAAAAACGCGGTGACGTCAGGACGCCGCCTCCCTACGTTTCGTCGCAAGAGGACTTGGTCCAAACAAATTATACATCTTCCAAGCAGAATCAAACATTTCTAATTACAATTCTATACACAAATATTAGCAAAGGGGAGAAATAATATTATTATTATACCAATGTCTCTTCTTAGCAAACTTATATAAACATGCATAAATACTCATCAAATTATAAGACATAAACAAGGAAAATATTACTTTACTCTAATTTAATTTGTCCCTTTTTCTGAACAAAACAAAAACACAGTGGAAATAGGACTGTCCTACCTCACAGACCCATTATCTCACACACACACACACACAACAAATAAATGTCCTCCTATGCAAATGCGACAGAGAAGAAAAATCAAAATTAGCAAAAGTTTGTGGGCCCCGGTAGTAATTTCTCTATTAACCCTTTGTGTCAGTCTTACTACCAACACTTTTCTTTTCCCCTCCTTCTCTAAAGGAGGTTGTAACGAGACCTTTAAAACTTCTTTTTTTATTATTTATTTATTTTGATTGTCGTATGACACAGAGAAAAACAATTTTATTAACCCATCAATCACATGTGCTCAAATGAATCCATTTAAAATCCAATTTACAGCATTACTCTGGTCTTAAATACATCCACAGAAAAAAAACAATAACTGGTTATTTGGGATAGTCTATTAGTTCTTCCGTTAGACCTGCTTCTCTCGTATGCCCTGACAACATACTTTACTAAGAAGAAAAGCCTCAGGTAGAGGCAAAAGGAAAAAGTAAGAAGCCCCACGAGGGAAAGAATTCCTAGAGAAAAAAAAAAGTCACTGATAGGGGAGGGGGAGACGTAGTTGAAGGGGAAAGCATCGAGGTAAAGGTGAGTTTACTATACCATCCTCCAGGGAAGTGAGGGCACCCCTAAGGCCCCCCACTCCTCTCTTTTTCAAATACTCTCTTCCTCCGAGAATTTAAATGTATTCCATTGGCCCTGAGTTTCTAAATATGTCTCCCCTTCGATTTTGAGCTGATAATAACAAATCTTCCATCCTATTAACCTCTTAAATTCGTGTGACCCATGTAAGAATTGTGGGAGGACTCGTGTTTCTCCACTGCCGTACGATACATGATCTAGCAGCATTGATAAAGTGGCGCAAAAATTATTTACTATATGTTTTCCCTGGGATGTATGAGACATGTAACAAAAATAAGGCTGGATCTTCTGGGAGGTTATACTCTGTAAATTTCTGTGCTATCCGCCGTACCTCCCTCCAGAAGTACTCCAGTTTTGGGCATGAGTGCCTTTTTCGTCCTGACACCTCCAATATTTGTCCGGAATCTCCGCAGAGAATTTATTTAGTGATGAGGGTGTACGGTACCATCTCGTGATTATTTTAAAATTAGTTTCTTGGATTCTTGTAGATATTGGAGATTTCAAAGCAAGATTTACTGTCTGCCCAGGTTGTGCCTGGGTGAACGTCCTGACTAATGTCATTTACCACTTCCTTATATATGGAGGGACATAATCCTCTTGGAGGGCAACCAGTAGTGCATACATTTGCGAGATTAAGTGGGAGCAAGGCCCCGTCGCTTTACATAGTTGTTCTAAGGGTGTCAATGTTCATTGAAATCTGTCCGGAGGTGGGAGAGTATTAAGGAAATGTCGCAACTGAGCTCCACCCCAAAACGGTCATTGGATGAGGTTAGTTTGGGTAATGAGGGCCATGTCCTGGTCAATGTTTGTATGAAATGTGAGGCGTGAAAACACTGTGCGTCTGAAAGGTCCCTCCTGTAGTCCTGAAGGGAAACAGGGATTCCCTACAATAGGGTACAGTTAAAAAAAGGGGGGATAGGGTTGGGACTTTAGATGAGACATATGATGGAAAATACCACAGGCCTCCATCCCTGTAAATGGATAAAAGGGGGAGGGTTTGGGACTTTAAATGAGATGCGTTTTTAGCAGTATGCGATTAAATATATATATGGAATATAAAAAATGTTTCCATACTAGCCAGGCTCAAAGTTACCAACCAAAAAAAGCACTAAACCAAATTAATCTGTCTAGCTGTATGCATTAAAAAAACTCTGTTTTAAGGGGCGAGTTTAGGTGATCACCTGCCCCCATCTATTTATTAGCACGCCTGTGCTCCTTTTTAGGAGACTTTAAAACTCATAGTTAGGACTGCAGTACACAAAGTGCCTTGACGCGGCCTGCAGCTCACACAGGTATTTGCACATACATGCAACTAAACCTCTGTTTTTTATGCATACAGCTAGACAGATTAATTTGGTTTAGTGCTTTTTTGGTTGGTAACTTTGAGCCTGGCTAGTATGGAAACATTTTTTATATTCCATATATATATTTAATCGCATACTGCTAAAAACGCATCTCATTTAAAGTCCCAAACCCTCCCCCTTTAATACAATAGGGTACAGGGGAAGTTGACAGATGATAATGAAGTGTTGGAGAGTATTCGTGAGCAAATACGCAGGGTAGGGGCCCAATGTTGGGTGCTTTTTGAGAGCTGAACTCAGTAGGGCTGCGCATCTTCACCGGTCTCACGATACGATGCGATTATCAAGTCCACGATTCGATTTGATTCCGCAATGCATCACGATTGCAGCACAAGTGCGCATTGCTCTCCCTCCAAAATACTAAAGGAGATGATCAGAGACTGCAGACGTGGTACAGGAGATGTTCAGAGACTGCGGGCATAGTACAGGAGATGTTCAGAGACTGCAGGCATAGTACAGGAGATGGTCAGAAACTGCAGACATGCTACAGGAGATGATCAGAGACTGCAGACATGCTACAGGAGATGATCAGAGACTGCAGACATGCTACAGGAGATGATCAGAGACTGCAGACATGCTACAGGAGATGATCAGAGACTGCAGACATGCTACAGGAGATGATCAGAGATGGCAGACTTAATACAGGAGATGGTCAGAGACTGCAGACTTAGTACAGGAGATGGTCAGAGACTGCAGACTTAGTACAGGAGATGGTCAGAGACTGCAGACTTAGTACAGGAGATGGTCAGAGACTGCAGACTTAGTACAGGAGATGGTCAGAGACTGCAGACTTAGTACAGGAGATGGTCAGAGACTGCAGAATTAGTACAGGAGATGGTCGGAGACTGCAGACTTAGTACATGAGATGGTCAGTGACTGCGGTTATGCTACAGGAGACGTCAGAGACTGCGGTCATGCTACAGTCTTTCTACTGATCTGATCCTAATCTTTATCAACATTATCCACCTTTTTTTAGCACTAGTGCTTCTTGCTGTTTTTTTTGCGTTATGACATAGGGGCGAGGCGGGGCCCCTTGCATAGTGAGCATATAGGATCGTCCCTGGTTGGACACCCATTAAGTTATGTCTTAACGCAACACATGGTAACATGTGCAAAAACACCAGAGCGCCAAAGTGTGAATAAGCCCCCTAATGCAGCACTTAGTTCCTTTTCTGGTCACTAGTCTGTACAGTACATGATACACAGAACACATTTATTAGCACACTTGACGTCTGATAAGTCCCCCCTCTCTGGTAATGAAGTAAAGGTAGACAGGCACCAACTATGGGACAGTCCGTGATGAGCGCTCTCCTCTTCTCCTCCTCTGTGCTCCGCTCTGTGTCGTACACTTCTCCAGCAGTCAGGAGCGGAGAGGAATCCCGGCGCCCTACACCCCGCTCTGTGCCGTACACTCTCTGTACACTGACAAGACGTGTGGCGGGGATACAGAGCTTCTCTCACACCTTCCTAGGTGATGCGGCAGACCCCAGTACAGAAGCGCGCACACTTCTATACACACGAGTGAGAGGCGAGCAATTTACAAGCTATGACGTGAGGGGGAGGCGGGGCACTATGCAGCTTGCGTAGTCTGTGTATAGGGCGGATCGGCCCTGGTTACAGTCATTGGGCGGGGCTGACGCCAGGAGAGACGTGGACGTAAGAGGAGAGAGGCAGGATGGCAGGTCACATGAGCGCGCCTCAAATACAAACACAAGGCACGAAGCGCTCTCCCTGGGAGGGGTGGGGCCAAACATCGATTATTGCGGTCGCATGCATCTGTATCGCATCGGGCACACCCGAATTGCGATGCACCGATGCAGCGATTAAATTTGACACCCCTAGAACTCAGGTCTCCAAAGCACCAAGCCACACACACTGCGATTGCTCTATCTTTGGCCATATTTTAGAGCTTGCATGCCTACAGCAGTCTACTAGTCGCCTCTGACTTGGACATATTAATTTTTAAATTGGAGAGTGCACCAAATTGGTCAAATTCTCTTAGTACAGTGGTTCTCAACTCCTGTCCTCAGGACCCGCTAAAAGGCCAGGTTTGCAAGATAACTGAAATACATCCCAGGTGAAATCATTTACTGCTCAGTGAATGCAGTATTCTAGTCTGCATCTCCCCAAGGTAATACTTAAAATCTGGCCTGTTAGTGGGTCCTGAAAACAGGAGTTGAGAAACACTGTCTTAGTAGGTTCGGCATGGCTATAACAGGTTTAATAAGGCAGAATAGATGTGAATCTCCGGTTACCAACCCTCTAATATCTGGGTTTTGCCTGACCCTACAAAGAAATAGCTCTAGGGTGATAGCAAAAAAGAGGTGGTGTAAAAGGAAACCCTTGATCGGTGCCATTAGAGATAGAGAAAGGTTCAGATAGAACTCTATTTGCTTTTATTTGTGCCTCCGGCTTTGTGTATATGCTTGAAGATCCACACTACCATCCTCTCCCCTATCCCCATATACCGTAGGAATGAAAACATAAAAGACCAATTGACCCGGTCGAATGCCTTTCAAGCACCCGTTCCCAGGAACACAGTAGACGTTTTAGAATGACCGGCTAAGTGAACTGGATTCAAAGTTTTAATGGTATTATCACGGGCCTCCCGCGTTGGAATGAATACTACCTGGTCTGGGTGTACTAATGCAGTCAAATGTGGTTGTATACGTGTGGCTAATGTTTTTGTAAACAACTTAAGTTCTACATTCAGTAATGACATGGGACGATAGCTGCCACATATTGATGGATCCTTATCCTCCTTCGGAATAACGGTGATATGTGCTTTCAGAGATTCTGGAGTAAATCCTGTCCCGTGTCCCATTGCATTGAATGTCTGTACCATCTTCTTACCCAACTGAGGAAAAATGTCTGATAGCATTTATGTGTAAAACCATCCGGACCTGGATGTCCTGATAGCCTCTTGCTATTCCTCTAAGGTAATGGCAACGTCCAACTTTTCTTGAAGCTGTTCTGTCAATTGAGATATACCTGAAGAGGAAATATATTCCTCCATGATATTTTGAGGTTGTGATCTGGTAGTCAAATTATATAAAGATTGGTAAAATCTACGGAAGGTCGAGACAATCTGGGAGGGAAGGTGTACCTTTTTACCTCTGTTCCTGTAATGCTCTAGCCAGTGAACGACCACATTTGTCTCCTGTTTCATAATATTTCCAGCATCTCTGAAGTGCTGCCTTTGCTCTATGTTGGAGTAACTTTGTCACTTGTCTACGCAATTTAAGGAGTTCTATCTCCCCTGTACACCTTGTGCTTATGTTGGGTCTCTGGACCCATGCTTAATGAGTACTCCTCTTATTACCATTTTATGCACTTCCCAGATTATCCCTGCATCCGTCTCCTCTACCGTATTACATTGAAAAAAGTACTACAATTCCTTAACTTCCTCTACCACCATCTTACTCTCATTCAATCGCCACTGTCTCCTTTTGTCAGTGAGACCGGCGCGTGGTGTGACCATGTAATAATCCCTATTGCCACCTCTGTAACTTCCGTTAACATACTCTGTGGCCTGAAAAAAAAAGTTGATTCTAGATAATAATTTATGTGGGACTAAATAAAAGGTGAAGTATCTTTCGTCGGGATGATGTGCTCTCCATACGTCAGTTAGTTGGTAATTATGCAATATTTGTAAGACTCGTTTACATAGACCTGTAGCTACCGAAGAACTTCCCCCTGATGTATCCATCTTCGGGTCTAGGGGAAGATAAAAATCGCCCCCCAAGATAAGTTTACTGTCAGTAAATGTCATCAGCTTGTTAATAGTAGTGCTGATAAATTGGTCTTGATTATTATTGGAAGCATATATCGTGGCCAAAGTCATTTTTCCCATTGTCCCTTTGCGGAACAGGAATCTGCCCTCCAAAAGAAAAGAAGAAAAAAAAGGGAAAAGAAAAGTGAACAATAAGAAGGAAAGAACAAAAAGGGTTCTAATAACCCTAATGTGTTACGTGGGGTATACTCCCCCCCCCCGTATTTCCCTCCAACAGATGAAGGGATAAAAAGAATATCTTCTTTAGCACACTCAACTCACCCTACCCTACGTGAGTACTAGCCTACTATGGGGGATTGATTGCGCATAAACCAGGGAGGGGAGCTCCCGGACCTCCCTCCAGCTCCTACTCCTTATATCATCACCTCAGTATGTATTTATATCTCTACGTCAATACAAAAATCACTTATTCTCTTTACATCTATATTCTCAACCATTCTATATTATCAATTTCTTGCCCATTACTCTAATTTATATGATCTTCATGAAAGTAAAACTTATATCAACATTCTCCCCAGACCCTCAGTAAATAGAGTCTGGGGAGAAGCTTTCCCCTCTATCACTGCAATATGCAATGGGGTTTAGTGCCCTATAGTGTCCCCCACCATTGTCTCCTCTTTCCCCATCTCCCTATCCCTCCCTATCTACTTCCACAGGGAAATATATCAACTACATAATAAAACCTCCCCTGTACAAAACAAAAATAAAAAAAACGCAAGACATGGGCCTTCCGAAACAGTCTCCTAAGTCCAAAGTGCCATCCAGTATGCCTGTAACAAATGTTTCATACACTTGTGCTTTCTTAGCAACAGAATTCTATATACAGGACCTTCGGGTGGGGGGGAAATGCCCCTTTTTAAGAAAAAAAGGGCGGGGGACCCTATACCCATATCCTCTGACTTTCCCTGTCATTCCCTTTCCTCCAGCTTATCTTCCGGCCCTCCGTTCCAAAAGCACAAAAGTATTGGTGAATCAATCCTCCTTCTTTACAATAAGCTAGTCTATGTATGTTCTGGACGATATTGGAACTAATTGCAATCAGCCTGGGACCTCAAATGGATCAACTCAACTTTAAAAAAAGAGCATTGGATCAACTCAACTTTAAAAAAAAGAGCATATATGCTGAAGCATGGGGGCAGCAGGGACGGAGGAGCGATTTTGCTCTTAATGCTGCGTACATATGGTCGAAATTCCGACGGAGGCTTGCCCGTGGAAAAGATCGGCCATGTGTACGCGGCATAACTTTTTATGACGCGTACATATGGTCGAAATTCCGATGAAGGCTTGCCCGTGGAAAAGTCTGACCGTGTATTCGCGGCATAACTTTTTTGTGGGAGGATGCCCCCATGCGTCGGCATATATATATATTTTATGCACAGGTTGCTTTACAATTTTTTTTATTTTTCACAATTTTTTTTGGTATTTGCTTTGCAGGTATGGTATGATCTTACTGTTATACTGTAATGTTACTTTGTTTTAATGTTAACCAACATTTGCTTAGCAGGTACGCCATTCAGTTGCAGTGCGGATTTATTTATCGCGACAGCAACAGCGTTTGCTCCCATCATACATAAAGCCGTGACTTCAGTGCTGTAGGAGGTGATTTCACCACCACAGTTAAAAAAAGAGCATATATACCAAAGCATGGGGGCAGCAGGGGTGGAGGATCGATTTTGCTCTTAATGCTGCGTACATATGGTCGAAATTCCGACGGAGGCTTGCCCGTGAAAAAGACCGACCGTGTGTACACGGGAGGATTCCCCCATGCTTCGGCATATATAAATGGTGCATGTATGCCCATCATTAGAAGTGGGTGGATGAAGAGAGGTATTCTAATGGTGAGAATACCCACAGATCAATCTCTTTTTTTTTTGTTCAGCCAACAGGCTGCATGAAAAAAAGATTACAATACATGTCCAACAAGGACCATCAATGTATGGTATGTTGCTGGACTTTAAATGGTTATACCAGAATGATGCCTGCGGGTTTAGGTATAATCTTGGTACCATTCTTTTCAGCTAGTGGTCGGCTTTCATGTAAAAGCAATCCTAGCTGCTAGTTAGCTAATTAGACTGCTTTTACAAGCAGTGAGAGGGAATGACCCCCCCGGAAATAAACAGCGCCATTGGAAAAGATCTAGGGCCTAATAGACCCCAATTTTTTCAAAAAAGTAAGTACCTGTCACTAACTATTGCTATCATAGGGGATATTTACATTCCCTGAGATAACAATAAAAATGGTAAAAAAATGGAAGGAACAGTTTAAAAATTAAATAAAAAAGCAAAATAAATAATAAAAAAATTAATAAATAAAAAAGCACCCCTGCTCTTGCGCAAAGACGAACGCAAGCGTCGGTCTGGCGTCATATGTAAACAGCAATTGCACAATGCATGTGAGGTATCACTGCATAGGTCAGATTGAGGGCAGTAATTTTAGCAGTAGACCTCCTCTGTAAATATAATTTTGGAAAGTAGGCACCCCAAGCTATTTGCTGAGAGGCATATCAAGTCCATGGAATATTTTATATTTTGACACAAGTTGCGGAAAAAAGACAATTTTTTTTGTGCAAAGTTGTCACTAAATTGTCACTTACTATCTATCACAGTTTCGGAGGCCATGGAATGCCCAGATGGCACAAACCCCCCCAAATGACCCCATTTCGGACACCCCAAGCTATTTGCTGAGAGGTATGGTGAGTATTTTGCAGATCTTGCTTTTTGTCACAAAGTATTGAAATTTGAAAAAAGAAAAAAAATGTTTTTTCTTTTCTTTCTTAATTTTCAAAAACAAATGAGAGCTGTAAAATACTCACCATGCCTCTCAGCAAATAGCTTGGGATGTCTACTTTCCAAAATGGGGTCATTTGAGAGGGGGGGGGGGGGGTTGTGCTATTTTGGCATTTTATGGCATTTTATGGCCTTCGGAACCGATAGGTAGTGAGGAGTGAAATCAAAAATTTGCGCCCTTAGAAATCCTGAAGGTGGTGCTTGGTTTGTGGGGCCCCATATGCGACAAGGCTCCCAAAAAAGTCCCACACATGTTGTATCCTTGTACTCAGGAGAAGCAGCTAAATGTATTTTGGGGTGCAATTTCACATATGCCCATGGCATGTGTAAGCAATATATAATTTAGTGACAACTTTGTGCAAAAAAATATAAAGTTTGTAATTTTCCCGCAACTTGTGGCAAAATATAAAATATTCCATGGACTCAACATGCTTCTCAGCAAATAGCTTGGGGTGTCTACTTTTCAAAATGGGGGGGGGGGGGTTGTACTGCCCTGCCATTTTAGCACCTCAAGAAATGAGATAGGCAGTCATAAAATAAAAGCTGTGTAAATTCTAGAAAATGTACCCCCGTTTGTAGGCGCTATAACTTTTGCGAAAACCAATAAATATACGTGTAACGGAATGACCAGTGACACCCAGAGACTTTTAAGAAATGGGGGGTACTCCTGTGCCAGCGTCACTGATGACTCTTGGGTCTAATGTCACCCTGTGCCCCTTTTGGGCATAGGGTGGCTAATAAATGATAATCATGTTTTGCAGGAGATCTGGACATATTACAAGCTGTAAAGGTCAATGTTTCATTCAATGTGGGGACACATGCTTTTGAGGTTAATTGCGTCTGCTTCTAGACATTCCATTGTCCATTGTGTGAGGCTGTTGAGATGCTAACTAAGACTACTACTGTGGATTGAAACTGAGAGTCAGCCTGGCTCCTAGACCTCATTATGTATGCTAATACTGTTTTATGTGTGGAATGTGTCTTGTCAGCTGTAGTATTAACTCCTGTAATTCGGGGCCCGAACGTCTGACATAGGAATGTGTATTCTGCAGGTGAATAGCTGTTGTCAGAGACGGGACATCTGGGGGATAATTACTTCCTTTGAATGTCATTATCTAAAAAAGAATGTGATTGAAGTTCATTGAGTGATGTTAGGGGGGTGGAGAGTTTCATTGTCCCTGTGAGTAACTGTGACATGTTTGTAACTGTATAAGAACCAGCTGAGTTTACCATTAAATAGTTTATACATTTGACTCAGAGAGAACAGAGCTTGTCTCGTCTTAATTCTGGGGATCGTGTCGGCTAAGCTGTCGTGGTTGGGGCGATTGAATGGATATCGTAAACGGTGGTGACCGTAACAATACACTTATTGACATTTTTGTTACTAAAGACATGTGGCTGAATATATTTTGGCCTACATGTATGACTAAAATTGAGTTTATTCAATTTTTATTATAACAAAAAGTAGAACATTTATTTTTTTTGAAATTTTCGGTCTTTTTCCGATTATATCGCAAAAAAAAAAAAAAAATCGCAGAGGCAATCAAATACCATCAAAAGAAAGCTGTATTTGTGGGAAGAAAAGGACGCACATTTCGTTTGGGTACAACATTGCATGACCGCGCAATTACCAGTTAAAGAAGCGCAGTGCCAAATTGTAAAAACCCCTTGAGTCCTTAACCTGCATAATTGTCCGGGGGTCTTAAGTGGTTAAACAGGAAGTTTCAGACAGTACACCGCAGATGCAAAACGTGTCTATGCAAGCAATCGTTTATGCATGGTATATTCTTGTGTGTTTTGCAGAAAACTGTCATAGCATGAAAATATCAGAAGTTTAAGCTTTAACTAGCAGATTATACCAAGTTAATCTCATATAAACCTATAACTTTCTCAACTCTCTCACTACGGTTCATTAATTTTACTCATATTACTACAGTATCCAACTGTACATTTTCAGGCGGAGCAGATTGGAACCCTCTATGGAGCAGTGCATGTAAACAGACATGTCCATTTACACCCGCCTACCTTCAATATGATATGATTCATTAAGACTTAGGCCTCGTACACACGATCAAATCTGTCTGCTGGAAACGGTCTGCTAGACCGTTTCAGCAGACAGATTCGATCGTGTGTACGGGCAAAGAGACGGATTTGGCCACCCGACAGATTTCAAAGCATGCTTTGAAATCTGTTGGCTGGGAACCCATCCGCCCGACATGTCTGCTGGTTAGTACGCTAACCAGCAGACATGTCTTCTCGCACACGCGCCGAATGGTTTCGACGCATGCACGGAAGTGTTTTACTTCCTGGTGCGGTGACGTGGCGGCGTCAACGTCACCGCGCTGTCTGCTGGCGGGGATTTTGGTTTGCTCGTGTGTACATGCGAGCAAACCAAAATGCCAGCAGACAGATCTGTTCAAATCGGTCGGTCCGACCGATTTGAACAGACACATTTGATCGTGTGTACAAGGCCTTAGAGGGATCTCAGAGGACAGCATCGCTACTCCAGTACAGTGGACTGACCTGTGTTCCAGGTCACCTGGAGGCACCTGCAATCCAGTCCACCGGGAGCTGCAGCGTGGCGCAACACTGCCAGTTCCACACGACAAAGACACAGAGAATTTTGGCTGGAACTCTCTATTCATCTGACGTTCATAGTGGTGAGCCCTTGTGATAGTTGATAACAGTACTGCTGAGAGATTGTTATACAGACTGACTGGTAAAAAAATTATGAATCTTATACCTCTAAAGTAAACAAACACACAAAATTTTGAAACCGTACCATCATCCTAAGCTTAATGGAATAGCAAAGGGACTTAAGGAACCCCAAAGAGCCTAAAGAACCAACAAAATAAAGTGGGCAGGGAGGACTGTTGCGGTACACGGTAAACTGGTAAACTCAAGAAGAGCAGTAATCTTATGGCCAAGCACCCGATGGTACCAGCGGTGTGGATGGGCGATTTCAACATGACTATGGACCCCCGCTTGGACCGACCGGCGACGCCGGGGGGACCTGTGAGGGATCCTGGTCTGACTAGAATGGGCCGTTTGCTAAGGGAGTTTGCCCTAGTAGATGTGTGGAGGCAGAGGAACCCCCAGGGTAGGGCATACACGTGCCACTCACGCAACCATGTCCCGCATTGACTACATCCTAGTCTCGGCCGCATTACTGCCTAGAGTGGGGGGGGGGGGCGGGTTTCGCACCTAGGGCCCTATCAGATCACTCGCCATGTTGGGTGCAGATGTCCCTGCTAGACAGAGCCCCCATAAGGGTATGGAGACTCAACCCTTTCTGGTTGACGGCCCTAACGGATCATGATAGCATTGAACAGGAGCTACGGTTCCTTCTCCCTGATGGGCAGGGGTCCCCAGATATTAACTCCCGGTGGGATGAGTTTAAAATTCATGCATGCAGAGTGTTGGATACCAAGATCCGTAGATTTAAACAGTCCTCAAAGATAGATGTGTGTAGTGCAGAAGACATGTTGCAGAGCCTTGAGGGCACATATAACGCTCAGCCCACAATAGAGAACTTGACCAGGGTGAGAATGCAGAGCAGGATGGTTACACAGATGCACATAGAGAAGGCTAAGCAGCGTATCTTTTTTAGCAAAACGCGGGTGTATGAACATGGGCAAAAAGCTGGGAAAATGTTAGCGTATTTGGCACACCTAGAGGATAGACCACCGGTGGTGGTGTCCCTGGCGGAGCCGGATGGCTCGATAGTCACGGACCCCCAGGTGGTGGCTGACAAGTTTATGGACTTCTATAAGGATCTATATAGCTCCCAGTGTAGACACACACCACAGGAAATACGGGAGTATCTCCACACACTGCAATTTCCAAAGCCGAGTAGGGAACAAGTGCGGATGCTTGAAGCCCCAATCATCGCTGAAGACGTTGCCACGGCAATGTCACAACTGGCAAAGTCCAAGGCTCCAGGGCTTGATGGTCTACCATTAGAATTCTATACCACGTATTCAGAAATGTTGGTCCCCAAATTGAAGGCCTTGTATCTTTCTATATTTGAGCTATGAACGCTTCCCGCTTCGATGCAGGAGGCCCAGATAATTGTCCTTCCTAAGCCAGGCAAGGATCCCCACCACCCGGAATCATACAGACCTATATCTCTGCTACCAGTGGACATTAAAATCTTGGCAAAAATTCTATCGAACAGACTAAACTCAGCGATCCTTTCTCTGATCCATGGCGATCAAACGGGATTCATGCCAGGGAAGAATACAGCTATGAATATTAGGCGGTGTAATGGAACTATGTATTTTGCCTGTCCATCTATAATAATCATGCAGTGGTATATTATGAGGTGTGAACATCCTCTGTCTGTATAGATGTAGATTAGAACTGAATCAGTCTGGCTCCTAAAACCTCTCTTTAGTATGCTAATTCACCTCTCTAAAGGTTAATTGATCTATTGGGTGTGTGAAAGACCTGTGTTTATCCTTAAGAGATTGTATATTGTATTCCAAATTAGCAGTATCCGGTCAGGTGTATTGAAATAGAATGTCACTTATGTTCAGAAGAACTGTCAGGCTTTGCGGTGCCGAAATGTTTAGCTACGGATGGGATTATCTGTGATTGAATTGTATTTGAGAAAGGAATGTGGCTTCTTTAGCCTGGTGACAGGGTGTCTAACTTGAGGCCCCCCTGTGGAGGGAGGGGGCGGAGAGTTCCATTGTTCCTTGATTATTCACAAGTTTGTAACTATATATAAACCAAGAAATGTACCATTAAAGTTAGTCTACTTGACCCTTCAAACGTAGCCTGTCTCGTTTATGGAAGGGAATGCGATGGGATTTATTCTGTGCCTCTTACAACTGGACCGGACTCTCCCTTTGACTCTCGTGGATGAGCTTATACTGGACTTACTTATATAGCAACTTGCCAGGGAAAAGGACGTCGTCAGCGGCTGATACCCTCTCCCTACATGGGTAGCCGTTACAGGCGGTTATTCATGAATATACAAGCGCAACACGATAACGTGGGGACCAGGGTGGTAGTGGCTTTGGATACGGCCAAGGCCTTCGACTCGGTCGAATGGCAGTATTTGTGGGGATGCCTGAGCTGTTACGGCTTCGGCCCCAATTTTATTAAATGGGTGCAGCTTTTATACCAGACCCCTAAGGCCAGAGTTTTTGTTAATGCGTGGCTGTCAGAACAGTTCTCCCTGGATAGAGGCACGAGGCAGGGGTGCCCTTTGTCACCGCTGCTGTACGCCTTGGCAGCCGAACCCCTGGCTATGGCCATTAGAATGAGCACAGAGGTGGTGGGTCTTAGGAAGGGAGACAGGTGGGAAAAGATCGGCCTATATGCGGACGATACAATCCTATATTTAGCAGACCAGGAACCCTCGTTGAGAGCGGCTTTAAACATTATAGAGGAAGTGGGGAAATATTCAGGCCTACGGATCAATTGGGACAAGTCCCGAATTCTCCCCTTGGATCAGTTCCCCCCCACAGCGGTGTCTCCTGAATTACCCCTGCAAAGAGTAGCGGAAGTTAAATATCTAGGAGTACAGGTTACGAAGGATCTAAGAGACTATGTTCCTCTTAACGTAGAACCTCTATTTGCAATAATTAAATCTAGAACCCAGGCATGGACAAAACTACCACTAGGGGTGATGGGCAGGATAAACATAGTAAAAATGATTCTACTACCCAAAATTCTATATATGGTCTGGCATGCCCCTCTTTACATTCCCCTCAAAATTTTCAAACAGCTTGAAGCAATCTTAAACTCGTTTGTATGGGGCACTGGCCACCACAAGTTAGCATGGCATGTACTCAAAAACCCCAGTACGGAGGGGGGTTGCTCCCTCCCTGATTTACAGGACTACTATGTAGCCTCACAATTATCACACCTATACTTTTTCAATACGTCTGAGTCGCAGAGATATGGGTCGCTGGTCTGTAATAAACCGGATAGCCCTCTCCACACGTTGGTACAGGCAATTTTCAGGGGTGGCCGTGGCGGTTGTAGGTCTGCCCGGTTTGGAGCGGACATGCTGACACACCACCAAAAGGTTTGGGAAGTGGCTCTAAAAAAGCAAGGCAGGTCTCATATACACTCACACACCCCATTATGGGAAAATGGTTTCATGCCCGAGTTGGCCACAGTCCCAGATCCAGGGATATGGGCATCATATGGGGTGCAGTATCTATCCCAGGTCATGACTAGTGCAGGGCTGAAGCCATTTACGAGGCTCAGGGAAGAATTCTCCCTCCCGCCGCAGTTTCATTTTAGATATATGCAGCCCAGACATGCCCTTAGAGCCCAGTTGGGTTCGGACGCTCTTGATGTGAGCAGACCACAGGTGTTGGACGTGATCTTTGGGAAGGATTCCGCCAAGCTCACGTCCAATATATATTATGTTATCCGGCGGTGTAGGATCAGCGGGTTAGTGCAGGCAGCCAAGATAAAGTGGGAAGGAGACGTGGGCCCCATAGAGGATACAGAGTGGGATGAGATACTAGAGGGAGTTAAGAGCACGTCCCCTAAATTATCAGACAGGTTGACACAACTGTATATCCTACATCAAGCATATATTACGCCCCAGAGGCTGGTGAAGTTTCAGCCCACAAGGAGCCCAATATGTCCCATGTGTTCAGTAGAAGAGGGCTCATTTTACCATATGCTCTGGCACTGCCCCGATGTACAGGCATACTGGCTACAGGTAATGCAATTTCTGCATGACAGCATGGGAACCCCGGTGGGCATGGATCCCAAGCTGTGCCTACTGGGACTACTCCCAGATGTGGATACAGAAAAGTACCAAGCAATTTTTATATATGAATCACTTTTCTTGGCCAGAAAGGTGGTGGCAAAGGCCTGGATGCAGCCAAGGGCTCCGACACTGGAGGACTGGAAAAGAGAGGTCAATGCCATTCTCCCGTACAGGAAAATGATATATATACATAGAGGGAGACCGCAAAAATTTGCCAGTGTATGGGAAAGATGGCTGGGGGATGGTAAAACATGCACGAGCTGAACCAACTTATCTTAAAGAATAACATGAGTTGGGGTAGGAGGGGGCAGGAAAGAGTTACTTCGGTATATAAAGTGGGCATACCTACTAAAGTGTGTTTATTTTGTATGGGGATGATGAGATGTCTAGTCGCTTATGCCTTAATATACGCCAAGTGCATGGAATTTATAGGATATGTGTAATAGTACCTGCTGTACCGTTCAATCTTAGGGCTATGTTGGCCCATTGACGTTGATGTCTGTATGTATTCCTTTTACATCTCAATAAACTTGAACTTCTATGGTTAAGAAGAGCAGTAATCTCAAAAAATATACATCAATTTATTAATATAATGACACAAAGACAAGGGATAAAAAACAACAGACATTAACAATATTTAAAAACAATGCACATAACGTGACATCAAACGGATCACCGGAGGTGCAATCCCCAGGATAGGTTTTTTTTTTAGGGGAAGGTTGGAGTCACGATACGGAGTGTCCTAGATGTTCCCGGAAAAATAAGAATTTTATATTTATGGTCGTGGCCCTCTGACTGAGAGTGATGTGGATCACATAAACACGCGACAAGACTTACAACATAAATAGACCTGAAGTGTGCCTTGGTGGTCTGGTCAGTATGCCAAGAAAAGGGGGCATACCCAAAGTAAGTAATGGGTAGTTAATTGAAGAAGGATATGCTGAGAAGTGCCCTGAAAAAGGGAAGGGCGGGAGGGTGTCGAATGCGATTGAATGCGCAGACTCACGGACATGAGGTGAGCTGGGAAGAGTCGGCCCAGTGACGTGTAGTACTGCACACTGAACCGACAAAGAGCATGTGTGAGTGGGCTGCTTAAATACCCTCCGGGCTCCTCCCATAAACTCAGGCCACCATACTGGCCTTCTTATTTATGGTCGTGGCCCTCTGACTGAGAGTGATGTGGATCACATAAACACGCGACAAGACTTACAACATAAATAGACCTGAAGTGTGCCTTGGTGGTCTGGTCAGTATGCCAAGAAAAGGGGGCAAAAGACTCAGATAGGGAAATAGCTTATATTGATTTCTTGTATTTATTGAGCCAGCTTGGTAAAGGCTTGTGCCATTCCTTCCTGAGGATTTGGGATGTATGTGGCAAAACAAGGAGATTTTCCATCAGCCTGGTATCTTGATTACGTGGTCTGGTACTCCCTGTTGGGAGGCAGTTGAGGCTGCTCTAATTCGGAAAGAATGTCCTGAGAACAGACTGTGATTTGAAGCCCAAGTTGATAAGGATTCTGACATGCTTGACAAACTGGCTGCCACTCAGGGAGCTGGTTTAGAAAGGGTAGCAACGAGCTACAATCAGATTGGCTGGGTAGATGGAGCAGTAGTCGGTCAAGCACCGTCACTGGGCGTCAGGCATTGTTAGTCTGAAATAGGTTGATGTCAACCCCCGGGGCTGGTTTGTTGCGTTTGCAGACTGAGAGTGTAGGGGTTCGAAAGCGATTCGGGTGGCGTCGGAGCAGTGTCTGACTGCCGGAGCCACTGACTGTAAATTCACTAGGTCGTAGGGAACCGTAGAAGGCCTGGTAGATGGCTGCTAGGATGACTATGCTGGGCAAGGCCCTAAATGGGGAACGAGTAAGGATTTCAGACATGTCCCTAAAAAGGGCACTCTTGAAAGATAGGCACTTGCCACTGACTACAGGTTGGTGCTTCTGTATGCTCTGTAGGAGGGACTTGACTGCATGGGCTCGAGAATACTGACAGTTTACTGGGGTCCTGCAGGGACAGGAAATGCTGGACGCCATCTAGATATGGCGTGATAGTATTGTGAGAAAGGGTCAGCTGCGTGTGGCAATACGATATGAAGGCTAGGACGTGTCTAACGTTGCCTATTGCTGCTCCGAGGCAAGTGGCCAAAAATTAGCAGTTAGTGTTCCAAGCAGTGTGATAGGCCTTCAGTGTGTTGCGTGCCAAGGAGTGGTTAATAAGCTGGGTTGAGTTGGTAAGATGCTACTTCAGTCCATCGTCAGCAATGACCAGGGTGGGACAGGGATGGTTATTGGGTCAGCTCCAGGCTCTTGCTGGAAAAACAAATAAGGTTAGAATGGGACAGAGCATCAGCTGCGATTTTGCATTTTCCTGGAATATGACTACAGAAGATATTAAACTGGTGACGGAGTGACAGCTGCGCGAGCCTGCGCAAGAAGGACGTGATGGGGAGAGGCTTGATCTACCTTAATTGTCGGCTGTGGCCTGATTGTCTGTGGTGAAGAACACTGTCTGTCCAGTTCAAGTGTGGCCCCAAACCTGGGCAGCTGCCACAATGGGGTACAGCACGAGACGTGATGAAGACTGGGTGAAGCAGAAATTTAAGAGAATTTCTGGGGGCCAAGGTTTGGAGAACCAGTGGCGGACGAAAAATGCACGCAAAAGCCTGTGGTGGCTCGGCTGACACTGCCGGGATGAAGATTGAAATGCTGTTCTATCAGGTTGGGAAGTTGTCCCACATTGCTAAGTCTGCTACTGATGCTTGGTCTAGTTTGAGAACTTGGACTGGATCTTGCATTGGTGTGAAAAAATCAAGACAATACACAGGTGCTCAACAAGACGATATACGTGCACTCACTGACCAACGTGCACTCGCTGACCAACGTGCACCCGCTGACCAACGTGCACCCGCTGACCAACGTGCACCCGCTGACCAACGTGCACCCGCTGACCAACGTGCACCCGCTGACCAACGTGCACCTGCTGACCAACGTGCACTCGCTGACCAACGTGCACTCGCTGACCAACGTGCACTCGCTGACCAACGTGCACTCGCTGACCAACGTGCACTCGCTGGTGCTGGATGGAAACCTGAACTAAGTGCAGGGAAAAAGACAGGGAAAAGATGAGTGGCCCGCGTGCCACTAAAGATGAATGGCCAACTGGGTGCCACTGTGTGTTTGTTTGGCTGATTGTCACTGAGGTGTGTTTGCAAGTTTAGTTTGTATTCGGGTTTGCACGTAGGTGCGTGCTGCAAAGTGTTTTATACTGCTGCAAACAATATTGTGTGGTTGCAAGGGTCTCAGTCTGGTTTGCTGAGACAATATTGCGTGGTTGCAAAGGTCTCGATGATTATGAGATTTGTTTTGAGATGGCCTTGTGTGGTTGCACGGGTCTCAACAAGTGAGGGGTTGCTGAGACGATGTTGCGTTTGCAATGGTCTCAAGTGAGTGTCGGGCTGCTGAGATGACTATGTATGGCTGCAAAGGTCTGAACGGGTGTCAGGTTGCTGAGATGATATTGCGTTTGCAATGGTGTCAAATGAGTGTCAGTTTGCTAAGACGACTTTGTATGGCTGCAAAGGTCTGAACGGGCGTTGGGTTGCTGAGACGAGATTGTGTGGTTGCAAAGGTCTAGACGAGTGTGAGGTAGCTGAGATGATATTACATTTTGCAAGGGTCTCAAATGAGTGTCAAGTTGCTGAGACAATATTCCCCCCCCTTTTTTTTATTTTTATAAAAACGACTGTGAATGAAACGCTGGTAAACATGAGTTACCACATCTGGCTGTGTTTACAAGCTGTTACAGGCATCGGCGTTTTGAATGCCTTTGAACATCCGTCTGAACCCATTTTTTTTTTCGAGAAGGTTTCTGAACTCAACTGCCTAGAAATTACTATAAATGATCCTGTGTACATGTACTGATAATATAACATAGAGGAGTGATTGGGGATCCTGTGTAGACGTACTGGTAAGATAACATAGAGGAGAGATCAGGGGCGGCTGAAAAACACCCACTTTTCTGGCTGCAAGGGTCTCAATGAATGCCATGTTGCTGGGGCGAGACTGCGTGGTCACAAAGGTCTTTGATGAGTGGGAGGTTGCTCGAGACGGTATTGCGTGGTTGCAAGGGTCTCAACAATGGTGTGAGGCTGCCGAGACGGTATTGCGTGGTTGCAAGGGCCTTGATGAATGTGGGTCTGCTGAGATGGTATTGCGTTTGCAAGGGTCTCAACAATGGTGTGAGGCTGCTGAGACGGTATTGCGTGGTTGCAAGGGCCTTGATGAATGTGGGGCTGCTGAGATGGTATTGCGTTTGCAAGGATCTCAACAAGGGTGTCAAGCTGCTGAGACGGTTTTGCGTGGTTGCAAGGGCCTTGATGAATGTAGGGCTGCTGAGACGATTTTGCGTGGTTGCAATGGTCTCAACAGGTGTCAGGTTGCTGGGCCGAGATTGCATGGTGGCAACGTTTTTTATTTTATTTTTATATATATATATTTTTCCTTTGCGTCAAGGGTGTCAGGCTGCTGAGATGATTTTGTGTGGTTTCAAGGGTCTCGATGAGTGTGGGTCTGCTGAGACGGTATTGCGTTTGCAAGGGTCTCAACAAGGGTGTCAGGCTGCTGAGACGATTTTGCGTGGTTGCAATGGTCTAAAAAGGTGTCAGGTTGCTGGGCCGAGATTGTGTGGTGGCAACATTTTTTATTTATTTTTTGCACTTTAATATTTAATTTTGCTTTTTTTTTTGTGTTTTTATATATCTTTCTTTTTTTTTTTGCCTTTTGTAAGGGTCATGTGTTGCAAGGGACTTAAGGGTGTCAGGCTGCTGAGATGATATACGAGTGGTTGCAAGGATGTCAATGAGTGTGAGGGCTGCTGAGACGATATTGCGTTTGAAAGGGTCTCAACAAGGGTGTCAGGCTGCTGAGACGATTTTGTGTGGTTGCAATGGTCTCAACAGGTGTCAGGTTGCAGAGGGGCTGAGATTGCGTGGTGGCAAAGGTTTTTGGTTTTTTTTTGCGTTTTTTTTTTTTGCGTTTTTATATTTATTCATTTTTTATTTTATTTTGCGTTTTGTTAAGGTCATGTGTTGCAAGGGTCCTAACAAGGGTGTCAGGCTGCTGAGATGATTTTGCGTGGTTGCACGGATCTCAATCAGTGTGGGGCTGCTGAGACGATATTGCATTTGCAAGGGTCTCAACAAGGGTGTCAGGCTGCTGAGACGATTTTGCGTGGTTGCAACGGTCTCAACAGGTGTCAGGTTGCCGAGGTGCTGAGATTGCGTGGTGGCAAAGGTTTTTTTTTTATTTTTTTTGCGTTTTTATATATATATTTTATTTTTTTTGCGTTTAGTAAAGGTCATGTGTTGCAAGGGTCTTAACAAGGGTGTCAGGCTGCTGAGATGATTTGCATGGTTGCAAGGTCTCAATCAATAAGAATTGGGTTACTGAGAAAGGATAGAAACACCTGGTTTGTTTGTACCTTAAGCAAGCAGTATAAGGTAGAAGGACAACGTCTGTTTAAATCGTGGTTCCGTAGGGACCACTAATGAACGATATGGGAGACAACGAATGGTAGCAAATTGATAGGACATAAAGAATGTAATAACATTCTTACTTGCGACAGTGGGCCATGCAAGTGAGTTTGCAGCGGACTGTGGCTGGAGTGAAACATGTCGGGAAGGTGTAGCGTGATGCCGTGCATGGGGCAAAACAATGAGGGTTGGTGTAGAAAATAGAACACGAGAAGTGCGTATCAATGCTTTGTAAGCTCCACTGCGGGAACCAAACATATGATAAGGGTGACACCATGAGTGGCCACGAATTTGACATGACAAACAAGCTAACGAATCCTACCTGGGACAGTGAACGTGCGACTGGGTTTGCTTTGGACTGGAGTGGATGTGCAACACATCCGAAGAGTGTGGTGTGGCGCCATGCATGACGCACAGGCAATAACTTTGGTAAATAAATGAGAGAGAAGAACCGTGAACAAACAATTCGTAAGTTCCGCTGCGGGAACTAAAAACACACGGCATGGGGGAACAATGAATGACAACGGTAGAAAGCATGCAATGTATCTGATACAAAACGGTTGTAAAAATGCATGAAACAAATTTGATACGAATCGGTAGTAAGGAGTATTGAACTAATCTAATACGATTTGGTTGTAGAGTGTATGCTACCCCTTGCTTTGAAACCGAACACCTACCAACCACCCATCCCCCCAGGCTAATCAAGTGCAGACAAGGCACCATGTGAGTGCAATTACCACCTCAATCTGCCAAAGAACCCATACAAACACATGCTAATCTCCAAATGGATTTACAAATGAATCGTATGCTTGGCAGAAGGAAGTTACAAATGTACTACGCCTGAGCCAAATGATGTTGGAACATGAGCAACAATAACTCAGAGGCAGATTTTTTTTCCAAAAGAGATGCAGGATTTGCAAGATTGCACAAGATACGAAAAGGTTTGAATCCTACCTGCGAGACCATGAAGGGAGAAGCCACAAAGCGATTGCGATGTCGAATGCGATTGAATGCGCAGACTCACGGACATGAGGTGAGCTGGGAAGAGTCGGCCCAGTGACGTGTAGTACTGCACACTGAACCGACAAAAAGCATGTGTGAGTGGGCTGCTTAAATACCCTCCGGGCTCCTCCCATAAACTCAGGCCACCATACTGGCCTTCTTATTTACTAGAACATATTTGTGAGATTCGCTTAGATGAACTTTGAGTCCGTTTAAAAAGAAAAAAAAAAACATGCTTTCCAAGCATAGCCATCCTCTAATTTTTATGAGCCCTTTTTGGAAAAAAAAGGCCAGGCCTGATATGTACTCAGAATGATCTGATTAATGGTATCAAAATTAGGAGAGTGGTGTTTTGAGCTCTCAAAAGTTCAGAAACAATGACGTCTTTTCGCAACCAAACAAAAGATGTTTACTAGCATTGCTGGTTAGGAGTCCTACAATAGAGAATATTTTCACAGATAGCTAACTAAGAGCATATATCACCTGGGAACAAGCCTTATCTAAGAAAAACCATTGTGTCAAGTAAAGAACTGTTTAAACAAGCTTTGTCACTTGTAAAATATCCTTGAATGATCCGTACACACAGCAAAAGAATTTGAAATGTATCAAATTTGTATCAAGTCAGAATTATCTTAAAAGACACATGATATTAAAAGAATATATTTTAAAGTCGACATGAAAATTAATGTTTAGATGACAATGACATCTTAGGACAGAGGAAAAAGATGATCATCGCATATGTTGATTTAGAAATTTGTTAGAATAAGATATATGAGAAATATGAGATGAATAGAAGTGTTTTAAAGAAGCTAAATCAACATTATGAAAGATATAAAATTGTGATTATAAAAATGTAACCTGTAACACGTATCCATCGAACGCATATCAAAATGATTCATATATCCACATTAATAATTATTTTGCAATTGATTGAGAAATGTAAACCTATGCATTGATTGAAAAGACTGTTTTGGGAAATATACGGTTATAAAAGAAGATATAGAAACATTTTATGTAGGAATCAAAAATATACTAATTGTATCATATATAATATGTACTACCAATAATAAGTTACCAGAGTTGTATGTGTGTGTATATATATATATATATATATATATATATATATATATATATATATATATATATATATTTGTAGGTAGCCTTCCCCAATAAAATAAATATTATCGTATAGATAATCTCACAATAAAGGTGAGACATCTAGTGGTTGAAAGTGATATTACCTAAGGTAAAGCTCAAAGGAGAGAAAAAAAAATATATATGTTCAGATACCGTCCTGTCTCTTCTAACTTCTATCTCTAACACACTAATCCGCTCCTCCAGTGACCCCTTTGAGTCTTTGGGTGCCCTTCTTCACTCCCGCAAGCCAATAGGCCCCCCTCCTCCCAGGGAACCGATGTCCCCTAAAGGGTGGGGCAATTGGACTGCTCCTTGCCCTGTCACTCACAGAATGCCATTACCAACCAATCCCACCCTAAAAAAAAAAGGGGGGGGGGTAGAGAGGACCCCCCTCCCCCTTCCTCAGTCCGTCCCCTCCCCCCCTTCGCCGTCCGTGCTGCCGGATCCCTCCGTTGTTACGTGTCTATCAAGGCCTTCCCTTCCACTGAGTATCTAAACATGTTCCACTCGGCCCATGTATCCAGGTATACCTTCCGTTTCTGCCTAGAGGTCCATACCAGGTCCTCCATCCTATTCATCTCTTCCACTCGTTTAAGCCACATCTTTATTGTTGGGGGCTGTGTCTGTTTCCACATCCCTGGGATACAGGCACGGGCTGCGTTTAAAAGGTGACAGACCATGGAGTTCCTATATCGCTTTACCGATAGCTCTGTGTCCTGTAGTAAATAAAAGGGCCACTCAACTGGTAATTCTACTTTACTGAATTTCTGCACTATTCCCTGAACCTTCAACCAGAAACTTATGATCTTCGGGCAAGACCACAAAATATGTAGTAAAGTTCCTTCTTTCTTACCGCACCTCCAACATCTATCCAAGGTGTCTGGGAAACACCTCTTTAATACTACCAGAGTGCGATACCACTGGGATAGTATCTTATAATTCATCTCCTGTGTATTCACACAGACTGAGGATTCAAATATATTCCAAAGTATTTTATTCTTTTGTTCTTCTGTAAAGGGTCTTCCCAGCTCCACCTCCCACTCCCACTTACTGAAAAAGGGAATTTGGGAATCCTCCGCTGGCGCATTCAGTAGTTCACGAATTCTTGAGAGGGCATGCCGAAGCACTCCTTTCCCACTACAGTACCTCTCGAACCTTGTTAATTTACGCTTGTATCTAGTTTGGGGGTTTCAGAGTATCCAAAAAGTGCCGCAGTTGTAGTGCCCTCCAAAAATCCAATTGATAGGGCCTCCCACCCATTAACATCTCCTGAATAGTATGCCATGAGCCCTCTTTCGAAAAATTAATCACTTGTACCAGGCCCTGTTCTATTAATCTGCTGAAAGGCCCCTTTATCAACCCTGGTGCAAACTGCGGGTTCCCCAGGATGGGATGCAATGGTGAATCCAAAATGGAAAGTTTCCCCTTGGTTTATATCCTGTGGGTCACTTGTAATGTGGGGCCTATCAGAGGATGTTTTTTAATGTTTATCGGCAGCTCTCTGTAGCACCATGCTGCCCGGGAGAGCAAACTGCTGCATTGGGCCTGCTCCAGGTCCGCCCATAGTTTCTCACCACCATGTCTGCTCCAATCTATCAGGCGGATCAAAATTGACGCCTGATAGTATCTGTGGATATCTGGAGCCAATACGCCTCCATCACGTTTCGCTAAAGATAGTATACGGCTCTTAATTCTCTGGCTTTTATTGGCCCATATGAACCTATTAAAAAGGGTTTGCGTCTGCTTAAAAAATGAATTTGGTATTGCAATAGGGAGTGTCTGGAAGAAATACCGAAATTTCGGCAATATATTCATTTTAATGATGTTAGATCGTCCAAACCACGAGTGGAACCCCTTCTGCCATCCAATCCATTAGGGCCCGGGTTTTCATCAATAATGGCACGAAATTTAGTTTGAAAACCTGTGTCAGGTCCGCCGGAATGTAGGTACCCAAGTATGTAAGTGACGTCAGGTTCCATTCCATCAGGTTCGACAAAGAATACATCATATCGTCTGCATAAGCCGAGATCTTATATTCTGCACCTCCAAAAGACACTCCTTTAATTTCTGGGTTCAATCAGATCCTGCTTAATAAAGGCTCCACAGATAACGCAAACAAAAGAGGGGATAAAGGACAGCCTTGTCTTGTCCCATTTGACAACTTAAAGGGTGGTGACAATATTCCATTCACTCTAACCTGTGCGGTTGGGTGGGTATAGTTACTTGCTACCCATTGCAGCATCTTGTTCCCGAACCCCATGTGTCTCATAACCATAAACATAAATTGCCAATTGATCCGGTCAAAGGCTTTTTCTGTGTCTGTACCAAGAAAGACACATGGGGTTCGGGAAACTCCAGCCAAATGGATCAAGTTCAGGGTCTTGACCGTATTGTCTCTGGCTTCACGCGTCTGCACAAATCCCACCTGGTCTTTATGGATGAGCCCAGGTATATATTGCTGTATACGTCCTGGCAAGATCTTAGCAAAAAGCTTCAGATCTTCATTAAGCAATGAGATTGGTCTAATACTCCCGCATTGGGAAGGGTGCTTTCCTTCCTTAGGTATAACAGCTATTATCGCCTTCAAAGTTTCAGAGTGAAACGAACACGTATCACCTAGGCAGTTAAACATTCTGACCATAAAATGGCCTAATACTGGGAGGAAGAGTCTATAGTACTGAATGGTAAACCTATCTACCCCCGGTGATTTCCCTCCTTTCCCTTTTTTCACTGCCTCTTGTAATTCTTCTAATGTTATAGGTTTTTCCATTTCTTGGCTCATCTCTACTGTTAGGGTCGGGATACCTGATGTTGCTATATAAATTACCATTGCCTCATGATGCTGGGGACTTATTTGCAAATTATATAGAGTTCTATAATAATCGCTAAATCTCTGTGCAATCTCTCTAGGAAGAACACATTCTTCACCTCCTGTCCCCTTAATCATAGGGATAAAAGTCTTCACTTGTTCTCTCAGAGAATTCGCCAATCTCCCACATTTATTGCCAAATTCATAGTTCTGTCTTCTGCCATTCTGTTTCGCCCTTTTTGCTCTATATAGAAGTAATTTGGTAATTTGTCTACGTGCGGTCATAAGATCTCTCTCTACCTCTGGGCTAGGTCTCTGTTTATGCCTTCTTTCAAGGTTAGTAATCTCTGCCATAAGAGTTGTTATTTTCCGTTCTCTTTCCCTTTTTATCCTTGCCCCATGTTTCATCAGGACTCCCCTAATCACTGCCTTATGGGCCTCCCATACTACCCCCAAGTCACATTCTGGGATGTCATTAGTCTCGAAGTACCATTTTAATTCCCTCCCCACGTCTTCCAGCACCACCTCTTCCTGTAACAAGCTCTCGTTCAGTCTCCTGATCCGATAGGCCGGGAGTCCCCTATTTTATATTTCAGGAGGATTGGGGCATGGTCGGTCCAGGTAATTTCCCCTATTCTGACCTCTTCCACTGCGTGGAGCTGGTTATGTGGTAAGAAATAGTAGTCCATACGTGAGTATATCTTATGCCGGATGGAATAAAAGGAAAAGTCTCGCTCCCCAGGGTGCATCATTCTCCATATATCTATTAGTCTCCCTTGTTGTAACAACTGCCGAATTCGTTTCCGAGTGCCCCCCGCGGCTGACGAGCCTCCGGTTGATGTGTCCAGAGTGGGATCCAGAGGGGTGTTCAGGTCCCCTCCCATAATCAACTGACCTTCCTGAAACTGTGTTAGTCTATTCGAAAAGTTCCGCAAAAAACGATCCTGTTGTACATTGGGGGCGTAAAAAGTAGCAAACGTAAATACCGTGCCTCCTATCGTCCCCTTTACCGCTAAGTACTGCCCCTCAATATCCAGCAGGGAATCTTTTAGAGACCACGGCATGTTGGATGATAGAAGTATTGATACTCCCCCCTTTTTCGCATGATATACTGACGGGAAACATCTATTCCTGAGGAGAGAGAATCCCCCTTTTTCTTAAAATGTGTTTCCTGTATCAGGGCTATGTTACTCCCTCTTTTTTTCAAATCCTGAAGTAAAATCCGTCTCTTTTCTGGGATATTTAGTCCTTTAGCGTTAATTGAAATCATTGAAAGGGCCTCCATTTCTGGGTGCCCCTCCAATTCCCTAAAGAGGAACCCGGGCACCTGGGATCCTGCAAAGAGAGAGGAGAGGAAGGAAAGGGAGGGAAAAAAAATCCCCAAACCTACAAATCCCTACTCTAAACTGATACCCCGGGCAGAGAAGGGAGGCAGTTGGTTGTCCTCTCCTCCTCCCCAAGGGTATCCCAATCGTTAGCTTTAGTCACTCAGAACCCAAACCCCGTGAGTGATGGCCTAATAGGGGTTACTGACCCACGCATACCCCGGTGAGGGATCTCCTTTCACCTCCACACGCAAATGTAAACCCTCTTCCATTAAACCCAACGGAGCAGGCCTAGTAGCAGATCTCATAGGAGGTATCCCATTCCTCCCATCAGATCTTAAGATCTCTTACTCCTTTCAGTTGGTGATCTTATGGTGCCCAACAACTATCCCAGGCACCAATATATCCCCCTGGACTCATCCTCTGCCTGTGTATTGCCCTCCCCCTCCCCCGAGGGGGCACAGAGGGAAAGCAGCAGGGACCTCAGACAACAAAAACAGATTAGCACACTTCATAATGAGGTCCCTGATAAAATTCAACATATTGTAAAGTAAGAAAGACCAGGGGGTGTCTGCTCCCTCTAAAGTACGCAATAAACAATACATATATAATAATCAAAAAGGGTATACATATAAAAAAAAAAAAGAAGAGGAAGTCCAGCAAACCGAACGGGGATATCTTCTGATAACCCTGTTTGAGAAAAAGAAAAATCACACATTCTTAAAGTCTATAAATCTAAGATTTAACTGTAACCAATCTGGAACTGGAAACGGCTCAGCTTCCAAAAATAGAAAAAGGTTAGGGAGATCTGCTCCGGAGCGTAACCAAAATGAAGATGGGCCTTTCTTAATAAGTACCGAAATAGGGAACCTCCATCTGTATGTCCCACCCCAAGCCCTCACACGATCCAATATTGGGCGAAGTAGTGCTCTGCGCTGGAGGGTGGCACTCGATAGATCTGGTAAAATCTTAAACTGTGCCCCTTGAAACTCTATTGATCTGGCCTGCCATGCTTTCCGTAAAATTGCCTCCCTCTGCGCAAAATAATGTAACCGGCAGATTACGTCTCGAGGACGACCATTGTCTTTTGGTTTGGGGCCCAGAGCCCTATGTATTCTGTCCATTTCGTAGTCTAAGGAGCTAGACATTATCATAAGACTTTGCAGGATATTCTTAACTGAGACTTGGAGATCTTCTTGTCCGTCTGACTCTGGGACCCCGCGTATACGTATATTATTACGATGGCCCCTATCCTGGAGATCTTCCAGCTGTAGCTGCAGAGAAACTGAAATGTCCAACTGATTATAACTTTCTTTTTCAATTGCCTCTACCCGTTGCTCCAGGGCCCTTAGCCCGGCCTCCCCCCCTCCACCCGGACCTCCAGACAATGTATTTCAGATCTAACAGCCTCCAGATCTCTAGAGTGTGCTTCCTCCACCTTTAAGATTAAGTCAGTTATATCAGACCTAGTTGGAAGCGCTTGGATTAGGCCTTTCAGGATTTCCATTTCACTTTTAAAGTCTTCCCGTAGAGGGGGAGGCAGTGGACCCTGCCAAGATATTGGACATACGCAGGCTCTGCGAAGTGGTCTGCAGGACCTCCATGTCTGCCCTCACAGCCATACAGGGCTGGGGTGCTGTCTCAAGAGAGTCTCTAACAGCACACCTCTCGGTCCCCAACTCAGTCCCCGTCAGCCCACTCTTATCTTCAGGGAGCCGACCCCCCCCTGTGGAGCAGAGAAATAACGCAAAATCTCCTGTTGTTCAGTGGGTCTGGGTGCAGGCGTCTGTGTGTTCTGTATTCCAACGGCTGCTTTATGTGAGGTGCGACTCTCTCGCTGTCGCAGAGATCGCATACCTCACATTCCTCGTATACTGTGTGGCTGTGTAATCAAGGCAGTCCAAGCTACTAAGTCTTGACCTTTTTTTTTTTAAAACAGACCACTGGCTCTCTCCCCCTGGCACTCTCCCATGAAACAACACTAGCAGACACTATCACGTTCACTGACCTCTCCTTTTTGAACGGTAGTTAAGTGACAAGGATACTACTGACAAAGTTCATACCTGGATTCCTGGTTGTCACACCTCTCTCCTTACCGTCTGACAACAAAGTACCTGTAGGTGTTGCCTTTCAACAACATGCAATGTGCCGGCGGAGAGTGAGAAATGTGTCTGACGTGCATGTCAGCAGCTTCTATGTCTCAACGTTCTTAACGTCCCAGTGGGTATCCCGGCTCTCAGCTCAAAGCTCGGCTCACAGCTCACGGCTCCCAGCTCAGTGAAGTAAGAGCAGCGTGTCGGTAGGAGGGTGTATCCACAGCGTAGGACCCGCTTACCCTCTGCCCGTTGAGACCACAAAAAGCCGAGTCCCATTAAGAAATGGAGTGTCCTGGGTATATGGCTTATCCTGGGTGCGCTGGTGTACTACATATGCTGCTTTTACTTGATGCTTATGCCGAAGCGCTGATCAACCATCAGATGCAGGTCAGGAGCAGCCGCCGGATCCCAGCCGCAAACAGGACGTTCAGAGCGATCGGAAGTTTCAATAAGACACACTGGAGACTGCGGAGGTAAGACTAGCTAAGAATGTCTAATCTGTAATTTGATGCCTTTTGGAGATTTTTCCATCTTTCCTTGGCTTCGTTATGCACATTAATACAAATTTTTACCTGGGGTGCCCAAACTTTCGATCCCCACTGTATACAAAAAAATTGGGGTAACTGTTGTGTTTTTTATTTTTAATTCATCAAAGTGTATTTAAAAAAAACAAATTGCGTTTGAAAGACCGCTGCGCAAATGTGACAAAATATTTCAATATTTTATTCTCAAGGGTCACTGTTAAAAAAATAAAACAAAAGTAAATATTTGGGGGCTCCAAGTCCTCTAAGGGTCCTTTCACACGTGCGGACCGTTCGTCCGTTTTTTTAGATGTGCGTTTACGGACCGCAATGCATTCCTATGAGTTATCGTACATTAGCGGATGAGCATCCACTAACGTCCATTAACATCCGTCTCTGTTAAGCTCCATTTTTTTGAACAGAAAAAAAAACTATTTTTCTTCGGTCAAAAAAAAACTGAACGGACGAAAAACGGATGTTAGCGGACGATCCGTTTAACATCCGATCCACTAACATCCGTTTTTCATCAAAATAAGTAACAAAAAAAAAACAGATGAAAAAACGTGAGGTATCTCCATGATCGTTCGAACGAGAGCAATAATTCTAGCACTAGTTACTCTAAAAAGGTAATCTGTAAAAAAAAATTGGAGATTTTTATGTACTGTAGTTTGTCGCCATTCCACGAGCAATTTTCAAGCATGACATGTAAGATATCAATTTACTCGGCGTAACATCATCTTTCACATTATACAAAAAAATTGGGCTAACTTTACTGTTTTCTTTTTTTTTTGTAAGACTGCTGCATAAATACGGTAACAAAGGTGATGTCCATTTCATTCTCTAGGGTCTCTGCTAAATATATATATATATGTATGTATATATATATATATATATGTATAAATGTATAAATGTATAAATATATATATATATATATATATAGTTTGTGGGTTCTAAGTAAATACAAGTGTCATAAATGGGCTTGGTTCTGAAGTGGTTAAAGGGGTTATAAAGGTAATCCCCCCCCTAAATAGCTTCCTTTACCTTAGTGCAGTCCTCCTTCATTTACCTCATCCTTCGATTTTGCTTTTAAATGTCCTTATTTCTTCTGAGAAATCCTCATTCCTGTTCTTCGGTCTGTAACTAAACACAGTAATGCAACACTTTCTCCCTGGTGTGGAGAAAGCCTCTTAAAGGGGAGAAGGGCCGAGCAGGGGTGTCAGGACATCCACTAACACACTGCAAAGTAGATAGCGTCCTGACCCTCCTACTCGCCCCCTCAAGAGGCTTTCTCCACACCAGGGAAAAAGTGTCGCATTACTGTGTGTAGTTACAGACAGAAGAACAGGAAGTGATGATTTCTCAGAAGAAAAAAGACATTTAAAAGCAAAATCGAAGGATGAGGTAAATGAAGGAGGGCTGCACTAAGGTAAAGGAAGCTATTTAGGGGGGAAAAAAATGACCTTTACAACCCCTTTAAACAAAAAGTTCCAGAAAAGGCCTGGTCAGCAAATTAATCCAGTAGGTGCATATTAGTTCATATACAGTAGGGGTTATTTACTAGAACTGGAGAGTGCAACATCTGGTGCAGTTGTGTATGGTAGGTAGCCCACCAGCTTCTAACTTCAGCTTGTTCAACTTCTTTAGTCGACCATGGCTTTGACAAAAAAAAAAAACTTGAAGCGGATTGGTTTCTATGCAGAGTTGCACCAGATTCTGCACTCTCCAGTTTCTAGTACTGTAAATGAAACCCACCATCTATTTTTTGTAAATATTTTATTATATCTTTTCATGTGACATCACTGAAGAAATTACACTTTGCTATAATGTAAGGTAGTAAGTGCACACCTTGTAGAACAGTGTAAATTTGCTGTCCCCTCAAAATAAATAATGTCTAAATCGCTGGCAACAAAAGTGAGTACACCCCTCACCGATGTCATGTGACTCGTTAGTGTTACAAGGTCTCAGCTGTGAATGGGGAGCGGGTGTGTTAAATTTGGTATTATCGCTCTCACTCTCATTCTCTCATACGGCCAGCATCGATCGCGTCATCCCTTTTATAGGGGGACGCGATCGATGACGTCACACCTACAGCCACACCCCCCTACAGTTGTAAACGCACACAGGGAACACAACCCCTACAGCGCCCCCTTGTGGTTAACTCCCAAACTGCAACTGTCATTTTTCACAGTAAACAATGCAATTTAAATGCATTTTTTGCTGTGAAAATGACAATTGTCCCAAAAATGTGTCAAAATTGTCCGAAGTGTCCGCCATAATGTCGCAGTCACGAAAAAAATCGCTGATCGCCGCCATTAGTAGTAAAAAAAATATATATTTAAAAATGCAATAAAACCAACCCTTATTTTGTAAACGCTATAAATTTTGAGAAAACCAACCGATAAACGCTTATTGCGATTTTTTTTTACCAAAAATAGGTAGAAGAATACGTATCGGCCTAAACTGAGGAAAAAAAACATTTATATATATTTTGGGGGGATATTTATTATAGCAAAAAGTAAAAAATATTGAATTTATTTCAAAATTGTCGCTCTATTTTTGTTTATAGCACAAAAAATAAAAACCGCCGAGGTGATCAAATACCACCAAAAGAAAGCTCTATTTGTGGGGAAAAAAGGACGCTAATTTTGTTTGGAAGCCACGTCGCACGACCGCGCAATTGTCAGTTAAAACGACGCAGTGCCGAATCGCAAAAAGGGGCAAGGTCCTTTCGCAGCATTTTGGTCCGGGTCTTAAGTGGTTAATACATTTTACAAACTGAGAGCACTATGTATCCTCCATTTATTGTTGCATGAATATGGAGCCATATGCATATATCCTATAAGGAATATCGAGCGATAACGCTGGTGTGGAGGATGGAGAGAAGCAGTGGGGCAGGAAGAAACTGACAAAGCGCCAGGGACGCGAAACATGTCAGTCACGGCTCATCCTTATCACCTTTGATGTCCACTGATGCCCACAGAAGGACTGAATAGCTCTTCACCACCTACTGATGTCCTGTCATCATTCACAGTGATGCTCGCACATGCCTCCACATTGCCTGGAATCTGTATCTCTGATTGGCCTGTGGTGTCACATGATCATAGGAGGTCGGCGTCCGGACACCGCATCCTCCCTCCCTCTCTGTGACGCTGTGAGTCTCCCGCCTCTCATTGCCTTGGCTGACGCGGCTGCGTCATATTCACAACAGCGCCGTGTCTGGGCCTCCCTGCCGCTCTACATCGTGGCTGCGAGAGGGATTCCACTCCCATTGGCTCACCACAGTCATCTGGTCTTCCCTACACTTCCCTAACATCTTCATCCCCACAACATTACGGCGGTGTTGACGGTTCCCTGTGTGAAATCACCTCTCCTGAACTACCGATTCCATCTACTGACTGCTTTACAGCTTCCCTGTATGGATTTGTGAGAGCCTTATTGTGGAGGTATTGTACATTTTCCTTTACTACAGTTAGCTCACCGGTTGGAAGTGCACTCTGCTATTCCTTCACAGCGTGACTTTTGTAATTTAATCATCCCATCATTAGATTACTTCTGTGGACTCACTGTGGACTGTGATTAGATTTTATCTACTTTTATTCCTTTTAAATTGATGTCATTTATTGCTGTCATATTGTATTTTATAACAGTCTATGTTTATCTTTTTGTTTTTTTTGCTCATTGAGACTATAAAGTGACAATATCAATTTACCTACTGTGTGCTGCATCTTTGTTTGAGCATACTAGCACCATCTCAGACTGCCTGCAGGAAGTGAGTGCAAATTGCGCAGCCATGGCCACATGCTTGGGTGACCAATCCAAGACCCTAGATGCCATGCGTCACCACATGGTAGCAGGGGGTCCCTCCACATCTGGCGACCAGGGATTGGACATGCAGGCCAGCCTGGATCGGAACACCATGGTGATTGGGGAGCTGCAAGCCACAGCAGCTGGCATGGTGGCGAAGGTTAAGAGCCTGGCCGTGGCCGTGCAGGCCAACACTGCTGCCATCCAGCTGGAGGGTCAGCAGAACAGGTGCCTCCAGCGCCAGCATAATGCTAGGCAGACGCATTTGCAGGCAGAGACCAACAGCGTGCTGACACACATTGGGATGCAGGCAACATCTGCTGCAAGATCCAGGAGCGTCAGCCCAGGTGATGCCCCACCCCCTCTACCAGAGTCGTTACCACGACAGCTACGGACCCTTGGCACGAGGCCTGGCCCGAGAGAGGGCAAATGACTGTCCTCAGGACAAGTGGCGCTCAGAGTTTGAGCTTTTATTTTTCCTTTTGGTTACGTGTACAGCTGCATGTGCCGTGCACCTGTAAGGGCATGCCATGGCTGTTAATGGCATGATTCCCCCTTTTTTTTTCCCCGGATGTCACAGCACCATGCACACGGTCAGGAGTGCAGAGGTGGGGACTGGACACCGTTTTTCAGGGGCAGGGTTTGCCCACACTGATCATTGCGACCGGTGTATGAGTGTGTGTATGTGTGAAATTTCTGCCAGCAAGGCGTGTCAGCTGGCAGGGGTCACCTTGGTTCGTCGGGGAGAGGTTATCCCCACGACCATGTGAATGTGGTATGAATGGACAGCAACATCATTGGGGCCTTGGCGTGGCGTTGCTGCTCCCAACAATGTGGATGTGGTGTGTGTGTGAGCTAGGGACCACAGTGGTGTGCATGCGTGCATTGTCCGTGTGCCATGCTGAATGTGTGTGTGTTTAACGTGCAAAGATACGTTCCACGAGGCAACGCCTGACTGCTGTTCCTTCAGCAGATGGGGTAGCCTCAGGCAGGGGGGGGGAAGTGTGGCTCGGGGGTCAGGTCATTACATATGTCGATCTCCAGGCGTAGTTGTACAGCACACAACATGCATCGATGATCTGACACACAAAGTTTGGGGAATACAACAGTATATTGGATCTTTCAACTCAAAAGTTACGTACCTTATGGTTTAAACGTGGAATGGGATGTGAACTCCTCCATCAACCAATCCTGATGAGCGTCTCCCATAGATCAACGTTCACACCCATCACCCTTTTCATTTCTGCAACACTGTAGTGTAGATGGTACATATACAAATGGTGCCAGTGTTCGCTTCCTGCGATTGATCTCACTCCAGGCGATCATCCTAGACGCCAAGGAGTGATGTATCAACAGCATGCAGTTGGCCATCATTGATATCATATGGTTCCATATGCAATTTGTGTTCATATAGTTTTTGATATTCTCCCCCCTCCGTGACTAATTGATCACATTCTAGACGGACACATAGATGCACCATGTACCAATGTTATGTGTAAACATTATATATACATATAGGTTTTTGTATATTGTTTATTTTCATGACATTATAATATAATCGGTCTAGATGGTATTTCATTTTATTTTGTATTCCCCGTCTCACCCCTCCATGAGACCGATATGGGCATTTATCTGTGATCAGTTGGGCTTATTTGTCCTCCCTTCTTTGAATGGTGTAAACCTAGAATGATCCTTGGTTCCCGTGGAGCGCACGTTTCTTGCGAGTGGAACGCATGACGCCAGAATACTTCCGCACCATGTGATGTCCGCGCTATGGGAGCGGGACGTGCTGGTGCCTGGAAAGCACTGAGGCGCATATCGGTGACGTCAGAACGTCACATTGGTTGTGCGTACAGAGGCGGAGTTCAACTCGCCTGAATATGGAGCGCCCCAGTCTCTCTCTATCCACGAGAGTGAGTGAAGGGGATGTGACAACACTACCTCGGTAGTGATTGGGTATACACTTGATATTCCCGCCCATATACTTCCATACTCCTGAAGTTCTTTAGCCCCTCTTCCTCCTATGAGAGAAGAGAGGGGGTCAGCAACCACACCTCCATGTGAATGATTGGGCTATGCAATACTGATCCCCGCCCATACACTTCCGGGATTTGGAATGCAAACACCACTCACGTGTTAGATTTGACACGCACGCCAGCTTTGATTGAGGTCTCATCGACGCGGATACTATGGGCCAGATTCAGGTAGATGAGAGTATCTTTCCTCTGGAGTAACGCTTCTCATTTACGTTACTCTGAAGACCCTTTCAGCGCAATTCCTGTAATTCACATAGCAGTTGCGCGTAAACTTGCGCCAGAGTAACGATAATGCGCTGGCGTAACCCGACGCAAGTGGAAGTGGGTGTGATCATATGTAAATGATGGGCGGAGCCCGGCGCAGAGGCTTACGTTCAGCGCATCATCCACGGAGCATGCGCAGTGAGTGCGGCTCCACTCGCCCCCTTGTGCGCATGCTCACAACTTCCGTCGGCACCACTTCCTGGGAAACGTCAGCGCAATGCGTTCTGCTGGGCGCTTAAAAGCGCTGGCGGAAACGCCATTCCGGCGCAAAAGTAGTTCCGTTTCCCCCCACCCCAGGGAAGATACTTTTGCACTGTAATGGCTGCTCCCGCTACCCCCAGAGAGAGGAGGAACCTCAACTTTAATACCCAGGAGGTCTCAGTGATTATCTCGGCTATGGAGACGGAGAATGAATTTCTCCATGGCAAAAAAAGCCGCAAGACCAGCCGGGAGAGGAAGCAGGGCATCCTGGAGTCAATTGCTGCCAGGGTCAATGTCCTGGGGTACTCCACCCGGACTGCTGGGGACATACAAAAGAAAATAAATGACCTGCGGCGCAAGGTGAGGGACAAGGTGGCCTCCATCAGGAGGTATGAGAGGGGCACAGGTGGTGGTCCCCCATGTCCTGTCACCCTGACCGCAGAGGAGGAGGTGGTTGCTCGCTGCCTGGAGAGGGAGCAGGTAGAGGGGGTCGCAGGCTATGACTCCGTGGAGGAAGGCACAAGGACAGGTAAGTGTTTTATAATCCCCTATTTGTTGTTTTGCATTTGGGGGGGGGGGGGGACATGTGCCAAGTGTGTGGGACCACCAACATGTGTCTGCTTTGTGTCATCCACAGATGACGGAGCTGGGCCATCATCTGTCAGCCTGCATTCCACCCCATCCCCCCCACGCCATCATGTGCCCGAGCCACTGGGTGGTGAAGAGGTTGTGGAGGAGGAGAGTGGCCACACCACACCTGCCGAGGTGGTTGTGGAGGATCCTGCTGTGGTAGAGCAGGACTTTTCTTTGGTTTTGTCTGTCTCCTCCCCTTCTCCTGGCCCGTCTGTCGTCCCCTCCCCCATCCTTGGAAGCCCCTCAAGGGCGACTCCTTCCACCCGAGGACATCCATCTTCTGGCCCCAGGAAGGCGACCCAGAAGACCAGGGGGGTGTCTGATGGTGTCCAGGACCAGTTGGCGAGGGATCACGCCAGACAGACTGAACAAATGGGGGCCATAGCGGTACACTTGCAGAAAGTGTCTGACAGCCTGGGCTCCGTTGCCAACCTCAGCAACGCAGTGCAGGATGTCAGCTCTAATTGCGCTGCAGTGGTCACCACTTTGGGGGAGGTGCAGGGGGATATCCAGCACCTCACTGCAGCCGTCCAGGCCAACACTGCTGCCATCCATGGGAACAGTGCTGCCATCCGGGAGCAGGGGAGGCTGAGTCGGTGGGCCCAGCATTACCAGGTGACCCGTCAGCTCCGGATGCAGGCCCAGACGAACAATTACCTTGGACGGATAGCCAGGGCCTTGGAGGGCACGCAGGCCACACCTGCCAGGAGTGGCCCACCTGGGGATCAGCCACCTCCAGATGCCCCCCCACCCCCACCCACTCCATCCAGGCAGCTGCGGAGCCAGAGAGGGGCCCCCAGAAGAAGCCCCCGGCATCCCCGATGAGGCCTTTTATTTTATCTGGTTTTATATTATTGTTTTTGACATACTCAGGTCATGAGTTTATTTTTAATTTTTCTCAGGTTATGAGATTATTTTTCTTTTAATGATCAGGATATGATCTTTCTAATTTCTTTTTGTACTGCACACGGTCAGGAGTGCAGGGGACAGTGTGAATGGTGTGTGAATGTGAGAGGGTGGCACTCCTGAAAGTAAGGGGTGTCACCCTCGGCCGTGGTGGTGAAGTGAACCCCACGGCTGAATGAATGATGTGTGAAAGGTGTGTGAATGGACAGTGACATCATTGGGGCCTTGACGCTGGCGTTACTGCTCCCAACTCCTACATGCTGGACTTGGGCTAATCCAATGCGATGTGCATGTGGTGTGTGTGATCTAGGGACATCAGTGGTGTACACGCGTGCACTGTCTGTGTGATTAATGTTTTGGTTTAGTGTCCAAAGATGCCTACAGCGAGGACCCTCCTGACTGCTCTTCAATCAGCAGACTGGGTGTCCTCTGGCAGGGGGGGACTGTGTGGGTCGGGGGTCAGGTCATCACGTATGTCAATATGCAGGCCTTTTTTCATAGCAAAGTTATGTAGTATGCAACATGCACCGATGATCTGACACACAAAGGTAGGGGAATACAATAGGGCCCCCCCAGACTTATCCAGGCAGCGGAAACGGGACTTCAGGAGCCCAAATGTTTGCTCAACCACTGCACGGGTTTTGATGTGTGCTTCATTGTATTTTCTCTCTCCTCTGGTTTGGGGGTTCCGGAAAGGAGTCATTAGATGGGGTCCCAATGCATATGCAGAGTCACCTGTAAGGTAAAAGACAGGAGAATGTTAGTCATGCATGTGTGACTTCTGTTGTGCATCACGGGAGGGGATAGTCATGCCTGACTCCCTTGTCACTCACCAACCAGCCAGCTGTCCCCATACATGTTCTGGTTAAATTCTGCTGGGATGGGACTCTGACGGTATATGAAACTGTCATGGCTGGACCCGGGATGTTTGGCACGGACGTGCCATATGAGGCGTTGGGCATCAGCTATCACCTGTACGTTGATGGAATGCCAATGCTTCCGATTGCGGTATATGTGCTCTGTGGCACTGGGGGGCTGTAGGGCCACATGTGTGCAATCAATGGCCCCCACAGTGCGTGGGAATCTGGCAATGTTGTAGAAATCTGTCATTGCCTTCTGCCGCAGCTCCTCAGTGGTGGGTCTGATGAACTGGTTGGACATGCGTCTGAGTATTGCAGGGACAACCTGGTGCACACATCTGCTTATGGAGGACTGTGACATCCCAGCCACCACTCCACTTGTACGCTGGAATGATCCACTTGCAAGGAAATGGAGTGTTGCCAGGACCTTCACCAGTGGCTGCACTGCTTGTGATCGGTGTGTTGGGCTGGTGATGTCATCCTGCAGGGTTGTGGTTAGTTCAAGTATTGCATCTGGGCTGAATCTGAATAGGCGATACACCTCCTCCTCCCCCATGCCAAAGAGGTTCATACGAGTGCGGTATATCCTCTCACGTGCCCGCCTTCTTGGTTCCAGGGGACCCATCAGTAGTTCTAGGACCACGAGTGCCCCTGGCATGTTGGCACACAGAGGTGTTGTCCTTGCAAGTGGGGGTGCTCAGCTAGCTCCTATCGTCGGTAACGCTGCTGTAGCTGCTCTCCTGCTGACCTGTGACCGTCTGGAGTAAAGATAAAGCAGCCTTTTGTAGAAATAACTTTGCGCCGGACGGATCAGATACGCGCGGCGCATGTAGCCAGCGTATGGTGCTAATCCGTTCGTGAATTGTGAAAAATCCCTCATTTGCATATTTGCAGGGGAAATCAATGGGCGCGACTGATGCGCCCAGCGAAAATAAACGCTGACGATACTCTGGCGTCGGAACGTTCCGCCGGTCGCAAATGAGCCGTTATTGGGCGCATCTAGTTTGGTGGGTACGGGCACATAGAAACGTCGGCGCATCAGCACAGTTACGCGGCGCATATCCAAATACTCCAGCGCAAGTGTTCGTGAATCTGGCCCTAAGGGCCTATAAATGCAGGTAAGATGCATGTCACAGTTAGATACCCCAGTTGAAGTCAATATGAGACAAAACCGGTCGGGTCACTGACTTGTCAAGTCTTTACTGCATTTTTGTTTCCCCTTTGGGAATACCTCTGTCCACCCATCAAGGGGGAGAGTTGTTGCTATTAGATACAGGTTTTTTTCTTTTCACGTGTGGTTTTACATTTTATGTTTTAAGTGATTCCTGTCACATGTGTGATGTAGTGGAATTTTATTTATTTTATTTTATTAAATTGGTGGTTTTACACTATGAGGAGTCGCTTTTCTTCTCTTTTCCCCTCCTATGCCTGGGAGTGAATGTATACCATCACAGAGTTATTATACCATCAAAAGCCATCCTTTGGTTCTCCGGATATCATCTCCACCTGGCACCACTGTCTGGATACATGATTAGGCAATCGGCCTTTACAAGCCCTGAAGACCCCCCACCGTATGGTGAGTTGAGGGTCCACCTGATCCGGTAAGGGTACCTATTTATATCTTTTCTGTTTGAGGATTGTATCTTGGATCTTCTACCCCATTTAAGCATCTCAGAAGAAGAATACATTCGTTACACCGTCTGGGTGTATGGACTGATATTCATTTGATTGATTGCTTCTACTCAATCACAGTGGACATTAGGATATATATGTTTTCACTTCATGATTTATCATTTATTGTTATTGATTGCACGGTCACCTTATGATTTATTGTAATTGACTGCACGGTCACAGACCTTTTATAGTGCCCTTCTCAATAGGTTTGAAACACCTATACAGATTCATTGGGTTCTATACTGCGAGTGAGCACACCGGTATTTTTCACTTTGTGTGTTTTCTTAACGGGTTTATACACCCATTTAGTGCATATACACACTTAAATACAGCTGACCTTGACCGCCGGGCTCACATACGTTCGTGAATCGCCGTATTTCCCACATTTGCATATTTTAATGTTTGATCAATGGGGGCAGCAACATGTGTCCAGCCTATATGCGCGGCCACGCTACGCCGGCAAGCTACGTTGGCGTAGGGTGGCCAGTTTTTAGGCGTATGTTGATATGTGGGTTTGGCGCACAGATACGCCAGCGCACAGATACGCCGGCGCACATTTGCACTTGCCGGCGCACATTTGCACTTACGTCGGCGTAAGTGCTTTGGGAATCTGGGCCAGAGTAGCAGGTCGGATGTGGAAGAGATAAGACCATAGCTGAAAGAAAGAAAATAATTGATTCTGAGTGTACCTGACTCGTGTACAAGGTGAGCAGGTATAACGGCTGGTGATGGTGTGCACATTATATCATTATTTGGAAAAGATACAATGAACACAGTGGTGGATGACACATGAATTGAGAAATCACTGTATTAAGGTCTATTCTGTGCAATAGTTTTATGGTAAAATTGGTCCCTGTGGTACATTGGTTCGTTCCGCCCCCTTTTCCTTTCTTTTTCATTCTCTTTTTTTTTTTCTTTTCTTTGCTTTTCATTCCCATTTTCGGTAGTTCTTACTTTTATTTGTTTATCTCAGCTTTTGTTTTAGGTAGTTAGTTCTCATTCTTTTGCGGAATCGAGGAACAGCCTGACTATCTTATGTTCATTTCTCATTGAGCTAGAACTGTGTGGGCATATGTCCTACTTTCTATGGTGTTATAACTGTTTAGAATGTATACCAGTACCTTATCTATGGAGGATGCGTGGACCTGCTAGTTTGTTAAATACTTTACATGCTGGTATTATGATTTAGATCTTTATTGCATACTTTATCCTATTGTCTACTTGGAAACTTGTTCTTTGATATGCATTGTATTGTTCCTCAACCTGTTTTCTTTGAAAATCTTAATAAAAACGAATTAAAAAGAATTGAGAAATCACGATAATTGAGAAGTCACAATAATTCAATGCAGGAGTGTTTTTCATATATATGAACTTTTATTGTACACATTGTTATATAGATTGATTTATTGATTTATTATAAATTGATATCACTGCATATATTTTTCACATGATAGATTAATAGCACTACACTTATGTTTTATTATCTTATTATTTGTTTATCGCACATAGCACTTTAGGAACATGGAGCTAATTGTCTTTTATACACAATGAAGGGTTATAGGAGGTTGGGGGTGGGATACTTAATTTGATGGGTTGAATATATGTATATATTATGGTAGTGTGTTGATTTGTGTGATGGTGTAGTTTGACATATGTGTATTTTAGGTTAGTAATATGGGCGAGTAAGTACCTCCTCTAGGGTCTGTATCTGAAAGCTGGTTAATATGTGGCTCTGAATATGTGTTGGAGAATGGCGAGCGAATGAACACCCCTTGCCTGTATTGCATCATCATGAAGATACCAGAAAGGAAAAGACACAGAATAGTGCAATGGAAGCTGTCACTGATGAATAGTGGTGGTGTGCTACTCAGGGGCAAAGAAGCACATGTTGGGAAGCACAACAAATTAAGACAGTTATGGACTGTTCCATGGTAGCCATTTCTGAAGAAGGAAGATATGCACCCTTCAAGCGCAAAGCGGCATATGTTGGAAGACAACATTGTTTTTGTGTTTTATTATCAGATGTTTCTGGAAGGTTGAAATCTGATTACATCTAGCTGCGTCATTCTTGGGGGGGGCAGCCTGGAATGCCATTCAGCAGGTTACCCAGCAGGGCGTTGATAACAAAAAGTCATGAATGGGAATTCAAATCCTAGCAGGATGTCTTGAGGGCCTCCTGATGTGAGGTAGTGTAAGACCTCCTAGACGGGTGCAAATTAAAATGGCGGGAGGGGCGGATCCAGAGTCTAGTCTCGGGAGGGGCACTGCCAGAAAATAAGGTGTTGTTTACGGAACTGAATTTAATATATAATACAGTGTACAGAGGTCAGTAGTAGGTAGGGCAGTGCACAGAGGTCAGTAATAGGTAGGGCAGTGTACAGAGGTCAGTAATAGGTAGGGCAGTGTACAGAGATTAGGAGTATGTAGGGCAGTGTACAGAGGTCAGTAGTATGTAGGACAGTGTACGGAGGTCAGTAGTATGCAGGACAGTTTACAGAGGTCAGTAGTAGGCAGGGGAGTGTACATAGGTCAGTAGGATGTAGGGCAGTGTGCAGGGAACAGCAGGGCAGGGGACAGGCGTCATTAGGATGAAGAGTAGTGTACACAGATCAAAAGAGCAAAGGACCATGTGTCACCGGGGGGTCATAACGGCAAACACTGGGGGGTCAGAACGACAAACCCCGGGGGTCAGAACGGCACATGCTGGGGAGGGGGGAACAAGAGGACATACGCTGGGAGGAAACTGGGAGGGCATACACTGGGGGGGGGAGTTCAGGAGGGAATACACTGGGGGGAAGCAGGAGGGCATACACTGGGGGGTGATCAGGAGAGCATACACTGGGGGGGGATCAGGAGAGCATACACTGGGGAGGGGGATCAGGAGAGCATTCACTGGGGAGGGGGATCAGGAGAGCATACACTGGGGGGGATCAGGAGGGCATACACTGGGGGGGGATCAGGAGGGCATACACTGGGGGGGGATCAGGAGGGCATACACTGGGGGGGGATCAGGAGGGCATACACTGGGGGGGGATTAGGAGGGCATACACTGGGGGGGGAGGAGGGCATACACTGGGGGGGCATACACTGTGGGGGAGAAGGAGGGCATACAATGGGGGGAGAAGAAGGGCATACACTGGGGGGGGGGATCAGGAGAGCATACAATGGGGGGGGGGATCAGGACAGCATACACTAAGGGGGGGATTATGAGGGCATACACGAGGGGGATTATGAGGACATACACAGGGGGGATTATGAGGGCATACACTGGGGGGATCAGGAGAGCATACAATGGGGGGGATCAGGAGAGCATACAATGGGGGGGATCAGGAGAGCATACAATGGGGGAAATCAGGAGGGCATACGCTGGGGGGATAAGGACAGCATACGCTGGGGGGATAAGGACAGCATACGCTGGGGGGATAAGGACAGCATACGCTGGGGGGGATAAGGACAGCATACACTGGGGGGGATAAGGACAGCATACACTGGGGGGGATAAGGACAGCATACACTGGGGGGGATAAGGACAGCATACACTGGGGGGGATAAGGACAGCATACACTGGGGGGGATAAGGACAGCATACACTGGGGGGGATAAGGACAGCATACACTGGGGGGGATAAGGACAGCATACACTGGGGGGGATAAGGACAGCATACACTGGGGGGGATAAGGACAGCATACACTGGGGGGGATAAGGACAGCATACACTGGGGGGGGGGGATAAGGACAGCATACACTGGTGGGGGGAATCAGGAGAGCATACAGTCATAACCCTTTAATTAGTTCAATTTCTCACTGATCTACATGAATAGAAATTGAAGATCTCATTTGTCAGCCAACAGCACCTCTATGCCAAGCTGCAGTAACTCAGCAGACACACGGCTTCCCTCTGCTCAGAAGCTGCACACATCTCCCTCCCACTTAAGCGGCAGCCTGCAGGAGAGGGGCTGAAAAACTGCTGGGGGAGGTACATATGGCAGAGTGTGCAGTCTGAGGTTTCTAAACAGTATCTCATGCTGAGAATGGCTGCGAGTTGTCCTGACCCACGACTCTGGTTACCCAAAGAGCCTCAAAGTCTTTAATATTTTCTCGGGGGAGCAATTGCCCCGTTACACCCCCTGGATCCGCCCCTGGGTGGAGGATTATATTGTGGAGTTTCCCAAGTGGTCAGCTGATACCAAGTGGAATGATGTTGCCCTGAAATACCAGTTTCGGCAAGGCTTATACAAGACTCTCATAGGACGAGTTAGCTAGGATCAAGGCTCCCACATCATTATAGGATTTAATCCAAGTCTCTATCCAACTAGACTGACGGCTACATATTTTGTTACAAACATATTGGGCCAGATTCTCAAAGACTTACGTCGGCGTATCTCCACGTACGCCGTTGTAAGTCCGAATTTGCGCCGTCGTATATGCGCGCCTGATTCTCAGAATCAGTTACGCATAAATTCGGCCAAGATACGAGCGGCGTAAGTCTCCTACGCCGTCGTATTATGGATGCATATTTACACTGGCCGCTTGGTGGCGCTTCTGTTGATTTCCACGTCGAATATGCAAATGAGCTAGATACGCCGATTCTCGAACGTACGTGCGCCCGTCGCAATTAGTTACGCCGTTTATGTAAGACATACGCCGGCGTAAAGATAAAGCTGCTCTCTAGGTGGCGCAGCCCATGCAAGGTATGGACGTCAGAACAAGCGTATCTTTTTACGTCGTTTAGGGCTGTGCGTAAGTTACGTTCACGTCGTAGGCAGTTTGACGTATATTAGGCATTCTATCCAACGCATGCGCACTGGGATACGTCCATGGACAACGCATGCGCCGTTCGTTAAAAGCGTCAATTATGCGGGGTCACGATTATTTTGCATAAAACACGCCCACCTCTTCCCCATTTGAATTAGGCGTGCTTACGCCGGCACATTTATGCTACGCCACCGCAACTTAGGACGCAAGTGCTTTGAGAATACTGTACTCGCCTCACTAAGTTGCGGCGGCGTAGCGTAAATACGATACGCTACGCCCGCTAAAAGTTACGCCGCCCTACGTGAATCTAGACCATTGATTTTTCTGGGTCACTGGAAATCCCATCCCTGATGAAGCCCCGTTTACTTAAACAAATTATATTTAATCAATTTAATTAATTGTATGCAATTTTTGGAACATAGCACTTATTAGGCTCTTTGTTCCTCATAGCTGGGTCTCTTTTCTCCCCCTACGGCTGAGCACTGTCCCTAAACAGCTCTGGAAATCTGGATTAGGGCTTTGCACCCTTTGTGTAGGGTTATATGTTGATTCCTCACATTTTTGGCAGGATCAAGTTGGTCCCTATCTGGGGTGACAGGTCACCAATTGTACTTATCTATATGACAAAACTATGTTATGGGTTGATGTTTATATATATGTATGTTTGGTTTACATTTTGTTTATCTTTGTTAGCTGGCTGTCTAGTTTCTGGTCATAGTGTAACCCTCGATGAAGCCATTTTTGGCAAAATATATTGGGACATAACCTCTTATCTGACCGTCAGCATATTTCAAGTTTGGATTTCCAGAAAAATCAATATGTTTGTAACAAAATACATGTTTTTAAACAATTTGTCATGTGATTTACATATTTCATGATATTTTAATAAATAATTAAAATTACTGTTATGTTGATATCTTACTAACTTAGCACCGCTATAATCCCACCATTTTCTCCTCCTATATACTATTTCATTGGGAAGAGGTATGCCTTTTTTTGAAAATACATGGACCCTCTCCTCTTTTTGAATTCCACTTTCTGAAGTTTTAAAGTTACATCCTGGATCCAACGAGTTTCTATTAAAATTATGCTATGATTTTTGTGAAATATTTCTAGCTATATATCGTTACTATAATTATAATAAAAACATTTTTGTTTCAATTGTATTTATTGAATACACAAGTGTTAAAACAAACAGTTAACGTCTGTTTTTTGACATCATACACATGGCAGTGAGTAGACAGAACGCAATAAGTTAACAAGGACGGTTAGAATACATAACCATTACAGATGGCGAATGCTAAGTAAACTATAGAGTCCAGTACCCCTAGACACCCCCAACGGGAACAATCTGTGCCTAGGGCAGGGTTGGCCACATGTGGCCCACGGTACCCTCTGATGTGGCCCGCGACCTCCTGCTCTGGAATGGAAGGTTGGCAAGTCTAGATCGCAGGTTGTCGACCTACCATACCACAGCATCAGTGTTGTGAATGAAGCTGGTGGTAAAGGAAGAAAGCGGCTACGGAACAGAGCCCCATAAGCCAATGCTTCCTGTACAGCATCAGCTTTTGCCAAAGGCGGAGTCTATGGCAAAGTTCAGCTAACCTGCAGGATAGACACAGGAGCACTACGCTGAACCTTCAGTGTGGGTAAACCGCAGCACATCAGTGTGAAAGCAGTCTTGGGCCCTTTTCACACGATCAGCTTGACCAAATGAGACCCTCAATTCACCTCTATAGAGTGACCTCCAATCCCAAAAACAGAGGGGAATTTGTCCCCTTCCATCTGGGTGGATCGGAGGGCCTATAGAGTAGCTGTAACCCTTCATCTAACCATTTCACTCATTGTGGCCCGCGACTGGTTACCAAGTTGCTAAAGTGGCCCTCGCTCTTTAAAAGGTTAGGCACCCCTGGTCTAGGGGAAGGCTGAGGCATTCAGCCTCCTGTGAATTCAGCAAAGTTAACAGAAAAGAAAATTCTAACAGTTCAATAAGTAACTATAACAATAAAGAACATATAACTGTCAAGTATGAAGGTGTAGATAAGATAGTATATGTCTAAAGACTGTACACTGTCTAGGAGCTATGTAGTAAGGCATATGTAGTCAGTGAGCAAATTATTTAACTTTTAGAAGGAAAAACAAAGAATAAAATAAAAAGTAAAAAAGGGATGGGGGGAGAGCAAGATAGTGACTATATTGCTTCAGAAGTGGATCAGGTAAGTCTGTTAGTGTACCAACGGGTCCAGGCGAGGCAATGAGTATAGATTTTAGGGTGGGATGGTTTCCCCCTTGACAGAATTAATTCATAGGCACAATGAGAGTCTACTAATGCTATGACTTCTGTTGCAGACAGTGGTATATTTGTTTTCCAATGCCTGGTAATGAAAAGCCTGGTCGCTAGAAGTATGTGTGTAATAATCAGACGGAAAGATGCTGGTAGTAAATCAGTGTCTATATTCAGTATTGCCAGTTGTGGAGTAAGAGTGAAAGGAATATGGCATATGTCTTGTATGATACTTTCAATCTCGATCCACATATCAGTTAGGCCAGGGCAGGACCAAAAAATGTGAAAAAGAGTGCCAATTTCATTACAATTCCTCCAGCAAGTGGGTGATGTGTGTGACTGGAATTTGGCCATTCTCTGGGGCGTCAGATACCATCCGAGGTGTATTTTGTGAGTTAATTCCCATAGGCAAGTGCATCTGGTGGACTTATAGATTGATTTTGAGGCTGTCAGCCAATGTTGGTCAGAAAATTGTAAGTTCAAGTCGTTTTCCCAATCAGTGTGGGGTTTGGATTTGTGGAAGATATTTTTCCCTTGCAATGTGGAGTAGATAAGTGAAGTACCTTTGTTGGGGGAGGTATCGGAGAAGAAGTAGTTCCATAGTGGCAGGCAATTCTCCTTCTAAACGAGGATATGCTGCGAGACATCTCTGCAAGTAAAGAAGTCTATAGCGGGTGCATGAAAAGTTGTTTGGATTTGATCAAAGTTTTTACTCAGTAATTTGGACCTAAGGTCTGCAGTGTCAGTCGTCTGGGTAAGTATCCAATCCGCTATAACCAGATCGGCCGACAATAATTGGAGGGTTCGTACAGGTATCTGTATTCGCTTGGTAAGAGTATTGGACCACTTTGTGTAATGCAGTACTCTCCAAGCTCTAACCGATGCTCGGATGGTCAGGGAGTGTAAATTAAGGCGATGTTAGGTGGTTGTAGAGCTGAATAGCCAGTCTCTGAGATTGTGTCCAGGAGTCATGGTGTTTTCAATGTTTCCCAATAGTTTGGTAGGATGGTCAGCAACCCAGTCTGTTAGTTGGGCCAGTATGGTAGCAAGATAGTAGTCTTATGTCTATGTAACCCATGCCTCCCGCCAGTTTATGTTTGATGGTTTTAGGGTGAACAATATCTAGGGCATTTGCCTTGCCAGACGAAATGTCGGATAATGGATTGGAGGGAATTGAGGTATGATGAAGTGAGTGGTATAGGAAGTGTGCGTAATATATAAAGCAACCGAGGAAGAATAAGCATTTTAAAAAGCAGTTAGTCTCCCAGACCAGGAGAATTCGAATTTGTAAAGTTTGGGGGTCTCCTTGATTAGCATATGCCTAGCCTCAACATAATTATTGCTAAAAAGCTTCTTGGTGCATTTGGTAAGTGTGATTCCTAGATACGTTATCCCCACGTCTTCCCACTGATATGGGTATAGGTTCCTCAATAGGTTGCTGGTGACAGTGTCTAGTCCCAACTCTAGAATGTGGGATTTTGTGTCGTTGACTTTATAATATGAGATATTGCTGAACCTTTGTAATACAGATTGTATCGAAGCCAGGGAATTTACTGGATTGGTAACCATTAGTATGACATCATCGGCAAATAGATTTATCTTATGTTCTACCAATCCGATTTTGAAGCCTGAGACAGATAAGTTTGACCTGATATGTTTGGCAAGGAGTTCCATTACTAGATTGAAGATAAGAGGTGAGAGGGGGCAGCCTTGTTGGGTGCCATTGGATATTGGGAATGGTTTAGACAGCATTTCGGATGTGTACACCTAAGCTGAGGGCCTGGAGTACAAGACCATGATTGCGGAGAATATATGGCCCGGAGACCAAACTTTTGAAAGGTGGCCTGGAGGTACAACTCGGTCGAACACCTTCTCTGCATCTAGAGACAGAAGCAGAGAAGGCACTCTGGTAGAATAAGCATTATGGATAATGTTAATGATTCGTCGTGTAGCATCAATCGTTTGTCTGCCTTTAGTGAACCCCGATTGATCAGGGTGGATTAATGATGGCATTGTATCCATTAATCTTGTTGCTAGGAGTTTAGCATATATTTTTGTGTCAATATTGAGGAGAGATATAGGTCTAAAATTTTGTAGGGAGGTGGGTTCCTTCCCTGGCTTCGGTTGGGTGATAATTAGGGTTGTCCCGATACCAGTATCGGTATCGGGACCGATACTGAGCATTTGCGGGAGTACTTGTACTCCCACAAATGCCCCCGATGCCAGATCCGATACTACCCCCCCCGCCGCATACCGCGATGCCAGATCCGATACTACCCCCCCCCCCCCGCCGCATACCGCAACAACGCCGCCGCCTAGTTAATCTGCACGGGAACATTACAGCTTTCATTTGAATAGCTGTGTGTTCCCCGCCGTGCCGCGTAGACACATTCCCCCTTGCTCTGGCAGTTTGAGGATTGGACGGGTGATCTGTCTATCAAAGTGCCCGAGCAAGGGGGAGTGTCTATACGCGGCGCGGAACACACAGCTATTCAAATGAAAGCTGTGATGTTCCCCGCGCAGATTAACTAAACGGCAGTGGCATCATCTACGGTAAGGGGATACATGGCTGCATTTGTGGGTAGACATTGCTGCATATGTGGGGGGACATGGCTGCATATGTGGGGGGACATGGCTGCATGTGTGGGGGACATGGCTGCATGTGTGGGGGATATGGCTGCATGTGTGGGGGACATGGCTGCATGTGTGGGGGACATGGCTGCATGTGTGGGGGAAATGGCTGCATCTGTGAGGGACATGGCTGCATCTGTGAGGGACATGGCTGCATCTGTGAGGGACATGGCTGCATCTGTGAGGGACATGGCTGCATCTGTGAGGGACATGGCTGCATCTGTGAGAGACATGGCTGCATTTGTGGGGGGACATGGCTGCATTTGTGGGGGGACATGGCTGCATTTGTGGGGGGACATGGCTGCATTCGTAGGGGGACATGGCTGCATTCGGGGACACATTTAAAAAAAAGTATCGGTATTCGGTATCGGCGAGTACATGAAATAAAAGTATCAGTACTTGTACTCGGTCCTAAAAAAGTGGTATCGGGACAAACCTAGTGATAATTAATGCATTCAACATTTCATGAGGGAGAAAAGAGGAGGTGGCATCGTGATTGCAAACTTGTGAACTTGCAAACTTGTGATAAAAATGGAGGTAGAAGAGTGTGAAATTGTTTGTAGTACTCCCCAGTGAGGCCATCAGGGCCAGGGGATTTGTTGGACGGGAGGTTAGTTATCACATTTAGGATTTCAAGTGTAGTGAAAGGTGCATTTAGTACTTTCAGTTATTAAGGGGATACCGCAAGAAGGTGGATTTCTTGCAGGAAATTAGAAATGTCATCTGTGGATGGTTATGCAATGACACTGTCTTTAAGGTTATAAAGCGTTTTGTAATAATGGCTAAACGCATCTGCTATCTCTTGTGGGTCTATCAATTTATGTCTAGTAGAGGGGTGATAAAGATGAGATTTTATGCGATGGCCTAAGAACTATTGCTCTCCCTGCCTCATTTCCTGTAGAATAGTATACTTATCATAGGAGTCCAATAGTAGGTTTCAAAGTTCCTATCTGAGAAGTGCTAGCCTGTCTTTAAGCTTGGGGTCAGGGAACTTTTGATTTTTTTCCTCAATCGTTTTAATTTGTGAGGTGAGGGTGTCATGACGCTGTGATCTCCTCCTCTTCTCTCTGGCACCTATTTGGATGAGAAGACCTCTAACAAATGCCTTATGGGCATGCCAAAGTATGGTGTTAGTCGATGCAGATCCTTGGTTTGTATCAAAGAATTCTTCCAGGTGTTTACGAATGTAGGCAGAGTGATCAGGTGACTGAAGGATCGAGGCGTTCGCACTCCAGATTGTTGTGCGTGGGGAATTAGGCAAGGCATCAATAACAATTGAAACGGGGCATGGTCCGACCACGTTATCATATCAATAGATGAGGTAGAGATTTTGGGCAAATTCCATTTGTCAACTAAAAAGTAATCAATCCTGGTATAGGAATTTCGTCGGTGGGAAAAGAATGAATAGTCACGTTCGTGGTGTGGTGGCACCTCCACACATCGTACAAATCATGTGTTCTGAGGAAGTGACCCATAGGTGAAGCAAATCTAGTATTACGGGAGGAGGTATCCAGGGAGCTGTCTGCAACTACGTTGAAATTGCCACATATGATGAAATGGCCTTGGCGGAATTCGTGGAGCAGTTGTTTAGTTAGAAATTTGATTTGTTCATGATGTCTTGTCTGTTGCTTTCTCTCAGGTTGGAAGGGACACGGGTAAAGGAAAAACACAAAGTGAAACAAAGAAAAAAGGTAAACAGAAAAAACAGCAAAACTGACAGAAGTCAATGAAAATTGTGACTGCTGTGGTTCGTTGGGGAGTAAGTTCGTGGAACAGTTAGCACCGAGCAAAGCATCCAGCCGGAGGTTTGCGATATGGGTCTTGTGCGATCACCGCTATTCCTATAGATGAAGGGATTAATGCGGACCACCGGAGCGATTATCATCCGAGGGATGGGTAGTTTTCCTGCGGTTGGGTTGCGCCGGTTGAGGTGCCTCTGGGATGATAACCCACTTGTTAAGTACTTGGAGGCCCTCTTCAACCGTGGAAATGAAGTGTTTGATCCCATTCTGGATGATGATGATTTTCATGGAGAAACCCCACTGGTAGGGAATTTTGTGATTATTAAGCGGTTTTGTGATAGTGTTAAAGGGGTGTTCCAGCCAAAATTGTGTTTATTAAAAGTCAGCAGCTACAAAAAGTGTAGCTGCTGGCGTTTAATAAACACTCACTTACCTGGTCCTGCGTTCCAGCGACGCGCCGACCGGGGCTCCGCTCCTCTCCCCCCCTCCCCAGCCGGCGTCTCCATCTCCACTGTGGGCACCCAGCTGTGACAGCCTTCGGCTTCACGGCCGGGCACCCACTGCGCATGCGCGAGCTGCACTGCGCATGCGCGCGCGGCGCGGCTCGCCGCTAATTGAAGAGGCGATCGCATGGGACCTGTCAGTGTCCCATGTGATCGCCTACAGGGATGGGCTGCAATAAGGCGATTAAGCCTAATCGCCTTACCAGCCCCTCGGCGGAAGCAGGAAGTGGGACAGGAAGTCCCACTCCTACTGAAGCCCCCACTCCCCCCCCAAAAAAATTACATGCCAAATGTGGCATGTATCGGGGTGAGGAGTGGAACAAGAGGAAGTTCCAAATTTGGGTGGAACTCCTCTTTAAGTTGTCTCCTCAGTTGGCGGGTATGTTGAGAGAGATCAGCATACAGCTGGAGGTTAGCGAAAGGGGCCGAGAGCTGACCAAGCTGTCTTGGTGTGGAAAAAGTGTACCCTCATGAGGACATCTCGTGGCACTTCTTCTGGAAGGTGCGAGGGTTTGGGGAGGCGGTGGATCCGGTCTAAGATCGTCTCCATGGGGACGAGATCAGGCAACACAGTGGAGATTATTTTTCTAGCAAATGAGTTAAAATCATGCGTCAGGACATTTCCGGGGATCCCTCTGATTTTTACATTATTGCGGCGGGATCTGTCTTCGAGGTCCATTGCTGTTCCTCTAGTGTATGGTCATGGGCATCCACCAGGTCATTCACCATTTCAGTCATCCGCACTATTTGTTTCTCAACAAGATGCACCTTCTGATCCATATATTGCATTTGCGAGGAGAATCTATTAAACATAGTTAGGATGTCATTATTAGGGGAACTCTGAAGGGAGACTAGCATCTCCTTCATGGTAGTGTTCAGGACGTTATAGTCCAGTTGGTGCAGGAGCTGTGTAATCACACGTCCATCTTGCTCGGCGGTTGGCCACCTAATTATAACAATTTTGATGATTATTGTCTGTTGATTTACCTATTCCTTTGTCTTGTCTCTATTTTCCCATCGTTTATTGTACGTGATTCAATCATGGCCAGTTTTTGTGGTGAATCCTGGGAGGGATTTATGTACAAGATACAATCAACTAAAAATACAGCAGATATAACTGAACCAGAATTGGATAAAGCCTTTTTGAGGCAAAACGTCTATTGGAGAAAAAGGTCAGAGTATTTTGGCATAAACACTATTTTGAAAAAATATTGTGAAAATCAGATTACCCCTTGGGGTTCGAGGATACTGATATTTCCGAATCTTAAAAAGATTAATGATTCACTTAAATCTAAATGGGAACACAATTTGCAAACATGCTCTTTTGAGATAATGACCATTTTATGTCGTCAATATGAAAGTGAAATTGTTGATTTAGATGTACAAATCAATGCTTGGTATGTTGAACTGGTTCTTGCAGTCTCTAGCCCCTGTTTATACAGAGGGAGAAAGATCAGCGAGAACACTTGGAGGAGTATACCTCTGATCTTATAAATGTTAAAGAAGGAAAGCTTATGACAATAATTATGCATATAAATGGATTGGGCCTAATTTCAATAGACCGTCTACTTCTACTCATACAGCACCTCAAAATGTCACTAACATGCCTAATATGTCCTCTGTTTCTTCAGCTGTCTCCAATCAATCCACGGTCTATTGGGTCCTCTCTCGCGATCGTCTGCCTGAAAAACGCAAGGGTGACCCGCAAATCGGCATTATCGGATTCACTTTCAGGCATTGGATCCACTGTTACACAATGTTTTTCCTACAAATTCTTCTACACTGGACATTGTCCGTTCATCCTTACTTTTGCAGTTATCACAATCTGATACTCCACATGTATCAGCTCCACTTTCGGCACAGCCGAATCGGGTGCTAGCACTGGCGCCACCTTTTACTCTTTCACCCAGTACTACAGACGGGTAAGCGAGTCTAACCTCTCGTCCTTATTTCCACAGAGCACTGCAAATCTTGACCCAAAGCTGGCTTCTATTTTTTTAGCCAAATCTCTGGATCATCCTCCCACCCCTATACCTTAATGCCGGATTCTTTTTCTGATTTGGATGTTGTGAATCTTTCATCGGTCATTCTGACCAAACATGAAATTGATGTACTTAAACTGGGTCTAACTTTTTGTCCTCCTACTAGTGGTGTTAAATTCCAGATGATTTACATTTGTTCGCCGGGAAACTCATGTTTAAAGCGCTCTATGATAAGTCCCCAATCGATTCCCAATCTATGTCCTTTGAACAAATTAAATATGGCGAAGATGAAATTCAGGCCATTGAAGATTTGATGGAACTATGGGAGTAGGGTCACGCTGATGATGTGTCCGTTGCCACATCAGCAGTGGGCATTTGTGCCCCTATGGTGAAATATATATATATCTCAATCTATTATTACCAACTTAATTCAGAGTATTATTCCTTGATTACTAAAGCCTTTTTAAAAGGGACTTATTAATTAAGATACTTGGAATTACCTAAATATCAAAGAACCCAAGATAGCGACCATGTATGCTCTCCCAATAGTGCATAAATCCTTGACCAATCCACCAGGAAGACCAATTGTATCCAGTTGTCAGAGCATTACGGAGAATGCCAGCGCCCTGGTGGATAAATATCTCCACCCCATGTGACGTCTTTGACTTCATATATCAAGGATACAATTGATCTATTGCAGACGATTGAAGGTACTTGTGTTCCTCCCAATACTTGGCTAGTTGCCATTGATATTGAAAGCCTATACAATGCGATTCGCCATGACAGAAGAATTTAAGTTGTGGGTAACCTTCTAAAAGACAGGGGCAGCTCTGCACATTCATTGTTGCGATGGGGACTAAGTGTGCCCCATCGTATGCCAACCTGTACCTGGGGGGGTGGGAGAAGGAATTGTTTTCACGAGATGACATATCGATGTACCTGTCCCGCGTTTTATCCTGGTACAGGTACATCAATGATGTGCTACTTCTATGGTCTGTTAGCAGGACAGAAATAAACCAATTCATGACCATCCTGACTGCCAATACCTACAATCTCAGGCAGCTTTTACATAGATAAAACCAAAAGGCCTTTCACATTGCAGCAGGAGCCGCGGTGGCGGTACAGCAGTGCGATTTTTAGTGCTGCTATACCATCGTATTTACCGCGGTATTCGGCCGCTAGCATAGAGGCGCATTGTGAGCGGTATTACCGCGGTTTCCCATTGATTTCAATGGGAAGGAGCGTTATAGGAGCGGTAAACACACCGCTCCTATACCGCAGCAAAGATGCGGCTAGCAGGACTTTTGGAGCGGTCCTACTAGCGCACGGCTTCAGTGTGAAAGCCTTCGGGCTTTCACATTGAAGACTACAGGGCAGGTTTTTTTCATGCGGTATAACAGCGCTATTTTTGGCGCTGTACTGCATGAAAAACGCCTCAATGTGAAAGGGGCCTTAGTGATAATGTTGGCCCTATCCACAAGCGACTTATGACCAGCACCGTTAGTCGCCATGTGGGTCGCGAGCACAACTTTGATGCAGATATGATTAAATTTACCGCTCTCGAACATGTACACGTAAGAGGTGGTGGCATTGACCGTATGCTTCTGCAACTTGAAACTAAATGGTTCCAACATTTAAATGCTACCTGCTACCCTGGCCTTAATGAATACATTAATTATAAATCCTTTCTTTAAGCGATAACAATATTCATATTAATTATGATTTAATAATTTCTAATAAAACATGTCTATTTACTGTAAGGTTCTCCACTAGGATCTCTCCCTCTTCCCACTCCCCAATTTCCATCCAGAGTTTATTGGGTATGTTTTTTCATGTCCTGTACTCTGGGAAATTTATTGTGGCCCTTTTTTTTTTTTTAGATTTGTTTTATTCAATTCAGATATAATTTACATTTAATTTCCAATAAGCGTACAAAAAGAATTACATTTAAAATGAATTCACATTACATTAACATAAATAACAACAATAACAACAACATAAATAACAACACTAACAATATGGGTCAATCCTACATCCTCCTGATTTTTTCACCTCTCTTCTACCTCTGCCCTCTTCTCTCCCTCCCCCCTCTCAAAAAGGGGAGAGAGAAGAAAAAGTGGGGTGGGAATAACCCTAGCCACAACTACCTATTAAAGTGCTGAGTGCCCAATTTCCCATTTCTTGTCCTTTAGTGACTGTGATCGCCATTTTTTTTTGTTATTATGAGGGGACGAGAGTGTCGCTCTCTTACCCTATTACCTATTTGCCTCTCTGAAAAAAAATACTATATTATTTAAAGTGCATTGTGTACAATTACCCCTTATCTTATCCTTTAATTAACTCCTGTGACTTTTCTGTATTTCTATTAATTTACAGAAAAAAAGGGGGGAGCCCCCCTTCCCACCCATACTATATTATTTAATGTGCATCGTGCATGTTTATCCCTTCAATTAGTTCCTGTGACTACTATACATTTCTATTATAAGGGGGCAAAAATATCCCCTTTTACCTCAAAATCTACTATCCTCCTTGTGAGGGGAAAAATGAGAGAGAAAAAAAAATGGGAGGGGGGGGGGGCACTACTCCTATATTAAAGCCAGACAAACCAAGGTTCCTTAGGTACTGCCTTCCCTTCCAATATAGCCCACAGAAACCAAAGACTGTCTAAACTCTGCCCAACCCCTCCAAGTTCCAATATCTCCACTGTTAGGTTCCTTATGTTGGTGCGTTACCTCCTCCATAATTCTTATCCTTTCTACCTCCCTCAACCATTTCAGTATCGACGGGGGATGCTTTTACCTCCACCTTTTCGGAATCAGTGTCTTGGCTGCATTTAGTAGAATTGGGATAATTGCTGTTTTATATTTCTTCCTAGGGATAGCCATAGCATGGAACAGACATTGCCAAGGGTTCAAGCCAATCTCAGTTCCACGGATTTCCTTGATTAACTCTAGTATTTGCACCCAGTATAGCTGGATCTTAGGGCACTGCCACCAAATGTGGGCATGAGTTCCCACCTCCCCACACTCCCTCCAACATAAAGATGACACCTGGGGATTTATCAAGTGTAGTTTTGCTGGGACATAATACCACTTAATTAATCATTTAAAGTTAATTTCTTTTATCCGTGCGTCAACAGATGTGGAGTGAACATAATCTAAAACTTTACTTCTCATGATTTCTGGCAGTGGCTGATTCAGTTCTAATTTCCAACTCTCCGTTGGGCACACGGCTCCTCGCTCTAGATGTGTCATCAGCAACTTTTAAATAGTAGAAATTCCATGCCTGTCTATCCCCATTTGATCAACTAATTTTTCCCATGAGTTCAGCCTACCAACCCCCCGAAGAGGTTTTGGGAAGGAGCCTACAAAATGTTGCAGTTGTTTGCATCTCCAGACTTCCCAAGGAGTGGACACATATCTTTCACGCAATTCAATTAACTTAGGACCTTCCCCCTCATAACATCCCTTAATCTCAAATAGGGAGATGTAGTCCATTTTAGATATAATTTATTATTTTTTCCCCGGTGGTAAAGTTATTTCCTGTTAAGGGCATTATGGGGCTGTTGTATTGTCCTTGTGTATTTTTAATTAACTTGTCCCATGTTCTTAATGCTTCTAGAGTAATCAAAGCCACTTCCTCCAAGGGACCTCTTGGGATCCAAATAATCTGTCCTAACGCAGATTTACAAATTTTTTCCTCCAACTCTACCCATTTTTTTTTTGCGAGGGCCATAACCCTCTGCAAAATTGCTGCTTCATGATATTTTTCAAGGTCCGGGAGGAATACCCCCTTCTCTTTGGATCTAGTTAATGTCCGAAAGGCGATATGGTTACTTTTATTATTATTATTCCACACAAATTTCTGTATTACCGATCTCAACGTTTTAAAATATGCCCCAGGAATATTTATCAGCAAACTTTGAAATATATACAGAGCTTTTGGGAGTATCATCATTTTGACCACACTTATCCTGCCAAATCATGACAGTCTATGAGCCGGATATCTTTTAGGCATATAGTTATCTTGATATAAATCTACAGTTGATCTCAACAGGAGTACTCCCGAGTACTCCCAAATATTTCAGACCTTTTTGTTTTCACCTGAAGGGATATAATTTTTGGAGAACCAAAATATTTAATATTTCCGTTTTTTCCATATTTACCTTTAAGTTTGATACATACCCATATTTTCCCAATTCCCCCATCATTTTTGGAAGGGTTTGCTATATACACTACAATGTTATCTGCAAAAGCGGATATTTTATATGCTTGACCCCCAACCTCTATACCATGAATTTCCTGATTAGCTCTAATAGATATTAACCACTTGTCATCTGCCCACCGTCAAATGACGGCGGGCAGACGACTCCATTATCCTGACATCACGTCATATGACGTGATGTCCCTTTAAAGCCGCGGGCGGGTGCGCGTCGCCAGCGGCGCGCGCGCGCACCCGCCGCTCTGCGGGGATCCCGTGCGAGTGCCCGGCAGCAACGATCGCCGCCAGGCACACGCGATTGCTCAGTAACTGAGCTGGGACGTGCAGCTCTGTATGTAAACACAGAGCTGCACGTCCCTGTCAGGGAGAGAGGAGATCGATTGTGTCCCTTGTACATAGGGACACAATCGGTCACCTCCCCCAGTCACCCCCCCTCCCCCCACAGTTAGAACACTCATAGGACACACATTTAACCCCTTCCCCGCCCCCTAGTGGTTAACCCCTTCACTGCCAGTCACATTTATACAGTAATCAATGCATATTTATAGCATTGTTCACTGTATAAATGTAAATGGTCCCAAAAATGTCAGAAAAGTGTCCGAAATGTCCGCCATAACGTCGCAGTCCCAATACAAAAATCGCAGATCGCCGCCATTAATAGTAAAAAAAAAAAAAAAAAATGCCATAAACTGTCCCCTATTTTGTAAACGCTATAAATTTTGCGCAAACCAATCGATAAACGCTTATTACATTTTTTTTTACCACAATTTTGTTTGGGAGCCACGTCGCACGACCGCGCAATTGTCAGTTAAAGCGACGCAGTGCCGGAAGCTTATATTTTGTCTGGGCAGGAAGGGGGTGTAGGTACACAGTAGGCAAGTGGTTAAAAAAGGCTCCAATGAGAGCACACAGAGCAAAGGGGATAGTGGGCAGCCCTAAAGTGTGCCATTAAAGAGCTTAAAACTTTCCGAGAGGGTCCCATTGACTTGAATTTGGGCTGTAGGGATGGAGTACAGAGCCTCTATGCATCTAATCATACAGGGTTCTATACCAAATTCATACAGAGTCTGCAACATAAAATCCCAGTCCAACCTATCGAAAGCCTTCTCGGCATCTATTGATAGGAACAGGGCTGGCCTTTTACTTTTCTTCGCTTCATGTATTAGGAGAACTGTTTTAGGATGTTATCTCTAGTCTCTCTACCGGGGACAAAGCCTGCTTGATCTTCCCTTATAAGTTCTGACATTTAAAGATTTAGTCTCTTGGCCAATATCCTCGCATAAATTTTCATATCCTCATTAATCAGGGATACTGGCCTAAAGCTAGAGCACAATGTAGGATCTTTTCCCTCTTTTGCTAAGAGGGATATATAGGCCCCTAATGCTTCTCCTCATATCTTAAGGCCTTCCTCTATAGAATTCATATATAAATGACAAAAAGGGGACAAAATTACAATAAATTTCTTAAAATATAAAGATTTATAACCATCAGGACCGGGACTTTTCCCTGCCTTACTATCTTTAATAGCCTGCTCTAGAGATATCCCTATCTAATCTTCTTGAATCATCTTCTTCTATTTCCAGCAGTTTTATCTGCTTCAGATATCTTCTTATCTTATCTGTTCTATCTTGTATATCCCCTGGATCCTGTAGGTCATTTACTTTATATAATAATTGATAGTACTCCTAAAGATTTTATTAATATCCCTAGTAGAATCTTTCATCTCTCCTATTTTATTTTTTATCTTTGCTATACAATTCGGATTCCTTCTAGGTTTAATCTGCCCTGCCAACAATCTCCTTGGTTTATTGCTGAATCTATACTGCTTTTTGGCCATTTTAATAAAAACTTGTTTAGTATCTAGCTCCAACATGTCTCTTAAAGCTTCCCGCTTTCCCGTCAGCTCCACCATTACCTCCCTGTCATTTACTCTTTTGTGTCTCTGTTCCAGCTCCTGAATTTCCTGTAGCAACAATTGTTTTTGGGCTATCCACATTTTTTTCCTCCTAGCCCCTTCTGCAATCAGGACTGTTGGGGCAATATTCTCTATATTGTTCTCTATAAAGAAGAGAGACAATCCCCTTCCAAACTTCCACTATAGCCTGATCATATAGGAGTGATTCGTCCAGCCTCCAGGATCTCTGCCTATCCGGTATATCTTTTAGTTCTAGGCTAACCACAATCGGAGCATGATCAGAGAGGGTGATCAATTTCACTTCTGCCTTCTAAGACCCGATGGTCTAGGAACACAGTCTATCCTTGAATATGAGGAATGTACATGGGAGTAATATATAAAGTCCCTCCCCTTCGGGTACAGGACTCTCCACGCCTCCACTATATGTTGCTGATGTAATTTTTATTTAACGGTCCTTAAATGTTTTCCCTCCGACCGGAGAGAAATAGGCTGGGTATCCAGACTTGGGTCAAAGACAAAATTTTAATCTCCTGCCATAATCACTTTTCCTTCTCTAAAATTTTCCAATTTTTTCAAAAAAAAAAATTTAAGTACAGACTAGGGTGAACATTAGGACAATAGATATTTACTAATGTATATTCTTTATTAAACAAATATCCCTTTACAAATAAAAACCTTCCTTCAGGATCCGATTCCATTGCTTTGAAAATAAATGGAGTATTCCTATTGAAACCCACAGCTACCCCCCTTGATCTCTTGTTGGGGGAATACCTGTGAACCCACACTGGGAAGCCTATAGAGTTCAAACCCACCCTAGATGAGTACTTAAAATGAGTCTCTTGCAAGAAAAATATATTTGTTGCCCAACCTTTCAATTCCTGCAATATTTGGTGGTGTTTACCAGGGCTATTTAGACTTCTGACATTGTAGGTAACTATCTTTAAGAAGGATACCTCCAGCTGGAGGATAGGCTGCAACACCTGTTAGGATCATCTGCTTCTGCAGACCCAGTTCCAGCTTCTACCAGCTCCACCCACGCACGTTCCTCTGTGGCTCCTACGATGGTGTTCCCTCCTCCAGAACCCCGAGTTCCCATCCCTGAACGATTTTCCGGTGATTGGAAAAAGTTTAGATCCTTCAAGAATGCCTGCCTATTGTACCTAGCCTTGCAGCCGCGGACTTTTGCTTTAGAAACTGTAAGGCCCCATACACACGAGCGGACAGATTTGTTCAAATCTGTCCGTCCGACAGATTTGAACAAATCTGTCTGCTGGGATTTTGGTTTGCTCGCGTGTACACACGAGCAAACCAAAATCCCCGCCAGCAGACGGCGCGCTGACGTGTCGGTGACGTGGCGGTGACGTTGATGCCGCCACGTCACCGCACCAGAAAGTAAAACACTTCCGCGCATGCGCCGAATCCATTCGGCGGCGGTGCGGGACGACATGTCTGCTGGTAAGTGTACTAACCAGCAGACATGTCGGGCGTACACATTCCCACCCGATAGATTTCAAAGCATGCTTTGAAATCTGTCGGGTGGACAAATCTGTCCGCTAGCCCATACACACGATCGGAAATGTCTGCTGAAACGGTCCATCGGACCGTTTTCAGCGGACAAATTCGATCGTGTGTACGCGGCCTTAAGGTCGGGTTCCTCATCTCCCTCCTGTCCGACGAACCCCAGACCTGGGCCCACAGTTTATGGGAGCAAAGGAGTCCTATAAACAAAAGGTGATGGAATTTTGGGCCCAGCCCTTTCTGACCACCCACAGTTCATTTACAGAAAGGCCCCTTCCCTTAGGGATTGTTTAGCCCCTGGGGTGGTTGATCCACCGATTATAGTTCAGCCTAAACCTTTTAGTTTTTTGTCAGTCTTTTATGCCTGTGGTCGCTGTGCGACATGCAAGCATGTTAAAGCCAACATTAAAAATGGAAATCATTTTGTTCCTCAGTTACACAGATTGAATATCCTATCAAGCAGTTGATCACATGTACTACAGTAGGTGTAGTTTACATGCTTGAATGCGAATGTGGCCTGCAATATGTGGGGCGCACTTCTTGTGCACTCCATGAAAGGGTAGGAGAGCACATTAGCAATATAAAGAGAGGAATCCAAACTCATAGTGTCTCCAAACATTTCAGGAATCATCACCGAGATCCTAAAGGCCTGAAATTTTGGGGGATCGAGAAAGTTTCTAAGCACTGGCGGGGGGGACACTATATCCGCCAATTGAGTCGTCGTGAATCCTATTGGATTTACGAGACCAAAGTTTCCCCGCCAGCAGGCTTAAATGTTGAATTTGATTTAAATTGTTTTATTTCTAATGGGTAATCTTTTATTTTTTATTTTTAAGAGGTCATGTTTATGTTACAGTTATATTTTGTTAATTTTATCAATTGTGTACCTGATAATTTTATGGTTTATTTAATGAGGGTATTTTGTGTTCAGAGCGATCGCGGATGACGTAATTTTTCATATATATTTTATATATGTGTAATTTTTATATTTAATTTTTGTATTTTTTATACAATTTTTAAGCATATGTTCGTAAGACAATTTTTTGCGAATATTTTACAAAGGGGTTAAATATATAGTATGCATTGGACATTGGTGTTTATCATATTATTTGATTGTATGTTGTAGTGACAGGGTTCTTGCTTCCCGCTTTTTACATACATCACCCTCTTGTCCGTTAATTTTATATTTTAATTAACCACTTCTGACCGGCCCCACGTCCAAAGACGTCATTTTTTTGAAGATGGATATCTCGGTAACGGCAGCAGCTGCTGCCACAACCGAGATATCCATCTCTTCGTGGGGCGGTCCTGTTAACGATAACGGTGGTCATCGCGGCGGATTCGCCGGGAGATCGCCGTTACCGGCGGCGGGAGAGGGTGCCCCCCCTCCCGCGGCTCTCCCGCGCCCTCCACCGCTTACCGTCGGTAGCGGCGGAGGCGATCGGGTCCGCTCGTCGTCTGTCCGGGGATGTGACTGAGGGAAAAAATGTCCCTCAGCCGTCCCCCTCCCTCTGCTGGGCGGAAGTGACGTCAAAACGTCATTTCCGCCCAGCGTCTTAAAGAGACATTTAATTTGTTTACATTTTGACTTTTTTTTTTTTTTTTTTTTTTTTTTTTTTTTTGCATTTAAGCCTGAATATGAGATCTGAGGTCTTTTTGACCCCAGATCTCATATATAAGAGGACCTGTCATGCTTTTTTCTATTACAGGGGATGTTTACATTCCTTGTAATAGGAATAAAAGTGATCATTTTTTTTTTTTTTTCCAGTGTTTAAAATTATAAAATAAATAAAAATAAAAACGAAAACCAAAAAAAAAATTTTTTAAAGTGCCCCGTCCCGACGAGCTCGCGCGCAGAAGCAAACGCATACGCGAGTAGCGCCCGCATATGAAAACGGTGTTCAAACCACACAAGTGAGGTATCGCCGCGATCGTTAGAGCGAGAGCAATAATTCTAGCCCTAGACCTCCTCTGCATCTCAAAAAATGCAACCTGTATAATTTTTTAAACGTCGCCTATCGAGATTTTTAAGGGTAAAAGTTTAACGCCATGCCACGAGCGGGCGCAATTTTTAAGAGTGACATGTTGGGTATCATTTTACTCGGCGTAACATCATCTTTCACAATATATAAAAAAATTGGGCCAAATTTATTGTTGTCTTATTTTTTAATTCAAGAAAGTGATTTTTTTCCAAAAAAAGTGCGCTTGTAAGACCGCTGCGCAAATACGGTGTGAGAAAAAGTATTGCAATGACCGCCATTTTATTCTCTAGGGTGTTAGAAAAAATATATATATAATGTTTGGGGGTTTTAAATAATTTTCTAGCAAAAAAAACTGTTTTAGTCTCGTAAGCACCGAATATGAAAAACAGGCTCGGGGCTGAAGTGGTTAATTATAGGTCGATTCTTTCCATCTAGTCAGTGGCCAGATTGGTGGTATTGTTTTTTGATTTTTTTTTTACTTTTATATTGAGGGGACTCAGGGATTCCCCACAAGCCCTGAGGCTCCAAAAGGAAAACGTGGGCGGGGAGGACTATATCGGTACTATGTAGGTTGGTTGCAAACAACCAGAATAATTTACATTGGGTAAATTTTAGAAAATGTATTCACATAAAGATATCAAACAAGATAAAAAATACATAACATTAAAATACAATACAAACACATTTGACCACAATCAGGTCACCGGTTGTGCAATCCCTTCCATTGAAAAGGTGGAATATCGGTGAAGGAATTGGAGTCATGAGACAGTTTGCAACCAACCTACATAGTACCGATATAGTCCTCCCCGCCCACTTTTTCCTGTTGGAGCCTCAGGGCTTGTGGGGAATCCCTGAGTCCCCTCAATTTATATTAGAATACTAGGACGATGGTACACCCCCTATTCGACTGTATTTTCTCAATTATAAAAGGTTAAATCATATTTTTACTTTTATATTAGCGGTTATTAATCAGTGCCTGTTTGCTGACACTGTCTTAAGCAGCTCTGATATGAGACGTGAGCCAGTATGGGCTGCGTGCGTCGGATGGTCCGATTGGATAAGGTTGGTTGTCATGACATCACCCCAGCTATCTCTTTGCCCTACGCTGAGGAAGTCCCGCCCATGGGACATAATGTGTACGAGGGGGAGGAGTTGCTTATGACATTACCCGCGATCACCACTGTATGCTGTACACACTTGTTAGTATCTTCCGACTGTGAGCCTGCACTCGGCTGAGAGTGCTGACACATGCGAGTGTACTGTTATTAATAGACACTGGAGGATAATCTGAATAAACTGCCCCCTAAGATTAACCTCCGCTGTGCTAGAAGAAATCCCTAGCAGCTGTTTAAATGTAAAATATGGAAGTTGATATAGGTGAAGTCACTTGGAATGGAGTGTATACCTATAAACAGCGCTGTGAAATGTGTACAAATCATTAAATGACAGTGAATAATAATAATATCAACAAAAGTGTGAAATAAACTACCAACATAAATTTATAGTGTTGGAAGTGAATTAAACAATGAACTCGTGCACAAGAAAGAGTGAAAAAATAAAGAAGAAAAAAATGTCCATATGTTCAGATAATAAATCTTCTTCCACCACACCTCCGGTGTTCAGTGCATCCGTCACCCGTCAGAGTGCTCACTCACCAAATAAAGATGCCGCACACTCTCGTGTGCAGGCAAACCTGCTTATAACAACCAAACTCTTCAACTTCACGATCCAAGGATGATCCACACTACTCCACATAAAGTGAAAATAAAATGGAGCACAATAGTGTAATAACGTAAAAACATTTAATGCACTAAAATTGCAAGCAAAGTTACACTCACAAACGCCTGTGTAAAAACAGCATTGGATCACATCACTTGTCCAGGTAACATTTCCAAACACACAGATTGACAGGACATCATGCGTTGGCAATTCGGTCATGGCGGACCCCCAATATACTATATGGAATCTCACCGCTCCGCAGCTTCCGTCTGATGGAAAAGTTGCTGAGTAGATAGGTATAAAAGTGGAAGCAAACAAAAAACTCCAAACGTCACTCAGGATGCTTAAAAATGTGTCACGTATGGTTCAAACACTCTCTCTTAGGCCACGCCCCGACATGTTTAGTCGTTACCGACTTACTCATGGGATTGGTCGACGAGTGAGTGTGTCTCCCTAAATTAGGAGTATTCATCTAAATGTCCCCGCCCTATTGATTACTTACAGCCGTTCCTTCCTCCAATTCCAGGAGTGTCCTCCCATCATCTCTCCGTCAGGGTGGAAGTGACGTCAAACGACGGGCGTCATTTACAACCAATCGCAAGCAGACACCGCCATAACTAAGGGCAGGTGTCTAGCGATGCGCGGTGAGGGCGGAAGTGACGACAACTCACGTATCAGATGTGAGTGAGTAATCTGGGCTTTCACCGCAAGCTGGCGGAGATGACATGCTATCAGCGGTTATGTAGCTGATTGGTCAACTCGGCTGCCGTTGTAGAGGTGAAAGGTCTTGGCTGTTCTCCTTAACACCATGATGTAAATTTGGATTAAACGGAGAAAACTACAAGGGGAAATGGATTTGTCAGATCATCTATCAAGACGGGTGTCCCCGTAACCAAATTGCCCCCCACACAGCTTTTACATCTACATTAAGAAAACAGATTAATGTTGCATCATCCAAATTTCTTTAAATGTGGCACTGCAGAAGACATATCATGTATATCACTAAAAACATATAGAAATATATACATATATAACACGAACATGGATGAATGTTACTATCTAATGTAAATAGTAATAATTTAAAATCTAAAAATAAAATTAAAAATATATATAGATCCCTCACTGGTATATCATATAGGTGAAAAGCAGGTAACCATATTAATTCTCAGTGATTATGGTGTTTTGAATTATATACCACAAGCTGACTAGCCATGTAAAAGGAATCAGTACCTGTCATACACATTGGGGCTGATTTACCAAGCCTGTGCGCCATGACTCATGGTGCACAAGCAGGAGTAAAACTGTTTTTGACATTTACAAAAGAAACACGCTGCCAGTTCAGCGTGTTTCCTCATTTACTAAACTGCCTAATGCGCCCAGGAGAGGGCGCACGGCACGCCAGTACAGAGCTGGCGTGCGGCATTTAGTTATGTAAACATCGGGGATTCGGGCGGGAGTTTATTAGGGGAGGGAGGGGGGTGATGCAGGGGAAGTGTAGTGACATGTGTTTAAACGTGTGTGGCGGGCCGAATTGAAAGCGAAAGTGACTTTTGGGACCCGATCCCCATGCGCTTGCAAAGTACGCCAGAACCTCGGAAGGTTCATTTGCATACTGGGCATGCGCAGAGGGAAAAAATCGGGGCTTTCCGCGCGCCTCTTCAGTATGCCGGGAAATTCTTGGTAAATACCAAGGGGCGTAGCAGTGTTTGCACTGCCTGAAGCGACGCACGGGAAGCTCCGAGCTGTTCTCGGGCTGCGCTGACACTGAAGGGGAACTCCGCACCAAATTTCAAATTTGAAACCGGCGCGGCTTCCCCCCCAGGGGTACAATAGGCTCTTCGGCTTGGTCCGGAACGTGAGGGGTTAACCCACGCCAAAATCGGCGTGGGGTTCCCCCCCAGATCCGTACCAAGCCCTCATCCCAGGCATGCAGTCTGGCTGGACAGGAATGGGGGTGGGGACGAGCGAGCGCCCCCCCCTCCTGAGCCGTACCAGACCACATGCCCTCGACATGGCACTGCCCCCCCACCCCAAAGCACTCTTGTCCCCATGTCGATCGGGACAAGAGCCTCTTCCCGACAACCCTAGCCATTGGTTGTCGGGGTATGCGGGCGGGAGCCAATCAGAATCTGGGAGCCCCCTTTAATAAGGCGGCCCCCAGATTTCGGGCCCCCACCCTATGTGAATGAGTATGGGGTACATCGTACCCCTACCCATTCACCTGGTGAAACATTTTTTAACTTCGAGGGTCTTCCGCCGCCGCCCCATTCGATTTTTTCTTTTTTTCTGCCTGGATGAGGGTCGTACATCCCATCCAGGACTTGGACGTGGCGGGCATCTCGTCGCTGTCTTCCGCCGGGGAGAGAGACACCCACCGATGCTCTCCGCCATGTTCGGCCAGGCCCCCACCCCAAATTAAGCTCTTTCACATCCGGGGGGGCCGGCGGAAATGCCGGAGAACAACGGGGGTGTCGCCCCACCTCGGGCTCCTCCGCTTCTGCCTGGCTCCTCCCGAGGCCAGGGCTTCTTTCGCCATCTTCCGCCGGAGGGCGCCACTCTCCGGGCTTCTCGTCGCTGTCTTCCGCCGCGGGGCACCACCCGCGGGGGCCAGGCCTTCTCGTCGCTGTCTTCCGCCGCCGCCCCCTTCGATTTTTTCTGCCTGGACGAGGGTCGTACATCCCATCCAGGACTTGGACGTGGCGGGCTTCTCGTCGCTGTCTTCTGCCGCTTTCTACCGGAGTGAGGGTCGTACATCCCACCCCGGATTTCTTCGCCGGCTTCTGCCTGGCTCCTCCTGGGGCCAGGGCTTCTCGTCGCTGTCTTCCGCCACGGGGTGACACTCGCGGGCTTCTTCTTCCATTCGATGTTGACACGGCGAGGTCCGGCGCTGAAATGCCTTCTGAGCGGCGGGCACCGACTTATATTGGCATAGGGTGTGGGCGTGGTTATGCCAACATGTGACCTTAACCCATGTGACAGTGATGTGATGTGACATCACTGTCACATGGGTTAAGGTCACATGGTGGCATAACCACGCCCACGCCCTATGCCAATATAAGTCGGTGCCCGCCGCTCAGAAGGCATTTCAGCGCCGGACCTCGCCGTGTCAACATCGAATGGAAGAAGAAGCCCGCGAGTGTCACCCCGCGGCGGAAGACAGCGACGAGAAGCCCTGGCCCCAGGAGGAGCCAGGCAGAAGCCGGCGAAGAAATCCGGGGTGGGATGTACGACCCTCACCCCGGTAGAAAACGTCGGAAGCCCGCTGCCCTTCCTCCATAAGCAGGAGCGGCAGAAGACAGCGACGAGAAGCCCGCCACGTCCAAGTCCTGGATGGGATGTACGACCCTCGTCCAGGCAGAAAAAATCGAAGGGGGCGGCGGCGGAAGACAGCGACGAGAAGGCCTGGCCCCCGCGGGTGGTGCCCCGCGAAGCCCGCTGCACTTCCTCCATAAGCAGGAGCTTTGTGGTGAAGGGGGCAGCGGCAGAAGACAGCGACGAGAAGCCCGCCACGTCCAAGTCCTGGATGGGATGTACGACCCTCGTCCAGGCAGAAAAAATCGAAGGGGGCGGCGGCGGAAGAAAGCGACGAGAAGGCCTGGCCCCCGCGGGTGGTGCCCCGCGGCGGAAGACAGCGACGAGAAGCCCGGAGAGTGGCGCCCTCCGGCGGAAGACGGCGAAAGAAGCCCTGGCCCTCGGGAGGAGCCAGGCAGAAGCGGAGGAGCCCGAGGTGGGGGCGACACCCCCGTTGTTCTCCGCTGTTTTCGGCCGCCCCCCCCGGATGTGAAAGAGCTTAATTTTGGGGTGGGGGCCCGGTCGAGCATGGGTGGGTGTTTCCCCCCCCGGCAGAAAACGGCTAGAAGACCGAGGAGTGGCAATTTTTTTATTGAAAATTCTACGACCAAAAATGTATACAGAAAAAAAAAACAATTAAACCAAAACGACCCTCTGCCACAATACATTTTCTTTACATACAAATATTATCCCACCATGCTATACATATACCATCTATACATCACTAAGAATTAGCACCAATACCTGCCCCACCCACTTGCATTTTTATACTCTTTAGTCATTACCACTTCCCAAGTACCAAAGCAACCCTCTACCACTAAACATTTTCTTTACGTACAAACATTATCCCACCATACTATACATATACCATCTGCACATCACTAAAATCGCACCAATACCTGCTCCAATAACTTGCATTATTATACTCTTTAATCATTTCCACTTCCCAAGTAACCCCAACCCCTAAAACATACATACTTCTATTATGCATAAACAAATAAAACAAAATCATAACCCTAACCCTCCCCAAAACTTTAAAATCTACGCAACTACGCAATTGTACATACACATGTTACCACATTACTGCATTTTTTTTTTTTTTTTAATAAAATTACTCATTTACTTCCATCAGCACAATCCCCTGCAACCATACCCCCACCAGAATCCACCACAGGATCCAAGGTGGAAAACCTGTTCTGCAGGGCTATACCAGGGGGAGTCTGGGCACTACTTGTCGCCCCAACTCCACCTTCTGGAGAGGAAACACCCGGACCAGGACCTGACCCAGAACTGGGGATCACCCCAGGACTGCTTTTACACCGCCCCTTTCCCACCGCCACCCAAACATTGCTCATACACATGTTACCACATTACTGCATTTTTTTTTTTTTTTTTTAATAAAATTACTCATTTACTTCCATCAGCACAATCCCCTGCAACCATACCCCCACCAGAATCCACCACAGGATCCAAGGTGGAAAACCTGTTCTGCAGGGCTATACCAGGGGGAGTCTGGGCACTACTTGTCGCCCCAACTCCACCTTCTGGAGAGGAAACACCCGGACCAGGACCTGACCCAGAACTGGGGATCACCCCAGGACTGCTTTTACACCGCCCCTTTCCCACCGCCACCCAAACATTGCTCATACACATGTTACCACATTACTGCATTTTTTTTTTTTTTTTTAATAAAATTACTCATTTACTTCCATCAGCACAATCCCCTGCAACCATACCCCCACCAGAATCCACCACAGGATCCAAGGTGGAAAACCTGTTCTGCAGGGCTATACCAGGGGGAGTCTGGGCACTACTTGTCGCCCCAACTCCACCTTCTGGAGAGGAAACACCCGGACCAGGACCTGACCCAGAACTGGGGATCACCCCAGGACTGCTTTTACACCGCCCCTTTCCCACCGCCACCCAAACATTGCTTTTACTCTCCTTACCTGGCTGAGAAGGCAAGTCTACAACTGGCTGGGGATCTCTAGGAACCTTACCCCTTCTGCCCTTACGAACAGGTCTCGTACTAGGGGTATCAGAATCAGAGAAACGACCCGCCTCTTGATCCCCCCCACCACCAGACACAGGGACAGAGGACCCAGACCAAGTAGGAATGGGCTGCGAATCCCGAGAAGGGGGATGCAACACCACCCTAGGCATCTTAGCCTTGCCACGAGATACCACAGATTGCACCAAAGGGGCCTTACCCCTCCCCCCAGATTTTAAAGGGGAAACTCTCGAGCCGCCCAACTTATGACCCAATCTTCCTGACGATGGCCCCGGACTCCCGGAACCCATCACAAAAGACTGGCTCTCAAGAGTCACTGCGCCAGCCAGCTGGAGCGGGGCAGGAGGCCCGGCCGACGAAACAACCGGAAGCACAGACTCCCTAGACCCCCCAGGCCCCGCAGGGGGAGACACCCCCCCAACAGGTGCCCGAAAGGCCGAGGGGCACTGGCTAAAAACGTGCCCCATAACACCGCACAGATTGCATTGAAATTTATTGCACCCGCTGGCCAAGTGCCCAGCTTCATTACACTTTGTGCAAAAGGGTTCCCTACAGTCCCTACTGAAATGCAAAGGACTGTTGCATCTAAAACAGAGCTTAGGTTGCCCTGGATAGAATGCAAGGATCCTATCCCTCCCAATATAACCTGACGCAGGCACATGTGTCACTGATAACCCGATGCGTCTAAGCCTTACTGAGACAGACCAGGCACCAGTCCAGATCCCCTTGGCATCCAAAACTTTCCCTGGCGGGGCCATCACCTGGCCGTACCGCCCCAACCATGTTGTGATATCTTCTGCGGGAATAGATTCATTTCTAACCAGGACTGACACCCTTTTTATTTCTTCCTGTCTAGACAGGGGGACTGCTCTAAAGGATTTCCACGAGGACTGATTCTTCACCACCTCCCGTCTGGAGATAAAACTCTCCATTAAGACGGGGGTACCAAAACTTACATCATACTCCAGGGAGCCCGAGGGGTGGATAACAGCAAAGATGTCTGATGCCTTAAACCCAAGGGCCAACACCATATCCACCACCTCGTCTCTCCCCGGAGGACGACCAAACTCTTCCAACCAGCGCAGCTGCACAACATTATGGCGCTTACGCTCCACTCCCCCCACCCTAGTGGCAGCTGGCACTGAGCCCCTAAAAGCCATCGTACCGTGGGCACTATAAAAACGCCCAAGCTGCACCCTGCCACCAGTGACATCTGCAAAAGACAACCCCACTTTTAGGGCCTACATAACCCCGGCCTCCTGGGACCCACTGATTTGGGGAGGAGGCGGGGGGAGATCAGAAACAACAACATTGCTAGAATCAACATTATCAACAGCTATACTTAAGTCTTTCCCAGGGGCCCCGGGCACAGCAGGTGCACAAGCACCGGAAACACCCCCAGCAGAAATAATTGCTGCCGGAGGGGTCCCCGCACCGCCCAGAGGACCCACTTGGGGCTGACCCGTATGCTCCAAAACCCCAGAGGGTACCCCAATGTCATGAAAACCAGTACTCTGGTCCGCTTTAGTTGGCTCACCCTCCAGCAGCCGTATGTGGTCCATCGCAAGACATGGGCTAGTTATACTACCCTGCTCGCAATCACCCCACTCCATGCGCTGGGGGGTCATCGCCACGGACTCAGAAACTGAAGGGCCGGAGGGGGAAACCACAAGAGGCACCCCACCACCCGGCAGCAGGTCCACAGGAAAAGATGACCCAACAGTCTCCGCAACAGTGGCCACCCCCAAAACCCGGGATGAGACAATAGTAGATATCTCACCCCTCACAGTGTCCTCGGCAGAAATCCCACGATCCATGGCACTCACACCCGCGGAACCGTCCTTCATTGCTCCATCCTTCTCAGCAACAGCCTCCACAAGTCCCATCTCCTCACCCGCAGCTGTCCCGGGATCCGCTACTTCCGGCTCCACACCTTCAGCGGTAACCCCGCAACCCGCGGTATTCACTTTCGCGGCCATACCCTCCGGCTCCACACCCGCAGCGGCAGTCCCGCGACCCGCGGCATCCACCGCAGCAGTAGCCTCGCGACTCGCGGCACACACATTCGCGGCAATACCCGCCGCGACTTCGTCCTGCGTTCCTCCAACCTCCATGACTTCCTCCTCGTCCGCAGCAGCCCCGGGACCCGCCACTTCCGGTCCCGCGGTGATCGCGGGGGATCCGACCAGGCCTCCAGGCTGGGCGCCCCCTGATGGCAAAGGGGAAATTGGCACCTCAGCCTGGGAGCTACGGCGAGCAGCCTGGCTTCCCTTATCACAAACCTCCATCAGGCGTTCCTCCAACTCATCCATCTCATCAGTGTCCATAGTAGACTGATCCAACAGCCGGTTCCAATAAATGATATACTCACTCAGGGTCGTTTTCAATGTCTGAACACTCAGGCGATAGCCCTTCCGCTTCTTTTTGCCCACCCGATCTCTGGCTGTTCTTAAGCGTGCCAGGTCTTCATGCACTACCACCAAAAAGTCCATAAGCCTTTCCAAGACTGCATAGACTTCCATCCGACGGCCTGTAGCTTCAAAATCACTTTCACCTGGCTGCTGCTCCTGCCATGCAGAGAGAGCAATCTGGGACTCCAGATACCTGAGATCCTCATCTGATGGTCTCAAACTCTCCACTGTCCTTGAAATGGTATCCGATCCCTCCACAGGCATAGCTTCTCTCACCGCCCGGGAAGTAGAGCCTCCCCCTGGGCTGATAGCTTCCATGGCTCTCTGGAAGTCCAGAGAGCCTCACACACACGCCCTCAAGACCGAGGAGTGGCGACGCCCCCGTTGTTCTCCGCCATTTCCGCCGCCCCCCCCCGGATGTGAAAGAGCTTAATTTGGGGTGGGGGCCTGGCCGAACATGGCGGAGAGCATCGGTGGGTGTCTCTCTCACCGGCGGAAGGCGGCGGCGAAGACCGGGGGGGGGGGTAGGTGTACCCCCCCGGCGGAAGGCGGCGAAGACCGGGGGGGGTAGGTGTACCCCACCGGCGGAAGGCGGCGGCGAAGACCGAGGAGGGGTTTCGCCCCCGTTGTTCTCCGCCATTTCCGCTGGCCCCCCCGGATGGGAAAGAGCTTAATTTGGGGTGGGGGCCTGGCCGAATATGGCCGAGAGCATCGGTGGGTGTCCCCCCCCGGCGGAAGGCGGCGGCGGAGACCGGTGCGGGGCTGGAGCCCCCCCCCGGCAGAAAACGTCTGGAAGACCGAGGGGCTCCGCCCCCCGTTGTTCCCTGCTGGTTTCGGCCGGACCCCCCCGGATGTAAAAGAGCTTATTTTGGGGTGGGGGCCTGGCTGGACATGGCGGAGAGCATCGGTGGGTGTCCCCCCCGGCAGAAAACGGCGAAGCCCGGGGCCCAATGGGCTGGTGGTGGGGGGTCCCGGCAGAAGACCCCCAGAGCTGACTAATAAATTATTTTTTTCTGTGTGGTTTATTTGTGTTTACACTTTTCCACCCGGTGACTGGGTAGGTGTACGATGTACCCCATACTCATTCACATAGGGTGGGGGGCCAGAATCTGGGGGCCCCCTTATTATAGGGGACTCTCAGATTCTGATAAGCCCCCCGCCCGCATACCCCGACAACCAACGGCCAGGGTTGTCGGGAAGAGGCTCTTGTCCCTATCGACATGGGTACAAGAGTGCTTTGGGGTGGGGGGTGGCAGTGCCCCCCTCCCCCAAAGCACACACTCCCCCATGTCGAGGGCATGTGGTCTGGTACGGCTCAGGAGGGGGGGGGGCGCTCGCTCGTCCCCACCCCCATTCCTGTCCGGCCAGACCACGTGCCTGGGAGAAGGGTTTGGTCTGGATCTGAGGGGGAACCCCACGCCGTTTTTGGCGTGGGTTTAACCCCTTATGTTCCAGATCAAATCTAAGAGCCTGTTGTGCACCTGAAGGGGGACCCCCACGCCGTTTTTTTTTAAAATTTGGTGTGGAGTTCCCCTTTATCCCGGTCCTGTCAGGGGGGGGGATGCCTGCTCGTCTGTCCCTAAAATGTATGAACAGCGATCTGTCATTTCCCCTAGACAGTCCCACCCCCTTTACAGTTAGAACACACCCAGGTAACATAATCAACCCCTTCCGCGCCCCTAGTGTTAACCCCTTCCCTGCCAGTGTCATTTTTCTAGTAAGCAATGCATTTCTATACTATTGCTCGCTAGAAAAATGCCAAATCTCACAAAAATGGGTCCGCCACAATGTCGCAGTAGCCAGAAAAATCAATGATAGCCACCATTACTAGTAAAACAAAAAATTATTCCTAAAAAACCCATAAGACCAACCCCTACTAATAACTTTTGCCCAAACAATCAAACGCTTATTGTGATTTTTTGGAACCAAAAATATGTCGAAGAATACTTATCGGCCTAAACTGAGGGCAAAAATGTTTTGAATATATTTTGGGGGAGATTTATTATAGCAAACAGTAAAAAAGATGTCTTTTTATTTACCAAATTGTCGCTATATTTTTGGTTCAAGCAAAAATAAGAAAAAACGCAGAGGTGATCAAATACCACCAAAAAAAAAAAAAATTTAATTTTTTTTGGGGGGAAAAATGAGGACGCCAAATTTGTTTGGGGGCCACGTCGCACAACCACGCAATTGTCAGTCAAAATGACGCAGTGTTGAAATACAAAAACTGGCCCCGTCAGTGACCTGTAATATGCTCTGGGGCTCAAGTGGTTACAAATTAAGTATACACTAAAGTTAGCCCAATTTATGGCCATAATGTGAAAGATGATGTTACACCGAGTAAATAGATACCCAACATGTTACACTTTAATATTGCACACACCCATGGAATGGCGCCAAACTTCAGTACTTGAAAATACCCATAGGCAACACTTTTTTTATTTATTTTCAGGTTACCAGTTTAGATTTACAATAATGACAATGACTCAGTATAATCGCGTCTGTTCAAATGAACAGAAAAGAAAAAACTGAACCTAGCGCACAATGGCTGTTAAAAAAGACACTGAAATCAATCTGTCTCTGTACAAAGGTCAGCAGTAAAAGCGGCTGTTATAAAATAAAAATCTGTATGAAGGGATATGTACACAAAATTAATGTTCTAAACGTTTCATCAATCTATAGCACATTAACAGCGCTAACTGGTTCATAACCTGATCTCAGAACCTGAAAATGTGAATTAACACACCCTGCTTTTGAGAACCACAAGAAATACCAAAAAAATGCATGTGAACGCATGTATATAAGCGCATTGGGTATGCAACCTTATATCAAAAGTACACGCGTTCTAGTCACTACAAAATGAATCAGTAAGTGCTACTGAAAATGCATATGTGATTAAAATAAAAATGAAAATAAAAATGCATGTGAACGCATGCATATAAGCGCATGGGTATGCAACCTTATATCAAAAGTACACGCGTTCTAGTCACTACAAAATGAATCGGTAAGTGCTACTGAAAATGCATATGTGATTAAAATAAAAATGAAAATAAAAGTGAAATAAAATGATATGACATATATAAAAGTTATGCTGTTATTAGCACAAGTCCATGAATAAGTCATATATATCAAGATATGGAGAGCTCTTGAATTAATAGGTTCCTGTAATTTAGGCTTGCATCAAATAAACAGAATATTTGCCTCGACGGGATCCCCCAAGAGGACCTCACTCACCAGATAGACGAGATAGTTGTGCAGTCAGACACCTGTTGTTTCACACACGGCTGAAAGGCTCCTCTCTAATTCCTCTCATCTCTGGTCAATGTAAAGTGCACTAATCCTCCCATAGACGTATGATCATGTAAGGAAAGAAGAGATACTCCACATAGTGTAAAACTGGTTCTCAAAAGCAGGGTGTGTTAATTCACATTTTCAGGTTCTGAGATCAGGTTATGAACCAGTTAGCGCTGTTAATGTGCTATAGATTGATGAAACGTTTAGAACATTAATTTTGTGTACATATCCCTTCATACAGTTTAGATTTACAGAGGAGGTCTAGTGCTAAAAGTATTGCGCTCGCTCTAACGTACGCTATGATACCTCACATGTGGGGTTTGAATGGGGGTTCAATATGTGGGCGGGACTTACACATTTAAGGCCCGCCCACATATGGAAACATCCTTCAAACCACACATGTGAGATATCATAGCGTGCGTAAGAGCGAGAGGAATACTTTTAGCACTAGACCTCATCTGTAAATCTAAACTGGTAACCGGAAACATAAAAAATGCTGCGTGTTCGCTTCTGACTGCGAGCTACTAGGGACAGGGGCGTTTAAATTATTATTATTTATGTTTGTTACGTAAAAATTCTATAAGACCTCCCCTTCAGGTTGAAAAGCATCAGTTCAGGGGGACCAAAAAATAAATAAAACACCTCTAATGATTTCATCCGCCATTGCAGATTTGATTCTGGTACTGCATTTCGAGTGAACTGGGCATGCTCGAACACTTAGAAAAATAAGCTGGTTGTCTGAGCCTGAAAATGACATGCATCTTTCTGAGCATGCTCAGAAAGCTGTTTTTTTGGCTTAGTAATTTAAGGACATCCTTAACAGGTGTAAGCAGTTACAAGCGCACACAAACTAGAGGCTGACATTTCTTCATGTGTTTCCAATTAGTTCATTAGCACACATGTTATAAAAAGCGTGGATAGTGCACGTGTCAGCTGCCCTCAGAGGGGGCAGATTTGCTGGCTGGAAGTAATGGCGGAGCGAAACAGAGATGTTTTGGAGCAAGTTTTTTGATGTTTTGTCTGCTGCATAATTTTGCTAAATGTTTCTCAAGATGTTAATGACTAATGTTTTAATCCTGTGGGTCCATACTGTTATTTCAAAAGCATGATTTATTTTCCAATGACTGTGAAATAAACGTTGGTCTATTTTGTTTTTAGTTTTTTTTATATTTTTTTGGTGTGTTTATTTGTAATTTTTTGTTTTGCTTTCCTTGTTTTGTGGACCAATAAAATTACTTTCAAATTTTGAAGTTTGTTTTGTGATATTTTTTTCATGCTATGGATTTCAACCGCTGCAGCTGAAATAGTTTGGGCCTAAACCATCAAGTGTGATTTGTCTCTAAGCTCTTTCCTGGTGTGTATGCATGAAATGTTTAGTGACCAGAAAAGGAAGGACAAAGCGGTAAGTATTGTTTCCTAGAATTGATGTCCCGACTGACTTTTTAAAGCACATGTGCAAGATGTAGGAAAAGCTGCAAACAGGGCCTGTTTGGAGGGGGGGGGGGGGGTGGTGTATTGGTGGACAGGCTTGAAGTGCTGATTTACAGCGCTGTGCTTGAAACTAGCACAAGACAATCCTATTCTAATTGTGGGTTGTTTGAGGGAAGCCAATTGAGTGTTAGAACCCCTGCTAGTGTTTTTAGGTTGGGCTTTGTGTCCCTTTTCCTAAAATTGGCTTCACTTCCTGTCACACAGCTGAACAGGAAGTGAGGTTAAAACCCTACCAATGGTCTTTTCTTCGGGACACAGGTCAATCTAACTAGTGTCCCCATTAAGCAAATTGCACTGCAGTGTACACCCCAAATGATTAGTTATTTTGGGGTTTAGTAAAGGCAAAGCCACTCTGCAATAGAAGCGTAGGCAATGAAAATCAGAAGGGAAGCACTGATGGTTTTTACTTCCAATCCCGCCAAGTTTTTATTTTTCTTCCTTGCTTGTCCACTTGTAGTGCAAAGTGGATTTGCCTTTAGTAAATGGACCCCAAAGTCCAAGATCCCTACTAATTTGGGGTGTACACAGCAAAATGCAATTTCCAAAATGGGAAACTATTTATATTGATCTGTGTGTCCCCAACAAAACATTACTCAGGTGTTTCCCTCACTTCCTGTTTGGCTATGTGGCAGGAAGTGAATGAATTAAGTAGAAAGTGACAACATTTGTGAGGTGTCTTTACCCTATCAGGGGTGCAGGCATCCCCAAAACAAACAAGAAAATTGTTGATTTAACATTGGGTGGTGTTTGTGGGGGTCCCTAACACACATTCATACATATTAGCAACGCTGGATCCAGGCCTATTGGCATGGTTATATTTTCTTAAGCCTCTCAATAAAATGATCTGAAATTTGGGGTTAAACTGGAACTATAATCATCACTTTTATTTTTTTGTTTTCTTTCATTTTGGATAGAGTTGGGGAGGGGGGGGGGTTAGAAGCTCTGTCAGTTTATTTTGTATTATCCCTGTCCGTTTGGGGAGATTGGCCTTCACTTCCTGCCCCATAGCCAAACAGGAAGTGATCGAAAAACTAGGCAAATTAAGGTACTCCTGTGCCCCCCCTACAGAACTTGTGTGTGTCCCCTGAAAATTCCTGGGTGGGTCATAAAAAAACAGGGTGTGGCCTTGACAGGAAGGGTGGGTCATTTTTCTATTAGGGGGTGCCAAAATTTGGTCAGGCCTAGGGCAGCACAAAATCTAAATATCCTACTGCATATTAGGGCTTATTTAGACAGGATCCAATTTACAGCATGTTTTTAGATTGTGGGAGGAAACCCGCACAGGGAGAACATGCAAACTCCAGGCAGATAGTGTCACGGGCGGGATTCGAACCAGCAACCCTTTTGCTGCTAGGTAAACATGCTACACACTACACTACTGTGCTGAACGAACATGATCGCAGCTGAAAGCATGAGATGTTATTTTTTTTTACCAATTCCATGCTTTCCAGCCTGGAGGACAGATGTGGGGTCTAATTGACCCCGCCTTTCTCTATAAAGAGGACCTGTCACACACTAGTCCTATTACAAGGGATGTTTACATTCCTTGTAATAGGAAGAAAAGTGAAAAATAATACAAAAAAAGGGACAAACAAGTGCAAAAATGAAAATATTAAGTTAAAAAAAAAAAAAAAAAGGAATTTAAATGCTCCTGTCCCTAGTAGCTCGCACTCAGAAGCGAACACGCATGCAAGTCCCACCCACATATGTAAACCTTTAAATGTATCCTTCAAACCCCACATGTGAGGTATCATAGCGTGCGTTAGAGTGAGAGCAATAATTTTAGCACTAGACCTCCTCTGTAACTCAAAAGTGGTAACCTGAGAAAAAAAGTCAAGCGTTGCCTATGGAGATTTTTAATAACGAAGTTTAGCGCCATTCCATGAGTGTGCGCAATATGAAAGCGTGACAAGTTAGGTATCTATTTACTCGGGGAACATCATCTTTCACCTTATCCCTAAAAATTGGACTAGCTTTACTGCTTTCTTATTTTGTCATTCATGAAACAGGTTTTTTTTTTGAAAGCCAAAAAAAAACAAAAACGTTTGAAAATTTTTGGCGCAAATACCGTTGGAAATGTGCAAGAAAAAATGGCCGCCACTTTATTCCCTAGGGTGTTTGTTAATAAAATATATATATAATGTTTGGGGGTCCTGAGTAATTTTCAAAGAAGAAAATATAATTGTTACATGAAGGAGAGAAGTACCAGAATAGGCGCGGTATGGAAGTGGTTAAAGTGCAACAATAAAAGTTAAAAATTCCTTGAAATTTCGTACCATGGGGGGGGGGCAATCAGGGCCGCCATCAGGAATTATGGGGCCCCTTACACAGCTTCAGGCATGGGCCCCCTGGAGCAGAGAACAGGGGGGGTGCTGCCGCCTGAAATTGAGAAGGGGGGGGGGGGCTGCCGCAATTTGATAAGCGGGGGGGTTCCTTTACAAAAAAATAAATATAGAAAAATATATATTAAAAAAAGGGTGGTAGCCATCCGGGGGCCCTGGGGACCTCTGGGCCCTTTAATAAAAATAAACCTCTGGGTCCTTTAATGACAAATACATTAAAATATATATATATATATATATATATATATATAAAATAATAAAAAAGGGGGTTGCCTTGGGAGCTCTGGGCCCTTTAATAAAAAATAACTACCAAAAATCTAAAAAAAATAACATGGGGTGGGAGCTGCGGTGGCTCAACGTTAATGGCACTGCGCTGACAAGCACCTCTGCAGCCAAGGGTTCGGATCCTGGTCTCGGCTACATGTGAATTGAGTTTGGTGGTCTCAGCCCGGCTCCCGGTGGGTGTGCTATGCAAGGTACGCCTGTGCTTAGTACGCCCACCCCCCCCCCCCAAAAAAAACACCACACTTGCACGCACACGAACGCACTTTGGCCATGAGGTCTCCTAAAATAAAGAGAGGCGAAGGACCTACAGGGCTGGCTGGGTGGGCTAGACTCCCTCATAGGGGGAGTCCCTCTGTCCCATCGGGCTCCCAAGTGTAGCAGGTAGGGTGGGGTGAGTGGGAGGCCCCCCCTCACACCCGCCATTGCCACCGGGGGCATGGAGAAGGATGGCGATTGCAAGTCCAGCTCCTCTCTCTCGACTTCACGCACAAAATACACTTTAAAAAATAAATTAAAGAAAAAAAAAAAAACCTGGGGAAAATCTAAAATGTTTATAACATTTTTATAAGCAAAAAGGTTGTCATCTGGGGCCCTCTGGGCCCTTTCATAATTATATTATATATATATATATATATATATATATATGTTAAAAAAATAACAAAAAAATATATAAAAATATATAATTTTTTGTATTTTTTTTAAAAAAAGGGGGGGGGGTTGTCATCTGGAGTCCTGGGGATTTCCGGGCCACTGGGGACCTCCAGACCCCTAAAAAAAAACATTGGCCCTTTAATAACAAAAAATATGGGGGGTTGCCACCCGGGGCCCTGGGGGCCTCTGGGGACCTCCGGACTGCTAAAAAAAATTAAATTCCAAAAATTGGCCCTTTAATAAAAAATCCTAAAAAAATAAACTAAAAAATATATATACAAAAAAAAAAGAGGGGGGTTACCATCTGGGGCGCCTCCAGGCATCTGGGCACCTCCGGACCCCTTACAGGTTTACTGCCTGTACCCCCTGATGGCGGCCCTGGGTGTAATGTCAGCATGTGAAAAATTACATTGTGAAGGAAAAAAGCCATTTAAAACTGACTCGCGGCAAAAAAGAATTGTCAGCTCCCGGCAATTGCAGGAGAATTCATTCATAAAAAACACCAAAAAAAAAGCGTGGGGGTCCCCCCAAATTCAATAACCAGACCCTTTAGGTCTGGTATGGATATTAAGGGGAACCCTGCCGTCAAGATTTAAAAAAAAAATGACCAGACCCTTCAGGTTCTTTTCTTCTTTCCTTCGGGTTTCTTCTTCCTCCTCCTTCTTCTTCCTCTGCTTCTGTCTTGGGTCTTCTATTCCCGCATCTTGCCCGGAATGTTCTTCCATCTTCCTCTCCTTCCGCTGTCCTTCTCGTCCGCATCTCCTTCTTGTTTTTCTTCGCCGGAGGCGCCGCTTCCAATTGAAATCCCCGCTGTCTGCCGGACCACGCCCCCCTCTGACGCCACGGACAAGCTCTTAGGAAAGTCCCCGTGTGGTGCCTGTGCGTCAGAGGGGGGCGTGGTCACATGTCAGAAAGCGGGCAATTCAATTGGAAGCGGCGACTCTGGCAAAGAAAAATCCGCGCACAAGCTTCAAATTGAATTGCCCGCCCTCTGACATGTGACCACGCCCACCTCTGACGCACTTTCAGCACACTCCTAAGAGCTTGCCCGTGGCGTCAGAGGGGGGCGTGGTCCGGCAGACAGCGGGGATTTCAATTGGAAGCGGCGCCTCCGGCGAAGAACAAGAAGGAGAAGATGCGGACGAGAAGGACAGCGGGGGGAGCAGAAGATGGAAGAACACGCCGGGCAAGATGCGGGAATAGAAGACCCAAGACAGAAGCAGAGGAAGAAGAAGAAGAAGGAAGAAACCCGAAGGAAAGAAGAAAATAAAGGACTTTCTTGTCGTTTTTAACCCTTTACATTTTTTTTCTCGTGAAATGGTAGAGGTACAAGGTACTTGGCAACCCAATTGGTGACTGCGGCTTGGTGGTTGCGGCCGGATGGGACAAACACCTCTACTGCCCTGGAGGCCTCGGTGGTCGGATCGTTGGAGGCCCTACAGCTTTTGCTGTTCCGGGGGCCCCCTCGCGCCGTACCCCCTGACCCCCTCCATGCTTACCACTCTTCGGGCGTGGCGAACGGGACTGGCCATTGAAAAATGCAAACCCTCCGAGGTTTCCCCCAATGCCCCTGTCTGGATGAACCCTACCTTAAGCCACTTTTATAAGACATTAGATCCCGTTGCATGGATGAGGTGTGGTGTCAAATTGATCTCACACATAGTCTCGCAAAATAAGCTGATACCTTTTATAGAACTCTCGTCCACTTTTAAATTTACCCCCACATTATCTTTTTAGGTACCACCAGTTGTCACATGCGTTTACGGCACAGTTTCCGCTGTCGTCCTGCATCGTGGCCCAGTCGGAGTTGGAAAGAACACTTCGATTTTGCTGTGATGCAAAACCCACCTCGCATTTATACTCATATCTGATCTTTGTGTCTCTCCCTCCCCTGAGCGGGCTGCGATCCAGGTGGCAGAGTGACATTCCTGAGTTGGACACAGATGATTGGGATGATGTGTGGGACCTCCCCTTTCGCACCCTAGTCTTGGTTCGAGACAGGCTGGTGCAATTTAAGATTGTCCATAGAGCATATTTCACCCCACATAGACTTCACAAGATGAACCCTGCGCATTCCCCGGAGTGTTGGAGATGTAGCGCCTCCCCTGGTGACTTCTCCCATATCTTTTGGCGCTGCCCTGCAGTGAAACAGTATTGGAAAGAGGTGCTAGACATGACTAATAAGGTAGCGGCAGTTCAACTACCCTTGGCAATGGAAGTGTGTCTCTTAGGCATCATTGAAAACACTGTTCCGACCTCCGCTAAGCGTACCCTAGTCAGCCTGCTACTTTTTTATGCACGTAAGAATATTGCCATGCACTGGAAGAAATCCATGCCCCCCTCATTGGTGCAGTGGCGACGTCTGGTGAATACCAACCTTCCCCTATATAGGAATACGTATGTGGGCGTGTCCGGAAGCGATAGAGAGAGGACGTGCTGCAGTGGAGCTCCGCTATCCCCACAATAATCCTCAGCCATCCGGAGCTTTCCTCCTCACCAAATCTACCCAGGTCATTCACCCATGTCCTAGGACATCTCCTGACCTACCCGGTACTTTTTTTGGACATCCAGGGCTCTGATATCGGCCCGGCTGCGGGCTCCAGCTCCGTCCGTGCGGCCGCCATCTTGGGGCCTACTCAACCACAGCGATCTTCGGCTGTCCACTGTCCGCCCATCCTCCTGCGGCGTCCACACCAGCCATCCCGGGTCACCACCGATACAGCGGGGCTCCAGTGTCCGACGTCCCGGGTGGCTGCTAGCCCCGTGCCCGGTCCGCGGCGGGCTCTATCCTCGGGAGTACGGCCGCCATCTTGAGGCCTACTTAGCCTCCACATCCCCCGCTCTCGAGTGCCAAGATCCACACCGCGGGCGTCGATCAGGTCCGGAAGACCTTCTGGAGACATCCTCGGCCAGCGCGGCACACAGACTGCACACAAACTGCTGCGGGGCCTCTCAGGAGAAGGAGCTGTGATCGGTGCTACCGGAGCTCAGGTAGGAGCCAGCCTTCCCACTACACCTTGGGCCCTCCAGAGACTTCCTCTCCCCCCTTACACACACCGCTTAACAAAAGCAACACACCCTTCCAGGCTAAGGGGAGCCCAGTGTTGCCATTTTCTGTGACTGCCTTGCCATACCCCTGCAGAGGAGAGTGGACATATTGCTGGAATAGGTGGTGTAGCATCTTTCTGCCCCCACCAACACTGTTGCAGGAGCTGTTCAGTTCCCTGGTCTAGACAGTCATCTTTAGTGACACTTATTGTACCCACCTTCTACCAGAGCCCCCCCCTCACTACTTCGGATGGGGCTACAGCTTGTGTCACATTCAAGAGCAACCTTATTGCTATACCCCACTGTCTAGAGTAACAAATTCATAAGCTCCTGATACTTACCCTATCAGTGTCCCGGGACCTTTGCTTTGCAAACAGCCACTTAATTGCATGAAAGCAAATCTTTTTGCCCGAGATAATGGATCAATAATGCACTGAAAGACACTCCCACTAATAAGTGGGGACGCATGCGTGGCGCGATGCAGTTCACCATCAATTAATAAACACCTCATAGATCAAGCGAGGATTTTACTCATGCTGTAAGGCAAAAGCACCCGAATCAACTTTATCTTTCACATACACCCTTGCAGTTCACACCCGTGCATGCCGTCGGGCAAGAAGGCGTATACTCGCCGTGCGCATCAGCACTCTCTGGTCACATACTCTCTGCGCAACAAAGAGCAGAGGAAAATGTTGTAGAAAAGCAACGGCTCATCGCCGGTTCAGTTTTCCTCATCCGCTAACACTCCTTTACAGAATTCTGCTGCCTCACAAAATAGGAATGAGCCTCACGCTCAGATCACAAAAGCTGATTTGGACTCTAGTTTAACGAAGATTTATGAAAAACTTGCGGACAAAATACAACGTGAGCTGCAAAAAACAACTCACACGCTCACGCAAGAAATAGCAACCCTGGGAGGTCGCACCGACGTTTTGGAAACCAAACACGACAAACTATCACTTGCACATAATGACCTCAGGAAGGACTTTGAACTCTTAGCCGAAAATTACACATACTTACAATCACAAGTGGAAGATTTGGACAACCGAAACCGAAGGAACAACCTAAGGATTCGCGGAATCCCAGAGTCGGTTGCCGATCTGAAGCCGGCAATCTCCAAACTGTTCCACAATCTCCTTCCTGATTCACCTCCATCCTCTTTTGCATGTGATAGAATTCACAGGGCCCTACGCCCCAAACCGCCCCCAGATAAACCTCCACGGGATATCATTCTTTGTTTGAAAGATTACATCACAAAGGAGAACATCTTAAGAGCATCAAGGAATATGCACAACATCGAGTTGGATGGCGCCAAAATTCAAATTTTCCCAGACATCTCTCAAGCTACCCTGGAAAGGAGACGCAAAATGAAGGAGGTGACTTCGGTTCTTCAATCAGCTCATATAAGGTACCGCTGGGGATTCCCGTTTAAACTTACGGTTCCCCATAACGGTACCACCTACACGGTCTACAACGTCTCAGAGGGAAAAGATCTCCTTATAAAACTGGGCCTTTTAGATCCGAGTGCTGATACAAGACCTCCCTCTACTCCCCATATTTCTCCTATCTGGGCCACCCCAGCTACACGTCGTGACCAGAGAAGATGGCGACAACCATTCAGAAACCTAGACGCATGAACATTTATACACTAAGCAGTTTTCATACAGTTAACAAATTCCCCAAGTTTTTTGTTCGGAAAAATTCCCCCCCCCCCCCCTTTTTTTTTCTCCTCTTCTCACTCTCCCTCTTCCCCCTTTCCCTTCACACTGTTGCATGACTTAAACAAAAGCTATAACAATTTTTAGTTTGATTGACAGTTTGACTGACTGTACATCGTTCACCAGTTTGCATTTTGATAATATGTTCAACAAATCACTGCATGCCTTTACACATACATGCAAAGAACCCCCCCCTTTGTTTTTTCCTTCCTTCCACAAGACTCAGGGAAAAATAATTACAGTTCCGGATTAAGGTTTGACTAGATTGACTGCTTGAAATTTTACTATCTGAACTATACTTCAATAATATGTCTGATATGTTACGGCATGCACTTATATATTTTTGTTTATAGTGTCCTCACTGAGGCTGTTCTGTTCCGCCTCTGCTAGTTTGTTCCCCCACTCACAAGGGACTCCTAAAACATGATACATCTAGTAGTAATTTCTCTGCTACTGACCCTGCTTTACATGGTCATGACAGTTGAGTTCCCATTTGTGAGTATTGGACGGCATTGTCCACTAAAATATTTTTTTTGGTCAGGTAGTGCTCCTCACCCTGACCCCCATGTTTTTTTTCAATATTTTTCATATTTTCAGTGAAATAAAGGGATTTTTAAATACAGCTTACCTGTAAAATCCTTTTCTTGGAGTACATCACGGGACACAGAGCGGCATATTCATTACTATATGGGTTATATGGAGTACCTTCAGGTGTGGACACTGGCAATCTCAAACAAACAGGAAGTCCCTCCCTATATAACCCCCTCCCCTAGAGGGAGTCCCTCAGTTTTGTAGCAAGCAGTATGCCTCCCAAAATGTTCCCAAAAAGAGGGGTGGGAGCTCTGTGTCCCGTGATGTACTCCAAGAAAAGGATTTTACAGGTAAGCTGTATTTAAAAATCCCTTTTTCTTTCTCGTACATCACGGGACACAGAGCGGCATATTCATTACTATATGGGATGTCCGAAAGCAATGCTTTAACCACTTCCATACCAGGCACTTACGCACCTTCCCGCCCAAGCCAATTTTCAGCTTTCAGCACTGTCGCAATTTGAATGACAATTGCGCGGTCATGCTACACTGCACCCAAACAAAATTGGCGTCCTTTTTTCCCCACAAATAGAGCTTTCTTTTGGTGGTATTTGATCACCTCTGCGTTTTTTTTTTTTTGCGCAACTAAAAATAGAGCGAAGATTTTGAAAAAAAAATAAAGTTTTTATTTTTTTCTGTTAATTTTTTTGTAAATGAGTATGTTTTCTCTTTCAATTACGGGCACTGATATGGTGGCACTGATGGGCACCGATGAGGTGGCACTGATGGGCACAGATGAGGTAGTTCTGATGGGCACCGATTAGGTAGCACTGATGGGCACTGATAGGCGGCGCTGGTATGGGGCACTGATGGGCACTCATGGGCGGCACTGATGGGCACTCATGGGCAGCACTGATGGGCACTCATAGGCAGCACTGGGCACTCATAGGCAGCACAGGTGGGCACTCATAGGCGGCACAGGTGGGCACTGATAGGCGGCACAGGTGGGCACTGATAGGCGGCACAGGTGGGCACTGATAGGCGGCACAGGTGGGCACTGATAGGCGGCACAGGTGGGCACTGATAGGCGGCACAGGTGGGCACTGATAGGCGGCACAGGTGGGCACTGATAGGTGGGCACTGGGCATGGATTGGCACTGTGGGGTGGCACTGACAGACACTGGGGTGGCACTGATGATCACTGAGGGGTGGCACTGATGGATCAATGTTGCCAATCAGTGCCCATGTGTGGGCACTGATTGGCATCATTTTTTTACTGCCCCCTTTTTTTTTTTGCTGACTTTTTTTTTTTTTTTCATTTTTTTTGTCTTTTTTTTTTGCCCTTTTTTTTGGATTTTTTTTATTTCCCTGGTGGTCTAGTGTGGCGATCCGAGGGGGGGCTGCGCTGATAAACAATCAGTGCGAACCCCCCCTGTCAGGAGAGCCGCTGATCGGCTCTCCTCTACTCGCGTCTGTCAGACGCGAGTGAGGAAGAGCCGTCGGCGGCTCTTCCTGTTTACATCGTGATCAGCCGTGATTGGACACGGCTGATCACGTGGTAACGAGGCTCCGCCGGAGACTCGTTACCGAGATCGGAGGTGCAGGGTGTCAGACTGACACCCCGCATCACCGATCGCCGCGCTGCGCGCCCGCACGGGCGCGTGCGGCATGAAATCGTGCAGGACGTTTGAGAACGGCCTGTCACGATTTCATAACCACTTCCCTGCCGTAAATCGGCTATTGGCCGGGCGGGAAGTGGTTAATGAGGGGAGGGAGACATCTTCCAAAGAAGGATTTAATTTAGAGGTATACTGAAATACTAGTAAATCCAACTTAAACGAGAAATGTAAATCTCAAATCAAATCAAGGGAGCCCCCTCAGATCCTGAGGAGCTTGAATCGCGGCCTGTAGTACTGACTGCCCAAAGGCTGTATCCGCATTCCTTCTTACGTCCATTTGATAACATTTTGTAAACATGTGGACTGACGACCACGTTGCTGCCTTGCATATTCGAGCCATAGAGATCTGATGATGATGTGCTGCCCAGGAGGTGCCCATGGCCCTGGTAGAATGGGCCTTTGCCGACAAAGGAGGAGGCAACCTCTTCAAACCGCAGGCCTGAACGATTAATTGTTTAATCCATCTTGCGATGGTGGATCAAGCAGCTGCCTGACCCATCTTGGGCCCTTCCGGTAAAACGAACACCACATCTGTTTTCCGAACCTTCTCTGTAGCTTTAAGATAGGCCTTTATGGCCCTGACAATATCCAACGTATGCAGCAACCCCTCCTTTCTAGAGGTGGGTTTTGGAAGAAGGATGGAAGTACCACATCCTGGTTCAGGTGGAAACTGGATATAACCTTTGGTAGAAAGGAAGAATGAGGACGGAACCCCGCCCTATCCTTATGTAAAATGAGATATGGTTCCTTACAAGATAAGGCTGCCAATTCCGATACTCTCCTGGCCGAAACTATGGTGATCAGAAATACCGACTTTCTAGTCAGTAAAACCAAGGTACCTCAGCCAACGGCTCAAGGGGTTGTTTCTGTAGAGTTGACAGAACAAGATTTAAGTCCCATGGACAAAGTGGTGATTTGACCGGAGGATTAACACGTAAGACTCCCTGTACGAAGATCTTAACCAGCGAGTGGGCGGCCAGCAGCCTCTGAAATCACACTGATAAGGCTGAAATCTGTCCCTAGATCGTGCTTAATGCCAGGCCTTTATCCACTCCTAGCTGGAGGAAACGTAATACTCTATCAATGGTATACTTGCGGGAAACCCATCTCTTAGCCTCACACCAGCCTACGTAGGCCCTCCAAACCCTGTAACAAAATTACCCTGGAGGCCGGCTTTCTAGCCTCAATGAGGGTAGGGATTACCTGCCTAGACAGACCTCTACCCCTGAGAGTCAGGGATTCAGCCACCAGGCCGTCAAATTTAGACGCCGTAATGCAGGGTGGAGGATCGGGCCTTGTGAGAGTAGGTCTGGCCCTAGAGGAAGAGTCCAAGGGCCTCCCACTGCCAATTTCAGGACTAGTGAGTACCATGCCCTCCGGTACCAAGCTGGGGCTACCAGGATAACCAGCCTGTGGTATGATCCTGCGCCGCAGGCGGGGTAGTAACTGCAGTGGGGGAAATGCATATAGAAGTTATGATTGATGCCAAGGGCAAACCAACACATCGGTTCCGCAGGCCATAGGGTCCCTCGTTCGAGACATGAACCTGTCTAGCTTCTTGTTGAATCCTGATGCCATGACCTCCACGTCTGGCACTCCCCACTTCTGGCAGATTGTCTGAAAAAACTTGTGGATGCAGAGACCACTCCCCCGGCGACAGGGTTTGGCGACTTAGGAAGTACGCCTGCAGGTTGTCCACCTCGGGAATGAATGTCGCCGATATGCAGGGTACATAAACCTCTGCCCACCGAAAAACCAAGCTCCTCTCACTCTGAGTGGCTTGACTCTTGGTTCCCCCTTGGTGGTTCACCTATATGCCACCGCTGTGGCCTTGTCTGAATGACTTCTCACCGAGGACCCCTGTAATCTGGATGTCTATGCCAGGAGGGCTAGCTGAGCCGCTCAGAACTCCCAGACCTTGATGGGCAGCTGCCTCTCCGCCTCTGCCCAAGTTCCTTGGCGAGTGAACTTGTTCAAGACCGCTCTCCAGCCTTCCAGACCACTGGGCAGAACCAAGCTGCTAGAATTGCTGCCTGTAGGACACGAGCGTGGAAGCGTGTGGTATTGCCTCGAACATGGCCATCGCATACATAGGCGAATAGTTGGCTCTTTTTTGCTTAGAACCAACTGAATCAATCTCTTGATAGCCTCGACCTTTACCAGGGGCAGGAACATCCATCTTCTGTTCTGTGTCTAATCTCGTGCCGAGATATTCCAACTGCTTTGTAGGTTGAAATGCTGATCTTTCCCCGGTTTAGGACTCAGCCGAACCTCTCAAGGTACTGAACCATGAGGGCTACTACGCATTCCACCAAGGAAGCGAGTGATCTTATGATTAAGAGGTCGTCCAGGTATGCTAGGACCGAGATCCCTTGGATCCTTTGGACTGACTAGAATAGGAGCTAGGACCTTCGTGAATACCCGGGGGCCGTAGCCAGCCCGAAGGGGGGCGCCACAAATTGGAAGTGACGCTGTATCACTGCGAAGCGTAAAAACAAAAATATTTGATGTGGCTGAAAGACCTGGTACATGAAGGTAACCCTCCTTTATGTCTATAGAAGCCCGATCCTTCTGGAGTGTGGCGGCTGCTGGCCCAACGGATTCTATCCGGAAAGAGCGAACCCTTAGGTAAGCATTTAAACCTTTTAGGTCCAAAATTGGTCTGACATTGCCGATGAGCCTTGGTATGACAAACAGATTGAAATAGAAACCTAGCCCCTGTTCTTGGGCTGGTACCTCTACCATTATGCCCTGGTAAAGCAGGTGATCCAATGCTGCCCGCATTGAGGCCTTCCTTGTGGAGGAAATTTTAGAAATTCTAATCTGTAGCCTGCGGCCACAGATGATCGGACCCCCTCTGTCGGGGACCGATCCCCAGAGGCCTGTCCTTGCGATCCATTGTTAAAAGTTTGATCGCGCAGGAGGACCGTACTGCCTGAAATTTGAGGGCCCTGGAACCGGGGGGAGCTGCCCTTTTAAACGCAGGACCCCGGAACTTCCTTTGACTGGCAAAAGGGTACTTTTGCCACTTGAAACAGTCTGAATGTATTTATCCAGATCTTTCCATGGAAGGGCAAACCTGCCAGCAGTCTTTTACATGGGGCTCGGCCGCCCAGTTCTTCAACCAAAAGAGCCTTCTCATATGCACTAAAAATAGTGACAACGAGACGCCTGCTGGATGGAGTCTTTTTATAGCCTCTACCGCAAAGCACAGAGCTCTGGGAATATCCAATAACTCCTCTGCCTATCGGGCAGGGATGTCTAAGCATCTGTTTTGTCTGGTTCCTTAATGCCTGAAAAAAAACTCCAATTGTAGCCACTGCTGGCTGTAGCCAGGGATGCTGGAAAAAGTGTCTCTAAACGTTTATCGACCGGGACCTTAAACATTTGTATGTTTCCCCTTAGGCCAGTTAATGATTTATTCACCCATGAGATGGCTGCGTCCACCGTTGGGAGCGCCCCCTTTCTTTAGAAAAATGTCTTTTCCATAGGGTAAATAACAGAAAACCTTCCAGGTGGTCTCCCATCCAGGCACTAACCAGGCCCTACCCTGCTTAGCCTCCGAGATCAGACGAGATCGGGCGCTTTCCGGGAGATGCAGCCTCAAGGACCTCACGGGTAGTTGAAAAGCAGTGCCCGAACCGGGACCTGAACCCTGGACCCTCAGATCAAAAGTCCGATGCTCTACCAACTGAGCCATCCGGGCCCCTTTTAAAGAGCACTTGGTCAGGGGAAAGAGTGCCTGCAAGCACAAATATTTCCTGGCAGACGTGCATAAAGACTACCCTCTCGTCAGCTTTAGGCGGCAGAAAAAATTCTGTCCGGTCGTCCCAATCCTGGAAAAACCAATTCCTCTAACAGAGGATGGGCCAGAAAAGCTGCGTTGCTTAAAGGTGCTTTTAAAAGAACCCAAAGAGGATACCGCAGGAACCTGAGGCTCTGGAAATGGCAAATTGAATGCCAAGCGGACCATGTCTGTCAAAGACTGGACCCACAGACTCTCCGCCTGGGAGGCTGAAAACGATTCTACAGTGGTAGATCCTCTAGGTTCTGTCCCTTTTGGCGATGGGGATCTAGTCCGCTTCTTGCCAGAAAAAGAGCCAGCGATCATAGCTGTTAACCTCTTTTCTCTAGCCCCCCTAGGGTGACGGCTAGCATCTCCTCTGTGATAACACAGGGTTGGGCCGACCTGGGCCAGCCTCAGCACCAGACCCCCTTAATGGCTTATCCAGGGTGACCCCTATAGGAATAACCTGTGGGGAAAGTATTGGCATATTATCAGAACCAGAGGAGGAACCCCTTTGTCTTTGCCTTTTCTCTTTATTTTTTTTTATTTTTTTGTGTTTTGATCCTGAACCCTTGGAAGCCATAATACAAACCGAAGGACTCCGCTTACAACAACAGACTGTTATAGCCAGGAGTACAAAAAAATAAGGTTTAGGGGACAATAGGATCACTAATGCCCCAAAAACAGTGGGGCTCAGTATGTTTTCTTTTATATATTATTCACCACATACAGCCCCACCCCCAACATGTTTGCCAGCATTCAACCTGTTGCCAAGGGGATTTTGGCTTAACAAAAAGTATTGGAGCTGACTCCAGCATGTAGTACCCCTTCTCGCCACCGGGAGTCACTGTGCTGCCAGCTCTACGTCCTCTCTCTCCAGCTCAGCTCTGAACTGAGCTAAGAACGCGCCTGCTGTGTATAACAGCAATTAAAGGCACGCCCACTCTACACTGCAGTCACACTCCCCGCCCCCCTCCCGAACGGCGCGAAAATTTTCTATATGCATGCGCGCGTGCACGCGCGCGCGACTGTCGGGGGAGGAGAGCCCAGGAGGAGACGCACTCTGGAGCCCAGGAATGCAGGTTGGAGGACGCATCAGGCGGCAGATTTGAATCCCGGCAAGGTAAGGCTAACACAGGCCCCTAAGGAGTCCCTTTAGCCTAGAGACAGATCTTCTTTTTTTTTTTTTTTTAAAAAGATCTTCAACCAGCGAGCAGCAGGTAGCTAGCAAACATACATAGATAGGTAGGGGGATCAAGTTATGGGGGGAAACATTTCAGGGCATCCTGTCTATCAGACATTGTGACCATGGTGCCAATGCAGAGCATACTCAGGCTACCCCCCTTAAGATCTCCCCTGGAGAGCCTGCTGTCGAACCAAGTCCCGCAGGCTCCCCTCTTACCTGCTCCATGCCGCAGGACGTTTTGCAAAACGGTCCAATCTTCTCCCATCTCCGTGGGTAGCGTAGTAGACCTTCAGGCCCTGGGGTCCTATGAAGGTACCCACTGTCCTGGACCTATATAGCACCCTGGCAAACAGGAACTTATGGTCTTTACAAACTCCAAGTCCTGGGCCCAGGGTCCAGCCCTCCAAAGAGGAGCATTATAGGCAAAACCCCACGGTTTGGGGCCCGGGTACTGTCCACTTTGGCACTGAGGCTCCTTGGACAGATCCGGTTAGCCCGCCCTTAATCCCAAGGATGTGGAGCAAAGCTTTTCCGTGACCAACACCTAAGACACTGGCGAAAAAACTGAGGGACTCCCTCTAGGGGAGGGGGTTATATAGGGAGGGACTTCCTGTTTGTTTGAGATTGCCAGTGTCCACACCTGAAGGTACTCCATATAACCCATATAGTAATGAATATGCCGCTCTGTGTCCCGTGATGTACGAGAAAGAAATTCTATTTTTACAAAATTTTGAAAAGGTCAAATAAATTGTTTCTAGTATACCCAGTGTATCGCGTCGGAACGATGTGGTCCTATACTGATTCAAATTTTTTCAGTGGTCCATCATCGCTTAGACGCTATAGCTCAGTTACCTTATTCTCTATAATTCACACGTTTGAGTTCAACATAATACCTGTCATTGAAAGGGCTACAGGAATTCTTCTAGATTATATTTTGACGAATATATTGTTGTATTGTAAATATGGATATTCAGAGAGTGACACAGTCGCCACTAGTTTTTTTCCCAACGCAGGTATTCTTCCAGTTATAACGTCAATATTGTTCATCGTAACATTACTACCACTTCTATTTCACTATATGCTAGACATTAGTCTTAGCGCCCATACACCACCATGTCATAACTACCATCGTTCTTTATTACTAATACAATGGGTCTCAGAGTGATCTCCCATAATGTCCAAGGCTTTAACTCGCCCCAAAAGAGAAAGAAGGCCTTTCGCCACTACAAAAGGCTGGGTGCAGATTTAATTTTGATGCAGGAAACGCACTTTGCATCGGACAATCACCCCAAATTTTTTGACAAAATTACAATCAATTTTATTGTACCACCTACAACTCTAAATCTAGAGGTGTCGCTATATATGTTAGGAACTCTGTGATTTTTGATGTTCATAATGTCTTTAAAGACCCAGACAGTCGTTATCTGATTCTGAAAGGCTCAATTAAGGGACGCTCCATTACTATTGCTTCTGTGTATGCCCCCAATGATGCCCAGTCTAGCTTTTTCAATACATTTTTCGAAACATTAGATAACTATCACTCCACTCATCTTTTAGTTGGAGGTGATTTTAATTTAGCGGCTCATTCTGCTCTAGACAGGAGCAAAGTTACCCCCTCCTCTAAGGCTTTCCCCAAATCATTGAACAGAACACTCTATAACCACCAATTAGTAGACACCTGGAGAGCCCACAACATTGGCATAAAGTCTTACACATTCTACTCCCATCCTCATAATAGCTTCGCCCCCGTCTTGACTACATCTTCTGCATCCCAATCCTGCTGGCCAATTCTTCCAATGCGGATATCCATACATGTCCGTGGTCGGATCATAATATAGTCTCCTTTGATACTTCTCACATAGGTCTAGCCGATTCCCTACTCACAGACCCATCTAGCAATCAACAAATCCTATCGCACCTTGAACAATATTTTACGCACAATGCAACACCCGACTTGTCTCCTGCAACTATATGGATGGCACATAAAGCGGTAATGAGAGGCCACTTGATAAACATTGCCTCTATCAAAACTAAGGCCAAGCTTGCAGATATTAGATCCCTCACGAAAGAGTTAGACCACTTATACCACAGACACAACCAAAATCCTTCTAATGATCTCCCTAAACAGATCCAAGAGAAACGCACTTCCTTAGATTCTTTATTAACTAATGACGCTGAAAAAGCTCTCAGATGGTCAAAGGCTAAATTCCTCCTCAATAGCAATTCTTATTCCACCATGTTTGCTAGAAAGTTAAATCACTCCATGAAACCCGCACACACATACAAACTAAGGAACTCAGCTGGTAACATGGTATCCCATCCAAAAGAGGTCATGAAACTGTTCACAGACTTCTATAAAAATCTCCTTTCTACGCCCCAACCACATCCCAAACAATCTTCCCTAGACTGGCTTAATGACATCTCATTACCCACTCTTACTAGAAACCAAATTGATTCCCTTAATGCCCCTTGTACAGATATGGAGGTAAACAGAATCATCGGTACGTTAAGGACATCCACAGCCCCAGGCCCCGACGGCTTTTCCTCTTCTTATTATAAAAAATATGCCTCTACCATTGCCCCACACCTCACTAAACTATTTAATAATATTTTACAGGGTGGCCAGTTCCCTCCCGAAATGCTTTTGGCTAACATGTCCCTGTTTCCCAAACCAAATAAAGACCACTCCACCCCCCAAAATTACCGCCCAATATCGGTTATTGACAATGACTTAAAAATATTTGGCCGTATCTTAGCAGACAGATTATCCGCTGTAATCTCCCCATTAGTAGACCCTGACCAAACGGGCTTCATTCCTAACAGACAAATTACATATAACATACGACTGACCGCTAATATCATTCAGGACTCCAACTTACACTCCAAATCCACACTTTTGCTCAGTCTGGACATTCATAAAGCATTTGACAGTGTAAGCTGGTCATAACTCGACATCTTACTCCCCAAATATGGTATCATGAATGAATTCCTTCATGGATTTAAGGCTCTCTATCATAACCCCCAAAATCGCATCAAACTCCCAGGCAACAACTCTGACTTTTTCCCCCTGACAAAAGGCACTAGACAGGGTTGTCCACTCTCCCCCCTACTCTTTGCCCTTGCAATTGAGCCCCTCGCATGTGCTATCAGAAACAATGTTGACATCAAGGGTTATTCTAAAGGCTTCAAAGAATACAAACTGAGTCTTTATGCGGATGATGTTCTCCTGTTCATTTCTAACCCTGTTATCTCCCTACCCAATCTGTCTAAAACTCTAGACATATTTCATGACCTGTCAGGCCTGGGTGTAAATCTATCGAAGTGCTCTGCTTTACCTATTAATATCCCTTCAACCCTAATAGCCTCCCTTAAGGATAAATTCCCATTTAATTGGCATGTCGATTCGTTTGGATACTTGGGCATCCAGATTACTACCCTGTATAACTCTATGTACCAAGCAAACTATCCCCCCTTATTTAACAAAATTAAAAATTTACTTAAACTTTGGTCTTCATACCGGATTTCATTCTCAGGCAGAATAGTCGCTATTAAGATGATATTACCCAAACTTTTGTTCTTTTTTAGAGCCCTCCCCCTTATTTTACCCAAAAAAACACTAGACTCACTTCAAAGAGAGACTAACAGATTTATTTGGCAGAACAAGAAACCTAGATTTAGTTACTCTCTTATGTTTAGACCCCCCTTAAAAGGTGGCCTTGGCATCCCTAACCTGTGGCTTTATTACTTATCTGCCAGATTTACCCAACTAGCCCAATGGTACGCCTCTCCACTCCAGATTCCTTGGCTCCTGTTCGAGGAGGAGTCTATCCTTCCTTACAACTTACAAGGACTCCTCTGGTCCAAAACCATCCCACCAAAAAAAATAAGAACGCTAAACCTTATTGTCGCCCACTCACTCCAACTCTGGATTAGACAGGTCCCAAAGTTTAATCTATCTTCTGACACTCCCCCCCTGGCATCATTCCTAGGTGATCCGCGTTTTTCCCCTCTAGATAGATCTCAAAGTCTAAACTCACTAACGGTTTGGAAGTCACATAACCTAACCCACTTAAAATCGCTCTCTCACCTTAACTCATTTCTCACTTTTCCCAACCTACAAACAAAATATGATCTGCCTTCTGGAGAATCTGAAAACTACACAAAAATTAGAGAGTTCTATCAGAAATACTATTCACTTACACTACATCCCCCTTACACTCAATTTGAACAAATCTGTATCTCTTCCCCTCGTGATAGGGGCTTGATCTCCAGAATATACAAAAACTTGAATGAAACAAACATGCCTGAGAAGTCACATCCCATGTTACAATGGGAATCGGATTTAAACACTTCATTCACTCTGGAGCAATGGGATATCATTTTTGTTAACCTTCACAGATGTACCAAAACAATATCTATCAGAGAATCAGCTATTAAATTACTCTATAGATGGTATCTTACGCCAACTAAACTTAATTCATTTTACCCTTCACTGTCTCCACTCTGCTTCAGGGGATATCCCGCCCATGGCACGCTATTGCATATATTTTGGGACTGTCCCCATTTAAATGACACCTGGCACAAGGCCAATATTGTGATTGACAAAATTGCCGGCCGTAATATCCCTCTTACACCCCTAATCTGCCTCTTATTCTGCCCGATCCAGGATATTCCAATATCAAGCACAAGGCTTATCCACACATTTCTCACCTCCATTCATTGGGCCATAGCCTTTAATTGGCGCTCCACTTTGGTACCCTGGCCACAGATTCTCAATCGTATGACAAACATCAAACTCTCAGAGAGAATTCACCATACGCTATATGATTCTATGCCCCAATATCAAAAAAAATTGTCTCTCTGGGACGCCACACTTCTGGTTCAAGTTTAATTAGTACTAACCACAACCCTTTCTTTCTGTACAATGTTAATCACCAATGATACCTGTATACATTTCTGTACCATCATCGTTATTCTTTTTTCTTGTGATCCTTGACCTTTTCTACAATAAAATTGTTTGTAAACAATACTTCTGCCCGCAGAAGTATGACAGAGTCTGGCGCGCTTGGCTAGCAGAACCAGAGACTGCTGGCTGATTACTTAATGTAAATGTCCTGTTTTATCCTATGATCTGTATCCTGCCATTGGTCTCTGCCTAGTTGAGGTACCGGCACACTGAGGTTATGCCATGATTGTGATCAGATGCACCCCCGCCACTTCCGTTCCTCTATATTTGTTAATGGAAGAGCACTGTTAAAGTAGATTGTACCACATATTCCCTTCTACGTTGTATGCACATGAGCTGTGGATCTTGTGTCTTGCCTGTTGTTTTTTTGTTTGTACTGTGTTGAAAATGTAATAAAAATAATAATAAAAAAAAAAAAAAAACGAAACATCATTGGGACCCCACACTTGCTCAATTTTGTGGGTTAGACTGCGTCTACCTGTCGTGGAGAGGATCCAATAGAATAAGGGATCTCTCACAGCGTGAGACTCAATGGATCTTTTTATTAAAATGTCTCACACCCCGGGGTTTAAATATAGAGGTAGACCTCAATTGCTTCATTAATAACTCTTAATTATGATGCACTATATACCACTATCAGCCATGTGACGTGTAGGAACAATGTGTATGACAGGTACTGATTCCTTATACATGGCTAGTCAGCTTGTGGTATATAATTCAAAACACCATTATCACTGAGAATGAATATGGTTACCTGCTTTTCACCTATATGATATACCAGTGAGGGATCTATATATATTTTGAATTTTATTTTTAGATTTTAAATTATTACTATTTAAGACATTAGATAGTAACATTCATCCATGTTTATGTTATATATGTATATATTTCTATATGTTTTTAGTGATATACATGATATGTCTTCTGCAGTGCCACATTTAAAGAAATTTGGATGATGCAACATTAATCTGTTTTTTTTATGTATTTTATGTCAAATCCATTTCCCCTTGTAGTTTTCTCCGTTTAATCCATATTTACATCATGGTGTTAAGGAGAACAGCCGAGACCTTTCACCTCGGCAGCGGAGTTGACCAATCAGCTACATAACCGCTGATAGCACGTCATCTCCGCCAGCTTGCGGTGAAAGCCCAGATTACTCACTCACGTCTGATACGTGAGTTGTCGTCACTTCCGCCCTCACCGCGCATCGCTAGACACCTGCCCTTAGTTATGGCGGTGTCTGCTTGCGATTGGTTGTAAATGACGCCCGTCGTTTGACGTCACTTCCACCCTGACGGAGAGATGATGGGAGGACACTCCTGGAATTGGAGGAAGGAACGGCTGTAAGTAATCAATAGGGCGGGGACATTTAGATGAATACTCCTATTTTAGGGAGACACACTCACTCGTCGACCAATCCCATGAGTAAGTCGATAACTACTCAGCAACTTTTCCATCAGACGGAAGCTGCGGAGCGGTGAGATTCCATATAGTATATTGGGGGTCCGCTGTGACTGAATTGCCAACCCATGATGACCTGTCAATCTGTGTGTTTGGAAATGTTACCTGGACAAGTGATGTGATCCAATGCTGTTTTTACACGGGCGTTTGTGAGTGTAACTTTGCTTGCAATTTTAGTGCATTAAATGTTTTTACGTTATTACACTATTGTGCTCCATTTTATTTTCACTTTATGTGGAGTGGTGTGGATCATCCTCGGATCGTGAAGTTGAAGAGTTTGGTTGTTATAAGCGGGTTTGCCTGCACACGAGAGTGTGCGGCATCTTTATTTGGTGAGTGAGCACTCTGACGGGTGACGGATGCACTGAACACCGGAGGTGTGGTGGAAGATTTTTTGAAGATTTATTATCTGAACATATGGACATTTTTTTCTTCTTTATTTTTTCACTCTTTTTTGTGCACGGGTTCATTGTTTAATTCACTTCCAACACTATTAATTTATGTTGGTAGTTTATTTCACACTTTTGTTGATATTATTATTATTCACTGTCATTTAGTGATTTAATGATTTGTACACATTTCACAGCGCTGTTTATAGGTATACACTCCATTCCAAGTGTACTGTTATTGTCTTTTAAATAAATGCTTTTTTTGCTACTTGGAGCATTAGAACTCTCTCCCTTCTTATGCCATATGCACATCAATGCTGTCATCTATGGGCCTTTCATTGTTATCTGGAGTTGACAAGCGACCTTTTGATAGATAATATTAGGACCTAAGAATGATTACCATGCTTTGTGACCTTTAGAAGGTCTAATTTATGAGGTGAGAGGCCATCTTTAGTTCTTGGTGGAGGATCTCTATCTGGTAACCTGTTCTAAACCTGCACCACTTAATGAAATTTATATGGATTTCTCCTCTACACCTTCACATATGGACTTTATCATTTTATTTTATATTTAATTACATTTAATTAATTTTTATATATTTAATGTTTGCGCTGATCTGTTTCACAATATAAGCAAAGGAGTCCTGCCATTAACACAGTGGACACATTCCTGGCAGCCATGGCACAACTCTATGAGGACCCCCAGTGTACAGCCACCGCCGAAGCCGCTCTGAATTCATTACATCAGGGTAGTCGAACCAGTGGAAGACTATACTGTCAACTTCCATCGTGGTCTGCAGACACAGGCTGGAATGAGGCAGCCCTCAAGCCCAACAAGACTTTAAGACCATGTGTGGACTATAGGGAGCTAAATAAAATCACCATAAAAAACTGCTACCCACTGCCACTAGTTCCTGAACTTTTCCAGAGATTCCTTACGGCCAAAGTATTTACCAAACTTGACCTCCGGGGTGCCTATAACCTTGTTCATATCCGTGAGGGCGATAAATGTAAGACAGCATTCAGAACGAGATTCTGTAATGCTCCGGCAATGTTTCAGCACTTCGTAAATGATATTTTCCAGGAATATCTTGACTACTTCGTCATCATCTATCTGGATGACATCCTCATATTTTCGGATACTCTGGAGCTTCACTGGACACATGTTAAGACAGTGCTGCTCACACTAAGGATACACAGACTTTATGTGAAAGCGGAAAAGTGTGACTTTGAAAAAAAATCTATACAATTCTTGTTGTCTCCCACAGAGTTGTTCTACTGGGTGAGCTCCCCCTTTTTTCCCTGGTTATTAGTCACTTATACGCACCTCCCCCCCTGATTCGAACTAGTGTACTATGGGCTCCCACTATTGGCCCTAGGGCCAAGATGACATAACAGGACCTGTGGCTTACGCCCCCAGGTTGCTCAGTGGTCACTTATTCTTTAAAAGTTAACTGCTCGTGAAGCTTTTCCAGCATGTTTTGTTGTACCCCTGCATGGGTGAACGGCTGTTATACAGTTATGCTTCCTTTTACAAAAAAATGAATGTACCAGAAATAACACATTGGTGCTTGTGTCAACAGTGAAAACAGTGAAACTGCTGTGCTTTGTAGGTCTCCACCCCTTGGTCTCAGCTCCTTATGGTCATTGCTCACATATAGAACAAATACTGTACCTGTCACCGAGAATGTGTTTCCAGCACGACAGCATCACGTTGATTTTCGGCGTCAGGGTGCCGACATCTCGCACTCGCTGGAATAGAGAAAGCACATTCCAGTGAGCGCGTCATAGAAGCGACGGGGATCCGACTTGGATTCCCACCAAATCTACACGTGGCATTTGGTATGAATCATGAGGGGGAACTCCACGGCAAATTTTTAAATAAAAACTCGGCATGGGTTCCCCCCCCAGGAGGCATTTCAGGCCCTAACCCTACGCCGAAAAAAAATCCATACCAGACCTGTATCCAAAGCACGCCGCCCAGCCAGTCAGGAAAGGAGTGGGGACGAGCGAGCGCCCCCCCCTCCTAAGCCCTACCAGGCCGCATGCCCTCAACATGGAGGGGTCAGGTGCTCTGGGGCAGGGGCGTACATAAGGACAGGGCCTCTTCCTGACAACCCTGGCCATTGGTTGTCGGGGTCTGCGGGCGGGTGGCTTATCGCAGGGGGGCCCCCAGATACCGGCCCCCCACCCTAGGTGAATATGGGGTACATCGTACCCTTACCCATTCACCTGGAGGCAAAGTGTAAAAATAAACACAACACAGGGTTTTTAAAGTCTTTTATTAGTCAGCTCCGGGGCCCCCCCTTCTTTAGCTCTTTTACCAGGGGGGGTCTCCTTCTTCCGCTCTCCGGGGGTCTTCTCCATTCTGCGGGGGTCTTCTCCGGTCTCTGGGGGTCTCCTTCCACTCTCCGGGGGTCTTCCCCTGGTAAAAGAGCTAAAGAAGAGGGGGCCCCCCGGAGCTGACTAATAAAATACTTTAAAAACCCTGTGTTGTGTTTATTTTTACACTTTGCCTGCAGTGCGCCCCCCTGCCCCAGAGCACCTGACCCCCCCATGTTGAGGGCATGCAGCCTGGTACGGCTAAGGGGGTGGGCCGCTCGCTCGTCCCCACTCCTTTCCTGACTGGCCGGTCGGTGTGCTTTGGATACAGGTCTGGTATGGATTGTGGGGGTTACCCCCATGCCGTTTTTTTCCGGCGTGGGGGGGTTCTCCTTACAATCCATAGCAGACCTAAGGGCCTGGTATGCCTCCTGGGGGGAACCCATGCCGAATTTTTATTGAAAAATTTGGCGTGGAGTTCCCCCTCATGATTCATACCAAACGCCGGGTGTAGATTTGGCGGGAATCCAAGTCGGATCCCTGTCGCTTCTATGACGGCTTTGTCTCAATCGCGGCAAGCCAGCTCGGCACTGGCTCCCGCAATGGGGCTCGTAGGTGGTCAATCTCGCAGAGAAAGGGAGCGAGATTGACACAATATCGCGGTCACCTACAGTAGCTAGAAGGCCAGACATAGCGTGACTCCTTTTACTAAACACTTTTACACAATTGTTTTGCACAGTGGAAGAACTCTTATTTCATGAAGTTTTTTTTTTCTGTTTTTTTTTTTTAACCTACACAAGTTGATTTGATGGACTTTTGTTGATATATGTTTTTGTGTATGAGGATTTGGGTAGTGAGCAGCGCTGTGTATATATATTTTCCAGCAGGCCCGGACTGGGACAAAAAACAGACCCAGACCTTTAGACTGAGCAGCCAATGACATATTTACCAGCCCCTTCCCCACTCCCCTTAAGTAGCTGCAGGGGGTGGGGCAGAGAGCACTGGGGGAGAAATCAGAGAACATGGGGGAGCACTGGGGTGGGCCCCAGGGAGCACTAGGGGGGCAGAGAGCACTGGGGGGCCTGAAGAGCACATGGGGGTGGGCTGGGGAGCACACAGAAGGGCCTGAAGAGCATGAGAGGGGCAGAGAGCACAGGGGGATAGGAGGAGCGGTTGCATTTAGAAGAATCAATCTCTATCCAGCAAGAGAAGGAGCCCACAAGGACATGCAGCCTGGGCCCACCGGGCAAGTGTCAGCATGCCCTATGGCCAGTCTGGGCCTTAATTTCAGTTTAAAAAAGTAGTCCAAGCCTCAGGTCTGAACTCATGCTTACGCTACTGATAAATTATTCAGAATGCAGCCAATACAATATAAACAATGCAGGATTTTCTGTACCCAGTATCCACAAAAACATTACCTTATTGCAGAAAACAATGTAATGCAAGTAGATGCAATTGCCATATACAAACAATTTCCCAAAGCCTTACCTTGAAACTTTTATGCATTCTAAGTGTTGCTGAACAAAATATAAATCTTGTAAGAAGTAAACGCAGAAATTCATCTCCAAAAAACTGTAGAAAAGCCTGATCTGTAAGGAAAGAATGCAGGTTGAAACGTAAAATTTTCCTATTAAACTTAAAATGATTTATCAATGTGATATTTTTATCATGGGATTTAAAGTGACCCTTTCATTGCAAGGTTGAAAGTAAAATAAAAGCAACCTGCATTTTTTAAAACTCCTCTGCATTGCAGACTCACAGCCACCACAGTTATTCAACACGTTTGGGTGTATGAATACTGGCTCTTCCTGCAAACACTGTAGGTTTCTCTTTCCCTCTTTATGTCACTACAGGACATATGAGATGCAGAGGCGTTGCTAGGGGGGTGCGGGGGGTGCGGCCCGCACCCGGGTGACACCCTTAGAGGGGTGACACCATCCCGAAATAAAAAAAAAAAAAAAAAAAATATATTTTTTTTTTTTTACATATTTTTTTTTTTTGCTGACATGCCCAGAGCCTGTGTCATTGCTATGGGGGTGCAGCCCGAACCCGGGTGACACCCGCCAGAGGGTAACACCCGGCTCAGACTGGCGCCACATTGAGAGGGGCGCCGTGGCTTCCTCCTTCCCTTCCAGGATCTCCTCTGCTCGATGCGATGTGCAGGGAGAATGGGGGAGGAGGGAGTAAGGCAGAAGCAAACTGGGGATCCCTCCGGGATCACCTCTGCATGCTCAATGCAATGTGCGGGGACAGTGGGGGAGGAGCCGGCACAGCTGAATGCTGTGATGCTGTCCTCGTCTCCTCTCCAGACTCCCGGAACATGTGTGAGTACAGTAAAGGCGGGAGGGAAGTGAACTAGTAAAGGGTGACACTCAGCTTGCGAGGGGGTTTCATGGTGTCCACCGCCAGCCTGAGCCCAAGGTTAGGTGGGGGGGTTGCCATGGTACTGGCAGGTTGTCTGAGAGATAGTGTGGGAGGACTCTCAAACACAGGGCCGGACTAACATAGGGGCTGTTGGAGCTGCAGCTCCAGGCCCCATTTGCCCAAAAAAAAAAAAAAACTCTTAAAAAAAAAAAAGATTGAGTTCGGGGGTTGTAACTCGACAACCAGAGGTCACATAAACCCCACATTTGGGGGATAGGCAGTTGAAGACCTACCCCACCACCAGTAAAAATATGGGATGGCTATCATTTATGGTTCCGGAGATACGGGCCTGCGTGCACAGCCTGTCAGAAGCTACATACAGAGTGGCCATTATAAATACAAGCTGACACACTGCAGCAGGCTGAGAAAAAAATCATCATTTGTTTTTTGCTAGAAAATTACTCTATGGTAGTCTTTGTAACTTTTTATGTTGCACGGTATAGAGCTGCACGATTCTGGCGAAAATGACAACTGCAATTTTTTTGCTTAGATGATAGATAACAATTCTCTCACGATTCGTGCGGCGTAACATCATCTTTCACATTAAAATGAAAAAAAAAAATGGGCTAACTTTACTGTTTTGTTTTTATGGTTTTTATTATTCATTGAAGTGGGCAAATGCAGTGTGACATAAAATATTGCAGCAATTGCCATTTTTGTCTCTTCCAAAAACAATATAATGTTTGGTGGTCCCAAGTAATTTTCTAGCAAAAAATATTGCTTTTTAACTTAAACAAGTGTTGGACATTAAGTGGTTACATTTCTTGCATTTACACACAGAAGTTTGATCTAAAAAAGAGGTTGGTTACAATGTTTCATGTTGTTTACAAACTTGGCAGACTGCCTGGATATTTTCTTTACACACAGAAGTTTATCCCTTTGATCTAAAAAGAAAGTTTTAGCTACAATGTTTCCTGCTAAGAACTTAGCAGACTGCCCAGATATTTTCTTTTGACAGCTGAAAGTCTCTCCACTTGTTATATGAAAGAATCAGCAAACTCTGCATTGGAGATCGTCAGGGGGGTTGAATCGAGATCACAATTTTTTTACGATTAATTGTGCAGCTCTAGCACGGTACTGTATTTGCGCAGCAATTTTTCAAACTTTTTTTTTTAGGAAATAAACCGTTTAATTCATTTAAAAAAAAACACTAAAGTTAGCACAATTTTTTTTGCTATCCTAAGCGATGCTTTACATTTTTTTTAGGTTACATGTTTAGAGTTACAGAGGAGGTCTAGTGCTAGAATTATTGCTCTCGCTCTAACGATCCCTGTGCCACCCCAGCCTGCTGTATGCCACCCCAGCCTGCCCTGTGCCACCCCAGCCTGCTGTGTACCACCCCAGCCTGCCCTGTGCTACCCCAGCCTGCTGTATACCACCCCAGCCTGCCCTGTGCCATACCAGCCTGCCCCATACCACCCCAGCCTGTCCTGTGCCACCCCAGCCTGCTCCATACCACCCAGCCTGCTGTGTACCACCCCAGCCTGCCCAGTGCCATACCAGCCTGCCCCATACCACCCCAGTCTGCCCTGTGCCACCCCAGCCTGCTGTATACCACCCCAGCCTGCCCTGTGTAACCCCAACCTGCCCTATACCACCCAGCCTCCCTGTGCCACCCCATATTGCCCTATTCCACCCAACCTGTCTTATACCACCCCAACCTGCCCTTTCCCACCCTCATTTTCCTGTACCACCCTAACTTGCCCAATACCACCCCAACCTGCCCTATGCCACCCTAACATGCCCTATAACACCCCAACCTGCCCCATACTACCTTAACCTGCCCTGTACCGCCTTAACCTGCCATATACCACACCAACCTGTCACTATACCACCCTATTCTACCCTAACCTGCCACTATACCGTCCTATACTATCATTTACAGGGGCTGGTTTGGAGTGCGCCCCATGACTGTGCTCTTCCTGTATGGTGCTAGGCAGCCTAGACGGGGGGGGGGGGGGGGTGACACCATGTTTTATCGCACCAGGTGACACCAACCCTAGTGACGCCACTGATGAGATGGCAGGATAAATCATAGATTGTGGCAGGAAGAGCATATGCAATACCTGAAAAAGTCAAATACATGCAGCAGCTGAAGATCAGCAATGTAGATTTTTAGTGCACAAGCCACCAGAACAGGCTGCCTATATTTTGCCATCAACCCTGTAGTAATAGGGTCACACTAAAGTCCTCATTATAGACTATGCTCTGTGACAACCATATTTAGAGGCATCACCTCAAACACAATATCCAAAATCCAAATGGCACCCTTGCCTTACCTGAATCATGGGGTGGTTGCAGGGTAAATCTTCTTCCAAGATATATTTGTTATCTTATTTAGTACAGCTTTTTGTGTGGCTCCGCCTGAACAACTGCAATTAAATGGGCATAGGAGAATTCCTAGATGTCTGACCGCAGTAAAATGTTTTAAAATGCTTCATTGCAAAAATAAGTAAATTGGTTATTAGATGACTGTTTCCCTATAAACAATTTTTTTGCAAAAAAAGAGACAAAAGGGCAGATTAAGGAGAAGAAAGGGGAAAGGGGAAAGAGAGGTGCCAAGCAGCCAATAGTGTAGCATGTTTTTTTGTATAACAAAATAATTATCCAGTTAAAAGATGCACTCACAAACATCAGTGTAAAGAGAGCATGTAACTAGCGTCGAGATGATCGCCAGTGGAACCAAAGGAATGCTGGTGGGAACCTAAACGAATCAGTGAAAGGGACAAGGCCCTGCAAAAATGTGGCTAAACAATAGGGGGAGAAAAAAAGTGTTATAGGTCGGGAGTGTAGCTATGGGATGGATGGGGAGTGTAGCTATAGACCATGCCTAGAGGTAGAGACAGGCAACAGGAATGGGACCATGGGCCTAAAGGATGATGTTGACTTCCAGTACTTAATTGAGCCCTACAGACAATAAGCTGTTATGTTTGAAAATCCAATATGTTTCCCTTGCACATAATTTCTTGAATCTCCCCCTTCAGGTAGAGAGTTGGGTATTGACGGGATGGCTGTTATTCGAAGCAGGGAGGGGTCCTTATACTGGTAAGATGCAAAGTGGCATGGAATGCTTGACTTAGAGAACTCCTCTTTGTAATACCCTGCTGCCACTTTAGGTACTATGGGGTTAACTGCAGTCAGTATATTACTCCCTGAGGTAGTGTCAGGAACCATGAATCAGACAGAGACAGAGACAGAAAATGTAGTAAAAATCATGCCATTTAATATAGCGGTAAAAATGGTACAAATAGTACACGTAGTCAAAACATAGCCAGGGTTCAATAACCAAATCGGGTAGTCAGATCAAGCCAGAAAATAAGGATTCCAGAGATCAGCGTAGTTCAGAACAAGCCAGGAAATCAGGGAGCAAGAGATCAGATTAGTTCAGAAGAAGCCAGGAAATCAGGGAGCCAGAGATCAGCATAGTTAGTGCAGCAGACAGGATCAGAAACCAGAAGGGCTGTCAGCCAGTCAAGTCTTCAACAGGAAACCAGCAGAGAGTCTCTAGATATGTTGACCAAGGTGAAGGCACATGAGATCTGATCCAAGCAGCTCAAATAGCCAGCAGGTGGATTGACGAGCAGGATATGATCAGGTAAGTCACTATGGAATGCTGGCAATTAACCGACAGCTGAGCAGCCTGAGCTCTGATGAGGAAGGGCTGAGCCCAGCCCTGACAGGTAGGCTCAGTGATTAGACTGACAAAGGATGCGTTCCTGATTGGGTCCTGCTTTGTAGGCATCTGACAGCTCCTCCGACAGTTTGGATCCCTTATGGTGGCTTCCCAATACTTCTGCACAGAGCTCCACAGCAGACTTGCCACAGCCTGAAATGGACTCCCTGATGGAAATCACTTCAGATCTAGTTACATGCTTGCTTTATACTGACGTTTGTGAGTGCATCTTTTATTGGCGGCTTGGCACCTCTTTGCCCCTTCCTTTTTCTATTGCGGTTTTCTATTGCGGTGTCTGTATTCCCCAGCCAGTTTCAAGATGCAGTCTTGCTTTTCCAGCAGTGTCAGCCACAGACTGACCTCCGGGAATATTTCTTAAGTGTATGGTTTACACACAGATTTACTGTACCTCCATTGCTAACCAGTTTAAATGCCTTTATACTGTATGTGCAAGCTGAAGGCTTACTGATCCGCTACCTTTTATTTTATTCTATCTCTCATATATTATTCAATTTTAAATTAGATTCATCAGTTGACAGCAAGTACAGCTCTAAGTGTTAAGTAATTTTTTGGTCTAAAAGGCAGACTAAACTTTTATTTTTTTTTAACCATGAAATATTTTTATTATTGAAAAGGAAATAACAGCAAGCAATATACATTACAAAGAATGAGATGCAAGAGCTCACTAATCAGGTCAGACATCACTAATATTAAGCAGGAGTGAGTTAATCAATCCTAAAACATGCGGAAGGTTATCTGTTAGGCCACGTACACACGAGCAGAGAGATTTGTTTAAATCTGTCGGGCCGACCGATTTGAACAAATCTGTCTGCTGGGGACATATTGGTTTGATCGTGTACACACGATCAAACCAAAATCCCCGCCGCCAGACGGCGCGGTGACGTTAGCGGTGACGTTGACGCCGCCACGTCACCGCACCAGGAAGTAAAACACTTCCGCGCATGCGTCGAAACCATTCGGCACGTGTGCGAGAAGACATGTCTGCTGGTTAGCGTACTAACCAGCAGACATGTCGGGCGGACGGGTTCCCAGCCGACAGATTTCAAAGCATGCTTTGAAATCTGTCGGGTGGCCAAATCCGTCGGCTCGCCCGTACACACGCTCAAATCTGTCTGCTGGGACGATCGGGCCGACCGTTTCCAGCAGATAGATTTGATCGTGTGTACGCGGCCTTACAGAGATGCGTTCAATAATGCTTACTGAGCTGTCCCTATAACAAAAACAATGAACCCCGACCAGGGGTGGAGCCAGTCACCCCATTTTGGGTACTAACTGTGAGTAGGCTCCTGCTGCACCCTATTGAGGGACAGCCCACCTAGGATTACAGTGAAGATCCCAGGTAGAGATAAACACAGTAATGTTCATTATAATAGAGATTGCGATGCAGACCAAACAATTAACATTAAAACCAAGATATTATCTGGATGTCCTCATAAAAGAGCAGAATACATACCAAAGCACAGTAAACCAATGCACGGGCCAAAATAAAACTATTTATAATCATCGACTATGCAGGTTGGGCTAACTAAGCCCTAGATATTAATGATTAATGATTTGTCCTACCACTGACTGACTGGGCGATTTATCAGAGTCTCATCACGAAAGTTACAAGTCGTTAAATTTCGCATCACATGTGAGGGGGAGCATAGGAAGAAGTTTTCCAAACCTCCCAATGTTTATGGAAAACCTGTGCTCGACCAGCCTTATATGCAAGCATTCTTTCCATTGTATAATGAGTGTTTACTCTGGATATTACCACTTCAAATTTTGGTGGCAGCGGAGAGCGCCATTCCTTAGCCAAGGACATACGCGCTGCAGTTAAAATGTGGAGAACTACTTTTCTAGCCAAAGGGGGATAATTTTCAATTCCCAGTCCCAGGAGGGCCAGGGCCGGATTAACTTCAAGATTAGTAGAAGAGATCTTTTGAATGAGGACGACTACTTCTCTCTAAAATGGCTCAATAACCTCACAACATATGCAGAAGATTACCACTAAAATTACAGTTCCGCCAACAAGTGGGTGGGATATTCAGGATCATTTTATGGATTCTGACCGGGGTAAAGTACCACCTATGCAGTAGCTTTTGGGAATTGTCCCAATGGTCCACACACGCTGAGGATTTGGCACTGTACTTCATCGCTGAAAGCCATTGTTGCAGCAAGTAATCTACTTTTAGTTCCAGTTCCCATTTGACCATCCTCGGTAGTTTGGTTTTTAAATATAACGGGGTGGAGTATTTATAAAATAAGGATATCCCTTTTCGTCTTGATGGTAGTTTGCCAATAAGATAGTCCCACAGAATTTGGGGGATTTCTATCACTTTAGGAGGATTGCATTTAACATAATGTGTTATTTGCAAGAATTGGTAGTTATCCCCAGATTCTCGTTTATTGGGAAGGTGTGAAAAAAAGTGTGCTCCCTCCCTCTTCCAAGCCAAAGTCGAGAAGTTTGGTATGAGGAAGTTGTATACAGCTATTGGAATTTTCAATCTATGCATCGGTAGATCCCTAAGTTTTTGATTGGTCAATGCTGACCATGCCGATAATGTGGCTTGTATCGTTGGATACAGTGGTGCTATAGGGTTATGGTGAAGACTAGCCGCAAGCGCCAATGATGAAAGATCATGTCCCGGTGTAATCATATGCTCTATGATTGACCATTTATTATCTGATTGAGACGAGAACCAGTAACGAGCTTGGTCCAAAACAGCTGCCTGGTAATAGGAGCGTGCGTCCGGGAGACCTACTCCACCAAGGAGTTTAGGTTTGTATAAATGGGTCAGTGCTGTTCTAGCTTTTTTGTCCGCCCAAATGAATCTCCTCAATTTAGTTGCTAGTAAGACAAAGAAACTGTGGGGAATAGGGATCGGCAATGTCCGAAAATGGTATAATAGTTTGGGTAGTATTTGCATCTGGTATGCGGCTATTCTTCCTATCCATGTCAACTGCAATTTACTAATAGTGTCCATCTCCTTGCTTATCTTTGCTAATAGTGGGGGGTAGTTGGCCGAATACAGTTTAGTGGAGGAGGTCAGCCGCACCCCCAAATATACAATCGAAGGAGGATTCCAATTACAGGGAAATAATGTTTAATTTCTAATTTGTGTCTCTAATGCCAGATTAAGGGATAGTGAGAAGCATTTATTTGTGTTAACTTTATAGAAAGAGACTAGGCCAAATTGATGGAGTACATCTACTATCTCCTTCATGGATGTTTCGGGGTCAGATATCGTCAAAATAATGTCGTTGGCGAATAATCCTATTTTATGAGATTCCTGGCCTATTTTGATGCCTTGTATGTTCCCATTACATCTAATGGCTTGAGCTAGTGGTTCTATAACCAGGGAAAAAATTATCGGGGAGAGGGGGCATCCCTGGCGTGTGCCATTAGACAAACGGAAGGGAACAGAGAAAAGGCCCGAATACACCTGTGCAGTAGGGTTTGAGTAAAGGGACATAATGGCCGAGTATATCATACCAGAAATCCCAAATTTTTGCAATGTTTTTGATAGGTAGCCCCAATGCACCCTATCAAATGCCTTTTCGGCATCCAGAGCAAGAAACAGACTGGGTACCTTATTGATTTCAGCGAATTTCAAGAGGTCGATCATCCGTCTGGTCCCATCCGGTGCCTGTCTACCCTTTACAAAGCCCACTTGATCTAAATCTAAAAGGGAAGGGGTGATTTCCATTAATCTGTTAAGTTTGGCATAAATTTTCAAATCTGAATTTAGTAACGATATCGGCCTAAAATTTTGCGGGTGAGAGATGTCCTTACCAGGTTTCGGTAGGGTGACAATGATTGTTTGAAGCATTTCCCTTGGGAAGGAACCCACCTCTGCCGCCTTACAAAAAACATCAGCTAGTTTTGGTGCTAGGAGGGAAGACAACGCTTTATAGTACTCTGCAGAAAATCCATCCGCCCCTGGAGACTTATGCAGTGGGAGGGATTGTATTACTTTCTCAATTTCGGCACTAGTGAATGGGGAATTTAAGGTTTGTAATGAGGCCTGGTCTACTGCTGGTAGATTAACTTTTCGTAAGAAACTATCAATCTCCAGGTCCTTAGGTTGGTGGGTATTAGGGTCATTATTCAAATTGTACAGGGACTCATAATAATCCTTGAAGGTGTTGGCGATATCTGTAGGGTTGCAAGCCATTTAGTTCGAGCGATGGTGACGGATATGTGTGGGGTTAGTTTTAGCTTGCCTTTTCTTAAGTTGAAACGCTAGGAGTTTGGTGGCCTTATTGCTTTGGGAGTAATAGGAGAGTTTAAGCCTTTTAAAGTAAAGATCATATTCTGCTCTAAGTTTCTGTCTTAAATTTTCGCGACACTGAACAAGGTGCTTAAGGATGTCAGGGGATGACATAGTAGGATTTTTATGTTGGGCCTCCTGTTCTGCATTAGTGTCGTGGAGTTGTGACAGTCGTTGGCACTTTTTCTTTTTTTCCCTAGAGGCAATTTGAATGAGTACACCTCTAGCGAAGGCTTTATGCACACACCAAATCGCTGTTGGAGAGCACTCACCATTCTCGTTATTGCTAAAGAAGTCAGCTATTTTTCCTCCCACCTCCTCCCTGATGTTGGGGCGAGACAAAAGGAAAGTGTTGTTACGCCACAGTGGCCTAGGAGAGGCTTTTTTGTTATCCCTAACTACAATGGTCACAGGAGCATGATCTGACCATGTGATATTATGTATCTCCGCTTTGCACACAGTTTGCAGGGTAAACAAGTCTGTAAGAAAGAAATCTATGCGAGAGTAGCTTTTATGCACCATAGAATACTAAGAAAAATCCCTTTCGGTGGACCTAAGGCAACGCCAGGGATCAAAGAGCCTTTCTTCACGGCACCAGGCCCCCAAAGAGGGACGTTTCCTAAGAGCCACCGAAGAGGAGTCAAGGTCAGTATTCATTACCATATTGAAGTTCCCACAGATTATGAGACGACCTTTCTGCGAAGATTTAGCTAATGAAACAGTTTTACGGATAAATTTCAAAGGTTTAACATTAGGGGCGTAGATGTTTACCAACGTATAAGCAGTACTATCAATTTCCGCTACCAGTATGATGAATCTTCCCCTTGGGTCAGAGTGTTCCTGTAATAAAGAAAAAGCTACAGTATCTCTTATAGCTATTAATACACCATTTCTTTTTTTAGAAGTGTCATTCGCCGTGAATACATTCGGGAATTTAACGTGTGAGCACTTAGGGGCCTTGCCACTAGAGAAATGTGTCTCCTGTGCACATAGTATGTCACAATTCAACGTTAGAGCCGATTTCCATAACGCCCTACGTTTGTAAGGACTATTAAGCCCCCTCACATTTTGCGACATTATTTTTAGAGCCATGTCAAAAAAAACAGACTATCAGACGCCAGCCAGTGGTAGGAAGTTCCAAACAGTGTGCTCTGCAACTGCTTTCGAAAAACAACAACCATGAGGACAAACACATCATAGAGTGATCCAAAAAACTTGAGATAACAAAAGAATATAGTAAGGAGTAAAAAAGTAAAACAAAACCAAGTCCAAAATAAGCTGAGTAGCAGCCGGGAATCGTCGTGCAAAAACCTTTGACACGGACAGAATACAGGAGACATCCTGTACAACAGGTAGGGGTAAATGTTAAGAACACAAATTCAGCTGAACAACGGTCGAATGATTAATCTACTCCTGATACAGTGGGTAAGTAGGGAAACTTGGCCAAAACATAGTCCTGAAAAGAGAGGAACTGCTCCGGAAGTGCCTTCATGCCTAAACATCCCAGTGTTAATCAAGCCTTTACTTTCCCCTCCTGGACTGGCGATTATTGTTGCGCTGGTCTTGAAGAGGGTCCGGGTCAGCTGCTTCCCCAGACGCTGGCAGAAGTCGACATTTTCGTAGCAATTCCATCCCTTTCTCCAGTGAGGTGATCACATGCGATTTGTTGTGTAGGTCAAGTAGCAACTTAGCAGGGAAGCCCCATTTGTACAAAATCTTGTGGTTACGCAAAATCTTGGTAATAGGGACCAAATTATATCTCGCCCCCAACGTGGCCTGCGACAAGTCAGCATACAATGCGATCCCTGCAAACTGATCCGGCAGCGAAGGGTGTTGTCTAGCATACCGCATCAATTGGTCCTTTATATGATAAAAATGGATCCTGGCGATGACATCCCTGGGGATTTGATCAGGTAGAAATGATGGTTTTGGCAGTCTGTGCGCCCTGTCAATGATTAAGTCCGCTGGACTCAAGGAGGGGAGGGCTGTCAACATAAGCTTTTGAAGGTACACTGAGTTCAGCTGGTTTTACCGATTCAAGGATCCCCCTAAATGTAATATTATTCCTGCGTGCCCTGTCTTCCATGTCCGCCATTTTAAGGCGCATAGCTTTTATTTTGTCCTCCACTTCAAAATGGGCATCCATTCCTCCATCTTCTGCTCTAAGTATTCCACCCTGCCTCCTAGAGCTGACATGTCAGACCTTGTGGAATGCATGAATGCAGCCATGTCCTGCTGGAGTGCCCCCCGCAGCATTAACAGCATCTCCTTCATGGCGGTGTCCATTATGGGCTGACCAGTAGTGGGGAATGCATCCAGCAGCAGGCCATGTGACACAGTCTCCTCCATACCATCTCCCTCCATAATCGGGTCATCCTGCTGCTCACCACCCGCCCCCACCCTCCGTTTCTGCTTTGCAGGGCTGCCAGATGGTGTGGAGGGGAGCAGGTGATGTAGGGGACGTGACTCACACGTTGATGTCAGCTGGTTGCCTTGCGCGCTGGCCGGGGAAAGCAGTTCTCCGTGCTCTAAACGGGCGCCATCTTGCGACATGCGGCCGGCCGCTGGAGGGAAGAAGTTCCGCCAGTTTTTTAGGTCCTTCACGCTCCTTTCGTTTAGCCATGGGTACCTCCGTGGAGTGCAGGAGTTCCCCTACCCGCAGGTGATAATAGTAGGTAGAATTAGTCGCTCCTAGCTGCGCTGTAATGACCGCTGTGGCAGAGCTCGACTCACACTCCCATCCGCTCTGGCCGCTGGCTCCGCCCCCGCAGACTAAACTTTTAAAGTGTCAATAACAATATAGAAAAATGATATCTGGATGTTAATGACCAACTCCAGTCAAAACGTTTTAAACATTTGGAGATTTGGACCCTTAACCACTTGACCACTGGGCACTTAAACCCCCTTCCTAACCAGACCAATTTTCAGCTTTTGGTGCTCTCACAATTTGAATGAAAATTACTCAGTCATACAACATTGTACCCATTTGAAATTTTTGTCCTTTTTTCCACACAAATAGAGCTTTCTTTTGGTGGTATTTGATCACCTCTGGGTTTTTTATTTTTTGCGCTATAAAAGAAAAACGACTGAAAATTCTGTAAAAAAAAAAAAAAACTTGTTTCTGTCATATTAGCAGGTTATTTCTCACACACAGCATATGCATACCACAAATTACACCCCAAAACACATTCTGCTATTCCTCCCGAGTATTGCGATACCACATGTGTGGGACTTTTACACAGCGTGGCCACATACAGAGGCCCAACATGCAGGGAACGCCATCAGGAGTTCTGGAACACCCAGACCAATTCTGACATTCCTCTCCTACATGGAAAAATTATCATTTATTTGCTAGAAAATTACATAGAACCCCAAAACATTATATATGCTTTTTTAGCAAAGACCCTAGAGAATACAACTGTTTTGTGCTTAAAACAAAACAAAACAGTAAAGTTAGCCCAATTTTTTTTCATAATGTGAAAGATGAAGTTACGCCGAGTAAATAGATACCCAACATGTCACACTTCAAAATTGCGCACACTCGTGGAATGGCGCCAAACTTCGCTACTTAAAAATCCCCATAGGCGGTATTGCAGAGTATCGCGCAGGGTATTACAGAGTATTGGGGTATTGCAAAGTATCATGCAGGGTATTGGGGTATTGTCGAGTATTGGGGTATTGCCGAGTACTGGGGTATTGCCGAGTATTGGGGTATTGCCGAGTATTGGGGTATTGCCGAGTACTGGGGTATTGCCGAGTATTGGGGTATTGCCGAGTACTGGGGTATTGCCGAGTATTGGGGTATTGCCGAGTACTGGGGTATTGCCGAGTACTGGGGTATTGCCGAGTATTGGGGTATTGCCGAGTATTGGGGTATTGCCGAGTATTGGGGTATTGCCGAGTACTGGGGTATTGCCGAGTACTGGGGTATTGCCGAGTATTGGGGTATTGCCGAGTATTGGGGTATTGTTGGGTATTGTTGGGTACTGGGGGATTGTTGGGTACTGGGGATTGCAGAGCTGGGATGGATTGAGGGATGGCTGGATCTGTGACTACATTTGTCACAGATCCAGCCACAGCTCAGCTGCTGACACCCCGCCCCCCCCCTCTCCTCGCACACTGTACAGAGAGGATACCCAGGAGAGGGAGGAACCGGCGTCATCAAATGACGCCGGTTTGTTTACAAGTGATCGCGCCGTCATTCGACGGCGCGATCACGTGGTAAACGGCCGCGATCAGCGGCAATTTACCGTGATCTGTGATGCGCCGGGTCTTCTAGACCCGGCGAGCACGGACACTTTCGCGAGCGCATCCCAGGGGACGCGCAATCGCGAAAGTGAAGGACGACGTCCCAGGGACGTCGTGTCAAGATAACCCCGCCTCGCCGTAGCAGTAAAATGCTTATGGCGCGGTGGGAAAGAGGTTAATGCAGTTTCTCTCATGTCTGCAGCTTCTTTGTTTGAAATTTTTACTTTTATTAACCCAGTACAGCTGTATCGAACTTCTGGCACTGAAACTAAAAGTCCCATCAGGAGTACAGTGCCTAGAGTGCACTGCCACCTAGGGCCCAGCCACTATGGGTCTGTCACTTTGTGTGGACAGTGCAGATGACGGCTCAAGAAGTGTAGCTGTCCTAGGTGGAGAGGACCCATTCCTCAAGCTGCTCCGTCCAATTCCACCTCCAGCATGCCTGCAGCCTGTCACAACTGAGAAGCTTCACACACATCCCTTCTCTCGCCCCTCCCTCCCTGCTCGTGTGTTCTGTCTGTGAAGGAGAGGTGGGTAGGAAGATTAAACAGAAGCAGGCGAACAACCTCACTGATATACTGCTGAAGGAGCCAGAGAGCCCCCAGGAGCCTTCCAAGTGAGTGTGTGCACTTCCACTGACCCCAGCTCAGCATACAGAACATCTTCTAGAAAATCACCCTTTGCAGGGAGAATGACATTGGGTCTTAATTCCAGGAGCACATATTTAGGCATATCTTCCCCCTCCATCTCTTTCACATTTTCAACCTTTTCCTCCACTCTTTATCACTGAGGAGCACCACAGCGATTTATAACTTTTCCCACAGGAAAAAGTGGGGGGGGGGGGGAGAGAGTGTCATGCCATGCTTATATAGGTTTTGGTCCTATAACAATTTATTTTTTGTTAAAAATATTTTGTCCCTTTAACTTGAGGGAATTAGTAGGATTTGTGTCAATAATCCATGAGCACTTGCCAGCAGAAGGGGAACTTGTTTTAATTTCTATTACCACTAATTGAGCATTTCAGCAATACCCATGAGGCTGACAGGAGGTTGCTCCTCAGAGTTCCTAAACCTCTCATTTTCATGAATTAATCACTCGCTCACGATTTCCAATGTTACAAACTGACACGTTTTCAGTCCTGACGATTTGTTTGACTAACCCACTATCACCTTATGTCGATTAGGTCATTTCTATGGAGGCAGACATTAAGGATTGAGGACATTGCGTTCATCCCTCCTACTCCGGCTAGTGGTTCCGAACATGGCAGCACGTCCTCCCCGAGGTTATTTGCACCAGGTCAAAGTTGGTGCAAATAAAACATTTACAGAAAAAAGATTTTGCAAAAGAGATAACGACCATATACAGCCACAAAGTAGTAAGGTAGAATTGGGGAAGAACAATACATGCAATTAATGTCCGAGGGTTGATCAGAGTTTGATCGATGAGCTGGGCAATCGGTTCTTAAACTTGGAAGATGTTCCTGCTTGGATGGTAAAAAAAAGAACTGCCCATTGTCTTGGCATCTCCTCTTTTTTGTCCGATCAAAGGGGTGTTGACAGCGACCAGTGACCAATCAACTGGTCATATTATTTAGGCGTTGGTTGCTGGGAGGTGTGTACATTCATGACCATGTCCCAGGTACAGCTCCTTCAAGGTACACTTTGTAATACATATTCATATCTCTGCACCCTAATGTTTACAGACTGTGAATATTATTATTATTGTTCAGCGTGAAATATACTTCAAAACAAGTACACACGTGACAGGTCTCCAATTTCTAGTTTACCTAGGAGGAATAAGGGGTACCAGTGGCTTCCCATATGACCTGACATATTGGTGTCTGGACTTGAAACTTTACAAATCATCTGAGGAAACTAAATATGTACATATTATGGCGGTGCTATTATTTATTTGGAAGTTATGAAATATGCTGACCTTTCATAGTTATTCCAATGCTTAAACTTTATGGGTACTAAGGAATTTAAGACCGTATCTGTTGATTCTCTAAATTGAGAGGGTGACAGTTTTACGATAGGCCTGTACATCCTGCCAGGTGACATTAGCATTTTTTCAGACCTAGCTTGGTTCTGCTTTCTCTGTTGAGATAACAGCTTGTTTGAAGTATTATGTCTATCAATTCCTAAGCATAAGGGAAGAGAGGGAGGGGGTTTGTTACACCATTAACTAAGCTGTCATGGCTGCCTAAAGTTCCTTAAACACCATGGGCACTAGCTACAGCTTTTCATGTGACCAGTACATGATATTGTTTCAGTGAGGTCTCCATGGTAGTCAAGACCAGGGATCATAGGCTTAATTCGTAAGCTCTCCATTACGGATTTTTTTTCTGGCATTTAGCATATTCAGGGATGTTATCTGTTCTGTTAGTCCCCAGAGGAGGGAGGACCTTGATATCTACCTCTATGCTGTAGTGGAGTTGGGGAAAAAATACTGGGGAACAGCCTTTTATGATTAATATTTTTTTTTTCTGCGAAGGCTGCAGCTATTTTTGCCCAGCACCAGGTGATGACTGACTGGAGCAACGTGGACACAGATCTTTTTTGTCACCATTTTGGCAGGTTAAGGTTGCCTGTTTGTGCCAGTCTTCCACACATACTACCTACTGGTGCCTCCTCATGGCACCCCCTGTTCCAGGTACCTTCAGAGCACCCTCAAGTTTATTACCAACCCCAGCTCATTCAATTTCTTTTGACAAGTTTGGCCGACCAGATCAGTTTCTAGGCAAGTCACAAATTTGCAATAATTTTAATCATTGCCAGTGTTGCCTCCTGTATGTCTGTGCCAGCTGCTATAGAACACACCCAAGTCTGCCTGTTCACTAAAGAAAGAGAAGTCCTTATGTCTAAGCCACATCAAATTTTCATTCTTGCAGGCCTGTCTGACGTCCCATCCTTCCCCCATGGTATGTCAATTTTTGGTGGAAGGTTTCACACGGGTTTCATTAGGTTACCTCAAGGCCCTTTTGAGTGTAAGAATCTGTTGTCATCAGTCACAGATATGGAGGCAGTGGATGTGCTCCTCCAGTCTGAGCTGTCCAAAGGCTTTTTCATAGGGCCTTTTCTCCACACCACCTTTTCATAATTGGAGGGTCAACCCCCTCGGTTTGTTTGAAGGGAAATTTTCAAATAATTTCTTGATTTACGAATTGTCAGCCCCTCATTGTTCGCAAGTGCCTAGTTTGAATTCCTTGATTCCACCAGAGGAGTTTTCGCTCAAATATGCATCTGTAGATCAGACAATCTAAGGCATTATCATCATAGGTAGGAACGCTTGGCTGTCCAAAGCTGACATTTCAGATGCCTTCTCCCTATTCTGCCTTCTCTCTGGCAGTGGCATGGCATTAAGTGGAGGGGTGTGTATTATTTTGCTACCATGCTCACTTTTGGGTCCAAAAGCAGCCCTTGGCTTTTTGCTATTTTTGCTGAAGCGCTCAACTGGATTCTCACACATAGGAAACTGTCAGGAAGACCTCCACTATTTGGATGATTACCTCCTGATTGAGAGTTCGAGCCAGGCACCCACTGATCTCCAGAACCTTTTGGCAGTGCTTTCTGCACTTGATATTCCACTGGCAAGTAAGAAGATGGAAGGACCAGCAACCACACTGACTTTTTCAGGAATCGAGTTGGTTTCTCGGTCCATGCAGGCGAGTCTACCTGCAGATAACTTGGCTAGGATCAGGGATCGAATCCATGGGTTTACAGTTTCACAAGCCGTTTCCAGGAACGATTTGACGCTGCTGGGCATGCTAAACTTTGCCATGAGGATCATTCCCCAGGGCAGGTCTTTCATTTCCCGGTTGCTGGCATTGTTACCCTCAGCCCTTGACTCAAGTTAGATTCTGCGGCTTTGTCTTATCTACGCATGTGGGATGACGTCCTCCAGCACTGGAACGGCATCTCCATGTTCATTCCGGCAGTTTTGACATCTTCTTTTCAGGTCATTACTGATGCTGCAGCCACTAGAGGCTATGCAGCTATTTTTGGCACACATTGGCTAGCAGGACCATCACCGGACGAATGTGGGGCTATTCCCAGGCTCACACAGACATCTGCTTTGTTCAAGATCTACCCCATAGTGGCTGCAGCACACTGAGGTGTTCTTTACGGACAATCAGGCAACCTCCGAGAATATTAAAAAGGGTAGATCCAGTTCTCTGCTCATCATGTCTTTCATATGCTTATTTGGCTGTCTCTTCAGTTTAGTTTCCACATTCACTGCAGTTTTATCAGTGGTGTAAAGAATACAGCTGCAGACGCACTATCTCGGTTTAATTTTCTGTAATTTATTCAGCAGGTTCCAGACGCAGACATCTGTGCCACCCCGTCCCTGCACTGTTAGCTCCTGAGGATGGATTTGATTCGCACTGGGTGGGTGCGTTAGGCTGCTGTCCGTCAACACGAGGAAGGCTTACAGCACAGCCTGGAAGACCTTCCAGACATTTCAAACGCTGTACCCTAGGCTGGGTTGCTACAATAATCAATACCTTTTGGCTTTTGTGACAGTCACTCTCAACTGAAACTCTCACAACACTATCAAGGGATACTTGGCAGGTAGCCAGCATTTAATTTCCCTATGGCATCCCTGTAAGCCTTCAGTGTTTGCAGCACATGCCATTAAGGCCATTCTCAAGGGCATTCAGAAATGCAACCCTCCTAACAGGCTTCCAGTCACGGGACATGTCAGATATATTTTCCAGGGCCCCTTTTGGGCTGTTACCTAGTCTTGTGCTCAAGGCAGCTATATATTTAGCCTTCTATGGTTTCCTTAGACAAAGTGAATTTACTCGTACTGGAGCTTTCCATTAAACAATTGGTCACGTTCCCTGACCACTACCTATTACACCCGGATGCGTGTTAAATGCAGCAGACAGGAGCTGGTATCGACATCAGGTATTTCAAAATCAGCACTAGTTGGTGCCCGGTTTCAGTCTTGGATCTACTCATGGCCCAGGTGGCAGTCCACTTTTGACATTTCACGGGGCCCCTCTCACCTAGGCACTTTTCATCAAGCATTGCCGCACCCTCTCAGGCTGCGTACACACGGCAGAGATCCTCGATGGGCAGAACACATCGTTCCACCCGTCGAGGTTCTCTCCCGGCCGTCGAAATCGGCGACCCGCCCGTCGGGAATGGCAACCAGCCATTCTTCCAGGCGGGCCGTCGAGGAAATAGAGAGCGTGCTCTCTATTTCTGCTCGACGGGCTTCCCGACGGGAAGCTCGCCGAGACCGTACACACGGCCGAGGTCCTCGCTGGAATGTGCATTCCAGCGAGGTTCTCGCTGGTTTTCAGCGAGAACCTCGGCCGTGTGTACGGCGCCTCAGGGAATCTGGGATTGGACCCAAAGTCATACTTGGGTCATTCTTTCAGAATAGGGGCTGCTTCTGTGGCCTCTTGCCAGGGGGTTCCTGTTCACATCATCAAAAGGTTAGGCAGGTGGAGGTCGTCATGCTACCCCAGGTACATTCCGGATGCCCCCTTTTAGGCATACTGACCTCATAACCATGGAACACCCCTGGTCACTTTCCAGATTTACTTCTATTTCCTTTCCTTAGTTATCCACAAGAGTCTCCGAGTACAAGCAGGAAGGTGGGGCGCAGGCCCGCCTGAATTTGTAGGAGTGGTCTCGCCTTTAAAAAGGCCAGCCCTGTTCCTCCCTTCTGTCGGCAGTTCTTTTCCTGTTATCCCACCCACCCGTTGTCTTTATTTCACTTCTCCTTTATTTCTAAAATTATTTCTTGGGTATGCCCCCTTTTAGGCATACTGACCTCGTGACCACGACACACACCAGGTCACTTTTCAGCTTTACTTCTATTTAATTTTCTTCGGTATCCATAAGAGTCTTCGAATATCTTCAAATATCTTTTTGAGCACTTAACATTGCAACTAATTTATACGTGGGTTGCAGAAACCACTTTTTCATAAGCTTTTTTGTAAGGATTCACAATTGTCTGGTGGATAAATATATATAATTTTATGGTAATATAACAGCACCTCACTTTACTGATGCCCAAAACTAGTGATAGTGTGGTCCACACTTAAATGGGCAGCAGTTATATGTTAACCAATTCTAGGTTGGCGCCTTCTTCATTTTGCTAATTTTAATTCAATCTTATTTTATTCAATAGAGAAACAAGAAAGACAGAAATTTCCTTAGACAATACAAAAAATGGTAATTAAGCAACAATAGGCATCGTGTGTCAGAACAAAATCATGTCCAGGTTGCAGATAAAAGGATTGAAAGCATGCGTATACGGTCCATCAGGAGACCTTATGTGATAGTAATCCCTGTAGGAAAAAAAAATATACAAGATACAGTAACTTTCATCCTTATTTCAGCTAAGGGGATCGCCGGTGCCCTGTAAATAGTGCACCTGAAAAGATATTATACAAAAACTATATGAAAAATGTGCCGTGGGGGGGGGGGGGGGGGGGGGGGGGGGGGTGGCACCTCGAATCAGTATCATTACATAAGTCGAAGCCATGATACCTTGGTTTGATGGATTCCTCAGGGTATATTTAAATATATGACAAAAAGGAAAAATAAAAGAAAACAGACTGCTGCACACCCTAAAGAGTTAACTACACATGTATTAAAGTTATATCAAAAAACATGTATAAGGCATAAAAACAGGTCCCCTAAAGATTAGGTGGACCTACCCAGATAATTCCCTACTAAAACCCACCCAATGTCGTCATATACTGGTAACTTGAAAAAAAAGACTAGATTTTCCCAAAGGGAGATCAGAGTCTATAAATAGCGCACCCACCCTCCACAAAAAACACAGAAACCCCCCTACATGAAAAGCCCAATTGCCAATTACATATATCCCTAATAGTTCCCACAAAAGACAGTGCTTCCATGTAACAACAGGTGGTGGATTGCCACTGTCTGTGTGAGGGAACGCAGCACAGAAGGATACCTAAAAGGAGACCTAAAAATAATTATTTACTTGAATGTGATAAAGTGTAACACCACTCCACTATAGCTGATGACGAACTTAGTAATCAATGAGAAAAACCAGGGGGACAATGAGCCTGATGGATAGCTGAAAAGTCCTCTCATAGAGATCACCGTATCAAACAGGTGTAACTTCCATATGGATCTGGTTACATTGATTTTTAAAGTTATTTGGGAGACATGGAGGAGCTAGCGGAAACGCTGTAGTTTTTTTCTTTCACAGTCTTATTCACCAGAGATGCACTCTGTAAGATTGCAACAATATGGCCACTAATAAATAGTTAAACAGATTCCTATATCGTATGGGTATAGTCCATTCAATCACTTCGGAAAGCGTGTCCATGAAGCCGTTTCCTAATATTGCTGGCAGCTGGTACTCCATAGGATTTTTATCTACAGTGTTGTATAGGGAGCTTGTGACTAGACTAATGGTATGATGGTTGTAAGTGACAGTGATTGCAATGATGTTTCACAACAGTGTAACACAAGGTTTACTCATTGTTAGCTGTCACAAGTAGCTCGAGATCGCAGCTATTTCATCCAGTCTGTAGACACACGTTGCTCAAAGGAATTGCAGCCAATCCATCCATCTGTGTGTCTCCATAGTACCAAAAACGCTGTTCATTACAAAGGTAAATGTCCGGTGAGATGATAGTGGATGCTGGTATCCAAAAAGAAACAATCATTGGTATCAAATATCTATGATGAAAATGAAAGATACAAATGTCAAAAGCATGGTAAAGAATGTCCAGTCTCCAATTCAAAAGGTAGCTCAATGCAGAGCGTTAAAGCCGTCGTCCATGTATGCCATTCATGTCTCCATGTAATATCCTTCATTAAGCTGCATGACCGCTCAAGGTACAAATGTCACTGAGCTAACAAAAGGCAAATAGCTAGGCTCAAACATGTATAGGGGGGTCAATGTTCCCCAAGTTTTTTCACGTTTCATTCCCTATGTCTCAGAACCTCGTCAGGGAACGAAACATGTAAACTCTTGGGGAACAGGGACCCCCCTATACATGTTTGAGCCTAGCTATCTGCCTTTTGTTAGCTCGGTGACATTTGCACCTTGAACGGTCATGCAGCTGAATGAAGGATATCACATGGAGACATGACTGGCATACATGGACGACGGCTATAACGCTCTGCATTGAGCTGCCTTTTGAATTGGAGACTGGAGATTCTTTACCATGCTTTGGACATTTGCATCTTTCATTTTCATCATAGATATTTGATACCAATCATTGTTTCTTATTGGATACCAGCATCCACTATCATCTCACCGGACATTTACCTTTGTAATGAGCAGCGTTTTTGGTACTATGGAGACACACACATGGATGGATTTGCTGCAATCCCTTTGAGCAATGCATGACTACAGACTGGATGAAATAGCTGCAATCTCTAGCTACTTGTGACAGCTAGCAGTGAGTAAACCTTGTGTTACACTGTTGTGAAACATCATTGCAATCACTGTCACTTACAACCATCATACCATTAGTCTAGTCACAAGCTGCCTATCCAACACTGTAGATAAAAATCCTACATCTCCTACAGCTTCATGGACACGCTTTCCTAAGGGATTAAATGGACTATACCCATACGATATGGGAATCTGTTTAACTATTTATTAGTGGCCATATTGTTGCAATCTTACAAAGTGAATTTCTGGTGAAAAAGACTGTAAAAGAAAAAAAACTACAGCGTTTCCGCTAGCTCCTCCATGTCTCCCAAAAAACTTTAAAAATTAATGTAACCAGATCCATATGGAAGTTACACCTGATTGATACGGTGATCTCTATGAGAGGACTTTTCAGCTATCCATCAGGTTCATTGTCCCCCTGGTTTTTCTCATTGATTACTATGTTTGTCATCAGTTATAGTGGAGTGGTGTTACACTTTATCACATTCAAGTAAATAATTATTTTCAGGTCTCCTTTTAGGTATCCTTCTGTGCTGCGTTCCCTTACACAGACAGTGGCAATCTACCACCTGTTACAGGGAAGCACTGTCTTTTGTGGGAACTATTAGGGATATATGTAATTAGCAATTGGGCTTTTCATGCAGGGGGGTTTCTGTGTTTTTTGTGGAGGTTGGGTGCGCTATTTATAGACTCTGATCTCCCTTTGGGAAAATCTAGTCTTTTTTTTCTAGTTACCAGTATATGACGACATTGGGGGGGTTTTAGCAGGGAATTATCTGGGTAGGTCCACCTAATCTTTAGGGGACCTGTTTTTATGCCTTATACATGTTTTTTGATATAACTTTAATACATTTGTAGTTAACTCTTTAGGGTGTGCAGCAGTCTGTTTATTTTTTATTTTTCCTTTTTGTCATATTGTATGTTAGATTGCACCCCCCGATAATATCGGTGAGTACTGCACTACTTACAACTAGGTGGAAATCCCATATTCTCCCTTTCTGTATCTAAATATATAGAAAGGAAAGCAAAAAAATAAAAAAGGAGAGCAGGGGTAGACAAGAGGGGGCAGACAGATAGATAAGAATCACTCCATCATGGTCCCAAGGCGACACCATCTAGGCCATGCTCAGCCCAGGAGATAAACTCAGAGGAGTAATGAAACACGGACCATGAAGTCCAGGTGAGCGAAAACTGTTCGTATTTACCATATTCTCATTTTGCTCATTTAATTATGGCACCAACCTGATCAAACACCGAATTGCTACCTGGACAAGATGATCCTTGGCTTTCCTCATCTTCAGTGGCATCTGGTCCTCCTGTCTTCAGTTTTGGCAGCAGAGCATCTGTACAAAGATGCTGGAATTGTTTGGGTTTTCCTTAATGTTTTTTTTTTTTTCAGTTCCTGGGAGGCCAACCATAAGCAACACCTCACACTCCTCATTTGTTTTTGGTGGTGATGGTACCCTTGTAAGATCCTCATCTTCACACTCTTTCAGGAATGTAAAGTTATCAGGTGGAACATGCCAGAGCTCCTACTTCTGTCCAAAGTTCACCTGGAAAGTGCAGCCTTTGCACAAAATATAGGGCAGCAATGCCTGCTCTCCCAGTGTACTCTTCTCTGTAACAAATGCCTGACCAAATTCAGTGCCATTTTTAGAGAAATATATTTCCATTGTGTGACCATCAAGTTGAGCAAGGCAGCCAACCACATCAGTTTCAAACCCTGTTAGTGTTAAAATGTGCATTGGTGACCTTCAAACCTCGGCTGTAATAAGCAAAGGATAAATCATCTTCACCCAGCAGAGGAGCTGACAGGTAAACAGACCAACCCACACAGAGAAAATAGACCTCTATACAGCCTTCTTTCAGAGGCAGGTTCTCCGGTACATTGACTACATAGTAAACTTTGCCCTCAGTTACCCCATGAGTGGCTCAAGAGCCTGACCACAAAGATGAGAACTTCTTAGAACAGAGAGGTCTTCCTCCAAAGCCCCCTCTCACGTTTGTAAGCACTGGAAATAGCTTCACCCTTGTCTGTTTGTTAAACTCCTCCCTTCCCATTATCTACCTATAGATTGATGTATAACAGAATTACTTTATTCACCTAAAGTGGTATTAACCACTTACGGACCGCCGCACGCCGATATCCATCGGCTGTTTGAATAGGGGGTATCTTTGTTGTGGCAGCGGCTAGTTGCCATAACCTAGGTATCCTCCTCTTCTGCCGGCGGTCCAGTTTCTGATAACAGTCGTCTCGGCGACGGATACGCTGCTATATCAGTTTTATCGGCGGTGGGAGAGGGCCCCCCTCCCATGCCCTCCGCCCCTTCGGCAGCGGTGATCGGGTCCTCTTACTTGCTGGGTATGGAGACGAGTGAGGGGAAGATGGCCCCCACTGGTGTCCATACCATAGCAGGGTGGAAACGGCATCAAAACTTCCGCCCATAGCTTGTGTAGCACCTGTGTACTTTTAGTACAGGTGCTATTCTTAAATTTAAGGGGGATGAGAGAGTTATTTGTCTCTCATCCGGTTGATTTGTCTAAATTGGGCTTTTTTTTTTTTGCTGAGTTGCGCTGTGGTTTCATTCTGTGTTCCAGAGGTGCTTTTCCACCTCTGGGTGATAGATGGCACCAGAGGGATCCTAGCGGAGGTGCCTTTTTTACAGCAGCCAATCGGAGGGATTTTCCCTCGTGGGGCATGCTGGGGGAGGTTATTTCTAGAGCAGACACCTTTTGGCAGGGTTTTTCTTGTTCCGGGTGCGGCACCCACCTTCATGGTGTGCGCACTTAATGGGCCCCGGCGATATAGCCTACCAGGCTGGGGTGCACGTGCTGCGCTGTGTTCTTGGTTCCAGGACCATGTTGGCCCAGAGCAACTGAAGCTATGGCGGGGCCCCAGTTATCTACTGGGTCCCCACATCCTGAGAGGAGATCCCAAGTGAATTGTGCTGTTCGGTGGGGAGTCAGTTTGAGGAGAGCCCGGAGGCAGGCAATCCAACAGGGCCTAGACAATCCATCGGGGATCGAGGTGAGAGGTTGGATGTCAGCAACCTGTCAGTCGGTGAACAGTTGAGAAGACTACCTGAGGGAGATTCAGGCACTAAATTCACTAAGGATGATTTACCTCACGATCTTTTTTTTTTATATAATTCTTTATTTTTGTATTTTCTGTATATTACATCACTTACATGTATACCAAACCTCCACCGGGAACAAAATACATAACATTTATAAATACAAACAAAACAAGTACAAAAAAAAAAAAAGAAAAAGAAAAAGGGAATAATAAAAAAAAAAAACGGCCAAAATAATGATAATGCTTCTCCCCTCTCTCTCCCCCCTCCTGCTCCCACACCCCCCCATATAGATTATAACTAGATTATTCCTCTTAGGGTATTCCCTCTTTTATATTCTTGTGTGTTTATCGTGTTTGTCGTGTTCCTATATCCAAACTTGCAAAAAAAGTATATGCATATATATCTACATACCCATACATACTTCTACACACATGTGCACATATATACACGCATACACACACATACCTACATACACGCCCCCACACATACATTTATACATACATATTAGTTTTAGGCCCATTTCAGGTTTATTTATTTGTGCTGTCTATGTGTCTGTGTTTATTTTGTGTGTATAAATATTACCCTGTGTCTCTAGTGTTTGTGAGGTTCTTTAGCTTCAACCTTCTTTGTATTCCCTTTGTGAGTTATTTACATATACGTTAAAAACCTGTTCCCTTCCCCTTTACTAATCATTCCCCCCCCTTTCCTGTGGAGAGAAAGGAGAGGGTGAGGGGGAGAGGAGTAAAACAACAAACAAAACAACAAAACAAAAAAATATTTTTAACAGCATTCATCTAAAATTGTAGTTTGTCTTTCTTACTAAGCATGGAGTATATATATTTTTTTGAGAGAGGAGTGAGTATATGTGGTTTAAGAAAAAGCGAGAGAAAAAAAAAGGACCGAAAAAGAAGGAGAAAGATAAACTCCCTCCTTTACTCCTATTATATCTGTGGGGCGTAATGTTCCCAGTCTGCCCAAATGTTATTAAATCTATCCTGTTTGTCTCTAATCTTATGCACCCATCTCTCTGCCTCCATTATTAGGTTCACTTATTTTTTCCATTCCATAAGGGAGGGGCGTGTGTTTTGTTTCCAATGCCTGGGTATTAGCATTTTAGCCACGTTTAATAGGTGTGGTATCACGCTTTTCTTATGGCTGTTTATTGATCCCGGTATCCCATGAATTTTTTTTTTTTATAGGTGATAATTCTATAGGTTGTTTGGTCATCTTCTTAACCCACTGTACTATTTCTTCCCAAAATGGTCTGATCTTTTTACAAGACCACCAAATATGGAGAAATGTTCCCTTTTCTTTACATCCCCTCCAGCAGCTTCCATCTGCTGTGGGGTATATTTGGGCCAATCGGGCTGGAGTCTGATACCATCTCACCATGAATTTATATGACATTTCTTGGATTTTAGAACTTATAGAGGTTGTATATGTTGATTCTATGAATGTTTTAATTTGAACTGGTGTAAATGTGTAATTTAACTCTTTTTCCCATTCTCTAATAAAATAAGGAATTGTATTTCCCTGTTCACTAAGAACCAACTTATACATTTGTGATAGCAGATGGTTAGGCTTCGACATTTTCACACACATATTCTCAAATATTGTGAGCGATCCTACTGTCCCTACTTTTGGTTTTAACTTACTGAAAAAGTCCGCCATTTGGTAGTATCTCCATTTAGCCATTTTCATATTCCCTTGAGATGATATTAATTCTGATAAGGGTATTAGAGTCCCTTGGGGTGCATATCTTGAGCACATAGTTTTCCCATTAGATCCCCATAAGCCCATTGCCCCATTTTCCTCTCCTGGAGGGAACCATGGATATCCTCCTAATGGAGCCATTGGGGATGTAGGTGGGGCATATTTCCCATCTTTGTTTAATCCATCCCATATTGCTAGGGTACTCCTAGTCAATGGGGATGTCCATTTAGAAAGCCCCCTCATTTTAGTCGGTATCCATGGTGCTCCCATTAAATCTCTTCCTGCCATATTTTTTTCAACTTGAACCCATATTTTAGTTGGAGAGTCGTGGCACCAATTTAAGATACGTACCAGAGACATTGCTCTGTAGTACATAGATATATCTGGTAGTCCGATTCCCCCTACCTGTTTGTTTCTACGTAACGTATCGTAGGCTATTCTAGATTTTCCATCCTTCCATATGAAAGATATAAATGCTTTACGTATTTGTTTAAAGAAAACTTGTGGGATCGATATTGGTACAGTATATAGGAGATAAATTATTCTCGGTATAATGTTCATTTTGATTACGTTGACCCTCCCAAACCAGGTCAAGGAATGGCCTTTCCATCTCTGTAGGTCCTTCATTATCTCTATTATTAATGATCCATAATTCCGCTCGTACAGAAGTTTTGTATTCGCTGTAATATGTACTCCTAGATAATATATTGATTCTTCTTCCCAGATAAACGGAAGGCTATTCCTCAGAGATGTGGCCATTACACCTGATACATGGCTTGGTAGTACTACGGATTTATCAAAATTTATTTTAAAATTAGACAATTCTCCATATTTCTGTACTTCCAACATCAATGCAGGTATAGACTTCTGAGGATTGAAAAGATAAAACAACAAGTCATCTGCATATGCAGAGACCTTATGTACTCCTGAACCTATATCAATCCCAACTATTCCCTTATTTTCCCTTACTTTACAAAGAAAGGGTTCTAAAACTATTGCAAATAATAATGGGGAAAGGGGGCATCCCTGCCTAGTGCCGTTCCGTATGTCAAAATTATTTGAAAGGGTCCCGTTTACCTTGACCCTAGCTCTAGGATTGGCATATAATGCCAATATCCATCCCATCATCCGCTTCCCAAGACCTATTCCTTTTAATACCTCTGTCATGAACCTCCAGTTTACTCTATCAAATGCCTTTTCGGCATCCATTGATAGTACTACTTTTGGTTTCTTATCTGGTCCATTCTGCATCCAATGAAGGATATGAAGGGCGCGAATGGTATTATCTTTAGTTTCCCTGCCTTTCATGAAGCCAGTCTGGTCGATATGGACTAATTGGGTTATATGATCTTGTAGTCTTATAGCTAGGATTTTTGCTAGGAGTTTGGTATCTGAATTCAAAAGGGAGATAGGTCTATAATTTGCGCAAAATTGTGGGTCTTTCCCTGGTTTTGGTATTACCGTCACATGTGCCCCTAGGGCTTCCAGGGTCAAAGGGTTATTTTCTGTTATTTTGTTAAGATAATTACATAAAGGCATTACCAAGATTTTACTATACTTCTTATAATATGCGTTAGTTAGGCCGTCTGGTCCTGGCCTTTTCCCATTTGGCAGATTTTCTATTACCTTACTTATTTCCTCCGTAGTTATTGGCCCTACTAACTTTTTTATAATCCTTGGGGAGAGGATTGGTAATTTAGAGTCTTTGATATATTTCTCTATCTCTTCCATCTCCCTCCTGCCTTCCCCCCTCAGTGGGGTTGTTTGTATATTATATAATTTGGTGTAAAACCGGTGGAATTCTGCTGCTATTACTTTAGTGTCCTCTATTTTTTTATCGTTTGCTGTTATTTTATGCACATGAGTGGTTTCTTGTTGTTTTTTTATTTGGTTTGCTAATAATCTACTACATTTATTTCCTTGTTCATAAAATTGATGGGCCAGGAATCGATATTTTTCTTTATTTCTTCTATCCAAGCATTTAGAAAGTTCTATCCTCAGTATATCTAGTTGCCTAGCTTCTTCTGGGTCTAAGTTGATTTTATGCTTGGTCTCTCGATCATGTATTTCCCTCAGCAGCCTCTCTATTTCCTTCCTTCCTTCCTTTTTAACTCGAATTCCATGTGCTATTATTTCTCCTCTAATAACGGCCTTGTGTGCTTCCCAGACTATTTGGTCAGATATTCCCCCATCTATATTATTCTTAAAGTACTCTACCAATTTATATTGTATATCCTCCGCTATCTTTCTATCATCTAGTAGTGATTCATTTAGGTGCCATGTCCTCTCCTGGCAGCCCCCTGACACCAAATGAAACACTACTACCACTGGGGCGTGGTCCGAAATTGTTATCAATTCTATAGTTGCAGATTATACGCAGTCTAAATAATATTGATCTACCAAAATCAGATCTAACCGAGAGTATACTTTATGAGTCTTTGAGTAATAGCTAAAATCCCTCTTCTCTTTATTTAGCACTCTCCAGCTATCTATTAGGTGTAGAGACTGAAGGAGTTTTTTTAATATGTTTAAGAGCTCTGAAAGATAATGGGGTTTTACCTGTGGTAGTATCTATTTGGGGATTAAGAGTGATATTAAAGTCTCCTCCTAAAATTACAACCCCTTCCCTGAATTTTTCCAATAATCTTAAGGTTTTAATTAAGAAGCGAGCTGTACCAGAATTAGGTGCATAAATAGAAGCAAATGTATAACATTGTCCCTGCAGCATTCCCTTAATGAAAAGAAATCGTCCCTCTGGGTCTGTCTGCACCGACATGGGCACTAGTGGGCAAGTTCTTCCAAAGGCTATTGTTACCCCCTTTGCCCTTGCAATCGGCGATACTGAATGAAACCATTGATTATATGGGAATAGGGGTAACTTAGGTATTGATTCTGCCATAAAATGTGTCTCCTGCAGAAAGGCGACATCCACTGCTTGGTGACTCAATTCCTGCCATAGACGACCCCTTTTTTGGGGGGAACACAAGCCCCTCACATTATAAGTCACAATTTTTATTGAAGTAGACATTACTATCTAAAAAAAAAGAAAAAAAAAATCTCTTGTATTTCTCGCCACATACAGTAGGTGACTGGGATATTGTGTCAATCTCGCTCCCTTTCTCGGCGAGATTGAGCACTTGTGAGCCCCATCGCGAGAGCCAGCGCCGAGCTGGCTTGCCGCGATGGAGACAAAGCCGTCATAGAAGCGACGGGGATCCGACGCGGATTCCCGCCAATTCTACACGTGGGCGGAGTTTGTTATGAATCCTGAAGGAGAAATCCCCGCCGGATTTTTAAAAAAAAATCCGGCATGGGTTCCCCCCTCAGGAGCATAACGGGCCCTTAGGTCTGTTATGGGTTGTAAGGAGACCCCCTACGCCGAAAAAACGGCGTGGGGGTCCCCCCACAATCCATAACAGACCCGTATCCAAAGCACGCCGGCCGGCCGGTCAGGAAGGGAGTGGGGGCGAGCGAGCGCCCCCCCCCTCCTGAGCCGTACCGGGCAGCATGCCCTCAACATGGGGGGTCAGGTGCTCTGGGGCAGGGGGCGCACTGCGGCCCCCCACCCCAGAGCACCCTGTCCCCATGTTGATGAGGACAGGGCCCCTTCCCGACAACCCTGGCCGTTGGTTGTCGGGGTATGCGGGCGGGAGGCTTATCGGAATCTGGAAGCCCCCTTTAATAAGGGGGCCCCCAGATACCGGCCCCCCACCCTAAGTGAATGAGTATGGGGTACATTGTACCCCTACCCATTCACCTGCAAATAAAAAGTGTAAACACAAATAAACCACACAGTGTATTGAAATATTTTATTAGTTGGCCGCCGGGGGGGGGTGTGTATGATCGCTTTTATAAAAACGCCCCCCTCCGGCGGGCTTCTGTGGGGGGTGGGTGCCGCCGTCTGGTTCTCTTCCGCCGCCGGGGGGGGGGCGCTTTGATAAAAGCGCCCACCACCCGGCGGGCTTCTTTCGACGTCTTCGGCGGCTGGGGGGTCTTCTCCCACTCTCCGGGGTCTTCTCCGGCTCTCCGGGGGTCTTCTGCGGCTCTCCGGGGGTCTTCTCCGCTTTCCGGGGGTCTTCTTCTTCTTCAGGACTCGCCGCCGCTATCTTCGTGTTAGCTCAATTACTGGCGGCGGCGAGTCCCCTCTTCTGTGACGTCTTCTTCTTCTCCAGATGTTGACGCGACGCTTCCTTCCGCTGTAATGCCGGGCACGCGGCTCGCAGCGAATTATATAGGCCTGTCTTGTGACGTCGCAGTCCCATCATGCTCCGGTAGGTACCACGTGGTACCTACCGGAGCATGATGGGACTGCGACGTCACAAGACAGGCCTATATAATTTGTTGCGAGCCGCGCGCCCGGCATAACAGCGGAAGGAAGCGTCGCGTCAACATCTGGAGAAGAAGACGTCACAGAAGAGGGGACTCGCCGCCGCCAGTAATTGAGCTAACACGAAGATAGCGGCGGCGAGTCCTGAAGAAGAAGACCCCCGGAGAGCGGAGAAGACCCCCGGAGAGCCGCAGAAGACCCCCGGAGAGCCGGAGAAGACCCCGGAGAGTGGGAGAAGACCCCCCAGCCGCCGAAGACGTCGAAAGAAGCCCGCCGGGTGGTGGGCGCTTTTATCAAAGCGCCCCCCCCCGGCGGCGGAAGAGAACCAGACGGCGGCACCCACCCCCCACAGAAGCCCGCCGGAGGGGGGCGTTTTTATAAAAGCGATCATACACACCCCCCCCCGGCGGCCAACTAATAAAATATTTCAATACACTGTGTGGTTTATTTGTGTTTACACTTTTTATTTGCAGGTGAATGGGTAGGGGTACAATGTACCCCATACTCATTCACTTAGGGGGGGGGGGGCCGGTATCTGGGGGCCCCCTTATTAAAGGGGGCTTCCAGATTCCGATAAGCCTCCCGCCCGCATACCCCGACAACCAACGGCCAGGGTTGTCGGGAAGGGGCCCTGTCCTCATCAACATGGGGACAGGGTGCTCTGGGGTGGGGGGCCGCAGTGCGCCCCCTGCCCCAGAGCACCTGACCCCCCCATGTTGAGGGCATGCTGCCCGGTACGGCTCAGGAGGGGGGGGGGGGCGCTCGCTCGCCCCCACTCCCTTCCTGACCGGCTGGCCGGCGTGCTTTGGATACGGGTCTGTTATGGATTGTGGGGGGACCCCCACGCCGTTTTTTCGGCGTGGGGGTCTCCTTACAACACATAACAGACCTAAGGGCCCGTTATGCTCCTGAGGGGGGAACCCATGCCGGATTTTTTTTTTTAAATCCGGCGGGGATTTCTCCTTCAGGATTCATAACAAACTCCGCCCACGTGTAGAATTGGCGGGAATCCGCGTCGGATCCCCGTCGCTTCTATGACGCACTCGCTGGAATGTGCTTTTACTATTCCAGCGAGTGCGAGATATCGGCAGCCTGTCACCGAGATTCAGCGCGATGCTGGCGTGCTAAAAACACATTCTCGGCGGCAGGCACTGTATCTCCTTTTCTCCTCTCTCTCTCTCAAAAGACCTGAAATGTATCTCACTACAATATAGCCAAACATTCTACTATATAATATAACATGTAACATATAACCACTAAAGGAGGGATAGGTCCGTGTGGGCAATCTTTATCCCCACTCCTCCCCGAACCACCCCGCCTATCTGCTTCCGTGCAGATTAACCAGTCCCTTTCCAGGACCTACCTAATGAAGGGCCTGTGGCAGAGGTCCTGCTCTGATGTTCATTTCTACCAAGTCTGTGGCAGAGACTAATTTCTCCTCAAGTTTCTGAGTGATACCCTGGCTGCCAGGTCGGTGTGAGAGGCCTGTCCAGGTACGCTATACCTATTCCGGCAGGAGTGGCGACAAATTAAAAGTGCCGCTGGAAGCAGGACTGCTTCTGTGTTGTTCAAGCCTGAATCTGCTGTTTCCTCCTCTTCACCCATCTTTTTCCTATCTACCTCAAGTTATGGTTTTGCCGTGTTGGGTGAAATAAAGCACAAGAAAAGACACCTGCTGCTTAGACATTCCATCATTGCTCTCCGCATCATCATCATACCCCTAGATGCTATAGAGGTAACAGGCCGACCCAAATCTATCCAGCGGCTCCTGCGGGATGAGCGCTACACTGTTAAAAGGGAAAAAAAAAATTCTTATTGCATTTTAGTGTAAATATGAGGTCTTTTTGATCCCAGGATCTCATAATTTAAGAGGTCCTTTCTTGTTTTTTTTTTTATAACAAGAGATGTTTACATTCATTGTAATAGGAATACAAGTGACAATTTAATTTGAAAGAACAGTGTAAAAAATAAAAATAAAAGGTAAAATAAATAAGAAAAAAAATTCAATTATTTTTAAACGCGCCCTGTCCTGCCGAGCTCCCGTACAGAAGTGAACGCAAATATGAGTAGTGCCCACATATGAAAACGGTGTTCAAACCTCACATGTGAGGCATCACCACTGTAACGGAATGCACCGTGACAGACTGAGATATTCCTATGTCTAGGGTCACCTTATGTCCACTAGGGCCATAGGGTGACAACGAATCATAATTCATATGTTACAGAAGACATTAATAAGGGACATTAATAATAATTCATGTTTGCAGGATGTCTTCAAATATCAAAAGCTGTTAGCTATTCAATCTGGGCACACATGATTTGGAAAGGTGTTAATTCAGGTCTACAAGACCAGAGTGAGTCATACCTTTGTATAATATGCTATTGAAATATCTTAAGGTGTTGGCTATTCATGTGAAAGACATTCCGTTGAAGGTGTGGATTGCACCCACTCTCACAAGACTCTGCCATTGTGTGATAAAGCTGTCTTGATAAACTTATTCAACTAGATGTCTGTGTTACTATTCAAGGTTAATTGAACCCTATTGATGATACGGTGCCGTCATGTCTACATGGTTAGCTTACCTGAATGCCTTTTAGAGTGTGATTGAAGCCCCCCATGGTGTGAAGGGGGGTGGAGATTGCATTGTCCTGTGATTAACTGCATTATGCTGTACTGGATAAGCAAGCTAAGGAAACCAATAAAGTCATTCATACATTTTGGAAACTAGAGAACGGAGCGCAGTCTCGTTTATTCTGGGAAATGGAATGGATCATGTCTGCCTGGTTGTTGGTGTGCCGGATAAGCTTGTCGTGGATGGATGGAAGGTCGTAAGCGGTGGTGACCGTTACATTGGTGGCAGCAGTGGGATGATTCCATCTTCAGAAGGACGGCTACAAGGACACAGGACAATGGAGACGCTGTATGAACGGATGAAGCTCTCTTCCCTCATGGACTTACTGGAGAGCCGGGGCAGACCGGCCAGCAACCGTAAGAAAAGGGACATTATCGCAGAACTTGTCGAAATGAATAGAGCTAAGAGGCCCAGCATAACAGACAGGACACCCGAGGAAGAATTTTTTGATCGGGCTGTTAAACATGGACTGGCACAATATGGTCCTAATCCTCCGCCGGAGATCATAGACCGGGTTATAGCGGCTGTGGATGCCACCTTGCGACAGCGAAGAAGTGCTGCAGCAGCTGAAGAGAGAGGGGAGGTGCAGATACCAGTCTCCATGGAAGAGGAATTCCAAAGGAGGTCACAAGAGATGCGGATACAGCATAGAGGACCAGTATCAGAGGAGGTCCTGTTGGGATGGTCGGATGTGATTCGGTGCCAACTCTGGAAGGAAGCGTTAGCTCTGGAGCAGCAACACCAAGGAAAGGTCCTGCCCTCCATCTATGCAAGGTACTGGCCGCAGTATGACGTACGAATGCTGTTGTTGGGGGAACAACCGAAGCAGGAGTGGATAGCCGAGTTAAGCAGGCTGATCCGGGCAGAGATGCAGCTGGATGAGAGCTACAGAGCCCTCCGGTGGTATGTAGCCCAAGAGTGCCCGTGGTCAGCGGATGACAGCCCCACAGAAGGCTATGATTATGATGGCCTGGGATTGTTTTATTGGAGGATGTCCAGTGATCCCGACTTCGGGGATGATCGGGAGTGGCGCTTGGAGGACATAATGGAGCACAGAGAGAAAAAATTGAATATCTCGGGAGGCCACTGGTCACAGGAAGATTTGGAATTTCTGGCCATTCGGGAATGGGAGCTGGAGGTCGCCTACAGACAGCTGCTAGACTCGGCTCAGCAGCAGGGTGGGGCTCCCATTGCCTGGGACTATGAGGAAAGTTCAGATGACAACTGTGAACTCCTGGCTGATGAATCGGCAGTGGAAAATATGGAGATTTTCATCCCTAAAGCCGAAGCGGATGGTGTGGAGTTCCAGGGAGCCGGGGCGGTTGGCCCCCCTCTCCAGCAACAAGCTGAGGTGGTAAAGCTTTTACCCCCAGCTGAATCACTGGCAACAGAGCAGGGTACCCCAAGCCTCTGCTCCCAACTAGCATAAGAGGGGGACCCTGTGGTAGTGGATGGGACTGTGGTCTCCACTCACAGCAACACAGCGGAAGAGCTGGCAACAGAACAGAGGGTCACGGACCTCTGCTCTCCACTAACGGAAGAGGGGGACACTGTGGTAGTGGATGGGACTGTGGTCTCCACTCACAGCAACCCAGCGGAAGACCTGGCAACAGAGCAGAGTGTCATAGGCCTCTGCTCCTCACTAACAGAAGAGGGGGTTCCTGGGGTAGTGGATGGGACTTCAGTCTCCACTGGCACAACCCCAGAAAATGGTACAGGACTGGGACAGGAGGATGTCTGCTTTGCTTTGCAAGCACCGGGGGGTTTTCACCAAGCACCAGTGGATGGGACTTCAGTCTCCACTGGTATACCCCAGGAAGGGGGGGCAGTTGGCCCAGACCCCCAACAGCATGATGGACTGAGCCCAGCTACCCTGCCTTCTCCCCAGCGGCAGGCGTGTTCTCTGAGAGAGGCAGAGGTTGGCGGGGTGAGTAATGCTCAGTTTGGAGCCATTTATTTGGGGTACAGTATGGATACCAGGATTGGAGGACGGGAACTACTGACGGACTTCGGAGTCAACCCGTTTGGGGTTACCACTTGTGTCCGTCTCCCACCGAAAGGGGAGAGATGTAAGGGAATGCACCATGACAGACTGAGATATTCCTATGTCTAGGGTCACCTTATGTCCACTAGGGCCATAGGGTGACAAAGAATCATAATTCATATGTTACAGAAGACATTAAGGGACATTAATAATAATTCATGTTTGCAGGATGTCTTCAAATATCAAAAGCTGTTAGCTATTCAATCTGGGCACACATGATTTGGAAAGGTGTTAATTCAGGTCTACAAGACCAGAGTGAGTCATACCTTTGTATAATATGCTATTGAAATATCTTAAGGTGTTGGCTATTCATGTGAAAGACATTCAGTTGAAGGTGTGGATTGCACCCACTCTCACAAGACTCTGCCATTGTGTGATAAAGCTGTCTTGATAAACTTATTCAACTAGATGTCTGTGTTACTATTCAAGGTTAATTGAACCCTATTGATGATACGGTGCCGTCATGTCTACATGGTTAGCTTACCTGAATGCCTTTTAGAGTGTGATTGAAGCCCCCCATGGTGTGAAGGGGGGTGGAGATTGCATTGTCCTGTGATTAACTGCATTATGCTGTACTGGATAAGCAAGCTAAGGAAACCAATAAAGTCATTCATACATTTTGGAAACTAGAGAACGGAGCGCAGTCTCGTTTATTCTGGGAAATGGAATGGATCATGTCTGCCTGGTTGTTGGTGTGTCGGATAAGCTTGTCGTGGATGGATGGAAGGTCGTAAGCGCTGGTGACCGTTACAACCACAATTTTCTCTTAACGTCCATGGACGGACACAGCTCCTTAAATCATGACAAGTAGGAAGTCCCCAAGCAGTGTCAAAAACAATGGGTGCGAAATATATCAGTAAAACCAATTTTAACTTCACCCCAAAACAAGCAGAGCTCCTCAATGGAGGAGGTGCAACTTTAAACAGCCGCCTGCAAAAACTAGCGACCGAAAGAAGCATCAGAAGATGCACCAACAGCAACCATGTAAATTCTGTAAAAATTGTGAGCGGACGAGCAAGTCGCCACCTCACACATCTGTGAGACCGATGCATGATGTTGGAAAAAAAACAAAACAGGAAGCACCAATTGCCCTGGTCGAAAGTGTTGTGACTGGAAAGGGGGGCCCGCCCCTTAAGAGCAAAGGCCTGTATGACAGTCTGCCTGATCCACCAAAAAATGGTGGTTGACGAGACCGCCATGCCCTTTTGTGGACCAGACACCGACACAAAAGAGTCAGATCTTCGAAACGGAAAGCGTACCACGCCTAATGTATGAAAGGCAACCTCCGTAGGATGTGCCGGCCGAGGACAGAAGGAAGGAAGAACAACGTCCCTATTCCGGCGAAATGTCCCAAACCACCTTCGGATGAAGGGAAGGTCGCGGGGCACCACCACCTAATCCTTATGGAGGATCAAGCATGGCGGCTTTCAAGACAGAAACACAGAAATCCGTCTAACAGAGGTAAAGGCCACTAAAGAGGCCTCCTTCTGAGATAGTGTCAAGAGGAAATCTCTCTGATGTTTCCAAAAGGGAGGTGCCTGAAGAACCAAGAGCACCAGAGTCAAAATTCATGGGGGAAGAGATGGGCCAAGAGGGGAAAGTATATGACAAACACCCTGCACAAAAAAGGGACCCACCAGGGAACGGGCTGCAAAAAGACCACTGAAAGAACACAGCCAAGGCTGAAATCTGCCCCCAAACGGTGCTTTAAGCAATTTTTAGATCCACTCCAAGCTGTAAAAACAGCAGGACCTGGGACACCGAGTACGTCCGTGGATGTCACTCCATCACTTCCCACCCAGAGATGTAGGCCTGCCAGGTGCGAAGGTAGATCCTCCGGAAGAAGACTACCGTGCACTCAGCATTGTTGAGATGACTTAAAGTCTGGCTTCCAATAGCCATGTTAAGCAAGTCAGTGACTGTCCAAACGGAGGAAGTATGGGACCTCGAGACAGAGGGACCTCCCGCCCTGGCAACCTGCCAGGGTACCTCTACTACCAAGCGCCCGATATCGGCATCCCAAGGAGCGATTAGAATCATCGGGATCCCCTCAGCCTCCACTCTGTGGAGCAGCCGAGGAAGCAACTACAAAGAAGGAATGGCAACAAGTCGCCGATACAGACCCCACTGCACTGACCCGTCTGTACCAGATCACTAAACCTGGCCACTAACTTCGACACCCTTGCGGTGGAGACGAACAGCCAGGAGATCCATGCCCTGTGAGGATCACCTCCTGCAAGGGAGCCAAAACACCCAAGCACAAAGACAAGTCGCCCTGGTCCAGCATCTGGTGACTCCAGTAGTCCGCCCGCCGGTATACCTGATGGTAGACCGAAGCCACGGCTGCGGCGTTGTCTGGCTGAAACCAGATCGGATGCTCTTGCAAACTCCTCGACCACGAGGAGAATCATAGCCTGATCACCTAAAATCCATCACCAACTCAGAGAGACTGACTAGGTGGTGCACCAGAATCTGATGATTTCAGAGACAAGAGATTTTTACCACCTGGACAGCATTTCCCCTGGAAAACCCGAGTGTGGAACTGGACATACAGTACAGCCACAAAGGACCAGCAGCTGCCCGGAGAGAAGACCGATTGGGGGATGCCAATACCTTCACCACAGACTGAAGAGTCTAAAATTTCTCCAGGGGAAGAAGGACCTTCACCACCGGAGGAGTCCGGATCAACCCTAGATACTCCAACGCTGAGTCGGAAACCCAGCATGCCCAGGATTTGAACCCTGGGTCGCACACATGGAACGCAGTGGCTTGCTGCCACTGAGCTACACCTTCTGGCCTAAATGTTTAACACCCACCCGAATCTTCGGAGGGTCTGAATGGGAATAACACATCTACTAGGTCTTAGACAGAAGCTTCTCTCAGAAAAAAAGTTGTACAAGTAGCCATGAGGCAAAGCCTCGCTGTCCTAACAAAGTTAGGATAAGTGCAAGCTCCTAGCTGAAAACCCATGGTGCTGACGCCAGATCAAAAGGGAAAGCCACAGGCTGACAGAGACCCTCTCTCATCACGAAGCACAGAAAAAAACACTGTGACATGCGCAAAAGGGACATGCATGTATGCGTCCCTAATGTCCGAGGACGCCAGGACGTCCTCCGAATGGAGCACAGCTACCACTGAATGAATGGATTCGATGCGGAACTACCCGACGTTCACAAAGGTATTCAGGGCCTGAGGCCCATAGAAAACCCCAAACCTCTTGTCCTGCAGGAAAGGTAAAATTACCCCGCAGCTTAGCAAGTCCCACACTGCCCAAGGCAGACCGACGGGCCAGGAGAGGAAGACGCGAGGAAAGAACTTTCTTCTGTGGATAGGAAGAAACCCTATCTAGTAATCCGAAGAGACCACCTCGCAGACCCAATGGTCGGAGAGTAGGGAGGTTTCACCAAATTGTGAACCTGCAAGCTGCCCCCCCCCCCACCTAGAGCCAGGGAGGGAAGGCTACATACATTGGCAGGATTTGGGTGCCAGCGTGATCGGCTTACGCACCCAGGGATGGATTAGTCCCACAGCAGGGGCTTTGAAGGCCTGGGAGGGTTGACCATAAATAATACACACACATAGTGTCTATGTATATTATGTAGGTGTATGCACACATGCCTTTGGAGGAAACCGGAGTACCCGGAGAAAACCCACGTAGACACAGGGAGCGACAATGAAAGCTCCAGGCAGATTGGTGTCAGTGTCCGGATTCGAACCAATGACTCTCTTGCTGCCAAGTAATGGAGTTAACCACTACACCGCCGTGTGCATAAAACTATCCTGCCTGAAACAGAAGCCCTGGATAACAAGGACGCAACATTCAATGAAGCGTCACAGACCTATATGAGGCCCTGGACCAGTAGGTCCACTATCCTAATAACTTCAGGAGAGAGTCAGTGCTCCTCCACTGTCTGGTGCAAAATGGAGTGACTGAGACCCCAGAGTAGTGGCCACAATAGGCCGCAAGACAGACCCCAGCATGGTAAACATGGAAAGGGTCAGTACTTTGGATCTTGTATCAGTAAGATCCATACAAGCGGGGCCTCCCGCAATAGGGAGAATGGTCACCTATACATGACACCTGGAGGGTCCACCACCGGAGAAGAAGCCTACCTCTTAAAAGGGCTCTCCTCAAAGAGGCACTGAACCACCTGCCAGTGAGGGACTACAAAACCCCTCAGCGGCTTTTCTCATTCCGCATCTAAGAAATTATTAAAGAAGGGCACAGAAGGAAAAAACCTACACAGAGCGGTCCGAATTGTGTGATCCAAAAAAAGACTGAGCCCTCAGTGGAAACCCAGCTGCACTATCCAGCTTAAGAGAGTCCCTTACAGCAATGAGAAGCGCACCCATAAATGCCTTATCCTGCACCAACCCAGGCACCTGGTCCGCGGCTCCATAATAGAGCATTCCTCAGGGGATAACGGGGAAGGGGGCACTTTTTAAACCCCCTGCCCATCCGCAGTCCGTCCTCACCCTGGCACAAAAGTGTCCAAGGCTAACAATAAAGCCTCTGATCCTGGGAAAGGGCGGTCAACGCAGTGCTTCCATTGTATAAGTTGACATACATAAGTAGAGGGTGTCCTATGAAATATGAGAGGGTTTGGCGGCCCTGGACCGATCCCATAAATGTTGCTAACCCCTGAGATGTACATGGGAGAATTGTCCATGGTGTCGTGGGTGGGCCTCCCCCTCCCTCCCTTCCCCAAAGCATTCGCTCTGATGCCTGCGGTGTTGGTTATTGAGAAGTTGCTTGCTATCCTACTTGTTTGATATAACCTCCTTCTTTAACAGTAAAGAAGTGTGCCTTATTATTGTGTGCCTTATATATATATAATTTTTTTCCCCTCTGTATGTAATCTATGTATTGTACTGCTCTTACCCAGACTGAATTGTCATGTACCATTCTTATGTTTTTTTTCCCCAATAAAGACCAACCTTGATGTTAAAAAAAAAACAATAAAGCCTCTGTGGGAATCCCAGGTGCTAACACCTGCTGCTACCACCAGCATGTTGGGGAAGGATTCAGGTACTGACTCAAAATATTAAAACATTTACATAGTGTGTATGTATGACATGTAGGTGCATCAGCATGCAGCCTCCACTTGTCCTTACAATAAACTGAAGTCTGCAGGGACCTGTGTGCACCATAGGATACAGTACTAGAAGACAGAACTTCACAAAGGTAGCCGCCGAGCGTTAAAAACGCAGCCACAGGAAAATGGCCGACCACAATGTAAGCTGCGCAATAGCGCATCCACAACAAAATGGCCGCCAATGGTAGTTTTCAATGAAAACCTCCCAAAAATGGCACCAGTGCCAGCCAAATGGCGGCAAAATGCTGCATTTAAACAGGAAAAGCCTCACAGGAAAGTACCCAGTACAACAATAAAAAACGCCACATAGCACAGCCCCCTCAGGAAGGCCCCCCCGGGACAGCGGTTTAGAAATGCAGCTGAGAGAAAGGAGCAGGGAAGGGAGGAGAAAAAGACCCATGAACCCCAGGAATGCCCAGCCGTACCAACCCACCGAAGCGGGAGGGACTGTACTTACCCGTCCGAGCGAGGACTCGCTGAAGCATTCCTGCCAGAGCTACAACCCCAATGGAGGTAGCTGTCGGCCCGGTTCACTGTGATTAAGACAACACCACAGCCCAGTCAAATGTGGACCTTGCAGCAAAGCTTGCCGGCCACCCCAGGAGCCATGGGGTATAGCGTGGCAGACTGAGCCTCTTTGCAAAGGTGTGCCCACGTTCGCTGGTCGGACTGAGTAGACTACAAGGATCTATATTTTCCAGCCTGTCTCTCGGCCGACAGTTGAAAGAAGATTCTTCAAGAATAGGTAAAATAAAATGAAATAAAATACAATTTCTCCTCAGGGCGCTGGGCCCAAAGGGAGCCATATGTCCTTCTCCTTTGCTAGGCAGAACAAAACTGAGGCCGCATGCTGCAGTGAGGAGGGTTATGTCTGGAGGGACCACCCCCTGGGCGGGGCTGTTCAACTCTGTTAATGTAACATGTATTCAATTATCTAACATGTTTCTGCCTAGTCCTCCGCCGCCCCCCCTCCTGAAGTCACAAAAAAAAACGAGCCCTTTAAGAATTTTTATTTTGCTTAAAATGTCGTTTTTACTTTTTACTAACTGCAGTGAGGGTGCTGCAGCGCCACCCCCTCTCGCAAATAACATACATTCATGCATTGCATGTTATTGTTGCCAGCTGCCGCTGGTCTATTCAGATAGCCGGACCTTGGGCGCCGGTTACATGATTAACGGCAGCTGGTTGGCTGAGCGGAAGTGCCTATCAGAGCCTCTGATAGGCATTCCGAGTACAGCCCTCGTCTCCCGGGAGCTTATACAGAGGACGTACGGGGGGTGCGTTCCTTGTATAAGACTGACGGCCGTCTCAGCCAATCAGATCTGCCAATTCTGGTTATCGGTTAGCTGATTGGCTGAAGCGTAATCGAGGGCGGGACAAGACATCGAGGGACATAGAAGCAGAAAGATAAGTGCAATTTACAGGGCACAGCGGCGACAATGGGCACAGTGGCGACAAAGGGAACAGTGGCGACAATGGGCACAGTGGCAACAATTAAAGGGTACAGTGACATGCACAGTGGCAACAATGGGAACAGTGGTGACAATGGGCACAGTGGCAAAAATTAAAGGGCACAGTGACATGCACAGTGGCATCAATGGGCACAGTGGTGACAATGGGCACAGTGGCAACAATTAAAGGGCACAGTGACATGCACAGTGGCAACAATGGGCACAGTGGTGACAATGGGCACAGTGGCATCAATGGGCAGAGTGGCGACAATTAAAGGGCACAGTGGCGACAATTGAGGGGCACAGTGGCTGCGTTTGATGGCATGGCACAGTGGTGACAATTGATGGCACAGTGGCTGTGTTTGATGGCATGGCACAGTGGCTGCGTTTGATGGCATGGCACAGTGGTGCGAATTGATGGCATAGTGACTGCATTTGATGGTATGGCACAGTGGTGATAATTGATGGCACAGTGGCTGAGTTTGATGGCATAGCACAGTGGTGACAATTAATGGCACAGTGGCTGCGTTTGATGACATGGCACAGTGGTGACAATTGATGGCACAGTGGCTGCATTTGATGGGCACAGTGAGGCTGAATTTTTTTTTTCGTTTGCGCCCCCCAAAAACTTTGAGCACCAGCCGCCACTGCTCCAAATGTATTTTTGAGCTAAGCCAAGAGGAATTCTTCTGGCTGTTTCCCCTGTGTGCCCTCCGGGAATCCCAGGGAACGCAAGTAGTTTCTGCGTAGTCTGTCCTCAATGTCCCCAAGTTTGGATTGCTGGGACTTGTGGTCCGCTGCCACCTCCCAGACCATTATCATAAGCGGGGGTAAATTATCTTCCACCGCACTAATCCGCTGTTCCGCAGTGGTAACACGATCCCTAACCTTGCAGACATCGTCCTTTAGCAAGGCAAAATCCACCCTTCTGGTTTCAATTTGAGTGGAACTGGGATTGCTAGGGGATCTGTAGCATCCATCCCACCTCACCCTCAGCCCAGTGTTGATTATCAGGAGAAGCTGCCAGTGGCCTCTCTTCCAGGTGTCAGGCGCCATCTTGGCCTGCCTCGTGGGCAAATGAGCGAGTCTCTCAGCGGGGGACAGGTCCAGGCTCAGGCTGTATTTGATCATTTTCGTGCCCCACAGGTGTTCCCCTACATGTCTACACGACTTTTTGCCGAGAAAATGCGCTGTGTGACAGCACAAGATAGTGTAGGATTCTAGCGTGGTTTAGAGTTTAGAAACACTGCTCACATACTGGAAGTTGACACGCGCCCCCTGGAGGCATGCTTGGCCAGTCTATCACCTTTAGCCTCAGCTTCTGTAGCAAAGCAGTGGTCGTCTTGGAGGTGTGTTTGGAGTCATTATGTTGAAATACTGCCCTGTGGCCCAGTCTCCGAGGGAGAGGGATCATGCTCTGCTTCAGTATGTCACAGTACATGTTGCTATTTATAGTAACCTCAATGAACTGTAGCTCCCCAGTGCCAGCAGCACTCATGCAGCCCCAGATCATGATACTTCCACCACCATGCTTGACTGTAGGCAAGACACAATTGTCTTTGTACTCCTCAGCTAGTTGCCACCACAGACGCTTCACACCATCTGAACCAAATACAGTGGGGCAAAAAAGTATTTATCTAGCCACCAATTGTGCAAGTTCTCCCACTTAAACAGATAATTGTCATCATAGGTATACCTCAACTATGAGAGCCAAAATGTGGAAACAAATCCAGACAATCACATGTCTGATTTGGAAAGAATTTATTTGCAAATTATGGTGGAAAATAAGTATTTGGTCACCCACAAACAAGCAAGATTTCTGGCTCTCACAGACCTGTATCTTCTTCTTTAAGAGGCTCCTCTGTCCTCCACTCATTACCTGTATTAATGGCACCTGTTTGAACTTGTTATCAGCATAAAAGACACATGTCCACAACCTCAAACAATCACACTCCAAACTCCACTATGGTGAAGACCAAAGAGCTGTCGAAGGACACCAGAAACAAAATTGTAGACCTGCACCAGGCTGGGAAGACTGAATCTGCAATAGGCAAGCAACTTGGTGTGAACAAATCAACTGTGTGAGCAATAATTAGAAAATGGAAGACATACAGGACCACTGATAATCTCCCTCAATCTGGGGCTCCACACAAGACCCATGGGGTCAAAACGATCACAAGAATGGTGAGAAAAAAATCCAAGAACCACATGGGGGGAACTAGTGAATGACCTGCAGAGAGCTGGGACCAACGTAACAAAGGCTACCATCAGTAACACACTACGCCACCAGGGACTCAGATCCTGCAGTGTCAGACATGTCCCCCTGCTTAAGCCAGTATATGTCCGGGCCCATCTGAGGGTTGCTAGAGAGCATTTGGATGATCCAGAAGAGGATTGGGAGAATGTCATATGGTCAGGTCAAATCAAAGTAGAACCGTTTGGTAGAAACACAACTCGTGTTTGGAGGAGAGAGAATGCTGAGTTGCAACCAAGGCAACATCATGCTTTGGGACTGTTTCTCTGCAAAGGGAACAGGATGACTGATCCGTGTACATGAAAGAATGAATGGGGCCATGTAGCGTGAGATTTTCAGTGCAAACCTCCTCCCATCAGCAAGGACATTGAAGATGAAACGTGACTGGGTCTTTCAGCATGACCATAATCCCAAAGACACCGCCCGGGCAAGGAAAAAGTGGCTTTGTAAGAAGCATTTCAAGGTCCTGGAGTGGCCTAGCCAGTCTCCAGATCTCAAACCCATAGAAAACCTCTGGGGGGAGTTGAAAGTCTGTGTTGCCCAGCGACAGACCCAAAACATCACTGCTCTAGAGGAGATCTGCATGGAGGAATGGGCCAACATACCAGCAATAGTGTGTGACAACTGTGACAGGAAGTCAGGTAAATCTGTGGGTGTTGTCACAGACGGGAGATACATTTCTGCCTTTGTTTAGACAATTCACCAACTATTATCAGGTGTCGGCTGCCTCTCTGTATAGTTCAGTGTGTAGTGAACCCACCCAGGGGGTCACACACACCCGCTACCGAGCTAACCCCTTACACATGGTGGAGTGCCGTGGGCAGTTAAAGTAAACCCAAAATGGAGGAGATACTGAAACAGCTGGCTATAGCAAATGCAAATCAACAGCAGACAAATGCAGGTTTGCAGTGGAGCCTTGCAGCTCAACAACAGGCTCACCAAGAGAACATTGCAGGCTTGGAACAGAAACAACAGCAGCAAATGGAGGCCATTGTAAAACAGCTTCAGAGACAGCAGACCGAGGCTGGGAGTCACATACCGACTTTTCGGGTAAGCCATTTATTGCCAAAGGTGGCTGCAGATGATGACCTCGAGATGTTTCTGACCATGTTTGAGAGAACAGCGGAAAAAGAGAGTTGGCCTAAAGAACAGTGGGCTGGACTAGTGGTCCCCCTATTATCTGGAAAAGCCCAAAAGGCATATTTTGATTTGGAGCTTGCAGATGCAAAAAACTATTATCGGTTAAAAGAGGAAATATTGGCACGTTTTGGTGTAACCCTGGCTGTCCGTGCTAAGCGGGTCTACAATTGGAGTTATCAGCTGAGAAAGCCACTCCAGTCGCAGATGTATGACCTCATCCATTTGGCCAGGAAATGGCTGCAGCCAGAAACTCTGTCCGGACCAAAAATTTTGGAGCGAGTAGTCATGGACAAATTTCTTAGGTCTCTTCCTAACACCCTGCAGAAGTGGGTGAGCCATGGTGGTCCGGAAACCACAGACAAGCTAGTAGACTTGGTCGTAAGGTACCTAACAACAGAGAATTTGTCCTCTTCCCGCCAGAGACGCATAGACTTTCAACCCCAAGACCAGACCCTCCCCACTTATAGGTAAGACTGCATCAAGGGATGGGGGTGGAGAGAGGGACCAAAGAGCAACTAGAGGTATTATCGGGACTACTGCTAATGTTTGGCGAGAGTGGCCTGGAAGTCCCATCCCACAGGAGAGGACCAGAAGGTTAATTTTTTACCGTTGCCGGGAAGAGGGACATGTAGCAGCGGTTTGCCCAGCGGTTGATGAACCCATACAGTGTGACTTTCTGACAGAGATGCGAGAGTCCCTTTTTGCAACCACATGCACTGCAGTAAAGGGGAATGAGAAACCTTTATGTAGAATGTGCTTAGATGGTAAAGATTTTGTGGTATTGTTGGATTCAGGTAGCCTGGTCACCTTAGGGAAAAATGATCTAGTGGTGGGAAAAACCTTACATCCTAGGAAAATGGCTGTAGTTTGTGTACATGGGGACACTCGAGAATATCCGGTGACTACTGTTTCCTTTAAAACCTCCCTCGGTTACTTGTGTCACCAAGTGGGTTTAGTTCCCCACCTGCCACATGACGCCATTGTGGGAAGGGATTTCCCAAAGTTCTGGGAACTCTGGGATTGCCCAGATTCCCCAGTAAGTGGTTCTTCTGAGCCTAAAACATCTACTCCAGAATCCTCTAACTGTGAGGATTCTCCTGAGTTTCCGTTCTCAGTCTTAGCAGGGGAAACACCAGTCCCTAGGGAGGACCCTGCTACCTCAGAAGAGGAACAGCGGCCGATAGGGTTTGATGACCTCGAGGTGCACAGAGAAAATGTTATCACTGAACAATTGAGGGACTCCATATTGCTAAGAGCCCGGGAGAATGTAGTGAAGATAGATGGGGAGTTAGTTAACCCTGACGAGAGGGTTGCCCTCCCTTACTTCATTATTGAAAGGGACCTGTTATATCGAGGGTCACAGAGGATAGAGGACACTATTGAGCAACTGGTAGTGCCTAAACCGTACCGCAAGATGGTTTTGGAACTGGCCCATGGGCACATTCTTGGGGGACATTTGGGAGCAGAAAAAAACAGTGAGAGAATCACCCAGAGGTTTTATTGGCCTGGGATCACTAAGGAAGTGGGAGTGTACTGCTCTTCCTGTCCAGTGTGTCAGATTACTGCACCCATGCCACATTTCCGCAGTCCGTTGGTACCCCTGCCCATTACTGAGGTCCCTTTTGAGAGGATCGCTATTGGATTTGGTTGGCCCCTTACTGAAGTCCACTAGAGGGCACCAGCACATCTTGGTAATAATGGACTATGCCACCTGTTACCCAGAAGCGATTCCTCTCCGAAACACCTCTGCTAAAACTATTGCCAAAGAGTTATTTCAGGTTTTCAACTGTGTGGGTCTTCCTAAGGAAGTCCTAACTGACCAGGGCACCCCGTTTATATCTAGGGTGACCAGAGAACTTTGTAAACTCCTAAAAGTGACCCAATTACGTACATCAGTGGTTACAATCAGTATATCACCCTCAAACAGACGGGTTAGTGGAAAGGTTTAATAAAACCTTAAAACAAATGTTGAGGAAGGTGGTGGATAAAGACGGAAAGAATTGGGATTATCTGCTCCCTTATCTGATGTTTGCCATAAGAAAGGTTCCCCAATCGTCCACAGGGTTTTCTCCGTTGGAGCTACTGTATAGAAGGCACCCCCAGGGCCTACTGGACATTGCCAGGGAAACATGGGGAGTGAGAGTTCCCTTCATCGAAGTGTGATTGAACATGTGGCACAAATGCAAGATAGAATTGCCCAAGTGATGCCGATTGTTAAGGTACATTTAGCCCAAGCCCAGTTGGCTCAACAAAGGATTTACAATCGTGGGGCCCAGGTCCGTTCCTTTGCACCTGGTGATAGGGTGTTGGTGCTGGTCCCCACGGTCAAAAGTACATTCCTAGCCAAATGGCAGGGTCCCTATGAAGTGTTGGAGAAAATGGGGGTGGTGAATTATAAAATTAGCCAACCGGGAAGACGAAAACCTGAGCAGCTCTATCACGTGAACTTGTTGAAACCATGGAAGGCTAGAGTCGTTAAGACTACCCAATTTTCTGCTCTGTTTAACCTGGCCGTAATAGGGAGAAGTTTTCAGACTTGCCAGGTTGGGTCTCCGGAGTTGAACATGACATTATCACCACACCAGGGGATAAGGTCAAGTTGAAGCCTTATAGAATTCCAGAAGCCCGGCGAGAGGCAATTCGCCAGGAAGCAAAAAAAACGCTTGAGCTGTGGGTGATAGAAGACTCAAATAGTGATTGGTCCAGTCCCATTGTCTTAGTGCCCAAACCAGATGGAAGTTGGTGGTTTTGTAATGACTTTCGCCGCCTGAATAAAATCACTAAGTTTGACACCTATCCTATGCCCCGCATAGATGAACTGATTGATCGCCTAGTCACTGCCTGGTACATGACGACGTTAGACCTGACCAAGGGTTATTGGCAAATTTCTCTCTCGGATTTGGCCAGGGAAAAAACAGCATTTGTAACTCCAGAAGGATCTTTCCAATATCGAAGGATGCCTTTTGGGTTACAGAATGCTCCCACCACATTTCAATGCACCATGGATAAGACCCTTCGGCCTCATCGCGCTTATGCTTCTGCATACCTCGATGATGTTGTCATCCACAGTGAGGATTGGGACTCACACTTACCAAAAGTTCAGGCGGTGTTGGATTTCATCTGCAAAGCCGGGTTAACAGCCAATTCAAAAAAATGTACCCTTGGGCTAGAAGAGGTGAAGTATCTGGGGTATACCATTGGAAGAGGTCTAATCAAGCCCCAAATAAACAAAGTTGAGGCTATTCAGGATTGGCCACGTCCCACCAACAAGAAACAGGTTTGTGCATTTTTGGGGATCGCGGGTTATTATCGCCACTTTATCCCCCATTTTGCCTCTCAGGCTGCTCCCCTGACCAATTTGACCAAAGGGAAGGAGTCTGTCAAGACCAAATGGACTCCCGAAGCAGAAACAGCTTTTCAGGCTTTAAAACAGGCCTTATGTAGTCAGCCAGTTTTAAATTCGCCTGATTTTTCACAGGACTTTGTGGTTCAGACAGATGCGTCAAATGTGGGGTTAGGAGCTGTACTCAGATTATCAAGGGGGGGGGGGGAACACCCTGTTATTTACCTCAGCCGAAAGTTGAAAACCCATGAGGAGAATTATGCCACCATTGAGAAAGAGTGTTTGGCGGTGAGATGGGCTTTGGATTCTCTCCGGTACTACCTCGTGGGTAGACAGTTTGAACTGGTGACAGATCATGCCCCATTGAATGGATGGCACAGAATAAGGAGACCAATAGGAGAATAAATAGGTGGTTTTCTGGCCCTTCAGGAATTTCGTTTTGTGGTAACGCATCGCCCCGGTGTTAAAGTGGGGAATGCAGATGGTTTGTCCTGAGTGCATGCATGCCTGGCAACCTGTGTCCCAACCCTAGGGTTGAAACAAGAGGGGGGGTATGTGACAGGAAGTCAGGTAAATCTGTGGGTGTTGTCACAGACGGGAGATACATTTCTGCCTTGTTTAGACAATTCCCCAATTACTATCAGGTGTCGGCTGCAAAGGTAGCCAGAAAGGTTTAAGGACGTTGGATAGCTTCAGCTGTTCAGAATGAGGCAATTAAGGCCTCTAAAAGTTATCCAGAGGATTACTACTGATTTCTGCATCCTGAGGCTTTTTGAGTTAAGGAGAGCAGTGAGCTGAGAAAGACTTCTGAAGGTGGGGTGGTATTGATTTTTCTGTGTGATAAAAATCAAATATAAGTATTTGGTCAATATCAAAAGTTCATCTCAATACTTTGTTATATATCCTTTGTTGGCAATGACAGAGGTCAAACGTTTTCTGTAAGTCTTCACAAGGTTGTGTAAGGGGTTAGCTCGGTATCGGGTGTGTGACCCCCTGGGTGGGATCACTACACACTGAACTATACAGAGAGGCAGCGGAGGATGGTTGAAAACAAAGGTTATGGTTTATTCTAGTGCAAGGATCCAAACAGCATATACAAAACATAAAATAAACCCTGGCCACTTGGGGCGTCCACCTTCACAACACAGGAACCTACCTATGGAGTCTGGCACAGCCTACTGCTGGGCAGACACTGCTGGTCATACAGCAGAAAAACAATATTATTTTCCACCATAAATTGCAAATAATTTCTTTCCAAATCAGACAATGTGATTGTCTGAATTTGTTTCCACATTTTGTCTCTCATAGTTGAGATATACCTATGATGACAATTACAGTCCTCTCTCATCTTTTTAAGTGGGAGAACTTGCACAATCGGTGGCTGACTAAATAATTTTTTGCCCCACTGTAAGTTTATCTTGGTCTCATCAGACCACAGGACATGGTTCCAGTAATCCATGTCCTTACTCTGCTTGTCTTCAGCAAACTGATTGCGGGCTTTCTTGTGCGTCATCTTTAGAAGAGGTTTCCTTCTGGGATGACAGCCATGTAGGTATTACATGCAGACCAATTTGATGCAGTGTGTGGCATATGGTCTAAGCACCACAGGCTGAACCCCCCACCCTTTAAACCTCTGCGGCAATGCTGGCAGCACTTGTACGTCTATTTCCCAAAGACAACCTCTGCATATGACGCTGAGCAAGTGCACTCAACTTCTTTAGGTGACGCCTGTTTTGAATGCAACCTGTCCTGTTAAACAGCTGTATGGTATTGGCCACCATGCTGCAGCTCAGTTTCAGGGTCTTGGCAATCTTCTTACAGCCTAGGCCATCCTTATGTAGAGCAACAATTCTTTTTTTCAGATCCTCAGACAGATCTTTGCCATGAGATGCATTTTGAAATTCCAGTGACCAGTATGAGAGAGTCATACACTCCACGAAAAATCGTCCGAACAAACTTTCGAAAAACGAAAGTTCTTTCGTGAGTGCAAACGATAGTGCCATCATGTACTGGCCGATAAATCGTTCAGTGGACATAACTTACATATACCTAGTGCAGAAGGTTCGGACGGGAAACACATTAACCTTCCGATTTTTCGTTCGTTCGGCAGAAAATTTCCAAACTTGTCCTTCGTTTTTTTGGCTCAAAAACGTCCAACAGATTTTCGATTTTGTGCCCATTAACTGGCCGAAAAACGAAAGATCTTTCTTTACGACCGATTTTCGGCCGAATTTTTGTGGAGTGTATGGCCAGCATAAGAGCGATAACACCAAATTTAACACACCTGATCCCTCATTCACACCTGAGACCTTGGAACACTAATGAGTCACATGACACCAGGGAGGGAAAATAACTAATTGGGCCCGTATCTATACATTAAAATGCATGTGCCTCCATTGTGAGGACACTCACTGTTAGTGTTAGGACCACAGAATTATGGGGTGCCTTGGCGCGGCTCTGTGGCTCACGCATGCGTTTGCAAATGCGTGCGGACAAAACCCCTGTTTTTAACGCACATTGTTAGACAGGTTAATTGGTTGTTCTGCTAGCTGGTCGGTAAGTAGGCTTGGTTATTCCCTGGGCATTCCCCAGGTTTTTGTTGTTATCTGTTTTAGCCTTCCATTGCTACTTACTGCGATTGCCAGCCATAGACAGGGGCGGTGGATACGTTTTGTTTCACCTGTGGTGTTTATTTTGGTCCAGCAGTGCACCAACACCTTTGCAGCCATTGTGCTATATGCTGGGTGTTTGGTGTGCTTCTGTACCTTTAAGGAGGGGTGGCTCCCCTTCAGTCCACCTGCCCCTATCTATCCATTAAAATGCATGTGCCTCCATTGTGAGGACACTCACTGTTAGTGTTAGGACCACAGAATTATGGGGTGCCTTGGCGCGGCTCTGTGGCTCACGCATGCGTTTGCAAATGCGTGCGGACAAAACCCCTGTTTTTAACGCACATTGTTAGACAGGTTAATTGGTTGTTCTGCTAGCTGGTCGGTAAGTAGGCTTGGTTATTCCCTGGGCATTCCCCAGGTTTTTGTTGTTATCTGTTTTAGCCTTCCATTGCTACTTACTGCGATTGCCAGCCATAGATAGGGGCGGTGGATACGTTTTGTTTCACCTGTGGTGTTTATTTTGGTCCAGCAGTGCACCAACACCTTTGCAGCCATTGTGCAATATGCTGGGTGTTTGGTGTGCTTCTGTACCTTTAAGGAGGGGTGGCTCCCCTTCAGTCCACCTGCCCCTATCTATCCATTAAAATGCATGTGCCTCCATTGTGAGGACACTCACTGTTAGTGTTAGGACCACAGAATTATGGGGTGCCTTGGCGCGGCTCTGTGGCTCACGCATGCGTTTGCAAATGCGTGCGGACAAAACCCCTGTTTTTAACGCACATTGTTAGACAGGTTAATTGGTTGTTCTGCTAGCTGGTCGGTAAGTAGGCTTGGTTATTCCCTGGGCATTCCCCAGGTTTTTGTTGTTATCTGTTTTAGCCTTCCATTGCTACTTACTGCGATTGCCAGCCATAGACAGGGGCGGTGGATACGTTTTGTTTCACCTGTGGTGTTTATTTTGGTCCAGCAGTGCACCAACACCTTTGCAGCCATTGTGCTATATGCTGGGTGTTTGGTGTGCTTCTGTACCTTTAAGGAGGGGTGGCTCCCCTTCAGTCCACCTGCCCCTATCTATCCATTAAAATGCATGTGCCTCCATTGTGAGGACACTCACTGTTAGTGTTAGGACCACAGAATTATGGGGTGCCTTGGCGCGGCTCTGTGGCTCACGCATGCGTTTGCAAATGCGTGCGGACAAAACCCCTGTTTTTAACGCACATTGTTAGACAGGTTAATTGGTTGTTCTGCTAGCTGGTCGGTAAGTAGGCTTGGTTATTCCCTGGGCATTCCCCAGGTTTTTGTTGTTATCTGTTTTAGCCTTCCATTGCTACTTACTGCGATTGCCAGCCATAGATAGGGGCGGTGGATACGTTTTGTTTCACCTGTGGTGTTTATTTTGGTCCAGCAGTGCACCAACACCTTTGCAGCCATTGTGCTATATGCTGGGTGTTTGGTGTGCTTCTGTACCTTTAAGGAGGGGTGGCTCCCCTTCAGTCCACCTGCCCCTATCTATCCATTAAAATGCATGTGCCTCCATTGTGAGGACACTCACTGTTAGTGTTAGGACCACAGAATTATGGGGTGCCTTGGCGCGGCTCTGTGGCTCACGCATGCGTTTGCAAATGCGTGCGGACAAAACCCCTGTTTTTAACGCACATTGTTAGACAGGTTAATTGGTTGTTCTGCTAGCTGGTCGGTAAGTAGGCTTGGTTATTCCCTGGGCATTCCCCAGGTTTTTGTTGTTATCTGTTTTAGCCTTCCATTGCTACTTACTGCGATTGCCAGCCATAGACAGGGGCGGTGGATACGTTTTGTTTCACCTGTGGTGTTTATTTTGGTCCAGCAGTGCACCAACACCTTTGCAGCCATTGTGCTATATGCTGGGTGTTTGGTGTGCTTCTGTACCTTTAAGGAGGGGTGGCTCCCCTTCAGTCCACCTGCCCCTATCTATCCATTAAAATGCATGTGCCTCCATTGTGAGGACACTCACTGTTAGTGTTAGGACCACAGAATTATGGGGTGCCTTGGCGCGGCTCTGTGGCTCACGCATGCGTTTGCAAATGCGTGCGGACAAAACCCCTGGTTTTAACGCACATTGTTAGACAGGTTAATTGGTTGTTCTGCTAGCTGGTCGGTAAGTAGGCTTGGTTATTCCCTGGGCATTCCCCAGGTTTTTGTTGTTATCTGTTTTAGCCTTCCATTGCTACTTACTGCGATTGCCAGCCATAGATAGGGGCGGTGGATACGTTTTGTTTCACCTGTGGTGTTTATTTTGGTCCAGCAGTGCACCAACACCTTTGCAGCCATTGTGCTATATGCTGGGTGTTTGGTGTGCTTCTGTACCTTTAAGGAGGGGTGGCTCCCCTTCAGTCCACCTGCCCCTATCTATCCATTAAAATGCATGTGCCTCCATTGTGAGGACACTCACTGTTAGTGTTAGGACCACAGAATTATGGGGTGCCTTGGCGCGGCTCTGTGGCTCACGCATGCGTTTGCAAATGCGTGCGGACAAAACCCCTGTTTTTAACGCACATTGTTAGACAGGTTAATTGGTTGTTCTGCTAGCTGGTCGGTAAGTAGGCTTGGTTATTCCCTGGGCATTCCCCAGGTTTTTGTTGTTATCTGTTTTAGCCTTCCATTGCTACTTACTGCGATTGCCAGCCATAGACAGGGGCGGTGGATACGTTTTGTTTCACCTGTGGTGTTTATTTTGGTCCAGCAGTGCACCAACACCTTTGCAGCCATTGTGCTATATGCTGGGTGTTTGGTGTGCTTCTGTACCTTTAAGGAGGGGTGGCTCCCCTTCAGTCCACCTGCCCCTATCTATCCATTAAAATGCATGTGCCTCCATTGTGAGGACACTCACTGTTAGTGTTAGGACCACAGAATTATGGGGTGCCTTGGCGCGGCTCTGTGGCTCACGCATGCGTTTGCAAATGCGTGCGGACAAAACCCCTGTTTTTAACGCACATTGTTAGACAGGTTAATTGGTTGTTCTGCTAGCTGGTCGGTAAGTAGGCTTGGTTATTCCCTGGGCATTCCCCAGGTTTTTGTTGTTATCTGTTTTAGCCTTCCATTGCTACTTACTGCGATTGCCAGCCATAGATAGGGGCGGTGGATACGTTTTGTTTCACCTGTGGTGTTTATTTTGGTCCAGCAGTGCACCAACACCTTTGCAGCCATTGTGCTATATGCTGGGTGTTTGGTGTGCTTCTGTACCTTTAAGGAGGGGTGGCTCCCCTTCAGTCCACCTGCCCCTATCTATCCATTAAAATGCATGTGCCTCCATTGTGAGGACACTCACTGTTAGTGTTAGGACCACAGAATTATGGGGTGCCTTGGCGCGGCTCTGTGGCTCACGCATGCGTTTGCAAATGCGTGCGGACAAAACCCCTGTTTTTAACGCACATTGTTAGACAGGTTAATTGGTTGTTCTGCTAGCTGGTCGGTAAGTAGGCTTGGTTATTCCCTGGGCATTCCCCAGGTTTTTGTTGTTATCTGTTTTAGCCTTCCATTGCTACTTACTGCGATTGCCAGCCATAGATAGGGGCGGTGGATACGTTTTGTTTCACCTGTGGTGTTTATTTTGGTCCAGCAGTGCACCAACACCTTTGCAGCCATTGTGCTATATGCTGGGTGTTTGGTGTGCTTCTGTACCTTTAAGGAGGGGTGGCTCCCCTTCAGTCCACCTGCCCCTATCTATCCATTAAAATGCATGTGCCTTCATTGTGAGGACACTCACTGTTAGTGTTAGGACCACAGAATTATGGGGTGCCTTGGCGCGGCTCTGTGGCTCACGCATGCGTTTGCAAATGCGTGCGGACAAAACCCCTGTTTTTAACGCACATTGTTAGACAGGTTAATTGGTTGTTCTGCTAGCTGGTCGGTAAGTAGGCTTGGTTATTCCCTGGGCATTCCCCAGGTTTTTGTTGTTATCTGTTTTAGCCTTCCATTGCTACTTACTGCGATTGCCAGCCATAGATAGGGGCGGTGGATACGTTTTGTTTCACCTGTGGTGTTTATTTTGGTCCAGCAGTGCACCAACACCTTTGCAGCCATTGTGCTATATGCTGGGTGTTTGGTGTGCTTCTGTACCTTTAAGGAGGGGTGGCTCCCCTTCAGTCCACCTGCCCCTATCTATCCATTAAAATGCATGTGCCTCCATTGTGAGGACACTCACTGTTAGTGTTAGGACCACAGAATTATGGGGTGCCTTGGCGCGGCTCTGTGGCTCACGCATGCGTTTGCAAATGCGTGCGGACAAAACCCCTGTTTTTAACGCACATTGTTAGACAGGTTAATTGGTTGTTCTGCTAGCTGGTCGGTAAGTAGGCTTGGTTATTCCCTGGGCATTCCCCAGGTTTTTGTTGTTATCTGTTTTAGCCTTCCATTGCTACTTACTGCGATTGCCAGCCATAGATAGGGGCGGTGGATACGTTTTGTTTCACCTGTGGTGTTTATTTTGGTCCAGCAGTGCACCAACACCTTTGCAGCCATTGTGCTATATGCTGGGTGTTTGGTGTGCTTCTGTACCTTTAAGGAGGGGTGGCTCCCCTTCAGTCCACCTGCCCCTATCTATCCATTAAAATGCATGTGCCTCCATTGTGAGGACACTCACTGTTAGTGTTAGGACCACAGAATTATGGGGTGCCTTGGCGCGGCTCTGTGGCTCACGCATGCGTTTGCAAATGCGTGCGGACAAAACCCCTGTTTTTAACGCACATTGTTAGACAGGTTAATTGGTTGTTCTGCTAGCTGGTCGGTAAGTAGGCTTGGTTATTCCCTGGGCATTCCCCAGGTTTTTGTTGTTATAGGTATTACAGCAGTGTATTTTTTGGGGCATTTCCAGGTACCATCATGTGGAGACTTTATGCAACTAGACCATATTAACTGTTTTGTTCTGCAGCTTCTCTGGAGCACATGGGCTTGACTGTGTGTCTGTCGCTGTTTACCTATTTAAAAGCAACCAAGCCACATATTGCTCTCCTGCAAGAGACCCATTTGGACGGGAGAAAGGTATTATCTCTCCGTAGGCCTTGGATACAGAAATTGTACCATGTTTCATACTCCACGTATGCTAGACGGGTAACTATTCTGCTTAGCAAAAGTATTCTTTGCACAGTTCAGGTGACCTCTGGCCTGGGGGGATGATATGTTATCCTAGTGTTGGAAATTTATCAGACAACAATGGTGATTACCTGTGTTTATGTTCTTCTGGCTTTTCAGTCACAATTATTATATGATCTGTTGGTAAAATTAACTCCGTAAATGCATCTTCCTCTAATCCTGGCTGGTGACTTTAATACCATTCTGGATAGCAGGCTGGATGCTACTAATCCGCTGAGGCTTTTCCCATGGATTTTCTATCCTGGGTATCTGGTATCTGCTGCTCAACTCACTGAGTTGTGGAGGTGGAGGGATCCTGGGGTTAGAAGCTACGCATGCTTATCTCGTACGCATGTTTATCTCGTACTCACGGAATCCAGGAAAGATCTTGCCTTTGCTAATGACTTGTGTTTAAAACTAGTACATAATTATTTGGCGAGTGGTCGGTCTGATCATGATCCTTTATTGATGACCTTTTTATTGGTGGCCAGGATTGGAGGAAGTGCATGGTGGCTATCGCCAGGTTGGTTACAGACGGACCAGGTGACACAAAACATGCGAACGCCTATGTCTAAGTTGTGGGATAAAAATAACTCCTCTTCTGCAGACACAGTGGTTTAGAACCTAACATGCATAAAAAACTCACATAGTGTGATACCGTACAAGGTAGTAGTTATTAAAAAGATTAAAAAATAAAAACGCGTTTTAACTGAACAGTCATCATCTGGGGTCAGATGATGACTTTAGTTCAAATGCGTCGGTGGGACCTATTCACACACATCGCTCTTAAACTTTGTGATACGCCTATGATGTTTTTCTAAATGTGTTTATTTTTTAATCTTTTTAATAAATACTACCTTGTACGGTATCACACTACAATTTTTTTTCCATTACGCATGTTATGTGGTTACCGTATCTTTGGCTCCAACAAGACTACATGTATTTACACTTCCTGGTGTTTACTGGAATTTGCGGTGACGACTGATATGTGGATTCAGGACCAGCTGGATACTTCTTGCGGACTGATTATATAAGCCTGTTTTTTTATTTTTTTTGTATAATCAGTATTTATTGAGGGAATAACAAAAGAAAGGGGGAGGGGGAAAGAGGAAGACATGTAGAACATAGGGCCGACATGGCCAATAAAGCATTGTATGTCAAAAGTCTGGCCTCGCAGGGCCGCCAAACCGTTAAAGGCAGACATCAAAGATATCATACTGTGCATACACATATAATAAAAGAAAAAAAAAAACGTTAACAATGAATGCAGTTAAACCCGCAGGGGCCCCCGCAGCGGCTGACGCCCAAAAGGGCGCCAACAGCTCCGCCGACCACCTGGACATCAAGGTAGTCAAGTGGGCGGCAACCTAAGAGAGCACGAAGGCAATAAATCAACTGAACAAGGCACTGAAGGAGGACAAAATTAAGGTAGTTGCTGAGCAGCCCAAACCCAGTTACTCGGCAGGTAAGGATGCGGTGCGGACAAGGGCCCATACCTGCAACCCACAATCAGGGCAGATGGGGGGGGCACCAGGGCCTCCATCTAATCACCCCCCACCCCAAAGTGAGCCAGAGGGCCAGGACTAGGGGACCGGTTAAGGGACATAGGCGGGGCCGCATGGCCAACCGCAGACCCCCTTCATGCTCCAGCGAACCTCCTGATGCAAACTAACAAATTTAACCCACTGGCAACTAGTAAAATAAGATCTTAGAGATGAGACGCACAGGGAAAAAGGGAGAGAAGGGGGGGGGGGTGAGAAAGGGAAGAGCAAGGAAAGAAAGGACGAAGAAAGAGAAAAAAAAGACAGTGCATACCTCAGAAGTCGGCAAAAGACGCATCCACCTCCACACCGGGCGCAGCACTCCAGTCCATAGCTTCAACACCAGTAGACCACCACACTATTAACCACTAGGGAGGGCCAGCTCCTCTTCCATCTGTGACCTGCAACCTGCGAACCTTAATGCCGCGTACACACGATCACTTTTTGTGATGAAAAAAAACGAAGTTTTTTAAAACGTCATTTAAATTGATCGTGTGTGGGCAAAACGTTGTTTTTTGTCTTAAAAAAAAACGACCCAAAAAAATTCCAACATGCTTGATTTTTTTGTGTCGTTTTTCAAAACGTCGTTTTTTGTGTCATAAAAAGTGATCGTGTGTGAGCAAAACAACGTTGAAAACTTCGTTTTTAAACCCGCGCATGCTCAGAAGCAAGTTATGAGACGCAGCTTCAATGGAAAAGAGTGCCGTCGAACGTGGTGTACGTCACCACGCTTTGCTAGAACTTTTTTGTAGAAAAACGATGGTGTGTACGCAACGTTGTTTTGGAAAATTAAGTTTGAAAAACTTGTTTTTTTTCCATGATTGAAAACTTCGGCATTAGGGAGGGCTCCGCCAATTCTAGAAGAGCAACATCAACTAGAAGGGATCAGGTTTGGGTCCGCAACATAGTCCGTCCACGGCACCCAAATTGCCATATATTGGTCGTGGCGGCCGCGACAGGTCGTCACCCAGCCCTTAGCCTCTCCGATAGCACTCACCCCTCGTATCCAGTCCTCTCGGCAAGGGACCCTGGATTGCTTCTAAAAAAACGAAAGCAGCCTTCTGGCTGCATTAAGCAAGTGTGGTATTACACTTTTTTTATACTGACTCAGAGGAAGCGTTGGGACATGGAGGAGAAAGTGCACCGGAGAGAAGGGAATGTCAGTCCCCGTGATCTTCGGTATCTGCTCCCTTACATCTGCCCAAAAGGGTTCTACCAAAGGGCAGTCCCACCATATGTGAATGAGCGTGCCCCTATGCCCACACCCCCGCCAGCACAGCCCGGAGTGAGTGGGATAAATACAGGTCATGTCCGCCGGAACACGGTACCAGCAGGACAGGAGTTTAAAATTTGTCTCCTGGGTTTTAGAGTCTATGGAAGAAGTATGGGTAAGGCGGTAGAGGTGGGTCAATTGTGTTACCGTGAGGATCTAATCCAGGTCCCTTTCCCATCTCCTTATATAGGCAGTTGTGGGCAGAGGAGCAGCAGAACCCAGCAGGCGGTAGAGTTCCGAAACTATTGTGGGGGGTAGGGCTCTCATTAGCAAACAGACTCTCAAACGGGGCGAGAGAGGAGGGGTCCCTGATCTCATGGCCATGTTTCTCAAAGAAATGGTGCAGCTGTCTATAGCGCCAGAAATTCATTCGTGGGCCCTGTCGACCCACAGGGAGGGCCTCATAGTCAAGTAGCTTACCGTCTTTCATGAGTTTGCCACAACTGGCGTTACCATCATCCACCCAGGACCCAAAAAAGGCCATTTGCTCACCCGGAGGGAACCAGAGAAAGCCACCCAAGGGGGCCAGCGGCGACATAGGGGGAGACAATTTAAGCAGAGCATTAGTCCTGTCCCAGACCGCGAGCACATGCTTCGTCAGCGGGGAAGTCGTCTCAGAAAGTCCCCTATGCTCCCGGGCAACCAGGGCGCATACGATAGGTTCCTGCCCGCGAGACACTTCTCCAGAGAAACGCCATGGAAACGAATGGAAACGCCAGTTGAGAATTCTTTAAAGAGCTTTCGCCCTATAATATTGCCTGACGTCAGGGAACCCCAAGCCACCATCTGTCTTAGAACGTTTTAACACCTTAAGGGCTATACGGGGCTTACGCGCGTTCCAGATGAACTCAGTCAGCATAGTAAAAAGGCGGTCAAAGAAAAGTCCGGGCAAGCGGATCGGAAGCATCTGAAAATAAAAAAGGATGCGGGGCAGGACCTTCATTTTTATCACATTCACCCGGCTAAACCAGGTAAAGGCAGTGTGGGTCCATTGGGAAAGGTCCGTCTTAATCGTGGTCAACAGTGGGGGGAAGTTGACGTTATACAAGGTGTCAAGTCTGTCAGTAAGCTGTACTCCTAGGTATCACAGGGATGTTCTGGCCCACAAAAAAGGGAAGGCATCCCTAAGTCTCTCAGCGAGGGCTGGGGGCAAGGTAATGGGGAGGATCTCGGACTTCTCATAGTTTATTTTGAAATTGAATAGGGTTTCAAAGTAGTTAAGTTCAACAGGTTCAGCAACGAGACCAGGGGATTTGCCAGATGAAAAAGAACATCATCGGCATAAGCCGATAGCTTATGTTCCGTATTCCCAACCTGCAGACCTCTGATGTCACCATTTGCCCTGATAGTTCGTAGCAAAGGCTCCAGAACCAGGGCAAAGAGGAGGGGCGAAAGTGGGCACCCCTTACTCATGCCGTTCCTGATGGGGAAGCGGGAGGAAAAGGGTGCCGTTCACCTTCACCTGTCCACAAGGACCAGAGTATAGGGCCAGGATGGAAGCCAACATACGAGGACCAAGTCCCTTAGTCTGCTCACCCTAGGGATAGAGAGAGCAGGACGCTCTCAAACGAGTCGGCTCTCCCCAGGGCTAGTGCAGCTAGTCAGGGTCCTCCCACTGTCAAGGTACACAAAACACAAAGCCCTCAATAGCGCTACAACAATATGAAGCAGAACACAGTAATACCTATATGGATATCTATACTTGACTCAGTGCAGCTGCCAACCATCGGAGGATGGGTACAAAAATAAACAACAAAAACAAGCAGCGCTCTATGCATTAAAGTAATAAAAACTTTATAGTTGAAAAAGTAAAAAATAGGATTTTTTATAACAGCTTACCTGTAAAATCCTTTTCTTGGAGTACATCACGGGACACAGAGAAGCATAGTAATTACTATGTGGGTTATAGAGTCTACCTTCAGGTGTGGACACTGGTGTAATCAATTAGACAGGAAGTTCCCTCCCTATATAACCCCTCCCATACTGGGAGTACCTCAGTTTTTGTAGCAAAGCAATAAGTGTCCCAATATCCCCAAACAAGAGGGGTGGGAGCTCTGTGTCCCGTGATGTACTCCAAGAAAAGGATTTTACAGGTAAGCTGTTATAAAAAATCCTATTTTCTTTATCGTACATCACGGGACACAGAGGAGCATAGTAATTACTATGTGGGACGTCCCAAAGCAATGCTTACTGAGGGGAGGGAGACACAAACAATGCAGGCGGCCATCAGATGTGAGGAATCAAAACTGCAGCCTGCAGTACACTGCGCCCAAAGGCGCTTTCCCCACCTTCCTTATGTCCAATTGGTAAAATTTTGTTAAAGTATGGACAGACGACCACGTCGCTGCCATGCAGACCTGAGCCAAGTAGGCTTGGTGATGCACTGCCCAGGAAGTACCCACCGCTGTAGTGGAATGTGCTTTAACCTTAAACGGGGGAACCTCTCCCCTTAAGCCATCGGCTTGAGTAATGACCTGTCGAATCCATTTGGAGATAGTGGATTTCGACGCTGCCTGCCCACATCTGGGACATTCTGGCAGGATAAACGACATACCCGTTTTCTGGATCTGAGCAGCAGCCCTAAGGCAGAACTGTTCTAAGTACGTCTAGGGTATGCAATGGCTTCTCCCTTGCAGAACTAGGTTCTGAGAAAAAAGAAGGGAGAACTAGACCTTGATAAAAAGTTAGAAACAACCTTAGGGAGGAAAACCGGGTGAGGCCATAGGACCACTCTGACCTTATGGAGAATAAGGTATGGTTCCTTACAAGATAAGGCCGCCAACTCCGATACCCTCCTAGCAGAGGTTATGGCTATCGAGAAAACTACCTCCTGGGCAGAAGGACCAATGGAATGTGAGCCAAAGGCTCAAAAGGTTGCTTCTGCCAGGCAGACGGGACCAGATTCAGATCCCACGGATACAAGGGGGTCCTGACTGGAGGATTAATCGGGATCACACCTTTTTTTTAATTCCATGTTTCCCTTCCCTTCCCCCGTCCACCCCCCCCCCCTGTCCCTCCCTTCCCACACCAATTTTTTTCGAGCTAAGTTAAACCTCTTGCCGCAAGTTTTCGATATAGCTCCATGTTCTTTTAAAAACTCTCCAATTTTCCCATTTTGAGCTATCCCAGTTATCTTCTGAACTACCCCTGAAATCTTCCATCAAATAGGTTTCCTCCACAGTGTCTATCCATTCCCACACCATGGGACATTCTATTTCCTGCCACTTCCTTGGTATCAACCTTTTCGCCGCATTTAATAAGTGCGGTACCAAAGACTTCCTATAGTTCTTAATCCCTTCTCTCCCTCCATGAAAGAGTACCGTCCATCTTTATCTTTACCTTTGTGATCTCTTCTATTAACCTCAGGATTTTTTCCCAATAAGATTTTACTTTTGGGCATTCCCACCAAAGGTGGGCCATGGTTCCCGATGCTTTACAACCCCTCCAACAGTCTGCTGATTGGTCGTTCTTATATTTGCTAAGTTTTTCTGGAGTTATGTACCAGCCTGATAGGCATTTGAAATTCATTTCAGCCGCTCGACTGTCCGTAGCTGAGGTGTGGGCCAGTTTAAATATTTTTTCTATTGTGTTCCTTTCACACCGTGTCCCTAATTCCTTCTCCCATTTTTTAATGAAGGGGTGTACCTCTAGTTCTTCCCACTGTATTAAAATCTTATAAATCTTTGAAATAGTTCCTTTCCCCCTTTCTAGAGAGCATAATTTTTCTATATCTGTAAGTTGGTCCCCTGTTCTTAGGGGTTGGGGAAGTTTTTGAATAAAGTGGTTTAACTGTTGGTACCTCCATTCGTTGAGTGTCATAAAAAATTTTTTTTGCTCTATTTGCCTATATGTTAGTAAGTGTCCTAGATGTGTTATATCCCTTAGTTGTGCCTTATCATTTTTAATCCAGTTACCCCCAACCTCTATTTTCCCCGGGGGGAAATAATCATTATTTTTTAAGAAGATAAGGGGAGAGTGAAAATTTTTATCAATTTTTTTTTGTGTATGATCCCATACCTTTAGTGCATTCTTTGTAATTGTATGTGTTCCAGTGCTGAGTGCTCTAAATTGTGGGGGATTCCATATTGCTTTTTCTAATTCCACCTTCGCGAGAGTGCTCTCCAACTTCACCCATCTTTTTTCTGTGTTTACTCTGGCCCACTCCACTGCTCTCGACAGGGTTATTGCATCATGATATTTTTTGAGATCCGGGATCGCTAGTTCCCCCCTTGTTTTTGGGCTGTCTAAGAGTCTGGAATGAAATCCTATGTTTCTTATGTCCCCATATGTAGTTCATAAGTAATTTTTGGAGGATACGAAACAATTGTTTCGGGAGCTTGATCGGGATCATCTGGAACTTATATAGGATCTTTGGGATCAACACCATTTTGCAAAAGTTTATTCGTCCAAACCATGAGATTTGTCTGTTTTTTACTCTGGTTATTTCTTTTTTGATTTCTTCTATCAGGGGGATGTAATTGATTTCGTAAATTCTTTTTTCCGAACTCGCTAAATAAATGCCTAGGTATTTAAGCTCTTTTACCGAAGGGAATGTAAATTCTGCTCTAAGACTTTGCATATCTTCTTTGGATGTACAAGCGTTTAATATTTCCGTTTTGTTGATATTTAATTTGAAATTTGATATTTCCCCATATTGACTACAAACATTTAATAATCTTGGGATAGAGGTTTTAGGGTTGGTCAGGTAAAAGAGTACGTCATCTGCAAAAGCAGCCAATTTATGTTCTTCTTTCCCCACCTTAATTCCGTTTATTTCCGGGCATTTTACGAATTTTAGATAGGAGAGGTTCAAGGGACAGTACAAATAATAGTGGAGAGAGGGGGCACCCCTGTCTCGTACCATTTTCCATCGTAAAGTAATTTGACAGACTTCCATTTATTTTGTTCCTGGCCGTTGGGGCATTGTATAAGGTTCCAATCCATCCCATCATCCTACTTCCAAAACCTATCGTTTCCAAGGTCTGTAACATGAATCCCCAGTCTACCCTGTCGAACGCTTTCTCAGCGTCGATCGACAGGAGCAGACTGGGGACCCCGCTTCTCCACATCTCCTGAATCAGGAGGAGGGTCCTTACCCCGTTGTCTCTCCCCTCTCGACCCTGGATGAACCCCGTCTGGTCAGGGTGTATCAACTCCGCCATCTCGCCTTTTATTCTCGCGGCCAATATCTTTGAAAACAGTTTTAAATCTGCGTTTAGCAGAGAGATTGGCCGGTAGCTCGAGCATATCCTAATATCCTTACCCTCCTTTGGTATGACGGTTATTATTGCCTCAGCGGCTTCTCTACTCAGAGTATAGTCCTTTCCTAAACCGTTAAAGTATTGACATAATCGGGGAATTAGGATCTCCTTGCATTTTTTGTAGTAAAAAGCGGTAAAGCCATCGGGGCCAGGGCTTTTTGCCGATGCTGTGCCAGATAGTGCTAACTGTACTTAATTTTCTGTAATTGGCCTGTCCATATTTATTCCATCTATTGGGTTCACTGATGGGAGTCCCGCCCCCTGCAGAAAATCTCGGTTTTTAGTTTTTTTCTCCTCTTTTTCCCAGTTTTTCTGTTTCACTGCGTATAGTTTTTCATAGTAAACTCGGAATGTTTCCGCTATATCTTTTGTTTTATACATCTCCCTGCCTTGTTCATTTTTAATTTTTTCTATATAATTCCTTCCTTTTTTTTTCTGGACCATCCTTGCTAGATGTTTACTGATTTTATTGCCTCCCGTATATTTATCTTTTGCAATTATCTGTAACTCTCTTTTAGTTTCCTGGAATAAAAGGTTTTTAAGTTGGTTGCGTTTATTCACTAATTCTTGATATAAATCGGGTTGTTGCGCCCCTCTTTTATGTTTTTGTTCTAACCCATCTATCTCCTTGATTATTTTCTCCGTTTGAAGCCGTTTCTCTTTTTTCTTTCTTGCTCCTTCTGATATCAGTATGCCTCGTATAAAGGCCTTGTGAGCATCCCATAGTGTGGCGTTGGATATATCACCTGTATCATTTATTTTAAAGAATTCTTCTAGCTCCTTTTGAACCCTAGTGAGGCTATTTACTTCTTTTAATAGTTCCTCATTGAGCCTCCAAATTTGGGGTGTCGCTGGATTTCCTGAGAGATCCAGAGACACGCTAATTGGAGCGTGATCTGATATAGTCATAGGCTCAATTGTCGCGTTCACCACCACTTCCAGTAGGTAGTGGTCGACGAGAATATGATCAATCCGTGTGTAGCTCCCATGTACCTGAGAATAAAACGTGTAGTCTCGTGTTGTCGGGTTTAACACTCGCCAAGCGTCTACTAGTTGATTCTTATACAGAGTATTTTTTAGATTTCTTAATTGCTTTATGTTGGTCCCTGCTGTCTGGGTTGTCTTGTCCACCTTTGGGTCCATACAGATGTTGAAATCTCCTGCCATAATCACCCTACCTATTTTAAAATCCCTTTCCTAGGACATCGGTCAAGAATTTTATCTGTTGATTATTGGGTGAGTAAATGTTTACTAGGGTACATTCTGTGTCCTCTAGTTTCCCTTTTAGTATCAGAAATCTCCCCTCTGGGTCAGTCATTCTGTCAATCAACCGAAATCTTACTCCTTTGGCGAACCCGATGGCTACTCCCCTTGCACGTTTTGAAACCGTGTCCCCATAGTACCATACGGGGAAATCTATTGAATTGAGTTTCACATTCGAGACTATAGTAAGATGGGTCTCCTGTAAGAATGCTACATTGGTTTTGATTCTCTTCAATTCCTTTAAAATATTATGTCTTTTTATGGGGCTATTTAGGCCTTTAACATTATAGGAAACGCATTTTATTACCGGCATTGTCTACTGTTGGTGGTCTTCCTTTTTGAATCCGATTTTAACCTCGGCCTAGTTTCATATACTTTCCCTATTGGTCTTTTTGGTGTGATATATCTCCCTCCCCTCCCACCCCTGTCCCTCCCTCTTCCAATCCCTCCCTGCCCCCCTCCCACCCCCCCCCCCTCCTCCCCCCCTCCCCCCCTGGCCAGATATAGGCCTCTAGACCGATTTTCTCCCTTGGTCTAGTTCCCCTCTATGGTGGGGCCTATTTTCACAATCCCCTTCTGTTAAGAAGGTGGAAGAAAAATGGGAGATTTAAGACAAAACACGGGGCCTCTCTGAGCAAGTAGGAGCTCCATGTTGTTCTAACCCTACCCCTCCCCCCCACCACTCCCCCGTCCCCCCCTATTTCACCCATCCAGGTAGGTCTGGTATTTGTAGGTCGAGTCTTTTGCAAAAATCAGACAAATCTTCAGGGAATCGCAGTAATGCAGATTTCCCATCTTTTGAGCCTACCAGACACGCTGGAAATCTCCAGTTATATTTAATTTTTTTTCCAGTAATTGTTCTAGAAGAGGTTTTAAGAGTCGCCTTCTGGCTAATGTCTCAGAGGCCAAGTCGGCATAGAACTGAATGGTAGACCCTTCGTATATGAGGGGAGGGGATCCCCTCAGTTTCCTCCAAATTTCATCTTTCTCTTCAAACGACTGAAATCTGACAATAACGTCCCGCGGCCAATCATTTTTATTTCTACTAATTCTTCCCACCCGATGGATTCTCTCGATTCTAATCATGTCTCCGACAGTTCTACCCAAAAATGGGTTTAGTATTGACCCGATTGTGTTCCTCAGGTCTTCCCCTTTTTCTTCTGGGACAGCTCTAACTCTCAGGTTCTGTCTTCTGGATCTATTTTCTTGATCTTCAAGTTTATAAAGTATGTTTCGCTGTTGGAGATGGAGCTGGGAGATCTGGCCCTTTAACTCGATTGACTCTTGTTTTTGTTTCTCCTGCTGTTCCTCCAATGTCTCTACCCTTAAGAGAAGGTGGCCAAGGTCTGTCTTTAAGCTATGTATTTCCCCTTTAATTACATTTTCCAGTCGCATCAACATCTTCTCCATGTCCCCCATTGTTGGAATGTGATCTTCGGGTCTCTGTTCTTCTCTTCTGCTTATCTCTCCCTCTCCTTCTCTACTCTCTTCCTCTCTTGAATCTTCTCGTAGGTCCCCGGATGTATCCCCTAAGGTTTGTTTCTGAGCTTTCTTATCGTCCATTTTTTTCTCGGTTTTCCCTTGTGTGGATCTTGGGGATCCTATGTTTCTAGAGCTTGTTGCTTTAGACATATATTGTTGGATTGTGCTTGATGTTGCCACCGGTCCCGATGTCTTTGGGGTTCCTCCCTTTGTTGATCTACTTGACATCCTAGACATATTATTCTTCACTTTTCTTATTCTTTTCCCCAGGTTGCCGACTTGTTCACTTCCTTATTGCCTCTGCCTCTGGGTGTCCCCCCTGTTTTCCCCTATTTGGGGTTACTTATATGCCTTCCGGTCTTCCCCCTTATGGTTTACCAGGTTCGCCCCAGCTCCGTAGGTTAGGTCCTGTTCTCTTTAGGGGGGGGGGAGGGGGTCCTCACTTACGTATGGAAGGGTGTTTTTTTAATTTTCCCCCTTTATTTATGGCCATCACCTCCCCTGAGAGTCACTAAGCTTTTAACCTGCAGCTCCCTTTTTTTTTTCCCCCTTACTTGTTCCCCGGGACGTGTAGCAGGATAAGGGTTTACTGCCCACCAATAGGCGCACTAATAGTGGGCTGCAGGAAACACCAGAAAAAGACAGAGATGTAATCCACAGGGGACCCTCTTTGTCTCTATTTACTTCCTCTGGAGAGGCCCCCCCCTCCACGTCTATAGTCCACACCGCTATGTAAAAGGGGACCCTTCTTCTCTTATAGTATGTTACAAAGCATTTTTAGTGGTAGACGATATTTTATGGGGATACACAGTTTTAGGGCTTTTTGCGACAGACGAACTCTCTTGCCAAGAAGTTCTTCCTAATTACCCTCTTAAAGCAACAATTTTGGATACCAGTCCTTGTATGAAAAAAAAGAAAACAATGTACCATGCAGTTCATACCTCTCTTATGCCTCCTCTCCTCCTATGCAATGTAATAATTTCAGCTTATTTAAATACCTTAGCTTGAGGATCCGATTATTCCATACTACAGTGAGGCTTTACCTTCAATATCCACTGCGTATACTACCTGCTTGTGGCATCTGGAGCAGGAGTTTGGGTATTGGAGCGTCCGTTGAGGGGCCTCCTGGGGGGAGGACGGCTCTGTTGGAGGAGAGGGGGAAGGGTCCGGGGGAGCTCACTGCAAACGTGCGCCGCGCGGCATCCTCTGCTCAAGCCGCGGTTCTCCCCATGTCATTCCGGATGGATAGGAGATGCCTTCCGCTGGCTGGGGGTTCTCCACGGGTTCTTCGGGTGAGTATCACACCCTCCGGAGGCGCCTATGCCGCTGCAGCACCGTATCTCAGTTTCCAGCTTCCCGTGCTCAGCCGCGTCTCGCTGGCGTTCTCACCACCCCGCCCCCCTTGCAGCGCGTCACGTCCTCACGTGCACGCCATCCCCGTGCGTCTCGTAAAAAAGGTTTTGAGCAGAGAATGTGTAGCCCGTGGCCTTTGAAACAAAATTGATAAGGCCGAGCTCTGGCCCTTAATGGTGTTCTAGGGCCAACTTCAAGTCTGCCCCCATCCGCAGAAAATCCAGAATTCTGCTACTGAGAAACCTCCGGGGATGCCACCCCCTGGTTTCGCACCAGGCCATATAAGATTTCCAAACTCTGTAATAAATAAGCCTGGATGCTGACTTTCTGGTATTAATCAAAGTAGACACTACTGAATTAGAGAGACCCCTCCATTTAGGATATGGGGCTCAGCCAAACAGTTAAACTTAGAGACGGTAAGGAAGGATGGAATATTGATCCCTGAGACAGTAGGTCTGGACGAATCGGAAGGGTCCCCGGATGCCCCACGGACATCCTTACAATTTCTGTGTACCAGGCCCTTCTGGGCCACGCTGGGGCGACCAGAATCACTGGTTTCTCTTCCGACCTTATCCTGTGAAGGAGGCAGGGTACCAATTGCAGTGGAGGACGCATACATTAGGGAGAATTGGTCCCATGGAAACACCAGCGCATTTGTGCCGCAAGCGAGTGGATCCCTTGTCCGGGACAGAAAGTTGTTCACCCTCGCATTGAACCTCGATGCAAAGAGATCCACATCTGGTGTTCCCCATCTCTGACAAATGGCCTGGAAGATGTCGGGGTGAAGAGTCCACTCCCCTGGGAGCAATTGTTGGCGGCTTAGGTAGTCTGCCTGCCAATTGACTATCCCCGGAATAAAAACCGCAAATATGCAGGGGACATACTTTTCCGCCCAGGTCAGAATTCGATTCACCTCTCTTTGGGCTGCAGGACTCCTTGTGCCCCCCTGGTGATTTATGTACGCCACAGCCGTGGCATTGTCGGACTGAATCCTGACTGGGAGACCCCTCAACCTGTCCGTCCACGCCGACAGGGCTAGATGGACTGCCCGAATCTCTAGCAGGTTGATAGGTAACGACCTCTCGGTGATTGACCATCTTCCTTGGAGAGACAGGCCCTCCAGGACTGCACCCCAGCCCAGAAGACTGGCATCTGTGGTCACAAAGGACTTCCCTCTTTGTAAGTTCTGGGGAACCAGCCACCAACAAAGGCTCTGCCGGACTGTCCGGGAGAGGGACAAGGGGAGGTCTAAGGCCTGAACCTTTTTGTTCCAGGCAGACAGGATGGCATGTTGAAGTCCCCTTAAGTGGAATTGAGCGAATGGGACAGCCTCGAAAGAGGCTACCATCTTCCCCAGTAGCCGCATACAAAGGCGAATAGAGGACAGGCGCCTTGACTTGACTAGCTGAACTAGTTCCCTTAAAGCATCGACCTTTCTCTGGGGAAGAAAGATCTTTCTTTGGTCTGTGTCTACAAGTAGACCCAAATACTCGAGCCCTTGCACCGGCACTAAGGCCGACTTGTTTAGGTTGAGAACCCAACCCATGGATTCTAGGAATTCCACGGTTCTGTGCACTGCTGAGCTTAGATCGGCAACTGAACGGTCTACCAACAACAGATCGTCTAGGTAGGCTATTATAGAAATGCCTTGAGACCTTAGATTAGCTAATAGTGGGGCCAGTACTTTCGTGAATACACAAGGTGCGGTGGCCAGACCAAAAGGTAAGGCCACGAATTGAAAGTGGCGCTGATTTACCGTGAAGCGCAACATCTTCTGATGGTTGAGGAAGATGGGAATGTGTAAGTATGCATCCTTTATATCGATGGACGCCAGAAGCTCCCCCCCTTGTAAGGAGGCAACCACTGACCGGATTGATTCCATCCGGAAAGACTGGACCTTTAGGAACTTGTTTAAGGCCCAGAGGTCCAGAATGGGCCTTACACCTCCGTTTAGTTTAGGGACGGTGAAAAGATTTGAATAAAACCCCAAACCTTGTTCTTCCAGTGGCAGTTCCTCGATTACCCCTTGGGATAATAGATGATCCAAGGCCAATGCCAGGGACCTTCTTTTTCCCGGATCTTTCGGGACGCTTGAGGCCAAGAAGCGAGGTGGAGGAAATTCGCTCAACTCCAGCTTGTAGCCCTCGGAAACCGTAGAGAGAATCCAACTGTCTTGGATCCTTCCTTGTCAAGCCTCCGCAAACAGCTGAAGTCCTCCCCCCACCCTGCTGAGTGGGGGTGAACCTTCATAATGCCGACTTAGATGCTGGCTTGACCGGCTTATGGTTCCAAAGCTTCTTGGAAGCCTGGGGCTGGCCCTGCGGCTTCCCTGTATTAAACTGTCCGGGAGGCCCTCTGAACTGCCTGTTAGCGGAAGTACTAGGGCTAGGAGAGGAAGATTTTTTAAAAGGAGGGAGGACCCCTAAACCTTTTCTTTACTGGTAACAGTGTGCTCTTGCTACTGGAAATTTTCTGAATGTATGCATCCAGATCTTCCCCAAATAAACGCTCTCCATTAAAAGGGAAACCCTGCCAGTTAACCTTTTATACAGGGTTTCAGCCGACCAGTTCTTTAACCAGAGTAATCTGCGCATATGAACCAAAGAGAGAGTGAGACGGGAGGACTGTTGTATAGAGTCCTTGATAGCATCTATGGCAAAGCATAATGCTTTAGGAAAGTCAGCCAATTCCTGAGCCTGTTGAGCCGGGATATACTTCAAGACCCCTTTCAACTGGTCTTTTAAGGCTTGGCAAACACCAATAGCTGCAATTGCAGGCTGGGTTACCCCTCTAGCTGTAGGAAACGAGGCCTTTAACAGCGTCTCTAATCTCTTGTCTGTCGGGTCTTTAAACACCTGAACGTTGTCTACGGGACAGGTCAAGGTCTTGTTTACGCAGTGCACTTTTAGTGAATTGTTCCCCCATTGGGTATAAAACCGAAAACTTTTTAGGAGGAAGAAAAAATCTATCCGGATGTTCCCAATCCTTGTAGATAAGTCCTTCCATTAGGGGATGAACAGGGAAGAAAAAGTTAGCTTGAGAAGCTTTTAAAGAGCCTAAAGAAGAGACTGAACTTGATGCTGGCTCTGAAAGGGGCAACTTGAAGGCCGAACGGACCATCTCCGTGAGGGACTGGACCCACAATTTCTCGGACTGACGCCGAAAATGGTTCCCCCAGGGTGGAATCCTCAGAGTCCGAGACCTCTGAATGACCCTCTGCCTGGTCCCCAGAGGGTAAATCAACCTCTTCTGAGGATAGTTGTTCCGCGCTGAGGAACTCTGCAGAGGGAGAGGGAGACCTTGTGCGTTTTGCTCTTAAGAGAGAGAGGATGCAATCAAGGTCGCTAATCTCTGCTCCAGACCACCCATGGCTGAGGCCAAAGCCTCCTGTGTCACAAAAAACTGGAGCAGGGCAGATGAGGCACCTGACAGCCCTGATGGTTCACCCTGGGCCTCCTCCAATTTATTAGGAGAGGAACTAGCCACAGGAGCATGCCCGAGATCCTCCGAGCCTGATGGCGATCCCTTAGATCTCTTTGTACTTCTAGTCCCTGAGCCTTTAGCCATAATAAAGCCGAGGTACTCACAACAGGTGCAACCACTTGCGGACCTATAGACCAGCACTGACGCTGCTATTTGATGGTCGGCAAGGTGCAGAGCCCACTATGCGCCTTAAGCAAGTGTCACTGTCCAACAACCAGCAATAATACTGAAACTTGTGCACAAGTATTCTCTGTGTCCACTGTCAGCCGGATGGGTGAAGTGGACTTGAGCTTTTATGGACTAGGTGCAAGTCACCTGACCTGCTCTGTCCTGGAATCTCAAGCCTCGTAGAAAATAGCTGAGATGGAACCCTTTGCGCGCATGCGCACGCTGCCGCCAGGCGTGCATCACGAGGCTGCGCGCGCACGCACACGTAGCCGCACACGCGCACATGTTGCCGCACGCGCATCTACAGCCCCCATGCACGTCGCGCACACGCGTGCGCACCGATGCAGCAATAAATTATGCGGAATTGCGCGCGCGTGCGCCTATGACACATACTATGTCGCGCGCGCACGAGACGCAAGCGTGCCTGTGCACAAGGTTGGAGCTACCACAGCTACCATGTGAGGACCAGGTAAGACAAACTGTGACCAAAACTTGTGGACAACCTTACTCTGCTAAACCTGTACAGGAGGGGCTAAGTGACTGAGCATAGACACCCCTCCTCCACACAGCATTCAGGACAATGTTAGAGAGGCACAGACAGATAGCTTAGGCAAGCATAATGGCTCAAAAAAAGAAGGATACTTTCAGGACCAAGTCCTAAAGCACCTTCACTTACCTGATCCAACGCCGCAGGACTCTGCACACACAGACAGTCCAATCTTCGCCCATCACGGAGAGCAAAGTCTGCAGACCTTCAGGGACCGGGGTCCATGGACAGGAACACCACACCACCTGGACCCATATCGCACCCTGTCAGTAAACTTTTGGTATTAGGAAATTGACCAAAGTACTGAGTAATCAGGATCCAGCCCTCAAAAGAGGAGCATTACAGGCAAAACCCCGCTCTTCCCAACCGGGGCCCGGGTACCGTCCACTTTGGCTATGAAGCACCTTGGACGGATCCGGATTTATGGAGGCTTTTTACATCCAGCATGGATCCCTCCAGTGGAGCTCCTAAGAGCACATGTTCACCCGTGACCAACACCTTAGACACTGATGAAAAAACTGAGGTACTCCCAGTATGGGAGGGGTTATATAGGGAGGGAACTTCCTTTCTAATTGATTACACCAGTGTCCACACCTGAAGGTAGACTCTATAACCCACATAGTAATTACTATGCTCCTCTGTGTCCCGTGATGTACGATAAAGAAAATGGACATCAAACAAATGTACACAAGTAAATATGCCGTGGTGGACAATTAGGGTACATAAAATGACTACCAATGGCATAGCATTGAAAGGAGTCCTGTGATGGAGTGGTAAAAATCAGAGACTGATATCAATCACTTGGGCTGCTGTATGGGCGTCAGTTCATCAGACTTAGTGACCCATGCATAAGGACACAGTACCTTAGATGGTAGAAGGGGATACTGCTGTGGTGGGGATGGAAGATCGCTCAGGTGAACTGATGTACTCACGTCACCGTGGGTGGCTACACATGCGGTGTAGATCTGTAATAATCCGTCACACTGACCGTCGGGGAGACAGTCGTGATGGCGCCAGAGAGCAGGAGGGTACAAATGAGACTAGATCAAGATGATGGACAACAGCGGCTGTGTCACAGCGGGCACCGGACTGGCGGTCAATTCAGTGAACCGAAAGTGTGATGAAGTACTTAACAGCGCTGACATGTGAAGGGGGCGTGAACAAACACAGGACCCGATGGTGTAGAGATCCTTGCGCTCTCTGGAGATGGACGGATGTCCAGAACGAATGTGCGCACACAGACAGGCTGGCGAGGTGTCATATTCCACAGTACAGAAACTGACAGCAGCGCTCATACACAAGTGTGTATGTGGGACTCCAAGCAAATGCTAGTCAAAGGGGTGTGGAGAATATTTTAAAAGGAACCGTGACTGACATGTTTCGCGTTGTTCAACACTTTATCAAAATCTTCCCACTGCTCTGCTGAGCCTCTCCACGGCATAATCCACCTCCGCTCCGTCAGCTCTGACCGTGCACTATTTGATCAGCCTTCCCCTGCCTTCTGGTTCCCTCCTCAAATGTAAGCCCCTGACACAGGGGTACCCCATCTCACACTACCTTTAGCGGCTGTCCTTTTCAGGACAGGCCGCGGCGGCGGCCCTCGCGCCACCTCGTGGAACTAGTCGGCGGCCGCAAAATCAGGAAAGACCGCGGCTTCAGCCGCGGCCTAGCGGCTTGCCGCACTTTTTCACCCCAGCTTCCACCAAAAAACGGCCTCAAACAGGTCACCACCTCCCATCCACCTCCAGATACCCGAGCAGCCCTTCACTAGCAGGATCTGGCCACCCAGACGCACAGCCCCCAGCTGAAGCACAGACCTTCAGCCAGTGGCCATCTTGGTACACCCCCTGGTTCCCACCCCATTCACAACCCAATAACTCCTTATTGGGTACACCCCCCCCTACTACCCCCCCCCCCCCTGGAAGTTACCACCGACTTCTGCAGTATCTTGATCCAGGGACCCATCCAATCGCCCCTTGGGGGGTCAGGAAGGAATTTTTTTCCCCTGCCACGACAAATTGGCATAGCACGGACAGTTTTTTTTTGCCTTCCTCTGGATCAACCGGGAGGTAGGATTCTGCGAATCCTCACCCCCAGCATTACTGAAACTCGCCCCCGACAATACATCTGCCCCCAAGTGCGTCAACAACCATGACTAATCTGAGATACTCGGCAGTAGCCATTTGCCTCAATCCTACCGACCGCCATCAAAAATGCCTTAAAGAAAGAACGACTGTTTAGAATCGATCGACGATCGACAGCCAAACATTACACCAATCTATCCCAACCAAAGCACATATCATGCGCTCTGGTCAATACAAGATCAGCAGTAAGACACCGACTAGAAATCCATGATCTCATCCTACAATGCGATTTAGACTGTCTCTTTATTACAGAAAGCTGTCTCACAGCCGACTGTAACACCATTCTAGGTGAACTGGTGCCAAAGAATTATCGCATAATAACAGAGAACAGAGTGGGGCAAAGAGGAGGTGGATTGGCGGTGATCCACAAGAGTCACCTCTCGCTCACTAAACCAATCCTCCAAAGCCCACTTCCATTTATGGAAACCCTCTCTCTGCAACTTCAAACAAATCCCCAAGAGACCATCCATATCCTACTCTGCAATAGACCACCGGGTCCAAAAACGCAGCTTCTCTCTTCTTTAACAGAGTTCATTTCCACTTACACCCTAAACAGCAAACATCTCCTGCTGCTGGGGGACTTTAACCTCTGTGCCAACTCCCCACAGGATCCCATTGCTGACGCCTGCATTGACCACTTGGAAGGACTAGGGCTGCAGCAACTAGTATGTGGGCCCACACATACCTCAGGTCACACCCTTGATCTTATTTTCAGACAAGAGCTGGAAGTAAAAATCCTGAAAAATGAGCCGCTACCATGGACAGACCACCATGTAATCAAATTGATAATTATCAAAGACCCGCTTCAACAAAAACATCGAAACCAGTGACAACGCACTGGACGAGATCGCAGAAGAAGCTCCATTCAGAGATCTTCAAAACAATATTAGGGAGCAAAATAAAAACAATCCAATCTTATCAATCAGCCACTGAAACCCTGGATGCCATAAACGCAGCGCTACTACAGTCAGCCGACGTAGTGGCACCCAAACGCAAAGCCTGCATCCGGAAAAACAACGCTGGCTGGTTTAACGACCAGCTGGCGTTGATAAAGCAAGAGCGCAGAAGAGCGGAAGCAGCTTGGAAAATAAGCGACTCAGGTGAAAACCGCACCATCTACAGTATAAGGTAGTAACAAAAAAACTACCACAAAGAAATTTTCAAGGCCAACATTTTTTTTTCCCAACATCATCACTAATGCCCTAAACCACCCCCGCAAACTCTTCAAGCTTGTCACCCAGAGCATGAATCCGGTCTGTTTGGAAGCCCCCAATTCTGACACCCAAGAATTTTGCAATGAATTATCGGATTATTTCGTTAACAAAATTGAAAGGATCCGTGAAAGCATTCAGCAAAACAGTACCCCCCTCAATCTCCCCCCCAAGTCCTACACCCAACTCTCACACAAATTGGCCACAGTCAACAAGGTGCACCCTAAATCCCATCTCCATTGAGGCTACCAAAAACATTGACTCCTTGCGAAATAGCACGGCGCCTAATGACATTATCCCCACCAAACTGCTGAAGGAATGCGCCGATATTTTGGCGCCACCTATCAAGCAGCTTATAAATCAATCATTTAAGGAAGGCATAGTACTTACCCTGTTGAAACAGGGCACAATCAAGCCTATCTTGAAGAAACCCACCCTTGACCCCAAGGCCCCTGAACATCGTCATCCCATAACAGGCCTAAACGTCTTCTCCAAGGTAATGGAGAAAGCAGTGGTACAACAGCTGCAACAGCATCTAGATACCCATAATTTGCTTAATCCTTTTCAATCTGGTTTCCATCCCAGGCACGGGACGGAGACAGCACTGCTGAAAATATGGGACGACGCTCGAGGCTGCAGACGAAGGAGAATCTTGTCTCCTGGTTCTGTTGGACCTAAGCGCAGCATTTGACACAGTAGACCAAAAAAACTCTTACTGACTTACTGAAGTAGCCAGAGTCGCAGAATGTGATTTATCTTGGTTCTCCTCTTTTTTGGAAAACCGATCACAGTGAAATTGGGACCGTTCACTTCTGAAAAACGCACAGTATCATGCAGAGTCCCTCAAGGATCCCCCCTGTCGCCGGTTCTTTTCAACATCTATCTTCGCCCTCTCTTTGAAATCATCAGCAGCCAAAAACTACTTTATCACTCTTATGCAGATGACACACAACTGTATTTTCGCATCTGCAACAAAAAGGATCATCATCTCAGTCTAGAGAAATGTCTCTCTTTGATAGAAAACTGGATGACAAAGAGTTATCTTAAACTCAACAGTTCCAAAACAGAACTTCTCCTGTTTCGCGCCAGTCATAAGAATCACCTCGCAACAACTTGGACACCCCCGCCCATTCTGGGCCAAATCATCACCCCTAGCGCCAAAGTCAAAAGTCTCGGGTCATCTTTGACACCTACATGACAATGGATGCACAAATAGGGTCAGTAGTGAGCGGATCGCACCATCTGCTGTGCCTGCTACGCAGACTTATTCCATTCATTCCCAAAGAAGACATAGCAGTCATGGTGGGAACAATTGTGAACTCCAGACTGGACTATGCCAATACCTTTTACCTCGGACTCCCAAAGTACCAAATCGCTCATCTGCAAGTCGTGCAAAACACGGCTGCCAGACTTGTGACTGGGAAAAAACCCTGGGAATCAATCTCACCTTTACTGAGATCCCTTCATTGGTTGCCAGTAAAAGACAGAATTGCTTTTAAAGCACTCTGTCTTACCAATAAGTGCATCCATGGGAAGGCCCCCCAATATCTATGCGAAAAGATAAAAGCTCACAACCCCAATTGCATTCTGCGATCCACCAATCAAAATCTGCTCCAGATACCCAAAGCCAGATACAAGTCCAAAGGAGAAATAAGATTTGCACTCCAAGGTCCCAGACTATGAAACGCTTTACCAACCAGTATTCGGTTGGAGGAGAATCACTTGGCCTTTAGAAGAAAGATCAAAACTCATCTCTTTTGATATCAAAGGAAAAAAGGAAGTCCAAAGGAGAAATAAGATTTGCACTCCAAGGTCCCAGACTATGGAACGCTTTACCAACCAGTATTTGGTTGGAGGAGAATCACTTGGCCTTTAGAAGAAAGATCAAAACTCATCTCTTTTGATATCAAAGGAAAAAAGGAACAACGAGCGCCCAGAGGCGATTTAATTTGCATGTGCTGCACTATATAAGTTCTTCACTCACTCACCAAGTACCTCTCGCAGATACGACCAGTCAACCCAGTCAAATGCCTTTTCGGCATCAGTTGACAGGATAAGGTAAGGCTGAGGGTCAGTACGGGAACGAGCCCAATGTATAAGCTGAATCGCTCTCAGGGAATTGTCCCTGGCCTCCCTTCCCGGCATAAAGCCTGTCTGATCGAAGTGCACAAGCCCAGGCAACAGATGTTTTAGCCTATTAGCCAAGATTTTTGCTAGAATCTTCACGTCTAAAATGTTTGGCATCTTGACCGGCTAGTTGACAGCATGGGCTCCGTATCCCAGCTGATGAACGTTGTGCAGGATGTCAGCTGCAACTGCGCTGCAGTGGTGACCAGCCTGGGGGAGGTGCAGGCTGATGTTCGGCACCTCACTGCAGCGTGTGGGAACAGGGGAGGCAGAGGCAGCGTGACCAGCGGCATAATGTCACCCGCCAGCTGAGGATGCAGGCCCAGACCAATCATTATCTGAGCCGGATTGCCGTGGCCTTGGAGGGCATGCAGCCAACACCTGCCAGGAGTGGCCCACCCGGGGATCAGCCACCTCCAGATGCCCCCCCACCCACTCCCTCCAGGCACCCGAGGAGCCAGAGAGGGCCCACAAGAAAGAGCCCCCGTTAGCCCAGATGAGGGCTTTTTTGTTTTTTTTGTTATATTTTTTGGCTCAGGTTATGAGTTTTTTTTTTTATTTATGCTCAGGTTATGAGTTTTTTTTATTTATGCTCAGGTTATGAGGTTTTTTGTAATTTATGCTCAGGTTATGAGTTTTTTTTAATTTATGCTCAGGTTATGATTTCTTTTTTATTTATGCTCAGATTATGAGTTTTTTATTTCAGTTTAACTGCACACGGTCAGGAGTGCAGGGGACAGTGTGAATGGTGTGTGAATGTGAGGGGGTGGCACTCCTGCCAGTAAGGGGTGTCACCCTCGGCCGTGGTGGAGAAGTTATCCCCACGGCTGTGTGAATGACGTGTGAATAGTGTATGAATGGACAGCGACATCATTGGGGCCTTGACGCCGGCGTTGCTGCTCCCAAGTCCTGCATGTTGGACTTGGGCTAATCCAATGCGATGTGGATGTGGTGTGTGTGATCTAGGGACATCAGTGGTGTGCATGCGTGCATTGTCCGTGTGATCAATGTTTTTGTTTATTGTCCAAAGATGCCTACGGCGAGGACCCTCCTGACTGCTCTTCCATCAGCTGAATAGGTCTCCTCTGGCAGGGGGGGGCTGTCTGGTTGGGGGGTCAGGTCATCACGTATGTCAATCTGCAGGCCTTTTCTCATGGCAAAGTTGTGCAGAATGCAACATGCACCGATGATCTGACACACGAAGGTAGGGGAATACAATAGGGCCCCCCCAGACTTATCCAGGCAGCGGAAACGGGACTTCAGGAGCCCAAATGTTTGCTCCACCACTGCACGAGTTTTGATATGTGCCGCATTGTATCGTCTCTCTCCTCTGGTTTGGGGGTTCCGGAAAGGAGTCATGAGATGGGGTCCCAGTGCATATGCAGAGTCACCTGTAAGGGAAAAGACAGGAGGATGTTAGTCATGCATGTGCCCCTTGTGATGTGTGCATCATGGGGGGGGACAGTAATGCCTGCCACCCATGTCACTCACCAACCAGCCAGCTGTCCCCATACATGTTCTGTTCAAATTCCATTGGGATGGGGCTCTGATTGTATATGAAGCTGTCATGGCTGGATCCAGGGTGTTTGTCACGGACGTGCCATATGAGGCGTTGGACATCAGCTATCACCTGTACGTTGATGGAATGCCAATGCTTCTGATTGCGGTATATGTGCTCTGTGGCACTGGGGGGCTGGAGTGCCACATGTGTGCAATCAATGGCCCCGATGGTGCGTGGGAATCTAGCAATGCTTTAGAAATCCTGCATTGCCTTCAGCCGCAGCTCCTCAGTGGTGGGTCTGATGAAGTGGTGGGACATGCGTCTGAGGATTGCGGGGACAACCTGGTGCACACATCTGCTCATGGAGGACTGTGACATCCCAGCCACCACTCCACTTGTACGCTGGAATGATCCACTTGCAAGGAAATGAAGTGTTGCCAGTACCTTCACCAGTGGCTGCACTGCTTGTGAGCGGTGTGTCTTGCTGGTGATGTCATCCTGCAGGGTTGTGTTTGTTGTGAAGTAATGCATCAGGGCTGAATCTGAAGAGGCGATACACCTCCTCATCCCCCATGCCAAAGAGGCTCATGCGCGTGCGGTATATCCTCTCACGTGCCCGCCTCCTCCGTTCCGGGGGACCCATTAGTAGTGCTAGGACCACGGCTGCCCCTGGCATGTTGGCACACAGAGGTGTTGTCCTTGCAAGTGTGTTTGTTCAGCTTGCTATTTTCGTCGGTAACGCTGCTGCTGTAGCTGCTCTCCTGCTGACCTGTGGCCATCAGGAGTAAAGATAAAGCAGCTATTTGTAGGAATAACTTTGCGCTAGCCATTCCACATACGCGCGGCGCATGTAGCCAGCGTATGGTGCTAATCCGTTTGCGAATTGGGAAATCTCCCTCATTTGCATGGGAAATCAATAGGTGCGACGGATGCGACAAGCGAAAATATGCACTTACGATACTCTGGCGAGGGAAAGTTAAGCCGATCGGAAAAAAAAGCCCGTTTTCTGTCGCATCTAGTTTGGTGGGTACGGCCACATAGATACTACGGCGCATATTTACACTTACACGGCGCATATCGATATACTCCAGCGCAAGTCTTGCTGAATCTGGCCCTATCTGTTTAACCACTTAAGCCCCGGACCAATATGCTGCTAAATGCCCGGAGGCATTTTGGACATCAACAAATTTTCCCGCAGCCTAACTCTCAAAAAATTCTACCTTACATCTTCAAATCATACTGATGACACCTCCTCTGGCGACACGGAAACGGGTGAGTCTCTTCCTTCTCCTAAAACCTTTAGAGAGGTCTGTGCTTTACAAGACCTGATTGAACTAGGATGTTTGTCTGATCCTTGCCCGATTGACCCCACTGACACCAGCAACACTGTGACTTTCAAACTTAGATCTGACTTTTACCCGGTGGAGTCAAGGGACAGGGACCTTGATCCGTTTCAAAAAATGATTGAGAGAGACCTGACCCAACTTGCCCGAGGTTGCCATAGAAAACCTGGCCAGCACAGCAACTTGACTGACGAGGAAAGACAGGCTATTAAAAATCTAGAATCAGACAAGGACATTGTTATTAAAAATGCAGATAAGGGTGGAACCGTGGTCATTTTAAATGCAACTATGTATAGGGAAGAGGCACTCCACCAACTATCAGATACCAATACTTATCAAGTCCTTAAAGCAGATCCCACTGTCTCCTTCAAAAAAGCCTTGTCATGTCTTTTAGACAGAGCTGTATCATCAGGCATTTTTTCTAACCATAAGAAAACCATCTTCATCCCTGAATGCCCCATTATGCCAGTTTTTCATCACTTGCCTAAAGTTCATAAAGGGTTAAATCCCCTCGTTGGGAGACCGATTGTTGCTGGCATAGGGTCTCTGAACGAACGACTTTGCGAATGGCTAGATGGACAGCTACAGCCCTTGGTGGTCAATTTACCTGGCTATCTAAAAGATACCAACCAACTCCTTACCAAATGTAATATATTTCAATTGCATAAGAACTACAGATGGATCAGTTGCGATGTGGTCAGCCTTTATTCAAGCATTCCCCACAGTCTCGGTATTGAGGCTGTGGCAACTTTTCTACGAGAATCAGGCAAATTCTCCTTAGCCCTCCAGGAATTTATTCTATTGACTTTGGAGTATCTGTTGACCCACAATTTTTTTATGTTCGACGGGGGCTATTATCTCCAAAAATGCGGGGCCTCTATGGGAGCTAAGTTTTCTCCCTCTCTTGCCAACCTGTTCATGGGTTGGTGGGAAAGGTCCCGCATTTTTGGACATGATAGTCCCCGTAGGACAGACACAGTTTTTTACTGTTGTTACATCGATGAGACAGAGAGACAGAGCTCCAAAATTGGCTTGATTTCTTCAATGGTAACCATCCTAATCTTAGGTTTTCTGGCGAGCTGTGTACAAACTCCATCAATTTCTTAGACATTAAATTAACAGGCTCTGATGAAACGGTGGTCACCAGCCTATACAGAAAACCTACAGCAGGCAATGCCTTATTAAAAGCGGATTCAGCACATCCCAAGCATACCATTAGAGGATTCCCTTATGGACAATTCCTTAGGCTGAGACGACTGTGTAGTGTAACAGAGACTTTTGATCAAGAGGCACATGACATGGCATTCAGATTTAAAGATAGAGGATATCCCGCTCACATTATTACAAAAGCTCTCTTAGCTGCCCTGTCTATTCCCAGAGCCAATTTATTGAAAGGCCCATCAAGAAATAGCCCCTGCAAACCGTCTTCTTTTAATAACACACCAGTGTTTTCCACCCCTTTCAGTCTGGAGTTTCAAAAAATCAAAAACACAGTCACCAAGTATTTGCCCATCTTAACCACTTAAGACCCGGACCAAAATGCAGGTAAAGGACCTTGCCCCTTTTTGCGATTGAGTCGTTTTAACTGACAATTGCGCGGTCGTGCGACGTGGCTCCCAAACAAAATTGGCGTCCTTTTTTCCCCACAAATAGAGCTTTCTATTTGATCACCTCTGCGGTTTTTATTTTTTGCGCTATAAACAAAAATAGAGCGACAATTTAAAAAATATATATATTTTTTACTTTTTGCTATAATAAATATCCCCCAAAAATATATAAAAAACATTTTTTTTCCTCAGTTTAGGCCGATAAGTATTCTTCTACATATTTTTGGTAAAAAAAAATCGCAATAAGCGTTTATCGGTTGGTTTTTGCAAAATTTATAGCGTTTACAAAATAAGGGATAGTTTTATTGCATTTTTTTTTTTTTTTACTACTAATAGCGGCGATCAGCGATTTTTTTCGTGACTGCGACATTATGCCGGACATTTCGGACAATTTTGACACATTTTTGGGACAATTGTCATTTTCACAGCAAAAAATGCATTTAAATTGCATTGTTTACTGTGGAAATGACAGTTGCAGTTTGGAAGTTAACCACAGGGGGCGCTGTGAATTTGAGTGTTCCCTGTGTGTGTGTTTACAACTGTAGGGGGGTGTGGCTGTAGGTGTGACGTCATTGATCGCATCCCCCTATTACAGGGATGACGCGATCGTTGCTGCGGCCACAGTGAAGCACGGGGAAGCCGTGTTTACACACGGCTCTCCCCGTTCTTCAGCTCCAGAGACGGATCGCCGCACTGCATCGGCGATCGGGTCCCCGAATCCCGCGGTCCCGTTCCTGGAGCTTCGGACCGGGTCACGGGCGCGCGCCCGTGACCCACGGCTGGGTACTAAAATCAACGTGTATATATACGTTGATGTGCCCAGCCGTGCCATTCTGCCGACATATATGTGCAGTAGGCGGTCCTTAAGTGGTTAAACAACGACCCAGCTTACAGTGAAATCCTAAGTGCAGGATTCAAAACTGTTTCTCGCAGGGCACCCACATTGGGAGGATCCCTATCGCCCAGCCTTTTTACCAGCAGTGTAGCCCACCATGGGTGGTTGAATTTCAAAGGCACTTTCAGATGTGGCATCAAGAGATGTGACTATTGCCAGTTTATCAAAACAGGTCAAAGTGTCACATCATGCAGCAATGACAGGGATTTTGAAATTAAACGTTTCATCAATTGCAACACCAAGTATGTGGCATATGTCATCACCTGTACAGACTGCAATCTACAATATGTGGGACGGACCACCCGTAGGTTGAGAGACCGACTGAGAGATCACCTATATGACATTTCCATAAACAAGAAAACTAATGTGGCTCGACACTGGAATATGGCACACTCCAAAAACACTTCCAGTCTTGTAATCCAGGGCATAGAAAATGTAAAAACCCCCATCAGGGGAGGAAATTTGTTTTGGCTTCTCTGTAAACGAGAAGTCTTTTGGATTTTTTCTCTTAATACAAGAATTCCACTTGGCATGAATTTCGAATGGGACGTATCTCATTATTATGACTGATTTATGAACAGACTGTAGCAACTGTAATGTGTGTTTCTATACACACTTCGGCTTTTTGAGTGCGCGTTTTTACTAGTATTTGTTTATTTATTCATTTACACAAGTGTGCATATTTGGAGCTTATCATTGGTCCTGATTTTATCTGACTCCAACCAGGTTTACCTCTTCAGGTATGAATATGGGAAGATTTGGGCCACCATACATATAACAAGCATTATCACTCAGTAATTTCATCGGGCCCTCTACGTATTAACTATCATAGAGTGCATCTTCTGTTTAAATTTCGCGGTCTAACTCCAGACTAAACAATACCCCTCCAAAACCCTCCATTGCCTTGAATATACGTACTGAGACTTAGACACATAGGGCCAGATTCAGATACACTTAATATTGCGCTGCGTAATCAAAATACTCTACGCTGCCGTATTTTACCAGGCTCTACACTGAATCCTGGTAGATTTTTGCTCTATTTCTCGCTGCGTAATCGAAATACGCGATTAGGGGGCGTGAAGCATTTAAATTAAGCGCGTCCCCGCGGCGATCGAACTGCGCATGCGCCGTTCAGAAATTTCCCGCCGTGCATTGCGCGAAATCACGTCGTTACGTCATTCGTTGTTTGAGTAGCGTCGTTTACGAACATTCCTATTCCCGGAGGACTTACGTCAAAAATAATAAAAGACGTCGGAAAACGTAGAAATTCGACGCGGGAACGACGGCCATACTTAACATGGGCTGTCTAATATTAGACCAGCAAAAAGCTGGTATAGTGTTACGTAAAAAAAAGATGACTAAAGGTGCCGTAAGAGATTGCGATTGAAGATCGTAATTTCTGGGATCGCCGGCAAAAGCTCATTAGCATACCCCGACGCGGAAAACGACGGGAAGTCCACCCAGTGGCCACAATTTTATTGCAGCGTAGATCCGAAGGCGTACGAACACGTAATCCAGTCGAATTGAAGCCCGCAGCCGTCTATTCATGGTTTGAGGTTTTCGACTAGCTAAAAAACGCGCGTAATTTGAAATTACTCCAGTCTAACACCAGTTAGACAGGCGTAATGGCTCTGTGAATCTGGCCCATGTCTGGAGACAATTTAGAGTTTAAACATTTTGTCCAGTGACTAATGGAAGGACAAGACGCATAGAGTTAATGCATCGTCCAGTGTTACGAGAATATTGGATCATAGAAAGTTCTTAGGTTTTTTGGATGTATGGTACCACACCACACATCTCTCTTTTAATTTATTTAATTTATTTTTATTCATTTACTATAAAGCGTCATAATATGAGCATATACATATGCCAATTTAACTAACTTAATATATATATTAATATATATATACTTTTTCTTTCTTTTATATGTTTATTCTGTTTTGTGATTACAATATTTTGGTACATGCTTCATACATACATGTGACGCTTGGACCATTAGATCATGCAGGTGCTGCATAGATATACAGGTGCTGCATAGATATACACATTGCACACACTGGTTTATGTCATGTTACAAAGGGATAGAATATATATATATATATATATATATATATATATATATATATGATTTATCCATGTCTTCTATATGATGCTCATTAATATTACCATAATGGCTATATGCAAAATTTATTAGATACACATTTGAGCATGGAGCGCGGCTTGACAGCAAACACCCGTGACATTGTATTGTAGGGTCCAATGGTGTGCAGCCTTGGGTTTGCTCTTTATTGGTAATTTAACCCTCTTTATCCTGCATATGGATAGTGTAACCTCATCCATTAGAGCACTCAGGACCTGCACCCACGATTGTATCTTACATGTCCATGACACGTACCAATACTTATAATCCATTGCTAGGTAAATGGGCTCATTAATTAATCACTAAGTTAATTCATTTATTGAAGTCCATCCATATAACAGTATTATATACTAGAAATTATAATATTACAAAATAAAAATAATAGTAACAACAAAAATGAGAAAACACATAAAAAACAAAAAATGTAATACACATACTTATTATTTTGAGTATATAGGGCCAGATTCACAGAGCCCTTACTCCTGTCTAACTTGCGTTAGACTGGAGTACTTTCAAATTACGCGCGTCGTTTCACTAGTCTGAATCCTCAAACCATGAAACGACGGCTTCGGGCTTCAATCCGACTGGCTTACGTGTTCGTACGCCTTCGGATCTACGCTGCAATAAATTTGCGGCCGCTGGGTGAAGTTTCGCATCGGGGTATGCAAATGAGCTTTTGCCGACGATCCACAAAGTTACGAACGTCATTCGCAATCTCTTACAGGATCTTTTGTCATCTTTTTGCAGCGTAAAGTTATACCAGCTTTTATCTGGTCTAATATTAGACAGCCAATGTTAAGTATGGCCGTCGTTCCCGCGTCGAATTTCAACGTTTTCCGACGTCTTTTTTTATTTTTTACGTAAGTCGTCCGGGAATAGGAATGTCCGTAAACGACGCTACTCAAATAAAAAATGACGTAACAACGTTATTTCGCGCAATGCACGGCGGCAAATTTCTGAACGGAGCATGCGCAGTTCGATCGCCGCGGGGACGTGCCTAATTTAAATGCTTCATGCCCCCTAATCGCGTATTTCGATTCCGCGGCAAGAAATACACTACGCCGCCGTACCGTACGGGCAAAAATCTACCAGAATTCGTCGTAGAGCCAGGTAAAATACGGCGGCGTAGCGTATCTCTGATACTCTGCGGCAATGTAATTGTACCTGAATCTGGCCCATAGTTTGTAATTAGTCCAACACGGGACGGCAACATTTTCATTAAGTGAATGTCCAAGATACTTTTACACATTCACTTTTTTAATTTCAATCTTAATTTCATTTGAATTTAAACTACTTTTGTACCATTCATGGGCCATTTCCACATAGGTTTCTCACACACATTTTCATTTATATGTTTTGCACCCCATAATCACCACACATATCCTGTCCGCACACAAATTTTTTTGGGTTTAATTCACGCAATACACCTCATACTCGGCTATACTTCATATTATCTTTATCTTCACACTTGCACACTCACACCTCACTCTGTCCTAATCCCTCTCCTTTTCCCCTCCCCTCTCCCCCTTCTCTCGCCCTTTTTCCCAATCCCCCCCTTTCCCACCTCCCATCCACCCCCCCTTTCTCTTTTCCTCACTTTCACACACGCTTCCACAGTTACAGGATCCTTAGTTCACATGCCCATTCACTCACACTTTCTTTCTTTTTTTTTTTTACACCTACTCACCCATTTCACACACACATCAACTCATCAACCCATCCATTTTTCCCTACACTTGTTCACACAATTTTCTTCACTTTCACACGCCTTCACAGTTACAGGACCCACAGTTCATATGCCCATCCACTCACCCCTTTCACACACACACTATCTCATCAACCTATTCATTTTTCCACATATTTTTCTTTACTTTCACACACGCTTTCATAGTTACAGGGCCCTCAATTCATATGCCCATCCACTCATATCCTTTTTTATTTTTATTTTTACCCACTCACCCCTTTCACACACACACTAACTCATCAACCCATTCATTTTTCCACACATGTTTCTTCACTTTCACACACACTTTCACAGTTACAGGACCATCAGTTCACATGCCCATCCACTCATATTCTTCTTTTTCTCTTTATTCACTCGCCCCTTTCACACACACACTAACTCATCAACCTTTTCATTGTTCCCTACACTTGTCCACACATCATTTTCATGAGCTCTTTCAGTCCTGGTTTTTCATTGATACTTGTCTGAATTATGCGTATATAAACCACGCATTAACTCATTCATCCACTTATTACACGTTATAGTTCTGCACTTTTAGAGATCTCTATGGCCAATGGATGAAAGGGTGTGTGGCTATGGACATGCGGGAAGCACTTTCAGCCCTACTTGTGTGATACACCTGCGATTACCTGTTTTTCCCCATAAGCCAATTAACCACTTGAGCCCCGAGCCTGTTTTTCAGATTCGGTGCTTACGAGACTAAAACAGTTTTTTTTGCTAGAAAATTATTTAAAACCCCCAAACATTATATATTTTTTTTTCTAACACCCTAGAGAATAAGATGGCGGTCATTGCAATACTTTTTCTCACACCGTATTTGCGCAGCGGTCTTACAAGCGCACTTTTTTTGGAAAAAAATTCACTTTCTTGAAATAAAAAATAAGACAACAATAAATTTGGCCCAATTTTTTTATATATTGTGAAAGATAATGTTACGCCGAGTAAAATGATACCCAACATGTCACGCTTAAAAATTGCGCCCGCTCGTGGCATGGCGTCAAACTTTTACCCTTAAAAATCTCGATAGGCAACGTTGAAAAAAATTCTACAGGTTGCATTTTTTGAGATACAGAGGAGGTCTAGGGCTAGAATTATTGCTCTCGCTCTAACGATCGCGGCGATACCTCACTTGTGTGGTTTGAACACCATTTTCATATGTGGGCGCTACTCAAGTATCCGCTTGCTTCTGCGCGCGAGCTCGTCGGGACGGGGCACTTTAAAAAAAACTTTTTTTGGTTTTCGTTTTTATTTATTTTATAATTTGTAACACTGAAAAAAAAAAAAATTATCACATCCCTTGTAATAGAAAAAAGCATGACAGGTCCTCTTAAATATGAGATCTGGGGTCAAAAAGACCTCAGATCTCATATTCAGGCTTAAATGCAAAAGAAAAAAAGAAAAAAAAAAAGAAAAAATGTAAACAAAATAAATGTCTCTTAAAGACGCTGGGCGGAAATGACGTTTTGACGTCACTTCCGCCCAGCAGAGGTATGGGGACGGCTGAGGGACATTTTTTCCCTCAGTCGCATCCCCGGATAGCCAGCAAGAGGACCTGATTGCCTCCGCCGCTACCGACGGCTACGGTAAGCGGCGGAGGGCGCGGGAGAGCGGCGGGAGGGGCACCCTCTCCCGCCGCCGATAACGACGATCTCGCAGCGAATCCGCCGCGATGACCGCCGTTATCGTTAACAGGTCCACCCCACGAACAGATGGATATCTTTGTTGTGGCAGCAGCTGCTGCCATTACCGAGATATCCATCTTCAAAAAAATGACGTCTTTAGACGTGGGGCGGATCTCAAGTGGTTAATCAATTGGCTTTGAGGGCGTTTACACAATTGTTTTCTATGTTGAATAGAGTATAAATGTATTTTTCTCTGCACATCCATCTATGAATAAGCACTGTATGATAGTGTGAAACGCGTCAGCTTTTCTCCTGATTTTTTGCTGTGATATGTAGATGTTGTGACCGGTTTTATTAAAAGGAACCATTTTTTTGTAGTGCGACCATCCTGGTTTTTCTCTATACATTTTAAAATGCCCAGAGGTGTTTTTACAATTTGGCACTGCGCTGCTTTAACTAGTAATTGCGCGGTCATGCAATGTTGTACCGAAACAAAATGTGCATCTTTTTCTTCCCACAAATAGAGCTTTCTTTTGATGTTATTTGATTGCCTCTGTGATTTTAATTTTTTGCGATATAAACGGAAAAAAAACTTACATTTTGAAAAAAAAATGATTTTTCTTATAACAAAAAGTAAAAAATATCGACTAAACTAAATTTTAGTCAAACATTTAGACCAAAATGTACTCATGTCTTTAGCAATAAGCGTATATTTATTGGTTTTTGCAAAAGTTATAGCGTCTACCATCTAGGGTACATTTTCTGAAATTTACACAGCTTTTATTTTATGACTGCCTATCTAATTTCTTGAGGTGCTAAAATGGCAGGACAGTACAAAACCCCCCCAAATGACCCAATTTTGGATAGTAGACACCCCAAGGAAACTGCTGATGTTGCATGTTGAGTCCATTGAATATTTTTTTTTTGTCCCAAGTGATTGAATAATGACAAAAAAAAATTAAAAAAATTACAAAAAGTTGTCACTAAATGATATATTGCTCACACATGCCATGGTTATATGTGGAATTGCACCCCACAATTACATTCTGCTGCTTCTTCTGAGTAGGGGGATACCACATGTTTGGGACTTTTTGGGAGCCTAGCCACGTACGGGACCTCAAAAACCAAGCACCGCCTACAGCATTTCTAAGGGTGCAAATTTTTGATTTCACTCCTCACTACCTATCACAGTTTTGAAGGCCATAAAATGCCAAAATAGCACAAAACCCCCCCCCCAAATGACCCCATTTTGGAAAGTAGACACCCCAAGCTATTTGCTGAGAGGCACGTCGAGTCCATGGAATATTTTATATTTTGACACAAGTTGCAGGAATATGACAGGAATTTTTTGCACAAAGTTGTCACTAAATGATATATTTCTCACACATGCCACATGGTTATGGGACTTTTTGGGAGCCTAGCCGCGTACGGGACCCCGAAAACCAAGCACTGCCTTTAAGATTTCTAAGGGCATACATTTTTGATTTCACTCCTCACTACCTATCACAGTTTTGAAGGCCATAAAATCCCAAGATGGCACACAACCCCCCCAAATGACCCCATTTTGGAAAGAAGACGCTCTTAGCTATTTGCTGAGAGGCATGTTGAGTCCATGGAATTTTTATTTTTTTGCCCCAAGCGATTAAATAATGTGGGACTTTTTGGGAGCCTAGCCACGTACAGGGCCCGAAAACCAATCACCGCCTTCAAGATTTGTGTGAGTAAAATGAAAAATGTATGTCCTTAGAAATCTTGAAGGTGGTGATTGGTTTTCAGGGTCCCGTACGCGGCTAAGCTCCCAAAAAGTCCCCATACTCAGGGGAAGCAGCAAAATGTATTTTGGGGTGCAATTCCACATATAACCATGGCATGTGTGAGAAATATATCATTTAGTGACAACGTCCCTGCGATAAGGCAGGGATGTACATGTACGCCCATCTGCCTGTACGTGCCATGTTGTGGGTAATACCTTTCTGCGCTTTTGTGAAGGCATGTACAGGGTGGGCCATTTATATGGATAAAAAATTGGAATGGTTGGTGATATTCACTTCCTGTTTGTGGCACATTAGTATATGTGAGGGGGGAAACTTTTCAAGATGGGTGGTCACCATGGCGGCCATTTTGAAGTCGGCCATTTTGAATCCAACTTTTGTTTTTTCAATAGGAAGAGGGTCATGTGACACATCAAACTTATTGGGAATTTCACAAGAAAAACAATGGTGTGCTTGTTTTTTTTTTTCAATATTTCATATTTACTTGTATTTTTTTTTCCAAAACATTTTATTGGGATTACAAACAAATACAGATAATATGACAGTTGAGAGACTTATTAGAAATAACATAAATAGGAAGGGAAAGGAACAGGGAGCTAACTGGGTCCAAAAGTAGAACCAAACCAGTTTAATGGAATGAATGCAGCTGATTAAACAAATGGGAGGGAAAGGTAAGGGAGGGGAAAGAAAAGAGAAAAAAAAAGAGAGAAAAAAAGAAGGGGGGAGTTGGGGGAGGGGAGAGTGGGAGGGAAGGGAGGAGGGGGGAAGGAAGGTGTATAATAATGAGAAAAACGAGAAGATCGATCAGGGGTGGTAGGATGGAATGGACGACATCACGGGGAAGCCTAAATTAACTGGTTGCCGACCGCCCACCGTCATATTACGGCGGCAGGTCGGCACTGCTGCGCGGGAGGACGTAGCTCTACGTCCTCCCTTTTGCAGCTTCTAGGGCGTGCGCGCCGCCGGCGGTGCGCGCGTCTCTGCGCGTCCCGCGAGCGCGCCCAGCGGCGATCGCGCCCTAGAAGCTGCAAAAGGGAGAACGTAGAGCTACGTGCTCCCGCGCAGCAGTGCCGACCTGCCGCCGTAATATGAGCGTTCGTTCGTTACAGAGCGGGGAACGGGAGGTATGTGTGTAAACACATACCTCTCGTTCCTGTCAGCGGGGGAAACACTGATTTTCTGTTCATACAATGTATGAACAGGAGATCAGTGATTTCCCCTAGAGAGGCCACCCCCCCATACAGTTAGAACACACCCAGCAACACACTTAACCCCTTCCCTGCCCCCTAGTGTTAACCCCTTCACTGCCAATGGCATTTTTATAGTAATCCAATGCATTTTTATAGCATTGATCGCTATAAAAATGCCAATGGTCCCAAAAATGTGTCTGCCATAATGTCGCGGTACTGAAAAAATACGCTGATCGCCGCCATTACTAGTAAAAAAAAAAATATTTATAAAAATGCCATAAAACTACCCCCTTTTTTGTAAACGCTATAAATTTTGCGCAAACCAATTAATAAACGCTAATTGTGATTTTTTTTTACAAAAAATATGTAGAAGAATACATATTGGCCTAAATTGAGAAAAAAAATGTTTTTTTATATATTTTTTGGGGATATTTATTATAGCAAAATTTAAAAAATATTGCATTTTTTCCAAAATAGTCGCTCTATTTTTGTTTATAGCGCAAAAAATAAAAACCGCAGAGATGATCAAATACCACCAAAAGAAAGCTATTTGTGGGGAAAAAAGGACGCCAATTTTGTTTGGGAGCCATGTCGCACGACCGCGCAATTGTCAGTTAAAGCGACGCACTGCCGAATCACAAAAAGTGCTCTGGTTATTGGGCAGCAATATGGTCCGGGGCTAAAGTGGTTAAGTATATGCAGCATAGATGTGTGCTTGGTTTTAACATAACTTTATTCTTTTATGAGTTATTTACAAGTTTCTGACCACTTATAAAATGTGTTCAATGTGCTGCCCATTGTGTTGGAATGTCAATGCAACCCTCTTCTCCCACGCTTCACACACTGATAGCAACACCGCATTGAAATCTGCTGCAATGACCCGGTTACTGCGTTCTCTTTGTTTACAGCCATTGACATGTCGCCAAGGTTAACACGTGCGGAGCGGATAGAAATTGTGTTGATGTCTGGTGAACGCAGTAACCGGGTCATTCACACCAATGGTGTGATTCACACCAATGGTAAAAACGGGAGTGTTTGCATGAGTTTGGTTGGGACAGCGTTCACGATTTCTTAGGCCAATACATGCGTCTTTCTTTGTCTAACTGAACAGCACAGCTTACAGGTACAAGGGGTGGTAAATCGTACACAATGTCTTGCACAGATACGCCCATACACTTCCCTAGTCATTGTTTATTGGTTAAGATTTCTACAATTCATCCTGTTTGAAAAAATGCCTGGGCTTGATTGGCTAATTGTGAAGGCACCAAGCTCTATGGTTATCGCTTTTCAAAGTACTATAAATAAACAAAGCACAGATGTCCAGGCAGGACTGTGTGGTGGAAAGTTTGAATTTACCAGGGGTACCAGTGCAAAGATGAATGTATGTTTTACTGGACTACTTCAATTTTTGTGATATGACAAATTAAGGACTCAGCTGTTTTTTAGGAAATTACTTCTTCCCGGTAAAGGTCCTAGGTGATAATCAAATTAGCTAAATTGTCCTTTTGTTTTGAAGGGAAGCTGGACATACTGAAAGGCTCCATCACAGCAGGGGCCCTTAGCATACTCGTGTAACTACACATCAAAGGATTGCTGGACAAACCAAAGTCTGGGAGTTTGTGCATGGGGGGGGGGGGGTAGAAATCCGAAGGCCACCTGATAGCTCACCCCTTTCCCTGCAGATGATGATTTGAGCAAGACACAAGACACTTAAATATATCTTCCTCCCTCTATCCCCCTCTTCCTCCCTCTCTCCCCCTCTTCCTCCCTCTCCTTCTATCTTAAGATTTTGCCTAAGAGTATATTAGGGGTCCATGGATGTCCATTGTAACCATATCTGAGTTAGGCCTAAGGCCGCGTACACACAATCGAATATATCTACTGAAACTGGTCCGCAGACCAGTTTCAGCGGACAGATTCGATTGTGTGTATGGGCTAGCAGACAGGTTTCCAGCAGACAAAAGTTTTAAAGCATGCTTTAAAACTTGTCTGCTGGAAACCCATCTGTCCGACATGTCTGCTGGTTAGTACGCCTAACCAGCGGCCAAAAATCCCCCACATGCGTCAAATGGATTCGACGCATGCATGGAAGTATTTTACTTCCTGGTTCGGTGACGTGGTGGCGTCAACGTCACGTCACCACGATGTCTGTCCACGGGGATTTTGGTTTGATCGTGTGTACACAGATCAAACCAAAATAGCCCAGCAGACATGTCCGACGAAAACAGTCTGTCAGACCGTTTTCATCGGATAAATCTCCTCGTGTGTACGCGACCTTAGTTATCCTTGTAACATGGCAACACTATACCTGTATCATCATCTAGGGACAATGGGTAATTTCTAATCATTACTTTTCTTCATCTCTGTCATTTTTCATTTCCTATAACTTGTCTTCATATACTGATGTGTCCATTGAAGCAATATTATCATTTGTATAATTGTGTATCACCTTGGTTTTAAAGGCGGTATCTGTTATGTTAATAGTCACGAATATCAGATTAATGTAAGCTTCTTCTATGTATCAATAAATGTAATCCTTTTCTCTTTTTCGCACCGCTATTCATTGTTTTTAATTTTATATAAACAAAAAGGTTTTGATCGCTCAGTTTAATTAACCACTTAAGACCCGGACCAAAATGCAGGTAAAGGACCTTGCCCCTTTTTGCGATTCGGCACTGCGTCGTTTTAACTAACAATTGCGCGGTCGTGCGACGTGGCTCCCAAACAAAATTGGCGTCCTTTTTTCCCCACAAATAGTGCTTTCTTTTGGTGATATTTGATCACCTCTGTGGTTTTTATTTTTTGCGCTATAAACAAAAATAGAGTGACAATTTAAAAAAAAATGCAATATTTTTAACTTTTTGCTATAATAAATATCCCCCAAAAAAATATAAAAAAACATTTTTTTTTCCTCAGTTTAGGCCGATAGGTATTCTTCTACGTATATTTGGTATAAAAAAAAATCGCAATAAGTGTTTATCGGTTGGTTTTCGCAAAATGTATAGCGTTTACAAAATAAGGGATAGTTTTATTGCATTTTTATTATTTTTTTACTACTAATAGCGGCGATCAGCGATTTTTTTCGTGACTGCGACATTATGGCGGACACTTCGGACAATTTTGACACATTTTTGGGACAATTGTAATTTTCACAGCAAAAAATGCATTTAAATTGCATTGTTTACTGTGGAAATGACAGTTGCAGTTTGGGAGTTAACCACAGGTGGCGCTGTAGGGGATGTGTGACCTATGTGTTGTGTTTACAACTGTAGGGGGATGTGGCTGTAGGTGTGACGTCATCGATCGCGTCCCCCTATTACAAGGATGACGCGATCGATGCTGCGGCCACAGAGAAGCACGGGGAAGCCGTGTTTACACACGGCTCTCCCCGTTCTTCCGCTCCAGGGATGGATCGCCACACTGCAGCGGCGATCGGGTCCGCGAATCCCGCGGTCCCGGTCCTGGAGCTTCGGACCGGGTCACGGGCTCGCGCCCGTGACCCACGGCTGGGAACTAAAATCAACGTATATATACGTTGATGTGCCCAGCCGTGCCATTCTGCCGACGTAAATGTGCAGTAGGCGGTCCTTTAGTGGTTAAGTACGGTATAAATATTTCTCTGACAACTGTCTGTGGAGCTTTCAAAGTGAGAACAGCGGCTATGTCTGTTTTACTTGGGAAGCATGAGTGCACTCGAGATGCATTATACAAAAGAGCTGAACAGTGCGCTTATTAGCACAGGAGACATTTATTATGCATAGCGTACAATGGAATATCAACGGCAACCCCTACTCCCCCACATTTCAGTTCACATCCTGATATTTTTATGTTTCATGGCCACCATGGTACTCTGGATCTATTTAGCCTCCTTTGCAGTGGTGGGGGGGGGGGGTCAATGTTCTGGTTTATGCTGGTGTGGTATTCTGCTGCAGTAGGACTTATTTAGACAAAAATGGCAAATACATTTTTCTACAATGTAAGTTGGATGATCTTGAGTTGATCTTGGCCGATATATATATATATATATATATATATATATATATATATATATATATATATTGTAAGGGGTTAGCTCGGTAGCGGGGGGGTGTGACCCCCTGGATGGGTTCACTACACACTGAACTATACAGAGAGGCAGCTGAAGATGGTTGAAAACAAAGAGTTTGGTTTATTCTTCCATATTGCTGGAAAAAAGTGCAAGCATCCAAACAGCATAAACAAAACATAAAATAAACACTTGGGGCGTCTACCTTTACCACACAGGAACCTATCTATGGAGTCTGGCACAGCCTACTGCTGGGCAGACACTGCTGGTCATACAGCAGAGAAACAATAGTCTTTTTGATTTTTATCACACAGAAAAATCAACCACCACCTAACCTCTTTAGAAGTCTCTCTCACTGCTCTCCTTAACTCAAAAAGCCTCAGGATGCAGAAATCAGTAGTCATCCTCTGGATGACTTATAGAGGCCTTAATTGCCTCATTCTGAACAGCTGAAGTTGTCCAACACCCTAAACCTTTCTGGCTACCTCTGTAGCCGACACCTGATAGAAATTGGTGAATTGTCTAAACAAGGCAGAAATGTATTTCCCGTCTGTGACAACACCCACAGATTTACCAGACTTCCAGTCACAATATATATATATAGATGCCAAGCTCCAAAGTCAATGACCAATGGTAATCTCTCCCCCTTTGGACGACTATTCAGGGAATTGGGACTGTATATGTGGAGGAAGCTACATCCCGAAGAATGTGCTTATACATGTTACTCTAAAACACACAACACATTATCAAGAATGTATATGTGGAGGAAGCTACATCCCGAAGAATGTGCTTATACATGTTACTCTAAAACACACAACACATTATCAAGAATTGATTTGGCTTTGTGTTTGGCTGATCTCATACCATATATAGTAGATGTAAATATCGAACCTCAAGGGATTTCAGATCACTCCCCTCTGCTGGTTACTCTAACATCAGGGCATTGGGCATCTAATATGTCATGGTGGCTGAACCCCATTTGGTTGGAACTATTTCCCAAAAAGGATGCCATTTCCACTCGAATTGTGGATTTTGTTCCTCAACTTGGGCTCTGCTCCCATACGAGTTGTATGAATTAATGAATGAATGAGTGAATGAAAAACTTATATAGCGCAGCTCATGCAAACTTAATCGCCTCTGGGCGCTTGTTGTTCCTGTCTCCTTTGGTATCAAAAGAGAGGAGTCTTGATCTTTCTCCTGAACGCTAAGTGATTCTCCTCCAACCGAATACTGGTTGGTAAAGCGTTCCATAGTCTGGGACCTTGGACCGCGAATCTTCTTTCTCCTTTGGACTTGTAATTGGCTTTCGGTATCTGTAGCAGATTTTGATTGGTGGATCGCAGAACGCGATTGGGGTTATCAGCTTTTAATTTTTCGCATAGATAATAGGGAGCTTTCCCATGGATACATCTATGCGTTAGACAGAGTGCTTTAAAAGTGACCCTGTCTTTTACTGGTAACCAGTGAAGGGCTCTCAGTGAAGGTGAGATTGATTCCCAAGGTTTTTTTCCAGTCACAAGTCTAGCGGCCGTATTTTGAACGACTTGTAGACGAGCAATTTGGTACTTGGGGAGTCCGAGGTAAAGGGCATTTGCATAGTCCAATCTTGAGTTTACAATTGCTCCCACCACGACCGCCAAGCCTTCCTTGGGAATAAAAGGAGTAAGTCTGCGTAGTAGGAGCAGCAGATGGTGAGATCCGCTGACTACTGACCCTATTTGTGCGTCCATTGTCATGTAGGAGTCGAAGATGACCCCAAGACTTTTGACTTTGTCGCTAGGGTGATGATTTTGCCCAGAATGGGTGGGGGGGGGGGGTCCAGGTTGTTGCAGGTTGATTCATACGCTTGGCTTGAAACAGGATAAGTTCTGTTTGCGCTCCGTTGAGTTTAAGATAACTCTTTGTCATTCTTGGGGTCCAGGTTGGGTTTCTTCAAAATGGGTCGAATTATACCCTCCTTCAATTTGGAGGGCACTATGCCCTCCCTGAAAGATCGGTTGATAAGCTGCGTGATAGAAGGTGCCAGGATGTCGGCGCATTCCTTCAGCAGTTTAGTGGGGATGATATCATTCGGCGCGGTGCTGTTACGCAAAGTACCGATGATATTATTAGTGTCTTTGATAGAGATAGGTTCCAGCGTGAACTTACCTGGCTGTGGTGAATTATTGCAGGTGTTGTGTAAATAATTACAGGGAGGCTTGAGGGGAGAATTACTTTGCCGAATGCTTTGTCGGATCTTCTCGATTTTATTAATGAAGTAATCCGACAATTCATTGCAAAATTCTTGTGAGTCCGAATTGGGGGCTTCAAGACATCCTGGATTCATGGTCTGAGTGACCAGCTTATAGAGTTCGCGTGGATGATTAAGGGCGCTGTTGATAGCCTTAGAAAAATAGTTTTTCTTGGCTTTGAAGATTTCTTTATGGTATTTTCTTGTTGTTGCTTTGTAGACGCTGAGGTTCTCATCTGAAGAGCTTCTTTTCCAGGTGGCTTCTGCCCTTCTGCGCTCTTGCTTCAGTAACGCCAGTTGGTTGTTGAACCAGCTGGAGTTATTTTTCCGAATGCAGGTTTTGCGTTTCGGCGCTCTTAAGTCGGCTAACTGTAATAGGGCTGTATTTATGGTATCGAGTTGTTTGGTTTGGCTGAATTGTAATTTTTCCTTAACGTGGTTTTGAAGAGTTCCGAATGGAGCTTCTTCTGGCATCTAGTCCAGTGTGCTGTCACTGGATTTGATGTTTTAGTTAAGGGGGGGAAATCGGAAATAATGAATTTAATTGCATGGTGATCTGTCCATGGCAACGGTTAATTTTCCAAGATTTTTATTTCCAGATCTTGTCTGAAAATAAGATCAAGTGTGTGACCTGAAGCATGTGTGGGCCCACATACTAGTTGTTGTAGCCCTAATTCTTTAAGATTGATCGATACAGGCGTCGGCAATAGGGTCTTGCGGGAAGTTGGCCCAGAGGTTGAAGTCCCCGAGCAGCAAAAGATGTTTGCTGTTAAGGGTATAGGTGGAGATAAAGTCTATCAATGATGGGAGAAGCTGTGATATTGGGCCAGGTGGCCTATAGCAGAGTAGAATCCAGACGGTCTCCTGGGAGTTTGATTGTAGTTGCAGAGTAAGGGTTTCCATGAATGGAAGAGGGTTTTGAAGAAATGGTTTAGTGATCGCAAGATGAGTGCTATGTATCACCGCCAGTCCTACTCCTCTTTGCCCTATTCTGTTTTCAGTTATAATACGATAGTTTTCTGGCACCAGTTCTCCTAGAATGGTGTTACAGTCGGCTGTGAGCCGGCTCTCTGTAATAAACAGGCAGTCTAAAACGTATTGTAGAATGAAATCATGGATTTCCAGTCAGTGTTTTACTGCCGACCTTGTGTTAATCAAAGCACATGGTATATGCTTAGGCTGGGGTAAACGGCTGAGATTTTTGATAGTCGATCGTCGATCGATTCTCAAAAGTCGCTCAGTTCTTAGGGCTTTTTTAGTGATGGCTGGTAGTATTGCGGCAAATTGCCTCAGATCCCGAATGGTTTCTGCAGAATATTGCAGATTAACCATAGTCGCCACACCAGGGGGAGAAGGGGGGGGGAGGATTTTCAAGGATTAACTTAATCCTTGATCCTGGCTTGGTCAAGAGGAAGGCAAAAAAACCCTGGCCATGCTATGCCAATATGCTAGGACAGGGAAAAAAATTCCTTCCTGACCCCTTGAGAGGCGATCGGGCGAACCCTGGATCAAGTTTAAATGGTATTGAGGAAGAGGGGAATGCGGCTGGGGTGTTGCAAGATGGCTACCACTCTGGCTGCAAGAGCCAGGGTGGTGACCTCAAGGGGGGGGTTGCCAACTGGTAGTTATTGAGTCAGGAGAGAGTGGTAGGTGACCCAATTACATGGGGGTAGCAAGCTGGTATCTGGAGGGGAGGTGCGGGGGGCCACTCGGTCGCGACAATGGAAGGGGGGGTGTAGGGGGCCCTACCTATCTACATCCCGTGGGCCACACGTCCTACTCCTAGGAAGCGTGCGCCGGTAGCTACCGGGCTGCAGTTCTAGCCCTAGGGAAGAGGGGGGGTCCTGCTGGTGTCAAGGGGGGGATTGATGTGCGGCTGGCAGGTCGCAGCAATGAAGCAGGGGGGGTGGCGGGAGCCCTACCTATCTACATCCCGTGGGCCACACGTCCTACTCCTAGGAAGTGTGCGCCGGTAGCTACCGGGATGCAGTTCTAGCCCTAGGGAAAGTGGGGGGTCCTGCTGGTGTCCGGGGGGATTGCTGTGTAGCTGGCAGGTGGATGGTGTATCAGGGGGGGAGGGGGGCCGCAACCCGGGGAAATACCAAGTCACCGCGGGGGGCTGCGCGGCTGGATTCTGGGAGGGGGCAGCTCAGGGGGTGGCTGGGGGGTTCTGCAGGTGTCTGGGGGATTTGTGGTGGTTCTATCAGGTGAATGGAGCGGCGCGCCGCTAGGCCGTGGGTAAAGCCGTGGCCTTTCCTAAATGCGGCGGCTGCGAATGGTTCCATGAATGGAGTGAAGGCCTCCGCCGTGGCTTATTCTGAAAAGGACGGCCGCCAACGGAGCTGGGGGAGGTGGGAGAGTCCTATAGATTAGGGGCTTACCTTTTAGAGGGCAGAGAGCGGCAGATCCGGGGGGACCAGGGAGAAAACCAGAGAGATCGGTGGGAGACGCCAGGGGAGAGCGTGAGGTGCAGCTCTGGATGTCAGGAGCTGTCAGGTGCTGCGTCCAGACCCATCTTCGGGGAATATTAATCCAGAATATAAGTATTAGGTGCCTCCCATAGAGAGCTTCAGCTTGCGAAGGCTGATACCTCCGCGGCGGAAGCCATGTACATTCAGAAATTCTCTGCTCATATCCAACAGGAATGGCTTTGATCTCAAAATAGGCTGAATGAACTGTTGGAATCTAGGGCTAGGAATAAACTCTTCTTCCAGAAGAGACTCAGCTGGGCTGAGGGAAAAGCGAATGGCAGACTATTGGCTCAGATAGTAAGGTCTCAATCCAACTCTACACATGTCTCAGCTCTAATGAATGTAGAGGGGGAGTTTTTTTTTTATCAGATTAGCTCTATTATATCTATTTTTAATTCCTATTATTAGGATTTGTATACTTCTAGGGCTGACTATACCCCAGCAGAGCTATCTAGTTATCTGGCCAGTATTAATCTTCTGGTTATCCCACAAGAAGGGAGAGACATTCTTAATGCTCCAATCACCTTACTGGAAGGGGAAAGTGCGGTGGCTAGCTTCCCTAACTCCAAGGTTCCAGGGATTGATGATCTACCTATAGGGAGCTATAAAAAATATAATAAAGAGATGCTTCCCACCCTCATTAGTACATTAAATTAGGCTTTTTATCTGGGTTGGCTTCCAGACACTATGGGTCAATCTGTAATTGTAGTCATACCTAAAAAAGGATAAAAACTTGCTACATCCTGAATCTTATAGATCAATCTCTATACCAGGGATCCTCAAACGACGGCCCTCCAGCTGTTGCGGAACTACACATTCCATGAGGCATTGTAAAACTCTGACATTCACAGACATGACTGAGCATGATGGGAATTGTAGTTCCTGAACAACTGGAGGGCCATGGTTTGAAGACCCATGCTCTATACTATCCACAGACGTTAAAATAGTTGCCAAGATACTTGCTATTAGATTAAATAAGGTTATTAAACCTATTATTCATTCAGATGAGGAAGGATTCATGCCCCATAAGTCAACCGCATTTAATATCAGACGCGCATATTTAAATATGGAGTTTCCGGCTCTGGACCACACTTGTGCCTTTTTGGTGTTAGATGTAATCAAGGCCTTCAATAGTGTCAAATGGCCATACTTGTGGGCCATTCTCGAAAAATTTGGGCTTGATTCTGGCTTCTGCCTGTGGGTGCAGTTGTTATACTCCGCTCCAGTGGCATTGATTAGGGTCAATGGCCTCCAATCTCCCAGTTTTAGACTCTTCCGGGGGACTCTTTCCACTGCCCCCCTGCTTTTTGCCCTGGCTATAGAGCCTTTGGCATGTCTTATGCGGACCACTTTCGATGTTACCGGTTTGATTAGGGGACACATGGAGGAAAAGGTATCATATGCAGATGATATTTTTTTTACTTGTCCTACTTCTGGTTATCCCTACCGACGGTCATTAACCACTTGAGGCCCGCGCTACCGTCGGATGACGGCAACAGCGCGGGCCTGAATATCCAACATACCGTCATTTGACGGCATGTCATTCTGGCTTTCCCAGCGCGCGCTGTACAGTGCGCTGTGGGGAAGCCCTGTGTTGTCCGTGTCCCTTGGACACGGCCAATCACAGATCGTGGCAAACGGCCAATCAGAGCGGCCGTTTGTGATGCGATCTGTGGGCGAATGAGAGATGATCTCTCATAGATCATCTCTCATTGCCGGCTCACACAGAGACAATGTCCTGTCTCTGGAGGGGAGGAGCCCGATCTGTGTTCCTTCTTACATAGGGACACAGATCGGTCACCCCCCCCAGTCACCCCCCCCTCCTCCCACAGTTAGAACACACCTAGCATACACATTTAACCCCTTCCTCACCCCCTAGTGTTAACCCCTTCAAGGGGTTGTAAAAGAAAACATTTTTTTCCCCTAAGTAGCTTCCTTTACCTTAGTGCAGTCCTCCTTCACTTACATCATCCTTCAATTTTGATTTAAATGTCCTTCTTTCTTCTGAGAAATGCTCACTTCCCGTTCTTCTGTCTGTAACTTTCTCCCTGGTGTGGAGAAAGCTTCTTGAGGGGGGAGGGGGCGAGCAGGAAAGTCGGGACACTCTCTACTTTGCAGATAGAGAAAGGAGCTGTGTGTTAGAGGGTGTCCTGACACTTCTGCTCGCCCCCTCCCCCCTCAAGAGGCTTTCTCCACACCGGGAAGAAAGCCTCACATTACGGTGGTGAGTTACAGACAGAAGAACAGGAAGTGTGCATTTCTCAGAAGAAACAAGGAAATTTAAACACAAAATTTAAGGATGAGGTAAGTGAAGCAGGACTGCACTAAGGTAAAGGAAGCTATTTAGGGAAACATTTGTTTTCCTTTACAACCCCTTTAAGGTTGGAAATGATGTTTAAATAACATAAACACATAGAAATTAGCACAGAAAAATTAACACGTGAATATGAATAGTGCATGTGAATGATCCATAAACATATAAAGAAAGTTGAAAAGAAAATGAATTCATATAAAAGTGTCCATAAATCACACCAATCTTCAAGTGATTATGCAGTGATTGATCAATGAATGGTATCTTTCTTGAAGAAATCTTGATACAAACTTTCCACCACATCTCATGTGCTTGTGAATCCACTCCCAAAGGAAAAAAAAAAATCACCAAAACAATATGCCTCACATTCACATGTTCGACACAATAGCTTGATAACCCACCCGGGTTGATAGAAAATTCCAACGGTGATCACAAATAAATCAAATCCACATGAAAAAATAAATAAAATGCTTCCAATGGTGAAGTATGTAAAACCAATTTATGAAAAAGCGTTCACAAATCCTCACTCATTGTACTCACATATTATAAAATTCACACAGACTCTTCATGTAAAAAGGTTCTCTAATGAAGGAAACTTGCAGTAAGAGGTTAGGTTATTGCGGTCATGGCAGACACAGAACACCTAGCAGATCTCACTCTCCATATGCTCGCTCACTTCCCCAGCCGGAACAGCCACCTCCTTTAGCGGTGATAGTACATATAGGGATCACAACAATTTTCCGTGCAGGCCCCGCCTAGACATGTTTCGTCAGTATAGACTTTTTTAATGGGATTGGCTGCACGGCATAGCAGCATCATCTTTAGGGTCCGCCCCCCCTTTCCATTACGGATTGTCTCCTAGTGCGCCTGCGCGTATTCTGTATCTCCAGTGCCGCAATACCCCAACATTTAAATGGTAAACACAGATGAATACAAAATTATTATTAAATGATCATAAATAAAATGCATCGTCCCAAATTACTTGTACATTACAGTGACAAATGCTTCTTAAAATAAAATGCATATTTAATTAGTTAGTGCATTTGCATGCACTAATTTATATTCTCAATAATATATCTAAAAAAAGGCCCCCATCCATAAAAAAAATATATTTATGTAAATATTGTATAAAATGAGTGGTTGGAAATATTAATTAATTAGTATTAAGATACTAATAAAAGGACATGAGAACGACAAATACTTCTTGAGTGAAATGCATATTTAATTAGTGCATTTGCATGCACTAATTTACATTCTCAATAATATGACAACTATCTAAAAAAGCCCCCATCCATAAAAAAAATATATTTATGTAAATATTATATAAAATGGTTGGAAAAATAAATAAACTAATAACAAAATACTAATAAAAGAGGACTTACGGCTACAATATATCGGCAGCATTGAAGCTGAGTAAAAAGGTGGTTTTAGAGAGACACGCATAATGCTAATATGCAAAAGAACCAACACAAAACAATCCAGCAATATATGGAATATTAGTCCCAAATTCCACATACTACACAAGATGGATAATAACCAAATCATTTAGTTTATTTTATAGTTAAAAATTACTGATAAAACAATTTAAATCCATTTCGATGTTCAACCCCTTCGGGTGTAAACTCTTCAAAAGGAAAATCCACTCAATTTCTCTCTGTGACAAATCCCTGATCCGATTCGACCCCCTCCAAGATGGGAAGGTACAATCAATTCCACAGAATTGAAGGACAGATGGATCCTGGCTGTGTTTCTCCTTAAAATTTAAAGACACACTGTGGTCTTTAACTACTTGCCGACCGCCCGCCGTCATATTACTGCGGGACGGTGGCACTGCTGGGCGAGAGCCCGTAGCTATACGTCCGCTTTAAAGCGGCCGCTAGGGGGCGCGTGCGCGTCCCCGCTCGCCCCCGAGTCCCGCGCCGCCGGGCACACGCGATCGCTCGTTACAGGTAAACACATAGCTCCCGGTCCTGTCAGCGTGGGAAACGCTGATCTTCTGTTCATACAATGTATGAACAGAAGATCAGTGATTTCCCCTAGTGAGGCCACCACCCCATACAATTAGAACACACCCAGGAACACACTTAACCCCTTCCCTGCCCTCTAGTGTTAACCCCTTCACTGCCAATGGCATTTTTATAGTAATACAATGCATTTTTATAGCATTGATCGCTATAAAAATGCCAATGGCCCCAAAAATGTGTCAAAAGTTTCCGAAGTGCCCGCCATAATGTCGCAGTACTAAAAAAAAAAAATGCTGATCGCCGCCATTACTAGTAAAAAAAAAATATTAATAAAAATGCCATAAAACGACCCCCTATTTTGTAAACGCTATAACTTTTGCGCAAACCAATCAATAAACGCTTATTGCGTTTTTTTTTTACGAAAAATATGTAGAAGAATACGTATCGGCCTAAACTGAGGAAAGTTTTTTTATATATTTTTGGGGGATATTTATTATAGCAAAAAGTAAAAAATATTGCATTTTTTTCAAAATTGTCGCTCTATTTTTGTTTATAGCGCAAAAAATAAAAACCGCAGAGATGATCAAATACCACCAAAAGAAAGCTCTATTTGTGGGAAAAAAAGGACGCCAATTTTGTTTGAGAGCCACGTCGCACGACCGCGCAATTGTCAGTTAAAGCGACGCAGTGCCGAATCACAAAAAGTGCTCTGGTCATTGGACAGCAATATGGTCCGGGGCTAAAGTGGTTAAACCCCTTACGGATATTAGCAAGATGTTCCACTATCCTAATCCTATAAATTAATTTAGTTTTTTTCGGTAAGGAGCCACCCAAATGTCTGTCCATACACAAAATGTGCCAATGTTTGCAAAAAATGCTCTCTACCTCCTTATACTGGGAATGAAACTGGAGATAAACCCCCATTGGTGCGAGCCATCTCCTACTACTTTGTCTTTTTTTTCTTCAGACATTGTTCCCTTGGTATATTGGCAATTTCAGTAGTAGTTTCATTAATAATGTCCTCTTTATATCCCTTCTGAATGAACTCATTACCCAAAATGTTCGCCCTCACCCAGAAACACCCAAGGCATTAGATTTCCGCCAATTCCTTAGCTTTATTTGATAGGCGAGTGGGAAGAATGGGAGGGGGTGGGGATTTTGGGGTCATGAATGTTATGATGTATATTGTATCTAGAAAAAAGCTTTAATAAAGAAATAAAGTTTAAAAAATAAAGATAGAAAAAAAACCTTCTGCCTTTAGAACCACTTCAAGCAACCCAGAAGGCTAATGTGAATAAAAGACTCAGGTAAAGGTTAGAGGACCCAGCCACATTCAATTAAACTAGAAGGGAGTCCTATGCGGTAATATACTCTAAAACCAAAGGCTAAAATACAAATGTCAGCATATTGGAGTAGTAGCTGGGGGAACTCGTGCATTGGGACTGTTCCCCCATGTTTACAAAATCTTGTAACTGCAGATCTGTATGCAAAACATAGGCTTAAAGTCACAGGTAGGGCCTTTGAGTACTCCCAAAACCTATACAGCTGTACAGCAGGTGACAAACACATGACCAAAAGGTTGGGTAGCTGATGGTTACCAAGGTCACCATAGCTGGACAGCTACACAGAATGAAGATAAAAGTTCTACCTTGCAGAAAAAGCAACAGCAGGGAGATATTTCCATATCACTGTTTGGTGGGAATGAGAGTGCACACGCGACACGTTCCCAGTGGAATGACACTGGCACTCTGCGTTAAAGTGGTTGTAAACCCCACCTTTTCACTTTTACTTACAGGTAAGCCTATAATAAGGCTTACCTGTAGGTATAAAGAATATCTCCTAAACCTGTACGGTTTAGGAGATATTCCCCTCGCAATGCGCCGCTGCTGCTGCCGCTGACCCTTGCCAGAATAAAAACCTCCCACGTGCATGCACGGGAGTGACGTCATCGCCGCTCCAGCCAATCACAGCGCTGGAGCGGCGATACCTGGAAAGCCCCTAAGCACAGCCCAGAGTCCAAGGGTAATTTCTTGGCTCACCCCACAATCATGGTTCCAGCCTGAAGACAACCATTCCAGATAGCTGTGAGTCAGTGGGGAATACCAGCAGATGTGTGGAAGAGTCTTGACTGAAGAAGAAAAAATATTTTGCCAAAAAAAAATCACACTGATCTTTAAAACTGCAGAACTGTCCCCAGAACTGACACTAACAAAAAGCTGAGCTATGTTGGTAAGAGGAGGCATTATACCCTGAGCCAGCATATAGGTTTATAGCTTTTCCGTGTCCAGTCCTCCTGTGGGTGGTGTGAGGATGGGACCCTGTCCGGGGTGAGAAATGGCTACTTTACGCCAGATTCTCTAAAGAAACACATGTTAATGGGTCAGCTGTGTTTTGGGCTTTTAAGGCTCATCTGAACAGTATTCAGGGCCCCACCCACAGACAGGAAGTCTGGTCCCTGGGAGCCAGGTGAGCTCCCAACTCTCTGAAAGGAGTCAGAGAGGCTGCATGGATTGCAGCTAGTGTGTGCAGATCTGCAGGTTGCAGATGCCGCTTTATGTTTGAGCAGCAAGTCGCTGACTAGGAGAAAAGCAAGGATTGAGCTTATCTCTGGGAAACGCTGTGTGTTCTGAGGAACAGAACTTGTGTTTAGGCTAGAGGCCTGAAGCCGTCGGATGCCAGGATTGAAAGCCAGGAGGCTAAGCTATTTAGTTTGTACAATGCAGTAATGGTGGAAACCCCCTGCGAGGGATGCTATTGCATATGTGAACCTTTTGTGAGTTTTTAAATAAAAGTGGGCTACCAAGCCCTTAAAAACGCACCTGCCACTGGAGTCTGATTCCCCAATCTTACATATGGTGGAGGTATTGCTACGGGCAGTTTGGAAGAGTTCCAGATCCACGCATACCAACAAACAGTGAGTAGAAAGCAACTGTGCGTTTTTGCAGCAATGCTATGATGAACAGCCAATATGAACTGGAAGTCAAAAGTTTTCTGCTGTGAACTTCTGTTAACTGTGTGTGGCAGTCAGGAGAACTGCATTTCACAGGAGTTCAATTAATGGACTGTGTTGCATACAGGTGGCATACCTGTGGAAGTAAGCTCAGCGTGGCCTGAGAAGACATATTCATTTGGGAAGGCCCCTTTGAATGGATAATTCAAGTGAAATCGCAGAGAGTGAAGTCTGCGTGTGAAAGTGTGCTGTTGGCAAGTCTTGGAGACAGTACATCAACATTTCCTGTGTTTAAAAAGGAACTGTGTGATAAATCGTTGCCCTGTTTGCAGCGATGGGAAGGTCAAAAGGCAAAAAGGAAGCAATGTTTGCTGAAATGATAGACAGGACTTTGTGGCTGGAGGGTTTGTTGCCGACCGAACAAGCCCCAGACTCGTGCAAAAAGCACTTGGCTGCGCTGAACCAAGCCAAAGGGAAAGTTCAGGCTGTTGCCCCTAGCAACGCTGGTGCAGGCCGGCCAGCTATTAATGTGCAAAGTGTTAAGAAACAAGTGCGCTGTTTGCGATGCAGTGAGTGGGGGCATGAAGTTTCCAAATGCCCTTTGTCGCAAGCTACAGCAAAGCAAAAATATGAGAAGCCTGCTCTGAATGTAAAGAGTAAGCAGATGGGTGCAGTTGCCCATAGCAACGTCTATGATGTCAGGTCAGTGGACCGCAAGACAAAGATATGGCCTACAGAGAGTTGTGGCAAGTTTAAAGCAACGTCGCTTCAGGGAGAGAGACGTCTACATGTGTCGGAGAGCCAGCAACGTGCAGCTAGGAGAGCACCGTTTCCATTAGCAACCGGAGAAAATGTGCCAATGGGAAGGAGGAGCTACAGGGAAGAGGTGTATCGCCATCCCCATAGAGATGCAAGTGAAGTTCTGCGTGTTGGGAGAGTGTCATCTCCCTTAGCAACAGGAGAAAGTCGCCAAACGCCATGCCTGGAATGTGGTCAGCTCGGGCACGGCATATTTTCTTGCCCTAGATTTTGGGGTGCAGTTGAAAGTGAGGTTGCTGAGCAGAACTCTTTATCAGTGGGCCAAGATTCTTTTGCAGATATGTTTGCAGTCACCCCTGGCAACAAGAAGTCTTCTGTTGTGTCTGCAGAGGGGGCTAAACAGTGGAAGTTGCCTACTGTGATTTCCTCCTGTGGCCACCAGGGGGAGTTGGTCAGTAAAAATGCAGCTGAAAGACAACGCCCTCAAATGAAGACAGAGTTACCTGCTTCAAGAAATGGTAAGACTGTTGCAATTTGTGATTCAAGTGAAGTAGCAATGTATCCGGTGAGGAGATCTGCAGAAAGTGTAAAGATGGACTTGCTGCAGTGTGGAGATCAAAGATCAAAGACTGAAAGTGATATGTGGACTTTGTGTGCACCTAAGGTAGTCCAGCAGAGTGCTGAGAGTGATGTGTTAGGGGTGACCAAAACAGTTGGGGTGTCATGTTCCCTAGCGATAGAGACAGGTGCTGCAGAGTTGCCAAGGGAAACCGCTAAGGAGCCTGTATTGGTAAGGCAAATGGTTTCCCAGGACAACTGTGAAGCCGCCCTAGTGGGCAAAATAATTCCTTTAGAGAGGAAGGTTAATGTGCTGAGTCGCATGCAGGGTGCCCTGCGTTCTGATAAAAGTCAATCTGATAAAGGTTGTAGAACTGCTATGTTTATGAATACTGATGATGTTGCTGATACAGGTATTTATGGTGATGTGATGCTTAATGAGCTAGGGCTGATCGCTCAGCAGGTTATGCGATTTCCCTTAGCAACAGTAGGTAAGGTTGCAGAGGTGTCCTTAGAAACCTCCAGGGAGCTCTGTGTGTTGGAGCCAGAGGTTGCCGGGGACAACTGTGGTGCCGCTCTGATAGATAAGAGGGTACTTGACCTTCGTGATGAGAAAAATGTTAAAACTGAAATGTCTGAAATTACTTGTAGTGATAATGTGTTACTACAGTCTGTCACTGCTGACAGAAAAGGTCCTCATGAGTTTAATGAAGCGCCACACAGTGGTCAAGTTATGTTATTGCAGCCTGCTGTGTTTAAAAATGTGTTTGCGGTGGACACAAATTCTGCTATGCAAAATGGAGAGACTGCAGAGCCGGTAGACACGGGTGCATTGGCTTTTGCAGAAGGTAACCCTCTCCAGTTGGAAGGATCTGAAAAGGGCGCATACATAGCAGAAGTTTTGTCCTCAACAAAAGACATGAGGAATGTTGAGCTTCAGAATGATATGGTAATGGATAGCGATTTGGAATCGCTCGGTGTTGCTAAAAGTGAGAGGATGAGGGTCGCACATGCGATTTGCAGTGCTCAAGGGGAGTCGCAAGTTTTGTCAGTTACCTCTGAGATAGAGGTCTCTTTAAGTAACTCAGCCTATCATGCCTTAGCAAATGAGCCCCTCCACATCGTTGGTAAAGGAAAAGTTCCTAAAGTTCTGTGCTTAGATGTGGCTTGTCTAGAAATAACTGAGATGTTGTTGGAATTGGTGAGAATATTTCCAATGTACACCTGCGTGTATCCACAGCAGAGGGGTGACATGGTACTGCGTAGTACCAATTGGTGGACACAGGTGGTACCGGCGCTGTTAAGCAATATTGATGAAAATTGGTTGCTGTACTGTTGGTTAATTTTGTGCAAAGTTGTCTCACAGTTCTCTTTGAGAGTGCTTCCAGCTGCGGTTGTGTGCAGAAGGCGCTCAGGAGAATTGTTGGAGAAATCAGAAATAATAGACATAGTGGAAGTCTCTCCGTCTGCTGATGTGATGGGGTGTATTCCTACTGCGGTTCGAGGTACGGCTGAGCAGTGGTTGGTACATGGCGCGCACACTGTCTCACCCTCTAGACCTCATGAAAAGAAAGGGCTCGGAATGGACGTGACAGTAGTGGGGATTCAGTCCATCGCTCGCAGAGAGGTGCAGTTTGAGGTACCCGGAGATACTTTGATAGGAAATAACAGTAATGGTAACTGTAATGAAAAAGTTTATGGGAAGCACTGTAGAGCACTGTCAGACAGCTCAGGGATCCTGGTTGAGGTACCAATGGATACAGAAATGGTCAAAGAGGTTGGTGTGGAAAAATGTGCGTTGGTAGGACAATTGCTATTGGAGTGTTGGACAACAGGAGGCGATGTGAAACCACGGGACTGTCCCATAGGGAGTAATGGCCTGCCTGTAGGTGGTCCCTCCATAGACTCTGTCCTAACAAACAAGGGGACCAGAGGTCCCAATGATTATGCTGAGTTGAATAACCCTTTGTGGAACATTGCTGGTGAGGTTAAACAGGATGTGGTATTGACCTCAAATGGTTTGGTTGCCACGGGTAGCAACAGAGGGGTTAGTGAACCTGAGAAACAAATGTTGTTGGTTAATGTTGCGTCAGGTAGTGAGAGTGGTCAGTCCCTGATAGACCCCCTGGAAGTAGGTCCCCAACAGTCCCAGGAGAGTAGGTCCGTGGGAGGAAGGAGAAGGATCTTGAGGCCAGCAGATAGAAGGGGTAGAGACATTAGGGGGAGCCCACGGTTCAGGAAGAAGTACTGGTGGAAGCACACCCGGAAGAAGATGTGGGTGGAGTGCCCCTTTAGAGAAAAGGTTGGGCAGCTTAGGACTCCTGCTGCTATTTGGCACAGGGGCGCCACGGTGAAGTCTTGGCAACATACCCGAAAAACATGGGCCTACGCAGCCTATGGCTGGCCTGGAGGTGTCCCATTGGTGGTGGGAGGTCTATGTGTTCCTCCCTCCGGTTCGAAACAGGAGGGGAGGATATGTGAGGATGGGACCCTGTCCGGGGTGAGAAATGGCTACTTTACGCCAGATTCTCTAAAGAAACACATGTTAATGGGTCAGCTGTGTTTTGGGCTTTTAAGGCTCATCTGAACAGTATTCAGGGCCCCACCCACAGACAGGAAGTCTGGTCCCTGGGAGCCAGGTGAGCTCCCAACTCTCTGAAAGGAGTCAGAGAGGCTGCATGGATTGCAGCTAGTGTGTGCAGATCTGCAGGTTGCAGATGCCGCTTTATGTTTGAGCAGCAAGTCGCTGACTAGGAGAAAAGCAAGGATTGAGCTTATCTCTGGGAAACGCTGTGTGTTCTGAGGAACAGAACTTGTGTTTAGGCTAGAGGCCTGAAGCCGTCGGATGCCAGGATTGAAAGCCAGGAGGCTAAGCTATTTAGTTTGTACAATGCAGTAATGGTGGAAACCCCCTGCGAGGGATGCTATTGCATATGTGAACCTTTTGTGAGTTTTTAAATAAAAGTGGGCTACCAAGCCCTTAAAAACGCACCTGCCACTGGAGTCTGATTCCCCAATCTTACAGTGGCTATAGAACACACAATTTGAGACTTCCTGTGTCCCTCAATGAATTATAAACGAAAAAAAAAAAAAAACATTTCTGCATAAATTAGTAGTTACTGTTTAGTGAGGGAGTATATGGGAGGGTCCAGAGCGAATATGTATGTATTTTTTTTGTCAAGAGGATTGTATTCATGTTTGTTTTTGGCAGTGTATTTGCCATGTGCCTTTCCATACGCTGTTTTATGTAAAGAAAAGAAAAAAACAAATAAACATATAAAGTACAAAAAAAAAAAAAATAGTAGTTACTGTTTCAAGTCAGAGACAATACAAAGGTATAATATCCCATTTCTCACCAATGGATCGAGAGTGTGTCAGAAGCTGAGCAATATCCCTGTTGATTTTTCGCAGGTGCTCCTGGCACTTGTCCCAAAGGCCTTTGCGCATACTGGAAAGGCCAGAGATGAACAGGAAAGCCATCAGTGGGTTATTTAAAAACAGGGTAAAAAGACTCCCACGTTCAGAGAGGTCTGCAAGAGAAAAGGAAACAAGTCACAATTTCTTATACTGAGCTACAATAAAAAGAAAGTTATAGAACAATAAAAGACCATTGACACTTTGTTTCTGTGTGTTTTTAACACTTATTGTGTCCTATAAGAACACAATGGACTAATGCACAGAATGGACCAAACCAGGAATATGAAATTAGCGAACCTCCAGCTGTTGCAGAACTTCAAGTCCGAAGAGGCATAGCAAGACTCTGACAGCCACAAGCATGAGACCCAGAGGCAGAGGCAGGGCCGATCCTACCCGGGGTGCAGAGGGTGCAGTGCACCCAGGCGCCACAGAGCTGGGGGCGCTGAAGTGCCAGAGTGCTTCCCTCAAATCCCTCTCCGCTCTCCTTGTTATTGTAGCGCGGCGCCGGCGGATCTCCCCGCCGCCGCCGCGTGTGTAATGTACGGCTGTCAGTGCCCCCCCCCCCTTCCTCCTCCTGTTAGAAGAATCCGGAAGCGGAGCGGCTGGCTGTGGGGGCGGTCTATGATGCCGGACATTCTGCTCCTCTCTGTGTCATACGAGGACTCCTGTCTGCGGCGATCTGTGATCCACCCGGGCGGCGCGGCTGCACGCTGTCCCCTCCTCTGCAGCTGCCGCCCGGGTGGATCACAGATCGCTGTGAACAGGAGTCCTCTTATGACACAGAGAGGAGCATGTGTTTTTATGTATTGTAATGGAGAGGAGGGGTTTGTCCTGGGGGGGGGGGGGGGTCTATAGTAATGTAGGGGGCGTTTTTTCCCTGGGGGGAGTTTGTACTAATGGGGGGGGTTTGTCCCTGGGGTCTGCACTAATGAGGGGGGGTTGTCCCAGGGGGTCTGTACTAATGGGGGGAATTTGTACTAATGGAGGGGTTTGTCCTGGGGGTCTGTACTAATGGGGGGTTTGTCCTGGGGGTCTGTACTAATGAGGGGGTTATCCTGGGATTTGTCTCCACTAATGGGGGGGTTTGTCCTGGGGGTCTGTACTAATGGGGGGTTTGTCCTGGGTGGGTCTGCACTAATGGGGTGGTTGGTCCTGAGGGGGAGGTCTGTACTAATGGGGGGAGTCTGTACTAATGGGGGGCTTGTCCTGGGGATATGCACTAATGGGGGGGTTTATCCTGGGTGGTCAATACTAATGGGGGGTTTATCCTGGGGGGGTCTGTACTAATGGGGGGTTTATCCTTGGGGGTCTGTACTAATGGGGGGGTTTGTTCTGGGGGGTCTGCATTAATGGGGTGGTTTGTCCTGGGGGGTCTGTACTAATGGGGAGGCTTGTCCTGGGCGTATGCACTAATGGGGGGGTTTATCCTGAGGGGTCGGTACTAATTGGGGGGGTTTGTTCTGGGGGGGTCTGCACTAATGGGGGGGTTTGTTCTGGGGTCTGTTCTAATGGGAGGTTTGTCCTGGTTGGGTCTGCACTAATGGAGGGGGGTTGTCGGGGGGGGTCTGCACTAATGGGGGGAATTTGTACTAATGGAGGGGTTTGTCCTGGGGGTCTGTACTAATGGGGGTTTGTCCTGGGGGTCTGTACTAATGGTGGGGGTTTTCCTGGGTGTCTGTACTAATGGGGGTTTGTCCTGGGGGTCTGTACTAATGGGGGGTTGTCCTGGGTGGGTCTGCACTAATGGGGGGGTTTGTCCTGGGGGTCTGTACTAATGGGGGGTTTGTCCTGGGTGGGTCTGCACTAATGGGGTGGTTGGTCCTGAGGGGGGTCTGTACTAATGGGGGGAGTCTGTACTAATGGGGGGCTTGTCCTGGGGATATGCACTAATGGGGGGGTTTATCCTGGGTGGTCAATACTAATGGGGGGTTTATCCTGGGGGGTCTGTACTAATGGAGGGGTTTGTTCTGGGGGGTCTGCATTAATGGGGTGGTTTGTCCTGGGGGGGTCTGTACTAATGGGGGGCTTGTCCTGGGCGTATGCACTAATGGGGGGGTTTATCCTGGGGGGTCGGTACTAATTGGGGGGTTTGTTCTGGGGGGTCGGTACTAATTGGGGGGTTTGTTCTGGGGGTCTGCACTAATGGGGGGGTTTGTTCTGGGGTCTGTTCTAATGGGGGGGTTTGTCCTGGTTGGGTTTGTACTAATGGAGGGGGGTTGTCGGGGGGGTCTGCACTACTGGGGGGGTGTTTGTCCTGAGGGAGGTCTGTACTAATGGAGGGGCGGTTGTCCTGGGGGGAGTCTGTACTAATGGGGGGGTTTGTCCTGGGGATCTGTACTAATGGAGGGGGTGGTTTGTCCTGAGGAGGGTCTGTACTAATGGAGGGGGTCTGTACTAATGGGGGTTGTTTTGTCCTGGGGGTCTGTACTAATTGAAGGGGATGGTTTGTCCTGGGGGGTCTGTACTGAGGGAGGGGGTTTAGACTTAGTTAGGAGTCTGCACTGACGGAGGGGGTCTATACTTAGTGGAGGGGGTCTGTACTGAGGGGCAACTATAGGTGGAGGAAGGGGGTGACACCATGTTTTACCTCAACGGGTGACAACAAGCCTAGTGATGCCACTGCAGCTGCCGGCTATTTATTCCTCCTTCCACACCCTCTCCTCCTTCTCTTTACGCGCAATGGGAAATGCACCCAGGACTCTAGAGGGAGAGGACAGTGTTGAGAGAACACCATCAGAGAGAGACCCCCGCAGCCCACACAGCCTAGTGCCATCCCTGGACGAGAAAGGAATGGAGTCATTGCCAGAATACAGATCTGGGCTCTACCCAGCGGAGTATCCATGGGCAATTCAGAGTGAGCTGACTCCTGATCAGAGGAACTGTTGTTGCTGTATCGCTGGGTCAGGTGAGAGCCGATCGGCCATTATCTACTTATGCCAATAGGAACTGCAGTCTCTGACCATCTCCTGTAATATGTCTGCAGTCTCTGACCATCTCCTGTATTATATCTCCAGTCACTGACTGTCTCCTGTATTATTTCTCCAGTCACTGACTGTCTCCTGTAATATGTCTACACTCTCTGACCATCTCCTGTACTATAATTGCAGTCTCTGACCATCTCCTGTACTATGTTTTGGGACACTTTCTAACAGTATCAGAGAGGTTCCCCTCTAGGTCTCATTAGTGTACGCTCTTCCAGTATTTTCTTTATTGTTAAAAGATCATGGGAGGATCCCAGGGCAACAAATACTTCTTAGAGGAGCATCTCTGTGTTTGAGTCATTGCCATAGAAACATTTGTAAAGGGGAGGAGTTGGTAAGATGACCACGCCCCCTTTGTGGGGCGCCAGAATAATTTCTGCACCCAGGCGCCTGTGACCCTAGGATCGGCCCTGGGCAGAGGGATTATGGGTTATGGTTATGCAGCATCTCAGACACGCATTATTGTATGCTGCAATGCATATGTGTCAGCGTTTTGTTGCCTCAGTATGTTTGGGTGCCATTTAAAATGATTAGGGGATGCAGTCCACATCAGGTACTGGCACTCTGTTTGTGCCAGTCGACCAACTTTATTTTGTTTATTTTTTCCTTATAATGTTACACAGTGCAGTCAAACAGTACTATAGCATTATAGGCATTGCAGTGACATCGGCTGTTAAAAGCCAGGTCTGACCAGTTGTTATGGTAATCAGAAATATAGCAGCATAGAAACGCTCCAAGGCTTGGTTGGCTCATTCTGCAGCCCCATTGGACTGCGGGTGATACAGAGAGGAGAAGGAAAGCTGAATTCCTAACTGTGCACAAAATGGCTACCCCTGACAGAGATGATAACCTTGGGTAGCCCATTTAACCGAAAGTTCTCCCGAGCAAAAATGGATGCCAGTTGCTTGGATGTAGCCAAATTCTTCAGTGGAATACAATGTGACATTTTCGAGAACCGATCAACCACTAAGTATAACTGTGTTGCCCTGGGAGTTGGGTAACTCCACAATAAAATCAATAGACAGGTGGGTCCAAGGCCTCTCTCCATTGGGTATGGGTTGTAAAAGGCCCATTGGAAGGTGTTGTGGTGTCTTACTCTGTGCACACACGGAACAAGCGGCTACAAAGTTACATAAGCACAGAGACTAGGCCACCAGAATTGTGGAGTGTAACGGAACCCCTAATGGGACAGGGGTTAAAGCCGTTTAGGATATTCCATTCCCACACACAAGGCAGCTATGGACACACCACAATCCGGCGAACATGACCCATACAAATTCCCCCATTAACGAGACACACAGCTCTGTTTGAGGTTCAACAGGAAAGAGACCCTTTATTGAGAAATACAGCTATTATATATATGTTAGGATACTGCAGTAACCAAATGAACAATGACCCAACTCCACCCACAACATCATACAATGCTTACCTAATGAGCCCCAATACACATCTTTTAGTAGACATCCTGACTCCGGCTCTGACCTAATTTACATGAACTAATTATCTACAGCTGATGATTCATACACCTGACCTTTAGGCTGTCTGTTAACTTACAATACACACATTATCATCAATTGACCGTCACACAATACAGGGTCAATTCGAACAAGCCACAATGAAAGATCCTCAGAATTCATCCTAGATTCATTTACATCACACCAGACAGACAGGTGGGCTGGAGTTGATGACATTAACACCTACCAGTATGTGTCCCCACATTATGAATGAGTCACTCTTTCAATTAACCTGTTGAGTTCAGAATCAACAAACAGCAACCAGTTCTCCACAGATATCCTGGAATATATTGTGGATAACAATTAAATTATAGTCCCATCTCGGGTAGTCCAAGATACTGTATATTCTGACTGTCCATTATTTTCTGGCTCATGCTTTCTAAGAGCTTCTGGATTCAACGGGCCCTCCCGTTACATGGAGAAATAGCCCAAATGATTTGACTCTTCCCTGGGTGGCCAGCCGCCTTGGGAGAATGGTAAATCTGGAGCAAAGCAGTGCAGAGATTCTCAGGGACAAAGCAGCGGTCACCAGATTTCATGGGAGGAGACTACATCTGAGCGGCACAAATTCTGTCACCCAAAGGGGAGGCGAGACTGGTGTGTACAGTAGCCAGAATGCGATCTGGAGGTATTACAGGAACATGCAATTATTTAGGAATATACATTTATTGCATATATTTGGTGGAGTTTCCTAAATACTAGATCACTGTAGTTCTCGAATAACTTGGACTCATTTATTGTTTATTGGCTTGCGCTGCACTGTTTCTTTATATATTTTTATACTTTCGGATTTTGTGAATGTCCTTTGGTGTACAGCTAGCATTCCGGTGGATGTAAACTTTAAGTTTTTTTTTCACTTATATACATATGTTTTTTTTTTATTTTTAATTATTTTATCCTCATATATAGTTTAGAAGCGGGGTGAGGGGGCGAAAATAATTTGGGGGGCCATTTGCAGCTTTGCGGGGCCCTAATCGGCATGCATAGTGAGCCTATAAGGAGGATCGGCCCTGACAAGACCCTTTTGGCCCTATATACTTTGAACAGCAGTAAACAGGCGGTGAAAACAAGACAAAGACTGCAAGGACAAAGAGCCACATGCAAAGTATTGCATCAAAAATTGTTATTAGATGCCCCTGTTAAACAGGGGCAGAAAAATTGGGCCTTAGGCATAACACAACACTGCAACCCCTCACAGATACTGTAATTGGGGCGCATCAACGAGCCACATGCAAAGTATTGCATCAAAAATTGTATTAGGCAGAAAAATTGGGCCTAAGGCACAACAAAACACTGCAACCCCTCACAGATACTGTAATTGGAGTGCAACAAAAAGCCACATGCAAAGTATTGCATCAAACATTGTTAATATACGCCCCTGTTAAACAGGGGCAGAAAAATTGGGCCTTAGGCACAACACAACACTGCAACCCCTCACAAATACTGTAATTGGAGCGCAACAAAGAGCCACATGCAAAGTATTGCATCAAATATTGTTATTAGACTCCCCTGTTAAACAGGGACAGACAAATTGGGCCTTAGGCACTGGTGGCAGAGCCCAGAAACAAAATGTTCTTACTAGCTATCAGAAAGATCAGTGAGGAGGAAAAGGATATTCAGTCAGCAGCATAACAGGACAGTCACTCAGCATAAGCAGTCTCCAAGGGATCTGACATTTCAAAAAAATTATTCAGTTACATTAGCATTGAGTGCTTGGTAGCTGGTGTTGATCCAAGCCTGATTCAGTTTTATGAAGGTCAGTCGATCGACAGTCGGTGGAGAGGCGCACCCTGTGATCGGTCACAAAGCCTCCAGCAGCACTGAATGTGCGTTCTGAAAGAACGCTGGATACAGGGCAAGCCAGTAGCTCAATTGCGTACTGTGCAAGCTCTGGCCAGTGATCCATCCTCAAGACCCAGTAAGACAGAGGATTTTCGGAGAGGAAGGTGTCCAAGTCTGATCTTGCCCCTAGGTATTCACGTACCATGTAAACCAGACGCTGGCGATGGTTGCCGGAACCGGTCATACCTTGGGGCTGCGGACTAAAAAATTGTCTGAACGCATTGTTCAGACGACCACCTTCTCCACCGCTCCTTCTGCGACTCAGCGAATCCTCAGCAACACATTGTCCAGGACCAGGATTTGGTAATCCCCCAGGTTCTGGGAACGCGTTGCACAGACCCTTCTGCAAGGCCTCCCGAAGATGTTTCATCTTCTGCTCCCTCTGTGACGGCAAGATAAGCTCCGCAACCTTACTCTTGTAACGTGGATCAAGGAGAGTTGCCATCCAGTAATGATCCTTCTCCTTGATACCACGAACACAAGGATCCTTACGCAGGCTTTGCAGGATCAGGAAGGCCATGCAACATAGGTTTGCTGAAGCATTCGGGGCACAGTCCTCTGGGTCACTGAGGACGACAGGATCCGCAGCCACCTCATCCCAGCCACGTAAAAGTCCATGGGTTCCTTGGGACTGTAAGTGATCCCTTAAGGACTGCTGCTGCTGCTGAGTGCTAGGCTCCACCTCCATGCTGCTGATACAATCATCCTCCTCCTCCTCCACCTCGTCCTCCTCATCCTCTTCCCGTGTGCTAGGCGGGCATGCAGGACTACTGTCTGGATAAAGGGGGCCTTGAGAGGTAAGGAAGTCCTCCTCTTCCTCCCTCTGTTGTGCCGCAAGGGCCCTGTCCATTATTCCACGTAGGGTGTGCTCCAACATGTGAATAAGAGGGACAGTCTCACTGATGCATGCACTGTCACTGCTCACCATCCTCGTGGCCTCCTCAAATGGTGACAGGACAGTGCATGCATCCCTGATCAAGGCCCACTGGCGTGGGGAAAAAACCCAAGCTCCCCAGACGCAGTTCTGCTGCCATATTGGCACAAGTACTCATTGATGGCCCTCTGCTGCATGTGCAGCTGCTGCAGCATGGCCAATGTAGAGTTCCATCTGGTGGGCATGTCACAGATTAGGCGGTTCTTGGGGAGGTTGTATTCCCTTTGGAGGTCTGTCAGCCGAGCAGTGGCATTATATGACCTTCGGAAATGCACACAGACTTTCCTGGCCTGCCTCAGGACATCCTGTAAGCCTGGGTACCTGCCCAAAAACCGCTGCACCACCAAATTCAGAACATGAGCAAAACAGGGCACATGGGTCAGTTGTCCCTGTCGCAAGGCAGAGAGGAGGTTGGTGCCATTGTCGCTAACCACCGTTCCTGGCTTAAGCTGGTGTGGTGTCAACCACTTCTGAGCCTGCCCCTGTAGAGCTGACAGAACCTCTGCCCCATTGTGGCTCCTGTCTCCCAAGCACAACAGCTCTAGCACCGCATGGCATCTCTTGCCCTACATTCCTGCTTAGCCCCTCGTACGCCTACGGAGCACGGCTGGCTCCGAGGAAACATCACCACAGGAAGAGGCCACAGAGGAAGAAGAGGAGGGGGTGGAGGAGAGAGGTGTGTCACAACCAGTAGTAGTGTTTTGGAGGCGTGGTGGCGGAACAACCTCCAACACTACTGTACCTTGCCCTGCGTCCTTCCCAGCTGCCAGCAGAGTCACCCAATGCACCGTGAAAGAGAGGCAACGTCCCTGCCCATGCCTGCTGGACCATGAGTCAACGGTAAGATGCACCTTACCACTGACCGCCATGTCCAGCGAGGCATGGACATTGCCTTCCACATGGCGGTAGAGAGCCGGAATCGCCTTCCGTGAGGAAAAGTGGCGTTTGGGGACTTGCCACTGAGCACATTCCACAAACTCACGGAAGGGAGCAGAATCTATCAACTGAAAAGGCAGCAGTTGAAGTGCTAGCAATTTTGCTAAGCTAGCATTCATGCTGGGCATGTGGATGGCTGGGAGAGTACTTCTTTCGGCGCTGCAGCAGGGAAATTTGTCTGGTACCATCAGTAGATTGCCCGCATGTACTTCTAGGTTGTGACACACCTATTTCTACACCTTCAGTCCTATCAGTGCAGGCTTCAGAGAGGACTGAGGGTCTATTGGGGTTTGAGGTCCCAGCTGATGAGGGGGGCAAGGAGAGGTCTGCTTTGTTCTTTGGTGTGGGTCTTTCTGGTATGCTTGCCAACGAACTGCATGGCAGGTCGACATATGTCTGGTCAAGCACGTGGTGCCCAAGTGGGTGATGTTTTGGTCACGCGAGATACGCTTGAGACATATGTTGCAAATAGCAACGGTGCAATCTGATGCAGTAACGTTGAGACACAGCAGCGCCCTGCACAGGCGTAGCTCTGCGATGTAATGCAGTTGGTGTGCTGCCCTTAAGCTGGCCCCTGGAGGGGGAGATGTGCCTGTGCCTCGTCGTCCTCCTCCCTCCTATCAGGCACCCAAATAGAGTCAGTGACCTCATCATCCCCTCCCTCCTCATCACTGTCGAAAACCTGGCAGTATGCTCCAGCTGGGGGAACATCACTGCCAGATTGCTGTCCCTCTCGGGCACCCCCTCTCTCTGGGCTCACATTAATGCCTTCCTCTATCTGTGTTCCATCATCGGAGCCTTCAAAACGCTGTGCATCTTCATGCAGCATGTACCCAACACTGTGTTGAAACAGTTCGGGGGACTCCTCAGGAGGACATGGTGGGACTAGGGAAGGATTGTGTGATGCCATTGTGCAGAGGGAAGAGGACGCCTTGGCAGCTGCTTTGCCAGACATACTAAGCTCAGCCTAGGTGAGAGAAGATGAGGATGAGGACGGCTTGATCATCCACTCTACTAATTTCTCTGCGTGTTGAGGCTCAACACTGCCAGCTCCCGAAAAGAAGGACAAGCGTGTCAGACGGCCACGTGCTGAAGAGGATGCACCATGTCCACCATCAGCGTTGCCTCTACATGCAGAGCCTGCTTGCCCTCGTGAATCTCTGCCTCTCTTTGTTGTCCTTCCAGACATTGTAATGGCCTGCACAGGACACAATCAGTACACACACCTTGTACCTTTAGGTACAAACTGGAGAGGACAAGTGCAGTAACACCGAGTACGTTTAGGTGCTATTAAACTGGACAAGTACAGTAACACCGAGTAGGTTTAGGTGCTACTACACAGCACAAGTGCGGTAACAGCAACTAGGTTTAAGTGCTATTAAACTGGACAAGTACAGTAACACCGAGTAGGTTTAGGTGCTACTACACAGCACAAGTGCGGTAACAGCAACTAGGTTTAAGTGCTATTAAACTGGACAAGTACAGTAACACCGAGTAGGTTTAGGTGCTACTACACAACACAAGTGCGGTAACAGCAACTAGGTTTAAGTGCTATTAAACTGGACAAGTACAGTAACACTGAGTAGGTTTAGGTGCTACTACACAGCACAAGTGCAGTAACAGCAACTACAGTAGGTTTAAGTGCTATTAAACTGGACAAGTACAGTAACACAGAGTAGGTTTAGGTGCTACTACACAGCACAAGTACGGTAACAACAACTAGGTTTAAGTGCTAATAAACTGGACAAGTACAGTGATGCCGCGTACACACGGACATTTTTTGTGATGAAATAAAACGACATTTTAAAAAACATCATTTAAAATGATCGTGTGTGGGCAAAACGTCGTTTTATGTCTTCTGAAAAACGACCCAAAAAAAAATTCGAACATGCTTCAATTTTTTTGTCGTTTTTCAGAATGTCGTCTTTTGTTTCACAAAATAATGATCGTGTGTGGGCAACACAAAAAGTTATCGTGTGTACACGGCATAACACCGAGTAGGTTTAGGTGCTACTACACAGCACAAGTGCGGTAACATCAACTAGGTTTAAGTGCTATTAAACTGGACAAGGGTTTATTTTATGTTTTGTTTATGCTGTTTTGATGCTTGCACATGTATCCAGCAATATGGAAAAATAAACCATATCATTTGTTTTCAATCATCCTCAACTGTCTTTTTGTATAGTTCAGCATGTAGTGAACCCATCCAGGGGGTCACACACACCCGCTACCAAGTTAATCTCTCGCACATGGTGGAGTGCCGCAGCCAGTTAAAATAAACCCTTGCCCCTTGGGGCGTCTACCTTCCCCACATAGGAACCTACCTATGGAGTCTGGCACAGCCTACTGCTGGACAGACACTGCTGGTCCTACAGCAGAAAACAAAAAAGTCTCTGATATTTCTCACAAAGAAATATCCATCAGCACCTCACCTCTTCAGTAGAGTTTGTGACTGCTCCTTCACTCACAAAGCCTCAGGATGCAGCAATCAGTCATCATCCTTAGGCTATCTTTATAGGGCCTTTAATTGCTTCATTTTGAACAGCTGAAGGCTTCAAGTGCCCCAAACCTCTCTGGCCATCTCTGCAGCTGACGCTTAATAGTAATTGGTGTATTGTCTAAACAAGGCAGAAATATATCTGTGACAACACACACACACACACAGATTTACCTGACTTCCTGTCACAGCAGATATCGCGGTACAATAGCAGATTCTTTTTATTCTACTGGACATGTGCTTTCAGAAAATATATGTGAAAAGTGAAAGGGCGCAACAAATATGAACTAAAGTGCATAAAGTGTCAACAAATGTATAATCAAATGTCCATAATTAAAGCAAATATTTAAAAACATAATGTGATATATAAAACAGCGATTAGTTAGTATCTTCTAGTTTTCCAACACCGTGCCTCCTACAAAGTGCAACGTGCATCAAAGTGCTTCACCCATAGTGCCACACAATTGCGCTCACCAGATTTCCAAGGCCATAAATGACCACAAGGCATATAGGAAAATATTTCCTCAAGGTCCTTCCTCCAAGCCTCTCACAGGCTATGATCAATACTCCCAGAGGTTGATAACACCTGAATCTAATAATCGTAAAACTGCTCTTCATAAGCTCAGGCATATAACACCTATGGTCCCCTTTTTTTATATCCTTTCAATCTGCAAAATGTATGGCTCCAGCGCAATGAGCCACAAGGAGGCAGAGATAGTGTGATACAGTCTTATTTATTAGATAACATCACTTACAAGGCTTAAAATGTGTCAGGTACAGCAGGGTAGTTTCACAGCTTGAAGGAAGGCAGGGGCCAGTCCTGTCACTAGCGAGTGATACAAAACAATGCGGCGTGCGTCTCAGCTGAGTGGAGGCTTGTGTATCAAGTGTGCTGTGCGCTAATCTCTATATGCATTTCACGCTCGTGCGCGCATCATCAGGAAAATCTACTGGTCCTATGCTTTTTAGAAAATATATCTTTAACAAACTATGAAAGCTGCAAGTGAAAAATTAAAACCTAAAGATTTTTATACATATTTTAGTTATTTACATTTTTGCGTATGGACAATTTTCACCATTTCGCTAAAAGGTGTAATATAAAATTTACAAATATTTGTTATTTATTATCTCATTACAGGATATATTTTATATTACATAGGAATTTTGAAAAAACGTGCTGTTTTTATCTGCTAATGATTATTTTAGTGTATTTTTAGCAAAAATATTGGGCCAGATTCAGAGAGCCATTACGCCGGCGTTACAGGAGATGTGCAGCGTATGTCTAAATCTGCGCATGTGTATCGATGCGCCATATCCCCAAAACTATATACGCATGAAATCTAATTTTTTTCGACCGACGCATCCGTGCACGCAAAACTGCGCTAGACACACCATTGATTTGCTAGTCAAATATGCAAATGAGGGAGTTACGGGGATCCACAAAGTAAGTTTGTGCAGCGCAGGCTACGCGCTGTGCACAACAGCTGCGCGTCCTGTCTAAAATTAGTCCATATAAAAGGTGGTTTAAAATTAGACAATCCGTCTACATGTCAGCTAAAGCAACACTGTTAGGGACGAGCTGAGCAGTCACACTTGCAGGACAACAAACTGTATGCCAACATGCCAGGGGCATCCATGCTTATAGCTATACTACTGACTTTAGATGAGCAAAGAAGGAGGAGGGCACGGGAGAGGATTTTTTTTTTCCAAAAACTTTTTATTTGCTTTTATAAACATTACAAAAAAAATATACATACATATATACATCAATACATAACATACATACAAATTACAAACATGATCTCACTATCTTTCAATAACCCTTTAAAACCTTGATGGATATAATAATCTAATCTAATACAATATTCTTATCTGATACAAGCCCCTCACTCTTCACGGGAGAGGATATATCGCACACGCATAGACATCTTTGGCATGAGTGATTCTGAGGTGTCTCGCATCTTTAGATTCACCCCTCATGCCATCATGGAATTAACCACAACCCTGCAGGAGGACATCACCAGCCCAACACATGACACCACCCATGACAGCTACATATACAATCATAGCCCCATCCCCACAGAATTGGAACAGAACATGTATGGGGACAGCTGGCTGGTTGGTGAGTGACATGGGTGGCAGGCATGACTGTCCCCCCCATGATGCTGAAATCACAAGGGGCACATGCACTACTAACATCCTCCTGTCTTATCCCTTCAAGGTGACTCTGCATATGCACTGGGACCCCATCTCATGACTCCTATCTGGAACCCCCCATGGTACCCTGTTGTATTCCCCAAACTTTGTATGCCAGATTATCGGTGCATGTTGCATGCTGCACAACTTCGCAGTGACAATGGGCCTGGAGATTGACATACGTGATGACCTGACCCCCGAACCAGACAATCCCCCCCTAACCGAGGGTACCCCGTCTTCTGAGGGAAGAGCAGCCAGGAGACAGCCCACATTAGGCATCTTTGCACGTTAAACACACACATTAATCATGGCACAATGAGAATGCACGCATGCACACCACTGTGGTCCCTGGATCACACACACCACATCCTCATCACACTAGATTAGCACAAGCCCACCATGCAGGACTTGTGAGCAGCAACACCACGGCTCCAATTATGTCACTGTACATTCATACACCATTCACACAGACCCGAGGATCCTGGGGAACCCTTCTCCACCACAAATGAGGGTGACACCCCTTTTCCGGCAGGAATGTCACCCCCACATTCCAAAATCATTCACAAACAGAACCAAAAAAAAAATTAAAAAAATGACCAGCAAAAAATAAAAATGCCCAGCAAAAATATAATTAAAAAAAAAAAAAAACACAACAAAGAAAACACAGAAAAGACAAAAATCACTCTACAAAACACTATCCAAAACAGTCACCAAATGTGAGCAAAGACATGTCACAAACAAACAAACGCTAATAAACAACAGAACAAAAGCACCTTGCTGTATAGGAAGGGATACAAATGGATGTAGTTTTGCAAAGGAAGGTCGTTTGTCTCTGTCTATTTAAGCTCTCTGCGTAGCTCACTAAGTTGCCCGAGCCTAGTTCAAATCTCACTGATTGCGCTGTGCCGAGTTGTGAGTATGCGCAGAGAGGTGCTGATAATGGTCTGCTTCATGTGCGCATGCGCAATCCGGCCGGCCCTTCATTTGCATGGGGTCACGGCTCATTTCAATGGAACACGCCCACGCCCTTCCCAATTTGAATTACGCCGCCTTACCCCTTGGAAATTACGTTGCATCGGCACAAATTTCTGCGCAAATACTACGAGGATACGGTGATTGCGCCTCTACATTGCGCAGGTCTAACGTAAGGCAGGTGCGCTACTCCGGTCTAAATATATGCCAATGTACCTGAATCTGGCCCATTGTTTTTATAAACATTTGCACAAACATCATTGTGCCCTAAAAATCAGTAGAGCCTTATTTTTATTCTACTGTGATATCATTCAGAAAATATATGGTTTGGGGGGAGGGGTTCTTTTACATACTCTAGAAGCTGTATGGGAAAAATAAAAAAGCAATGGAAAAATTGTAAAAATTATCCAGGCCAGCAAGTGTAAATGTGGAGCACAGGGCCTGGCAGCGAAATGGTTAAATAGACAGATCTGGCCTTGAAATGCCTAGGTACCTTTATCCATGCTGGTCTTTCACGTACCGTTGACCTTAACTTTCCTCCACTCTTACATAGAGTATGCACCCTGTTGGAAGCGTGGCACAGGGAGCTCCATTCCTGGTTTGGGTAGTGCAATATCATTAAAAGGAGTATGCCAACGATGATACCCATAATCTATTTTAAATATGCCCATTCACTCTTCACTGGATTTATCTGGGCACATAAGCATCCAAGGATTAGAAGGTCTTTGCTGACCCAACCTAAGATCTCCGGGGGCCTGGCTGTCCCAGATTTATATTACCAAGCAGCCCATTTGGGACGCTTGCTTGATTGTTCCATGGGGATCTAAAACTTTGGCCGAATTTGGAACAGGCCCAGAGTGGTGCGTCAACGATCTCCCGTCCTCTGTTAAGACATATCCACTTATTGGGCCTAAGACGCTCTCGTGTTATCAACTTTTCTCCAATGGTAAGTTGTCCTCTGTGAAGTCCCCGTTGTTCCCCATTCTGGGTAACCCACGTTTTAACCCGGGTCTGCAGAAAAAAGCATTTAGTACACTGATGGATCTGGGGCTGTATCAAGCCTCTCATTGTTTGTCTTCAGGGACTTGGACTACACTGCAGGCTTTGATAGATTATGCCCGCCCCTACCACCTGGACTTCTGGAGAGCTGTACAAATACGCTACTTCCTAAATACCTTACCCATCCCTAGTACCTTTAAAGGAACACTAAAGGTTTGTTTTTTATTAGATCAATTGATTGCTGTAAGCTATAGCATTTAAATATCACTTACCTTGTTTTTCCTTTTGACCTCCAAAATACAGTAATCCAGGTTTGAAAATGCCATTCACTGTCTCTCCTCCTCTTGCTTTCCACCAGCATCTGAGCCGTTTTGCATGGTGGAAAGCAGAATGTGCTCACCCCCTCCCTATGACTACACAGCCCTGCGTGAAGATGCTCTCTTATCCCTCACAGGCATGGAGGCTAAGCCTAATGGGAATTGTAGTTCCCATTAGGGCGTGATGTAGCAAGAATGAATGCGCACCGCAAACCAGGAAGTCCGTGAGAATAACGATTCAGGAGTGACAGAAGTGAACAGCTCGATTTCAACAGGTATCAAACTAGTTATAATGTAAAACATTACTTTTTACTTTATCAGCTACTGTCAGACTTTAATTTAACCACTTAAGACCCGGACACTTACGCTGCTAAATGACCCAAGGTGTTTTTACAATTCGGCGCTGCGTCGCTTTAACAGACAATTGCGCGGTCGTGCGACGTGGCTCCCAAACAAAATTTGCGTCCTTTTCTTCCCACAAATAGAGCTTTCTTTCGGTGGTATTTGATCGCCTCTGCGATTTTTATTTTTTGCGCTATAAACTAAAATAGAGCGACAATTTTGAAAAAAATCACTATTTTTTTACTATTTGTTATAAAAAAAATCAAATAAACTAAATTTTAGTAAAACATTTAGGCCAAAATTTATTTAGCCACATGTCTTTAGTCAAAAAAAAAATCGTAATAAAAAAAATAGCTACCTAGCGGGAACAGCGACACTAATACAGCGATCAGAAAAATGATCGCTTAGTGACGCTGGCAATAGGGAGTGAAAGGGATAACTAGGGCGGTGATCAGGGGGTTAAAACTTTATTAGGGGGGGTGGGGGGGCTATCCTGAACCTAACACTAACTGTTTTTTACAGTGCCTGTCACACTGACACTAAATGCAGTGATTAAATCACTGCATTCAGTAACACTGTGACAGGGGGGTGGGGGGGGCGATCACAAGGGGTTAATATGCCTATGTGAGTGTGTGTCAGTGTTGTGTTGGTGCACACTTACTTGGCATGTCTTCTCTCATCAGCAGCGCTGGGAAACAGCGCTGCGATGAGAGAAATGATCATTTCCTCCTTCCTGTGTAAACACAGGAGGAGGAAGTGACAGGCTGGGAGCGCGCTCCCATTGGCTGGGAGCGATCGCGGGGGGGGCGGAAAACACGGACATCCGCCCGCTCGTCGGCGATCGCTCCCAGAGCCAGGGGGACCGCCGCACGCCGCGGAGGGGGTCCCGATGGGACCCCCGAACCGCACTAAGGCGAGGACGTAAATTTACGCCCTTGTGCCTGTACGAGCCATGTTGTGGACGTACATAGGCGTGCGGGGGTCCTTAACTGGTTAAGAAACAAATATTTTTTTCTTTACAACCCCTTTAACTGTCATTTGCCCTCATTTAAAGAATACTGTATTGGGGGCGTGGCCTGGAACATAGTTACATAGTTACATAGTTACATAGTTAGTCAGGTTGAAAAAAGACACAAGTCCATCCAGTTCAACCATAAAAAAAATAAAACAAAGTAAAACACAGTACATCCTCCCATACACCCAACTCCATACCCACAGTTGATCCAGAGGAAGGCAAAAAACCCCAGCAGAGCGATGATCCAATTTGCTACCGGAACGGCATGTGAGAGGACGTAGCTCTCACAGCTCCTGACCTCGATCCGGTACCGATCCTCCCTCAGCCAAGCCACAGGTCCACAGAGACTATATGCTGACTCCCGCTGATCCCGGGACCTCGGGGGAACCTCCGCCAGCTCTCTGGACTCCACGAGGCGCTGACAGGATGAAGGAGCACAGATCCAAGCAGCAGAAGCAACCGAAGTCTCAGGGTAAGGAGGCCCGGAACGACATGCTATACTACGCTCAGAAGCTGAATGGGCTAGCGGGGGCAGATACCGGTGGACACCCCAAGCACGGTGACTTTGACTTGAATGAGACACAGGCCCTGGCGGCCATCTTTACTGAACAAAGTGATGGTGAGACTGATTTGCCTAACTTGGGGGCCCGGGGCCCAGGGGATGCTGCTGCACCTACGGCTGCCCAACCCACACTGGCTGACATACTGAGGGCTGTTAATTTGGGCAATGCTTCAGTTAATACTGTGAGGGAAGAACTGTCATTGCTGCGACAGGACTTTCAGAAAATGAGAGAGCGCACCACGGCTGTGGAAAGCAGGGTGAGTGAGATATAGGACCGCATGGCCCCCATAGAACGGGAGGCCAAAGCAGCATATCAACTGGCGAGGGAGGCCACTGACAGGGCTGAAGATTTTGAAAATCGCCTCAGGAGGAATAACGTGCGCAATGTTGGTCTCCCCGAGAAGGTGGAGGGCAGGGACCCCACTGCCTACGTGGAGGGGTGGTTGTTGGACATATTTGGGAAGAACTCGTTCTCCCCCCTCTTTGCAATTGAGCGTGCCCACCGAGTTCCAGCTCGCCCTCCCCAGCCGGGGGGGCCGCCCAGGCCGATGCTGGCGAGAATACTGCATTACAGGGATAGAGAAACAGTGCTGCGCCTGGCAAGAGAAAGAGCTAACATACAACATAATTGGGCCAAAGTGTCCTTCTATCCTGACTTCTCGGCGGAGGTACAGAGACGCAGAGCTAAGTTCATTGACGTGAAACGCAGGCTCCGACAGCTGCAACTATCATACGCCATGTTGTACCCGGCTAAACTGCGAGTGATTGTGGAAGGGCAGGCGCAGTTCTTTGAATCCGCGAAAGACGCTGCTACATGGCTAGACCGGAATGAGCAACCCCTGAGATGCCTGCTACGAGAAGGAGCGGAGGAAGGATAGTACTGCCCAGGCCCCGACCCGCCAGCAAGATGTAAGAAATCACGGTTTGGGAAAGAAGTCTAATCTTGTGTTATGTTTATTCAGGTAACCTCTGCCTGAGGGACATTATATTGCTATGGTTTAAGACGAGAGCTTCAGCAATCTTCAACGGCGAATCGAATACACCTGACTTGTTCTGGCTTCCGGAGTTTGATAGGAATGCCTTATGCTGCCCCCGCTCTGTTGGCAGGGTCTAGAGCTACAGAGTTGATGCGGGCTGCGGTTTGCGCCCTTTTTCCCTTTTTTTTCTGTTACTTTTCTTTGTTCAAATTTTTGAAAGGTGGCTCTTCAGCACGGCTATTGCCACAGTCAGCATGGGCAACGCAAACAACTGGTGGATGATTCACCACTTCTTGCTACCACTGGTTCCTGGACCCTTACAGCTAATGGAGGTACACTTGCTTGTCACTAACTTTTGCTTTCCAACATGACAGAGGTACCCATAGTGTCGTGGAACGTGAGAGGACTTCACTCCCCACTTAAGAGAACAATGATAAGTATGTGTCTTAAAAAAATTTGTTTTCAGGAAACGCACCTCACGGTGGACACTATTTTCTGCTTGCGGTACAATTAGGTGAATAGCGCCTACCACTCCACTCACACCTCATATTCCAGGGGTGTGAGTGTCCTGGTGCATGGCTCCCTGGATTTTCAAGAACTGGACAATAGCATTGACCCTGAGGGGCGATATGTATTTCTTTACTGCAGGTTGGGGGAGATGACGTGTATTCTTGCTTGTGTGTATATACCGCCCCCGTTTGCGGCGACGGTGCTGCGGGCGCTGATTGCCTACTTGGATGGCAAGCCTGAGGTGCCGCTGCTGGTAATTGGGGACTTTAATTGCTGCCTGGACCCTGCGCTGGATAGACACCCGGCCACACGAGCCACTGCCCTCTCCAGGGGTACACCCCTGGCGCGGTTGTTGCAAGAGGTGGGCTGGGTGGATGTCTGGCGACAGCGGAATCCGGGAACTAAGCAATATTCTTGCTTTTCTAAATCGCATGGCAGTTTGTCCAGGATTGATCTGGGGGTGGGAAACGCACACGTGCTCCCGTATGTCTCCAAAATGGAGTACAGACCTCGCAGTGTGTCGGATCATTCCTCATTGATAGTGCATTTGTTGACCTCTCAGCCCACTGAGCTCCTTAGGGCCCCCTGGAAGTTCAATGCCTTTTGGTTAAAACTATTTGAGTCCCCTGAGACCATAGAGGATAGTATACGTAGGTTTTTCAATGCTCAGGATCCGCAGGGTTCCTGTATACAGCAATGGGAGGATTTCAAAGGGTTCCTTAGAAGGACTTTGGTCACAGAAATTAACAAGGTTAAGAAGGCCTCATCTGCTTTTGTGCTGGAGCTGGAGGAAAGGGTGGAGGTTCTGGAGGGGCAGTTTGTCCTGGACCCCTCTGATTCGGCCAGGGAGGAATGGCAGGCTGCTCAATCTGCCTATGAGCGGGTGCTCTCCTCTAAGGCCGAAAAGAATTGGTTCTTCTCCAGGCAGGCATTTTTTGAGGAGGGGGGAGAAAACGGGGCGTATGCTTGCGTGCATAGCGAATTCTCAGCAGAGGTCCCCGGCTATAGGAGCCATAAAATCCAAAGCTGGGCCCATTGTCAGCACACCCGAACTTATTATGAAGGAACTGGCGGGGTTCTACAAAGAATTGTACCGCCCTGGCGCAGCCTATGCGGCGGCGGACCTGGAGCAATACTTGGGTAGGCTGGCGTTCCCTAGATTGACGGCAGAGTAAAAGGCGGGGTTGGATGCACCCCTTACAGTGGAGGAACTACAAGAAGCAGTGGGACTCTTTCCTAATTGTAAGGCCCCGGGGGAAGATGGGATTCCCATGGAAGTTTATAAACAGCACGCGGAGGTTTTGTTGCCAAGGCTGCTCCGGGTGTTTAATGCGGCCCTGGGGGATGGAGCACTTCCGCCCTCCATGGCAAAGGCCAATATTGTTTTGCTTCTTAAACCGGGCAAAGACCCGGTTGAGCCAGGCTCCTACAGACCAATCTCGCTGTTGCAATGTGACGTAAAAATCCTAGCGAAGGTGTTGGCGCTTAGAATGAATACTATCATAACGTCACTGATACACGGAGATCAGGCGGGGTTTATGCCGAATAAGTCCACTGCCATTAACATCAGAAGGTTATTTCTAAACATGCAGTCTAACGCAGATAATGTAGGGAGCAGGGCCTTGCTTTCCTTAGATGCTGCCAAGGCATTTGACAGCATTGACTGGAAATATATGTGGGAGGTGCTGTCGCGATTCGGGTTTGGTGATAGGTACATAGCATTGGTCCGACTGCTTTACAGTCGCCCGGAGGCCGCCATCAGGGCCTTTGGGTGTCTGTCGCAGGGCTTTGCGCTGGGGAGGGGGACGAGGCAAGGATGCCCGTTGTCCCCTCTCCTCTTTGCGTTAGCCATTGAACCCCTCGCCATGGAGATTAGGGCCAATCCGGGTATAGTCGGGTTTTGCTATGGCCCCCTGCAGGAGAAGGTGATGCTTAACGCGGACGATACCTTGCTTATGCTGGGAGATACTGACACGTCTCTGCGGGAAGCCATGGCAACTATTGTGGGGTTTGGGGGGTACTCGGGCCTACAGATTAACTGGGCGAAATCGGCCCTGTTGCTGCTAGACGGGGGTGCAACGCAAACGGTGACGTCTTCCTGCCCCATACCAGTCACGACATCCTTTAAATACCTTGGTATTTATGTAACGGCCAACCCCAGGGATTTTAGCCATTTGAATATATCCCCCCTGCTCCAGAGGTTTCGGGAACGGGTCAAATCATGGAATAATCTTCGTATCTCGGTGGCGGGTAAGGTGAACCTAGTGAAGATGATTTTAATGCCGCAGCTGCTTTACTGTCTTCACAACGCCCCTGTGGTAATTCCTCTTAAAATCTTTAGAATAGTAAACTATCTTCCAGTCCCTGATCTGGAAAAACAAGACGCCCAGAATTAAACTTAAACATCTACAGAGACCCAAGGACAGTGGCGGGCTGGCGTTGCCCAACCCGTGGCTGTATTATCTTGCAGCGCAGCTGCAACACCTGGTGGGGTGCTTCGGGGGGGAACTGGCTGGTTCCTCAGGTGCACTGATGCTCCACACGGTGGGGGATGGACCCATCCCTGTGGCACTGGAGGCCCTAGCCTTCGCCAAGCCCAACAAGAATTACCCTATGTACAATCTTATACAAAAAGTGTGGAACAAGTGTAAATATATTCAGCATGCTGACGGATATACTGACTACAGCCCCCTTTGGCATAATGATACTTACACAGAACTGGCCAAATTACAGATCGGGGCTGGGTGGAAAGGCCATGGGATCACACACATTAAACATGTATTTAGGAATGGGAGGCTCAGGCCATTTGCTGACTTACAGGCGGAATATGGACTCCCGCCCTCGATGCTTTTTCAGTATATACAGCTCCAGCACGCAGTAAGAGCCCAGAGTAGGTCCTCTGAGTGGCATTTGTCGCCAACCCCGGTGTTCAATCTTCTGGGTGAGGCTGTGATCTCGAAGGGATTTATTTCTCAATGTTATGCCATCCCGCTACAACACTTCCTGGGGCAGCATCCAGTCATGGTAAGGGAAAAGTGGGAGAGGGACGTGGGGTCACTGGATGGAGAACAGTGGGAGGAGATATTTCAGGGGGTGAGCTCCTGCTCATTGAATGTGGCTCAGCGACTAACCCAGCTATATATTATTTTCAGGGTGTACTATACACCACGTAGGCTGCAACTGATGGGGATGCAAACAGATGACATGTGCCCTAGATGCAAGAGAGATCATGGCGATCTCATACATCTTTTGTGGAGGTGTCCCAAACTGCACAAGTACTGGACTGAGGTGGTGAGCACTGTCAACTCTGTATTTGGGCTATCCATGCTTGTGGACCCCAGAGTCTGTCTACTGGGTGTGTTGGAGGAATATGTGGCGGAGGTGTACACAAGGGAGGTGGTGCACAGGGTGCTATTTCAGGCCAGGAAGCTGATTATGATACACTGGAAATCTGAGACCCCTCCGACCTTAAAGGAGTGGATTGATAGGACAGGTGAAATGATACGCATTTATCAACACAGGGGCAGCAACCGTAAATATGAGAGCCTTTGGGCTCCATGGCTGGATACACCGGGGCTTTCACCGGTGGACCTAGTCATGGACAGACTGTTGGGATTAAATGTGGGATGAGTGCATAAATGTGGGGTAATGTGTATTTTGGTGGGAGAGAAGACAGCCCGGGGATTATAATGGCATGTTGCGTTTACCTTATGAGAAGTGTAATCTTGGTTTTGAAGTGCAATGCTGACTGTCCTATGTTGTATAACACCTTTTCTTTAATAAAAACCTTTTTGTTGGATAAAAAAAAAAAAAAAGAATACTGTATTGAGCGAGGTCCACTTTCACATACCCTTTTGACAATGTATTCCCTACCGATTTCACACCTGGGGGACTTTCCGCTGCTCTTCCTGCTAAAATGAGATTTGGACCTAGGTAGGACATTCTCTACAGTGCAATGAACCAACATAACACACTTTGCCTTAAAATCTTTAATTTGCACGAAAGTGCAGGAAACAAACTTCAATATTTTTACCCCATGGCATCATACCTCATTTCTCCTCCACAGATGCTTGCTGAACACTTCTGACTGATGCTGACACTGTCAGGTGGAGTGTGTGACATTACTACACACTTTATGGTCTTGCTTTAAACTGGAGAGTTTTTGGAAAGCGGCCTGGAATATTACCCAAAAGTCAACCGGTCTTCTCATGATAGCTTAGTTTTTTGCCCTCTGGGGTCTCTTCCTATATTCCCTTTGTTGGGCTAGGGTAACTTTTATTGTCCTATTGATACATCTCAGTAACCTTGATGGACAACTTTGGTCCAATTCTTGTTTCTTTTGGTATGTGTCTATTGTTCTGATGCTTTGTTACCAATATACAGTATTTACTATGTATGCCTTGCCTTCTTAAATAAAAAAAAAAAATGAAAAAGGAAAAAAAAAGAAGAAGAAGAGGGATTACATTACACAGCTAGATACTGAAATAAAAATAGTCAAAAAGATAAACTTGTATCATATAAAGAAGATCAGAAATACCTTACACTTTCTACTAACCTTTAAAAAAAAATGGAAAAGGAAGCGCAAGAACAAAAGAAATTAAAAAAAGAAACATATATATTCGATATGCATGAGATTACAAACCAGACAGTTTTTTAGCTGGCAAAAACAGAATGAGAAAAATGAGAGAAGAGATAAGAGAAGCACACACAACATAGGAATAGAAAAGGAAAAGAGGATTTCAGGAGAAATTACAGTAGATCTCCCAGGGTGGTAGATCTTTTAAAACCCCAATTGAAAGAAGGGAGGGGAAAAGGTGTGTTTCACCTTCTTTTACAAGGGATGTTTACATTCCTTGTAATAGGAATAAAAGTGACCCTTTAAAAAAAAACTGTAAAAATAAATAAAAGTAAAATAAATAAGAAAACTATATATTTTTTTTTAAAGGGCCCTGCATATAAAAACGGTGTTCAAACTGCACAAGTGAGGTATCGCCACAATTGTTAGAGCAAGAGCAATAATTCTAGTCCTAGGCCGCGTACACACGGGGAGACATGTCCGCTGAAACATGTCCGACGGACCGTTTCCAGCAAACATGTCTCCTCGGATTTTGGTCCGATGGCGTGTACACACCATCGGACAAAAATCCCCTCAGACGCGGCGACGTTGGCGCTGCCACATCACCACTCCAGGAAGTAAAATACTTCCAATGGATTTGACGCATGCAGGAGATTTATGTCCGCTGGTTAGGCGTACTAACCAGCGGACAAATTTCAAAGCATGCTTTGAAATTTGTCCGCTGGAAAAACCTGTTCGCTAGGTCGTATACACGATCGTATATGTTCGGTGAAACTGGTCTGCGGACCAGTTTTAGCGGACATGTTCGATCGTGTGTACACGGCCTTAGACCTCCTCTGTAACTCAAAAGATGCAACCTATAGAATTTTTTAAACGTCGCCTATGGACATTAAGGGTAAAAGTTTGACGCCATTCCACGAGCGGGCGCAATTTTGAAGCGCGACATGTTGAGTATCATTTTACTCGGCGCAAGATTATCTTTCACAATATAAAAAAAAATGGGCTAACTTTACTGTTGTCTTATTTTTTTCCCAAAAAAGTGCGCTTGTAAGACCACTGCGCAAATACGGTGCGACAAAAAGTATTGCAATGACCACCATTTTATTATCTAGGGTGTTGGAAAATATATATATATATATATTTATATAATGTTTGGGGGTTTTAATAATTTTCTAGAAAAAAAAATCTGTTTTAAACTTGTAAACACTGAGTCTGAAAAACAGGCTCGGTCCTTAAGTGGTTAACCCTTTCACGCCGATATATGTCGTCAGAATGGCATGGCTGTGTACATCCACGTACCTGTACGTGGCCCTTTAAGCCCAGCCGTGGGGTCGCGGGCGCGTGCACGCGACACGGTCCAAAGCTCCGCGACAGGGACCGCGGACCCGATCGCCGCTGGAGTCCGGCAATCGGTCCCTGGAGCTTAAGAACGGGGAGAGCCGTCTGTAAACACGGCTTCCCCGTTCTTCACTGTGGCGGTCGCATTGATTGTGTGTTCCCTTACATAGGGAATCACAATCAATGACGTCACACCTACAGCCACACCCCCTACAGTTAGTAACGCAAATGAGGTCACACATAACCCCTTCAACGCTCCCTAGTGGTTAACTCCCAAACAGCAATTGTCATTTTCACAATAAACAATGCATTTTAAATGCATTTTTTGCTGTGAAAATGACAATGGTCCCAAAAATGTGTCAAAATTGTCCAAAGTGTCCGCCATAATGTTTGCAGTCACAAAAAAAAAAACGCTGATCGCCGCTATTAATAGTAAATTTTTATTTTTTTTATATAAAAATGCAATAAAACTATCCCCTATTTTGTAAACGCTATAAATTTTGCACAAACAAACCGATAAATGCTTATTGCGTTTTTTTTTTTTAACCAAAAATAGGTAGAATAATACGGATCGGCCTAAACTGAGGGGAAAAAAAATGTTTTTTTTTAAATATATTTTTGGGGGATATTTATTATAGCAAAAAGTAAAAAATATTGCATTTTTTTCAAAATTGTCGTTCTATTTTTAGTTATAACGCAAAAAATAAAAACCGAAGAGGTGATCAAATACCACCAAAAGAAAGCTCCATTTGTGGGGAAAAAAGCACACCAATTTTGTTTGGGAGCCACGTTGCACGACCGTGCAATTGTCAGTTAAAGCGACGCAGTGTCTAATCGCAAAACCTGGCCGGGTCCTTTAGCTGCCTAAAGGTCCGTGTCTTAAGTGGTTAAACTACTTAAGGACTGGGCCTATTTTTCAGACTTGGGGCCAGATTCACAGAGCCCTTACTCCTGTCTAACTAGTGTTAGACTGGAGTAATTTCAAATTACGCGCGTTTTTTAGCTAGTCGAAAACCTCAAACCATGAATAGACGGCTGCGGGCTTCAATTCGACTGGATTACGTGTTCGTACGCCTTCGGTACTACGCTGCAATAAAATTGCGGCCACTGGGTGGACTTCCCGTCGTTTTCCGCGTCGGGGTATGCAAATGAGCTTTTGCCGGCGATCCCAGAAATTACGCAATCGCAATCTCTTACGGCACCTTTAGTCATCTTTTTTTTACGTAGCACTATACCAGCTTTTTGCTGCTCTAATATTAGACAGCCCATGTTAAGTATGGCCGTCGTTCCCGCATCGAATTTCTACGTTTTCCGACGTCCTTTATTATTTTTACGTAAGTCGTCCGGGAATAGGAATGTTCGTAAACGCCGCTACTCAAACAACGAATGACATAACGACGTGATTTCGCGCAATGCACGGCGGGAAATTTCTGAACGGAGCATGCGCAGTTCGATCGCCGCGGGGACGCGCTTAATTTAAATGCTTCACGCCCCCGAATCGCGTATTTCGATTACGCGGCGAGAAATAGACTACACCGCCGTAGTGTACGGGCAAAAATCTACCAGGATTCAGTGTAGAGCCTGGTGAAATACGGCAGCGTAGAGTATTTCGATTACGCAGCGCAATATTAAGTGTATCTGAATCTGGCCCTTGGTGTTTACAAGTTAAAATATAATTTTTTGGGCTAGAAAAATACTTAGAACTCCCAAACATTAGATATATATTTTTTCAGACATCCTAGAGAATAAAATGGCAGTCGTTGCAATACTTTATGTCACAGTATATTTGCGCAGCGGTCTTACAAGCGCATTATTTTGGGAATTTTTTTTTTTTTTTTTTTAAAATCAATAGGAGAACAGTAAATTTAGCCCATTTTATTTTATATTGTAAAATATAAGGTTACGCTGAGTAAATTGATACCCAACAGGTCAAACTTCAAAATTGCGCCCTTAAAAATCTCCATAGGTGACGTTTAAAAATGTCTACAAGTTACCAGTTTTGAGTTAAGAGGATTTTTAGTGCTAGCATTATTGCTCTCGTTCTAATGATCGTGGTGATACCTCACATGTGTGGTTTCAATGCCACTTACAGTACGTATGCTTATGGGTGCTTTCTTTTTTATTTATTTTTTACTTCTTCTTTATTTTACTTTTTATTTTGACACAGTCCCTTTAAAACAAAAAGGGTCACTTCTATTTATATTACAACTAATGTAAACATCCCTTGTAATAGAAAAAAAAAGCATGACAGGACCTTTTAAATGTGAGATCTGGGGTCAAAAACACCTCAGAGCTGACATTTACACAAAAATACAATGTAAAAAAAAAAAAAAAAAAATTAAAGGTCTATTTTTTGCAAAATAAATCCCCTTTTAAGACCATTGTGCTGAAGTGATGCTAAATGTCGCTTCCCCCATTCAATGGTGTGAAGCCGCATAGGGGCCATCTTTCCCTCCCTCGGATCCATCTCTGTCAGGGAAGAGGACCCAATTATCTCCGCCACTACCAGTAGGTCTGGTAAGTGGCGAAAACCACCGGGAGGATCAGCCAGAGAGACCAATTTTATCTGAAAGAGGACTGTCCGCTGATGAAGAAAATACCGGGGTTATGGCAGCTATCTGTTGCCATAACAATGGTATTCCTCTTCAAACAGCTAACATAAAACAACAGCGGGTCCCATAAGTGACCCATAAATAAATGGACCCATAAGTGATGGAACTGTACCCATAACAACTTGATAAAAAATATGTTCTTTAGCAAGGAACAATTCCAACTGATTAATTATGCTACCAAAATAGTGTGTGCTGTAAATTTCCTTCAACATTGTTCCTGTTTTTTTCTTGCTAGAGGCTGCCATTTTGCCTAAGCCCAGAGCCCCCTGAACAGCAGTAAATCATAAAGTGGCACGAAACCCATCAATTTAACAGTTTAACCACTTCAGCCCCAAAAGGATTTGCCACCTTAATGACCAGAGCATTTTTTGCGATACGGCACTGCGTCGCTTTAACTGACAATTGTGCGGTAATGTGACGCAGGAACCCAAACAAAAGCGACGTCAATTTTCCCCTCAAATAGAGTTTTTTTTGGTGGTATTTGATCACCTCTGGGGGTTTTATCTTTTGTGCTATGAACAAAAAAAGACCGCCAATTTAAAAAAATATATATTTTTTTTTACTTTCTGCTACAATACATATCCAAAATAAAAATAAAAAAATAAACATTTATTCATCAATTTAGGCCGATATATATTCTTCTACATATTTGTGTTAAAAATAATTATTAGCAGGACTGTAATCTTGCGACAGACAATTCTGACCCCAAATTAAATTTTTAAGGGACCAGTGAAATTACTACATTGATCAGTTGCAGATGAGTGGGTGTGTGTGAGTGAGAAACTTGTATAAGCGCACATGTGAACTAAAGCCCCTCTGGCCGCTCGTTGTCCATTTCACCTTTGTCCTTAGAATAGATGGGTTTTGATCCTTCTCTTAAAGGCCAAGTGGTTCTCCTCCAACCGCATGCTGGTTGGTAAAGCGTTCCATAGTCCGGGGCCTTGGAATGCAAATTTATCTCCTTTGGACTTGTATCTGGCTTTGGGAATCTGCAGTAGATTTTGGTTTGTGGATCGCAGAAGGCGATTGGGGTTGTGAGCTTTTATTTTTTTTGCATACATATTGGGGGGCATTTCCTTGAATACACTTATGCGTCAGACAGAGTGTTTGAAAAAAATTCTGTCTTTTACTGGCAACCAGTGAAGGGTTCTCAGCGAGAGTGAGATTGATTCCCATGTTTTTTTCCCAGTAACCAGTCTAGCGGCTGTATTTTGAACGACTTGCAGCCGAGAGATTTGGTACTTTGCGAGTCCAAGTTAGAGGGCATTTGCATAGTCAAGTCAGGAGTTGATAATTGTTCCCACCATGACTGCTATGTCTTCTTTTGTGATAAATGGAATAAGTCTGCGTAGTAGGCGCAGCAGATGATGCGATCCACTGACTACTGACCCTATTTGTGCATCCATTGTCATGTAGGTGTCAAAGATGACTCCGAGACTTTTGACTTTGGTGCTGGGGGTGATGATTTTGCCCAGAATGGGCGGGGGTGTGCATGTTGTTGTGGGTTGATTCTTTTGATTGGCGCGAAACAGGAGAAGTTCTGTTTTCGAGCTGTTGAGTTTAAGATAACTCTTTTTCATCCAATTTTTTTATCAAAGTAAGCCATTTCTCTAGACTCAAACAGAAGCAGCTTCCTTGGCTGTAAAGGATGGGGGGGGGGGGGTATTCTGCTTTAAGGCTGTCAGCAGATCCGCATTTACAAACTTAGCAGTGCCTAAAAATGGAAAATTGAATACATCTACCTTTCCGTAATTTTCCTTTCCTGGTGCCTACCCATGGCAGTATACATATGGTTGGTTACTCTGCCCTCAACCAACTCACAGGACCAACTTCAACTCTATAAAAGTGTGAGTTAGCCCCCCCATACGCCATTCTTGTAACTAGACTCAAACATTCAAGGATCATAAAAAGGGAGGGCGTATGCTGGCATGGATATGCACCAGGAAAGGAAAATTACAGAAAGGTAAGTATTCAGTTTTTCATTTTCCTGGTGCTTTCGTGGCAGCATACATATGATAAATAACTTGCTCATAGGGAGGGTTGCTTCAGAAATATTTGAATCTCAATTATAGAATAGACAGATTAAAAGCCTCTCTCTCTTTTTTTTTTTTTTAAGTCGTGGGGAGCAAGCGCAGCTAGGACTAGACTATAATGGTTCATGAATGTGGTGAAAGAGCCATATGACAGAGTTTCTGGAGAGATTTGCGCTACCTCTGCTGAGGTCATTCCCCGCACAGAGTAAGCATTCATTGAGTTTGGAACCGGAGAACCACTAGCCTGACACATTCTCTGAATGAAATGAACAATCCAACGTGTCGAAGTAGTCTTTGATGCTGACAGTTTTTTATTTTTTTTGTGTTTGTTTTTTAAAGTAAAAAAAGAAGCTGTTCGTATTAAGAAAAGTTTGTGTCAGACCAATGAAATATCCAAGAGTCATTTGCTCTATCCAGCTTGTGCAGTTTGAGGATGCTGGAACCTTTCCTCAAAAGCTGGAAGCACCCGATCCTGGTTAAGGTGGTTTGTAGTGTGTGAGCGTGTGTTTCTCTCTGCTCTACCTCTCCTCCCTTTTTTAGCAACATACAGCGCTGTGTTTGGATGTGCATGGATCCTTTTCATCGCCGCTGTTGACCGCTGCTAACTTGCCACATCCACTATATAGCGCAGTGTATCAGTGTATCTGCGGCTTATCTGCGCCCCCCCCGCCTCTCGCCTCCTATCTCCTACATGGACCGTGGGGGTGCCTTGGCTGGCTGGTGCTCTGGCCGTGTGGCTGCACGGACGTGCTGGGGACACAGATGTATGGTATTGCCGACGGGAGCGAGACAAGCGGACATCACAGTGCACGGAGCCGCCGCAAATCACGCGAGACCGCGAGACTTCGCTGTGTCAGCGTGAAGCTTGAAGTGCTGGTGAAATACTGAGGGGAATTCCCCACTCGCTGCTTGTCGCTTAACGGAGCATTGGAGGACTTTTTTTGAATGAACTAGCAGAGCAGGGTCTTTCACCATTGCTGTTTTTCCCATCTCTTACCCCCACTTCAAAAAGCCCTGCTGCAAGTGCTGCCAGGCAAGTCTGGTCCCATAGATCACCAGCTTGTGCAGTGTGAGCAATGAGGAGTGAGCAGCATTGGTGTATCTAGCACTTAATAGTAAAGGGGTTCAGGGGGGGCTCAGTGCACCATACCAGCCTTCTACAATCCTGTCGGCCTAGCCTGTGTCTGGAGAAGTGCAGTAGAGACTTTCTGGGGGGTCTGCCAGAGGCCCAACATGTCCAACGTTCCTAAACAATCTCAGGAAGGAATGTCTACCACCAGATCAGCCAAGAGTAACCAGACAGCTGCTGCTAAGCTGGAGCGATTTATGTATACTCCATCTAACTCACCAGCAAAAGGTCATCTACCTGCAGTTGCATCTCAGCTCAAGTCGCAGATGGCCACGTCGCTCGATATAAGGAGCCAGGGTCAAGTGGCAGCAAAAGTAACTTCCAGTACAACAAGCGTCAAAAACGTGAGTACCAAAGGAGGGGGGGGGGCAGAGGCACTTGGAACTGTAAATGTTTTGGTAATTCCCGCAGTGCCTGGTGTACCCGACCCTCCAACACCTGGATTGGTACTAGGAGGGGAACCTACACTGAGAGAAGTACTCCATGTGGTTAATACATGTAAGGACTATATGGTCAATTTTGATATCCAGCTAATGAGCTTAAAGGAAGAACTGTTATCTATGAGGCAGGAGCTACAAAGGACTGTGGTAAGAACGAACGCTCTGGAGGAGAGATTAAGTGCCGTTGAAGATGCATTATTCCCAATGCAGGGGGAATTTAGGGGGTTACAGGAGTTAACAGATCTTCAAGCGGCCAAGCTAGACGCAATGAAAAATTGACTCCGCAGAAATAACGTGAGAGTGGTAGGACTTCCAGAACGTTGTGAAGGTGCAAATCCCATTGCTTTTATGGAGAGTTGGTGTAGGGAAATTTTTGGCTCCGACCATAGGGTCCCCTTTAAAGCACCCCAGCAAGGGAACTATTCAAGGCCTATGTTACTAAAGCTTCTTAATTACACCGACAAGACGACTATGCTTCAAAAAGCTAGAGAGCTGGGGGACATTACATATAATGGAGTAAGAGTATCAATATACCCCGATTTCTCACCAGACCTCCAGAAACGCAGAGCGGAGTTTATACCAATCAAGAAGTCCTTACAGAAATACCGTATTACATACGCTCTTTTGTACCCGGCTCGCCTCAGAGTGGTAGCTCTGGGTAGGACTCTCATTTTTAATGACCCGGTGGAAGTTTCTAACTGTCTGGAAGAGAATAAAACAGCTCTATAGCTCCTTGGGGACAGGGGGGGGGTAGGTCTAAATAGGAAGTTGGAAACAATAAACAAGTAAAATCCCTCTTTTTTTGAGTGGGAGGAAGGAAAGGGAGAAGAAAAGCAACCTGATAAATTAATATCCAACAAGGTCCTTCAAAGACACAATATATAAATTCAGTCCTGCAGCAGGTTTTAGCTACGGACAGTTGAAAAAACTATGGGAGGACTGGTTATTTTTTTGAGGTGTTTTTTTCCCTCCCTCCCCCCCTTTTTTTTTTTTTTATGGGGAGGTACAAGGTTATATATGCACATATGTATTAAGATGTATTAATATTCTTAAAGTCACTCTTTTTTTCACTTTAGCACTTCGCACTTTAGCGATATTTAGGGATATATATGTTATATTTATATTTTATATCTTTTCTTTTTTGTTTAATTAGGTTGATCGGATTTATGCTAATATTATTGTAATGTTGCCAAACAGGGCTTATAGAGTTTCTTGAGGTTTGGTACTAGGGCCTAGACATTAATACCAATATAAGAAGTTTAACTAAGAGGGGGTGGGGTACTTACTTACTTTAGTACCAGAATAGGATTATGGCCTGCCAACCTCTTTGAGACAGGGGAGCCTGGGGTTCAACCTTCCTGCCTTACCGCTACGGAAGCAGGAATGGAAACCCCCCCCCCTTTTTTTTTATTACAAGTTTTAGGTCCACATATATATATGTGACTGCGATCGCCTTACTATGTAGCACTCTACATATAGTTATGTAATATTAGCACCTCTTGACAAAGTTCAACAATGGTGATATGTAGTTTTTTTTTTTCTTCGCTTATTTTTATTGTATGATGCACGTTAGCACTTTTTTTGACATAGTTCAACTATGGTGCCAGGGCTCCCCTTTTTTTTTTTCTTCTTACTTATTGACCCTTATTGATGTTTATGATTCTTTAACACTAGGTGAATAACTAACCTGGGGAGAGAGGGTGGGAGACACCCAATGGTGTCAGTGGATGTATGAGAGTGTGAGAAGGGCGGTCACTCAACCAGCCCCAAGGGGGTGCCCAGTAGGGAAGGGTACGGGAGGGGTGGGTGGGAGGTTGAGGACAGGGGTAGGGACCAGGGAGCATACACTTTATTTGCTAATGTTCTTGTTGCCACAAGAGGAGGGGAATGGGAAGGAGAGGATAGATATTTACCCAGGAGACTACATACTGAGGAGCGAGATGAATATAGAGTCCTACTCTAGGATTAGACCTGAGCATGATACTATTAAACCAACTTTGTTAAATGCAGGATAAGATGTTGACCATTACCTCGTGGAATGTGCGAGGTATGGGGGACCCTATTAAGAGGATATCGGTTATGTCGCTCCTGCAAGAGGGCATACCGGGTCTCCTGTGCCTCCAAGAGACACATTTGACTCGGGACACAGTTGGCCAGTTGAATAGCAGGAAATTTCAGTCCCAGTACCACTCGGTGCACTCCTATTCAAGGGGGGTGAGTGTACTGGTGGGGAGGGGAGTGACGTTTTCCTGCACAGAGTCCCCTATAGACGATCAGGGACGATATGTATTCCTTTTTTGTCTAATTGCGAATAGACCATATGTCTTAGCCAACATCTATATCCCCCCTTCATTTAAGTTCGATGTTTTATATAGGCTTATTGAGTTCACATTGGATAAAACAGGAGTTTCAATAATAGCTGTTGGTGACTATAATGAGGTTTTGGACAGAAGCCTGGACAGATTTCCTACTGGGAACAAAACCAGTACACCAAGTGAGGGTCGATTGGCACGGGGGATATATGGAGAACCCACTACCCCCAATCACGGCAATATTCATGCTACTCCAGTTCATACCGCACTCTTGGGCAATGAGGAAGCACTACCCCTGGCGAAGGGGATAGAGTACGGCCCTAGAGGGGTCTCAGGCCACTCCCCGCTGGTGCTGACAATTAAGATTGGAACTAAGACTTTACATAATGAGTGGAAAGTTAATCCGGGTTGGCTTGAGTTGATTGGTGACGCAGGAAACCTGGTGTTTAAACTGAGAGTATGTACGATTTAATACGGGGTCAGCGCCGACGGGGGTGGTTTGGGACTCTTTGAAAGCTTTTCTAAGGGGCCTTCTGATCCAGCAGATAGCAAGAGTGAAGAGAGAGGGTAGAGAGCAAGAGGGCAAACTTGGTCTTTAGGTAACCCAAGTGGAGACACAGTATATAGAGGAACCCACCTTGACTAGGCAGAAAGAATGGCTAGAGCTCTAAGCAGTCAGAATACAGAACGGTTATTACGAGAAGGTTTAGAGAATAAGCGAATCCTACAGAGGCAAGCTCAGTTTGGAGAAGGGGAGGAAGTAGGGCGGATGTTGTCTCTCTTGTGTAGAACTAATTCCCCTCCTTCCAGTGTTCCAGCAAGGACGATAGGGGGAGGAATTGTTACTGAAGGTCAAGAGGTGATGCACACGTTCTCTGAGTATTATAGAGCATTATATACATCTAAAAAGGGACTGGGAGGTGGAGCTATGGAAGATTTTTTCCCGGCAATACCAGTTCCCACCCTGACAGTTAAGGACAAGCAAGATCTTGGGGCACCAATCACCTTAGAAGACATGCAGCAAGCGGTGGCTGGAATGCCTAACCAAACGTCTCCAGGCCCTGACAGGCTTCCAATAGAGGTATATAAACGCTATGCCGTTCAAGAATGGGAAAGGGAATTGGAGAAGTCCTTCAGTCCGGAACAGCGACAATGCATATACAGGCGAACACACAAAACATCCATATGTGTGAGAATACAAGAGACAAACTATAAGATCTTTACAAGATGGTATAGGAGACCAGAAAGGCTAAGCAACATTTTTGCAGAGTTATCAGATAAATGCTGGAGGTGCCAGGGAAGCAAAGGAACGATGCTACACATATTCTGGGAGTGCCCAATGCTAAGGAGTTTTTGGGCAGAGATTAAAAGAGCTCTACAGTTTTGCTCAGATTATGAGATTCCGGAAGATCCCGAATTCTATCTTCTGCATTTAAACCAAATACCAGAAAAAGCCTATAGGGAAATGATTATATGCCATTTATTAGATGCCGCTAAGGCCTGTATAAGGAAGAGGTGTAAGTCACCAATCCACCAACAGTGGAGATGTGGATATGTAAAGTTAAGGAAATAAGCAAATTAGAAAAGTTAGTTCTGAGAACACAATATAAAAGGGGAAAATATTTAAGAACTTGGACTCCCTGAAAGTCCTATATGGAATACAGGGGTGAAGGCTAAGGAGGATAAGGCTGAACAGTATAGAAGGAGCCCGGGAACTTGGATTGGGTATATGTGGGATTTAATGAGAAACCACAGAAATATGGAGAAGGGTCGGAGGAGAGGGAAGTAGGGTGGGTTTTTTTTTTTTTTCCTTTCTTCTTTCTCTCTCAGTGACGTTTGGAGGGGGAGATACGTAAGAAGGAGATATATGTTAGATTTTGACAAGAAGGTAAAAGAGGATGTTTACTAATAAGATGGACCATGACTGTTGTGTTGTTTTGTAATAATGGTCTGTTATGTATTTTTTTTTTTTTTATATATACATATGTGTTGTTCTGATGTGTTTTAAAATAAAAAAGAATTATAAATCGAAAAAAAATAAACACTATGGCAAGATACTGCTTCCAGAGCTACTAAGGACATTGGAGGGGGCAGTAAGTGAGGGGGTGCTCCCTAGCTCAATGGCGGAAGCAACCATTATCGTAATACACAAGGAGGGGAAAGACCAATTGGACCCTTCATCTTACCGCCAAATTTCTCTATTATGCACTGACGTTAAGTTCCTAGCCAGAGTCCTTGCCACTCGCCTAAATAGATGTATTAATTATCTTATTCATCCTGATCAGTCAGGCTTTATAACGGGTAGGGCAACAAATACTAACATTAGAAGGCTCTTTCTTAATTTACAAATACCAATAGACAACGAGGGCCCTAGTGCGGTGCCATTTCTTGACGCAGCAAAAGCTTTCGATAGTCTAGAATGGACATATTTATGGAAGGTGTTGGAGGTCTTTGGCTTTGGTCCATTTTTCATTAAATGGGTTAAACTACTGTATAGTGAACCGAGAGCTAAAATTAGGATCAACAACGAGCTGTCAGAAGTATTTCAGCTAGAGAGATGGACGAGACAAGGGTGCCCCCTATCCCCCCTTTTATTCGCTTTTGCTATGGAGCCCCTGGCAATTATGGCCAGATTGAGGATGGATATAGGGGGGTTTAGAAGACACCAGGGGGAAGAGAAAATCGCATTGTTTGCAGATGACATTCTGTTCTTCCTAGGAGATGTCGCAACTTCACTGGATAGCGTGGTAAAAATGGTTGGGGAATTTGGACAATTCTCAGGCCTGACTATTAATTGGGAAAAATCTGCGTTGTTACCATTGGAACCATTTGATTCCCGGATATTGCCAGGTGCTTCCCAATTGAGCGTGGTCACCAAATTAAAATACCTAGGGATTTGGGTTACAAATGATGTTACTCAATATTTCGATATTAACATCGCCCCACTTATAATTAAATTAAAACAAAAAAAGTGATATATGGAAACGACTCCCGCTGTCTATAGCAGGACGCTGCAATCTTATAAAAATGATATGGCAACTGCAAATATTATACTTGTGCCACAATTCCCCGATCTGGATAGGACAGGTGTGGTTTAAGAAGATAGAGTCACTATTCAGAGAACTAAAATGGAGGGGGGCCAAGCCAGGATTAGTTTGCAAACATTACAACTTCCTGTAAAAGAGGGGGGTATGGCGGTTCCACACCCAAGATTATACTTTATTGCGTCCCAGCTACAACAACTGGCGGGTTGTGGAACCACAGAGACAGATACTCCTAATAACCGATTGATTTTAACAGGGAACCCCCATAGGCTATTGGTGGAAGCTCTAGAGGCAGATTTCTTTCCCTATAAATGCCCAATTATAAAATTAGTTAGGAAAATATGGCAGACAACAAAGGTACTATTGGGGTATTTTGGGATAACAGAATTTTCTCCTTTATGGAACAACAAAAACTTGCAGGAATTAATGAGCATAGAGGAATCTGGCGAGTGGACGGGACAGGGCATAAACCGCTTAATACATTTGTTTGAGGGAGAAACTATGAAAACATTTTCAGAACTGTCAAGGGAATATGATATATCAAATAAAACATTCTATAAGTACCTTCAGGTTCGCCATGCCATTCAAACACAATTTAGAGCACAAACAATTATATGGACTCAGATTCCTGCCCATCACAAGGTAATTAAGGCTAGAACATCTAAAGGCTTAATCTCAACAATGTACAATACGTTGGGAGATAGAGCAATAAGTAGAGTGGGCCCCACTAAGAGCAGAGAGGGGTGGGAAAGGGACTTGGGGACACTTACCTCTGAACAGTGGGATAAGATCCTGCAACACGGAGCATTAGTTTCAATCGCCCCAGCACAGAGACGGTCCCACTTGTTCTTACTGTATAGAGTATATCATTCCCCCATAAGATGTTCAAATTAGGCTGGAGGCAAAATAATGAATGCCCAAGATGCAAGGCTAAATGAGACCTCATTCATATGGTCTGGAAGTGCCCAAGGTTGTATAGCTATTGGGCGGAGATAATTGAGAGGATCAACAAAGCCTTCGGAGCTTCCTTGGAACCAGAGGCCAAGACTTGCCTTCTGGGAAGCACGGGGGACAACAAAGTCCCTCCAGGCAACTTAGAGGCAGTATTAAGATGCCTATTTCAGGCACGTAAAATAATCATTTAAAGATGGCAGGCACATCTACCCCTGTCCGTAGAAAATTGGGAAGCAACTATTAATCTATCCATCTCTAGTGAAAAAGTGAATTTCATGAGACAAGGGAACTATGGCAAATTCGCGAGACTGTGGGGACCATGGCTGAGAGGTGTGGGAGAATCTTTATAGGGGGGACCCATTAACAGAGATTGTCTCGACCCACCAAGAGCCTACTTTCTCTGGTTATGATGGCTTCAGTGGACAATCTGCTTGGTCAGCTTATTTGTTCTAGTAGACCCTTGAGTTATATTACGCTTCAGGAAGACTTCCTTAGTTAATTGCTCAAAGTTTAAGGGTATATATTAGCAAGACCTCTCCTTAGGTTAGGCAACACAAGAGAAGTATGCTTCATTGAGATGAGATGGGGTGGGGAGGGGAGCACAAGGGATGGCACACATAAGGGGGGACAGCAGGTAAAAGACATTTCCTGGTGACTTAAGTACAGTATATAGTTTATTTCATAGTTGTTTACTCATTTCAGCTCTGTGTTGTTATTTATATATGCTGTAACCACAAGTTTTTGAATTTGCCAATGCTGGCCTAAGAAAAGCAAATAAAGATGAATAGGAAGAAGGTGGTTTGTAGAGGGAACTCTAGGCATGGACTGGTGAAAGGTCGGAGAACCATTCTGGCTAGAAAGAAAGTAATACAGGAGTTCTCAGCCCCTAAGGTCTTGATTTACGAGACCCTTTGGTCAGAGAAGATGGTGTTTACCACTTAAGATCCGGACCAATACGCTGGTAAATGACCCAAGGTGTTTTTGCGATTCGGCACTGCGTCGCTTTAACAGACAATTGCGCGGTCGTGCGACGTGGCTCCCAAACAAAATTTGTGTCCTTTTCTTCCCACAAATAGAGCTTTCTTTTGGTGGTATTTGATCACCTCTGCGATTTTTATTTTTTGCGCTATATACAAAAATAGAGCGACATTTTTGAAAAAAAAACACTATTTTTTACTTTTTGTTAAAAAAAAAAATCAAATAAACTAAATTTTAGTCAAACATTTAGGCCAAAATTTATTTAGCCACATGTCTTTAGTAAAAAAAAAAAATCGCGATAAAAAAAAATAGCTACCTAGCGGGAACAGCGACACTAATACAGCGATCAGAAAAATGATCGCTTAGTGACGCTGGCAATAGGGAGTGAAAGGGTTAACTAGGGCGGTGATCGGGGGGTTAAAACTTTATTAGGGGGGTGGGGGGGCTATCCTGAACCTAACACTAACTGATTTTACACTGCTTGTCACACTGACACTAAATGCAGTGATTAGATCACTGCATTCAGTGACACTGTGACAGGGGGGGTGGGGGGGCAGATCGCAAGGGGTTAAGTATGCCTATGTGAGTGTGTGTCAGTGTAATGTTGGTGCACACTTACTGTGAGGTGTTTCTCCCATCGCAGCGGTTGGAAATACCGCTGCGATGAGAGATTACATCACTTCCCCCTTCCTGTGTTTACACAGGAGGAGGAAGTGACACAAAGGGGGAGCACGTGCATTGGCTGGGAGCGATCGCGGGGGGGGCGGGTAAACACGGACATCCGCCCGCTCGTCCCGGATCGCTCCCGGAGCCAGGGGGACCCCCGCACGCCACGGAGGGGGTCCCGATGGGACCCCCGAACCGCACGAAGGCGGGGACGTAAATTTACGCCCTTGTGCCTGTACGAGCCATGTTGTGACCGTATATGTGCGTGCGGGGGTCCTTAAGTGGATAACCACCGCACACAGATGTACTTCGACAACATGGCACTCACAGGCAAATTGGCGTATTTGTAGACGCTATAACTTTTGCGCAAACCAATCAATAAACGCTTATTGCGACCTTTTTTTACCAAAAATATGTAGAAGAATGCATATCAGCCTAAACTGAGGAAAAAAATGTTTTTATATATTTTTTGGGGATATTAATTATAGCAAAAATTAAAAAATATTGCATTTTTTTAAAATTTGTCGCTCTTTTTTTGTTTATAGCACAACAAAAAAAACTGCAGAGGTGATCAAATACCACCAAAAGAAAGTGCTATTTGTGGTATAAAAAAAAAAGGACATTCATTTTGTTTGGGAGCCACGTCGCACGACCGCGCAATTGTCAGTTAAAGCAACACAGTGCCAAATTGCAAAAAGTGGCCTGGTCTTTGGGCAGTGAAATGGTCTGGGGCTGAAGCGCTTAAGAACAAGGAAAAACTATTTTGAGAGTAATATCTTACAGAGAGGATTCCTGCGTGTATGCGAGTGGAGGAGCTGCGTGTGCATGAGTACTGAAGGCAGACCTCACTTTGGACGTAGTGATTCCCTCAGAAACCTTAAACGAAGGATTGCTCTTGAAGAACGTACTAACAGCAGAATCAAGATCCATCTGATGTTTGACAGGGCTGAAAAGGCTCAAAACCTGAACCTCTTGGAAACTAAGTCGTATATCTGACGTTAGCCGGGATTTACAGGTCTGAAACATCTAGTTTTCGTGAATATAGAAAACTTCTTCCCAATCTTGTCATAGGTGCCAATCTGTGCGAGCAACTCAATCACCTGATCAGGACTAGAATCATGATGTATCCCTTACTGTTTGTCGTCCCAGTCAGGGTGGAAGTCCTTCCTGTACAGTCTCTAAATAAGCTATATGGCTGGAGCGCCATTCTGGTGGTCTGGGGGGCATATTTTAGCCTGTTCTGAGTGAAAGTGCTTCCTCTACAGTCTCTAAATGAGCTATATGGTTGGAGCCCTATTCTGGCAGTGCAGGATTCTCAAAGAAAGCTTTAAACAAGCTTTTTTATTTTATTTATATATTCTTTATTAATTTTCTTCATCTTATAACAAAAACAGATTACATTCATATAAAATGTTAATGTCAACTTTTCTTATTGCTATTATAACATAATCTTTTCAGTATTACAACATTTATTCAATTACTTTCCCAATCCCCCCTCCCTCTTTTATGCTATTAAAGTTTATATTTTTTCTTTTATATGGGATATCCCATTTTTCCCAGCCAAGGGTGCCACATTTCACCAAATTCCCTGATGTTACTGATGACTACTTTCTCCTTCCATATTGTTTTTAGTTACCACACTAATCCACTCTCCTACTGATGGGGAATTTACTGCCTGCCATCTTTGGCAATTAGTTTTCTAGCCTGGAAGAGGCACCTTAGTACTGCTTTTACTGTGCTGGGTACTCTACTAATTTCTTCTCCCAGACCCAAGATACACATTCTGGGGTCCATCTCCAACTTCGTTCCATATGTCTGGTTTAGGACATTAATGATCCCTTGCCAGTACCTAAACAATTTTGGGCACCTCCATAACATATGTATCAGATCCCCCGTATCTTGACATCTAGGACAGCTCGCGTCTACTCTCCACCCAAAGTTAAACAACCCTTTTGGTGTATAAAACCTCCTGTGTATCATCTTCAAAAAAGAAGGGCGAAACTGTTGCTATATGTCCTCTCTCCAATATCTTTCTCCACTGTCTATCTGTTATGGTCCCCAGATCTTCCTCCCATTTTTCTCTACTTTTAAGCTGTTCTGGGCTCTCAATACTTACCTCGCATAAACATGGGTAAATTCCTGAGATATACCCCTTCATCTCACCCCTGCCGCCAAGTTTTTGCGCTATGGGGGTCAAATCCCACGTTGGTCCTACTCTATCAAACTGGACATTTAAGGCTTGTCTAATTTGGAGGTATCTATAAAATGTATAATTGGGTATATCATATTCCTGTCTTAAGGTGGCAAACACTTTTAAGGTTCTTCCTTTATATAGCTGAGCCAATCGGACTATCCCCTTGACTACCCATTCCCTAATTTCCCCGACTGACTCCAGCTCCTGGAGGTTCCTATTATTCCACAACGGTGCATATTCTGTTATACCTCCCTATCCTCCCAGTGACCTTGCTGCTTTCCATACTTTAATGGCCATTTTGACCGTGGGGGTTCTAGTGACAAATTAATTTGCTTCCAACACCTCTACTACTGTTTTATGGGGTGCGCCCAATGTCATCAAGCCTCCATTTGTATCTACTCCTGTCTCTGTTCTTACTCCCATATGCTGCAGTTGTGCTGCCAGGAAATAGCAGCGTGGATGCGGTATTGCCATTCCCCACTCTCTTATTGGTAGTTGTAAGGTTTGCAACCTAATTCTAGTTCTCTAAACATGGTATCTAATTTCCTGAACCATTATTTTTTTTAATCCATATGGGTGCATTATGCAACACATATAATAATTGTGGCATCCACAGCATTTTAATCAAATTACATCTCCCCGCAACCGACAGCGGAAGATGTCACCAAATTTGGGTTTTGTTTTTAAATTTGGCCATTAGAGGGACTAAGTTATTCCCTATATATTTATTAAGATAATTTGCTATATATATTCTTAAGTATTTCATTCTCCACACTATCTCCAGCTGTGGGATTTCTATCAATGTCTGGGTCCTCATTGGGTCTACCGGCATTAATGCTGATTTTTTCCCAATTTATGACCAATCCCGAAAGTCTTCCAAACTCTCTGAAAATAGTCATTGCCTGTTTAATGGAGTGAGCCGTGTCACCAAGGAAGGAGGACATCGTCCGCATAGAGAGCTATTCTCTCTTCCCCAATCAGTCTCACAAACCCCTTAATGTTTATGTTCATTCTTATTGACCCAAACCCAAAGACTTCCAAAACATGCCAGATATACCCTCATTCTAGGCTGTCAAAAGCTTTGACCACATCTAGGGACATTACTGCTCTTGTACCCCCATTCTCTATTGGCGTTTGTAGGTTAAGAAATACCCTCCTAATGTTCATACTAGTCGATCTACTTGGTATGAACCCAGTTTGATCCTGGTGTATAAGTCTCGCAACAATTTTATTCAACCTATCTGCCATTATTTTAGCCAATATTTTAGCATCTGCAGAAAGAAGGGAAATAGGATGATATGATGCCGTATCCGTATAAACGGATTTTTCCCCTCCATGTGCAGTACTATTATTGTAGCTTCAGTCATAGAGATGGGCAACTTCCCCCCTTCCATTGCCCAGTTCAATACTTTAATACTTAATTTCCTCCGCTCCCGCCGTCCCTTGTGATCTATATAAATTCTAATAATATTCTCTGAATGTATCTGTGATCACAGAAACCTGTGTGGAAATGTCTCCATTAGGTTTATTTATCACGGGCACCACAGAGGGGGAGGAATTGGTTCTTACTAAATGGGCCAACGTTCTCCCAACACTTTCCCCCTCCCCAAAGGCCAGTTGCATTTGGAATAATCTCTTATTTTCAGATTTTCTTAACATTTCGACCCTATACTCCTGTTGCTTGTTTAACCATATTCTTTGTTTCTCTGGTGTTGGGTTCTCAATATATTCCTTCTTTGAATTCTCCAGTTCCATCATAATCCTATTTTCCCATTCCCTTGATGTTTTTTTAATTTTGGCTACTTGTTGAATACATAGACCCCCGAGAAATGCCTTTAATGCATCCCACATTACTCCCCGCCTCACGGTTCCTTCATTAACAGGTTCAATACCAGGCTTTTATACCACCTCCATACCGGGCCTATTCTGACACTTTTCTCCTACATGTAATAATCATCATTCTTTTGCTAGAAAATTACACAGTACCCCCAAACATTATATATGTTTTTTTTAGCAGACACACTAGGGAATAAAATGGCGGTCATTCCAAAGTTTTATCTTGCACGGTATTTACGCAATTATTTTTAAAACACCTTTTTTTTGTAAAAAAAATTGTTTCATGAATTAAAAAAATAACAAAACAGTAAAGTTAGCCCAATTTTTTTGTATTATGTGAAAGATTATGTTACACCGAGTAAATAGATACCCAACATGTCACGCTTTAATTATGCGCACACTCATGGAATGGCGCCAAACTTCGGTACTTAAAAATCTCCATAGGCAACGTTTTATTTATTTTTTACAGGTTACAGTTTAGATTTACAGAGGAGATCTAGTGCTAGATTCGTTGCTGGCACTCTAACGCACGCGGCGATACCTCACTTTTGTGGTTTAAACGGCGTTTACATATGTCGGCGGGACTTGCGTGTGCGTTCGCTTCTGCACGCGAGCTATCGGGGACAGGGGCGTTTTAATTTTTTTTTTATCTTTTATTTATTTTTTTTACTTATTTTTTATTTATTTTTACACTTTTTTTCATTTTTTTTTTTTCACACTTTTATTCCTATTACAAGGAATGTAAACATCCCTTGTAATAGGAAATGTGTGTGACAGGTCCTCTTTATGGAGAGATGTGGGGTCAATAAGACCTCACATCTCTCCTCCAGGCTGGAAACCATGAGATCGGTGAAAAAAAATTCACCGATCTCATGAATGGGGGCTTACAGCCGCAATTGCGGCTTTGTTTACATACGGGGACCCGGGCGTGACGTCATCAGATCGTGCCCGGGTCCTCCGACGGTCATAGAGATGACTATGCTCTATGCTTCCTGCCGACGATTCGTTCTCCGGGCCCCCGAAGGCACAGGTGAGCCCGGAGAAGCACCGGATGGCGCCGCTATGATCGTTCTTACATTGTGCAGAATCGTCGGCTGAAGAAGAGGATATCTGGATGATGCCTCTGGCTGCAGGCATCATCCAGATATTCGCCTGCAATGCCCAGGCCGTCAATTGACGGCCACTTAGGATGGTAGATCCCATCTCAGGCCGTCAATTATCTATGGCTGGGTATTGAAGTGGTTAAACTCTTTGAACTCTTAATTTTGATAGCGTCACCTCAGGGTCCCCCATTAATTCAAGCCATAGTGGGCTGATTTTCCATTCCCTATCAGGTCTGCCCCCCTCTAGGTTTACCACTATTGTCACTAGTGAGTGATCTGATACCCCTCTAACCTGGTATACTATTTCCCTTATTGTTCAGGATGCTTCCACATTACCCAGGACTAAATGTATCCTGGGTATTGTGGAGTAAGTACTGGAGCAGCACAAATATTGCAACTCCTCTGGGATTCTCACTCTCCATATATCAAATAATCCTGCTTCCTGTAAGAACTGATACAACCGACTCTCTGAGGCATTCTGGGCACTGTCTCCTGGAAATCTATCCAATTTTTTATATATTACCTCATAAAAATCCCCCATTGCTATAACAGGAATCCCAGTTTTATCCATCATGAAATCCATTAGTTTATACATAACTTCCTTAAATCGTGGAGGGATTGCAAGAACATATTCCATATTTTCTATTATACAATGAAGAAAAACGTACCGCCCCTCTTCATCAATGCTGATCTGCTTACAGGTGAACATCACTCACCTTTTAACCATAACCGTCACACCCCTTGAATAGGATGTGTGGACCGAATGGTATTGATGTTGGAACTTCCTGTTCTGAGCTTGTTTCTTGATTTCATTCGTATAGTGTGTCTCCTGCAAGCAGATCAGTCCCACCCCATGCACTTCTAACATATCAAATACTGCTGTTCTTTTGGCTGGGGTACCCATCCCGCGGACATTCCAAGATCCTATTCTCAAAATTTTGTCCTGCATTAAATAATATTAAATCACATCCCAAAAAAAAAAGACTGTGATAATAAAAAATAGTGATATTTTTTACACCAACTTAGTGTATACCCACTCCTATTTCTCCATTTCAAAAGCGCTATAGGACAAGTCCATAAACTTACCCTATTGCTTTTTAACTTACTTGTGTATTTTCATCATTGTTTTGTCTAGCTTCTAAGCTTATTTTATTTAACATTCTTATCTGTGCACATTTACCTGCAGCAAAAAAAATTGTGCTATTTGTGTATATACGTGTTTTTACCCTCAATATATTGGCCCCCTTTTGTGTTCCCTTAAGTGATAGCTCATCCTTCCCTCTTCCCCCCCCCCCCCCCCCAACACCTTCCTAGGTAAACCCTTGGGGCTTTTTTGTGATCGGTCTATCCATACTCTCCCCCCCTCCCTCCTCCCCCCCATAGCTCTCTCAAACCAAATCTTGTTACTTTACACTCCCCTCTCATACTAGGTCCCTCAAACTGTGTATATCTCCCACTGCCTAACACTTCTATAATCTTTGTTATTCCCTAATCTCCCTGTGTCTTTTCTTTAAACTAAATGTCCCGTCATTTTGGTAAGAGCTGGTCCTGTTGTGTTGTTATCCTCCAACCATCTCATCGCGTCCTCTGCAGAATCAAAAAAGAAAGTCCCATCCAGTGCTGCCACTCGCAGTCGCGCTGGGTATAGTAGCGTGTATGTTAGATTAAACTTTTGCATTTTACATTTATCTTCAATAAAACTGGCCCTCCTCTTCTGCAGAAGGGGTGAAAAATCTGGGGACAATGAAACCTTTGATCCTTCCCACAAAGGACTCCACATCTCTCTACTTCTTTTAAGTAGCATTACTTTGTCCTTGAAATTCAAAAATTTCATCAGTATCAGGTGTCCTCCTGATGGGGGGGGGGGGGGGGTTAGCAGGCACTCTATGCGCTCTTTCTATGGAAAACTGCTGCAAAAAACATTCTTTTCCAAATAAGCTTTGAAAACCAGTTTTCTAGGAACTCTGTTGGATTAGTCCCTTCACACTTTTCCGGTAGTCCCACCAATCCTACATTATCCCTGTGGTTCCTGTTTTCCATTTCATCCAACTTTTCCTCAAACTTGCACATCTGGGGGGCGTGGCTTGGCGCATGGAGGAGTAGGACGTGTGTGCTGTGAGCTCCCGCACACTCTGCCCGGAAAACGTCTGTAATCACCGCACGGACACACCAGACAGGTCGGTGATGGGTCGCAAGGGAGGGGGAGACACTCACCATCACCCCGATCAGGGTCGAGACGGCGAAATCGACCGCTTCTTTCCTAAACTGCCCCCGGGACAGCGCGGCACCCCCTCGTCCAAGATGGCGACGGCCCGCTCCGCAGGCACACACGAGGCCTCGAGGGGGGCCTCATCCCAGCGTTCTTCCTCCGCCATGAGGACCAGACAGAGGGCAATCTCTCCCCCAGATTCTGATGCGGGCTCGGTCCACTCAGGCAGTCGCTCCCCTGACTCCCGGCGCTCGTACTCTAGCTGGGACATGGAGGCCTACATCAGAGCCTTGCCCACCAAGCACGATTTTGAGGCCTATGTGCAGAGACTGGAGCGCTCCTACAAACAGGAGATCACAGAGCTGCGCAGGGATGTCACAAACAGGCTGGAAGAGGTGGAACACAGTGTGGAGGGAACAGTTTCCACCCTGCAGGCACATGATGCCATACTAAACGATCATACTGCACAGATCCAACAACTTATGCTGTCCCAAGATGAACAAGAAAATAGGGCCAGGCGCAATAATATTCGCGTTCGCGGACTGCCTGAAACAGTGGAAACTAAAGATTTGGCCGCAGTAGTCATCGCCATATTTAATGGACTGCTCCTGAAAGAAAAGGAGGCTGCTATAGAACTGGATCGGGTCCACAGGGCCCTGGGCCCTAAGAACCCCAACCTGAATTATCCTAGGGACGTGATATGCAGAGTTCACTTTTACGCTGTCAAGGACGCTATCATGCAGGCTGCACGCGCCCAAGATTCCATCCTCTTTGAGGAGGCTCGTATCCAGTTGTTACCTGATGTTTCCAAGCTCACACTGGACCTCCGCAGAGCCCTGAAGCCCCTCACAGGAGCCCTCCAGGCCAAGGAGATCAAATACCACTGGGGCTTTCCTTTCCAGCTATCGGCCTCTCATGACGGAAAATCTGCAGTCTTCCGTACCCTGGGTGACCTTCCAAAATCTCTGGGGACTTTTGAACTCCCGATGACATCTCTCCCTGACTGGCCATTGCATGCTGCCACCCCTGGATTTCAACCCTCTAAGGGATGGAAAAGGCAAAGCAAGAAGGCTAAACGCTCCAAACCTGAGGCCTCCGCGTCTACTTCTGCTGGCTGATGTGACTATGTCCATTTAAATCCACAGTGCCTTTTCACTTGCAGGTTTGGGCCAGTGGCCACTTTTTCCCTGTTGGGACAGACGGATGTGACGGGACGCTATGCTGTGATTTTTCCCCTGGAAGCACTTTATTTACTTATTTTTGGGCCCCTGCACGAGGTCCCCCTTGATGCGGTGTCCCTCACTTAACTTGAAGTTACCAAATGTGCCCAGACTGGCCCTCACCCGTCTTACAGGTCTTTGCCTTGACCTCCCCCCCCCCTGCATTTTGTCTTTTTCTCCTTTTTTTATTTATTTTTTGTGTGTTACCTACTCGCTGACCAAAAAGTTTTATCGTGTGCATTGTAAATTCCTTTTTGTATGTTCTTCTTCTATTTGGTCTTCTTGCTACATTGTTCTGGTGTGTCCACCTGTCTCAGTCGGGACGCCATGGGACGCTGATACCTGTAGTGCTGAGAGGGAGGTTACATCCCTGCTTGGCACGTATGCACTATTTGACAGCACAGTCCCATGGGGTCCCGCCTTGACATGTAATTTATATTTATCTTGCCGTTATACTTTGCTGTGCAATGCTCATCTGTGTTGTGTGCGGGGCTCTCCCCGTGAGTTGACCACGACCCCCACCTTAGGCCCTTCAGCTGCCTTTATGGCTACAGCTGAATCGTTGCTTGCAACGCTACTAGAGTGGCCGCTTTGGCCCGACTTTTTTTCTGTCTTTTTTCTCTCCATGCTCTGTCCTCTCCACCCCCTACTCTTCTCCCTCCACCTACTCCTCCCCCCCCTTCCCCTTCTCCGGAGGCGGTGCGCTCCTCACTGGCGGGTAAGTATGCTTTATTGCTACAACATCCCAATGGCTAGCCCCAACAGCTTGTCTGTCTCGTCCCTGAACTGTAGGGGATTTAACACCCCTGAGAAACGGAGACAAATTGTGTTCCACTTTCATAAACTCCGCACTCAAATTCTCCTCCTTCAGGAAACCCACTTCAGGTCAGACTCTGTGCCACAGCTCCCTCACAAAAACTACCCTACCTGGTATCATAGTACAAACCCGCTGGCTAAATCGAAAGGGGTCTCCATTGCATTCCATGCTTCTTTTACTCCGACTGTTCTAGACTCTTATGTAGACCCTGCTGGGAGGTTTATTTTTCTTAAGCTGTCTTACAAAAATGTGATTTATACAGTAGTTAACGTATATTCTCCCAACCAGGACCAGCTGCAGTTCTTCTTCTCCGTGACCTCCCGCTTACGGAAGTTCGGCACGACTAACATGATCCTGGGTGGTGACTTTAATGTGGCCCTGGTTCCTCGCCTAGACACGTCAACCGGTAAGTCCTCACACTCCTTAGCTAGCCTGACCAAGCTACGCTCCATCCTCACAGACCTCTCCCTAGTAGATGTATGGAGAATCTTAAACCCCACGGATAGGAACTATACATACTACTCCCCCGCACACTCCTCCTACAGCAGACTGGACTACATACTCATTTCTCAATCCCTACTGGAACTCTCCCCTACCGCGTCTATAGGCCTCACATTGTGGTCGGATCACGCTCCCATACATATCACTTTGGGTAGGATTCCTACACACAAGCCTAGGTCCTCCTGGAGACTTAATGATAACCTGCTCTCGGACCCTGCGGTCACTGCAGACGTCATCCAATCCATCTCTCATTTTGTCTCCGACCATGCCCGAGACGACACAAACCCGCTCACTAAATGGGAGGCCCTTAAATGCGTCCTCAGGGGCAAACTTATCCAACATGGGTCCAGGCTCAAAAAAGCTAGATCGGCCGACGTTATACGTCTTCTTGCCACTATCGCATCCCTCGAGGACTCCCATAAGCGCTCGCCGGACTCGGCCTTATTGATTGATCTGGCCAACGCCAGGAGGGACCTCTTACAGATCTTTGCTGAACGCTCCCTGGTGGCTAGGGACAAAGGGCACTTTACGCACTATGCCCAGGCAAACAAATGCGGTCAGCTGCTGGCGAACACCCTTCAACCCCGCGCGACAAGGAAACACATCCCCTTGATTGTTTCCCCTAGCAAGGGCAAGTTGCAGACTAACTCCGCCATTGCGGAAGAGTTCCGCCAATACTACGCGACCCTCTATCATCTCCCCGCTCAAGTGCCCATGTCTCCCATACACTCTTTAGACTCCCCGGGGGCCTTGTCCTCCTATATCAGGGACACAGCCCTCCCGACTATCCCCGTCTCCTCGGTTGAGGAGTTAGAAGCCCCCCTCGCGACGGAGGACTTCCTCCTCGCAATTAAAAAACTCAAAAATGGCAAGAGTCCCGGCCCTGATGGGTTCACCCCACGCTTTTATAAAACATTTGCTCCTCAACTGGCCCCTCTCCTGGCAAAGGCTTTTAACGCCTTGGACGACGGCGCCTCCCCATCCTCCGCTCTCCTCTTGGCTCAGATAGCAGTCCTCCCTAAACCCGGTAAAGACCCCTCTCATTGCTCCAATTATAGGCCCATATCACTTTTGAACACCGACCTGAAACTTTTCGCGAAAATACTGGCAGACCGTCTTTCTCCCCTCCTACCGGATGTTATTCATGGAGACCAGGTAGGTTTTGTCCCTGGACATGAAGCCAGGGACAACACCACCAAAACCATACATCTCATAGCACACGCCCAACGCCAACGGGTTCCTGCCTGCCTTCTTTCCTGTGATGCAGAGAAGGCATTCGATAGGGTCAGCTGGCCGTTCCTACAATCCACCCTCACCCAAATAGGCCTGGGCCCTAAGATGCTTGCCCGTGTTATGTCACTGTACTCTGTCCCTACAGCCACCGTCCTGGTCAACGGAATTCAATCTGGTACATTACCCATTAAGAATGGCACCAGACAGGGGTGCCCCCTTTCCCCCCTCCTTTTTGCCCTCGTAATCGAGCATTTGGCTCAGGCTATCAAGGCAAACCCGAATATACATGGGATCCAAACCCCCTCCTCGCACTGTAAACTCTCCCTGTATGTGGACGACCTACTGCTATATGTCACCCAACCCCACACTAGTATTCCCTCCATTTTAGCCGAGATTGAGAGGTTTGGTGGGCTGAGCAACTATAAACTGAACCTATCCAAAACCGAAGCGCTCAACATATCCGTTCCGCTTCCCTCCCTGGCCTCCCTCAAATCTCAGTTCTCTTTCCAATGGAAGGAGAAATCTATTTCCTACCTTGGGACTGCTGTCCCTCGTAGTCCGTCGGACATTTTCACCCTGAACTACAGCCCGCTCTTGGCCAAGCTCAGGCACCTCACGGAGGCCCGTATGGACCTACCGGTGTCGTGGTTCGGTCGCATAAACACGCTTAAAATGGATATACTGCCCAAGCTTTTATATCTCTTTCAAGCACTCCCGATTTCCCTCCCCTCAGCCTTTTTTCGCATGGTGCGCTCCATGGCCATTCAATAAGTGTGGAGACGTAGCCGACCTAGACTGAAACACAAGCTCCTTTGCTGTCCCGCTTTGAGTGGGGGAGCGGGCCTACCCGATTTCGAACAATATCACGCGTCAGCGGTACTCTCCCGGATCCTGGAATGGTTTCCCCACCCGCTGAGCAAAGTGGCATTATGTGTGGAGCAGGACATGTCCTCGGTGGACCTCAGGGCCCTACTTTGGGGCCATGCCTTGTCCCACAGAACCTTGGTGGGGTTATCCCCCCTCACTAGAGATGCTCTGGCGATATGGTACCGTAGAAGAGAGGCGTATGCCCTCTCTACGGACCCGAGCCCCCTGACCTCTCTCTTTGACAACCCAGATCTACCGGAGGGAGTGGGCCTGCACTCCTTGGCCGGTTTCCTTAGACAGGACTGGCCCACGGCTCAAAACTTCGTTCACGCCCCTACGGGTTCTCTTGTGTTGACACCGACCTTGGTTTCCTCGAAAGTGACTTGGCTCACACACCGCCACTTGGCGGCCTACTGCAAGACATTACACGGGTCTAGACAGGTCCACAGACCACTGACTGGGTTTGAACAACTCTGCTCCTTTTCCTCCCCCCAAAGGCACACGCTCTCCTTGATCTACAAAATGGTCCTGGGTCATACACATAGCACCCCCCCTAAATACACGCTGGCTTGGTCAGAGGAGCTAGGGAGGGATATCAGTGAGGCAGAGTGGCGTAAGGCCTTCTTTTTTACGCATAAATCCTCCATATCGAGCTATGCGCAGAAAAATAATTACAAAGTTTTATCGCGGTGGTACCGCGTCCCGACCACCCTCAGGGTCATGTTCCCCTCAGCCTCGGACTCCTGCTGGAGATGTGACGCAGCTAAAGGTACTTACAGTCACATTTGGTGGGACTGCGACCTGATACGCCCGTTCTGGTCCCAAATCTTCTTAATTTATTCGGATCTTTATGGTGAACCGCTTACCCCCTCCCCGTTTGTAGCCCTTCTCTCTATCCTCCCCGGTGCCACTAAATTTCAGAAGAATTCCCTCCTAAAATTCTGTTTGAGTGCGGGCCGGCAGTTGGTTTCTAGACATTGGAAGTCGTCCTACCCCCCCTTGATTACCGAGTGGATAAGCAAAATGAATAGCATTATGCTTATGGAGGAAATGCAGGCCAAGTCCCTGGACAGGTATGCTAAATTCTCCTTTACCTGGAGTGTTTGGAGGCATTACTCCACTTCGGACAAACTTAAGGACAGGGTCGCCCCAGCGACGCCCACCTGAGGGCCTAACAAGGGCTTTCACTGCAACCTCAGGAGCTCCTTTCTGGGTGATTTATTGTCTCCTCTTCTCTGGAGATACCCGGCTGAATCCATATGACGCGCCTCCGCCGGTGGGGGACTGTTTCTGTGGGGAACGCTACCCAGTCAGACCACACTTTGCTTTTAAGGTATAGGGATTAGGTAAGTAGTGAAGATTGAGAAAGAGACAATATCTATAGTCCTGTAAGGACCACAAGATAGAGGGAGCCTTCTGAAGGTCAAAAAAAGTCACCATCTAAGAAGAGACATCCAGGCAATGTTAATTAAGGTCATCATCTCACCCTTCATTATCATTGCTTCCCATTTACCAACATCACAAGTTGCCAGCCCTAATAGTCGCATTTGTGGTTGAAAGTCATTGCCTGCCAACATAGTATGTCAAATCTGCCTGGAACAAGCACTATATAGCCCTGCAAGGGCCTTAAGACGGTGTGAGCCTGCTAAAAGCCAGTACAGTCACCATTCAAGCACAGACATTCAGGCAACTTTGATCAATGTCTTCATCTCACCTCTCATTATTTTTGCTCCCCATTTACAAACACCATAGGTTATCAGCTCTAATGGTTGCTGCATTTGTGGTGGAAAGTCATTGCTTGAAAAGCTACAGTGCATGAATTACCTAGCACTTTCAACCAGAGCCAGTAGGTGGTGTCCAAATTGGAAAGCTTGCCATGGGAAGAAAGCATTAAAGAGGCCAAAAGCTTTGAGCGTTTCCCAATAGAGCCTTTTTTGCAAGGGCAGCCAAGTGCGCAATTGCCTGGGGTGAAATGGAGGAAACTCTCCACAAGGTTAGAAAGTACTCATTCCCTTCACTAAACAACTGGAGGAGTTAATCCAGGAAGAATTGTAGGGCCCGTATAAACAGGCTGTCAAAACTGTATACCCTGAAAAAGCTAAAGGTCAACCTGCTACAGTCTCCTCCGATGGTGTGTGCATCATTAATGTAGCTGGCAAGACATGTCACTTTGCTGTCACATTCAAGGAGACTCTAGTCTGAAAATGTTATCTAGATCTGAAGTGCGCCTACATACTGTAGCATCTGCAGGTGCCGGCAGACCAGCAATAACCAGCCCATTTGCTGAGTCTAATGGAAGCTGTTTCATAATTATCAACCAGCTGCTGCACCAGCAGTGGATGTCAAAAATCTGACTTTCTTTATCGTACACCACGGGACACAGGGAATTAATCATCACATAGTGGGTTGTATGGGTTACCAGAGGTGATTGGACACTGGCACAACTAATGAGAACAAGTTCCCCTCCATATAACCCCTCCCATACAGGAAGTACCTTCGTTTTTTTGCCAGTGTCTAAGAAAATTGGACAAGATTAGGATAGTGCTAAAGGAAGCTCTGCCATAGAGGCCCCGGGGGCAAAAGAGCTATACTTCTGGTCCATAAAAAATGCTTAAATTATTACGCCAAAACTGGATGGTGTCGCCTGTAGTGTCTCTCTTTGCAGGACTGGGCTCTAGGGTCCAGCAGTTTCGCTTTTTTACAAATGCTAAAAGTCCTGGCAGAGTATTTTACAAGGCCCAGGAAAGAAGAAGCATCCTCTAAGTAGAAACCCATATCCCTGAAGGTTGGCACACATGCCCGCCGTGATGGGTGAAGATTGTTTTTTTTTGTCTGATTTTCAGCAAACCTGAGACGGGGATAAGGTAAGCAGGAAAAAAAAGTATTAAGCATATACCTTAAAGACTTTTTCCTTGTAAGTGGGTGTCTTCTCTATTACCACCACTAGAGGGAGTAAAGAGTTGAGTTTTTACTAACCAAGCTCCAGACAGTGTCAGGTTGGTTTCAGACAGCACACTCTCTGCTGCAGAGCTCTGCCATGGATATCGACCAGGTCCATTCCTCACTGCCATGATGCAGGAGACCCTTCTTCCTCTCAGGAGACCGCCATAAAAGAGGTCATAGGTCGGGGGCGCGCTTTATGGGGGGTAGGAGGAAGGAGCAGGTTGCATTTCAAGCAGGCAGAAGCACATAAAGCCTCTCAAACCCGCAGCTCTCCCCTGATCGGGGACACAGCGACTTACAAGGGCACGTGGTTGGTTATCTGGGCACCCCTAAAAGAGGACACCCGCTGGGCATGAAACTGTGTGATTAAGTTGCATACTGTATGTGAATTGCTTAACTAGCACAGGAGTATATGCAATTGATAGTACCATGGCTTTGTTGCTTGGTAATATGTCTTCCCAAAGAAAAAATACAGGAACTAAAAAAGACAAAAAAGCATCGCCACCTGAGACAAGAGCCTCTAGCCATACCAGCTTGGTACTTTCCTCTGCGGTAATTTATGATGCACCTGTACAGGATGAGCCATTTACTCAGGAGCAACAGCCTCTCCTATAGTGTCTGGGCCTGCATATGTCCCCGAGGACTTTTTGGCAGTAGCCCTAAACAGTTTAGAAGGAAGAATCGCTTTGTTAATCACAAAGTCTTCACAAAAAGGACAAAAAACTAAGCAGAGTTCCTTCTGTTACTTCAGATCTCCCTTCAGAAAGGTCTGATGATGATGAGGATGAGGAAGACATAGCACCATCAGAGGATAAGGATGAGGAGTCAGAAGAATCTGGGATTTCAGAAGGACCTTTTTCTGCTTTTGAGGTTCTAAAATTGCAGGTGCAAAATTATACTGAAACAGTACGCTCTGCATTTAAGTTGCCATCTTCAAAGTTAACTGACTCACCCGTCTCATTTAAATCCCCACAGGCTGCATGCTCCTTTCCGGTTGATCCTTTATTGGAGAATCTGATGTATGCAGACTGGAAGCATCCAGATAGGTGTTTTTCTCCTCCTAGGAGGTTGAAAGGTCTTTATCCCATGGAGGAGAAGTTTACCAAGAAGTGGAGTTTGCCTTCAGTTGATGCAGCCATTTCTTGTGTAAATAAAAACTTAACCTGTCCGCTGGACAATGCCTAGGTATTTGAAGATCCTTCTGAGAAAAAGGTGGAATCTTTACTGAAGTCTTCCCTTCTCCTGGATGGCGCAGTGACCCAAACTGCCATGGCTGCAGCGGGTATGTGTCAGGTCTTAAACGATCAGGTGAAACAGGGGCTGAAAGACCTGCCTTCAGAGCAGATACATTTTTGGGAAAATATGCCTTTGGCCTTATGTTTTACAGTAGATGACATCAGAGATTCTATTCAACAAGCATCTCGTCTTATGCTCCAGCTGGTGCATATGCGCAGAATTATTTGGTTGAAGCACTGGTCAGCGGAAGACCCACACAAAAAGCTTTTGACCAGTTTTCCCTTCCATGGTGAACTCCTCTTTGGGGATGATTTGGAAAAGTATATCCAAAACATACAAGCAGCAAGAGTATTCTGTTGCCGGAGTATAAGAAAAAAACAAGATCCTTATTTTAGGCGTCCTCTCTCCCAGCTCCTGGAACATCTGCCTCCAGGCAGTGGTGATGGCATTCGCAGACAGCCTCAAAGGCTAAAGACCAAGGCCAGGCCCAGAAGAACAAGAAGCAGTGGGGGCAAAAAGCTAACAAGCAAAGCCCCAAATCTTCCTCATGAAGGGGCACCCCTGCTGGGTGTGTGTGTGTGGGGAGGGGGGGGGGTGGCTTCGGCAGTTTTCAGCAGCTTGGCAGACAGAGATCCAGGACAAGTGGGTGGTTTCTGCTGTATCCATGGTGTACAAGCTGGAATTTAAAGATCCCACCCTATTGGTTGTGAAGTTCAGGGGTCTTCAAAAATCCAAAAAAGAGAGATTCTTTCTTCAGAGATTTGGATCATTTTCTGTCTCAAGGGGTAATCAAGGAAGTCCCCCCTTAAAGAGCAAGGTGCAGGGTTTTATTCAAACCTCTTTGTGGTTCCAAAACCAAATTGAGACGTCAGACCCATTCTGGGCCTAAAGGGTCTAAACCAGTTTCTGAACATTTGCCATTTCCGAATGGAAACCATTCAGTCCGTGGTCATCACCCTACAAGGCGGGGAGTACTTGGCATCTATAGACATCAAGGACGCCTATTTACATTTGCCTATTTATCCCACTCACCAAAAGTTCCTAAGGTTTGCGGTAGAGCATCGCCACTTTCAGTTTGTGGCTCTGCCTTTTGGTTTGGCCACCGCACCCAGGGTATTTACAAAAGTTCTGGCCTCACTGTTGGCAAACTTAAGAGCACAGGGCATAACGGTGACAGCCTATCTAGACAATCTACTTAGGTAGATCAGTCAGTGGCAGAATTAGATCACGCAGTGCTCAATACAGAAAGATACCTGGAGCATGTAGGATGGATCATAAACCTACAGAAATCCCCTCTACAAGCCCCAAGAAGGGTATAGTACTTGGGCATGATCATAGACACAGCCCAAAGCAGGGTATTCCTGCCAGAGCCAAAGATCAAGTCCTAGGAGAATTGATCCACAAGGTCAGGACGAAGAAGGGACACTCATTTTGTCTTTGCATGAGGCTATTAGGGAAGATGGTGGCCTCCTTCGAGGCTGTTCCTTACCCCCAGTTTCATTCAAGACTACTGCAGGGTGGTATTCTGACTGCCTAGAACAGGAAAAGCCAAGCCCTGGATTTACCCATGGGCCTGTCTCCACAGGTGCGCCAAAGCTTTAGCTCATGGTTAAAGACCATAAACTTGTGGAAAGTAAGGTCCCTTTCTCACAGTCACCTGGAAGGTGGTGTCGACAGATGCAGTATTAGAAGCAGTACCTGTGCCACAACCGAGGAAAGCTTGCCCATCAATATACTGGAAATTTGGGCAGTATACTTAGCCCGCGGAACCTGGACACACAGGTTACAGGGCCACCCGGTTTGGATTCAATCCGACAATGCTACTGCAGTAGCCTATATCTCTTTCTTTAATCTTCATTCCATGGGAAGAAAACTGTCACCTTAATCACCAGCAACTGTCTCGCCACCCTGATGTCTTTCAGGCAATATGCCAGAGATGGGGGACCCTGGATGTAGACCTGCTAGCTTCCAGGCTCAACAGAAAGTTGGACAAATTTGTGTCCAGGACGAGAGATTCGCTGGCCTACGGAACGGATGCTCTGACAACTCCTTGGAATCATTTTTCACTGATCTATGCATTCCCCGATCCCGCTCTTACAGAGATTGCTGGGCAGTACTCCTAGTGGCCCCAAATTTGCCCAGGAGGGCTTGGTGGTGATATGATAAAAATGGCGGGAGGAAGACCTTGGGTGCTTCTGCTCCATCACGACCTGCTGCGACAGGGTCCAGTGTTTCACCCTTCCTCAAAAAAGCTACATTTGATGGTCTGGCTACAGAGACCCACATTTAGAGGAAACAAGGGCTTTTGGGTCCAGTTCTTTCTAAACTCATTAATGTGAGAAAGCCAGCCTCCAGACTAATATACTAAAGAGTCTGGAAGGTGTATGTTTCCTGGTGTGAATCCTCTGAACTATGCCATAAGTAGGATTCTCACCTTTTGCCAATTAGGAGTGGATATGAAATTGGCCCTGAGTACCATCAAGGGTCAAATATCGGCTCTATCAGTCTTTTTTCAGAGACCATTGGCATCTCATTTCCTAGTCCGGACATTCATTCAGGGAGTACTGCGGATAAATCCGCCAATGAAGTCGCCCTTGTGTCCCTGGGATTTGAACTTATTATCAGTCCTGCAAAAGCAACCTTTTGAACCTATGCACCATATTTCTTTGATTCTTTTAAGCAGGAAATTTGCCTGATTGCTATCTCTTCTGCGAGAACTGTATCAGAGTTAGCAGCTCTTTCTTGTAAAGAGCCTTATCTAATTTGTCACAAAGACAAAAAAATGTAATATGCCCTCATCCTACCTTTCTTCCAAAGGTGGTGTAGGCATTTCATTTAAATCAAGACATTGTTTTGCCTTCCTTTTTTCCTGAACCGCGAACAGCAGGGGAAAGTTATTGCACTTGCTAGATGTAGTGAGAGCAGTAAATGTTTGTTTGAAGGCTACGGCTCGGATACGTAAAACAGATGTTTGTTCATTGTGCCAGATGGTCCCAAGAAGGGCCAGCCGGCATCAAAATCCACCATTGCTAGGTGGATTCGACAAGTTTTTGTTCAAGCTTATGGTTTAAGAAATTAGGTTACTCCTTTTCCTGTTAAGGTGCACTCAACCAGGGCAATAAGTGCTTCATAGGGCATCACCAAGCTTCGATGGCTCAAACCTCTAAAGCTGCAACTTGGTCTTCAATCCATACATACATTTACCAAATTCTATCAAATAGATGTAAGAGGACATGAGGACTTTAGGCGTAGTGTGCTGCAGGCAGCGGTCTAGGGCTTCAACACACACTTGGATGGAAAATACTTAGGATCAGTGGACCATATCAGCTCCCGCATTTGGCCGCAGGCCCCCACGACAGTGCAGGCCAATCTCCCGGATGTGCCATACAACAGGCAGAGCAGCCCAAATGGCAGAATGGAGTACGGCTGCTCTGACTGTGGCTGACTGACAGGTGGATAAAAGGTACTGCAGCTATCTATGCCAGAAAGTGGGAGCAAATACCTGAATTAGACAGGTATCTGCCCCCCTCCCCCCTGAAAGGTGCCAAATGTGGCACTGGAAAGGGGGATGATTCCGAACAGCCGGAAGTTCAATTTTTGGTTGGAACTCCACTTTAACCACTTTCCCACTGCGCCATAGGCATTTTACTGCTACGGCGCAGTGGAGTTATCTTGGGACGTCGTCCTTCACTTCCGCGATTGCACGTCCCCTGGGACGCGCTCGTGAAAGTGTCCGTGCTCGCCGGGTCTAGAAGACCCGGCGCATCACGGATCACAGTAAATTGCCGCTGATAGCAGCCGTTTACCACGTGATCGCGCCGTCGAATGACGGCGCGATTACTTGTAAACAAACCGGCATCATTTGATGACGCCGGTTCCTCCCTCTCCTGCGTCTCCTCTCTGTACCGTTCAGTACAGTGTGTGTGGAGAGGGGGGGAGCGGGGTGTCAGCAGCTGAGCTGTGGCTGGATCTGTGACAAATGCAGTCACAGATCCAGCCATCCCTCAACCCATCCCAGCTCTGCAGTACCCAATACTCGGCAATACCCCAGTACTCGGCAATACCCCAGTACTCGGCAATACCCCAGTACTCGGCAATACCCCAGTACTCTGCAATACCCCAATACTCGGCAATACCCCAGTACTCGACAATACCCCAATACTCAACAATACCCCAATACACAACAATACCCCAATACTCGGCAATACCCCAATATTTGGCAATACCCCAGTACTCGGCAATACCCCAGTACTCGGCAATACCCCAGTACACAACAATACCCCAGTACTCAACAATACCCCAGTACTCAACAATACCCCAATACTCAACAATACCTCAATACTCGGCAATACCCCAATACTCGGCAATACCCCAATATTTGGCAATACCCCAGTACTCGGCAATACCCCAGTACTCGGCAATACCCCAATACTCGGCAATACCCCAATACTCGGCAATACCCCAATATTTGGCAATGCCCCAGTACTCGGCAATACCCCAATACTCGGCAATACCCCAATACTCGGCAATACCCCAATACTCGGCAATACCCCAATACCCTGCATGATACTTTGCAATACCCCAATACTCTGCAATACCGCCTATGGGGATTTTTAAGTAGCAAAGTTTGGCGCCATTCCACGAGTGTGCACAATTTTGAAGTGTGACATGTTGGGTATCTATTTACTCGGCGTAACTTCATCTTTCACATTATGAAAAAAAATTGGGCTAACTTTACTGTTTTGTTTTGTTTTAAGCACAAAACATTTTTTTTTTTAAAAAGACGCGGTTAATAAATTTCTGCAAAAATACCGTGCAAGATAAAAAGTTGTAGTGGCCGCCATTGTATTCTCTAGGGTCTTTGCTAAAAAAGCATATATAATGTTAACAAATTATAATATATGTTTTGGGGTTCTATGTAATTTTCTAGCAAATAAATGATGATTTTTCCATGTAGGAGAGAAATGTCAGAATTGGTCTGGGTGTTCCAGAACGCCTGATGGCATTCCCTGCATGTTGGGCCTCTGTGTGTAGCCACGCTGTGTAAAAGTCTCACACATGGGGTATCGCCATACCCCGCTAATATGATAGAAACAAGTTTTTTTGTTTTTATATTTTTTTTATTTACAGAATTTTCAGTCGTTTTTCTTTTATAGCGCAAAAAAATAAAAAAAACCCAGAGATGATCAAATACCACAAAAAGAAAGCTCTATTTGTGTGAAAAAAAAGGACAAAAATTTCAAATGGGTACAATGTTGTATGACTGAGTAATTGTCATTCAAATTGTGAGAGCACCGAAAGCTGAAAATTGGTCTGGTTAGGAAGGGGGTTTAAGTGCCCAGTGGTCAAGTGGTTAATGGAATCTCACCCTCTGCCCCTCCCTGACAGACAGCCTATTTGCTATTATACTGTTGCTATTCCTCACCAGTCAACAGTATTCCCCATGCCCATCCCTCTCCAGTCCCCTCCACCCCATCTATATGCCTCACCCCCTTAGGACCTCCCTTGGGCACTGGTATAGCTGTATTTAATGGCACTGGTAAGGCTGCATTTTATTGGGGAGGGGGGGTGGCACAGTGAAAAGCATCACCTTCCTGAAATGAGTTTGAAACCTCCCTGAAATGAGTTTTTGCAGGTTGCAGGTTGAGATGTCTGACATTATGACAAACCACCCATGCAGGGGAGTAGTATAATGAGCACAACGATCATAACATTGACAGTTGGGAAGTCCACCTTTTAATCTCTTCCAGTCTGTCAGGCTACCAGAGTTGATGGAAAAGTAGTTTGTAGCTGGATTAAATAAAATGAAAAAAACAAACAAACAAGCAATCGTGAAGCTTTCAGTTGCCCAGAGGAGATGAGTTCCTGGCAAAAATCTAAATCTGGTAATCTGAGCCCAGTGCTAATATTAACAAAAAAAAAAAAAAATAACTTGACAAGCACAGGAAGTTGGAGTCATGCCAGATGGAAAACCTCCAATCAATTATATTGATAAAGATAATAAGTAGTGCAGTGCACTAAAAGACATAGTCCAATATGCTGTTGAACAACAAGTCAAAGATAAATGACTTCACAGTTGAAGATCAGAATATTCAGAAGTGGGGACAGACCCTCCACCTTTGATCTATTGTTCTACGCTCACCTCTCGGCATGGACTCCTGAGCCAACATAGGCAGCAGAAACGGAACCAATAAGTACTTCTCCGCTCTTACTTGTAATGGGGGCACCAAACCATATATGTATAAAGAAAAAAGCAAGATCTAAGTGCTTACTGTGCAAACATTTAAAATGTATTTCTGTCCAAATGAGGACTACGCACATAGATTAACCACTTAAGGACCGAGCCTCTTTCTGGAGATTTGGCATTTACAAGTTGCTAGAAAATTACTTAGAACCCAAAACATTATATCACTTTTTTTCTAACACCCTAGAGAATACAATGGGTGTTGCAATACTTTTTTCACACTGTATTTGCGCAGCGGTCTTACAAGAGCAGTTTTTTAGGAAAACATTAACATTAAAGTTAGCCCAATTTTTTTATTATGTTTTTCAAATAACATTTTTGAGACAATCAAAAACTGTTAACAGTACACAAAAAAAATGCAGGAACATAACACCACACAGTATATACGCAGTACTGTTAGAGGGAGGTAGACCGTTTGCGTAAACAATGCAAAATATAATCCAACTCCTTTAGCAACATTGCCAGTAGAACAGAACATAGTGGGCATTATCCTAGAATTTATATCACATAACTTTGCAGAGATAGTCTGAATATCCCGAAAAAAAAAAGGGGAGAAGAAGGAACAGAAAAGAAAGGGGGGGGGGGGGGAAGAAAGTAGAAGGAATACGATAAAAGCGGACATTAGATTACCACATAGACTCCTGTACTGTCTCACTGCAGGTCCTCCCGTAGATGCCACCTCTCCCAGACCATGTTGTAATCATCCAGCCTGTCCTGCATTCTGGCCATCATTTTCTCCATTAGTTCAATATCCTTGACCCTGGAGTACAGGGCTTCTTGGTATGGGGTTGAGTTTTTCTTCCAATTAAGGGCAATTAGGCATCGAGCTGCTGTTAGAATGTGTCTGAGAAATTTCTTACATGGTTTGACTATTTTTGGCTGGGAGAGGCCAATCAAGAAAAATGTAGGTGTCAGGGGTATCGGCACCTCAAGGAGACAGGTTAGTAATTATTGTGTCGATCTCCAGAACGGGGCTATGAGAGGACAGGACTAATAAATGTGGAAGAGAGAGCCTCTGTATCGTTGGAATCGCCAACATCGGTCAGAGGTGGAGGGATACATTTTATGGAGTACAACTGCGGTCTGGTACCAGAAAAAAAAAAATCTTATACGCGTTTTCCTTATAGAAAGTACATAGGAAACCCTTGGCAGCCTGCCTCCAGACTGCCTGCCAAGCCTCCACTGGGAGTTCCTCTCCCAACGTAGCATGTATGCATGTTTGTTTCGTACTAGTATTGAGTATGCGCTTAGGATCTGGTATATGTCTGAGATCAGTCCTCTACGAATGCGCCCATCTAATATAATGAGTTCAAATGGGAAGGGTGGGGAGAATTGCAGGTGCGGGGCTATGGTTTGGGAAAAATGTCTGATCTGCAAATAACTGTAGAACACTTGATGTGGCAAGTCATGTTTGATTTGGAGCTCCGAGAATGGCAACAGTTTACGGGATCTAGGGTCCACTAAATGGGATTGCAAAGAAAGGAGTTCATCAGTGAGCATTCAGACTTAAGCTCTTATTCACGGAGCAACGTGCACCAGAGCTGACAAAGCTGGGACATTGATCCTAATAATCAACCACCTCCACATTCGTGTTCCAGAGGAGGCTGGCTGGATGTACAAGAGCTAGCCAAATTTTCTCCATCTCTGTCCATTTATTGTAGGACCTCTGGGGGAACCACGAGATTATCACACATAGTTGGGCTGCTTGATAGTACTTAAAGTTGGGAAATGCTAGGCCCGCGTCCGTACGTGACGCCGTCATGACCGAACAAGGTATCCTGTGTTTTTATAGTTCCAGACATAACATGTCACTCTGAAGTCTGTGTAGATAGGCATAGCGGATTGGGATGGGCAACATCTGAAATAGGTAAAGAATCTTAGGGAGGATGACCATTTTGGTGGATGTGATTCGCCCCAAAAGGGTGATATGATGGGTCTTCCATTTTTGGATGAGCTCCCTGATTGACCGGTACAGAGGAGGGAAATTGGCTTGATACAGGGTGCTGAAAGACGGGGTAAGATGAACCCCCAGGTATTTAAGGGAGGTACGTTGCCATTTATAGGTAAAGCCTGACTGTAGGTGGTGTACCTCGTACTCCAGGACATTAATTGGAAGGGCCATAGACTTTGACGCATTTGTTTTATAACCCGAGAGCGCCCCATATCTATCTGGGTATGGATCAAAGTGAGGATAATGTCGTCTACGGATATAGATATTTTGAATTATTTTCCCCTAGCCAAAATACCCCGAATGTCCGGATTACCCCTAATGGCCCCTGCCAGGGGCTCTACACTAAGGTGGGGAGGATCGCATTCAGTCAGATCAAAATACTTTTAGGTCCAAATTAAGTAGGGCTATGGGCCTAAAGCTAGCACAGGAGACTGGGTCTTTATCCGGTTTCAGGATCAAGGATAAGAAGGAGCTTTGCATGTCGCTCGGGATGGGAGTCTGTTGGAGAAAAGCATTGAACAGTTTGGTCATATGTGGACTCAGGAGGGGGAGGGAGGCTTTATAGTACTCATACGGTAACCCATGCGGGCCAGGGGATTTGTGAGCTGGGAGGGCTTTTATTATCGCCACCAGTTCTTCCGCGATGATGGGGGAGTTAAATGCCTGTAAGTCAGAATCTTTTAGTAAGTCAGAACCATTTAAGTAAGTCTTCCCTTAACATTCCCCCTCCCACATCACATACAGTACCACCCATCTCCTGTTATTCATTCACACATGAGGTTATGGCTAGGTCTTGAAGTGGGAATATGGGGAATGGGATTCAGACTTCTTTTGTGCTGTTTTTGTATTATTGATCTTTTGCCTTATTGGACCAGATTGATTCAGTATATAGCACAAATTCCATGTCATTGTTTAACATCCTTGTTGGAGGAAGTGAGATTGCAATTGGAAACCTTTAGTATGTAATTATGTTCCTTATGGGGTGTAAGACTTATAACATCCAGCTTTGGTCAATTACAGCATTTCTCCATATTTTATTGGTACAACCCAACATGGCAACACTTTTTAAAAACACTGTGAATGTCGAAGCAATTTTCACCTTTTAGTCTTCCATTTTTTTTTTTTCCTTTATTTATTTTTTTAGATGCACCTGCGGACTGCGTCTATAGTTTTTCTGCACATGATCCTGTGCTGTTTGCATAATTTAATTTAAATAGAAAATGGAAGACAATGGGGTCTTATAAGAGTTCTGCCCCTGACACATACCATAGTGTCATCTCTGGTTTGTCCATTATATTCTATGCTACATTAGTATGTGCCTCTTTGAGCACTTTCTGCATAATATTATGAGGATATATACATGCTACAACATATAGTATCATATATATATATATACACTATTTTATACAATACTATATTTTCACATATTTGTGATTTATATATATATATATATATATTTTTTTTTTTAATGAGCTCTATACTTGATATCATTTACCGATGATCATTTAGACCATTATATGAGCCTATTACATCCACTTTAAGCAATATATGTTAATTTCAAATTATTTTATATCACAGTACACAAATATTGTGTGTGAATTTTGTGACATTTTATATGTCCGTGTGTGTTTATACACATACCGATACACAATTTCTTCCTTTCTTCACATTCAAATATTCACTTGTTTATCATTATTGTATTATTTTTTCACCATATTGGTTATGATATATATTTGTTTCACACATGGACACAGATGATGATGATTTTTTTTTTTTTTTTTGTCATCTTTTACCACTGGTAGGAGATTTTTTATTTAACCACTTTAGCCCCGAACCATATTGCTATCCAATGACCAGAGCACTTTTTGTGATTTGGCACTGCGTCGCTTTAACTGACAATTGCGCGGTCGTGCGATGTGGCTCCCAAACAAAATTGGCGTCCTTTTTTTCCCACAAATAGAGCTTTATTTTGGTGGTATTTGATCATCTCTGCGGTTTTTATTTTTTGCGCTATAAACAAAAATAGAGGGACAATTTTGAAAAAAATGCAATATTTTTTACTTTTTGCTATAATAAATATCCCCCAAAAATATATAAAAAAAAATGTTTTTCCTCAGTTTAGGCCGATACGTATTCTTCTACATATTTTTCGTAAAAAAAATCGCAATAAGCATTTATTGATTGGTTTGCGCAAAAGTTATAGCGTTTACAAAATAGGGGGTCGTTTTATGGCATTTTTATTAATATTTTTTTTTTTTACTAGTAATGGCGGTGATCAGCATTTTTTTTCAGTACTGCGACATTATGGCGGGCACTAGGGGTGAGCTTCGCGTTCGATGCAAACACATGTTCACATCGAACATCGGCCGTTCGATCGTTCGTCGAAAACGAACAAAATGGGTCGTTCGCGCCAAATTCGAATGACGCGCAACGGCACATAATTCACTGCGGCGTTGCACGCTGATGATTGGCCAAGCATGCACCATGACCCCACATGCTTGGCCAATCACAGCGCCCAAAAAACAAAGAGACCTAATTGGCCAAAGCCTGGGTGCTTTGGCCAATTAGGGCTCAGGGCTGCCTCTTGTAGTGTGTTCCGGCTTGCCTTACAGTCAAGTTAGACAGACAGTTAGAGAGAGATAGATAGAGACACAGTGGGGTTGATTTACCAAGCCTGTGCGCCATGACTCATGGTGCACAAGCAGGAGTAAAACCGTTTTTGACATTTACAAAAGAGATACACTGCCAGTGCAGTGTATTTCTTCATTTACTAAACTGCCTAATGCGCCCAGGAGAGGGCGCACAGCACGCCAGTACAGAGCTGGCGTACGGCATTTAGTAATGTAAATATCGGGATTTGGGCGGGAGTTTATGAGGGGAGGGAGGGGGTGATGCAGGGGAAGTGTAGTGACATGTGTTTGAACGTGTGTGGCGGGCCAAATTGAAAGCGAAAGTGCGCCAGAACCTCGTAAGGTTCATTTGCATACTGGGCATGCACAGAGGGAGATTTCAGGGAATGCCGTGCGCTGCGTCAGTACGCCGAGAAATTCTTGGTAAGTACCAAGCGGCGTATCAGTATTTGCACTGCGTGAAACGGCGCACAGCAATCTCCGAGCTGTTCTCGGGCTGCGCCGACACTGAAGGGGAACTCCGCGCGAAATTTCAAATTTGAAACCGGCGCGGGTTCCCCCCAAGGGGTATAATAGGCTCTTCGGCTGTGGTCCGGAACGTGAGGGGTTAACCCACGCCAAAAACGGCAATCTCCGAGCTGTTCTCGGGCTGCGCCGACACTGAAGGGGAACTCCGCGCCAAATTTCAAATTTGAAACCGGCGCGGGTTCCCCCCAGGGGTATAATAGGCTCTTCGGCTGTGGTCCGGAACGTGAGGGGTTAACCCACGCCAAAAACGGCGTGGGGTTCCCCCCCAGATCCGTACCAAGCCTTATCCCAGGCACGCAGTCTGGCCGGACAGGAATGGGGGTGGGGACGAGCGAGCGGCCCACCCCCTCCTGAGCCGTTACCAGACCACATGCCCTCGACATGGGGGAATGTGTGCTTTGGGGGAGGGGGGCACTGCCCCCCCACCCCAAAGCACTCTTGTCCCCATCTCGATAGGGACAAGAGCCTCTTCCCGACAACCCTGGCCATTGGTTGTTGGGGTATGCGGGCGGGAGCCAATCAGAATCTGGGAGCCCCTTTAATAAGGCGGCCCCCAGATTCCGGCCCCCCACCCTATGTGAATGAGTATGGGGTACATGGTACCCCTACCCATTCACCTGGTGGAAAAAGTGTAAACACAAATTAACCACACAAGAATAAAATAATTTATTAGCCAGCTCCGGGGGTCTTCCGCCAACCCACCCCGGTCGTCGCCGCCGCAGTCTTCCGCCGCCGCCCCCTTCACCTCGAAGCTTCGTGCTTGTGGGGGAGGGCAGCGGGCTTCGAAGTTTTCACCGGGGTGAGGGTCGCACATCCCACCTCGGTTTTCTAGTCGTCTTCCGCCGCGGCCCCCTTCACCATGAAGCTTCCTGCCTATGGGGGCTTCGTAGTTTTCTGCCGGGGGGGGCTCTCGATAGCCTCTTCTGCCTGGCTATTCCGCGGGGGCCAGGGCTTCTCGTCGCTGTCTTCCGCCGCCGCCGCCCCCTTCACCACGAAGCTCCGTGCTTGTGTGGGAGGGCAGCAGGCTTCGAAGTCTTCCGCCGCTGGGGCCAGGGCTTCTTCTTCCATTCGATGTTGACACGGCAAGGTCCGGCGCTGAAATGCCGACAGAGCGGTGGGCACGGACTTATATTGGCATTGGGCGTGGTTATGCCACCATGTGACCTTAACCCATGTGACATCACAGGGCATGATGGGAATGTGATGTCACATGGGTTAAGGTCACATGGTGGCATAACCACGCCCACGCCCTATGCCAATATTAGTCCGTGCCCACCGCTCTGTCGGCATTTCAGCGCCGGACCTCGCCGTGTCAACATCGAATGGAAGAAGAAGCCCCGGCCCCAGGGTGGTGCCCCGCGGCGGAAGACAGCGACGAGAAGCCCGGAGAGTGGCGCCCTCTGGCGGAAGACAGCGAAAGAAGCCCTGGCCTTGGGAGGAGCCAGGCAGAAGTGGAGAAGCCCGAGGTGGGGCGACACCCCCGTTGTTCTCCGCTGTTTTTGGCCGCTCCCCCGGATGTGAAAGAGCTTGATTTTGGGGTAGGGGCCCGGCCGAACATGGCGGAGAGCATCGGTGGGTGTTTCCCCCCCCCCGGCAGAAAACGGCTAGAAGACCGAGGAGTGGCCACGCCCCCGTTGTTCTCCGCCATTTTCCCGCCGCCCCCCCCCAGATGTGAAAGAGCTTAATTTGGGGTGGGGGCCTGGCCGAACATGGCGGAGAGCATCGGTGGGTGTCTCTCCCCCCGGCGGAAGGTGGCAGCGAAGACCGGAAGGGGTAGGTGTACCCCCCGGCGGAAGACAGCCATCAGCCCGCGGAAGGCAGGAGCCCCCCGCAGAAGGCGGCGGCGAAGACCGAGGAGGGGTTTCGCCCCCCGTTGTTCTCCGCCATTTTCCGCCGCCCCCCCCGGATGTAAAAGAGCTTAATTTGGGGTGGGGGTCTGGCCGAACATGGCGGGGAGCATCGGTGGGTGTCTCTCCCCCCGGTGGAAGGCGGCGGCGAAGACCGGGGGGGGGCTAGAAATTGTTATTTATAAAACTACGACCAAAAAGTTAACAAATATATAAAATAAACAAAATAACTAAATAAACAAAATAACACAAACAACAAAACACAAACCATCAAACCACCGACCTCCACCCACCAATAAATAACTATAAAGAAAGAAAAATAACACCAGAACGGGTATTTACAACAGGCTCACTGGTACAAGAGAAAGTCTTTATAGTCCATCAGAAAAGCTTGTCCAGATCATTGCCAACAAAAAAGAAAAAAAAAAAAACAACTTAAAACGGCTCACTGGTACAGTAGGGAGATATTAAAGTCCATAGAAACCACTACTGTCCAGATCATCGCCAACCCACAACACACCCCACCACCACAACAACAAATACCTACAACCCACGTATGAGCAAGAACATGCTAGTCAGACATGTCTGTAGCCTTATTTAAAAAAAAAATACCATAAACAAAATCTAAGGGGGTGAAAAAGGATAGATGCCCCTACCCATGGAGAGGGGCAGAGCCGTGACCTAAGGGGGCTGGAAGAGGAACCCCCTCCATAAATGGGCACACCTCTCAGGCCCAACCCTGCTCCTTTCCAGATCCTGCACCTTCACCAACTCCCGAAAGATATCGCCCACCACCTCATGCACAGACAGGATTTTGTCCCTAGTGGACACCAAACACAGAGCGTGCCAAGTGTAATAAAGCACAACTAGGCTGACTAAATAAAGTGACGATAACTCAAATCCCCTGCGGACCCCAAAATCACCATACACTCGCTCAGCATAGGTCAGGGCCGGAAGGCGGGGGTAGCCAATGGCACCCCCTACCCTCGTAAGAACCTCCATGTTGAAGGGACATTGGACCAGAAAATGGTCCATGGTCTCCAATGTCCCACCACATTCCTGACGGGGGCAGTCCCTGTCCCCCAGGTTCCTGTATTTAAGATTCGCACGGACATAGAGTCGTCCATGAAACGACCTCCATGCGAGATCCCAAAACTTATTTGGAATTCTAGAAGAATTCAAGAGGGCTAGCCCCTCCGTGAGGACCCTCTCAGGGCAGTCCCTCAAAGACAGGGGCTTCAAAATGTCCGAGGCCATGACCCTCAGGTACAGCTCCCGCCGACCATACGCTGGCTAAATGCGCTGCGCGTATCTCGTCCGTCCGGCGCAGAGTTATTTCTACAAAAGGCTGCTTTATCTTTACTCCAGACGGCCACAGGTCAGCAGGAGAGCAGCTACAGCAGCGTTACCGACGATAAGAGCTAGCTGAGCACCCCCACTTGCAGGACAACACCTCTGTCCATGCTTGTCTGTCAAATTTTACAGCCATGGAGGAAGACATCATAGTTCTCCATAGCCGAGATGACGGCTGTCAGTTCCTGGCCATTAAAGTTCAGCTTTCTCCTGTGTGTTTGCGGGGAACGGGAGCAGCCATCTCAGAACAAAAGTAACATCACTGCGGGGAGGGGGAGCAGGATATACTTTAGTGCCGGAATGGCGCTTCTACGGGCGCATTTAAACGCCCAACGGAAGGCATTGCGCTGACGTTTCCCGTGAAGTGGTGCCGACGGAAGTTGTGAGCATGCGCACAAAGGGGGCGAGTGGAGCCTCACTCACTGCGCATGCTCCGTGGTTGATGCGCTGAACGTAAGCCTCTGCGCTGGGCTCCGCCCATCATTTACATATGATCACACCCACTTCCCCTTGCGTCGGGTTACGCCAGCGCATTATCGTTACTCTGGCGCAAGTTTACGCGCAACTGCTATGTGAATAACAGTACTTGCGCTGAAAGGGTCGTCAGAGTAACGTAAATGAGAAGCGTTACTCTGGAGCAAAGATGCTCTCATCTACCTGAATCTGGCCCATAGCTTACAAAGAGAAACTCAGGCAATAAGTACGTCTTGACCAAGCTTACCCTTTCCCTCAGGGAAAGTTTCCAACCTTTCCAGGCCTTCACCTTCCGAGTGGCACTCACCAGCCTGCGCTCCCAGTTTAGCTTGGGATAATCACCCGGGCCGAAATGAATGCCAAGAACTCGAATCTCTGGTACGGGCGTGGCGAACACGTCCGGAAGGGGGAACTGCTCCCCCTCCTTCCCCAACCAGAAAACTTCACTCTTGTCCCAATTGACCAGCGAGCCTGACGCATCAGAGTAGCACCCGATCTGGGACTCCACATAATGGGCCTCCTCACGACCACATACCACCACCGAGACGTCGTCCGCATAGGCCACAACCCTCACCGCCGAAACCGGACCCCCGACAGGTCCCACCGGAACCCCCCCCCCAGACGCTCGCAGTCTAGCCTCCTTACGAAGGGGTCGACCGCAAAGATGTACAGGAGGGGGCTCAGCGGGCACCCCTGCCGGACGCCAGAGTCCACAGCAAAGGCCCGGCCCACCCAACCGTTGACAAGAGGGAAGCTCTCAGCTCCCCTATACAATACCTGCAGCCAATCAATGAATTGATCAGGCAGACCGTATCTCCTCAGAAGCAGCCAAAGGTACTCGTGGTTCACCCGATCAAACGCCTTAGCCTGATCCAGTGCAAGCAGATACCGCTCGCTGCCATCAGCCCTGCACCTTTCCACAGCCTCCCGGACGCTCAGGACGGCACTAAAAGTGCCCCGGCCAGGAATTGTGCAGTGCTGAGAGGGAGACAGCATCCTGCCCGCCAAAGCAGACAGACGTGAAAACAAGATCTTTGCCAGTATCTTCCTATCTGTGGTAAGAAGGGCGATCGGACGCCAATTCTCCACCACAGACGGATCTTTCCCCTTTGACAGTAGGATCAGAGCTGACCTTCTCATTGAGGGAGGCAGCAGGCCATAGGCCAAACATTCACTAAACACGTCCCTCAGATGAGGAGCCAAGAGGCTCTTAAAGGTTTTGTAGAACTCGGCCGTGAGCCCATCGGGCCCAGGCGACTTTTTAGAAGCTAAAGAGCTAATAGCCTGCTCGACTTCAGCTACCGAGATCTCTTCTGTCAGAGAGTCAGGAAGGTCAGACCCCACTTCCAGCGGGGTCTCATCAAGGAATTCCCTGACTTTCTCCATGTCTAGAGGCCGCTTCTTCAGGAGGTCTGAAAAGTGGTCTCTGACGACACCCAGGATCCCCGATCTGGATCGGACCAGAGATCCTGAGGCATCCTTCAGGCCATGTATGACCTTCGACCTCGCCACATCACCACAGCTCTTGTAGGGATCAGGAGAGATAAACTTCCCGTAATCCCTCTCAAAAACCAGGGAGGCGAGACGGTCTTACTGACATTCCTTCATCTGCGCCTTCAGACTGGATATCTGTTCCCGAGAGCCCCCAGAGGACACCAGGCGGTCAAGCTGCCTGCGTAGTCTCTGGTAGGCTTGGTACTTGGAAGCTGCCCTGTACCCAGAGATTTCCCGGAAAAAGTCGCTAGACCTCTTTTTAACTACTTCCCACCACTCAAGGCGGGAGCAGTTGCCCTCAAGGAGCGAGGTCTGGCCCAGGAAGAAAACCTCATAGGCTTCCCTAACCTCAGGATCCTCCAGTAGCGACCAAATTCAGGCGCCACAAACCCCTCCCTTTCTGAGGAGTGTCAGCGACATTCAGGGCCACAGATACCATACAGTGATCGGAGAACTCTACCGACTGCAGCTCAGGAGCCGAGCAGGCAGAGTCCTCCTTTAAAAAAAAAAACTATCTAATCTACTCTTACTACTACCTCGGGAAAATGTGAAACCAGTGAGGTTGGGGAGGTGACGAACATGCACATCCACCAACCTGGCCTCCCTCACTACGTTATTCAAAAAAATACTATCATATCCCAGAGGGTTGGCGGCACCTGCCCGGTCTTTGGGCCTAGTGATCATATTGAAATCGCCACCAAAAATCACCTGCTGGGACGTAAAAAGATAAGGCTTAACGGCCGTAAGGAGGCTCCTCCTCTCCCTCTTAGTTTGAGGCCCATAAAAATTTATGAGCCGGAGGAATTGCCCCCTCACGTCAGCGTCCACCACCAGACATCTACCGATCTCCACTTCAATCACTCGCCGGCAAGCCACCGGACCAGTCTTAAAAAGGACCGCAACCCCACTGCAGGGCTCGGTCGCAAGAGACCAGAGGGAGGGCCCACATCTCCACTCCCTCTTTGCTAGATGCATCTCTGCCACAGATGTCAGCTAGGTCTCCTGCAAAAACAAAATGTCAGCTTCAACACGCCTGAGAAAATCGAAGGCCATAAAACGAGCTCCTGCAGAACGAATACTTGCGACATTAATGGTCGCAAGCCGTATTGGAGAGGATACCGCCATCAGAATGATTGAAAGTGGTCACGTTCTCCTTCATACTACAAACACAAAAACATATTTACATATTTACACTTCCTCCTCCTCTGAGCCCGAGGAGGAGGAGAGGATACCAAACGGGTTCCCCAGGGACACCCCACTTCGTGCCCCTGGGGGAACCCCACCCTTCACTGGGGACTTCCCGCCCCCAGATCTGGCAGCCTTCCCCTTCTTCTTTTTGCGTCTCACCTGCTCCCACTCCTGCCACCTCTCCGAGATGACTACACCACCCCCTCCTCGGACCCGCTGCTCGAGATTTCCCTCTTGGATGAGGCTCGAGCACTTTCCATCTCCATGGCCACAGGGCCAGAGGAGACTCTGGGTCCAGAAGGGGGGGGGGATGGAAGAGGCAGGAGGGGGGCCAGAGACAGGGGAGAGGACAGGGGGGGGACCACACTTAGCTGGACGGGAAGAAGGGGGGGGGATGGGACTTGGGAGGGGGGGACGAGGGGGGGGAGTACGAGGAGGGGAAGATGAGGGGGGAGGGCATGGGGAAACAGATGGAGGGCCAGGGCAATGGTGAGGAGGGGGAGGGGGAAGGGGGATGGGGATCGGCCCTGCAACATCAGGAGGGGAAGACCCGGGCCCCGGACCCTCAGGCCCGGGACCCCCAGGCCTCCCCGACTCCTCCCCACCGGCTCCGCCCTCCGGAGGATCGGGAGCCTCCCGACCAACCAAGCCTGTGTCCCCCCGGGGGGGAGCCCCACACCCACGCCTGCTCCGCCTTCTTCGAGGCAATGGGCCTGTTGGTCCCTCCGGAGCAGTACTAGGGGCTCCAGGATCCCCACCCCCCCGGCCATCACTCGCCGGGGGGGCTTCGGCCGCTCCCGGCCCGGGAGATCCCCCCCTGAGGAAGAACCCCGATATGCTTTGGGGCACCTGCTAAATGGGTGCCCCATCTCACCACACAAGTTGCAGCATATCTTCCCACCCTGACTCGGACTGGTGGCCAAACTCGTGGCACCGGCCACATCTGACCACCGTGCAGTCCGAGCTCATGTGGGTCGGGCTGCCGCACTTGAAGCAACGACGGGGCTGTCCCGGGTAGAATGCCAGGATCCGGTCTCTGCCTAGAAAGGCGCTGCGAGGGAGGTGGGCAACACTGTTGCCCTCCCTCTTGAGCCGGATCCTGGTCAACCAAGCCCCGGTCCAGACCCCGCGCTCATCAAGGTTCTTCCTCAGGGGGGTCTGCAACTGCCCGTACCTCCCGAGCCAGGTGGCAATGTCCTCCGGAGGGAGCGACTCATTCCTCACCAGGATGGTGATGTTCTTAACCTCCTCCTGCCTGGAGATGGGAATGAGCCCGTGCCTCTTCCAAGGGTCAACGCCCCTCACCAACCCAAAGCTGGTGATAAAGCATTCCATACACACGGGAGTGACAAAACTTATATCAAACTCCCGTGTGTTGGTGGGATGGATGACAGCAAAAAAGGTCATCCACCCCAAAACCCAAGGAGAGTACCAGGCCCACCACCTCACCTCGAGCGGGGCAGGGGTCCAGACCCTCGTACCGAAGCTGGACAACATTCCTACGCCTCCTCTCTGGACCACCTGTACCCCTCGTCCACGCCGACCCCTGCGTCCTCTCCTGGTCAGCAGGGGGGGCGCGGAAATTCTGGGCGCCAAACCGGCTGTACAGGTGGTCCAGAGGGGCACAAGAGCCGAACACCTGGGCGAAAGAGCGACCCCCCTTTAGGGCAGACAATAAGTTGGCCTCCGGAGACCCCCGAAAGATGTTTTCCGGAAGCGGGGCACCCCCCTCAGCACCCCCAGAAGTGGGGGGGACGGGGGGGCCCCCATCCCTGCCGGTGGTGTCGCACCCACCCCCGCTGATATACCCTGACCCACCACCTTTGGCCTGACTACAGGCTCCCCCCCCCCCGGGGCCACAGCAGAGGGGGGTACCTCCCTCACCAAACTCCCCCACCCAGACCCCTCTGCAATCTCACCAGCCCCTTGGGACTCAACCCGTACTGGGGGGATGCCCCCCTGGGACCCCTCCAACTGCCGGATAAAGTCATAGGCTACACAGTCCACCGGGAGGGGTCCCACCTGACATTCCCCCCCACCCCGCCTGTGCTGCAGGAAGCCCCTCGGGGCCTGTGGTTATGTTCATGGGGACCTGGGGGGTAGGCAACATACCGTCCATTATACCGTCCATTACACCCGACCTCTCATCTCCCGGGTCCTCCAAGCTGGTGACACTAGCTGCAAACTCGCGGGGGGGGGAACTTCTGGTTCGCGGGGGGCACTTCCGGTTCGCGGGGGGGGGGGGTCACTTCCGGTTCGCGGGGGTGGGGGGGGGGGTCACTTCCGGTTCGCGGGGGGAGGGGGGGGTCGGGGTCACTTCCGGTTCGCGGGGGGGGGGGGGGGGGTCACTTCCGGGTCCCTGATGCTGGCCTCAGCTGCTCCTCCCCCAGCAGCCGGCGCCATCTTGGCCACACTGCAAACAAGTATTTTTCCTGCTGCTGTCTGAACTTCTACTTCACCGCCATGCACCTGCCTCTCACCCAAAGGCTCACTAGCCGCAGGAGCAGTCACTGGCGCTGCACTTGCCAGGTCCTCCCGCTCTACTGCAGGCTGGGGGGTCCTGGAGACAGGCACACAGCGGGCTTCCACAGCAGCAGCAGCAGCAGCGTGGCCATCCTGAGGGAGCCTGGGCACGCTGACATGAAGACGCCGGGGGGGTACCTCCGGCGGCACTTGGGCCCGGCGGCCTCCTGGATCATTGGGCTCCCCAGACATGGCCAACCCCCCAGCCCCTTTCACGGACTGAGGGATCGGCTCCCGGGAACCCTCCCCAGGTTTTATGGCCTTACTGGGCCCTGCGCAACCGGCACTCACACCCCCCCCCCACTGCACCCAGGCTCTCCTGGCTTCCCCGGCTGCTTGGGGGGTTGGGACTCCAATCGCCCGTTTTTCCTCCTTGCCGTCTGGGTTCCTTCCCGGCTTGCCTGCTGGAGGGTCTTCCTGAGCTCCTCTAAGAAGCTCACCTCCCCAGCCACGTTCAAAAAAACCTCCCAAATATTCCCAGATTTCCTTAACCTCTAGTTTTAGGGTGTTGATGGCCCCCCTAAACTCCGACCTCCTAGTACTGGTGCACCTGTCCCTCTTGTCCCTCAGGCCTGCGAGAGATGTAATTTTTTCCACGCAGGCCTGGGATATCCTCACCAGCAGGGATTTGATCTTATCCCGCCTCTTCCTAGCTTAAGCCTCTGTCTCACCTGGCTGGGGAGCGGTCCAATCTAAGAGTCCTTCTTGGGTCCCTAGGAAGAGACGGTCCTCCCTGCTGATGGTGGTGGTGGTGATCTGGCTGGAGGGCAGGTGCTGCTGGTTCCTCCGGAGGCCGGATGCTGGTCCTTCCCCTGGGCTGAGGGAGGCCATCCCTCCCCTCTTCCGGGGGCTGGGGCTGGAGGCTGGTCTTGGTGGCTGAAAGCACTGGAACTCCGGAGCTCAGGAAAAAGATCTTCACTCCTCTCCAGCAGGATGCAAACTGAAGGGAGTGGGAGGAGCTGGAACAACTGCCAGTGGGAGGAGCTGCACTGAGACCGAGGAGGGGTTCCGCCCCCCGTTGTTCTCCGCTGTTTTCGCCCGCCCCCCCCCCGGATGTAAAAGAGCTTAATTTGGGGTGGGGGCCTGGCCGAACATGGTGGAGAGCATCGGTATTTGTGTTCCCCCCCGGCAGAAAACGGCGAAGCCCGGGGCCCAATGGGCTGGTGGTGGGGGGTCCCGGCAGAAGACCCCCAGAGCTGACTAATAAATTATTTTATTCTGTGTGGTTTATTTGTTTTTACACTTTTCCACCCGGTGAATGGGTAGGTGTACGATATTATAGGGGGCTCTCAGATTCTGATAAGCCCCCCGCCGGCATACCCCGACAACCAACGGCCAGGGTTGTCGGGAAGAGGCTCTTGTCCCTATCGACATGGGGACAAGAGTGCTTTGGGGTGGGGGGGCAGTGCCCCCCTCCCCCAAAGCACACACTCCCCCATGTCGAGGGCATGTGGTCTGGTATGGCTCAGGAGGGGGGGGGCGCTCGCTCGTCCCCACCCCCATTCCTGTCCGGCCAGACTGCGTGCCTGGGAGAAGGGTTTGGTCTGGATCTGAGGGGGAACCCCACACCGTTTTTGGCGTGGGTTTAACCCCCTTATGTTCCAGATCAAATCTAAGAGCCTGTTGTGCACCTGGAGGGGGACCCCCACGCCGTTTTTTTTTTACATTTTGTGTGGAGTTCCCCTTTATCCCGGTCCTGTCAGGGGGGGGAATGCCTGCTTGTCTGTCCATACAATGTATGAACAGCGATCTGTCATTTCCCCTAGACAGTCCCACCTCCTTTACAGTTAGAACACACCCAGGTAACATAATCAACCCCTTCCTCGCCCCTAGTGTTAACCCCTTCCCTGCCAGTGACATTTTTATAGTAAGCAATGCATTTGTATACCATTGGTCGCTAGAAAAATGCCAAAGCTCACAAAAATGTGTCCGCCACAATGTCGCAGTAGCCAGAAAAATCAATGATCACCACCATTACTAGTAAAACAAAAATATATTCCTAAAAAACCCATAAAACCAACCTCCAATATACATTTTGCCCAAACCAATCAAACGCTTATTGCGATTTTTTGGAACCAAAAATATGTCGAAGAATACGTATCGGCCTAAACTGAGGGCAAAAAGGTTTTGGATATATTTTGGGGGAGAATTATTATAGCAAACAGTAAAAAAGTTGTCTTTTTATTTACAAAATTGTCGCTATATTTTTGGTTCAAGTAAAAATAAGAAAAAACGCAGGGGTGATCAAATACCACCAAAAAAAACAAAAAAAAAAACATTTTGTTGGGGGAAAAAAGAGGACACCAATTTTGTTTGGGGGCCACGTCGCACAACCACGCAATTGTCAGTTAAAATGACGCAGTGTTGAAATGCAAAAACTGGCCCCGTCAGTGACCAGTAATATGGTCTCGGGCTCAAGTAGTTACAAATTAAGAAAACACTGACGTTAGCCCAATTTATGGCCATAATGTGAAAGATGATGTTACACCGAGTAAATAGATACCCAACATGTTACACTTTAATATTGCACACACCCATGGAATGGCGCCAAACTTCAGTACTTGAAAATACCCATAGGCAACATTTTTTTATTTATTTTCAGGTTACCAGTTTAGATTTACAGAGGAGGTCTAGTGCTAAAAGTATTGCTCTCGCTCTAACGTACGCTATGATACCACACATGTGGGGTTTAAACAGGGGTTAAATATGTGGGCGGGACTTACACATTTAAGGCCCGCCCACATATGGAAACATCCTTCAAACCACACATGTGAGGTATCATAGCGTGCGTAAGAGCGAGAGGAATACTTTTAAGGACTAGACCTCATCTGTAAATCTAAACTGGTAACCGGAAAAAAAAATGCTGCATGTTCGCTTCTGACTGCGAGCTACTAGGGACAGGGGCGTTTTAATTATTATTATTTATGTTTGTTACATAAAAATTCTATAAGACCTCCCCTTCAGGTTGTAAAGCATCAGTTCAGGGGGAACAAAAAAAAAAAACTCTAATGCTTTCATCCCCCATTGCAGATTTGATTCTGGTAATGCATTTCGAGTGAACTGGGCATGCTCGAACACTTAGAAAAATAAGCTGGGTGTTTGTGCCTGAAAATGACATGCATCTTTCTGAGCATGCTCAGAAAGCTTGTTTTTTGGCTTAGTAATTTAGGGACATCCTTAACAGGTGTAAGCAGTTACAAGTGCACACAAACTAGAGGCTGACATTTCTTCATGTGTTTCCAATTGGTTCATTAGCACACATGTTATAAAAAGCGTGGATAGTGCCCGTGTCAGCTGCCCTCAGAGGGGGCAGATTTGCTGGCTGGAAGGAATGGTGGAGTGTTTTTTTGATGTTTTGTCTGCTGCATAATTTTGCAAAATGTTTCTCAAGATGTTAATGACTAATGTTTTAATCCTGTGGGTCTATCCTGTTATTTCAAAAGCATGATTTATTTTCCAATGACTGTGTGAAATAAACGTTGGTCTATTTTTTGTTTATGGACAAAGAAAAGGGGGGGGGGGGGAATGGGTACCAAAAGAACCCTGGGGCTGTTTGTGGTGCGAATAGAGATAAAAAATCCCAGAGAAGATAATTTATAGACAAATAGAAAACACTTTATTGAAAACAATTATATGAACTTAACATAAATCACTTGTGATCTTGTGATTTTTCTCAACAATTTGTCAGTCCCCATCTCTCCCCCTGCCAACTCCTTAGCCACATCTGTCAGCGCTCCTTTCCTCTCTCGAGCGCAAACCATCATAGACAGCATTGTTAGCTAGGTAGTTCTGGATGGGATCCAGTATCCAAGATGGCGGAAATTGACTCAGCCCTTCCCCTGCTGCGGCCCGCCCTATTGGCCGAACGTCAGGCGCTGGCTTTGATTGGCCGCCTATGGTCAGGTGATCCCTTGTGTGGATATGGGCAGTGACATCATGGTCACATGTCCGCATCGTGGCGGCGTGATTTGTCAAACGCCGCCGCGATGGCTGATATAAATTCGGACGCATTACAGCGTCAGATCTGTCACTACCCTGACATACTGTCAGCCTGGGACTTTGGTCCTCCCTTCCTGCACCCTGGCGTGGACTTTGCTAGCTACCAGCTTGCTTTGATTCAGGTAACTGCCCTGTCAGTAATGACAGGCTCTGGGTAATGTGGTATTTGTTTTTGAGATCCTCTATCCTAAACCCTATTTTTTTATACTTCTCTAATTCCTTCCCTGACATAGATTGCAACTTGGTTGCCTGCGCCACCTACAGGCAAAGAATGGTTCTCCATCTAATTCTTTAATCTAACAAAAAGGGTTATTGAAATTGGTTCTATCAAAAAGGGTGTTGCAGCCCTTAACAGACAGTTAACTTTTCATTATATTCAATTGCAAATATTGGGAGATACATATACCTAATTATGTATGCTTGCCATGCATATATGTATATATACTTTTCTCCACATTTTTTCCCTATAGGTAATTTATTATCAGCTGTGATCTCGCTGTCGTGCACTTTGGCACTTAGGTTGGGGCTGTAAGCACCTATGGGTCTCGGTTGTCAGCGCATGCTGGTATTTGATACATGGTCTCCCTTTTCATTACTATTTTTGGTAAGTTATACTTAATGCAGTGTCAGGTCTGGATTTTTTGGCTAATCAAAATGAATGTGCATTTTTTGCATTAACCAATGTATTTATTTTGTCCCCTTGTTTACACATTGTATTCAATAATGCAGACATTGCTTTATTTACTTTGCCTGTATCGACTTTTTCATATGCTGTTTATTTATGTTTTATTAATTATATGTTGTCTCTTCTTTAATATTCAGCATTGAATATAAACGCTCCTGAGGAAGCTCTGACGAGCGAAACATGTAGAGTGATTGGACTATTCAATGCTTCGTTTTGATTCTCCATGATTTACAAAAGGAGATCACAAGTGATTTATGTTATTAAGTTCATATAATTGTTTTCAATAAAGTGTTTTCTATATATTATCTTCTCTGGGATTTTTTTATCTCTATTCGCACCACAAACAGCCCCAGGGTTCTTTTGGTACCCATTTCCCCCCCACCCCTTTTCTTTGTCTTTACTATGTATTGGAGTGAGGTGCTTTGACCTATTGGCATTTTATCCACATATTTACATATTTTTTGTTTATGTTTTTTTTATTTTTTTGTGTGTTTATTTTTAATATTTTGTTTTGCTTTCCTTGTTTTGTGGACCAATAAACTTACTTTCAAATTTTGAAGTTTGTTTTGTGATATTTTTTTCATGCTATGGATTTCAACAGCTGCAGCTGAAATAGTTTGGGCCTAAACCATCAAGTGTGTTTTGTCTCCAAGCTCTTCCCTGGTGTGTATGCATGAAATGTTTAGTCACCAGAAAAGGAACGACAAAGCGGTAAGTATTGTTTCCTAGAATTGATGTCCAGACTGACTTTTTAAAGCACATGTGCAAGATGTAGGAAAACCTGCAAACAGGGCCTGTTTGGAGGGGGGGGGGGGGGGGGGGGTGTGGTGTATTGGTGGACAGGCTTGAAGTGCTGATTTACAGCGCTGTGCTTGAAACTAGCACAAGACAATCCTATTATAATTGTGGGTTGTTTGAGGGAAGCCAATTGAGTGTTAGAACCCCTGCTAGTGTTTTTAGGTTGGGCTTTGTGTCCCTTTTCTTAAAATTGGCTTTACTTCCTGTCACACAGCTGAACAGGAAGTGAGGTTAAAACCCTACCAATGGTCTTTTCTTCGGGACACAGGTCAATCTAACTAGTGTCCCCGTTAAGCAAATTGCACTGCTGTGTACACCCCAAATGATTAGTTACTTTGGGGTTTAGTAAAGGCAAAGCCGCTCTGCAGTAGAAGCGTAGGCAATGAAAATCAGAAGGGAAACACTGATGGTTTTAACTTCCAATCCCGCCAAGTTTTTATTTTTCTTCCTTGCTTGTCCACTTGTAGTGCAAAGTGGATTTGCCTTTAGTAAATGGACCCCAAAGTCCAAGATCTATACTAATTTGGGGTGTACACAGCAAAATGCAATTTCCAAAATGGGAAACTATTTATATTGATCTGTGTGTCCCCAACAAGACATTACTCAGGTTTTTCCCTCACTTCCTGTTTGGCTATGTGGCAGGTAGTGAATGAATTAAGTAGAAAGTGACAACATTTGTGAGGTGTCTTTACCCTATCAGGGGTGCAGGCATCCCCAAAACAAACAAGAAAATTGTTGATTTAACATTGGGTGGTGTTTGTGGGGGTCCCTAACACACATTCATACATATTAGCAACGCTGGATCCTGGCCTATTGGCATGGTTATATTTTCTTAAGCCTCTCAATAAAATGATCAGAAATTTGGGGTTAAACTGGAACTATAATCATCACTTTTATTTTTTTGTTTTCTTTCATTTTGGATAGAGTTGGGTGGGGGGGGGAGGGTTAGAAGCTCTGTCAGTTTATTTTGTATTATCCCTGTCTGTTTGGGGAGATTGGCCTTCACTTCCTGCCCCATAGCCAAACAGGAAGTGATCGAAAAACTAGGCAAATTAAGGGACTCCTGTGACCCCGCCCCCCCCACAGAACTTGTGTGTCCCCTGAAAATTCCTGGGTGGGTCATAAAAAAACAGGGTGTGGCCTTGACAGGAAGGGTGGGTCATTTTTCTATTAGGGGGTGCCAAAATTTGGTCAGGCCTAGGGCAGCACAAAACCTAAATATCCTACTGCATATTAGGGCTTATTTAGACAGGATTCAATTTACAGCATGTTTTTAGATTGTGGGAGGAAACCCACACAGGCACAGGGAGAACATGCAAACTCCAGGCAGATAGTGTCACAGGTGGGATTCGAACCAGCGACCCTTTTGCTGCTAGGTGAACATGCTACACACTACACCACTGTGCTGAACGAACATGATCACAGCTGAAAGCATGAGATGATTTTTTTTTTTCCAATTCCATGCTTTCCAGCCTGGAGGACAGATGTGGGGTCTAATTGACCCCGCCTTTCTCTATAAAGAGGACCTGTCACACACTAGTCCTATTACAAGGGATGTTTACATTCCTTGTAATAGGAAGAAAAGTGAAAAATAATACAAAAAAAGGGACAAACAAGTGCAAAAATAAAAATATTAAGTTAAAAAAAAAAAAAAAATTAAATGCCCCTGTCCCTAGTAGCTCGCACTCAGAGGCGAACATGCATGCAAGTCCCACCCACATATGTAAACACCCTTCAAACTAGGGCTGCGCATCTTCACTGGGCTCACGATTCGATTACATGGTCAACAATTCGATTCGATTCCGCGATGCATCACGATTGCTGACGCGTTTCCATATCCGCCTGGGCCGTCTAGGCAGCCCTTCCACCAAGCAATCTTCTGGGACACATCACAGGTCCCAGAAGATTGCCCGGCTATGCAGGACAGCTCAGTGAAGCTGCAAGCTGTCATAGCCGGATGCCCACAGTGGTATTGCCAGCGCCGTGGACAGGCAGGGGAGAGCATGGAGTGTACGGGTGGCCACGTCGCTGGATTGTGGGACAGATGAGTGTCTTTTTATTAAAAGCCAGAAGATACACTTTTTTTTTGTAGCTGCTGACTTTTAATAAACAAAATATTTACTGGAACTGCTTTGAATTAAAAATAACCTCACTCCCTTAAAGCGGAGTTTCACCCAGTGGAACTTCCGCTTTACGCACTCCTTGCACCCTGACATGCCACATGGGTGGGGTGTGTAACCTCCTTTTTAGGCAGATTTCCTGTCTCACTTTCTCCTTCCTGTCCTGGCCACCTAGGAGAGGACCCCTCTTGTCCTAGGTGGCCACTCTGTGCCAGCTATCTTCTGGGACACAACACAGGTCCCAGAAGATTGGCTGGCCAATAGTAGAATGCAGTGCGCACTCGGCCATGAAGCCGTAAGTTGTCATGGCCGGGGTGCCCACAGTAGATTTGTCGGCGGAGAGGAGGGGGAGAGGAGTGGAGCTACAGGCGGCCGCATCGATGGACCGTGGGACAGGTGAGTGTCAGTTTAATAAAAGTCAGCAGCTACACTTTTTGTAATAAACAAAATAGGTTGGAACTCCCCTTTAAAAAGGTGCACTAATCCAGTGCACTACAGGGTTCAGCAATACACACACACTGCTGGGAGGTCAGAAGGAATTATAATCCACTGACAGCTCTGTGAGTTTCACTGCACTGTCTGTGTGCTGACATTTCTCTGGGCTTTGCACATTCCAGCACTCTAGGAGTTAACACAGTGGAATGTGCAAAGCCAGAGAAATGTCAGCATTCAGTCAGTCTGCCTCTCTCTTCTCATCATGTCCGTTCTCAGCCCCGCCCACCGTCTGTAGCTAAAGTCACAGATCACAAGATAGGCGGGCGGGGCTGACGTCAGAGGAGACTTTGAGAGGAGAGATGTGAGAGGAGGAAAAGGAGAGGAGGGAGGAGAGAGGCAGGCAGAAGCATGGAGTCACATGATCGCAAGTACTGTTACATACGGAGATATAAGGTAGGAATCACATATATTTTCATAAGCACATACAGCGGCGGGCACCTAATGGATTCTAAAGCGCACGTTTTACAAAACTAGTATTTTAAAGGACACGCGCGGAGCGATCCCCCGGGAGGGGCGGGGCATGTCGGATGACGTCACAAAGATCGATTTTCGGGGCCTCATGCATCGATGCAGCATCGGGGGGCCCCGAATCTCGATGCATCGATTATACGATTATATTCAGCAGCCCTACTTCAAACCCCACATGTGAGGTATCATAGCGTGCGTTAGAGTGAGAGCAATCATTTTAGCACTAGACCTCCTCTGTTACTCAAAACTGGTAACCTGAGAAAAAAAGTCAAGCGTCGCCTATGGAGATTTTTAAAAACTAAGTTTAGCGCTATTTCATGAGTGTGCACAATATGAAAGCGTGACAAGTTAGGTATCTATTTACTCAGTGTAACATCATCTTTCACCTTATCCCTAAAAATTGGGCTAGCTTTACTGCTTTCTTATTTTTCATTCATGAAACAGGTTTTTTTTTGTAAGCCAAAAAAAAAAAAAAATGTTTGAACATTTTTGGCGCAAATACCGTTGGAAATTTGTAAGAAAAAATGGCCGCCACTTTATTCCCTAGAGTGTTTGTTAATAAAATGTATATAATGTTTGGGGGTCCTGAGTAATTTTCAAGGAAGAAAATATAATTGTTACATGAAGGAGAGAAGTGCCAGAATAGGCGCGGTATGGAAGTGGTTAAAGTGCAACAATAAAAGTTAAAAATTCCTTGAAATTTCGTACCATGGGGGGGGGGGGGGGGGGTAATCAGGGCCGCCATCAGGAATTATGGGGCCCCTTACACAGCTTCAGTCATGGGCCCCCTGGAGCAGAGAACAGGGGGGGTGCTGCTGCCTGAAATTGAGAAGGGGGGGGGCTGCCGCAATTTGATAAGCGGGGGGTTCCTTTACAAAAAAATAAATATAGACAAATATATATAAAAAAAGGGTGTTAGCCATCCGGGGGCCCTGGGAACCTCTGGGCCCTTTAATTAAAATAAACCTCTGGGCCCTTTAATGAAAAATAAATAAAAATATCTATATATATATATATATATATATATATATATATATATATATATATATATATATATATATATATATATATATATATATATATAAAAAAGGGGGGTTGCCTTGGGAGCTCTGGGCCCTTTAATAAAAAATAACTAAAAAAATATCTAAACAAAAATAACATGGGGTGGGAGCTGTGGTGGCTCAACGTGATTGGCACTGCGCTGACAAGCCGTTCACCTCTGCAGCCAAGTGTTCGGATCCCGGTCTCGGCCACATGTGAATTGAGTTTGGTGGTCTCAGCCCGGCTCCCGGTGGGTGTGCTATGCAAGGTACGCATGTGCTTAGTATGCCCACCCCCCCCCAAAAAAAAACACCACACTTGCACGCACACGAAATTGGTTTAACACGCACGCACTTTGGCCATGAGGTCTCCTAAAATAAAGAGAGGCAAAGGACCTACAGGACAGGTAGGGTGGGGTGAGTGGGAGGCCCCCCCTCACACCCGCCATTGCCACCGGGGGCATGGAGAAGGATGGTGATTGCCTCTGGGGGGAGGGTCTGCCTACTCCCAACTCCTGCAGTCCAGCTCCTCTCTCTCGACTTCACGCACAAAATACACTTTAAAACATAAATTAAAGAAAAAGAAAACAACCTGGGGAAAATATAAAATGTTTATAACATTTTTATAAGCAAAAAGGTTGTCATCTGGGGCCCTCTGGGCCCTTTCATAATAATAATATATATATATATATATATATATATATATATATATATATATATATATGTTAAAAAAATAACAAAAAAACTATAAAAATATATAATTTTTTGTATTTTGTTTTAAAAAAGGGGGGGGTTGTCATCTGGAGCCCTGGGGATCTCCGGGCCACTGGGGACCCTCCCTAAAAAAAAAACATTGGCCCTTTAATAACAAAAAATATGGGGGGTTGCCACCCGGGGCCCTCTGGGCCCCTGGGGACCTCCGGACTGCTAAAAAAAATAAATCCAAAAATTGGCCCTTTAAAAAAAAAAATAAAAAAAAATAAACTAAAAAATATATATATAAAAGAAAAAAGAGGGGGGTTACCATCTGGGGCCCTGGGGGCATACTCCAGGCATAATGGGCACCTCCGGACCCCCGGCCCCTTACAGGTGTACTGCCTGTACTCCCCTGATGGCGGCCCTGGGTGTAATGTCAGCATGTGAAAAGTGACATTCTGAAGGAAAAAAGCCGTTTAAAACTGACTCGCGGCAATAATGAATTGTCAGCTCCTGGCAATTGCAGGAGAAGGACTTGTCAAAAACCGGCTCTTGTCGTTTTTAACCCTTTACATTTTTTTTTTTGGTGAAATGGTAGAGGTACAATGTACCCCATTACCATTTCACACAGGGGGGGGCTGGAATCTGGGGGGCCCCTTTGTTAAAGGGGTCTTCCAGATTTCGATAAGCCTCCTGCTCGCAGACCCCCACAACCACCGGGCAAGGGTTGTGGGGAAGAGACCCTTGTCCTCATCAACATGGGGACAAGGTGTTTTGGGGGGCACCCCAAAACACCCTCCCAATGTTGAGGGCATGTGGCCTGGTGCGGTTCAGGAGAGGGGGGCCGCGCTCTGTCCCCCCCTTTTTTCTGCGGCCGGCTAGGTCAACGTGCTCGGATAAGGGGTCTGGTATGGATCTTAGGGGGGACTCCACGCCATTTTTTTTTTAAATTTAGGGTGGAGTTCCCCTTAAATTCCACACCAGACCTGAAGGGTCTGGTTATGGATATTTGGGGGGAACCCCACGTCATTTTTTTTAAAAATTGACGGCGGGGTTCCCCTTAATATCCATACCAGACCTAAAGGGTCTGGTTATTGAATTTGGGGGGACCCCCACACTTTTTTTTTTCGATTTTTTTATGAATGAATTCTCCTGCAATTGCCGGGAGCCGACATTTCATTATAGCCGTGAGTCAGTTTTAAACGGCTTTTTTGCTTTTGAGAATGTCATTTTGTGCAGAGACAGTTCTAACCACGGGAAACATGCGCCTTTTCACATGCTGACATTAGAGCCCCCCATGGTACAAAATTTAAAGAAAAATTACACTTTTAGCATTATTAAAATCACTGCTCCCGAAAAAACGGCCGTTTTAAAAAATAAAAAAAAGCATCGATACATGTCCCCTGGGGCAGGACTGAGGTCCCCAAACACTTTTTAGGACAAAACTTGCAGATTAGCCTTTAAAATTCACAATTAAGATTTCCCCCATAGACTTATACAGGGAGTTCGGCGGCGGCGGCGGCGAGTTATCAATTGCATTGCGCTGCTGCTGCGGCCGGTTCATGCGCCTAACTAAGGCTTCATCCAGCGCACTAATTAAGGCATGAACCGGCGCAGCGCAGCTTCAATAGTAAATCACCCCCAGTGTCTTTTCAGATAGATAGATAGAGAAGGAAGGATAGTAGTCAGTATAGTTGATTTTACAGTGTGTAGAGAATATATATACATCCTTAGGAGTTGTACATATATTTATACACTGTATAGCTTAGCTAGATCTGCTATTAGTTTTTGTTAGGCAGGAGATTGTGCTGTGCTATACGTTTGCTGTGTCTTTGCCCAAAAAGACAGGCGATCATACTGCACATTGCACGTTTGCGTTGTTTTTGCTCAGTCGATCTTACGATAAGTTTGCTGTGTTTTTGCCCATAAACTCAGTTGATCTTACTATACGTTTGCTGTTTATTTCTGATTTTGTCCTGTGCAGGTTATTAACATGTCTGGAAGGACAACAAAGAAAGGCAGAGCGTCACAAGGGCAAGCAGGCTCTGCATCTAGAGGCAACGCTGGTGGTGGACGTGGTGCATCCTCTTCAGCACATGGCCGCTCGTCCTTATTTTCGGGAGCTGGCCGTGTTGAGCCTCAACATGCAGACCAAATAGTAGATTGGATGACCAAGCCGTCCTCATCCTCCTCATCCTCTCTCACACAGACTGATCATAGTTTGTCTTGCAAAGCAGCTGCCAAGGCTTCCTCTTCCCTCTGTACCATGGCATCACACAATCCTTCTATAGTCCCACCGTGTCCTCCCAAGGAGTCCCCCGAACTGTTTCAACACAGTGTTGGGTACATGCTGCTGACTGAAGATGCACAGCATTTTGAAGGCTCCGATGATGGAACACAGATAGAGGAAGGAATTGATGTGAGTCCAGGGAGAGGGGGTGGCCGAGAGGGACAGCAATCTGACAGTGATGTTCCCCCAGCTGGAGCATACTGCCAGGTTGTTGACAGTGATGAGGAGGGAGGGGATGATGAGGTCACTGACTCTACCTGGGTGCCCGATAGGAGAGAGGAGGAGGAGGAGGAGGAGGAGGAAGAAGAGGAGGAGGAGGACGAGGCACAGGCACATCTCCAAAGAGGCAGGATGTCTTCCAGGGGTCAGCTTAAGGGCACACCAACTGCATTACAGCGCACATCTACGGTGCTTGTGCATGGCGCTGCTGTGTCTGACCGGTACAGCAAAAGTTCTTTGGTGTGGGCCTTTTTTGAAACATGTCCACGAGATCGTACCTTTGCTATTTGCAACATATGTCGCAAGCGTATCTCGCGTGGCCAAAACATCAACCGCCTGGGTACCACATGCTTGTCCAGACATATGTCGACCTGCCATGCAGCTCGTTGGCAAGCACACCAGAAAGACCCACACCAAAGACAAAAGCGTACCCCCCTTGCCCTTCTGGGACCTCCAACCCCACTAGACCCCCAGTCCTCTCTGAAGCCTGCAGTGAAGGTGTAGAAATAGGTGTGTCACAAGCTAGTAGTAGCGGGAAATCTACTGATAGTACCAGGCAAATTTCCCTGCCCCAGCTGCTGCAGCGTCGAAAGAAGTACAATCCCAGCCATCCACATGCCCAGCAGTTGAATGCTAGCTTAGCAAAATTGCTAGCACTTCAACTGCTACCTTTTCAGTTTGTGGATTCTGCCCCCTTCCGTGAGTTTGTGCAATGTGCAGTACCTCAGTGGCAAGTACCAAAACGCCACTTTTTTTCACGGAAGGCGATTCCGGCTCTCTACCGGCAATATGGAAGGCAATGTCCATGCCTCGCTGGACAGATCGGTCAGTGGTAAGGTGCATCTTACCGCTGACTCATGGTCCAGCAGGCATGGACAGGGACTTACTGTACCTGTTTTTTACGGCGCATTGGGTGACTCTGCTGGCAGCTGGGAAGGACGGAGGGCAAGGTACAGTAGTTTTGGAGGTTGTTCCGCCACCACGCCTCCAAAACACTACTACTGGTTGTGACACACCTCTCTCCTCCACCCCCTCCTCTTCTTCTTCCTCTGTGGTCTCTTCCTGTGGTGATGTTTTCTCAGAACCAGCTGTGCTCCGTAGGCGTACGAGGGGCTACGCAGGAATGCAGGCCAAGAGATGCCATGCGGTGCTAGAGCTGGTGTGCTTGGGAGACAGGAGCCACACTGGGGAAGAGGTTTTGTCAGCTCTGCAGGGTCAGGCTCAAAGGTGGTTGACGCCACGCCAGCTGAAGCCTGGAATGGTGGTCAGCGATAATGGCACCAACCTCCTCACTGCCCTGCGACAGGGAAAACTCACCCACGTGCCCTGTTTTGCACATGTCCTGAATTTGGTGGTGCAGCGGTTCTTGGGCAGGTACCCGGGCTTACAGGATGTCCTCAAGCAGGCCAGGAAAGTCTGTGTGCATTTCCGGAGGTCATATAATGCCACTGCTCGGCTGATTGACCTCCAAAGGGAATACAACCTGCCCAAGTACCGACTAATTTGTGACATGCCCACCAGATGGAACTCTACGTTGGCCATGCTGCAGCGGCTTCACACGCAGCAGCGGGCCATCAATGAGTACCTGTGCCAATATGGCAGCAGAACTGAGTCAGGGGAGCTAGGTTTTTTTCCCCCACGCCAGTGGGCCTTGATCAGGGATGCATGCACTGTCCTGTCACCATTTGAGGAGGCCACGAGGATGGTGAGCAGTGACAGTGCATGCATCAGTGAGACTGTCCCTCTTATTCACATGTTGGAGCACACGCTACAGGGAATAATGGACAGGGCCCTTGAGGCAGAACAGAGGGAGGAAGAGGAGGACTTCCTTACCTCTCAAGACCCCCTTTAGCCAGACAGTGTGCCTGCTTGCCCACATAGCACACAGGAAGAGGAGGAGGAGGAGGAGGAGGATGATTGTATCAGCAGCATGGAGGTGGAGCCTAGCACTCAGCATCAGCCTTCAAGGGATCATTTACAGTCCCAAGGAACACGTGGACTTTTACATGGCTGGGATGAGGTGCCTGTGGATCCTGTCCTAAACCTGCAAACCTACGCTGCATGGCCTCCCTGATCCTGCAAAGCCTGCGTAAGGATCCTCGTGTACGTGCTATCAAGGAGACGGATCATTACTGGCTGGCAACTCTCCTTGATCCACGTTACAAGAGTAAGGTTGCGGACCTTATGTTGCCATTGCAGAGGGAGCAGAAAATGAAACTTCTGCGGGAGGCCTTGCAGAAGGGTGTGTGCAATGCGCTCCCAGAATCGGGGAGATTACCAAAACCTGGCTCTGGACGACGTCTTGCTGAGGCTTCGGTGAGTCACAGAAGGAGCGGTGGAGAAGGTGGCCGTCTGACCGATGCCTTCAGACAGTTTTTTAGTCCGCAGCCCCAAGGTCTGACCGGTTCCAGCAACCATTGCCAGCATCTGGTTTACATGGTCCGGGAATACCTAGGGGCAAGATCCGACTTGGACTCCTTCCCCAACGAAAATCCTCTGGCTTACTGGGTCTTGAGGATGGATCACTGGCCAGAGCTTGCACAGTACGCAATTGAGCTACTGGCTTGCCCTGCATCCAGTGTTCTTTCAGAACGCACATTCAGTGCTGCTGGAGGCTCTGTTGATCGACTGACCTTCATCAAAATGAATCAGGCTTGGATCAACACCAGCTACCAAGCACTTGATGCTGATGTTACTGAATAATATTTTTTTGTTGAAATGTCGGATCCCTTTTAGACTGCGTATGCTGATGCTGAGTGACTGTCCTCTTATGCTGCTGATGGAATATCCTTCTCCTCCTCACTTTTATTGCTGATAGCTAGTAAGAAATGTTGTGTGTTCTGGGCTCCGCCACCTAAGGCACAATTTTTCTGCCCCTGTTTAACAGGGGCACCTAATAACAATTTTTGATGCAATACTTTGCACGTGGCTCCTTGTTGCGCTCCAATTGGAGTCATTGGGAGGGGTTTCAGTGTTGTGTTGTGCCCAAGGCACACTTTTTCTGCCCCTGTTTAACCGGGGGCACCTAATAACAATTTTTGATGCAATACTTTGCACGTGGCTCCTTGTTGCGCTCCAATTGGAGTCATTGGGAGGGGTTGCAGTGTTGTGTTGTGCCCAAGGCACAATTTTTCTGCCCCTGTTTAACCGGGGGCGCCTAATAACAATTTTTGATGCAATACTTTGCACGTGGCTCCTTGTTGCGCTCCAATTACAGTATGTTTGAGGGGTGTCCTTTTTTTCTAAAAAAATTCTTTCACAAAACAATGGCCCCCCACCACCGCTAAAATATTCGACATATTGTTTCCACACAGCACGTGCGCAAGCAGTATTATTACATTTTTTTTATAGTCCTCTCATGTTGTGCAGGGACATTTCTAAACATGTGCCACTACTATAGACACCCAGCAGGTGTGATATTTAAAGGATTTTTTTTTTCACTTTAAGCATCATTAAAATGGCTGCTTCTTTATCGTACATCACGGGACACAGAGCGCATAGCCATTACACATGGGTTATATGGGTACCTTCAGGTGATGGAGACTGGTGTAATCAATTCCACAGGAAGTTTCCTCCCTATATAACCCCCTCCCACTTGGAGTGCTTCAGTTTTTTCGCCAGTGTCTTAGGTGTTGGTCACGTCAAGCTGTCCCTCGGAGGTCTCGGGACCCAGGATAGCTAGCCGGATCCGTCCGAAGTGCTTCAAAGCCAAGGTGTACGGTACCCAGGCCCTACTCGCGTGGGGTTTGCCTATAATGCCTCTCCTCCCTGGAGGGCTGGATCCTGGGCTCCAGTGCCTTAGTCTCTTCCAAGAACTAAACGCTACTGATGCCAGGATGCTATATAGGTCCAGGTGTGTAGGTTCCCTAAACAGGACCCCGGTCCCTGAAGGTCCAGGACAATACCCACGGAGATGGGGGAAGATTGGGCCTCTTGCATTTGCAATACCCTGCGGCGTGGAGCAGGTAAGAGGGAACCTGCGGGACTTGGTTCGACAGTAGGTGTCCCCCTGGGGGTCTGGGTTGGCTAATGGTATGCTCTGCATCAGCCACTATCTCCACTATGTCTTTTTAGGCAGCATGGGATGAATTAATGTTACCCAGATAATATGTAGATATATGTATGCTTTTTAAGATATGTATATGTATTCCCCCCAGGTCTGCCTGTTAGCATAATACTGCACCCCCACGTGCTGTAAGGAGAGAAACGCTGGCAACCCCTGTTTCTTAGGAAGCCTAAAAGGGACAGCTTCCTCCCTGTTGTCACACTACGGTTGTATTAGTGTCTTACCTGGTGTCTGTGTAGTTGCAGCGCTGCTCCATGCTCTTCCTCTGGTTTTCCTCCTCCTCCACCATGTTGGTGTCAGCGTGGGGGGGGGGCACGTGCGCGCGTGCACGCCGCCTTTAACAGCGTCGGTGTGCGTGGGGGGGGGGGGGCAGCGGCGTCAGGCCTCAGTAAAAAGCCCTGACATCACTTCCTAGCTGGTCATTCTCTTCTGAGAGAGAGAGAGAGGAGAGACACAGAGGGCGCAGCTGAGCCATTTTGGCAAAACAGTGACACCTAGTGGCGGTTTGTGGATCTTCGGGTATGGACTGAGCTCCATACTGACCATAAAAAAAATTAAAAAAAAAATTTTATTTTTAGATTCGGCAGTATCAGAGCCGTGGCAACCTTGGGCTCTAGCTAACGGGCAGTGGTGTGGCAATACTCACAGGATTTCCTCAGTATTGTCTCCTTCTCAGGGATATGGTGATTTAGTTATCTAAAGTTTGTACCATAGCCTGTTCTTATTGCTGGTGCACTTCTAGCTACAACAGTTAGGTGTTGGCTACAGGGGTGTCTCAAGGTTGTGCAATGGCTCTCAAGGGACCGGAATCAGCTAAGGCTGCAAAAGGTTCCAAAAGACAAAAGGGTTCTCCGTTGCAGTCAGAGGATTTGGGCCAGGTTCTGGCGGTCCCATCCTCGCCAGATAGACCACCGACCGGCATCTTAGATGAGCCATTGGGGGTGCTGGGGGCAGAGGCGGCCCCCAATCAACCCATTCCCGTTTATATTATGGAAGAAATGCTAGCGACCACCCTGGGTGGGCTAGAAAGAAGGTTAACTACCTTGATTGCCAACTCCTTGCCAGGAGGCAAGAGGGCCAGATCCCTGTCACCTAGATTGGTTTCCTCAGATGCGGAGGTCCTCTCTTCGGAGGAAGTAGACCTACAGGGGGATCAGACGGACCAGATTCCCGACGGTTCGGATATCGAGGGTTCCACTATGGATGAGCTTTCTCGGCCTCACAAGCAGAGGGCTTGTGGATTCAGTCCCTGAAAGACATGGTTCGCACAGCCTTTAAACTTCCAGTGTCAGAACATCTAGCCCCTGCGGTATCCTCTTTAGGTTCCTTAAGGGCACCGTTAAGTTGTGCGTCTTTTCCGGTTCACCCTCTCCTTGAGAGCGTGATATTTCAAGATTGGGCTTGCCCTGATAGGATTTTCATCCCTCCCAAAAGATTCGCTATTCTCTATCCTATGGAAGAGAAATTTTCAAAATGGGCGCTCCCTACAGTAGACGCAGCCATTTCCTGTCCGGTTGAGAATGTCCAGATGTTTAAAGATCCGGTCGACAAAAAGATGGAGACCCTACTGAAGGCTTCTTTTACCACAGTAGGTGCGGTGGTTCAGCCAGCAGTGGCAGCCATTGGGGTTTGTCAGGCCTTAAAGGATCAGACTTAACAGGTATTAAAGGACATACCGGCTCAGCAGGCTCGTGAATTGGCCGACCTTCCAAGAGCTCTATGCTTTGCAGTAGATGCTATTAAGGACTTCATTCAGCAGGCGTCCCGTTTATCTCTTTTATTAGTTCATATGCGTCGCCTTTTGTGGCTAAAAAACTGGTCAGCAGAAACTCCCTGCAAAAAGCTGTTAGCAGGATTTCCCTTTCATGGAGGACGACTATTCAGGGAAGACCTAGATAAATATATCCAGACTATATCAAGCGGTAAAAGCTCTTTCTTACCTGTTAAGAAAAGGCAGCGGCGGCCCGCGTTCAAGCAACAGGCCTTTGCGGGGCCGGCTCCTTCTACTTGCCGTCAGTATCGACGGCCTCCCGGGCGTTCAGCATTCAATAGCCGCCCACAAGGACAAGCCACTGGAGGCAAGAGACGCAAGAGATGCTAGAATCCTCTGGCCCGGCACACCCCCCTTTTGTTTGTTGTTGAGTCACGTTACTTGCCTGGTTGTGTTCAGTCGACTCAAATATGTTTTTGTTCTAATTTAATTGGCCATTCGTTGCCTTACGGTCTCCCTCCCCTCATGGAGCATTGCTTTGGGACATCCCATGTGTAATGGCTATGCGCTCTGTGTCCCGTGATGTACGATAAAGAAAAAAGGATTTTTAATAAACAGCTTACCTGTAAAATCCTTTTCTTGAAGTACATCACGGGACACAGAGCTCCCACCCCTCTTTTGGGGAACATTGGTTTAACCTCGGAGAAATTGCTTGCTACAAAACTGAAGCACTCCAAGTGGGAGGGGGTTATATAGGGAGGAAACTTCCTGTGGAATTGATTACATCAGTGTCCATCACCTGAAGGTACACATATAACCCATGTGTAATGGCTATGTGCTCTGTGTCCCGTGATGTACTTCAAGAAAAGGATTTTACAGGTAAGCTGTTTATTAAAAATCCTTTTTTTACATTGATACATGTTCCCTGGGGCAAGACCCGTGTTCTGAACGACGTTTTCCAACATTAAATTGAATACTGGTCTTTAAAATAATCGTTTTTGAATCGAACGTTCGAGTCCCATAGACTTCAATGGGGTTCTAAATGTTTGCGCGAACCCGCGGTCTGTTCGAATGTTCTGATGCGAACCGAACACGGGTATGTTCGGCTCATCCCTACTCAGCATTAAGATAGCTGGTGGCAAGTTTATAACCACAACTTTTTTTTAACAAACAGACAGGAACTCATTCATTCCTCTCGATAGCTGTCACTATGCCCCCTGGCTGAAGGCTGTCCCTCAAGGACAGTTTGCTAGGATTAGACGCAATTGTACAGAGATGGAGGCCTATGACCTTTCCAGTAGGTTTGTAGAAAAGGCATATGACCCAACTGTAGATGATACCAGACCCGATAGGGTCTGGTATCATCTACCCGTGAACTGGATATGAGTTCCTTGCTAAGTGATCATAGTAAGGAAGGAAGGGGAGGTTTCTCACTTCCATTCATTACAACGTTCTCAGCACAACATGAAAGTGTCAAAAACCTGATAAGGAAACACTGGCATATACTGCAGAGTGACCAGCTATTGGCTCCTGTTCTACCAGATAGACCATCAATAGTGTTTAGAGGAGCTTCCTCACTAGCCAGTAGTGTTGCACCTAGTGTCCAGGACCCTCCAAGGGAGCACAGCACATTCCTACAAAGTCTTACCGGGTACCACAGATGCAAGAGATGCCAATTGTGCTCTTTAAATAGGTGTCAGGACCGTAAAATAGTGCAATTTACGGCCACAAGTACTGGTAAGAACCACAAAGTGGAACCCTTTATTATCTGTTTCTCAAAAGGGGTCATCTACCTCCTCCAATGCCCTTGCGGGCTACAATATGTGGGGAGGGGCAAAAGTGAAATGATTAAACGAACATATAGGGAACATCAAGAAAGGTTTCCCTAACCATTCGGTATCTAGGCACTATGATCTCGTACATGGAAGGAATCCCTCTGGTACGTTGTTCATAGGCATAGATAAATGTAGACCTCAATGGAGGAAGAGCTCCCTGGTGAGGGAGATATCCAAACAAAAAATGTCATGGATATATCAGCTGAGGACTTACCTGCCCCATGGACTTAATGTCGACACCGACATTAATGCTTTCATTAATAATTCATAGCATGGATACACAAAGTAAAACATTTTTTTGGCTTCAATTCATCCATTAAGTTTGAAGGGTCACATCCTTGTGCACTAATTTATTGATGATGTAATAATTTTGGTCATCAGATTCTTTATTTGATATTTTTTGCCAACCAGGCTCTGGGGCTCTATAGTCTGTTGCTGGTGGAGCATCTTTTGATTTTTGGCCTTTAATGCTTCCGAGTTGCTGGGACTGTTTGGCTCGGCACCTGAAAAATGGCCTGCACTATGCTCTAGCACCTTTAGGTGGCCTCATTATAGTTGTGTATAGGCAATAAAGGCTTTCCATGACTAATGTTTTAACAGAGTAAGGGTATTCAAGTTTCATTACCAATATGGATTATTAAAATTTTTATAATTTATGTTACCGTTTTTTAATTTTTACATGTTTTATTCTGTGTCCCCTGGACGTAATAATATGCGTTCCATGTTGGGACGTGGAGATGCCATGACCTCTTCCGGGGATTGGACACTTGGGCACCTGATTGGTGATTCCCCCAGCCGCGGGTGGGTGTGACCTTGCATGATGGGGTTGCGCTGCTGGTCGATAGGTGGTTCCCACATGAGGCTTGGTTGCGGTAGTGGGGAAGGCGCATGCGCCCACGCTCCGGAATGAGGTATGGCTTAATTGATTGTTTGTTTGTCCTATATGAGGTGATGGCGCAGTATGCTGCCCGTGCCCCGAGACCAAGTGATCTATCACGAAAAGCGTTGGGCGGGCGTCATCACCCTCATTCGTTTACCTTCTACATGGACGGGTTTGTCTGTTTAGCGTCCGGCCGGCGCTACAGACTCAAGGCTTGTTTTTATTCACCAAATGTGAGTTGTTTACTGTTCATATTTTTTATTAATAAAACACTCTGGTTTTACGCTATGTGAGGCTCTTTCCTTCCTTACATGATCTAAATGGGTATGAAAGTCCTGAGCTGGGAGTTCAACTGATATTCATTATACTGTGGACCCAGCCATTATCACTACTCTACTGGATTGTATATGCTGAATTTGGTCCATTAGGACCTTAGGATCTGGTAAGCGGATCACTTATCTAAAGGTGGTGGATTCACATTGGACTGCATACGGTGACCACAAGATTACAGTCGTTTGGATTATACACGGGTGTTGTAAACGCTGCATTTTTATGGATCTTTTCACGTCTAATTTTATGGACTTTTTTTCTTTTGTCACTGTTAACACCTTTAATAGATTTTAAATGATTGTGTTTGTCACAAATGTTTATGATGATCAAGCATTTATGTTGATTTTCTCTATGGCGTGCAATTTCTAGCGATATATGCTTCAGGCGTGTACCATTAGAGTTGCTATTGTTTGCATTATTTCACATCATCTTTATGGTGGTTTAATTCATATTTTTCATTTATTTTCACATACTTTTCATTATTTGTATTCACTATAGGTACGCACGTTTTACTTATTGTGTTCAGTATGTGCACTTGAAACACTTTTTTAATGGTAGTACACATGTTTATCACAGAGCTATGTGATTTAGCGCGATTATTTATTTTCCATATTTTGTATACTGTCAGTTCACAGATTAGTTGCTGCTTTTTCTACCAGTTTTTAGGCTATATGGTCATACCATTTTAGCGTAACTGTCTTTTTATCTACATAGCGCAGTTGTTCCTCAAATTTTTTACATGAATATGTATGGCATCACTTCCTGCTCTTTTTAGATTGGTTACACCATTTCCTGTTCCTGCTCTTGTGTGGGTTGGCTTTGGTTTACTATGTATATCAAAGAAAGCAGTATGGGGGTGCAGTAATATGCCCCTGTTGACAGCTCTCTAAGCCGAAACCCGCTAGGTTTGCTTTACAGCATCCCATACTGCTTTTATTATTGCTCACGTGATCAAATTTGTACTTATGTTTTGTCCATATAATTTTAAAATAAAACCTGTCATGGTTTGATTTTGACCTGCACCATTTAAATTTGCTCTGTGAGCTCTGTGAGCCCACTGGGGTTCTCCCTATTTATCCTGCATTGGAAGTTGTATCCGTCCAGTTCCTGCGATTGGTGGTATCCATCTCATCTGATCCGTAAAGCCATCGTCGCCTGGGGAGCTCTTCTGTGCAGAGATTCAGGTCTGCCGAGACCACTACGCTCACTTACTGTTGCAAAAGTCCACACCCTTTGGTAAGAGTACCTCATTATACTTACCTCTTTAATGTGATGCCTTGGAGATGCCTTCAGACAACTATATTCTCAACATTCACGTTAATGTATCGTCCCATCACCTTTTCTACGGAATTGTAACTTACACACTGAGTGATCCATTTACTAATCCAGTGTCATATTCACAAAAATACAGGGTTCATAAACAGACTTTCATATATATATATATTGTTTGTATTCATTTTTTGTGTCATTATAACCACTGTGCACAATACTATTTAGCGCTGCATTATAATTTCACAATTTTTCCACTTTGCTTGTATCCTGGCTGCTTTTTTTACATATATGTTTGATTTAGCGCAGTTTTTTTCCCTTTTTTCAAGAGTCATTGATGGCCTATATAACCTTTATTTCTTTATTGTACATCACAGGAAACAGAGCAACCATAGTAATTACCATGTGGGTTATACGCCACCAATAGGTGAATGGACACTGGTACACTTAAACACAGGAAGTCCCCTTCTCATACAGGGAGTACCTCAGTGTTTTTGCCAGTGTCTTAGGTGTTGGTCATGGTTATAGATGTGCTAAAGTAGAAGCTCCGTTTAGCAATTCCTGGCAGGATCATAGAGCTATGTGTCATGGTCTTACCTCCTTTGCAGCCTTCTTATCACTGACTTGTGCTGGCGGCCATCTTGCTTCCTGGGCTTCTCCTTCCCACTGGGAGGAGCTGGATGCTCAGCACATATATACCAAGGCTGCTGCAGCATTTCCTTGCTTGGTTCTTGTCTTATACCCTCCTGAGATCGCGCTGCTGTTTTGGTCACCGACCCGGCTCCTACGGACGTTCCTTCTGGTTCCTGATTCCCGGCTTCGTCTCACCACCCTTTGGCTACTGACTTCGGCTTGGCTGACTTCCATCCCTGGCTATCGACCCTGGCTCCAGCGGAGGACCCTTCTGGCTTTTGATCATCTGTTTGGACTTTGCTGTTTGGTTTTTAATAATCCCTCCTTCTTTCATTTATATCTGTGTACTTCTGATTCATGCTTCCTGACATTAGGACCATGCCATGAATTCTGACGGTACAGGGCCGCCTTCGATACTCATGCTGGTTGCCAGACTTGATCAGCAGGATCACCTGCTGGGTCAGTTTGCTCAGGCGTTGCAAACCCTGCTTGCACGCATGGCTCACCTCGCTCCTGTTGCCGATAGGTCGGTTGTCGCTCCTGGGCCCGCTCCTACTGCTGTTCCGGTTGATGTGCCAGAGTCTACCCCGGCACCTGTTGTTGCGCCTACGGTGTCTCGGGGTATGATCGGCTCTGCCCCCCTCCCGCAGCGCTTCGGGGGAGAGCCAACTCAATGCTGAGGTTTCCTTAATCAAGTGGGCATTTATTTCGAGTTGCTGCCACAGGCCTTTCCCACTGAGAGATCAAAGGTGGGCTTCCTGATCTCGCTGCTCTCGGACAAGCCCCTTATGGGAGAACAACAATCCGGTAGTTGCCGAGTTTTCCGGTTTTGTTGCCTCTCTTCGGAAGGTTTTCGATGTGCCGGCTCGCTCTGCCTCTGCTGCAAAGCTCCTCATGTCCATCAAACAGGGTTCACGATCGGTAGCCAAATACGCCATTGAGTTTCGTACCCTGGCAGCAGAGGTGGGCTGGAATAATGAGGCTCTGGTCGCTGCTTTCTCACATGGTCTCTCGGATGCCTTAAAGGATGAGATTGCGGCTAAAGACCTACCTGTGGAGCTCGAGGCTCTCATTTCCTTCCTGATATTGATTAACACCAGACTCAGGGAGAGACCTTCCTTTAAGGAGTGCCTGCGGAGGTCTCCTAACAGTTTGGCGACTACGTTTGCTGTCCCACCCGTGCCTCCCTCTCCTCCCACGCCTCCTGAGGCTGATCGGTCTGAGGGTGAGCCCATGCAACTGGAAGTTGCTCGCCTGTCTGAGGGGGAGAGGGTATCTCGGAGACGCGAAGGTCGATGCATGTACTGTGGTCTCAGTGGGCATTTTCGGTTGTCATGTCCAAACCGTTCGGAAAACGCTCACACCTAAGATCCTGTCGGGGGCAGATCTTGGGTGGAGTCTCTTCGTCCCCGTTTCCCGTGCTGATAAACCTCCAATCACCGTTGTCCTCTCCTGGGTCGGGGGCTCGGTGACGACCCAGGCGTTGGTTGACTCTGGTGCGGGTGGGTTTTTCATTGACAGTGAATTTGCTGCCGCAAACTCCATTCCTCTGCAGGCTCGAGTTTCCCCCCTGGTCCTTGAGGCGATAGACGGCAGACCCCTCCAGTCGCAGGTTACACATGAGACCCTTCCTGTGGAGATAGCCATTGGGGCCTTTCACAAGGAGTTTTTCAGGTCATTTCGTCTCCACACTATTCGGTGGTCTTGGGGTACCCCTGGCTCCAAAAGCATAATCCGATTTTTATTGGGAGATCGGCCGAGATCCTCTCGTGGTCCCCACAGTGTGGGGCTAGTTGCATCCATGGGCCTGTCAAGTTGTTGTGTGCCTCCTCACACTCTGGGTTGCCTCCTGAATATGAGGAGTACCTGGATGTATTCGATAAGGTTCGCGCTGTTGCTTTGCCTCCGCACAGCCCTTACGATTGTGCCATAGATCTACAACCTGGTGCCATTCCTCCCCGTGGCAGGGTATATCCTTTGTCGGTTGCGGAAAATGAGGCCATGGAGGAGTACGTGAAGGAGGCGCTTTCCCGGGGGCACATTCGCAAATCCTCTTCCCCGGCAGGGGCTGGATTTTTCTTTGTAAAAAAAAAGGGTGGAGAATTGAGGCCTTGCATCGACTATAGGGGCCTAAATCGTATCACGATTAAGAAGGCATACTCGGTTCCGTTGATTTCTGAGTTGTTTGACCACCTCAGGGGAGCAACGGTCTTTACCAAACTCGACCTGAGGGCTGCGTACAACCTTGTAAGGATCAAGGTGGGTGACGAGTGGAAGACCGCGTTCAACACCAGGACCGGTCATTATGAATCCCTGGTTATGCCCTTTGGGTTGTGCAATGCGCCCGCAGTCTTTCAGGAATTTATCAATGATGTTTTCCGTGACCTGTTGCAGCAGTGTGTGGTGGTCTATTTGGATGATATCTTGGTATACTCCGAATTCATGGAGGCCCACATTCTGGATGTCAAGCGAGTGTTGCAACGGTTACGAGAGAACAAGCTTTTCGGTAAGCTTGAGAAATACAAATTTCACCGATCCCAGGTAACCTTCTTAGGTTACATCATCTCCGCGGAGGGGTTCTCCATGGACCCTGAGAAGGTTTCGGCAGTCTTACAGTGGCCTCAGCCCAGTGGTCTTCGTTCCGTGCACCGCTTTTTGGGATTCGCCAATTATTATCGTAAGTTCATCAGGGACTTCTACTCGCTGGCCAATCCTCTCACGGATCTGACTAGAAAGGGCTGTAGTTCCCAGGTCTGGCCGGTCGAGCCCGTCCGGGCCTTTGAGGCTCTGAAATCTGCCTTTGTGTCGGCTCCTATACTGTCTCATCCCAATCCTGGGTTGCCTTTTGTCCTCGAGGTGGACGCGTCTGAGACAGAAGTAGGCGCCTTTCTGTCTCAGCGTCGGAAACCAGAGGGTCCCCTGCTTCCCTGTGGATTTTACTCCAGGAAGCTGTCTCCCGCGGAGTGCAACTACCAGATTGGTGATTGGTGAGAGTTATTAGCCATCGTGCAGGCTCTCAAGGAGTGGAGGCACTTGCTCGAGGGTTCGGTGGTTCCGGTTCTCATCCTGACGGACCACAAGAATCTGACTTACCTCTCAGAGGCCAAGAGATTGACACCCCGTCAGGCCAGATGGGCTCTGTTCCTGTCTTGTTTTAATTATGTGGTCTCCTATTTACCCGGTTCCAAGAACGTCAGGATGCCTTATCACGTCAGTACTCCGAGCTGTCCAGGGAGGAATCGATACCGACTCCGGTTATACCTCCAAATCTGATTTTGGCCGCCATCCGCACCAGCTTGACCTCTCCCCTTGGGGAGCAAATTCTGGTGGCTCAACCTGGTGCTCCCGTTGGGAGACCCAACGGCAAATGCTTCGTGCCTGAGGAGTTGCGTACCCGGCTGTTGCAAACCTACCATAACTCCAAGACCGCTGGGCATCCTGGAAAGAATCCGCTGTCCTGGGCTGTCTCACGTTTGTTCTGGTGGCCTTCTCTACGCTCCGACATTGCCGCGTATGTAGCGGCATGTTCTGTTTGTGCCCAGAACAAGTCCCCTCGGCACCTTCCGTTGGGACTTCTACAACCCATTACCACTGGAGAGCGCCCATGGTCTCACCTGGGGTTGGACTTCATTGTGGACATTCCTGCGTTCCCGAGGCCATAGGTCATTCTCATGATTGTGGATCGGTTCTCCAAGATGTGCCACTGTGTTCCACTTAAGAAATTACCCACTGCGCAGGAGTTGGCCACGGTATTCACCAGGGAGGTCTTCCGGTTGCACGGTTTGCCCAAGGAGATCGTTTCGGATCGGGGAAGTCAGTTTGTGTCCAGGTTCTGGCGCGCCTTTTGCTCCCAGTTGGGGATTCGACTCTCCTTCTCCTCGGCTTACCACCCTCAGTCCAATGGGGCCGCAGAGCGATCCAATCAGGCTCTGGAGCAATTCCTTTGTTGCTATGTTTCCGATCACCAGGACAATTGGGTTGACCTTCTGCCATGGGCAGAGTTTTCCAGGAACTCGGCGGTTAAGTCTTCCTCTGGGACGTCTCCCTTCATGGCCAATTATGGGTTCCAACCTGCCGTGTTACCGGAGTCATTCCCCCCCAAGATATTCCGGCTGTAGAGGACCACCTTTCGGCTCTACGTGCCTCATGGGTACAGATCCAGAGGTCCCTCGAGGTCAGCCAGAAGCTCCAGGCTGATCGCAGACGGTTGCCTGCTCCTTCCTATCAGGTCGGAGACCGTGTATGGTTGTCCACTCACAATCTCAACCTCCGTGTGCCCACTCCCAAGCTGGCTCCTCGCTTTGTTGGTCCCTTCCGTGTGCTCCGCAGGGTGAACCCCATTGCCTATGCCCTTGCGCTCCCTCCTGGTATGCGGATTTCCAATGTGTTTCACGTCTCCCTGTTGAAACCACTAATATGCAATCGCTTCACCTCCTCGGTGCCTCGGCCTCGTCCTGTCCAGGTGGGCGATCATGAAGAATATGAGGTGAGCAATATCCTGGACTCACGCTTTGTCCGCGGACAGCTGCAGTTCTTGGTCCACTGGCGCGGCTATGGTCCAGAGGAGCGTTCCTGGGTTCCCTCCACAGATGTTCATGCTCCGGCTCTGCTCCGAGCCGTTTTTTGCGCCGCGGAGGAGGGGCCCTTGAGGGGGAGGTACTCTCATGGTCTTACCTTTTTGCAGCCTTCTTATCACTGACTTGGGCTGGCGCTCATCTTGCTTCCTGGGCTTCTTGTAACTTCCCACATCCTGCGGCTCCTCCTTCCCACTGGGAGGAGCTGGATGCTCAGCACATATATACCATGGCTGCTGCAGCATTCTCTTGCTTGGTCCTTGTCTTATACCCTCCTGAGATCGTGCTGCTGTTTTGGTCACCGACCCGGCTCCTACGGACGTTCCTTCTGGTTCCTGATCCCCGGATTCGTCTCACCACCCTTTAGCTACTGACTCCGGTTTGGCTGACTTCCATCCCTGGCTATTGACCCTGGCTCCGGCGGAGGACCCTTCTGGCTTTTGATCATCTGTTTGGATTTTTACCTTGCTGTTTGGTTTTTAATAAAGACCTCCTTCTTTCATTTATATATGTGTACGTCTGATTCATGCTTCCTGACACTATGCCATACTATCAAATCCATTCAAAGTGCCATAAAAAAGGCCCAAGTGAATGGTACCTGAGCATCAAGGGAGAAGGTTTGAGGTTCTTGCCTGCAATGCTCCTCTTTTGAGGACTGGACCCTGGCATCCGACACCTTGGTTACATTTATCATACCAAAAGGTTTTTTGAAATAAGAGAAAAGGTAAGGGTAGGTTGTCTAGAAGTGCTTTTTTTAGATGGATTTCAAGTGTATGTAATGGATTTTGATAAAAAGAATATTTGAACAATAATAAAAATAAAAAAGATAAAATACAAGTATAAATTAAGACCACCCCAAAAAAACAAAATAAATAATCAGAATGAGATCCATCACGACAGAGGTCCCTGAGGCACTTTGTTTTAAATAGGACTTTACAATACCTCTAAAATGCATATAAAACATTTTCATTGTCTTTTTATTATAGTATGGCTATGTAACGGTCACCACCGCTTACAACCTTCCATCCAACCACGACAAGCTTATCTGACACACTCCGACAATATTGCATACATGATCCATATCCTTTCCCAGAATAAGACGAGACAGAGCTCCGTTCTTGCTTCCAAAGATATGACAATTTATTAGTATTTTCTCAGCTTCTTATACAGTCTCAAGCATAATGCAGTTAATCACAGGACAATGCAATCTCCACCCCCCTTCACACCATGGGGGGCTTCAATCACACTCTAAAAGGCATTCAGGTAAGCTAACCATGTAGACCGGTCGGCACCGCATCTTAACAGATACATTCCTTGAGATAATGACATCAAAACCAAATACTATCACACAATGATTTTCCCTTTTGAATAATACACAATCACAGATAATCTTCACACACAGAAAGGAAACCTCAATCACATTACCTAGACAGACTTACTGGGCCAGATTCTCATATATTTTCGGCGGCGTAGCGTAAGCCATTTACACTACGCCGCCGCTGCGTACTAGAGCAAGTGCTTTATTCTCAAAGCACTTGCTCCGTAGTTTTCGCCGGCGTCTCGTAAATCGCCAAGCGTAAACCCGCGCAATTCAAATGGGGCGGCTTGTATTTAAATTAAGAGCGCCCCCGCGTCGAACGAACTGCGCATGCGCCGGCCGGGGAAAAAGCCCAGTGCGCATGCTCCAGCTCACGTCGGGAAGCGTCGTTGAAACCGACGTCAAAACGACGTGAGCGTCATTTACGCAAGTCCCTATTCGCGAACGAGTTAGTAAAACGACGTAAGCGACGGAAAAAGCCGACGCTGACCCGACGCCATACTTAACATGGCGTCCGACGGAACTTCGTAAGGTTACTCCACATAGAAGCTGGGGTAACCTTACGAGTCCGTAAACGACGTACGCGACGACGGGGCGGCGTAAAAGCGATCGGGAATCGCCGTACTAGCCTCATTTGCATATGCAAATAAAAAAACAACGTGAAGGACGCCCTCTGAAGACGTGAAACCAATCACGAAACGCGTCAGGGCGTGGCTACACGACGTATCGTACAGACGGAGCAAGTTACACCCGGGACACATCAGTTAGAGATGGAGCGGAGACGCCAGGCTATCTGAGTGAGCAGTAACTTTGTAAACCGTTGAGCACACTACTGTTTTTATCTTGTAAGCATATCTTTTAAGCGGGGGTATTTTTATACAATAAAGACAGAATTACACTATGTCCTCTCCCTCTATGTTTATTTTCATATGACCGCTCATGCTGCACACACACCTAATCCCATTCATATCTACCGGGAGGAGAAAAACATTGCTGCTGAGCTGATCTGAATATCATGGAAGGGAGATTTAATAACACCTGAAGGCATTTAACACCATGTCAATCTGGTGAGTACAAAACCTTGAGGGGGACTACAAGTGAAGGAAATCCAGGTTTTGGTTTATTGCACAATCAAACTTCAAGACCTATTCACCCTAAGGAATGTTATAGACTGTGTTTTGTTTAAAACACCCACGTGTTATCACCAGTGGAATATTATGTAATTTTATTTTATGTGTAATATCGGTTTTTAACATTGTGTTTATTATTATTTGAGGATAGTTATCATTTTAAGGATTTTTTGTCCTGGTTGATGTTTGCACCTCATATAAGCAGAGTTTGAACTTTTGAGTTCAATTGATATAATATCATATAGCGCTGTTAATGCCTCACAGAGACATACTTTTTCATACATTCTTTATTTTTATATTTATATATGCATATAAATTCTTTTAATCTATTAAAATAGAGGACTAGTCCATTGAGCGCTAGGATCAGTTTCTATCTTAGGATATATTCTGGTATTTCTTTTTTACATTACTCCTAGACAATACATTACATCTTTCCACAGAATGTGTCCACACATTGAAGAGCCAACCTCACTTAACATTTCAATAGCCTATTTTATACAGAGTGATGCGTCACTTGTCTTGAAGACCTGGTCTCAAGTCAAAATGAGCTCCTTTTGTAATATTCCAGTCCTGCAATATGAATTATTAATGTCCCATCTCATGTAATATATGAATTATGATTTACTATTAGCCACCCTACACCCAAAAGGGCACAGGGTGGATTTCGACCCAAGAGTTATTGTTGCTGCTGGCACAAGAGTATCTCTCATCCTTCCAACGTCTCTGGGTGTCACGGGCCATTCTGTTACAGGCTATCAGTCATAAAAAGTTATGTTACAAATCTAAATACTTTTAACAACTTAAGGACCCCTTCACGCGATATACGTTGGCAGATATACAGCCGGGCACAAGCACGCACCTGTACATTGCCTTTAAGAGCCCAGCAGTGGGGTCGCGAGCTCCGTTACCGCACCTGCGGCACCCACGGGCCCGATCGCTGCCGGTGTCCCGCGATCGGTGGCAGAAGCTGAAGAACGTCGAGAGGTGTGTAAACACACCTTCCCCGTTCTTCTGTGTGGCAGTGACACTGATTGTCTGTTCCCTGATATAGGGAACGACGATCAGTGACATCACACCTACAGCCACGCCCCCCTACAGTAAGAATCACTCCCTTAGGGCACACTTAACCCTTTAGCGCCCCCTAGTGGTTAACCCCTTTACTGTCATTTTCACAATAATCAGTGCATTTTTATAGCACTTTTCGCTGTAAAAATTACAATGGTCCCAAACATGTGTCAAAAGTGCCTGATGTGTTCGACATAATGTCGCAGTCACGAAATAAAAACACTGATCGCCGCCATTACTATTAAAAATGTAAATATATTAATAAAAATGCCATAAAACTATCCCCTATTTTGTAAACACTATAAATTTTGCGCAAACCAATCGATAAACGCTTATTGCAATTTTTTTTGCCAAAAGTAGGTAGAAGAATACGTATCGGCCTAAAATGAGGGGAAAACAAATTATATATTTTTTGGGAATATTTTTATTTTATTTTTTTCAAAATCGTTGCTCTATTTTTGTTTATAGCGCAAATAATAAAAACCACAGAGGTGATCATATACCATCAAAAGAAAGCTCTATTTGTGTGAAAAAAAGGACGTCGATTTTGTTTGGGAGCACAACGGCGCAATTGTCAGTTAAAGCGACGCAGTGCTGAATCGCAAAAAGAGGCAAGGGCCTAAACCTGCATAATGGTCCGGGTCTTTAAGTGGTTAAACATTTCAACAAGAACCCTGGAAATCCTTAACCCTGGGTGTGGCCAACATAAAAATTCCAACAGTTTCCAGGAAGTATAAAGAGGTGGACAGCCCCTACCGCATTTTCAAATTGACTAGTAAGCCTGCCTTTCATACTGATGTGCCCAAAAGTTGGTTCAGGAATTTTTATAACAGACTGCCCTCGAGTTTAGAGCTCTCATGGCATTATAAGTGGTTCTAAAGTCATTTTTTTTATGTTTCTGCATTAAGGTAAACAAAGCACCCCACTAATTGTTCCACCCCCCTCATCCCAAGACAGTTACCTGGCTCCTCTCATCACTCCCCTCCAGCACTGTCTCAGCTGTACTACTCCTCTTTCCTGATGGATTCAAAGTAGACTTATGACTGAAAGCAGAAGAACCCACAGGCTCCAGCTGCTGTCATGCAACCTTCTATGAGGAGAGAGCGAAGGGCATGGCTTACAAACCTTTAATTACTAACAGGTACAGCTCCCTTCTGACAGGTATACTTTAAAGCATATGCAGATAAGCAGAGTGTGTGTATCCTCTGCCTATCAGGGCTGGATTTGGGAAATAGACATTATCTGTGTCTGTTGCATTGGCTCAGCAAAGAGATTATTCTTCGCAGCAAATCATACCCCCTCCTGCAAAGTATGGAGGGAGACACACAGTGACCATGATTCCAGGGGATGGCATTGGACCAGAACCCATGCTGCATGTAAAATACATTTTTAGTGTTTTCTTGTTCCACATGGACCATCTAAATATCTGCTGTAGTGGACGTTTGAGCTGAACATTTGTGAAAATTCATTTCGCTGAGACGCAGAGACCCAGGGCTAGGAAATAAGCCACAAAGCATGTGTGATCTCTAAAAAGAGATTAAAAAAAAAAGAGGAGGGATAGGGGGGGACTCTCTTTTAACCAAGGGATCATACAGTCCGGTAAGCAGTCAGTACCTGGTGGTGGATGATACTTTTACCCTTTCACTCTTTCCTGGGTGTTATTCATGTGTCACCGCGGACTCTGGTTAAAGGAATCAACATCTTTGGGAGATCCCCTTCTTTTTGGAACTACACCTTTGTTGTGGACATTTCAGTGTTTTTATATTGTTTAGTGGCAACCGGCCCGCAATTATAATCACTTATAAATTCAATAATTGTTTAGTGAGCATAAGGTTACATATAGGTGTGTGTGAATTGTCATTGAAATTCAGTGGAGGAGACAGGAGACAGTTTCCTCTACTTATATTTCTGAATTTTTACGTATATACACATATACACAACCACATCTGGATTTTTTGCGCAACTTTTTGTTTTTTCTGTTATTCTGGTGTGTGTGTCTCACATATAAGTTGCAGCATTATCATATATTTAATTTCGAGGCACAGCACAATAAACACAATTTTTCCATATATATATATATATACACACACACACACATATATATATAAAAATCTCAAAAATTAAAAATGTGGGGTAGGCATACCTTGCAAAGCCTTTGGATATGCTGTAGGTGAAAGCAGGCAAACCAGGGGCTGTCCAAACAAATTGGTGAAATTCTGTAACAACAGGGCAAGTAGAGTCAATTCCAGAGCATATGTTTGTTATTTTAGCAGAGAAAACAATCTTTAAAAATTCTAGAGAATTTTGAAACTCACCTTTTTACAAAATATTTCTAACATGAATTATTGGTAGAACTCCAAACAAAATACAGTACAAAATGTTGGTATAATATAAATCGATTTTAGCAAAACCAGCCCTTACACAAAGTGCAATTACATTCAGCACAACATTAATGAGTACAGCTATGGGAAAGCTAATTTAAAAAAAGTCATCTTTCAGTAGGCAAGTGCTATTTCAGCTAACATTCAAAATATCTTTTTTTCTAGTAGTTCATTGGATACACAACAGATGTCTGAATATATGCTCTTCCAACATTTCCCTCTGCATCTAAGTATATGAGACTTTAGGCAAATAAAAAGGCACTTCCTGTTCCTCCTCAGTAAGCTTGCCCCCCCCCCCCATCATCTGAGCCATTCTGGCTGGGGGTTAGTCACAGTGCTCGCCCCCTCCCTTGGGACTACATCCCTGCGGGGAGACACTGTGAACGATAATCGTGATCTGCAATTTTTTCGTGACTGTGACATTATGGTGGACACATCGGACACTTTTAACACCATTTTGGGACCATTGTCATTTATACAGTGATCAATGCTATACAAATGCACTGATTACTGTGTAAATGACACTGGCAGAGAAGGGGTTAATCACTAGGGGGGAGCAAAGGGTTAACTGCGTTCCCTCACTGTGTTCTAACTGTAGGGGGGATTGTCTCACTAGAAAATGACAGAGATAACTGCTCCCAATGACAGGAAGCAGTAGATCCTGGTCATGTTGCTAGACAAAACAGTGAAATGCCTTGTTTACATCTCCCCATTCTGCCGCTCTGTGTCACGATCACGGGCCCCCGGCAGACAGAGTCCACAGGACATGCAGGCAGGCTCACGGAGTACACGGCGGCAACGTGCCCACTAAGCCACAATTTAAAGGGGACGTACAGGTACCCCATTTGCCCAGCCATGCCATTGTGCTGACGTATATCATTGTGTGCTGGTCGGCAAGGGCTTAAAATAAATCCTGATAAGTGTACAATAATTGGTTTGTGTGAAAATTCTACTGTGTACAAGCTATGCTACATATCGCTGAAAATGTATCAATCCTGACTACCCATTATTTCTTGAGGCCCTAAAATGTCAGGGCAGTTCAAATACCCCCAAATAATACCTTTGATTTCTGCGTTGAATATGCAAATGAGCCTGATACGCCGATTCCGAACGTTTTTGCGGCGCTTCGCCGTAGTTTACGTTGTTTCCGTAAGTGTAAGGTTACCCCTGCTATATGAGGGGTAACCTTACGTCAGTCCGCCGTATGCCATGTTAAGTATGGACTCAGGACAGCGTCGTGTTTTTCCGTCGATTACGTAACTAGTTCACGAATAGGCCTGTATGTTAATTACGTTGCCGTCGTAATCAATGTATTTGCGGCGTACTATGGAGCATGCGCAGTGGCCTATGTTTAAGGCCGGCGCATGCGCAGTTCGTTCGGCATGGGGGCGCACTTAATTTAAATACAAGCCGCCCCCTTTGAATTACGCTGCCTTACGCCGGGCCATTTGCACTACGCCGCGGCAAATTACGGAGCAAGTGCTTGGAGAATACGGCACTTGCTCCTGTAAGTTGCGGCGGCGTAGTGTAAATAGCTTACGCTACCCTGGCATCTACGAGAATCTGGCCCTTAGTTTCCAGACTACCTATCACATTTTTGAAGGACCTGAAGCACCAGGACAATCAAATTAACCACAAAATGACCCCATTTTGGAAAGAAACACCCAATGTATATTCCACGAGGCATAATGAGTCTTTTGAACATGTCATTTTTTTCCCACAAGTTTTTGAAATATGTGGAAAAAAATACATTTTTAATTCTTGACAGGTTACTTCTCTCACACAGCATATGCATACTTGCTACCACAACCCAAAACATAATTTGCTGCTCCTTTCCACTCAGAAAATCTATTCTGGAGCCCCTCACATATGTGAGACCCTTGTGCTGTCTTAAATATCACTAATACAGTGGCAGGGCAAACTATCAGTTCAGGAGGCAGGCAAAAAGCATGGTCATTTAAACAGGCTGAGGTCAATTCACGTGGAAGGCAGAAACGTGGTTGGCACAGGGATAGTCGATAAAAAGTTTGGGTCATACACAGAAATAGCAGAAAGTGGAAACTGGAAAAATATCTTTACTTCACATATACTTCACTAATAGTGTAGTGAAGTGTGATAGATCTGATAGTACTCTTCAATACAGAGGCCTGGCTGGGAGGGTCATTGGAGACAGCAGTATCAGGTGTCATGGCAAATTATTTTACTTAAACATACACAAAAAATTTTTTGGGTGGTTTGCAGCCTGTTTGGGTAAGAGGAAGGATATCGGGGAAGTACTTTTCATGAAGTCTGGCTAAGGTATCAAAACACATTTTTTCAGGGACATGGCAATGCGGATAGAGAAGGGCTGTAATATTGTCCTCCTGGAATTTTAGGGTAGGTTAGGGATCTTTGTGTTGTGTGCACTTGGAAAAAATAACATATGAATTGAAAACGGCTAGTCGAAACAAACACATGGTTTCTTTCTTCTACCAAAACAGTGATCTACTGGAGGCCAAGTAGGACTGTATCTGCTTGTCATTCGTACCCACCCACCCCACCCCCATGAATAGGTTATATTCCTGTACACATTTTGGGTTCTGGACCATTTTCTGATCCCCCACAGACATCTCCATGCTGTGAGAGACACCGCCATAGGCTCCATAACTTGGTCGGACCATGCTCCACTAACGCCTTGTCGGACGCCCAGACAGCACAATGGCCACCGTGGAGACTTAACGAGGGCCTGCTTTAGGACCCTGAAGTCATGGCTGAAGATGTTAGGGAGATAGGACACTATTTTCACACCAACAAGACTCCAGACAGTGACACAGGGGTGGTTTGGGAAGCCCACAAGGTGGTCATTCGGGGGGTACTTATTAAACATGGCGCCCAACTTAAACAAATAAGGACAACACAATTGAATTCACTATTACTCAAACTCCAGATGCTAGAGACAAAACACATGCAAACCCGACCAGACAATTAGGAATTGATATTGATGTAGCGTGGACACAGGTCACTGACTTACTGCAATTCAAGGCCAAGGCGGCATTGCAGATCTGTCGGAGGAAAGTCCATCAATCCGGCGACAAGTGCAGGAAACTACTGGCCCAAACACTCCGAACACAAAGGCAGCCGCCAGCTGAAGCTAGGGTTGTACTAGAGGAACCCATCACACTTCCGGAGCTGCAACTGGCATTAGGCCGTGCTAAGCCGGGTAAGGCCCCGGGTCCGGATGGTCTTACCATCCCATATTACAGGGCACTGTTTCCCTCTTTGGGTCACCATCTAATCGACCTATATAATGGCCTAGGCTCGGGGGGCAGATTCCATGAGTCCACTTTACAGGCACATATTGCGGTCATACCTAAGGAGGGAAAGGAAGGACCCTTCTCAGTGTGGGAGCTAGTGTCCTATCTCCCTCTTGAATGCCGACCTAAAACTCTTCACTAAGATTATAGCTTCTAGACTGCAACAGCACTTGACACAGCTCATACAGTTAAATCAAGTCGGATTTGTCCCGACTAGGGAGGCTAGGGACAACACCACAAAGGTGTTGAACTTGCTCCACGTCGCTAATACCAATAAGACAGACACAGTGTGTCTTCCTCGGAACGGACACCGAAAAGGCATTCGACCGGGTGAGCTGGGATTTTATGACAGCAACACTAAAACACAAATATGTTACACTGGATAGCAGCAGTCTACTCCAACCCGACGGCCAGGGTAAGAGCAAATGGAGTGCTCTCCGACGACTTCCCGATTACTACTGGGACCAGGCAGGGCTGCCTGCTCTCGCCCTTATTGTTTGCGCTATCCCTGGAGCCCTTCCTGTACCAAGTGAGACTAAATACGGACATAACCGGGATAGAGGTGAATAAATCGCACCATAAGGTCTCGGCTTGTCCTAATGTTTTCACTTTACGAATCCGGAAACATCTCTCCCCAATTTAATGCACAAATTTGACATTTATGGTCGACACCCCAACCTTAAAATACATTTTGGGAAATCAGTGGCGATGGGGGTGGGCTTGCCGTGGACGCAGCTCTTACGTCTCCGTTCTGGCTTTAATCTGCAATGGACGGATACGGCCTTGGCGTACCTGGGTACACATATTCCTCCAAAATTCGCCCAACTATTCCAGCTGAATTTCCCACCTCTCCTCCAGTCAAGAAACTACTGGACCAATGGGGCAGTGGCCTACACTTTTGGTTTGGTCGCTGTAACATTCTTAAGATGTCGATCTTGCCAAAGTTCTTGTACCTCATGCAGGCCTTACCAGTACACATACCCCTAGACTACTTTAAACACATTTTTATGGGCAGGAAAGAAACCTCGACTACACAAGAAAATACTTTCACTTCCAAAAACTCACGGTGGCCTGGCAATGTCGACTTATGGACTGGTGCCGACACAGGGACACCAAACTATGGACACAGCTAGAGCAAGCACAGACTGACATCCCCCTCCAGAGGGCCCCATGGTGCTATGATGCTCTGCCACCAGGTATCAAACGCCACCATCTGATTGGCGCCACTGTCAAAATCAGCGCACAGCTGATATCCCAATCGCCCCTTTTTACTCGTAACACGACTTTACGACCTATTTTGGGGAACCCCCAGTTCAAACTAGGCATGAAACACAGGGTATTTCGGGGCTTGCGTTAGGCGGGGTTGTTTCAGGCATCCCACTACGGTTCTGCAGATCGGTGGATGACGGTTGCGGAACTTTCGGACCCAGCTGGCCAGTTTCGACTTCACGAGGGTCCTCCAGCTTAACCATTTTCTCACCAGTCTTCCACCCTCCACGACTACCAACCAGACCCTCAAGCCCCTGGAGGAGCTCTGCACGGGGACCAGAGGCGCTATCACACGCACTCTCTCCTGTCTTACAACATGCTTATCACTCCACCAGGGGACTTGGAGCTCCCGGGCCTCACTAGCTGGGAGAGGAAACTGAGCTGCGCCTTCACAACACACAAGAAGCAACATATACCCAAATTTACACATAAATCCTTCCTGTGCACAAAGATTCAGGAAACAAATTACAAGCTGCTTACATGCTGGTACAGGACCACAGCCCTGTTACACAAATTTTTTCCTACGTCGTCAGATCTTTGCTGGCGTTGTCGAAAGGAAAAAAGGTACACTTCTGCACATCTTCTGGTCTTGCCCCCTATTCAGGGAATACTGGGTGAAGATTCGCCGACTGGTTCAGAAATTCACAGATTGGGTGGTACCGGACGACCCTGCATTTTTCCTGTTGCACACCAATGACACTTCTGCCCGTATTTATAAGAAATCTGTGGTGCGGCATTTGCTGAATGCAGCCAAGGCCTGCATTCCAATACACTGGAAATCTCACCACCCGCCGACTGTTCTACAATGGTTCAAAAAGGTCGATGACATCAATAAGATGGAAGACCTAATTCTGACGGACCAGGACAGGCAAGAGGCGTACTCCAATACATGGCGACTATGGAATGTCTTCAGGTATTCGGAGGAAGGACAAGCGCTCAGGGGAGAGTGTCCAGTGAGATGAGACGATGGGACCCCCTCTTTCAGTGATATACTGTGCCCGGACAGGCTCTCTGATATTGACACCCCCCCTAACAGGGTCAGTGATGGAACCCATGTCTGCTGGTCACCCCCCTTCACCTCCCCCCTTTTTATTTCGTCTCCACTTCCTCCCCCCTCCCTTCCCTTTCTTTTCCTTTCATCTCCTCTCTCTACACTTCTTACTTATCCTATTCTCCATTATCTCGCTCCCTACGTTTGGGGTCGCTATACTATCCCTTGATTACTACTAACTTTCCTTACTATTATATAGGTTTTAAGAAAAAAAAAAAAGGGAGACCGGGCACACTGGGCTAGGAGGTATTGCCTTAGGGCATCCCAAACATGATAAAACCAGATCGGAATACTCATGCGTTGTCAGTTAACAACGCATATAACTTCCTGTGTGATGTAATATCTTATTGTGCCAATGTTACCACTTTTGCCTTGTATGTGTGGTCCATGTGGACCGGTTTTCTGTTATAAAAAAAAAAAAAAATCCCTTTCTCTGAAGTTCATTGACGGATACAACACTTAAATCTTGACCTTAGGGCTCAGGAGAGGACTAGGCAAACCATGTAAAAACAGCAAAACTGCACAGTACCGCCCAGGGGGTGGTCCTACTGACTATAACCCCCTCACACTGCATCCAGCAGCTCAGTTGGCTTAAATCTTGACCTTCGTGACGTCCCCAAGCAGTGTCAAAAAAACGAGGTGTGGGAACAAGCCAAAAAAAAAAACTCCACCCAAACAACCAGAGCTCCTCAATAGAGGAGTTGCAACCTTAAACAGCCACCTGCAAAACCTTGCGTCCCAAGGAAGCATCCGCAGATGCACTCACATCAACCTTGTAAAATGTAAAATGTAGTGAACGTGTAAACGGACACCAAGTCGCCGCCTTACACACCTAAGAAACGGACGCTTAATAGCGGAAAGCCCAGGAGGCACCAACTGCCCTGGTCGAATGTGCCGTGACAGAAAAGCGAGGCACCCGCCCCTTTAAGGCATAAGCCTGGATCACAATCTTTCTAATCCACTGTGAAATGGTGGCCGACTAGACCGCCAGGCCCTTTGGACCAGTGACCTACACAAACAGTGAATCCGACCTCCGAAACTGAGCCGTAGCCGACAGATACACTCGCAGAGCCCGAACCACGTCCAAGGAATGCAATGCAACCTCTTTGGAATGCGACGGCCGAGGACACAAGGATGTCCTCATTTAGATGGAGCGCCAAAACGACCTTCGGAGGAAACAAAGGCTGCGGGCGTAGCACCACCTTATCCTTGCGGAGGATCAGGTAGGGAGACTTGCAAGACAAGGCTAATAACCTCAGAAACCCTCCTGGAAGATGCAATAGCCATCAGAAAGGCTACTTTCTGAGAGAGTGACAATAGAGGGATCTCCCTAATGTTTTCAAACAGCGGTTTCTGAAGTACCGAGAGCACTAGATTCAGATCCCACGGAGGCAGCGGTGGTCGAACCAGAGGGGCCACATGTCTAACCCCCTGCACAAACATACTCACCAATAAATAAGCCACCAAGGGATGCTGAAACAAGACAGTCAAGGAAGATGTCTGCCCCTTAATGGTGCTTAAAGCAAGTTTATGATCCACTCCCTGCTGCAAAAACAGCAGAATCCTAGAAACAGAATACACACGGGGACGCCACCCCATCTTCTTACACAGAGATGTAGGCCTTCCATGTGCGATGATAAATCTTCAGAGAAGATGACTTCCACACCTTCATCATCGTGGAGATTACTGACTCCGACAGACCTCGGTCCCTTAGCATCTGACTTTCAACAGCCACGATGTAAAAGCCAGCGAATGTAAAGCAGGATGAAGTATAGGGCCTTGTGACAGAAAGGGCCTCTTGCATCGGCCGCCAAGGAACATCCGCCACCATTCATACTATGTCGGCATACCAGGGGCGCTGAGGCCAATCTGGGGCAATCAGAATTACTGGATTCCCCTCGGTCTCCAAGCAGACAAGGGAGAAGTTTTATCGGTGGATAGGCATAAATCAGCCGATAATGCCCCCATGGAGCCACCAACGCGTCCGCCCAGGGATCCTTGGACCTGGCCACAAACCTCAGTACCTTCCAATTGAGTCAAGAAGCCAGGAGATCCACATCCACACGTGCCCCATATCTCAGGCAAAGGATTTGAAAAACCTTTGAATGTAGCAATCATTCCCCTTGGTCCAGCATCTGACGACTTAGGTAATCTGCCTGCCAGTTTTCCAATAGAGTCGGCACACACCGCTCTGCCCACCTTAGACTGTGAGCGACCTCCAATGCTGCAGCCAAGCTCCTTGTTCCTCCTTAAAGGTTGACATATGCCACCGCCGTGGCGTTTTCCGACTGGATCCTGACTGGGCATCGCTGCAGCCTCCGTGACAATGCGGAGAGGCACGACCTAATCGCCCAAAGTTCCAGCACATATTAATTGGCAGGCGGGATTCTTCCTGCGTCCAGTGAACCTGTATGCTCCAAACTCCCCCCCAACCGGTCCGGCTGGCGTCCGTCTTGACTACCGTCCAATGAAAAGGAAGGAACGCTTTCCCTACCGAAGGGCCAAAGACCTCCGCCTCCAGATCAGGGAATCCCTGACTAGCTGGTTCACCCAAATTTGACAATCCAGAGACAACTGAGATTTGTCCCATTTGGACAGGATCTCCTTTTGCAAGACTCGAGAGTGGAATTGAGCATATGGTACCGCTCGGAAAGTGGCTACCATGAGACCTAGCATGCAGAAGCGCAGCGACGACCACATGCGGGATGCCAACAGCTTCACCGCAGCCCAAAGAGTCTGCAGTTTGTCTGAAGGGAGAAAAACTCAGGTACTCCAGGTGTTGAGTCGGTACCCACGCCGACTTCTGGAGACTTCAGAACCCAGCCAAACTCCCAAAGAGCCTGACTGGTGATAGCCACATCCTCCTTTAATTTTGAGGCGGAAGCTGCTCTCAGAAGGAGGCCGTCCAGTTGCCCACGATTGCGATTACTCCCTGTCTCAGCAAAGCCAGAATCGGGGGCCAGCATCTTGGTGAACACCCTTGGTGCCGATGCCAGGCCAAAAGGGAGAGCTACAAATTGGTATTGCTCATCCCTGACCACAAACCACAGAAACCTCTGATGCCTGACTCATATGGGGACATGCAAGTATGCGTCCTTGATGTCCAGGAACGCCAGGAAATCCCCCAGATGGAGTGCAGCGACCACAGAGCGAACTGATTCCATCCTGAACCTTTGCACCTTCACAAAGCTGTTGAGGACCTTGAGGTCCAGGATCTGACGGACCCCTACCTTTTTCAGGACTACAAACAGATTGGAGTAGAAGCCCTGAAACCGTTCTTGCACCGGTACCAGCACTATCACTCCGCACAGCAGCAGGTCCTGCACAGCCTCAAACAAGGCTTCCCGATGAGCTGGAAAAAGATAAAGGTTGGATGGGAAAAACCTGTTTGGTGGACAAGAAAGAAACTATCTTGTATCCTGATGAAACTACTTTGCAGAGCCACTGGTCTGAAAGCAGGGAGGTCCACTGACTCCCGAAGACGACCCCCCCACCCAAGAGTCAGGTGGAGGCAAACCTTCATACCGTCGTGGATTTGTTGGCAGACTTGTTTGGCTTGCGGAACCAGGGACGCTTTTGTCCCTCAGCAGACACCTTGTGTCATGGATATGCAATAGTCTGGCAGCTTACCTGTCTCCATCTGTCCATGACATGGCCTGAATTTGTTCTGGTTACCTTCTTATCTCCTCTCCTTCCTGGATGGCACCACCCAAGCCATCCCTGGAAGTCTATATTAACTGTTGCACTACAGGCCTGCAGTGCTGTTCAACCGTGTCGTTAGCGTAGTTCCTGTCTGCAGTGTGCTACGTTTACCTTCCTGTCTACCAATTTTCGCTCGTCCCTGACTTCTCCTGTTTGCCTGTGACCCTGACCTCTTTGTCTGTCCCTCGGTTACCCTTGTCTGCCTGTTGCCCTGACCTCGGCTTACCCATCACTTTTGCTTGTCCTGCTCGCTGCTTCCCCTCTCTCCCTGCAGAGCGTGACCTAGGGAATTCCAGGGGTCGCGACCTGGATCCAGCTGCGGCGAAGGCTATCCTCACCACTAGAGGCTCCGGTGAACACAAAGCTGAGTCTTAGACTCTGTGCCCTGGGGAATCTTGGGTTCATGCTTCCTCTCTGATAGCAGCAGTCGGCTATAGGGTTCACTACCCTGTGGTGCATCCCTGACCCCATCGAGGTGCACTTGTCACCTGGCCACAGGTGACCTGACACCTTGTCGGTCTGGGAGCGCTTACCTGCCGACCTGGGTGGAGGAGAAAAATGCTTCTGAGCGTAAAAGGAGGGCCCTGGCCTATGACGTGGCTCCTTACCTCTTCTGGACTGTGGAAGCAATGTACTCTTACACCCAGTAACATTTTTAATAATGTCATCCAGCAAAATAAGACCTCATCTGGAATATGCAGTTCAGTTTTGGGCACCAGTTCTTAAAAAGGATATCGGGGAACTGGCGAAAGTGCAGAGAAGGGCAACCAAACTGATAAGAGGCATGGAGGAGCTCAGCTATGAAGAAAGGTTAGAGGAAATGAATTTATTCACTCTTGAGAAGAGGAGAATAACGGTGATATGATCAAAATCTATATATATAAAACTCAACGTGTGTGTGTATGTATGTATGTATGTTCCAGCATCACGTCCAAACGGCTAAAGATATTAACATGAAACTTGGCACACATGTTACTTATATGTCAGCAACAAACATAGGATCGGTGGTTTAACCCTTACCCACCCCCATTTGCCATGGTCGGGGTTTTTCTTTAAAGTCCCATTCAACTCTATGGGAAATACATGTTACTTCATAACTTCCAAACGGCGGTTTTTGTTTCAAGTCCCATGCAAGTATATGGGACTGTGGTCTCTTCATCACAGCTCAGCCACAGCTACAGCTACTGATGTCATCACAGGTCCTTCAACCACAATCTCTTCATCACAGCTCAGACACACCTACCGATTTTATCACAGGTCCTTTTACCACAATCTCTTCATCACAGTTTAGCCACACCTACTGATGTCATCACAGGTCTTTTTACCACGATCTCTTCATCACAGCTTAGCCACACCTATCTCTTCATCACAGCTTACCACACCTACTAATGTCATCACAGGTCCTTTAACAACAGTTTTTTTTTTATCACAGCTCAGCTACACCTTACTCCACAAGCTCTGCACAGCATCTTTATGTCAGTATGTGGGCTGGCTTGCAAACCATGCTCATGCCACTAACCATGCCCTCTCCACACCCCTCCCACAAGCCACACCCCTTCTAATTTCTGCCCTTTTTTATGAGGGCTACCTCAGTAACTTTTTACATTTTATGTTGAAAAATGTGATACAGTACATTTCAATTGTGACTTGCAAGTTTATTAACATTTTTGTTTGTGGATTATTTTAAAGTGTGAAAATGCCTCAATTAAACATTGTGTTATTTATTATTTATTTATATTTATATAACTATGATTTTCCTCCCCAAAAGGTTAAGATAGGAAGACCGGGCAACACCGGGTATTCAGCTAGTGTACAAATATATAAGGGGTCCATATGGTGAACTTGGTGTTGAGTTATTCACTTTACGGTCAACACAAAAGATAAGGGGGCACTCTTTACGTCTAGAGGAAAAAAGATTTAATCTCCAAATATAAAAAGGTTTCTTCACAGTAATGCCGCATACACACTATCACTTTTTGTGATGAAAAAAAACGATGTTTTATGTGACGAAACAAAACAAAGTTTTTCAAACTTAATTTTCCAAAACAAAGTTGCATACACAACATCGTTTTTCCAAAATGCTCTAGCAAAGCGTGGTGACTTACACCACGTTCGACGGCACTCTGTTCCATTGAAGCTCCGTCTCATAACTTGCTTCTGAGCATGCGCGGGTTTAAAAACGTCGTTTTCAACGTCGTTTTGCCCACACACGATCACTTTTTATGACACAAAAAATGACATTTTGAAAAACGACACAAAAAATTCAAGCATGTTCGAATTTTTTTTGGCAGTTTTTTTGAAGACATAAAACAATGTTTTGCCCACACACGATCATTTTAAATGACGTTTTTGAAAACGTCATCTTTTTTTTCATCACAAAAAGTGATCGTGTGTTCGCGGCATTAGAGCTGTGAAAATGTGGAACAGACTCCCTCCAGAGGTGGTTCTGGCCAGCTCAGTAGATTGCTTTAAGAAAGGCCTGGATACTTTCCTAAATGTACATAATATAACTGGGTACTAACATTTATAGGTAAAGTTGATCCAGGGAAAATCTGATTGCCTCTCGGGGGATCGGGGAGGAATTTTTTACCCTGCTGTAGTAAATTGGATCATGCTCTGCTGTTTTTTTTTTTTTGCCTTCCTCTGGATCAACTATGGGTATAGAATTGGGTATATGGGATTGTACGATGTTTTTATTTTATTTAAAAAAATTATGGCTGAACTGGATGGACTTGTGTCTTTTTTCAACTTGACTAAGTATGTAACTATGAGGCTCCAAAGAGCCTCTCTCCCTGGAAAGGCGAATCCACCAGAGCCTTCTTAGATGCCTGGTCCGCAGACCAGCATTTTAGCCAAATCAGGTGACGTAGCACCACAGCAGATGCTAAGGCTCTAGAATACAAGGGGGCTGTATCTTAGGCCGCATTGCAGACATACTTAGTAAATGCACCAACTGGTCTGCCAGTTCCACGCAGACCAGGGAAGCCTGTTGCTTTTCCAACTCACGGTGCAACAATTTTGCCCATTCAGTAAGCGTCTGGGACACCAGGGCCATGGCCAATACTGCCCGCAATGCTAAGCCCACCACCGTAAACATGGTTTGGGCAATCGCCTCGGCCATCCTATCAGCAAGGTCCTTAAAAGCAGGGGTCCCCTCCACCGGAATCGTGGTTATCTTATTTAACCTGGATACTGGGGCATCCACAATCATGGGAGATATCCATTTTTTCAGGAAATTCTCCTCAAAGGGGTAATGCACCACCATGCATTTTGGGACAAAAAAGGCAAGTTGTGGGTGTTCCTATTCTTTGTAGTTCAATTTATCAAAATAGGTCAGGTAGGGAAAAACCCTTAGCTGTGTGGGCCGGCTTGTGAGACCCACCTCTGTAGATGCCACCGCCATATCCTCCATCTTTAGGGTGTCCTGTACCGATGTGATAAGCGCTCCTACAAGCACCCTTTCCTGCGCTGACCCGGACATGGAGTCATCCTCACTGTCCTGGTCTGCATCCTCTGAAACCTCAGAACAGGGGTCGGTTGCCACAGCAAGGCCTAAGTCTGAATCAGAGCTTTCTGCAGAAGACGGTGGGGGAAGGGGGCATTTTTTACCCCCCTTGTGCCCGCATGCCGCTTCCACCCTGAGCAACAAAAGACTCCAGGACCGCCGACAAAGTGTCCATAGGACCGCAGGTGCCGGGGAAGCTATTGCCACCACAGGTATGTCTGGAGAAGAAGCACCATCTTCTGACGCCATGCTGACTCACACTCGCCTGACACCCGCTTGGGACCGAAGGCAAGGCACATGAAAAGTCCACCCTCCTAGCTGCCACAGACTGAGGGGCCCCCGTAGGACTCACCACCCAGACCCAGATACTGCGCTGTGCTGCTTTCCGCTCTCCTTCACAAGGTGCTCTGTGTGATTTGCGCCATACAGAAGAAAATCCCCCAGCGCTAGAGGCAAAAACAAGCGGAGACTACTAGAGAATGGCCGCCTCAGCACGCTTGAGGGCTCCAGCAAAATGGCCACCGGACTTCCCTGCAGCAAAATGGTCTCCTCACAAAATGTACCTCAAAGACCCAAACAAGGCCCAAATATAGGGAAGAGGCAAGCGGGCCCCATACACAGCACAACCCCCGGTTCAGACTCTGAGCCCCCCGGTCAGTCACACAGCAGACCCAAGCATGGGGAGGAGGGAAAGGACAGGGAGAGAAGGAGGGGAGAGAGAGACACACCTACCAGGGAATGCCCAGTTGCTCCATCCTGCTGGAGACAGGTGGGACCATACTTACCCCTGTGGGGACTGCTGGGCGCATTCTGCGGACAGACCCATCACCCGAGCAGTACGAGGTGGCTGTCGGCCATGGCACACTGTGACACAGACAGCAGTAGCCTGGTCATATGTGTGCCCCAGAGCATATAGTTCGCTGGCCACCCAGCATGGATCAGAAGGGGCATGTCGTGGCTGACCCAGCGTGTAGCTAGGGCCTGCTCACGCTCGATGGCCGGGCTAGGGAGAATACAAGGATCTATATAATGCAGCCTGTCACCCATCTCGGGTGTTGATAGTAGATCACAGGAATCAAAAAGAAAAAGACAAAAATTCTTTAGGACCAATGATCCCCAACGGGAGCCAGGTCCTTCTCCACTAGGCAGAAAAAAAACTGAGCTTCTGGATGCATAGAATTTTGTCTGTCTATCATGCTAGCCGTGTGAGCACAGCTGCAACTTGAGTCAGTCATTCACAATCCAGCACCCAGCTGGACAACATGATTGTTTCCCTGCATGAAGCTTATTCAAGGTAAAAAATCTTTTTCATCCTGGTTACAATGTTGCTGCCTTACAAGAATTACGTTTGCTATACAATTGGTTTCCTTGTCTGGCTGCCACTGTTTTTCAGTTTAAAACCCTTTAGATGCAATTATATCCTAATCTCCCATTTAAGCATATTTTTCAAATTCCTGAATAGTGATCATTTGGTGCCATCTATAGACCATTATATATCACTGCACTTAACATTGATCCCAACCAAGTCATTGTAATACAATGAATTTACATAATATATAATCTAAAAGCCCTACAAGCCAACCGACGGTTGCATATAACCTCTTGGTATATCCCAAGAGGCCCATACAACAAATAATTTGATTTTCACAATTCCATTTTTTTTTTTTTTTACTGATCATTTTTTTTTTTTTTTTTCAGCCTAATCGAAGCTCTTTCATTGCTCTAAAATCTACTAGGTAAGATCTGCAACATTATACCTTTGAATAGACAGACAACATTCTATTTTTTACCATACTAACATACACCATTATATATGAATTTTAGGGCCCAGGGAATAACTTGGTTTCAGCAGCACTTCCATCTGGGGCAATAACCTACCTATCTACTAGATAATTGCCATTTATTTTGCTGTTATCACCTATGCCTACAGACCCGGACCAGTAGACAGCCCATGTTTTTAATTACATGATCCAACTGACTTGTTCATCACAGCTTGTGTAGCTGTAAGTATTACAAATTCAGCACTAGTCTATACAATAGCAACTCTATATAATTTTTTGGTTTATATTGACCATTTTTCCATACATTTTATAGAATTGTGTGTGAATCCTGGACCTACCCCTGAAGAAAGGGAAATCCTTCCCAGAAACGTTGGGACAACACAGTGAATCACACCGCACAGTGCTATACCGCTACTTTGTATTTACATATATTAATGTTCTATGTCTTTTTTGGATCATGTGAAATAATTCTTATTAGATTTCTTTTTTATAATATTTCTTCCAATAAATTATATATACCCATATCTTTTGGTTACACAGCCATTCATTACAAGTGCCTTAAAAGTCCAGTCAGGGGGTTCAGTCCTCTTTTTTTCTTTGGCCTTTCATTTTGGATGCGGCACTACACAAGCGGGACAACGATAATCCCTTTGTTTGCATAGTTCACTAACAACATTTGTTTTTATGCACAACAATAGCACTCACATGGTGGAAGGGGAGACAGACCAAGACAGGGGATGACTGATCCAGGGCAATCCGAGTGTGCTGCGGTAAATGCCTGGGAGAGTGGTGTGGTCCGGTGATCGAGGGAAAGCCTGCAAGGCATGGAATCTGGATAGCTGATGCTGGTGAGAACAGGGACCGCCTGCCCTGGGAGAAAATCCTCAGCCTGGTGAAGGTGCTATAGCCCGACCAGTGCAGTAGCCAATAGGGACATGTTTCAAAGGCAAGCCACGGCTTCTTCGTCAGCCTGTTGATATCACGATATACATGATTTTATAAAAGCAGCAAATTAGCCAGGTGGCCCTCAGCGGGAATCAATTAACCATATGTCAGGGAGCCAGGGTACGCTGCTGCTAATCATGCACAATAAAAACACTTGTAACAAACATGTATATCTGTATAGGAAAGAATTAAAACTCAATGTATCACTGAATGTTGGAGATGCTTCTATGTGTGTGTATACAAATACAGAAAAGTATGAAAATAAATAATGAATACTCTAATAAAAAAGGGATGTATATGCAGTAATATTTATATAATTAAAAAAAAACACAATCTGTGGTTTATAAAGTATATAGGCCCAGATTCACAGAGCGATTACGCCTGCGCAACTGGTGTTGCGCGTGCGTAAGTCTAAATGTGCGCGTGCGTTTAGATGCGCGCGATTCAGAAAACAAATTATGCCAGAAATCTACTTTTTTTTGGCCGGCGTAATTTCGTTAGACAGACGCATCCGTCCGCGCAAAAATGCGCTAGACACACCATTGATTTGCTAGTCAAATATGCTAATGAGGGAGTTGCGGGGATCCACAAAAAAACGCAGTTGCTGCGCAGGCTACGCGATGTGCGCAACAGCAAAATGTTCTGTCTAAAGTTAGAGCACCTAAAAGCTGGTCTAAAAAATGAAAAAAAGTCTACTTGTCAGATAAAGCAACACTGTTAGTGAGGAGTTCAGCAGTCACACGTGTTGCCCAACAATCTGTATGCCAACATGCCAGGGGCATCGTCGCGCATAGCTATACTACTGACTTTAGATGAACAAAGAAGGAGGAGGGCACGGAGGATGGCACTAAGGAGGGCACGGGAGATGTTTTTTTTTTTTTTTTATTTGCTTATATAAAATTTACAATTTAGATTAATCTAATACAATATTCTTATCTGATACAAGCCCCTCACTCTTCACTTGATATATCACACACGTATAGACATCTTTGGCATGAGTGATTCTGAGGTGTCTCGCATCTTCAGATTCACCCCTCATGCCATCATGGAATTACCACAACCTTGCAGGAGGACATCACCAGCCCAACACATGGCACCACCCATGACACCCATGACAGCTACATATACAATCAGAGCCCCATCCCCACAGATTTCGAACAGAACATGTATGGGGACAGCTGGCTGGTTGGTGAGTGACATGGGAGTCAGGCATGACTATCCCCTCCCGTGATGCACACCTCACAAGTGGCACATGCATGACTAATGCGCCGATGTACATGAATCTGGGCCATAGTGTCTGATACCATAACAAGTATTTATATATATATATATATATATATATATATATATATATATATATATATATATATATATATATATATATATATATATATATTTTTAAATATAAACAAAAAAAAATGAAAAACAAACATATAAAAATTAATATAAATAAAAATAATAATGATTAAAATGGAAAAAATAAAAAGAAGAGGAAAAAGGAAAAAAAAGTGAAAAGGAGTAAAAACATGATGAAAATCATGTAAATGTCCAGAATGAGTGAATAAGAGCCTCATATAGAAGAGTATGTGAAACTGTAAGGCATACATTCTTTGATAACAATGCTCTTTTGGGGATAAAAACAGATATAAAGGAAGAATACAGGATAAAAATATATACAAAAAAAAAGGGAAAACAAAACAAATGTGGGGGTACAGTTGAAAAAAAATGTAAAAAAATAAAAATAAATATAAATATGAAAATAGAAATGCAAAAAAAAAAAAAACATAGAATGCACAAATTGAAGCGAATAATCACAATTGAATACTAAAATAGTGATAATGTGTGTGTGTATAAATATAAACCCTGAGAAAACAAGGTATGACATATAATAAAAATAAAATATAAAATGAATGAAATAAAATAAAAACAAAAACCCTGAAACTGGAAAGAAGGAAAACCGCTTCCATGTGGAAAGGGCAGGACAACTAGGAAGGGAGGACTAATTGAGGAGCCAAAATATGCTAGTATGAACTACTAAAGGCAAACATAGCCAAACAATTCAGTATAAAAATAGTACTGCAAGCCCTGAAGTTTAACTGGAGAGAAAGATTATATCTTGTGTTTATCCCTAATTTTTTATCTAGGCCTTCAGGTGTTAAACTGTTTAATTTATAGATCGTGGTAGAAATGTTAAATTTCATATTTATACCAGGGGAACCATTGAAAAGATGGATGTATATGTCTTACTGGACAGGTTATATTTTGTCTATGAAGACAGGGCCCTGCTCATACTGTATTCATCTCCTGTCATGCAATGGCGACCCTAGGGGGGGACCAGAGGGGGCCCTGAGCCCCCCAACATCATGCTGTGCCCCCCCCTTGGGCCGCCGCTGGAGTAACAGTCTCTCCTGAGAGGGAGAGCATCCCTAGTCAGCTCTTTGGGGCATTCCTCCCCCCTCCCTCTGCTCGCTCACACAACCACAGTCGCCCGATCTGCTCCTTCCCCTGCATCCTCATTGGCACGGAAAAGAGTGAGTTGCAGAAAGGACTCCATGAGCACTGTGGGGGAGGGGGGGCCCAAGCCTTAATTTCAGTTACTGAAAAAACAGAATGATTTCTCCCGTCCTTAGGACAGGAGGACCAGCCTGTAAATTCCGGGAGTGTTGACTGCAAGCTGAGCCAAGTGTCAGTCTATGACACTCTTTTACAGCCCAGCGAGTCCAGCCACTGCTCCCCCCTCACTCTCCTCACATACGAGCAGGGAGAAATACAGCTCCTCCTCTTTGCAGTCCTGCCCACACTATCCCGGTTTGCTCTATCTGAAGAGAGGGGATGTGTAGGGGGTGGGAAAATGAAAATCAGCAGCATTCCTGGCTGTGTGTGAATGATGCCTGAGATTCTAGCCTGGACCGTGGGTAAGTGTGTGTACTGCAGACTGCAGTACACTGTAATCATTGAACTGCATTATCTCCATCCCTTCTCTCCCCCATCTGTCTCCCTCCCCATCTCCTGTTCTTTCAAGACATTCACAATTTACTTTCACTTTCAGTTAGGCAGATAATATACGGTGCAAATTTATTTCCTGCATCCAAAGATTGCAGGAAATAAACTTGCATGATTCCCCAAACACAGACAGTCCTGACACGGGAATATCCCTCCTGCCCAGCAATTGTATTCTCCCGACAAACAGTGATTATCACTAGTGGCTATACAACAACCACTAGTGATAATCATAAGAGAATCTGCTGATTAATGGTTCAAATCTCAGCCAGTTCCTGCTGAACCAGCTGGGATTTAAACTGTCTATGGCTGGTCTTAGCTCTTAGGCAGCCCATACATTGATCACTTTTTTTTTATTCAACTATTAGGTTGAATGAAAAAAAAAAAGAAATGATCCAATTCCCCCATCTACACATTATAGGTGGATGGGGGAATTCTCCCAGTGTGGACCAGTGCTGGAATAACTAGAGTTGATGTGATGTCCCGGCTATTCACAGCGCTGGTCTGTGTCTCCTTGGCATCGGCGGCAGAACATTGGAACCCAGAGCTGGTTACTTTATGGGGCTGATGTACAGGAGGGCCAGCACCATTTGTTGTTAGAGATGGGCTGGGCATGTTCAAAATTCCACATGCCAGAGCCTGCCAGGAAGCCCACACTGCACAACGCTAATCACAGGCAGTGAGAAATTTCCTGGTCCACAGCTGCACAGATCAGGAAATGTCTCACTGCCTGTGATTAGCACTGTGGAGTGTCGGCTTCCTGGCGGAATTGGGCACGTGGGATTCCAAACACACCCGAGCCCATCTCTATTGGTTTTAGACAGTTGAGCTCCCTGCAGGTTGCTTAGCAACATTGGAGCCTTCTCTGCAGCTGATCGGTATACAATCCAGGTGATGCTCCCAGTCAAATCCTAGTGTTAAATATCAGTGATGTTATTGATCAAAGCTCACACTTTACAGGCATAGAGCCCACATGGCTGCAGAACATACATTCGATATATATATATATATATATATATATATATATATATATATAGTTGTACTCTTGATGCTAATAAATACTGTGTTTATTAGATCTAACTGAGAGGTTTTACAGCATTACTGCTGCTAGGTGACCAGCTGGGGGCTTAGCTCTCTATAACCAATAGTGCCAGCCTTCCCCTGCATGCACCCATAATGTCACCAGCACTAGGTCCTAATAGGCTGCTGCCGCTGCCAAGGAGACAGATGCCAGACCAGCGCTGTCAAGAGTTGGGACAGGACAGCTGGGGAACCCCACAGTGGCAGAACACCAGGCCCTGGTGGCACAACAACCTTTGCAACCCTGGAGAGTTCTCCCACTGCTTTGGACCCTTATATTTTCTTGGTGTGCTGGTGACATATATCTCTTGTTTTCTGCCACCCTGGGGGGCCCCAGTATAGTAGGAAGAGAGCTCACTGCAGAACATGTGAAAGGGCCCATTGTGGGATCGTAGTAAAGGGCCCTAGAATATATATATATATATATATATATATATATAATTGCATTTTATAGTTGGCCCCCTTACTTTTGTCCCTGTCCCCCCATGTGCCCCCCCTAAATATGAAAGCGGGAGAAGCCACTGCTGTCATGGGGACCAGTAAAAGCTGTCAGGTGGTAATTAGCTAAATTATCCTTTTGTCTTGAAGAAGACCCATGTCTCTGGTGGGGACTACCACCCATCGGATATTAACAGGAGCTCAATTGGCGCACGTGTCCTAGCAGTAGGATGTGCGGCTCATAGCTCCAAGCAGGTCCTCCAGCTCCTGCCCTCCTGCCTCCCTAGGAACAGATCAGCCAGGCACCTTTTGGACGAGTGTCATCCCCTTCCCTCCTTGGCTTTTCTCTGCCTCCGCCGCCTCCTCCCGCAGGCCTCCCCGCCTGACAGCCCCAAGGCAAGGCTGCTCTCCCCCACCTCCATCCGCCTCCTTTGGAACAGTCCGCGGCCGTCCTTTTCAGGATAAGCCGCGGCTGTGGCCCAAATAAGATCGGGACTCATTGACCCCCGCAGCAGACCCACACCTCCCCCTGCTACCCCTAAACAATTCCTGTAGTGGTTTTGCGGCGGCCGCGACTAGGAAACTCCCCGGCTTCAGCCGGGGCCACGCCTTTACCATTCAAACCCCCCCAAACCATCATCAAACCCACCAATCCCCCATATTGACCCCTAACCTTGCCCCTCCATCACCCCACCTCGTACCCCCAGAATCTCAGCCTCCGGCGTGGGCCTAGTTTCCCAGTCGGCGGCCATCTTGCTACACCCAAAACAATATTGGTAAACATTCCAATTATCACACTCACCCTCCTCAGCCCTATTGCTGGTAGTGTGTATACCCCCCCCCCCCCCCCATTAGTTCCTGCTGCCTATAAATCAAGGGACGCAACCACTCACTACTTGATGCAGGCTTTGCTCGATCGCCCTTGAGGGATCAGTAAGGAATTTTTCCCCCTACCGTTGCAGATTGGCACAGCACGGTCAGGGTTTTTCGCCTCCCTCTGGATCAACGGGGAGGGAAGGTTTAGCGAGTGAAGGTCACTTGAAAATCTTCCCCCCATCAACCACCAATACCCCCCCTGATCATTACTATTGGCCCCGGGTATCTGCGATTATGGCCAATCTGAAATACACCGCAGAAACCATCCGGATTCTAAAACCATTTGCCTCAATACTATCAGAGGTCACCAAAAAAGCTCTAAGGAGTCTGCAACTTGATTAACAGAGTCTGCAGCGCTTTGATTAACACAAGATCGGCAGTAAAGCACCGACAAAAAATCCATGATTTTATCCTACAATACGACTTAGACTGCCTTTTCATTACAGGAAGCTGGCTCACAGCCGACTGCAACACCATTCTAGGAGAATTGGTGCCAACAAATTACCGTATTCAAATGCAAAACAGAGTGGGGCAAAGAGGGGGAGGCCTGGCAGTGATCCACAAGATTCACCTCTCGACCACGAAACCAGTCCTTCAAAACTCCCTTCCATTCATGGAAACCCTCACTCTGCAACTGCAAACAAACCCCCAGGAGACAGTCCAAATTCTACTCTGCTATAGACCACCAGGTCCAAAAACGCACCTTCTCACAATATTGACGGAGTCCATCGCCACCTATACCCTAAACATCAAACACCTCTTGATGCTCGGGGACTTCAACCTGTGGGCAAACTCCTCAGTGGACCCCGTCGCCGACGCCTGCATCGACCATCTGGAAGGATTAGGTCTGCAGCAACTAATACATGGGCCCACTCATATCTCAGGTCATACGCTCGATCTCATTTTCAAACACAATGTCAAAATAGATGTCATGGAAAATGAGCCACAACCATGGACAGATCACCATGCAACAAAATTCACTATTACCAAAAACGCCCCCCCCCCCCCCCCCCCCAAAAAAAAAAACAGTAATACCGGTGACAACTCGCTGGACTAGATCTCAGAAGAAGCTCCACTCAGAACTCTTCAAAACAACACTAGGTAAAAAAATAAAAACTATCCAACAACAGCAAACAGCCATAGAAACTCGCTACGCCATTAACTACATGCCGACCAGCCACCGCAGTTATACGGCGGCAGGTCGGCACTGCTGCGCGGGAGCACGTAGCTCTACGTCCTCCGTTTCGCAGCTGCTAGCGGGCGCGGGCGTCCCCGGAGTCCCGCGCGTGCGCCTGGCGGGCGCGATCGCCGCCGGGCACGCGCGCTCGTTCGTTACAGAGCGGAGAACGGGGGGTATGTGTGTAAACACATACCTCTCGTTCCTGCCAGCGGGGGAAACGCTGATCTTCTGTTCATACAATGTATGAACAGGAGATCAGTGATTTCCCCTAGTGAGGCCACCCCCCCATACAGTTAGAACACAAATAGGAACACACTTAACCCCTTCCCTGCCCCCTAGTGTTAACCCCTTCACTGCCAATGGCATTTTTATAGTAATACAATGCATTTTTATAGCATTGATCGCTATAAAAATGCCAAAGGTCCCAAAAATGTGTCTAAAGTGTCCAATGTGTCCGCCATAATGTCTCGGTGCTGAAAAAAAACGCTGATCGCCGCCATTACTAGTAAAAAAAAATTATTAATAAAAATGCCATAAAACTACCCCCTTTTTTGTAAACACTATACATTTTGCGCAAACCAATCAATAAACACTAATTGTAATTTTTTTTAACGAAAAATATGTAGAAAAATACGTATCGGCCTAAACTGAGGGAAAAAAATATGTTTTTTAGGGATATTTATTATAGCAAAATGTAAAAAATATTGATTTTTTTTTCAAAATAGTCGCTCTATTTTTGTTTTTAGGGCAAAAAATAAAAACCGCAGAGATGATCAAATACCACCAAAAGAAAGCTCTATTTGTGGGAAAAAAGGGACGCCAATTTTGTTTGGGAGCCACGTCGCACGACCGCGCAATTGTTAGTTAAAGCGACGCACTGCCGAATCACAAAAAGTGCTCTGGTCATTGGGCAGCAATATGGTTCGGGGCTAAAGTGGTTAAAAAAGCTCTACTACAGTCAGCCGACTTAGTAGCACCAAAACGCAAAACTTGCATCCGGAAAAACAACGCCGACTGGTTTAATGACCAGTTGTCGTTGTTAAAGCAAGAGCGCAGAAGACCCGAAGCTGCTTGGAAAAGAAGCCCTTCGGAGGTAAACCACACCATTTATATATTTTATAAGATAATTACCAAGAAATACCACAAAGAAATCTTTATGGCCAAAAAAAAACATCTCGAATATCATCACAAATGCCCAAAACTCTTCAAGCTGGTCACTCAGACCATAAACCCAGCTTGTCTAGAGGCCCCCAATTCCAACTCACAAGAATTATGTAATGAATTATCGGATTATTTCATTAATAAAATTGAAAAAAATCCGTGAAAGCATTCAGCAAAAAAGACCCCTCATCAACCCCTCCTCAAAGCTCAAACGAAACACCCACAGAAAACCACCACAATCAACTAATTTCTCTCTGAAACCTATTTCCATTGAGGCCACTAAAAATATCATCGGTACTCTGCGAAATAGCACAGCGCCAAATGATATCATCCCCACCAAACTGCTGAAAGAATGTGCCGATATATTGGCACCAGCTATCTCGCAGCTCTTAAACCAATCATTCAAGGAGGGCGCGGTGCCCACCTTGTTGAAACAAGGTATAATAAAACCAATTCTAAAAAAAAACACCCTGGACCCTAAAGATCCAAACAACCGTAGGCCAAAAACAGCCCTAAATTTCTTCTCCAAGATAATGGAGAAAGAAGTTGTACAAACAGTTACAACAGCATTTAGACACTCAAACTACTCAATCTATTTCAATCAGGTTTTCGTCCTGGTCACGGAGCAGAAACAACACTCCTCAAAATATTGGATGACGCCCTCGAGGCAGCAGACAAAGGAGAATCTTGTCTCCTGGTACTGCTAGATCTAAGCACTGCGTTCGACACTGTAGACCATGGATTACTACTTACTCGGCTAGCTGAAGTAGTCAGAGTCGCGGAATGTGATTTCGCTTGGTTCTCCTCCTTCTTGGAAAACTGATCACAAATAGTGAAATAGGGCCCTTTCACTTCTGAAAAACGTACGGTGGCATGTTGAGTACCTCAAGGATCCCCTTTGTCGCCGGTTCTATTCAATATTTATCTCCGCCCTCTTTTTTAAATCATCAGTAACCAGAAGTTACTTTACCACTCGTATGCAGATGATACACAGTTGTATTTTCGCATTTGCAACAACAAGGATCCCTCTCTTGGACTAGAAAAATGCCTTTCCTTAATAGAAAACTGGATGACAAAGAGTTACCTCAAACTCAACTTTAAAAACAGAACTTCTCCTGTTTTACGCCAACCAGAAAAATCAGCCCGCAACAAGTTGGATACCCCTGCCCATTCTGGGAAAAACTATCACCAAAGTCAAAAGTCTGAGTCATTTTCAGTGTTAGCAACCTTACAACCTTACATAGAATTACATACAGTACGTTAAAACAAGGCACTTTTTCCCTGTACATAAAAGTCCATAGTAAGGGAAAAGTGCCAGTAAAAATGGCGTCGATCGGCTCGAGGTCAAAACTCTGCATGCGCAATTTCCGGAAATCCCCGAGAACATCCGAACCTAAACCGCCCAGTCTGACTCCTGCAGAGCCTCTGCCCAGCCCACCCATCACGCAGCCAATGAATTTATTGCATTTTCCCGCCAGCCTATGAACAGGCAGGACGGAGGAGCCTCAGAGTGGAGAGCAGAGCTGCGTGCGTGACGGTCTGTGACCTGAGGGAGCCTGGGAGAGCAGGGAGACAGCCAGGCTGAAATGATTCATTGATGGTGGAGGGGGAGGGCGGAGGGGGCTCAGGTGGACCTGTGGTGCACCGTGCTGTGAGACAGGCACAGGCAGCAGTTTCCTGACAAAAATAGTAGTAGTAAGAAGATACAAAATCATTGTATGCCATCTCTGTCTGCTGTCTCTCTGATTTCTCCTGTATCCTGTCCGCATGAGTGTATCATGTATCCTGTCCGCATAACCATCTCCTGTATCCTGTCCGCATAACCATCTCATATACCATGTCTGCAGTCTCTGACCATCTCCTGTATCATGTCTGCAGTTTCTGAACATCTCATGTACCATGTCTGCAGTCTCTGACCATCTCATGTACCATGTCTGCAGTCTCTGACCATCTCATGTACCAGGTCTGCAGTCTCTGACCATCTCATGTACCAGGTCTGCAGTCTCTGACCATCTCATGTACCATGTCTGCAGTCTCTGACCATCTCATGTACCATGTCTGCAGTCTCTGACCATCTCATGTACCATGTCTGTAGTCTCTGACCATCTCATCTTTTATCATGTCTGCAGTCTCTGAGGGGGAGCCAGTAGAGGAGTCAAGAGTGGGAGCCCTGTCAGATGTGTGTGGACTGTGTAGCGGAGACTATCGGATAAAACCAGAGCCGCCAAGCTGGAGTTACCTGAGCCCTGCATGGTGCACCTGAGAGGAGGTCAGTCTGAGGAGGGGTCACTGATGTAAGGAGGGGAGGTGAACACAATAATGTAAGGGGGCACTGAAATAAAGGTTAACCTTTATATCAGTAACCCCCCTTACTTTAGTGTATTCACTCTGCAGAAGGTAATCTCTGGTCACCAGAGTCATCGCCCCCCTCAATAGCGCTCCCAATGTTCCCCTTTACATCAGAGTCTGCAGGATTTCCTCTTATAATGCAAGGGATAACTACGGATCCTGATGTAAGTGGGAATCTGATGTAAATGGGAGCGCAGAGCCCCCCCTTACATCAGTGTTCCCCCTTAGATTGTGATCTGTGGCATCGTCCTTTACATCAAGGTTCGCAGAGTTCTCCCTTGCACTGTAATGAAGAACGCTGTGCTGGGTGTGTTATATTAACCTGACCTTCGTGTAAATAGAGAAATTTGTTTTTGACTTTTGTTTAACTTAAACACATTGTTAATAGCACTAGCAACATGTTTCTAGTTTAAATACTAAAAATTGCACAGTTTAGCACCGAAAACAGCCATTTTACATGCTTTTTTTTAAGTGCCAGTAAAAAATTGGTGTCGTTCGTAATTTTTAGGCATCTTGCCAGTAAATTTCACTTGGTGGGGTTGGCTTGGCAAAACTGGTCATTTTTGACACCAACATGACAATGGATGCACAAATAGGGTCAGTAGTCAGCGGATCACATCATCTGCTGCTCCTACTACGCAGACTCACTCCCTTTATTTCGAAAGAGGACATTGCAGTCATGGTCGGAACAATTATTAATTCCAGACTTGACTATGCAAATGCTCTCTCTCTATCTCGGACTCCCCAAATACCAAATCGCTTGTCTGCAAATCGTTTAAAATATGGCCGCTCGACTAGTGACCGGCGAAAAACCATGGGAATCAATCTCACCTTCATTGAGATCCCTTCATTGGCTGCCAGTAAAGGACAGAATCACCTTCAAGGCACTCTGTCTAATGCATAAGTGCATCCACGGAAACGCCCCCAAATATCTATGTGAAAAAATAAAAGCACACAACCCCAATTGTATTCTGCGATCCACCAATCAAAACCTTGTCCAGATACCCAAAGCCAGATACAAATCCAAAGGAGACCGAAGGTTTGCGGTGCAGGGACCTCAGCTATGGAACGCGCTGCCAACTACCACTCGATTAGAGTTGGACCACCTGGCCTTCAGGAGAAGGATTAAAACCCATCTCTTCTGAGGTCACAGGGTCTCACTCACAGAATGGACACAGCGCCCAGAGGCGATTCAGTTTGCATGTGCTGCGCTATATACGTTTTTCACTCACTCACGACAGAAGGAAAGGCTCCATCACAGCAGGGTCCCTTAGCATGCTAATGTGAGAATCGGGTAGACAGTAGATCAAAGGGGAGGTTTATTACATATAATAGGCATTTAGGCAGTTACCTAAAACATTTTTAGGAGGCTTGAGATTGCTCCAATGAATATCTAGACTTGAGGTTCAACCAATCCGTTTGCAAGGCAGCTTTTAAACCAATAGAATTATAGAGTTTTTGAATTCTGTAAAGGGGGGGGGGGTATAAATCAGTCAGGCAGAAAGCTTTTTCTTTCTCTTCCCTGGAGATGGTGGCCTGATCGACATGGTGATGTAATATCTCTCTCCCTCTCCCTACTTCCTTCTATCTTAAGAGTATACTAGGAGTCTTTAGATGTTCATTGTAACCATATCTGAATTAGGCCTTAGTTATCCTTGTAATCTGGCAACACTATACCTGTAACATCACCTAGGGATATTTGGTAATTTCTTATCATTAATTTTCATCTGTCATCTTTCCTTTCCTACAACTTGTCTTGATATACTGATGTGTCCATTGAAGCAATATTCCTATATGTATTATTGTGTAACATGGGTATCATCTTGGTTTTAAAGGTGGTACCTGTTATGTTATAGTCACAAATATTGGAGTAATACACGTTTTTTCTCTGTATCAATAAATGCAATCCTTTTCTCTTTTTCGCACCGCTATTCTTTGTTTTAATTTCTATATAGACAAAAAGGTTTTAATCGCTTATTTTAATTATTAAAGTGTGGTATAAATATTTCCATGACATTTTGGTGCCTGTGTGTGAGAAAATTTTAAAGTTTGGGTGAATATTATGTCTTGTATGGTAGACAGAGCTGGTTTAAGTCTTGTTTTAACCCAGGGATCCTCAAACTACGGCCCTCCAGCTGTTGCGGAACTACAAGTCCCATGAGGCATTGTAAAACTCTGACATTTACAGACATGACTAGGGCATGATGGGAATTGAAGTTCCTGAACAGCTGGAGGGCCGTAGTTTGAGGACCCATGTTTTAACCTGTCTGAAGACCTAACAAACTAACTTTTCAGAACTTAACTTTTTACTTTTTGTCTATGCGAATATATTGATGAGACTGATTTTGAATAATGTAGATATATAAGATTAAATTGCAGCAGGGTGTCAGTGCGAATAATAAGGATATGTGCCTCTCTGCCAAAAAGCTATTTCAGTTGACCCTTTGAATGAGATTAGGCCAATCTTTGTGAGTGGAACACACCTATGCTTTTGGGCTGTGTTTCCACTAGTGCAACTCCAATGTCGCCTGATTCAGGGTGCGATTTTGAGATGCAGCTTTAGAGCGACTGTGGTGTGGCTTTGAATGTGTTTTTGATCCAGAAGTCGCATCAGAATGGTGTAGGTACCTTATCAGCAGCTTTGAGCCACATAGATTGGAATGGGTGCTATTGAAATCAATGGGCTGTGATTTGTAATGCGACTTTGTGTCCAAAGTCGCATGGCAAATCGCATCAGTGGAAACGGAGACTAAATCACACTGAATTATCTGGATGTATGTGAATCTATTTCTCTGTGGAAACTACTAACTGGGGATTGTAAGCATGGTAATTAAATCTGTAAACACTGGCTATATTGTAACTGCTAAAAATTATAGTGTAATTAGGTAGGGGTCAGTTAAAATTGCCTCCTGCACTACAAGCAATCATAGGGTCTAATCAAGCTTAACGCCTGGGAAGCCCTGTGGTACAGTAAGCATTTATTTTAGAATACTTTCGAAAAAGTCCACGGGGGGGATTAAACTATCTAGTTTGGAAAATCTCTGAGCTAATTTTTTGAAGGACTATAATCAGTATATGGATTGTTTTGGGAAGTAGTGAAAAAAAAAGTGGTAAAGGCGACAGGGGAGGTACCTGTCAACCCAATCATTGGTCAAAGCGTAGCTAGCTTTTGGAAAAAGCAACCTATAAGAGGTCTTCGGGATCAGATCAAGGCCCTTCGTCCGTAAAGGAGTCTAACCATGGGGAACCTTACCACTTGACCCCAAAGGAAGAAATGATATATAAATATGGACCTTGGGTTGTGAAATATATGCAATATTGGGAATCGCTGGACTGGAAACAATATTTTAAAAGAGGTAAAGAGATGCTTGGAGTACATGGATGATAGAATCCATGAACAGAACTGATGAGGTGAGTATTTTAATAGGGATAAGCAGGAACAGCCACTAAAATGGTGTCCACATCCCCAGAGTAGTGATAAACAGAGGTTATGGGTTTAAGTATGATAGAGAACATGCTGATCTGTGTGATGTCTAGAGGTCATATTTGACCTAACTAAGTGTGTGAATGTGTGTGTGGGGGGGGAGGGGGGGGATATGCAATATATGTTGTGTGACATGTGTTCTCAGCTGCTGACAGCCAAATGACCTCCCTTCTTTCCAACCAGGTCTGTGAGAATGTAAAACAGATCGTATTGACATGCAAATGACCTGAGCCAAGAAAACATCTGTAATGGTGAATTGAAAAGGGCCTTTACTAAAATGTGTTTTTTTTTTTTTTTTACAGAGGGTTCTTGCGAAAACGTTGTGATGAAGTATTATGATTGGTTGATAAATGGTACCGTTAAAAGTTTTATTAAGAGTTGTTAATTTGTTTCTTTCACCATGGTGAATACATTTTTTTGGGGGGAATTATTGGTATACCATAAAAAAAAATCCACATGGTATTAATATGTATTAAGTAATACATATTAACCACTTGACTACTGGGCACTTAAACCCACTTAATAACCAGACCAATTTTCAGCTTTCGGTGCTCTCACATTTTGAATGACAATAACTCAGTCATACAACACTGTAACCAAATGAAATTGTTGTCCTTTTTTTCCTACAAATAGAGCTTTCTTTTGGTGGTATTTTATCACCTCTGCGGTTTTTATTTTTTTCACTATAAATGAAAAAAGAACGAAAATTTTGTAAAAAAAAATGAATTTTTCTTCATTTCTATTATAACATTTTGCAAAAAAGTAATTTTTCTTCATAAACTTGGCCTAAAATGTATACTGCTACATATCTTTGGTAGCAAAACAAAAAAAAAAAAATTAAATATTATTTAGTCTGGGTGAAAGTTATAGGGTCTAAAAGCTATGGTACCAATTACTGAAAATTTATCAATTTGATCACACCTGATGTACTGACAGCCTCTCTCATTTCTTGAGACCCTAACATGCCAGAAAAGTACAAATACCCCCCAAATGACCCCCTTTTGGAAAGAAGACATTCCAAGGTATTTAGAAAGAGGCATTGTGAGTTTTTTGAAGTTGTCATTTTTCCCACAATTCTTTGCAAAATCAAGATTTTTTTCATTTTTATTTTCTTTCCACAAAATTTTCATATTAGCGGGTTATTTCTCACACACAGCATATGCATACCACAAATTACACCCCAAAACACATTCTGCTATTCCTCCCGAGTATGGCGATACCACATGTGTGAGACTTTTACACAGCATGGCCACATACAGAGGCCCAACATGCAGGGAACGCCATCAGGCGTTCTGGAGCACCCAGACCAATTCTGACATTTCTCTCCTACATGTAAAAATCAACACTTATTTGCTAGAAAATTACATAGAACCCCAAAACATTATATATGCTTTTTTGGCAAAGACCCTAGAGAATACAATGGCGGTTGTTGCAACTTTTTATCGCGCATGGTATTTGCACAGCAATTTTTCGAACACATTTTTTTTTGGAAATAAAACAGTTTTGTGCTTTTAAAAAAAAAAAACATTAAATTTAGCCCAATGTTTTTGCATAATATGAAAGATGAAGTTACGCCGAGTAAATAGATACCCAACATGTCACCCTTCAATATTGCACACGCTCGTGGAATGGCGCCAAACTTTGTGACTTAAAAATCCCCATAGGTGACGCTTTAAATATTTTTACTGGTTACATCATTTTAGTTGGAGAAGAGGTCTAGGGCCAAAATGATTGCTCTCGCTCGAACGTTCGCAGCGATACCTCACATGTGTGGTTTGAACACCGTTTTCATATGTGGGCGGGACTTGCGTATGCGTTCGCTTCTGCATGCGAGCTAACGGGGAGAGGAGCGCTGTATGCCCAGAGTATTGCGGAGTATGCCCAGAGTATTGCAGAGTATGCCCAGAGTATTGCAGAGTATGCCCAGAGTATTGCAGAGTATGCCCAGAGTATTGCAGAGTATGCCCAGAGTATTGCAGAGTATGCCCAGAGTATTGCAGAGTATGCCCAGAGTATTGCAGAGTATGCCCAGAGTATTGCAGAGTATGCCCAGAGTATTGCAGAGTATGCCCAGAGTATTGCGGAGTATGCCCAGAGTATTGCGGAGTATGCCCAGAGTATTGCGGAGTATGCCCAGAGTATTGCAGAGTATGCCCAGAGTATTGCAGAGTATGCCCAGAGTATTGCAGAGTATGCCCAGAGTATTGCAGAGTATGCCCAGAGTATTGCAGAGTATGCCCAGAGTATTGCGGAGTATGCCCAGAGTATTGCAGAGTATGCCCAGAGTATTGCAGAGTATGCCCAGAGTATTGCAGAGTATGCCCAGAGTATTGCAGAGTATGCCCAGAGTATTGCGGAGTATGCCCAGAGTATTGCAGAGTATGCCCATAGTATTGCAGAGTATGCCCAGAGTATTGCAGAGTATGCCCAGAGTATTGCAGAGTATGCCCAGAGTATTGCAGAGTATGCCCAGAGTATTGCGGAGTATGCCCAGAGCATTGCAGAGTATGCCCAGAGTATTGCAGAGTATGCCCAGAGTATTGCGGAGTATGCCCAGAGTATTGCAGAGTATGCCCAGAGTATTGCAGAGTATGCCCAGAGTATTGCGGAGTATGCCCAGAGTATTGCGGAGTATGCCCAGAGTATTGCAGAGTATGCCCAGAGTATTGCAGAGTATGCCCAGAGTATTGCGGAGTATGCCCAGAGTATTTCCCCCCAGAGTATTGCCAGAGTATTGCCCCCCAGAGTATTGCGGAGTATTGACAGAGTATTGCCCCCAGAGTATTGCCCCCCAGAGTATTGCCAGAGTATTGCCCCCCAGAGTATTGCCCCCCATAGTATTGCCCCCCCAGAGTGTTGCCAGAGTATTGCCCCCCAGAGTGTTGCCAGAGTATTGCCCCCCCAGAGTATTGCCCCCCCAGAGTATTGCCCCCCAGAGTATTGCCCAGCATTGCAGAGTATTGCAGCAGGGATGGCTGAGGAGGGAGGGAGGGATGGATGGATCTGTGACTGCATTTGTCACAGATCCAGCCCGCAGCACTGGCGCTGCCATCCGCTCCCTCCCCTCTCCTCTCACACTGTACCGATCGGTACAGAGAGAGGAGGGAGGAACCGGCGTCATCAAATGACGCCGGTCTGTTTACATCTGATCGCGCCGTCATTGGACGGCGCGATCACGTGGTAAACCGCCGCTATCAGATATCACGGTCAATTTGGATACTATCCTATCACTCTACTGGGTTACACCATGGAGTCCATCCTGTTCTGAGGGTTTTGAGTCCAGACAGGAATTGAAAGAAGGAAATGTTTTAATGGGTGACATATATGACATAACTGAAGGTGGTGCAGGTGCCTAGGAGACTGGCACCTATGCATAATAAGGTGTCTGTTGGCCAAACTAGAGGGTGCCAGGTGATACATCAATGGGGCAAAAACTTCCTTGTAGAGGCGGTGTCTCAAGCTTAGCAGTCCTATAGAGAAGCTCTTGGTTACTGGACATGTGAGAGATACACCTAGTTGATGTCTCACCTGAGAGGTTGAATCCCTGCACGAGTAATGCCAGTAACTACATGGAACATGCCCTGTTAAATAAAGGGAATAAATGCTGGCTAGCAGAGTACAGTATGCCTTCACCACATCGTGCTTCAGCATCTCACAATGGTTGATAAAACCCTATTACCCTGTATGTGCTGAGTATACACTGAATCAAGTGACCAGTGGCTTGCTACCAGAGATGTGCGGACAGAGAATGAGGTCCATGCAGGACACTTATTTTTAAGGAGTAAACCAAAAGAGGAGATATGTATTCAGTGCTATAATGGGGGGAATAGGAGCTGGGATGGGTGTTAGTAATGGAGTGGACGAAGGTCTCCTGAGGAACAAACTCGCAGCCATGGCTTCAGAAAATAAGCACGGCTTTGTTACTTAGAGAGATTGGTGGCACCCGTGATAACATTCAACAAAGTTACATAAATACCCTGATTAAAGTGGCTCAAGATTTTGTCAACCATGTTAAGAGGTTGGTAGAGAGTGTGATAGGGTATAGGACAAAATAATGTCAGTGGCTCTGGCGTACATGCAGGGGCAGGCAGAGTTATCGACCAGTATCAAGCTGATTGTACAAATGTCTGTATGATGGCCAGTAGCCTGATGAGTTGGCATCAGGGCTCAGTAAGACTTTGCCAAAACTTGTCGCTTACACTAATCCAAAGTGGTGGTCAAATGTCTGGATGGGCTGTACTAGTTTGGATTGTGAAAGGTGAGGTGCTGCATGGATGAAGTGCAGACTCGGTCTGTAGATTTGGTGGCATCAATGGGCTTACTGACTGGGGATTCTATCTTGTTGCATTTGTGGCTAAGTGACCCACATGTGATCAGAGGGTACGGAAGCTGGGAACAGGTTGATATTTTCCTCTGATTGATTGATTTAATGGATTTATAGTGCGCCAAATACTGACCCGCCAGGGCAGTGTCTAAGCAGTGTCTGTCAGAAGCATGACCACAATGTCTTTTGCATTCCAGGTCAATACACGGTGGTGAATGAGGAATGTTGAGAAGGTATTTCACTCTGTATTCTGGATGGAGAGATCATTGCGGGGGAGGAAACACCTAGGTATTATTTAGGACATAGGTGAGTTGTGTTTCTTTGTCCTAGAGGATACCAATGTGGTGTTAGTCATGGAACTAGGGTGTTTCTTGAACCTACCAGGAGGTAGAAGGGCATGGTCACTGAAATCCAGTCACAAGGATGGAGTTTTTGTGGGTTTTGTCATTGTTTCAATGGTATACAGTATGTGCTGTTAGACTCAATAACGAATGCCGGGGTACTGGTGCTGGTATCACATGTCTAATGATGCACTGTTGTCAGCATTAGGTTGAATTGTACTCAGCAGGGTACACTACCTCAGGGAGTCTATTGTACCTATTCCTTTGTCCTTGGGATGGAAATAGAAGGAATCCCGGGTTGCACCCTGATAAGCCCTGAAGAAAGGTTTTATAGCAAACCTGACATCCCCTTTACACTTACTGAAACTTCTGTTGGGATTCGGGGAGGAGTTAAACTTTGGGCAACATGATTTAAATGGTGCCAACAGTTTGTGCAAGGCATGACTAGAAAGGCCCATCTCTAAGTTTATAATCTAAGGGGAGGGGATAGAACAAAAATAATAACGGCTGGGAATTATCTGATATGGAGCTGGCTGAGAGAATATTTTGGGTGGGGTAGGCTTCCCGGGAATAAAATAGGTTTATTTAGGGACACCTAGGTGTGGAAAGGGTAGCACCTGGCTAAACATATGTGGGTGGGGAGTTCCAGAGGTTCTGGAGCAGTCCTGAGGTTGAGCATGGGAGGAGGTAACAAGGGAGATGGAAATCAGGATGTTTTAGGGCCAAACAACTTTAGTAAACTGCACCTGGGGGCGGTTGCGGATGCAGGTCACTATTACGAGACCGAGGCAAGGGTATTGGTGCTGGTATCAAATGTCCAATGATGCCCTATATTCTGCCTATGGGTTGAACTGTACTCATCAGGGTACATTACCTCAGGGGGTCTACTGTACATCTTCCCCGGTCCTGGGAATAGATATAGTCGAGACACAAGGACTTACCCCTCTTACCCCAGAGAAAAGGCTTGATGTCAAACCTGACACACCCATACATCAACAGAAACTTCCTCTGGGATTTGGGGCAGAGTTAAAGGCTTGGCTGGTAGATTTTGGGCAACAGGATGAAATATTAAATGTGCTAAGAGATACTGAGAAACAAGCCACCATACGACTCACCCATGATCAAAATAAGTTGATCCAAGTATCCCACGCTTTAGACGTAGACACTAAGATTTCCTGGTGGGAAAGTTTATTTGGGTATAAGTCCTAACGCTACAGCTTTCCTAAACATTTTGCTCCACCCTGTTGTTGTCCTAATTTGTGAAGCTTTATTGCTCTCCCTGATGCAAGTAATAATGTGCATTACTATCAGGAGGATGAATGCCACAACTATGAGAATGTGCACCTTAACCAGGTATCTTCTCTCAAGGAACAGAAAAGCCACAAATTTCTGAAGAAGCCTGTTCCAATCCAGACCAGTACAAATGTAAGTTTAATACTCCTAGTTTAAATATTTTATCATGTTCAAATTTTTGATTTTTATGTGTGTAGCGGGCTTATCTGGTCAGAGTCTAGTGACAGGACCCCTCCCCTTTCCCCTGGAACTTTACTTAAGCCTGTAAATATGTTAGATACTGTTATACAAGTTATGCATTGCGGCACTACAAGTAGCAGGAGATATGGACTCCATTGACTCGTAGGAGAAATGAACTACAATTCTCGCAATGCTTTGCCCTTCAGGAGGATGTGACGTTCCGCTAGATCGGTGGAGGAGGTTACTTAAGGAAGAGGAGGTGATCTGTTTCGCTCTCTCGGACCCGCTATCTCTCCTGTGCGGAGCTGCTGACGGAGTTTGCAGTGACCTAGGCCAGAAGTCGGGGGCCTAGATTTGCTGAGAGGTCAGCAGTCCAGACAGAAGCAAGACCCCAACTCCAAGCCAGTGTTCCCGGAGTTCGTAGAGGTTGCCCAGCTGACCACTGTAGCAGTGGAACATCCTTTTCCGGGATCCTGTGTGTGGGTTCTGGAGCAACATCTGAACAGCGGGTTCTTTTCTTTTTCCCAAGAAGGAATCAGGCGGGTCGGCCTGTGGGGTGAGAGAGCACTTGCTCAACCTTTGACTACCTGGATATCACAGACACCCAGTTTCTATTTACCAGTTTGGCCTGTAGAAAACTCAGAGGCCTAGTTAATCATCCAAATGCTTCATAGAAGTGTGTTTGCATTTAAAACCCTATGCTTATTACTTCTAAGTGCCTTACAGTAAACTTACTCTTTAAAAAAAATCACATTTATTGTGTGGAGTGTATTTTCTCGCTCGGATGAGTCATATCACCACGGCAGGTAATTGTCACATTGCCATTGTATACTGTGTGTTTGCTATTGTGACTCCAGTCCAGTAGGGGGTCACAATACCCTACTGCCAGACTTCTGATGTTTTAAGGGCGGGTTCGAGCTGATTAATTAGGGGTGAGTAGAGCCAAAAGTGTAGATCCCAAACAAATCAACCAGCGGCTCCTTCGGGGGTGAGTGCTACATGTATGTATATGTATATATATTGTAATGTTCGGGGGACCAGCTTGATCGCAGGACACTGGCTTTTAAGTCAAAACTGAGGTTTATTAAACACAAATGGCTTCACAGCAGCAACAAAAAAATAATAATCAGTCTCACCGACTCGTAGAGCTCTATACTGCTATCACAGTTCAACAGTCCTTGCAGGTAAGTTCTACAATAGCAGGCATCCGGGCAGGACACTGCCAAGTCCTTTCACAAATTTTCATAGCTTTCACAGCTTTTACTTGTCCACCATTACCATGCATAGTCTCTACTACACTAACCTTTTCCGTTCCCTTAAAGGAACCACAGTCCAAACAGAGGGGAACTATAACGTCCTTCCAGGACACAGCCACGGCGTCCTGTACATATCCCCCCCCCCTGTGCCCCAACGTCAAGGAGGTGGAGGCAACAGTGGAGCTCAAACAATGGACTTGGGAGAGGGCATCTGCATTTTGATGCAGTCTCCCGGGCCTATGCTCCACTACAAACTTAAATTCCTGGAGCGCCAGGAACCAATGGGTAATCCTGGCATTAGTCCCTTTACCCTGCCTCATCCATGTTAAAGGGGCATGATCAGAAATCAGCCTAAACTTCCTCCCCAAGTGGTAATATCTGTGGGACTCCAGAGCCCACTTAATGGTCAGACACTCTATTTCAATTATAGCATAGTTTTTCTCCGCTGGTGTCAACTTCCTACTGAGGAAGACTACTGGGTGCTCCTCACCATGAACAACCTGTGACAACACAGCTCCCAATCCTACATCGGAAGCATCAGTTCGGACAACAAACTCCTTTGAAAAATTGGGTGCTATCTAGGGTGTTGGCACAGTGCTGACTTGAATTCCAAAAAAGCCTTTTCAGCGTCTGCATTCCACTTCACCATGACTGATTTCCGACTCTTGGTCAGATCAATGGAGCTGCCAATGTGGCAAAGTTGGGTACGAATCTCCTGTAGTATCCCACCATGCCCAGGAATGCACGTACCTGATTTTTTGTGAGAGGGCGGGGCCAATTATTTATAGCCTCTACCTTGCTGACCTGAGGTTTCACCACCCCTCTGCCCACGATATAGCCCAGGTATTTCACCTCCTCCATTCCCAAAGCACATTTTTCAGGGTTTATTGTAAACCCCTCCTTCCAAAGAGAGTCCAGTACTGGCTGAACTTTGGGCAAGTGCGATTCCCAGTCTCTGCTAAAAACGACTATGTCGTCCAAGTACACTTAGGCATACTCCCGGTGAGGTCGTAAAATCCTATCCATTGCTCGCTGGAATGTGGCTGGAGCAGTTTGCAGTCCAAAAGGCAATTGTTTGTAAAAAAAACTCCCCCCTGGGCTAGACAAAGTAGTTTTCTCTCTAGCAGCCTTAGTCAACGGCTCGACCACTCACGCTGCGTTTCTTCAATGATCTCCAGGTCTAGCATCTTCTTCACTTCCTCTGAAACGACCTTTCTTTGAGCCTCTGGGATGCGGTAGGGCCGAACAAAAACTTTGACTCCAGGTTCTGTGGTAATATCATGTTCTATCACACTACCTCTTTATTTATCTGCAAGAACTCCTTTGCCTGCTGACTTTGGATTTTAGACAGGGTACTTGCTACTTGGACATTCTCCACCCCAACCTGAGGCTCAAGCCTTGCACTAGCCAGGGAGCTCATCGGTTCCCTGTCTGTCCAGGGCTTTAACAAGTTGACATGATATATCTGATATGGTTTCCTCTTGCCTGGCTGGTGCACGCTATAATTTACCTCTCCCACTTTCTCCACAACTTTAAAGGGAAAACTACCGTATTATAACGGAAAACAGAATAGGGCAAAGAGGAGGCGGCCTGGCGGTGATCCACAAGACTCATCTTACGATCACCAAACCAGTCCGCCAAAACCCTCTTCCATTCATGGAAACCCTTACTCTGCAACTGCAAGCAAATTCAAAGGAGACCGTCCACGTTCTGCTCTGCTATAGGCCGCCCAGCCCAAAATCGCAGCTGCTATCATTATGGACGGATTTCTTCTCCACTTATACCCTCATCAGCAAACATCTTTTGCTGCTCGGGGATTTCAATCTCTGGGCCAACTCCTCACAAGACCCCATTGCCGACGCCTGTATTGACCACCTGGAAGGATTAAGATTGCAGCAATTAGTATGTGGGCCCACACATGCTTCAGGTCACACACTTGATCTTATTTTCAGACAAGCTCTGGAAATAAAGATTTGGGAAAATGAAAAGTTGCCATGGACAGACCACCATGCAATTATATTCAGTATTTCCACCATTCCCCCTGCAACAAAAACATCAAATCCAGTGACAATACACTGGACTAGATGCCAGAAGAAGCTCCACTCGGAACTCTTCAAAACTGCTTTAAGGAAAAAAATAGAAACAACTCAGCCGCATCAAACGGCCGTTGAAACACTGGAAGCCATTAACTCGGCCATGCTACAGTCAGCCGACTTGGTAGCGCCGAAACGAAGTACCCACATCCAGAAAAACAACCGCAGCTGGTTTAACAACCAGCTGTCGTTACTGAAGCAAGAACGCAGAAGGGCAGAATCTGCCTGGAAAAGATGTTCTTCAGAGCTAAACCTATCCATCTACAAGGCGGCGACAAGAAAATACCAAAAAGGAATTTTCCAAGCCAAGAAAAATTATTTTTCGGAGGCTATCAACGGTGCCATTAACCGCCCCCACCAACTCTTCAAGATGGTCACCCAGACCATGGAACCAGAATGCATTGAAGCCCCCAGTTCGGACACACAAGAATTTTGCAATGAACTATCGGATTACTTCATTAATAAAATCGAGGCAATCCGTGAAAGCATTCAGCAAAACAATTCCCCCCTCAGCCCCCCCTGCAGTCTCTCACACAGCACCCATAGTAATTCTCCTATATCAGGTAAGTTTACCCTGGAACCCATCTCCATCGAGACCACTAAAAATGTCATTGCCGCTCTGCGTAATGGCACAGCGCCAAATGACATTATCCCCACAAAACTGCTGAAGGAATGCGCCTACATCCTGGCTCCTCCCATCACGCAGTTTATCAACCAGTCTTTTCTGGAGGGCATAGTGCCCTCACAGTTGAAAGAGGGTATAATCCAACCCATCCTGAAGAAACCCTCCCTGGACTCCAAGGACCCACTCCACCGCCGTCCCATAACAAGCCTCAACGTACTTTCTAAGATAATGGAGAAAGTAGTGGTACAACAGCTGCAACAGCATCTAGATACCTACAAGCTACTTGATCCATTGCAATCAGGCTTCCGTCCCGGACACGGGACGGAAACAGCATTGCTGAAAGTATGGGACGATGTTCTCAAGTCCGCAGACAAAGGAGAATCTTGTCTTCTAAATCTGTTGGACCTAAGTGCAGCTTTCGACACTTTAGACCACAATCTGTTACTGACTCGGCTTGCTGAAGTAGCCAGAGTCGCAGAAGGCGATTTATCTTGGTTCTCCTCTTTTCTGGAAAACCGATCGCAAACAGTAAAGTTAGGACCTTTTACGTCTGAAAAACGCACAGTAAAATGCGGAGTCCCTCAAGGATCGCCTCTGTCACCAGTGCTGTTTAACATCTATCTTTGTCCTCTTTTTGAGATTATCAGCAGCAAAAAACTGCTCTATCACTCATACGCAGACGACACACAACTGTATTTCCGCATCTGCAACAGACAGGATCACCACCTCAATCTAGAGACATGTCTCTCTTTGATAGAGGACTGGATGACAAAGAGTTATCTTAAACTCAATGGAGCGAAAACAGAACTTCTTCTGTTTCACGCCAAGCGCAGGAATCAACTTTGAACAGTGTGGACCCCCCCGCCTATTTTGGGCAAGCTCATCACCCCTAGCGCCAAAGTCAAAAGCCTAGGGGTAATTTTTGACTCCTTTATGACAATGGACGCACAAATAGGGTCAGTAGTCAGCGGATCTCACCATCTACTGCGCCTACTACGTAGACTCACTCCGTTCATCCCTAAAGAAGATTTAGCGGTCGTGGTGGGAGCAATTGTAAACTCCAGACTGGAGTATGCAAATGCCCTTTACCTCGGCCTCCCCAAGTACCAAATCGCTCGTCTGCAAGTCGTTCAGAATACGGCCGCCAGACTTGTGACTGGGAAAAAACCCTGGGAATCCATCTCACCTTCACTGAGAGCCCTTCATTGGCTGCCAGTTAAAGACAGAATTGCTTTTAAAGCTCTCTGTCTTACGCATAGATGTGTCCATGGGAATGCCCCCCTTTATTTATGCGAAATAATAAAAGCGCATAATCCCAATCGCGTTTTGCGATCCACGAATCAAAACCTGCTCCAGGTTCCGAAAGCCAACTTCAAGTCCAAAGGAGAAAGAAGATTCGCGATCCAAGGTCCCAGACTATGGAACGCGTTACCAACCAGCATTCGGTTGGAGGAGAACCACCTAGCATTTAGGAAAAAGGTCAAGACTTTTCTCTTTTGATATCAAAGGAGACAGGAACAACAAGCGCCCAGAGGCGATTCAGTTCGTATGTGCCGCGCTATATAAGTTTTCATTCATTCAAAGGGACCTTGCCATCTGGCCAAGAATTTACTTTCCACAGTGGGAATGAGCACCGTTACTCGATCCCCCACTTGAAAGTGCCTGATTTTAGCAGCCCTGTTATATACCCGTCGTTGAGCCTCCTGGGCCTTTGCAAATGCTCTTTTACTAGTGGCATCACAGTTTGGATCCTTTCCTGCATTTGAAAGACATATTCCAGGAAAGTCTTATGCTAAACAGGTTCACTTTCCCATTCCTCTTTAATAAAGTCAAGTAGTCCATGAGGTCTCTGCCCATATACAAACTCAAAAGGCAAAAACCCCGTGGAGGCCTGGGGCACTTCCCGGATAGCAAATAGGAGAGCTGGTAACAGACAGTCCCAATCTTTCCCATCCCTTTGTACCACTTTCTTGAGCATAGACTTAAGGGTCTTATTAAAGCATTCCACCAACCCGTCCATTTGGGGATGGTAGACCGATGTGCGCAGACGTTTAATCCGGAACAGCTTACACACATCGGCCATAACCCTCAACATAAACGGGGTACCCTGGTCTGTGAGTATTTCCTTTGGGAAACCCGTCCGTGTAAACAACTGGAATAATTCCCGGGCAATGGCCTTTGAGGAGATATTCCACAGGGGTAGCGTTTCAGGATATCGGGTGACATAGTCAAGAATCACCAATATGTAGGAGTGACCTCGAGCTGACTTTACCAAGTGACCCACTATATCCATGGCTATCCTCTCGAACGGGTCCTCAATTATGGGCAGGGGGACCAAAGGGCTCCGAAAGTGAGTCACCGGAGCGGTCAACTGACAGGTCGGACAAGAGGTACAGTATCTCTTTACCTCTGCTTTCAGACCTGGCCAGTAAAACTGGTCGGTGATCCGTGCCTCCGTCTTCTCAACTCCCAGGTGTCCCCCTAACACATAATCATGGACCAGTTCCAGAACCTTTTGTCTATATTGTTGGGGTACCAACAATTGTTCTACCACATTTTCTCTCTCCTTGGTAACCCAATACAGCAATTCATTATATATTGCAAAGTGTGGCCACCTTTCATTCGCACCTGGCTCTTGGGGAACCCCATTTACTTCTACAACTTGTTCCCGTGCACAGGCCAAAGTGGGGTCCTGCATCTGAGCAGTACCAAACGCCCCATGGGGAACACCCAAATCTGGCAGGGCAGGGGTAGAGGCTACTTCCTCATCCTCTTCCCCCAGCATTATCTGAAGTGGGTAAGGCTCCTCCCCCTTAGGGTTTTGGTAGGTATATCTTGACATTCTCAACATTATCAACACTACTTTCATCACCATTAGCCACATCATGAGCATTTTCCTCATCTGGATCCACATTAAGAACATTTGGCAGTTCAGGGTTATTCCTCTCAACAGCAGGAACAGGGGGGCTAGTTTCTCTCTGAACCATTCTCCTTGTTCCCACAGTTTGGTAAACAATGGACAGTCTCGTCCTATTATAACATCATGTACCAAGTTCTTTACTACCCCACCTCTTGAGTACAAGTGCCACATGCTGGGGAGATAGACACCGTGGTGATAGGGTACTCTCTAGTGTCCCCGTGAATGCACACCACCAGTAAAGTTTTGCTTACCGGACCAATCTTCCCAATTACTCTAGGAGGAACAAGGGTCCAACAAAGCCCGGGCAGGGAGGTGGTTCACTTGGATTTCACACTCAAACTTTTTTTACTCACCCATGTCGAGATGTGTGGTGCATACTTTATGGGCATAGAAAGACCCCCTCCGAAGAACCCCGCATTCCATGGGCTCCTCTTGCAGTGGGCAGTGTGCCCGGGTATGACCCCATGAATGTACATCCCCTACTCTGCGAACAGAACAGAACGCTGAGGAGGTACCCGGAGTGACTCTTGGACTTACGGGGTGTTTGTTCCAGGGCTCCTTGGAACATCCTTTCGAAGGGCAGCAGTTGGTCGAACAGGTCGTGGCAGACTGGGCCCTATGCGCTTGGTAGGTCCGAGCAGGTCCTCCACCACTGTATGTGTTCCACCATCTCGACATGGAGGTTTGCTGTTTTGGGGTCTCCATGGCTGACCCACCGTTGAAGGTCATCTGGCAGGGACCTCAGGTATCGGTCCAGCACGACCTGCTCCATGATTTGGGGGCCAGACAACACCTCAGGCTGCAGCCATTTTTTACCAAGTCATGCATTTGAGACCAGGTGGTCGATCTGGACGATATTTCCACTGGTGTACTTGTTGGGCCCGAACAGCCGTAGTCACCCCCAGACGAGCCAGAATTTCTGCCTTTAGCTTTACATATTCTTTAGCATCATCTGGTGGCAGGTCAAAGTAGTCTTTTTGAGGATCTCCGGTGAGAAAAGGCGCAATGAGGCAGGCCCACTGGTTCTGAGGCCACCCTTCTCTCTCCGCCGTCCTCTCAAATGTAGCCAGAAATGCCTCTACATCATCGCTCAAGACAATTTCTGCAAAAAAGGGCTTGCCCTCACAGTCACTTGGTTGCCAGGGGCAACAGCCGCTTGTTCCCGAACCTGAGACAGCTGCTGCACTGCTTTCTTTAAAGCAGTCATCTGAGTCTGCATGACTCCTTGCTGGGTCGCTTGCTGGGCCATCAACAGGCGAGTATTTTCTTGCTGCAGAGCAAACACCTCTTTGTGGTAAGTTTGTTGTGCCTCCAGCTGGATTGCTAAGCGCTGATTAGTTTACTCATGGCGGGTCTGCACTTGCATGTTAGCCAGGGTCAGCTGTTTAATTAGCTCTTCCATTGCTTCAGCTTTCAATGTTTTTGCAGCTTTAACCCAGGACATAAATCCAATGCACTGTCCCTTTAACCACTTAAGGACCCCCGCACGCACATATACGGCCACAGAATGGCACGTACAGGCACAAGGGCGTAAATTTACGTCCCCGCCTAAGTGCGGTTCAGGGGTCCCATCGGGACCCCCTCCGCGGCGTGCGGGGGTCCCCCTGGCTCCGGGAGCGATCCGGGATCAACGGGCGGATGTCGGCGAATACCCGCCCCCCCGCGATCGCTCCCAGCCAATGGGAGCGCGCTCCCATCCTGTCACTTCCTCCTCCTGTGTTTACACAGGAAGGAGGAAATGATGTAATCTCTCATCGCAGCGCTGTTTCCCAGCGCTGCTGATGAGAGAAGACATCACAAGTAAGTGTGCACCAACACAACACTGACACACACTCACATAGGCATATTAACCCCTTGTGATCGCCCCCCCCCCCCACCCCCCTGTCACAGTGTCACTGAATGCAGTGATCTAATCACTGCATTTAGTGTCAGTGTGACAGGCAGTGTAAAAAACAGTTAGTGTTAGGTTCAGGATAGCCCCCCCACCCCCCCTAATAAAGTTTTAACCCCCTGATCACCGCCCTAGTTAACCCTTTCACTCCCTATTGCCAGCGTCACTAAGCGATCATTTTTCTGATCGCTGTATTAGTGTCGCTGTTCCCGCTAGGTAGCTATTTTTTTTTATTGCAATTTTTTTTTTTACTAAAGACATGTGGCTAAATAAATTTTGGCCTAAATGTTTGACTAAAATTTAGTTTATTTGATTTTTTTTTAACAAAAAGTAAAAAATAGTGTTTTTTTTTTCAAAAATGTCGCTCTATTTTTGTATATAGCGCAAAAAATAAAAATCGCAGAGGTGATCAAATACCACCAAAAGAAAGCTCTATTTGTGGGAAGAAAAGGACGCAAATTTTGTTTGGGAGCCACGTCGCACGACCGCGCAATTGTCTGTTAAAGCGACACAGTGCCGAATCGCAAAAACACCTTGGGTCATTTACCAGCGTATTGGTCCGGGTCTTAAGTGGTTAAATGTCAGTTCAATAAAAAGTCCAATGCAAAAAGGAAAAAAAATAATTTTTTTTCTCTTCCTATGCATGTTATTCTGTCCTGCCCGCATTCAAAAACCAGTGTAATGTTCGGGAGACCAGCTTGATCGCAGGACACCGGCTTTAAAGTCAAAACTGAGGTTTATTAACCACCTGAGGCCTGCGCTATAGCCGAATGATGGCTACAGCAAGGACCTGAATTTCCAACAGGACGTCTTTTGACGTCCGCCCCTTTTGGCGTTCCCCGCGTGTGCTCCTGAGCGCGCAGCGGGGAAATTCTAAGCTGCTGTGTCCATTGGACACAGCCAATCACAGATCGCAGTGAACGGCCAATCAGAGTGGCCGTTTGCTATGCGATCCGTGCGGCCAATGAGAGATGATCTCAATTGTAAACATATGAGATCATCTCTCATCCCTTGGACACAGATCGGTCACCTCCCCCAGTCACCCCCCTCCACCTACAGTTAAAACACTATGCAGGGAACACATTTAACCCCTTCCTCACCCCCTAGTGTTAACCACTTCAATGCCAGTCACATTTATACAGTAATTCGTGAATATTTATAGCACTGATCGCAGTATAAATGTGAATGGCGCCAAAATTGTGTCCGATGTGTCCGCCATTATGTCACAGTCCCAATAAAAATCACAGATCACAGCCATTACTAGTAAAAAAAAAAAAGAAGAAGACTCTGTCCCCTATTTTGTAGGCACTATACCTTTTGCGCAAACCAGTCACTTATTGCGTTTTTTTTTTTTTTTTACAAAAAATATGTAGAATACGTATCGGCCTAAACTGAGAATTTTTTTTTTTTTTTTAATTTGGCTATTTATTATAGCAACAAGTAAAAAATATTGTATTGTATTGTCGCACTTTTTTGTTTATAGCGCAAAAAATAAAAACCGCAGAGGTGATCAAATACCACCAAAAGAAAGCTCTACTTGTGGGTAAAACAAGACGCCAATTTTGTTTGGGAGCCATGTCGCACGACCGCGCAATTGTCAGTTAAAGCGACGCAGTGCCGGAAGCTGAAATTTCACCTGGGCAGGAGGGGGGTATATGTGCCCAGTAAGCAAGTGGTTAAACACAAATGGCTTCACAGCAGCAAAACAAAAATACATAGTCTCACGACTCATAGAGCTCAGTACTGCTATCGCAGTTCAACAGTCCTTGCAGGTAAGTTCTCCAGTAGCAGGCGTCCAGGCAGGACACTGCCAAGTCCTTTCATAGCTTTCACTTGTCCACCATTACCATGCATAGTCTCTACTACACTCCTTCCCTCTCACCTACAACTTCCTGTCTTGATTTAAGCCATATCCTGGACAGGTGCGTTAACCCTTTCCATTACCTTAAAGGAACCACAGTCCAAACAGAGGGGAAATATAACGTCCTTCCAGGACCCAGCCACGGCGTCCTGTACTATGTGTATATATATATATACACACACACACACACAAACACAATTTTTGTTTTAATAACTATTTCTATTCTTTATTCAATCCATTAGAATTTTTTTTACTTTTCATTTTTAAACACTTTTTTATTTTTGTAAAAGTTATGTTCTATTCATTTTTTTCTCTCAGTTTTATTTCTATTCTTTATTAATTATTTTATCAATTTTCAATTTATTTATTTTCGTTTTTCTTATTCATTATTTTTTGTCAGTTTTAATATTTTTTTTCTCCCTGTAGTTTTATGGTTATAATTTTTTTGACTTTTAATTTTTATTTTTATTTTTTTTCATTAGTATTTTTTTTCTTATTTTATTTAGGTGAGCAAAGTTCCAAAAGATTTGAACTAGTGCATAGACCTGAAAATACAAATGCATTGTTTTTTTAATTGCCCTTTTGTTAAAGAACTATATATTATTTTTTATTATTATTCTTTGGTTTGGGGAAAAGCCTCTAAAATTTTTAGTACAGTCGGGTTTGACTAAATTCTAAACGTTTTTTGGCAACCATTCTTTAGCCTCTCCTTTTTAATATTTTTTATTTTTTATGTTTTGAACCTGACTTGTAAATGGTTAAGTGACTATGATCATGTTCACCGGTTGATCATTAATAGGGGGGAGGAGTCTATTCTAATTTTTTGTCCCTTTTTATGTAAGAGAGGACCCTAGAACTATAATTGTCTTGTTTTTTGTTATTCCAGGGATAAGCCTCTTCAATTTCTAATAATAAAGTGCAGTCAGGTTTACCTAAATTCTAAAATATTTATAATTTTTCTCTCTCTCTCTGGTTAATATCTGTGTAGCTGACCGGCAAAAATACCGCCAATTACTAGTATGAGAGAGGAATTATGTTTTTTTTTTTTAAGGAACTATGTATTTTTTTCTCGCTGACAGCTAAAGTTGTCAGGGCAACTAGGTATTCATTTTTTACTGATTCAATGCTCTTTAACAATCTAAAGTGGAATGTAGATAGAGATCTTGGTTGGAGCAGCATTAACTGCTTGCCGACCAGCCACCGTCATTTTACTGCGGCAGGTCGGCTCTGCTGGGCGAGAGCCTGTAGCTCTACGTCGGCTCTTTAGCGGCCACTAGGGGGCGCGCGCGCCCCCACTCGCCACCGAGTCCCGGCACGCACGATTGCTCGGTACAGAGCGAGGACCGGGAGCTATGTGTGTAAACAAACAACTCCTGGACCTGTCAGCAGGGGAAATGCTGATCTTCTGTTCACACAATGTATGAACAGAAGATCAGTGATTTCCCCTAGTGAGTCCACCCCCCATACAGTTAGAACACACCCAGGAACATACTTAACCCCTTCCCCGCCCCCTAGTGTTAACCCCTTCACTGCCAATGGCATTTTTATAGTAATCCAATGCATTTTTATAGCACTGATCGCTATAAAAATGCCAATGGTCCCAAAAATGTGTCAAAAGTGTCCGAAGTGTCCGCCATAATGTCGCAGTACTGAAAAAAAAAAACGCTGATCACCGCCATAACTAGTAAAAAAAAATATATTAACCACTAGAGGTCCGCGCTATTGACAGAATACGTCAACAGCGTGGACCTAAGGCGCCGGGGTCACGTCTTTGGACGTGATTTACTTGTTATTCCCCGGCAGGGAAAAACAGTCCCGACGCATCACCGAGGATTCGATGCGTGTACCCGGCGGCCGCGATGTCCGTCAGGTACACGCTATCGGCGGTGACAGAGCAGAGAGTGTAAACACAAAGCTCCATGTCCTGTCAGGGAACGGAGACAGATGCTGTTTCCCTTGTACATAAGGACACAGCATCGGTCACCTCCCCCAGTCACCCCCCTCCCCCCACACAGTTAGAACACACCCAGGCAATACATTTAACCCCTTCCTCACCCCCTAGTGTTAACCCCTTCAATGCCAGTCACATTTATACAGTAATTAGTGCATATTTATAGCACTGGTCACTGTATAAATGTGAATGGCGCCAAAAATGTGTCAAAAGTGTCCGATGTGTCCTCCGCAATATCGCAGTCCAAATAAAAATCGCAGATCCCCGCCATTACTAGTAAAAAAAAATATAAAAAAAAAATCATAATTCTGTCCCCTATTTTGTAGGCACTATAACTTTTGTGCAAAGCAGTCACTTATTGTGATTTTTTTTTTTTTTTTTACAAAAATACATAGAAGAATATGTATCGGCCTTAACTGAGAAAAAATAAAATATTTAAAAAAATAATAATAATTGGGATATTTATTATAGCAACAGGTAAAAAAATATATATTTTTTTAAATTGTCGCTCTTTTTTTGTTTATAACGCAAAAACTGCACGGGCGATCAAATACCACCAAAAGAAAGCTCTATTTGTGGGGGAAAAAAGAACACCAATTTTGTTTGGGAGCCACGTCGCACGACCGCGCAATTGTCAGTTAAAGCGTCGCAGTGCCGGAAGCTGACATTTTGCCTGGGCACGAAGGGGGTTTATGTGCCCAGTAAGCAAGTGGTTAATAAAAATGCCATAAAACTACCCCCTATATAATAAACGCTATAACTTTTGCACAAACTAATCAATAAACGATAGGTAGAAAAATACATATTGGCCTAAACTGAGAAAAAAAGTTTTTTTATATATTTTTTGGGGATATTTATTATAGCAAAATGTAAAAAATATTGCATTTTTTTTTCAAAATTGTCGCTCTATTTTTTGTTAACCAAAAGAAAGCTCTATTTGTGGGAAAAAAAAGGACGCCAATTTTGTTTGGGAGCCACGTCGCACGACCGCGCAATTGTCAGTTAAAGCAACGCAGTGCCGAATCACAAAAAGTGCTCTGGTCATTGGGCAGCAATATGGTCCGGGGGTTAAGTGGTTAAATTCTGTATATATTTTTTTTTTTCTATTTATTATTTTTTTCTATTCTCCTTATTCTTTTTCATTACTGACCTCTCTTCTTTTCCTCCTTTAATATTATACTCTGTAAGTTTTTATTTTGGTTTCCATCATCCATCTTCTCAGGATAAAGTAACTAGGACATCAGTCATATCATTTAGTCTTTTAACCACTTGCTTACTGGGCACTTACACCCCCCTCCTGCCCAGGTAAAATTTCAGCTTCCGGCACTGCGTCGCTTTAACTGACAATTGCGTGGTCGTGCGACGTGGCTCCCAAACAAAATTTACGTCCTTTTTTCCCCACAAGTAGAGCTTTCTTTTGGTGGTATTTGATCGCCTGTGCGATTTTTATTTTTTGCGCTATAAACAAAAAAGAGCGACAATTTTGAAGAAAAATACAATATTTTTTACTTGTTGCTATAATAAATATCCCAATTAAAAAAAAAACACATTTTTTTTTCTCAGTTTAGGGCGATACGTATTCTTCTACATATTTTTGGTAAAAAAAAAAAAAAAAAAATCGCAATAAGCGACTGGTTTGCGCAAAAGTTATAGCGCTTACAAAATAGGGGAGAGAATTATTATTCTTTATTATTTTTTTTTTACTAGAAATGGCAGCGATCTGCAATTTGTATTGGTACTGCGACGTTATGGCGGACACATCGGACACTTTTGACACATTTTTGGCGCCATTCACATTTATTCTGCGATCAGTGCTATAAATATGCACTAATTACAGTATAAATGTGACTGGCATTGAAGGGGTTAACACTAGGGGGTGAGGAAGGGGTTAAATGTGTATGCTAGGTGTGTTCTAACTGTGGGAGGAGGGGGGGGTGACTGGGGGGGTAACCGATCTGTGTCCCTATGTAGGAAGGAACACAGATCGGGCTCCTCCCTTCCAGAGACAGGACATTGTCTCTGTGTGAGCTGGCAATGAGAGATGATCTATGAGAGATCATCTCTCATTCGCCCACAGATCGCATCACAAACGGCCACTCTGATTGGCCGTTTGCCGCGATCTGTGATTGGCCGTGTCCAAGGGACACGGACAACACAGGGCTTCCCCGCAGCGCGCTGTACAGCGCGCGCTGGGAAAGCCAGAATGACATGCCGTCAAATGACGGCATGTTGGATTTTCAGGCCCGCGCTGTTGCCGTCATCCGACGGTAGCGCGGGCCTCAAGTGGTTAAGACGCGTGAGCATTCCTGCCCGCCAGTGCCATATTGTACACCCAGTAAAACCAAAGTATCCCTGGACATCCAGGTTTTTATGTCTTAAAGTAATTCTACCTCCCTTAGTCTACCTACGGCTTTATAGTCGTAAAAGCCACCCCACGGCTCCTGTCCGAAATTCCTCCAATAACTGTACACTGACGTTCTCCTTTTGTATTCATACATGACTGTCCGGAGGCCCACCCAACCACCACCTGAAGAAGCAACGACCACTAAGTCATTGTTTTTTAAAAAACGTGCCACGAATAAGACTCTCCTGAACTTTCCTTCATCATGCTGAAAAAATGCTATCTCACGGTCCGATCCAATTGTGACAATCATAACACCATATTTCCAAAATACAGGACTAAATATGTAAGGATCCCATCAATGTTGGAGTTCCACTCCTCCAATGCAGAGGGGCGATGAAACATTGCATTAGAGACACTCATGGTTCGGATCTGAAGTCTCAAAGGCGCCAGGACTGTCTCAAATCTACCTTGATGGGTTACGGCAAAATCAGTCAGGCAGAAAGCTTTTTCTTTCTCTTCCCTGGAGATGGTGGCCTGATCGACATGGTGACATAATATCTCTCTCCCTCTCTCCCTACTTCCTTCCATTGCCTAAGAGTATACTAGGAGTCTGTGGATGGCAATTGTAACCATATCTGAGTTAGGCCTTAGTTATCCTTGTAATCTGGCAACACTATACCTGTAACATCACCTAGGGATATTTGGTAATTTCTAATAATTAATTTTCTTCATCTGTCATTTTTCCTTTCCTACAACTTGTCTTGATATACTGATGTGTCCATTGAAGCAACATTCCTACATGTATTATTGTATAACATGGGTATCATCTTGGTCTTAAAGATGGCATCTGTTATGTTATAGTCACAAATATTGGAGTAATACAAGTTTTTTCTCTGTATCAATAAATGTAATTCTTTTCTCTTTTTCGCACCACTATTCTTCGTTTAAATTTTTATATAGACAAAAAGGTTTTAATCGCTTATTTTAATTATTTAAGTGTGGTATATATATTTCCATGACCATATCCATTATGTCTCTTGTGCACATGGTTTTCTGAATATTTTCTCATTCAGGTATGGTGCCTGGGATCTATTGAATAGCCATTACCTTTCAGTAACGAAACATCCTTCTAGTGATGGGCTACAAAATGGCATGCTATACTGTATCTGGGCGGTTTGTCATTGATACTGAGATGTCGTAGGATGCACACATAGGATCAGTAGTCAGCGGATCTCACCACCTTTTCCGCCTGCTGTGTAGACTTACTCCTTCACTCAGAAGAGGAGATAGCAGTAGTTGTTGGAACAATCATCGATTCCTTGCACCCGAAGTGTGTTTGAAAAAAGTTCGTAGAGTCCAGGAAGTTAATCTTTTCTTGGTCAGCTTCATTGGAAGAATTCATCTCCCTTCTGAACAACGATAGGGGGATTTGCCTCATACATGAAGCTGACCAAGAAAAGATTAACTTCCTGGACCTTACCATCACAAAGGATGAGACTGGTTTCAAAACTAGAACATACTTTAAGAAGACTGATAGAAATTCATTTATCCCAGTTGGCAGTTGTCATCATCAGAATTGGCTCAATTCGGTGCCTAAGAGCCAATTTATAAGAATGAGGCGAAACTGTACCACTCTAGACGACTTTCAATCTCAGTCAGAAATTCTCAAAGACAGACTGGTTGAGAAGGGTTATGACCCTAGTCAGCTGGAAAGAACCATTGAAGAAGTGGCGGCTATTGAACGCAAATCACTTTTGGATCCCACTCCTAAGGGTGGCAAAGCTGGTCCAGTGGTACCTTTTGTTACATCATATTCCACTCAACATTTCCTTATTAAGAGAATAATTAAAAAGCATTGGCACCTATTAGAGAACGACAGGATTCTTAAAAACCGTTCTTCCTTTGAATCCTCAAGTCATATTTAGAGGTGTGCCATCCTTGCGGGATAAAAATCGCACCTAATGTGGTTGATCCTCCCATTAAAAAAAGTTTCTTTTTTCCAGAGGGGATTGATGGGATACCAACAGTGCCGTAGGTGCCAAATATGCACGTTAAACAAAGTAACTTAAAAAAAAACGTTGTTTTTTTTTTTCTAACAGTACTTCCAAGGAACACCTAATAGAACCATTTATCACTTGTAGTTCTACAGGCGTGGTGTATATGTTACAGTGCCCGTGCGGGCTTCAATACATAGGCCGAACCAAAAGACAGATGCAGATACGATTGGGAGAACATGTCACCAATATTCGGTCAGGTTTTTCTCAACATTCTGTGTCACATCATTACGATCTACATCATAATCGTAACCCAGAGGGGACTCTCTTTCTGGGCATAGATAAATTCGATGCCCATTGGAGAGGGGGATCACTAGTTAAGGAATTATCCAGGCTAGAAATGGCCTGGATCCATAGGGTTCGAACTTATACCCCTTACGGATTAAATGTGGATGTAGATGTGAACGCGTTCATAGACAATAGTTAGAGTGTTTTATCATCTATCACATTCCAACTTACCACAGATTTCAATATATATGGGGTTACCAATGTCAATGTGAACTGGTTCTGAGATCCGGGACTCACTCTCCATAAAAACTTTTTTTATGATGTTTTTTATGTTAAATTTTTCTTTGATTTTTCTACCATGATTGTGGTTAGCTCAGAATTGGAGGGTTATCTATGCAGGGCACAATATCCCTTTTGACGTTGGTTCCAGTTTGATTTATGGGAGCCAATTGGGCCTGCATGGATGCTCTTATCTAATGTTTCGGGTGATCACAGTGACCCAAATGTGGTTTATATTTAAGGGTTCCTTTTCCTGTCTCGCTGGCTGCCATCAGCAAGTAGAGGTTCCTTCCCTTATAATGCGGGTTGTATGCGACTGTCAATAGCCCATAACCTTCCTTTATTTTATAATTAATTATTATATTTTTTTTACTACATTATTTTATCAACCAAATGTTTTAAAACAATATGAATTTTTATTTAACTGAGAACGTACTTGCACAATAGTATTTAACGTGTTGCAAACAGAGCCCCTAGTGATGAAGATGTTAAATTTGTTTCATGCATCATGGGGTTAATTTATAACACTGTGCGCGTCTCACTCTATAGCAGTGACGATGATTTAGTGTTCACAGACCAACGGTTTACTCTGTCATCTTTACTATTACTTTAGGCCAAATACTAAGTCCCTTTAGAAGTGTTGTGCATACAATCTTTTCAATCTGGCCTTATACTATGCCAATATGGCCATTTTGTTATCGAGTCACAACTAGTAAGGGCAAATGTCCCATCTCCAATATGGTGGATGAGGATCATGAACTCCCGGATGTCAGAACTGGGCGGTCCGATTGGCCATGCAAATGTACAATTAGCGGCAAGTCAGCGCGCCGCTCGTGCCCTTGGAAGACGTCATCTGTGACGAAACGGCGTAGGGAAAGCGGCGTGCTGACGTCACCGCTATCGACTATCCGGAAGGACGAGCGAGTGTTTTAGCCGGCCGGCTACATTTTTTAAGACGCTAATCTTGTACACCTACCATGTGAGTGTATTTTTATTATTATTAAACATATAATTTATCTACGGTACTACTCTATTTTGGCCTTCTCATTTTTTCTACACTCCGGGATCTGGCATGCACCGATGTATGGTTTACCTACATATGGAGTTGAACAGGAGATGACCAGTAGAAGCAAGCCTACCATAGAAACATAGAGCTACATGCGATCGTGATCTTAGCAATAAGATCACTGGGAGTCGGTAAGCAGGCAATTTTACTAGAGGTGGAGGTGCCCTTTGTCTGATCTTACTCTACAAACTTTTTTCAAACACACTTCGGGTGCAAGTTTGACACACATGGACTTTATTATTTGTATTTGAATGTGTTATCTTTAGATCTGCCACGATATCTACGTTTCACTTATTTTTCACATTAAGAGGAATGGTCACAATTGATATTGGATTTATGATACATATGTTAGTGCAGCGCAGCATTTTTTTGATTTTATAGGTAATTTATGTGTATCACACATTGTTTATGCAGCAGCAGCAGCAACCAATCACTTTATTGTTTTGTATATTTTGTTAAAGACCTGCGCAGTAATTTTATCCACAGAATCATCGATTCCTGACTGGACTACGCAATCTCCCTCTACAAAGGACTACCTAAATACCAGATTTTGCGCCTACAAGTCATCCAGACTGGTAATGGGGAAAAAACCCTGGGAATCCATCGCCCCATCTCTGAGGACCCCTCATTGGCTAACCGTAAAGCATCGGGTCACTTTCAAGACCCTCTGCCTCATCCACAAATGCACACAAGGACACGCTCCTAAATATTTATGCGAGAAAATAAAACACTACTCACCCAATCGCATTCTCCGATCAACTAACCAAAACCTCCGCCACATCCTCAAGTCCCTTACAAATCGAACGGAGAACAAAGATTTGCAGTCCAAAGACCATGGCTATGGAACACTCTACCCACAAACATCCGCATTGAAGAAAACCACCGGGCCTTTAGGAAAAAACTTTAGACCCACCTCTTCTGAAGGATTAGGACGACACTGAATGGAAAAAGTGCCTTGAGCCAATTCAGTTTGCATTTGTAGCGCTATACAATTTACTTACTCACTAATACTCCTATGTTCTCCTAACCTCACACAAAGAGTCCTAATGGTACGACCTACATAACACTTTTTGCAGGGGCCAGTAATCAAATAGATGGCAATTAGAAAAGCATGTTAAAAGCTCCTTAATGGGAAAAGAATTGCACCTTCCATAAGTGATGGTCTTTTGGCCATGTGTGACGTGTGCACATGTGAGATATTTCCTTTTGCTAAATCAGTGCATATCAAAAAGAGATAACATCCTTGGGATGGCGATCTGTGACTCCTGGTCGTTGGTTTTGATTTTACTTGTAGTGATGAAATTCCTGACGTTTCTTGCCTTTCTGAACACCACATTCAGTTTTTTGGGTATATGTTCCCCTAGTTAAGCAGAATATATACTTGTTCAAAGATTGTTTGGTGGCCCAATGCTTATTATTAAACAGAGTGATAAAAAACGAGTACCATTGGATCTCTCTTGATGTGACTTCACTGTACACCTCCATCCCTCATACTGAAGGATTAATAGCAATACAATATTTTTTGTCTAAAGAGCATTATCTTCATCCTACCTTCTTCTTACAAGCCATTGAGTTTATTTTACATCATAACTACTTCCAGTTTGATGGTGAATAGCTATGGGTGCCAGCTTCGACCCCAGTTATACAAATCTCTTCATAGAGTACTGAAAGGATAGCCATATTTGAGCCCAGAACCCCTTCTCACGTCATCTGGTTTACTATGACAGATGCATAAATGACATGATCATCATCTGGCATGGTGTCTACCACCATACAAGATTTTCTCAATTATTGTAACTCCGACCACCTAGGGATCCAATTCACTGGGGTGTCAGACTCCCATAAGCTTATATCCTTGGATTTGAAACTTTTTCATGACCAAGATGCAAAGATCTGTTTCTAGGACACATTATAAACCTACTACTACTGAAGCACCATAGAAGACTACAAGTCTCAAAGTTTGAGCCTAAAACAAAAATTTATTGAAAATGGTCATCAAGAGGAAGATCTAGAAATACCTCGACCAATATTCCAGGACTGCATCTTCTAACGTCAATAAATTACACACTCCCAAAAAAGGCCAATTTTTTTTATAATTTTGTATAATACTAAACAGTGGGCCATCAAACAATCTTTGAATAAGTATTGGGGCATTCTTGTAAATGACCCTAAACTACAGGAACACAACCCCACTAAACCTAATGTGGTGTTCAAAAAGGCACGAAACATCAGGATTTTCCTTGCTCCAAGTAAGATAAAAAACAACAACCAGGAGTCGCAGATCACCATCTCAATCTCTTTCTGGTATGGACCGATATTGCAAAAGGAAACGTGTCACATGTGCGCACGTCACACATGGCCAAAAGACCTTCACTGATCGGAGGGGCAAATCCTTTCCTATTAAAAGGAGAGTTCCAGCCTTTTTAGGTTTATATACACAGTCAGCAGCTACACAAAGTGTAGCTACTGACTTTTATAAAACAGACACTTACCTGCTCCACGGTCCAGTGATGCGGCCGCCTGGAGCTCCACTCCCCCAACCTCTCCGCCGGCGCCTCCAGAATTTGGCTTCACGGCCGGGCACGCACTGCACATGCGCAAGTGGCGCTGTGCTCCCTGAGTGGACCAGGAAATCGCCTAGAGAGAGGGGCCGCCTACGGCGAGAGGGGAAGTTTCCCAGGCGGTCCCTTGGCGGAAGGAGGAAGTGGGACAGGAAGTCTCACTTCTACCAAAGCCCCCACTCCCCCCCAAAAAAAAATTACATGCCAAATGTGGCATGTAAGGGGGTGAGGAGTGCTTAAAGCAGAAGTTCTACTTTTGGGTGGAACTTCGCTTTAAGGAGTTTTTAACATGCTCTTCTAAATATAAAATCTATTTGATTACTTGCCCCTGCAAAAAAGTTTTATGTAGGTCATACCATTAGAACCCTTTAAGTGAGATTTGGAGAACATAGGAGGAGTCTCAATGACGCACCCTCCAGATACAGTATAGCATGCCATTTCATGGCCCATCACAAGAAGGATCCTTTGTCACTGAAGGTAAACGCTATTCAATCAATCCCAGACACTATACATCAGAGGTCTCCAAACTGCAGCCCAAGGGCCAGATGTGGCCCTTTGCAAGCCTTTATCCAGCCCTTGGGCCACTATTCCTCTAACTGATATATGGCAATCCGGCCCTCCTAAAGTCTGAAGAACAATAACTGGCCCTATGTTTGAAAACTTTGAAGACCCCTGCCATACATGAAGGGGAAAGATTCAGAAAATGATGTGTGCAAGAGACATATTGGATATATAAATTAAACAGTTTAAACACCTGAAGGCCTAAATGAAGAATTAGAGGTAAACATGGTTTTATAATCCAGCTCTTCAGTTAGCCTTCAAGGCTTGCAATACTATTTTTATACTGAATTGTTTGCTTGTTTTTGTGACACCAAGTTCATACTAGCATTTTTCGGCTCCTCAATTAGTCTACCCTTCCTAGTCGTACAGCCCTTTCCACATGAAAGCAGTTTTCCTTCTTTCCAGTTTCAGGGAACACACATCACCATGTTCCCCTCAATTCAGTATATCTTATTTGGATTTATTTGAATTTCACTTTCCTTTGCCACACCCCAGCTTGATCATGGCTATACTTCCTTACCTCCTGGTAATTGGTTTAGGATTTTCTTTCCATTAGGTCACCCACCACCTCCATATGTGGTCATCTTTTTTTCTTTACATTTTTTTTTTTATTTAATACCCCTCAGACCAGGGTCAATTATGATAATTGTGTTCTCAGGGTTCATATATAGTTGTGCTCATAAGTTTACACACCCTGACAGAATTTATGATTTCTTGGCCATTTTTCAAAGAATATGAATGATAATACAAAAACTTTTCTTTCACTCATGTTTGGAGTTTAGCTGAAGACATTTATTAGCAATCAACTGTGCCTAATCTTTTTAAATCATAATGACAGCATAAACTACCCAAATGACCCTGATCAAAGGTTTTCATACCCCAGTCCTTAATACCGCATATTGCCCCTTTAACATCAATGACAGCTTTAAGTCTTTTGTGGTATTTGTCAATGAAGCTCTTTATCTTCTCAGATGGAAAAGCTGTCCATTCCTCTTGGCAAAAAGCCTTGAGTTACTGTAAATTCTTGGTCTGTCTCGCATGAACTGCATGTTTGAGATCTCCCCAGAGTGGTTCAATAATGCCTCGTTTCCACTGAGCGGTTCGGTTCGGTACGGTTCGCTATTTTGGGTGTTTCCATTATGAAAGCGCGCCATAAAAGCGAACCGCACTGCGCCAGCAAGGGTCCTGCTTCAGATGAGGGTCCAAAGAAAAGTGGAGCGGTACGGTTAGGGCGGAGCTACTGGCGTCACACGGGTCATTCCACTGATTGGTGGACAGAAAACAGCTATGCTGACCTCAAAGCAAAGCGCCAGCCAATCACCACATCGCTAGTCCATATAAAGGAGAAGGATGGCAGCAAACAACAGGCTTTGGTTATCTGAGGAACCATCTACTTTCCTATCAATTATTGGTGATGGCGTTATTCAGAGTGAGCTTGATGGATCAGTGAGAAATGAGAAGGTATATAAAGAAATTTCTCAGTGGATGGCAGCCGAGTGATTCAAACGGACGTCGGGCCAGTGTAGGGCAAAGCTGAAAAAGCTTAAAGCTCAATATAAAAAAAATTAAGGACGCCAACAGCCGTAGTGGAAATTTTCCAACTGCTTGGAGGTGGTACAACGCCATTTACGGTCATCGGCCAGCAAACCAAGGCAGGGAGGGAGATCTGGACTCTGCAACTGTAATTCTGGAATCCATGGTAGACCCCTTTGGTAAGTTAAGGTTTTTTTAAACTTCGCATAGGATATCGCTCTGCTAATCATTTGAAATGAAATATCTAACCATATGTTTATTTTCAGAAACAGTTGATGGACTCTCCACTGATGTATCAAACATTTCAGATGATGGACCTTCAACGTCTTTCAGCAGCAACAGCAGTTTTTCATCAGACCAACCACTGAGTAGCCAACCACCGAGTAGCCAACCACCGAGTACCCCAAATGCATACCGACACAATGGTAAGACATGATGATAATCAAATTCTCTGGGGGGCAGATGAGCAGTGCTGTGTATTGGTGTAGCAGATGAGAGGGGGGGTGATCAGTTGTGGGGGAGATGTGCAGGAGGTACAGTGGTGTAATAGATGAGGGGGGGTTCAGCTCTGGATGGCAGATGAGCAGTGCTGTGTATTGGTGTAGCAGATGAGAGGGGGGAACAAAAGTGGGGCAGTTAATCAGTGTGGTACAGTCTGGTGGGGCAAATGAGAGGCAGATGGGACCGCCGCTCCAGGTGAGCTCTTGGTGATCAATGTCCACTCAGAGACCGAACAGGTGCTGGCAATGCACTAGGCAGGCAGAAAAGAAATGTATATGGACAGCCGCACTCCAAAAAGGTATGAAAAACGTGCCCTTTATTGGGGATATTCTCATAGCACTACATATATTAGTATCATTTGTCTTTTCCATTTATAGCTATGAATAAGCATTGAGGCTCAATGTGAAACGTGTCAGCTGTGTAATTTCCTACTGTTTGCTGTTGTTTTGTAGTGCATGTTTTTTTTACCCCTATAAAGGGCACATTTTTTCATACCTTTTGGAGTGCGGCTGTCCATATACGTTTCTTTTCTGCCTGGGGCAGATGAGAAAGGGGTTTACAGTATTGGTTGGACAGATGACAAAAAAAATGTTTTTTTTTGTATAATACAGGTGAAAGAAGAAGGTTGCAGTTGGATCTGCGTACATTAATGGAGGATATGCGGGCAGCAGAAGAAAGGCAGCTGGAAAGAATGGATAACCTTTCTGAGAGAAGGTTTCAAGCACTACGTCAGGATGCACAGGAAGCTATGCGCCAGGAGGTAGAAATTGCCCGGATGCAGATGGAGCAGTTGGCTACCTTCAACCAGGCCTTCCTCAGTGTCCTTGGACAGCTTGTTCAAGTGATTGGTGTTCGCATCGAGTGCAAAGCGCATCCCTACTGCTGATAAAGGGGGCGGAATTGTGATTCTAAACAAGGCAGATTACATCAAGGAGATGGAATCCCTAGTCAGTGATGTTGATACCTATGTTCCCCTCACAGGAGATCCACGTTTCCGATACAGGAAGATTCTAAAATCTATTGTGGAATCGGGATTTAGTACTGGTATTCTCAATAAAAAAAAAAAAGAAGGGACCCAGAGATTCGGTTGACCTATTCATGGAATCTCTAAATTCTAACAATAGGGGAATACAATTTTAATATGAGGCTGACCAACAGTGTATTCATTTCCTACCGGTACAGCAAAAGTTTTTGGTGTGGGCCTTTTTTGAAACATGTCCACAAGATTGTACCTTTGCTATTTGCAACATATGTAGCAAGCGTATCTCGCGTGGCCAAAACATCAACCGCCTGGGTACCACATGCTTGTCCAGACATATGTCGACCTGCCATGCAGCTCGTTGGCAAGCACACCAGAAAGACCCACACCAAAGACAAAAGCGTACCCCCCTTGCCCTTCTGGGACCTCCAACCCCACTAGACACCCAGTCCTCTGAAGCCTGCAGTGAAGGTGTAGAAATCAGTGTGTCACAAGCTAGTAGTAGCGGGCAATCTACTGATAGTACCAGGCAAATTTCCCTGCCCCAGCTGATGCAGCGCCAAAAGAAGTACAATCCCAGCCATTCACATGCCCAGCAGTTGAATGCTAGCTTAGCAAAATTGCTAGCACTTCAACTGCTACCTTTTCAGTTGGTGGATTCTGCCCACTTCTGTGAGTTTTGTGCAATGTGCAGTACCTCAGTGGCAGGTACCAAAACAGCACTTTTTCTCACGGAAGGCAATTCCGGCTCTCTACCGGCATGTGGAAGGCAATGTCCATGCCTCTCTGGACAGGGCAGTCAGTGGTAAGGTGCATCTTACCGCTGACTCATGGTCCAGCAGGCATGGACAGGGACGTTACCTGTCTTTTACGGCACATTGGGTGACTCTGCTGGCAGCTGGAAAGGATGCAGGGCAAGGTACAGTAGTTTTGGAGGTTGTTCCACCACCACGCCTCCAAAAGACTACTACTGCTTGTGACACACCTCTCTCCTCCACCCCCTCCTCTTCGTCTTCCTCTGTGGCCTCTTCCTGTGCTGATGTTTCCTTAGAACCAGCCGTGCTCCGTAGGCGTACGAGAGGCTACGCAGGAATGCAGGCCAATAGATTCCATGCGGTGCTAGAGCTGGTGTACTTGGGAGATAGGAGCCACACTGGGGAAGAGGTTCTTTCAGCTCTGCAGGGGCAGGCTCAGAGGTGGTTGACGCCACGCCAGCTGAAGCCTGGAATGGTGGTCAGCGATAATGGCACCAACCTCCTCTCTCCCCTGCGACAGGGGAAAACTCACCCACGTGCCCTGTTTTGCACATGTCCAGAATTTGGTGGTGCAGCGGTTCTTGGGCAGGTACCCGGGCTTACAGGATGTCCTGAAGCAGGCCAGGGAAGTCTGTGTGCATTTCCAGAGGTCATATAATGTCACTGCTCGGCTGACAGACCTCCAAAGGGAATACAACCTGCCCAAGAACCGCCTAATCTGTGACATGCCCACCATATGGAACTCTACGTTGGCCATGCTGCAGCAGCGGCACACGCAGCAGCAGGCCATCAATGAGTACCTGTGCCAATATGGCAGCAGAACTGGGTCAGGGCAGCTAGTTTTTTTTTTTCCCCACGCCAGTGGGCCTTGATCAGGGATGCATGCACTGTCCTGTCACCATTTGAGGAGGCCACGAGGATGGTGAGCAGTGACAGTGCATGCATCAGTGAGACTGTCCCTCTTATTCACATGTTGGAGCACACGCTACGTGGAATAATGGACAGGGCCCTTGAGGCAGAACAGAGGGAGGAAGAGGAGGATTTCCCTACCTCTCAAGGCCCCCTTTACCCAGACAGTGGGCCTGCTTTCCCACCTAGCACACAGGAAGAGGAGGAGGAGGAGGAGGATGATTGTATCAGCAGCATGGAGGTGGAGCCTAGCACTCAGCAGCAGCAGCAGTCTTCAAGGGATCATTTACAGTCCCAAGGAAGACGTGGACTTGTACGTGGCTGGGATGAGGTGCCTGTGGATCCTGTCGTCCTCAGTGACCCAGAGGACTGTGCCCCGCATGCCTCTGCAATCCTATGCTGCATGGCCTCCCTAATCCTGCAAAGCCTGCATAAGGATCCTCGTGTATGTGCTATCAAGGAGACGGATCATTACTGGCTGGCAACTCTCCTTGATCCACATTACAAGAGTAAGGTTGCAGACCTTATGTTGCCATCGCAGTGGGAGCAGAAAATGAAACTTATGCGGGAGGCCTTGCAGAAGGGTCTGTGCAATGCGTTCCCAGAACCGGGGGGATTACCAAAACCTGGCTCTAGACGATGTCTTGCTGAGGCTTCGGTGAGTCACAGAAGGAGCAGTGGGGAAGGTGGCCATCTGACCAATGCCTTCAGACAGTTGTTTAGTCCGCAGCCCCAAGGTCTGACCATTCCAGCAACCATCGCCAGCGTCTGGTTTACATGGTCCGGGAATACCTAGGGCCAAGATCCGACTTGGACTCCTTCCCCACTGAAAATCCTCTGGCTTTCTGGGTCTTGAGGATGGATCACTGGCCAGAGCTTGCACAGTACGCAATTGAGCTACTGGCTTGCCCTGCATCCATTTCAGAACGCACATTCAGTGCTGCTGGAGGTTTTGTTACCGATCACAGGGTGCGCCTCTCCACCGACTCTGTTGATCGACTGACCTTCATCAAAATGAATCAGGCTTGGATCAACACCAGCAACCAAGCAACTGATGCTGATGTTACAGAATAATATTTTTTTGTTGAAATGTCGGATCCCTTTTAGACTGTGTATGCTGATGCTGAGTGACTGTCCTCTTATGCTGCCGATGGAATATCCTTCTCCACCTCACTTTTCTTGCTGATAGCTAGTAAGAAATGTTGTGTTTCTGGGCTCCGCCACCAGTGCCTAAGGCACAATTTTTCTGCCCCTGTTTAACATGGGCGCCTAATAAAGGGATTTTTAATAACAGCTTGCCTGTAAAATCCTTTTCTTGGAGTACATCACGGGACACAGAGCGCATAGCCATTACATATGGGTTATATGGAGTACCTTCAGGTGTGGACACTGGTGTAATCAACTTCACAGGAAGTTCCTCCCTATATAACCCCCTCCCACTGAGAGTGCTTTAGTTTTGTAGCAAGCAATTTCTCTGAGGTTACACAATGTTCCCACAAAGAGGGGTGGGAGCTCTGTGTCCCGTGATGTACTCCAAGAAAAGGATTTTACAGGCAAGCTGTTATTAAAAATCCCTTTTTCTTGATCGTACATCACGGGACACAGAGCGCATAGCCATTACATATGGGATGTCCCAAAGCAATGCTCTATGAAGGGAGGGAGACCGTAAGGCAAAAAATAGCCAAACAGAAACTATATCAGGAGGTAAAATAGCTCCACCAACAGAAAAAGGGGGCGTGAAACCGGGCCAGAGGATTCTATACTGCTGCCCGTAGGACCGCCTGCCCAAATGCTGCGTCCGCAGCCTTTGTGACGTCCAACTTATAAAATTTAGTAAACGTATGTACGGAAGACCAGGTTGCCGCTTTGCAAACCTGTGCCATAGAGATCTGATGGTGTGCCGCCCAAGAGGCACTCATGGCCCTCGTAGAATGGGCTTTAACTGATAAGGGAGGTGGAACGCGCTTCAGACCATAGGCCTGAAAAATCAGCTGCTTAATCCACCTAGCCAAGGAAGACTTGGCAGCCGGCTGACCCTTCTTGGGGCCATCCGGAAGAATGAAAAGCACATCTGTTTTCCTAATCTTTTCTGTAGCCTTGAGATAAACCCCTCATGGCTCGGACCACATCCAAAGTATGAAAGCAATCTTTCCTCTCTGGACTGGGGAGTAGGAAAGAAGGATGGTAGGACTAGGTCCTGATTCAAGTGAAAACTGGATATGACCTTAGGAAGGAAAGAAGGCTGAGGCCGCAGAACCACTCTGTCCTTATGCAGAATAAGGTACGGTTCCCTGCAAGACAAGGCTGCCAGCTCGGAGACCCTTCTGGCCGAAGCATAGCCACCAAGAAAACCAACTTTCGGGTTAGCAGCACAAGAGGGATTTCTGTCAGAGGTTCAAACGGCTGCTTTTGTAAAGCTGACAAGACCGATTTAAATTCCAGGGGCAGAGGGGAGCTCTCAATAGGGGGATTTACATGCAAGACCCCCTGCAAAAAAGGTTTTTACCAAGCGAATGTGTGGCCAAAGGCCTTTGAAACCATATCGATAAGGCAGACACCTGCCCCTTTAGAGTACTAAGAGCCAACCCCTTGTCAACGCCAACCTGGAGGAATCGCAAGATCCTGTCAATAAAAAACTTGCGAGGATGCCCTCCTTGAGACTCGCACCACTCCACATAGGTTCTCCAGACTCTGTAATAGATATTTCTAGAGACTGGCTTTCTAGCTTGAATTAACGTAGATATGACTTGGCCGAGAGGCCTCTGCCTTTAAGAATTAGAGATTCAGCCGCCAAGCCATCAAATTTAGCTGCTGTGAAGCAGGTGGTAGATCGGGCCCTGAGACAGCAGATCTGGGCGCAGGGGGAGTGGCCACTGCCCTTACTGACATCCTCACGATGAGTGCGTACCAAGCCCTTCTGGGCCAGGCTGGGGCCACCAGGATCACCGGCCTGCGCTCCACCCTGATCCTTCGTAGAAGGCGGGGATCATCTGTAGTGGAGGGAACGCATACAGGAGAGAAAACTGGTGCCAGGGGCAAACCAACGCATCGGTCCCGTAGGCCGAGGGGTCCCTGGCTCGGGATACAAATTTGTCCAATTTCTTGTTGAATCTTGTTGCCATGATGTCCACATCGGGAACTCCGAATCTTTGGCAAATCTCTTGGAATACCTGGGGGTGAAGAGACCACTCTCCCGGAGCAACTGTTGACGACTCAAAAAATCTGCTTGAGAATTGTCTATCCCTGGATGAACACTGCTGAGATGCAGGGTACATGGGCTTCGGTCCATGCAAAAATTAGGTTTACTTCCCTTTGAGCCGCCAGGCTCTTTGTGCCCCCCCTGGTGGTTTATGTATGCCACCGCCGTGCATTGTCGGACTGTATCCTTACTGGCAGACCCTGCAGGGGGAGAGTCCAGGCGACCAGGGCAAACCGAACAGCTCTGATCTCTAGGACATTGATGGGAAGCAGACTTTCTGCCTCTGACCACTGTCCCTGCTGGGTCCGTCCTAAGATTGCCCCCCAACCTGTTAGGCTGGCATCTGTGGTTACTATTTTCCACGAGATGGGGCAAAAGGTTTTCCCTTTTGATAATTTTTGAGGGATCAGCCACCAGTACAGGCTGTGCCTGACTTCTGGAGAAAGAACTAATGGACGGTCTAATGCCTGTATGGACTTGTTCCAAGCAGAGAGAATAGCTGCTTGCAGAATTCTGGTATGGATCTGGGCGTAGTAGGGCGCTGCTTCGAAGGCGGCCACCATCTTCCCCAGCAGTCGCATGCATAGGCGAATAGTCGGCTTCTTTTTGCCTAAGACTATTTGAATCGTTTGAATCAACGACCTGATCTTCTCTTGAGGTAAAAATACCTTCTGGCATTCTGTATCTAACCGAAAGCCTAGATATTCCAACTGTCTTGTGGGTTGTAACCTTTCTTGGTTCACAATCCACCCGAACTCTTCTAGATGCCGCACTGTGCGGACTACTGCATGATTGAGGTTGGGAGCTGAACTGTCGATGTCCAGGTATGCTAGGACCAAGATGCCTTCTGTCCTTAGGACGGCTAGTACCGGGGCTAACACCTTTGTGAATACCCGTGGAGCTGTTGCCAACCCCGAAAGGGAGGGCTACGAACTGGTAATGACTTTGGTTTATCGTAAAACGAAGAAACTTGTGATGTGCTGGGTAAATTGGCACATGCAGATATGCATCCTTTATGTCTATAGATGCTAGGAAGTCGCCCTGATGCAGGCTGGTTGTCACTGAACGTATGGAGTCCATACGGAAGGTCTGAATCCTTAGAAAGCGATTTAGGCGTTTGAGGTCTAATATAGGCCTGACGTCGCCATTGGGTTTTGGTATAACAAAAAGGTTGGAGTAGAATCCCAGACCCCTTTCTTGGGTTGGTACTTCTACAATTACTCCTTGGAGCAAGAGGCGATCCAACGCCTTTACGAGAGAGGTCCTCTTTAACGGGTCGCTTGGAAGACTTGACCCCTGAAAATGAGGAGGGGGGATTTCTCGAAACTCTAGTTTGTAGCCTGAGGCTACTACGGACCGAACCCAAGAGTCGGGAATTCTGGCCTTCCAGACTTCGGAGAAAAACTGAAGTCTTACCCCCCCCACCCAAGAGAGTGGGGGCGCCCCTTCATGAATCTGATTTGATGACTGGTTTAGCCGGCTTGCGAGACCAGGGCCTCTTGTTTGCCGCGGGGCTTGTCCCTGTGGGCGGCTATTAACTGTTGAACGCCCGGGAGCCGTCGATACTGACGGGAAGTCGAAGGGGCCGAGCCTGCAATGGCCTGTCGTTTAAACGTGGGCCCACGCGGTCTTTTCTTGACCGGTAAGGAAGTACTTTTTCCACTTGATATGGTGTGGATATATTTATCTAGGTCTTCCCCGAATAGTCTTCCCCCATGAAAGGGAAACCCTGCTAGAAGCTTTTTGCAGGGTGCCTCTTGCTGACCAGTTCTTTAGCCACAAAAGACGACGCATGTGAACCATCAGTAGAGATAAACGGGATGCCTGTTGGATGGAGTCCTTAATAGCATCTACTGCAAAGCAGAGAGCCCTAGGGAATTCTGCTAATTCATGAGTATGCTGAGCCGGCATGTCCTTCAATATATGCTTTGCCTGATCCTTCAAGGCCTGACAAACACCAATGGCTGCCTACTGCTGGCTGAACCATGGCACCTACTGAGGTAAAAGCTGTCGACCGGATCCTTGAAAACATATGGACATTTTCAACCGGGACAAGTCAGGGATTTATTCACGCAGGAAATGGCTGCGTCCACTGTAGGGAGAGCCCATTTCTTTACATATTCCTCTTCCATAGGGTAGAGAATAGAGAATCTTTTAGGAGGGACAAAGATTCTATCAGGTCGAGCCCAATCTTGGTAAATCACGTTCCGCAGAAGGGGGTGCATTGGAAAGGATGCACCAGTTAATGGGGCCTTTAAAGAACCCCAATGAGGATACCTCCGGGGCTACTAGTTCTGGCACTGGAAGTTTAAAGGCAAGTGCGTGCGAACCATATCTGTCAAAGACTGGATCCACAGGCCCTCCGCTTGAGAGGCCGAAAAATATTCATCTATAGTGGAATTTTCCCTGTCTGAACCGTCGGGACTTGGGTCTGCCTGATCCCCTTGTGGGTCCCGTTCCTCTGAAGAGGAGACCTCCGCATCTGAAAACCCCACACTGGGTGAAGGGGATCTAGCCCGCTTGCTACTTGGGCAAGGACGGGAAAACAACGCAGTTAACCTTTTCTCTAGCCCACACATGGTGGCTGCTAGCATTTCTTCCGTCACGTAAACGGGAATGGGTGGATCGGGGGCCGCCTCTGCCCCCAGCACCCCCAATGGCTCTTGTACTATGCCACTCGGTGTCCTGACTGGCGAGGGTGGGGCCGTAGAAGCCCTGGCCCAAATCCTCTGACCCCGATGGAGACCCCTTTTGCTTTTTGGTACCTTTAGCAGCCTTGGCTGGTCCAGATCCCTTTGGAGCCATTGTACAACCTTGGGTCACCCCTATAGCCAACACCTGACTGTTGTAGCTAGGAATAACCAATATGAGGGCAGGTATGAGAGAAAATGAAAAAGAACTAATTTCTCTCTTTTTCTTTTATATTTCTCTTTTTTTTTTTTTTTTTTTTTTTTTTCAAAAAAAAAATCTTTTTTACCCGCCTGGGAGGTGGCAAATACCGAGGAAGCCTGTGAGTATTGACACACCAATGCCCGTTAGCCGGAGTCCAAGGGTAGACTCAGATACTGCTGGATCTAAGGCTGAGTCCCTTTAAGCAAAAAAACCCTTTTTTTTTTTTTTTTTTTTTTTTTCTGGTCTATAGTGGACCTAAGTCCTAGACCTGAAGATCCACTAAACCGCCACTAGGTGTCCCTGTGTGGGCCAAAAGACCCAGCTGCACGCTCTGTATCCTTTCTTCCCTCTGCCTCCAGGAGGGAAAGACCAGCCAAGAGAAAAGTTTTTCCTTTATACAGACCCTGACGCTGCTGGCCCGCCCCCCCGACGCACGCCGACGCTATAAAAGGCGGCGTGCACGCGCGCAGCGTATGCGCGCGCACACACACGCGCGCATGATCGCGCGCTCGACGATCGCTGGCGCAACGATCGCGCGCACCCACGCCGCCGAACCCACATGGAGGAAGCAGAGCAGAGGAACAACATGGACCAGCGTTATGCAGCACCAACAGACACCAGGTAAGCACTAATCTTATTGTAGTGCACACACAGCGAGGAAGCTGTCCCCATGGGCTTCCTAAGAAACAGGAGTTTTAACCAGCAATTTCCTCTTTAAAACATGTGGGGTTGCAGTATCAGTGTTAACAGGCAGACCTGGGGTGAGTAAGCAAATATATAACTTACACAAGTATACATATATCTACATGTTATCTGGGTTAAACATTAGAATCCCATCCTGCCTCAACAGACATAGTGGAGATAGTGGCTGATGCACAAGCATACCATTAGCCAACCCAGAACCCCCAGGGGGATACCTACTGTCGAACCAAGTCCCGCAGGTTCCCTCTTACCTGCTCCACGCCGCAGGGTATTGCAAAATGCAAGAGGCCCAGCCTTCCCCCATCTCCGTGGGTATTGTCTTGGACCTTCAGGGACCGGGGTCCTGTGTTAAGGAACCCACACCCCTGGACCTATATAGCATCCTGGGCATCAGTAACTTTTAGTTCTTGGAAGAGACTAAAGCACTGGAGCCCAGAATCCAGCCCTCCAAGGAGAGGCATTATAGGCAAAACCCCACTCCAGCAGGGCCCGGGTACCGTACATCTTGGCTCTGAAGCACTTCGGACGGATCCGGCTAGCTATCCTGGGTCCCGAGACCTCCGAGGGACAGCTAGACGTGACCAACACCTAAGACACTGGCGGAAAAACTAAAGCACTCTCAGTGGGAGGGGGTTATATAGGGAGGAACTTCCTGTGAAGTTGATTACACCAGTGTCCACACCTGAAGGTACTCCATATAACCCATATGTAATGGCTATGCGCTCTGTGTCCCGTGATGTACGATCAAGAAAACACTTTTGTGATGCAATACTTTGCACGTGGCTCCTTGTTGCGCTTCAATTGGAGTTATTGGGAGGGGTTGCAGTGTTGTGTTGTGCCCAAGGCACAATTTTTCTGCCCCTGTTTAACAGGGGTGCCTAATAACAATTTTTGATTCAATACTTTGCACGTGGCTCCTTGTTTGAGGGGTGTCCTTTTTTCTAAACATTTTCTTTCACAAAACAATAATGGCCCCCCACCACCGCTAAAATATTCGACATATTGTTGCCACACAGCACGTGCGCAAGCAGTATTATTTACTTTTTTTTATAGTCCTCGAATGTTGTGCAGGGACATTTCTAAACACGTGCCACTACTATAGACACCCAGCAGGTGTGATATTTAAAGGATTTTTTTTTTTTCACTTTAAGCATCATTAAAATAGCTGCTCCGGAAAAAAACTTTAGTTTTTAAAACTTTTTTTTCCATTGATACATGTTCCCTGGGGCAAGACCCGGGTTCTGAACGACGTTTTCCAACATTAAATTGAAAATTGGTCTTTAAAACGACCGTTTTTGAATTTGAACGTTCGAGTCCCATAGACTTCAATGGGGTTCAAAATATTTGTGCGAACCCGCGGTCTGTTCAAACGTTCTGGTGCAAAACCGAACCCGGGGTGTTCGGCTCACCCCTAATCAGCAGGGCGGATAATGATATTCTAATTCTCACATAGTCGATCCAAACCTGTTAGTAAGTCATTGTTTAACTTAGTTTTTTTACACTAATTTTATTTAAGTCCCTAATCAAAACATCTCTGAAGACTCGAACTGATGGAGTTAGGCCTCCTGGAGGATTGAAAAGAGATGCATTGGCCAAGTTAGAATGTTGCACTTCATGTACATCAGTCTGAGTGTTGACAATTGGATTAGACATAATATATGTCTTTACACTTAATTTTTCTGGTATACTTATGGATATACATATAGGTCTGGAATTTGTTCAATTTTTAAGGGGGAGCAAACTTCAGACCTTTATCCAGGAGTAACAATTCTTCTTGTGACAAAGTAACTGAACTCAGATTATATATACCCTGACCTATTATGTTCTTTTCCTTTTGCTTATTTAATTTCCCCCTCCCTCTACATCCTCTCTTTGTTCTAAAGGCCTTTGATGGAAGTACTCGGCCCTGGGAAAACCCCACTGTTGGGAGTGATTACTATTTTGCCACGACCCCTGTGATTGGGGGTAGTTATAGTTCCACATTGGGGGAGGGGGAGGAGGTGGTAGCGGCTAGGTCCTGAATGTTCTATCACCCCAGTTGCCTCTACCGGGGTTATGGTTATCATAATATTGGTCCCATTCTCCATGAGGGCGCTCCCCATACTGGAAGTGTCCATCATGTAGAAGTTGGAACCTATTCTACAACCTCTGGTCAAATTACTACCTGCCTATATTAAAGACAGCAAACAGGTCATTAATCTTCTGAGTGGGTTTCCACACGAGGAAGATCTCTGGATGGTGACAGCCGATGTCACATCGCTATATACCATCATCCCCCACCAGTTGGGTATCTCTTCGGTAAAACACTACTTAGATAGTGATTAGGGCCTAGTGGACAAACAGAGAAATTTCATCATTGATCTTTTGAAATTTGCCACTACGCATAACTTTTTCTGGTTTAATAAAGGGCTCTATCTACAGAACAGAGGTGTGGCCATGGGGGCCAAGTCTGCCCCCAGCCTGGCCAACCTCTTTATGGACAAGTGGGAGGAGGACGTCGTGTATGCTGACCGAAGACCAGAATTGGTTCTGTGGGTCCGCTACATAGACAACGTCCTCCTCCTATGGAAGAGACCCAGAGATTTGCTTGACCTATTTAATGGAGTCTCTAAATTCTAACAATAGGGGAATATATTTTAAATATGAGGCTGACCAACAGTGTATTCATTTCCCAGACCTACAGATACTGGTTGAAAGGGGGGCAATTCCTAACATCCACGTATTTCAAGACCACTGACAGAAATGCCTTCATCCCTAGGGATAGCTGTCACCACCATCAATGGTTGAATGCAGTACCCAGTACATACACTTGCAAGGACAAAGATTTTAAGGATCAAGCCAAGTTTATGACTAACAGATTCCTAGAAAAGGGATATTCCACTGAAGATCTGGAATTAAAGGTCTCTGAGGTGGAAAGATTAGACAAAGGGACACTTCTGGCCGAGAAGCCTAAGGATGGGAAAATACAGGATGGTTATACCTGGCATTTCATTACAGGTTTTTCCAACCAACATTTCCTAATCAAAAAATGAGTGCGGAAACACTGGCACCTTATCAAAGACGATGCCATCCTGGGATCTATCCTTCCCGAAAGACCTTTGGTAGTCTATAGGGGAGTACCCTCTTTAAAGAACTCTCTGGCCCCTAGTGCCTGTGACCCTCCCAATAAAAAACCCATGTTTTTTCAAAACCTAGTAGGTTACTATAAATAAAAAACAAAAAAAAAAACGCGCTAGGAGACCCCCTCCCCCCAAAAGGACTACAGGCTGCAGCAAGCGTGTGATAAACAGTAAACAATGGGATATAAAAAGCCGCGCCACACAAAGGTTGAAAACACCAGTGTAAGTGATGGTAAAATTAATATAACACTAAAGTCCAATAACGTCCATAATGATTGAAATAATGATGAATCTCGGAAGCGATCCTCTGTGAAGTGTCACCAAACGCACACAGGTAAGAAGGTGCACCCGCCACCACATGAATAAGCAGCTTACCAGAGGTCAGATCTATGCTAGCGTCTGACTATAACCCAGTCAACGGCCTTTAGATCCTTGAGGTTCCCACGATCAACTCGAGTAGACCAGGAGAGGGACACTTCTTAAACTCCGGAAGAAAAGAAGGCGCACATAGCATAATTCCGTATCGAGAATTTATTATAAAAAGTAAAATTGTACTTACACAGCACATGAAGTAAACGAGCATTAAAACCAAATACAGGTATTGCCGGCCGGCATGTAGGAGCCCTTCCTCCTCAGCGTGGTGACGTCACTGCGTCGCATCCCAGACGCGTTTCGTCACAAAGAGGACGTTATCAATGGGGATAGGGCTACACAGTGATGCACCACTTAAAAGGACCAGCCGCCCATTGTGAGAAGCAGCACGCTGAGTCCAGACGCGCCATCTTTGTTGTGGTAAAAAACCATAGGCAGAAAAGGCAATCTCCCAGGCATTACGGGCGCAACTAAAAAATTCCTTGACGGAAAACAGAGAGGAAAAAAGAAAGAAAATTAAAATTAAACTGGTCCAAACCCCACCAGTAGTTGGGGTGGGCCAAAAGGTTTTATTGATTTATTTAAACTTGGTTGTCTGAATGTGATGTGGACGCAGCGATGTGGGGATAAGCAAGGTGGAAGAGCGCTGGCACTAAACTCTACCTCCCCTCCCCCCCCAGGACACAGCGTCATCTACGGGACAGGTCTGGTAAGCAAAACCTAGACTTACCGAGAAAACAAAGGAGAAAAAGGAAAAATATACTAATAAAAAATATTCTAATAAAAAATATTCTTTTTGAACAACAAATGTATATTATGTGTATTCCCTAGGGACTAATGTCCTCATAGGGAAGAGAGTACTAAACATAGTACAAGTGCTGGAGTGATATATTAATGTCTTACGCTCCATTACTAACAATTGGTGAATAGTGTAAATAGGTAAAAACCCAGTGTAGTGATCAAGGGGTGAAAAAAGAAAGACAAGTGAAAAAAAGGCTATTTATTAACCAATAGATTGGTGGTATAATATTAGTGGAGAGTAACTTCATAAATTGTATCCTATAATCAAAACAATATTGAAAGAGTGATATATTCTAAACATTTTAAGTCAGCCAGTAAACTATATGACCAATAGTCGACTGTGAAGTGAAAATTGGAATCAAATATAATCCCCAAAAACCGAAACAAACGAAAAAAACGAAAAAAATATTTTTTTATATAGACTGAGTGAAGACGACTAGAAGGGAAAAATTTATTTTGATTAAATCATAATTCCATATAGGGTATAAATATATATCTGCCCTCAGGCGTGCTTCTCACAAAGGTCCATTATAGGCAATGCTAATAGATGCACTAGCATATATAGACTAAGTGAAGACAACTTACATGATATAAATTTCAAAAATCTATACAATAAACATATCGGGCAACAATATCCCTTACAGACATTGCTGGTAGGCATATGGCCATATATAGACTCAGTGAGGACGACTCAAAAGGGCAGGAACAGAAAGAGAAAGAAACCGATCTCATAGAACTCAAAAAAAGGAAAACAGTTATACCAAAAGGGTTATTGCTCCCCAAGTATGTTTCCCACAAGGGTTGTATCAAGCATTACTAATGAATGCATTCACATCCGTTTCAATATTTAACCCAAAGGGGGCGTAGGTTTTCAAACGAAAAATCCAGCCCATCTCCATCTGGGATATCCCTTGTACTAGATTACCTCCTCTCCAAGGTGCTTTATATTTATCAATCCCCAAGAAGAGGGTATTGGAGGGATTCTTTTCATGCTTCAATCTGTAGTGATTGGAAACAGAATGGTCCCTAAATCCAGACATGATGTTGGTGATGTGTTCGTTGACACGAACCTGAAATGCCCTCTTGGTCCTACCCACGTATTGTTTGCCACATGGACATTGAACCAAATACACCACTCCCTCAGAAGCACAGGTAATACATGGTAGAATCTTGTATTCTTTCCCGGTGGCTGTAGATATAAAGGACCTCACACATCTATGTTTATTAGAACTTAGGGCACAGACCCGACATCGCCCACATTTGTAATAGCCTTTTAGCTGGGCGAAAGGGAAAAAAGATTTAGTGAGGGGAGGATCTATAACATTCTTGGATATGAGGTTCCTTAGGGATTGTACCCCCTTGAAGATAACCCGAGGTTTAGGGGGCAGGATATTTTTTAACACAGGGTCATTTAGGGCTAAATGCCAGTGTTTCTTTACCAGATGGGTAATGGTTCTATGCTGGGTAGAATAGGTGGTGACAAAAGGTACTACGTCAGAGAACCTGTTCTCCTCCTTGGGAGTCTTATCACGTAAAAGCTCATTCCTATCCATACCCAAAACCTGATGTAAAGACCCCTGCAATTCCGTACTACAGTACCCCTTATCAAGAAACCTCTCTGTAAGGACTGAAGCTTGTTGTTGGAACACCTGAGTGTCAGAGCAATTACGTCTTAGCCGGAGATATTGACTCTTGGGGACACCCTTCAACCAAGGTTCATGGTGGCAACTTCCTACCGGAATGTAGGAGTTCCGATCGGTATCCTTGAAAAAAGTAGAGGTAATGAACCTATTCTCTTTGGTTTCTATTACCAAGTCTAGGTAGTGAACCCTGGTCTGGCTGGCCTCATACTTCAGTTCTATGCCCCTATTATTATCATTAAGATATTCAATGAAGTTGGTCAAATCGGTATGCCCGCCAGCCCATAGGAGGAGGATGTCGTCTATGTACCTGGCCCAAAGGACCACCTGAGGGGCATCCCTCGGGTAGACGACATCCTCCTCCCATTTGGCCATAAAAAGGTTGGCCAGGCTTGGGGCATATTTAGCCCCCATAGCCACCCCAGTGTTTTGTTTGTAAAAATTGTCCTCAAACCAAAAATAATTGGATGCAGCTGCAAAACTCAGGAGGGACATAATGAAAACAACTTGCTTAGAGGGAAGGCCTGAGTCTCTCCCAAGGTAGAATTGTACGGCTTCAAGTCCTAGGGCATGGGGTATGATGGTGTACAATGAGGTTACATCGATCGTAACCATCCACATATCAGAAGAAGCGGGGAGATCGGTAAGGATGTTGATAATATGTTTGGAATCCCTAACATAAGAGGGAATTTTTTTAACCAGTGGTTGCAAATAGAAATCAATATATCTGCCCACCCGGGAAGTGATTGAATCTATGCCACTAACAATGGGGCGACCCGGGGGGCAGACAGGATCCTTGTGTAACTTTGGGAGATAATATAGTGTTGGGGTACGGGGTGCTTTAGGTATGAGAAAAAGCTTTTCTTTTAGAGACAGAATACCCTCAAACACACCTCTTTCCACTAATTTCTCAAGTTCTCTTTTGTAGAGCAACTTAGGATCGTTAGGGAGAATGGAATAAGTGTTAACGTCGTGGATGACGAGATCGTGGATGACGTTAACACTTATTCCATTCTCCCTAACGATCCTAAGTTGCTCTACAAAAGAGAACTTGAGAAATTAGTGGAAAGAGGTGTGTTTGAGGGTATTCTGTCTCTAAAAGAAAAGCTTTTTCTCATACCTAAAGCACCCCGTACCCCAACACTATATTATCTCCCAAAGTTACACAAGGATCCTGTCTGCCCCCCGGGTCGCCCCATTGTTAGTGGCATAGATTCAATCACTTCCCGGGTGGGCAGATATATTGATTTCTATTTGCAACCACTGGTTAAAAAAATTCCCTCTTATGTTAGGGATTCCAAACATATTATCAACATCCTTACCGATCTCCCCGCTTCTTCTGATATGTGGATGGTTACGATCGATGTAACCTCATTGTACACCATCATACCCCATGCCCTAGGACTTGAAGCCGTACAATTCTACCTTGGGAGAGACTCAGGCCTTCCCTCTAAGCAAGTTGTTTTCATTATGTCCCTCCTGAGTTTTGCAGCTGCATCCAATTATTTTTGGTTTGAGGACAATTTTTACAAACAAAACACTGGGGTGGCTATGGGGGCTAAATATGCCCCAAGCCTGGCCAACCTTTTTATGGCCAAATGGGAGGAGGATGTCGTCTACCCGAGGGATGCCCCTCAGGTGGTCCTTTGGGCCAGGTACATAGACGACATCCTCCTCCTATGGGCTGGCGGGCATACCGATTTGACCAACTTCATTGAATATCTTAATGATAATAATAGGGGCATAGAACTGAAGTATGAGGCCAGCCAGACCAGGGTTCACTACCTAGACTTGGTAATAGAAACCAAAGAGAATAGGTTCATTACCTCTACTTTTTTCAAGGATACCGATCGGAACTCCTACATTCCGGTAGGAAGTTGCCACCATGAACCTTGGTTGAAGGGTGTCCCCAAGAGTCAATATCTCCGGCTAAGACGGAATTGCTCTGACACTCAGGTGTTCCAACAACAAGCTTCAGTCCTTACAGAGAGGTTTCTTGATAAGGGGTACTGTAGTACGGAATTGCAGGGGTCTTTACATCAGGTTTTGGGTATGGATAGGAATGAGCTTTTACGTGATAAGACTCCCAAGGAGGAGAACAGGTTCTCTGACGTAGTACCTTTTGTCACCACCTATTCTACCCAGCATAGAACCATTACCCATCTGGTAAAGAAACACTGGCATTTAGCCCTAAATGACCCTGTGTTAAAAAATATCCTGCCCCCTAAACCTCGGGTTATCTTCAAGGGGGTACAATCCCTAAGGAACCTCATATCCAAGAATGTTATAGATCCTCCCCTCACTAAATCTTTTTTCCCTTTCGCCCAGCTAAAAGGCTATTACAAATGTGGGCGATGTCGGGTCTGTGCCCTAAGTTCTAATAAACATAGATGTGTGAGGTCCTTTATATCTACAGCCACCGGGAAAGAATACAAGATTCTACCATGTATTACCTGTGCTTCTGAGGGAGTGGTGTATTTGGTTCAATGTCCATGTGGCAAACAATACGTGGGTAGGACCAAGAGGGCATTTCAGGTTCGTGTCAACGAACACATCACCAACATCATGTCTGGATTTAGGGACCATTCTGTTTCCAATCACTACAGATTGAAGCATGAAAAGAATCCCTCCAATACCCTCTTCTTGGGGATTGATAAATATAAAGCACCTTGGAGAGGAGGTAATCTAGTACAAGGGATATCCCAGATGGAGATGGGCTGGATTTTTCGTTTGAAAACCTACGCCCCCTTTGGGTTAAATATTGAAACGGATGTGAATGCATTCATTAGTAATGCTTGATACAACCCTTGTGGGAAACATACTTGGGGGGCAATAACCCTTTTGGTATAACTGTTTTCCTTTTTTTGAGTTCTATGAGATCGGTTTCTTTCTCTTTCTGTTCCTGCCCTTTTGAGTCGTCCTCACTGAGTCTATATATGGCCATATGCCTACCAGCAATGTCTGTAAGGGATATTGTTGCCCGATATGTTTATTGTATAGATTTTTGAAATTTATATCATGTAAGTTGTCTTCACTTAGTCTATATATGCTAGTGCATCTATTAGCATTGCCTATAATGGACCTTTGTGAGAAGCACGCCTGAGGGCAGATATATATTTATACCCTATATGGAATTATGATTTAATCAAAATAAATTTTTCCCTTCTAGTCGTCTTCACTCAGTCTATATAAAAAAAATATTTTTTTCGTTTTTTTCGTTTGTTTCGGTTTTTGGGGATTATATTTGATTCCAATTTTCACTTCACAGTCGACTATTGGTCATATAGTTTACTGGCTGACTTAAAATGTTTAGAATATATCACTCTTTCAATATTGTTTTGATTATAGGATACAATTTATGAAGTTACTCTCCACTAATATTATACCACCAATCTATTGGTTAATAAATAGCCTTTTTTTCACTTGTCTTTCTTTTTTCACCCCTTGATCACTACACTGGGTTTTTACCTATTTACACTATTCACCAATTGTTAGTAATGGAGCGTAAGACATTAATATATCACTCCAGCACTTGTACTATGTTTAGTACTCTCTTCCCTATGAGGACATTAGTCCCTAGGGAATACACATAATATACATTTGTTGTTCAAAAAGAATATTTTTTATTAGAATATTTTTTATTAGTATATTTTTCCTTTTTCTCCTTTGTTTTCTCGGTAAGTCTAGGTTTTGCTTACCAGACCTGTCCCGTAGATGACGCTGTGTCCTGGGGGGGGAGGGGAGGTAGAGTTTAGTGCCAGCGCTCTTCCACCTTGCTTATCCCCACATCGCTGCGTCCACATCACATTCAGACAACCAAGTTTAAATAAATCAATAAAACCTTTTGGCCCACCCCAACTACTGGTGGGGTTTGGACCAGTTTAATTTAAATGTTCTTTCTTTTTTCCTCTCTGTTTTCCGTCAAGGAATTTTTTAGTTGCGCCCGTAATGCCTGGGAGATTGCCTTTTCTGCCTATGGTTTTTTACCACAACAAAGATGGCGCGTCTGGACTCAGCGTGCTGCTTCTCACAATGGGCGGCTGGTCCTTTTAAGTGGTGCATCACTGTGTAGCCCTATCCCCATTGATAACGTCCTCTTTGTGACGAAACGCGTCTGGGAGGCGACGCAGTGACGTCACCACGCTGATGAGGAAGGGCTCCTACATGCCGGCCGGCAATACCTGTATTTGGTTTTAATGCTCGTTTACTTCATGTGCTGTGTAAGTACAATTTTACTTTTTATAATAAATTCTCGATACGGAATTATGCTATGTGCGCCTTCTTTTCTTCCGGAGTTTAAGAAGTGTCCCTCTCCTGGTCTACTCGAGTTGATCGTGGGAACCTCAAGGATCTAAAGGCCGTTGACTGGGTTATAGTCAGACGCTAGCATAGATCTGACCTCTGGTAAGCTGCTTATTCATGTGGTGGCGGGTGCACCTTCTGACCTGTGTGCGTTTGGTGACACTTCACAGAGGATCGCTTCCGAGATTCATCATTATTTCAATCATTATGGACGTTATTGGACTTTAGTGTTATATTAATTTTACCATCACTTACACTGGTGTTTTCAACCTTTGTGTGGCGCGGCTTTTTATATCCCATAGGTTACTATAAATGTAAAAAATGTCCGGGTTGTATTATTAACAAAATCAAAAACCGGAAAACCACTAGTTTTGTGTCTAACAGTACTTCACATTTTTTTTTACATCAAAAGCTTCATAGCATGTTCAACTACTCATGTTGTCTATCTTCTAATTTGCCCATGTGGGTTACAATACATTGGACGGACAATCAGACCCTTACATGCGAGACTGAACAAGCATATCTGTAATATCAGAAAGGGATATAAGGAACACTCTGTATCCAGACATAACAGGGAGGTAAATCATAGAGACCCTACGGGGACCTCTTTTGTAGCGATTGATAAACTCAGAGAGGCCAAACTTTGGAGCCACCCAAGGAGGGTGCCTAAAACCACTGGGTTTGAATGTTGACATTGAAATAAATGCATTCATTGATAATTTGTGATTTTTGTACAACAGAACTCGGGTTCAAGATAGGTCTATACGCGGGTTTTGTTTTGTTTTTTTAGACACGGATATTTTTGTATATTTATCTTATGTTTATCAATAAATGTTTTATATAGGGGAATAATAAATTAATTTTGTTCATAGGTATGCATCAAGTATACGTAATCCCCTATATTTGTTAACGTTCAAGAATTAATATTTTTTTTTGCTATTTGGCTTTTTTAGTACAGTACATTTCATTCATTTACCCTCACCTCCAGGGGACTCTGCCATTGTAGGACCCTGTGTACGTGAACCCTGGGACGATATCATGAGGATAGTTATCCATCATACTTAAATACAATATCTGACTATCATCATGTTTTTTTGTATTTTTTCCAAGTATTTATATGTGCCAAGTTTCCACCTATGGGCAACACAAAAACCCGAGATCTGTTTTTCTGACTATGTTATGACTGTAATATTGAACATTTTTATCCATTATAGATTGAAATGCAAACTATCGGTACTATGTTGTTCCTATTCTCCGAGGCCCATTCGTATTTTAACTTTTTAATTATTTTTAACTCTATTATTGTTTATTTTATATTTTACTTCATCAACCTGTAGCAATTTTGATGTGGTGTTTGGTCGGGTATTGGCAAAAATGTGCCGTGATTGGTCCCGCCTGCCGCCCATATCTATATGCTTATTGAGGCTTGACTTATGCTTCCCCATTCATTACAGAATGATAACGAGGCTTGGTCAGTCTTACGTTTGTACAAATAGCGGTGATTTCCATGCGTCGCCTGTGCCCTTTGAAAACGTAATTTCTGACGAAAGTGGCCAGGGCGGTGCTACGCATTGACATCACTGCGCTTCTACGTGACCCGATTGCACGGGCGTTCGTAATTTTTCAGCTTATGCCGGCTTTTTTACATTTTTAATCCTACTTTGTGTCTGTAATGCTGTGTCTGAGCCTTACAAATAAATCACCTATTTTTTAAGGTAATACACATTGTTGCCTTCATTTTTTATTTTATCCATGGTCCACGGACCTACTCATACTGGAGGAAGAGATCTTGTTTCTGTGGCTGGGGAGAGGAGACCCTGAGCGATCGGACGATCCTATTCTCCTGACAACCGTTGCAGAGCTTGACATACAAGGTCCCATCCATCTGGTAAGAGTACCCTATTATTTTGTGTCACACCGGAGAAAGTCTTAGTGTGGTGTTTGTGGTGCACGACAGTCTTGCTTCCTATCCTCTCACTTACCTGCCTTTGTGTGGATTTTGGACTTTTTTCCTGCAAACAAGAATTCCTTTATTTATTCACTTGGACAAAAGTGTCATGTTCCTTTGTCCCTATTGGACACTGACTTACAATTAATTTTGCTATTCATTTATGTTTTTAAGCACTAGTTTGATGCACGTATTACTGCTGATATTTTTTAGTAATTCAATCACTATGTCTGAGTGATTTGTCACAGGGGTCAAATTACTGTATATTTATATTTTTCATTTCTGAAAGATATTCTATGTTTATTCACATATGGTTATATATTGGTGTTTCAATTCAGTAATACCTATTATTTAGCCATCCTTATTTCAATTTATTTAGCGCAACTATATATTGTTTTTTTCCATTGTTATTACATGATTATCACATGTTGTTTGTGTTGCAGCTTTTCTTCACATTATTTAGATTACATCATGTATTCTTACTATTAGTGCAGGATTACCCCTTTGTTTTCTAGTAATTAGTTCATTAGTAATATCAATTGACTTTCAGCACAGGTTCAGCCTGCCCGCTTCCTGTTGTGACTCCCACAGTTACCATCTTCGGGACCCCTAAACCACGCTCCTAATTACATCTCTAGTTGAGCTTTAGGGATGTTCATCACAGCAGGTATACAAGAGCCATTATACCGCATTTTCCTTTTTCCCCCTGGATATCGGTGGTTACCTTGTTGTAGGTTTGGCAAAGTTACTCTGGGGACCGAAGATCTGATGTTAACTAACCCCTTCCATCTTTGACTCCGTAGCGAAATCGGTGTTGCTTTTATTAATTATCTTTTACTAATTATACCACAACTATTACCATTATTATTATTGTGTGCATTTAAAGTCTTTATTGCCATGTGCTACACCAATGTTATTTTACCCTTTAAAAGACTATAACGTTTTATGCCATCTCCATTGAGGGCTGCTTTTGTGTTTTTGTACACACAGCCTGGTGCCTGACAAAGAACAGTGATGTTCGTAACTGTGCAGTAGCAACATATTTATATATTTCTTAAATAAATGGATTTCAGCATTTGTCCCGTCTTTTGTCTTCATCTAAATATCAGTGGACAAACTGGGAGCTCACCCTGACACTGCTCTAAAAACAAATAAATTAAAAAAGGAAGTAACCCACCTGTTGTTTTATATTGTTATACTCTACCTTTGAGCAAGTTACTTACAGTATGGAAGCAAGTGGATCAACATTTCCGTTTACCCAGGAGGAAGCCTCACAGATCATGTCCCAAATATCAGGATCAAGGAACTTTCTTTTTGGTAACACGCCCACTCATAATACCCACACCTGGGAAAAACTATTGAAGAAACACACCTCTTTGGAGTTGCATGGACTGACATTAGCAGAATACCATTGGGTACAAAGGAGTCTGCGGTGAGATTGTCTTTTCAATGACAATGATGATTATAAAAAACACCTGCATGCAGATTCTTAATAAATGCTCTTTTGACCTCATGACCGTTACTATTTATTACATTTGCAAGGAGCTTGCTGCGCTGTCAGAACAATTTTACAAATAAATATGTGAAAAGTGTGGCATGCATTTGTAGTCAGCCCACTTTACTCTGATATCCCTAACTAAAATCTATTGAAACCAATTGCCTTCAGAAGTCAAGAAAGGTTAGGGATACAGTTGTGGTGAAGTTTAAAGCAGGGTTAGGTTATAAAAAAAAATATCCCAAGCTTTGAACATCTCATGGAGCACTGTTCAATCCATCATCTGAAAAATGGAAAGAAAGTGGCACAACTGCAAACCTACCAAGTAATACGACCTAAGCTGACAGGCCAAGAAAGGAGAGAGTTAATCCAAGAAGCAGCCAAGAGGCACATGGTAACGCTGGAGGAGCTGCAGAGATCCACAACTCAGGTGGGAGAATCTGTTCACAGGACAACTATTAGTAGTGCACTCCACAAATCCGGAAGCCTTAATGGAAGAATGGCAAGATCAAAGCCATTTTTTCAAAGAAAGCCATAAGAAGTCCCATTTGCAGTTTGCGAGAAGCCATGTGGGGGACAAAGCAAACATGGAAGAAGGTGCTTTGGTCAGATGAGACCAAAATTTTCCTTTTTGGCCTAAAAGCAAATCACTGTGTGGCTGAAAACGATCACTGCCCATCACCCTGAACACACCATCCCCATCGTGAAAAATGGTGGTGGCAGCATCATGTTGTGGTGATGCTTTTCTTCAGCAGAGACAGGGAAGCTGGACAGAGTTAATGTGAAGATGGATGGAGCCAAATATACAGGGCAGTCTTAGAAGAAAACCTGTTCGAGTCTGCAAAAGACTTGAGACTGGGGCAGGACAACGACCCTAAACATGCAGCCAGGGCTATTTAAGAATGATTTAGATCAAAGCATATTCATGTGTTAGAATGGCCCACTCAAAGTCCAGACCCAAATACAATTGAGAATCTGTGGTACTACAATATTGACTCAGTGGGGCTGAATACATATGCACACCACACTTTTCACAAATGTATTTGTAAAAAAAATAAAATGTAAAAACGTTTATAATTTTACTTCCACTTCACAATTATGTGCAACTTTGTTGGTTTATCACATATAATCCCAATAAAATACATGTACGTTCTTGATTAGAACATGACAATTTGCGGACAATTTCAAGGGTTATGAATACTTTTTCAAGGCACTGTACTGTCACCAGCACAGTACAGTGGTATCATATAACTGGTGTGGCAGTGATCAGAGACACGTTAAAATATATAATATAATATACATATATATATATATATATATATATATATATATATATATATATATTTTAATGTTACTATTTTTTTTTTAACATAGTGTCATCAGAGTAGTTCAGGGCTTTAGGGACACCATAGGAACATAGTACTACTTCAGGGGGGGGGGGGGGGTATGCCACTTCCGGGAAAGATCATCTCTCTGCGATCTACAACATTTCTGCTACTAAATATTAGGGAAATTTGGAACATTGCAATATTCTCGCTTGACAGAAGTTGACTTCTATCAAAAGGGACTGTTCATTAAAATTGTAATATGATCGGGGATCCATCTACTCAAGTGCGGAGCTGATCATTGTATTCTGACAGCGGAGGAGTCCCCCCACCCACAAAGCTTGTTTTTTTTTCCCAATTAATCCTCTGGCCGATAAAAAAAAAAAAAAAAACAATACATCTATGGTCATCCCAGCACATAATATAGTAGGGCAATTGGAAGTTTCCTGTGATGCATGAACCCTAAACTAATAAGAAAAGAGTGAAGGGAAAAAACAACTCAACTTCCTATAGACAATATTTCATCAGAAATACCTAGGACTTTTGGTAATATGATACCTGGTGAAGGGAGGATCACAGCTCAGAACAGCAGATCTACTTGGGCAACAATGGAGTCTGAAGCCTCGTTTGCCAGGAGAAAGGACTAAGAACAGACATTTTCAGGATTTTGGAGAAGCAAGAGAGAGTCTGGAAGATCCTGTATCCTGGAAGAAGACTCCATAATAAAGCCTAAAAATTTTAAATTTACCTGGGAATGATGCTAAATTTATAACTCAAGTCAATTCATTTTCTTTAGTGTATTTCTCTTGCATAATTCATGCTAATTTGCTGGGAAATATAGATAGCATGTTTTTCTGCAGTTGTATGTACAACAGCCTGTCTAGTAAAACAAATATTCATACACTATGGACGTTTTTTTTATGCTTCCTTGCATATACTGCAAAGTAACCTAAATGCAAAGCAAAACGTGCACATATGTTTTTTACCATCATCTGCATTTTTAGTGCAGAAAACAGTGATATATTCAAGGATTTTATGTTACTAGCTAACTAAAGCAACTGTATTTATATATATATATATAAAAGGGGCTGCTTTTATAGCTCTTACTAACCGGTTCTATAGACCTGACTGTGCTAGATTATGTAATAAAATCTATTATCAGAAAATTGCTTTTTGGATTGAAATTCTGACATGTTTTTTTATTTCTCCATCTGCAATTACCTATTACAGGAGCTATTTCTATTTTGTAAGGGAAGATGTTACATAGTTACATAGTCAGGTTGAAAAGACACAAGTCCATCTAGTGCAACCAAAACAAACAAACAATACAATGCCATAAAATTAGGTATTTAAACACCCACATGAGGACATCAAGTGTGTTCTACGACCAGATTTAGTCAATGGCATTTTGAACAGAAAAACTACAACGTTACCCAGGCATAATTTGGTTATAGGTGGAAGCTGCAGGCCTGATTCAGCCCATGGTTACTAACTGTATAATACTTCATTACACCAAGATCAAATTCTCCCTGACAATATTTTTAATTCAGTTCCTGTCTACCTGGGAGTTTTGGGTGTTGTCACTCCTTTTTTGTATCATAGCACTTTCTGATGCATTCTCCAAAATACAGTAAAACCTTGGTTTGCAAGCACAATTCGTTCCAGAAACATGCTTGTAATCCAAAGCACTTGTATATCAAAGCAGTTTTTTTACAGAGTATAAAAGAGAAGAGAGGCACCTCTTAGTGTAGCAATAAGTTGCTAAATGTTGTACCTTCATTAAATGTAACCATATTGAGGCTCCTTTCTTCTTTTTTTATACAGAGTTGTGACATGACACGACTCTTATATCAAGACATTGCTTGTATATCAAGGCAAAATGTATTAAAACATTTTGCTTGTTTTGCAAAACGCTCTCAAACCAAGGTTTTACTGGGTATACAAAAAAACTAAAATGGGCAATGCAGATGTACAGACCCATGAATTAAAAAAAATGCAGAGATCTTACCAATAGAGTCCCCAAAAACAATGTGGCTCAGTGCCCAGCACATACCAAAAACTAAAATATGTTTTGGGTGAATTGGCCTTCTACTAGTGAAAAAATAGGTTCTTTCCCCTGACTTCCCTACGGGACAGTTCACACCATGGCCGCTGAAATTACACTGCACAGATCTGCATCTGAATTGCACGGGAAGTGCATTCCTGTGTGATTTACGTGCAGGCCTTTGTGATACAATTTCCGCCCATTCATTTAGATTAGGCTAAATCTCACCACACTAAATGTGCACTACTTTTTAAAACGCACTGCAACCGGATCACATGGTACAAAGTACCAAGCGATCCGTTGCCAGCAAACGCACTGTGTTTGCGACCTGTGTTTTGGGTGTCAAGTTTGTATTGACACCTGCTGCAGATTGCAAATGGAGTGTGTTTTGCATGTGGTGTGAATTGTACAGGATCGCGCTGTGTGGGCAATGTGTGAACCTGCCCTAAAACTCCTTACTTCCAAAATTGGTGATTTTTGAGTTTGAACACTCTCAACCAACTATATAATGGAGACACAAATGCTTTGAGAATTTACACAGAACATACCTCATTCCCAATAAATATTTTTATAAATACTGTATCAATGTGTCAGAGTCTTGTTTGCTTTAAGATGACCTATGCAAACTTATCACAAGGAATGTTTTTCTCTAGCTCACTGGAGCACTGAAACACACTAAAGGAATAGTGTAACTCTACTGTATCCTTACTAAACCTTTGACCAGAAAAGTCTGTTACAATGAAACTCTGGGAAACAGATCTATCTCAAACATTTCCAGGAATGCAATGGCAGCAAGCAACAAAATGGCCTCTTCGATACTCTTTGGGCCAGATTCAGGTAGATGGGCGCTTCTTTACTGTGGAGTAACGTTTCTCATTTACGTTACTCCGGCGAAACTTTAGCAGCAAGTACTGTTATTCACATAGCACTTGCTCCTAAAGTTGCGGCGGCGTATCGAAAATGAGCCGGTGGAATTCAAATTGGGCGGGTAGGGGGCGTGTATTATTATAACTAGGCGCGATCCCGCGGCGAACGTACTGCGCATGCGTCGACTGTCAATGCATCCCAGTGCGCATGCTCCAAATTCTGTCAGTGAACGTCAATGACGTCAAATCCCCATTCATGGACGTTTTACGCAGGCCACGCAAATTTTTATTTTTTCGACGCGATGACGACGGCTATACTTAACATAGGATACTCCACTAGGGGGCTGCTTTATCTTTACGCCGCATATCGCTTACGGAAACGTCGGAAAGTCACTGCGTCGCGCTCGAATACGATCGTGAATTGCCGATTCCCGCTGATTAACATATTTTTGGCGTTAATCAGCGGGAACACCCCCAGCGCCATTTTTTAATTTGCAGTTGCGATGCGACGGCGAAATTCCATTACACCGCTCGTATCGGAACTCCAACCCGGCGTTTCTTGTTTTCTGACTAAAGAAAACAGAAACGCCGGCTCAAAGTGAGAGTTAGGCTGGAGTATCACTGATACTCCAGCCTAACTCTACCTGAATCTGGCCATAAATGTGTAACACACTGGGAATCCTCTATCAAGTTATCTCACAAATCAACACTCAACAGACCTAGCACTTGCACTGATACACCTGGGCACTGACCAATGGCCATACAACTTAAGAGATTTCCCAATTCAGGCCCTCATAGCGGCAACAAAAACTGTAGCCGGGGCCTGGAAGCAAAGGTGTCCTCCGGATAAAACACTCTTTATATTTTAACTCAATGAACAAACCCAATTCAAACTCACATTTGATGTTTAAAATAGTATATAGGGAAGCCCTTTGAAAAAGATGAACAATTGGCCTAAACACACACAAATGCACAGCTATTGTGTAAATATTTTAATGTTATAATCACTGAATGATGTGCATCTAAATTGCATCTCATATTGGGACTCCTACATATCCTTACTAACTGAGACAGACACTAATCAAAACTAGACTCTCTCCCCTGTTTTTGAGGTCTTTCTTTTTGTTTGCCTATATTTTCCTTTCTATATACTGCACATACATTTGCTACTATCAAACCAATATCTGACTAAAGAAATATTGTATTATCACTTTTGTGAGCGTTTGTAACTCTTTTGAAGTGCCTTTTTCTTGTCACATGAATTGAACATTTCTGAGGTTTGTGTAAAAAGAATAAAAATGCAAGTTAAAAAAACAACAACTTCTGTTCCAATTGAAAGATTCAAAATGCAGATCAGAGCCAGTCCACACCTTGTGCTGCTGACCTCCACAGATATCACATCAAACATTGGCAGGGTCTGCCAAGAGCAGTTGGCATCACAACTGTTGGTGTTGGTACTCCTAACAATATCAGCTTGTGGCCAATCCCTGGAGGCACAACAGCTGTCACCATACTCCTACTATAAAGAAAATGTAAGGACATCCTGGCTGAAGAGTATTTTAATCTACTTGCGGCTAGTAATTTAGTTAATGTACAGTAATCTGCATAGTCCTAATAGCTATGTCATATTCAGAAGAAATTTAAGCTGTAATACCTTGTATGCCACGCTGTTAGATGAATCCACAATAATAAATAAGGGCTTCCTGGTAAAGGGGTATAGATCTCCAGGATGAAGGCTGTAAAAAAAAACAAAAAAACAATTTAGTCAAATTGACAGGTTAAACATCATAATAACAGTTATATTTTTGTCAGGTATATTGGCACAATGATAAATAACACAGTTCCAGCTTCGGGGGAACAATGTCAAATCTTCAGGCATCTCATTCCAGATCATAGCAACTGCAAACCTTTCACTAGATCAGGACAAGAGCATCTAATATTTATGAGCACCTTATGGCTAGCTTATACAGTAAACTGGTGAAGGAAACTATAGACTATCAATTGTTTTTTTGTGAGTGAAATTCCATAAAAAGAGCAGTATCCTCATCACTGACTAAGCCAACAATGTATGTAGATGAAGTTGGACATGTTAACGGTATACAAACTTTTAGCACCAAAGGGCACTGTGAGAACCGATGGGCACTGTGAGTACTAGAATGTGGTGAGTATAGAAAGGCACTGTGAGCATTGAAGAGGTGCTGTGAGTACTGAGTAGGCACTGAGTGTAAAGCAGGCACCATGAGTGCTGAGGGGGTCACTGTGAGAGAGACAAGGGTCATCATGAGTACCAAAGGATGCTATTAGAGTGACATTCTCAAACATTTGAAAATAAATAGATTTTTATTTAAGTAACATTTTTGCACTAATAATACAAAATTAATATCCCCATTACATTAGTGGGTAACATGTCCTGCAGCAATAGTGTACACCTTGCTCCATGTATAAGTTCCTTGAACACCCATTGAAGGCAAATACTGCTGTGCTAGATGTGAGCAAGCTCTTCGTAAGCCCAGATTGCTAGATCTAGAGAATTGTGACAATGAAGTCAATATTGCATACATATAAATGATAAATAATACACATGGAATGGTGATTAGTGCATTAAAACAAAAAAGTCCAACATGAACTTCATAATAAATGAAAACCATAAAGTTCAAAAAAAGAGGTGTTCTTGAATTCCAGTGACAGAAAAAAAACTTGATATTCAGACGTGAAGAAAAATCCCACCACCAATGAAGATGCAGGCTTACCAGAAGGAGTGGACTCTAAGAAAATTAAATTTCAAGAGTCAATCAGGCTTAGTAAGTGCTCTGATCCTGATGCAGGATGTCTTCAAAAGAGGGGATCAACAGATGGCTATGATGCAGAATCCAGTGGCCACGACACTAGCTGTAAATCTCTCGTTCACGGAATACAGAGATGGTTGTCCGTGTCAAAGATGACATGTATATATGGAAAGGAGAAGAGGGGACGCCATAGTGTAACACCGTAAAATCAATATGAAAATTTATTAAAATTGCACTTACATGTTAAATGAAAATGCAGCGCATATCGAATGGAATGGTGGCAACGATGGAGTCATCCCTGACGGGTTTCGTGTCATTACACGTTGTCAAAAGGGTATCCCTCACATGTAGCCAGCACAGATATTTATAGTAAAAGCCCCAAAAGGAAAATTAGACTCACCGTCTGCAAGAGATCGCCCAGCCCATGCATTTCCGGGTCTAAGGGAAAATGGCGTCCAAGCGTGCGCTCCACGCCTCATTCTGAAGTGATAATACCATATTGTGAAACGTCAACACGGAAGTGCTTTAAAAAGGACACTTCCGGAGTACAATCGAATGAAAACAGAGCGTGCGCTACATGCCTCGTTTTCGACGCAAGATCGGATCATACGCCTCGTTTGGACGCATGAAGTGGGGGCGCAATTCATGTAAATTAATCACGACCCCACGTAATTGACATTTTTTTTGGACGGTGCATGCGCCGTCCGTGGACGTTCCCCCTGCGCATGCACGAAATCACGTCGCTTTTTTCTCAATGTAAACGACGTGACCGTAACCAACGTCGAGCCCCATTCCCGAACGATTTACGCAAACGACGTAACCGACGTTCGATTTGACGCGGTCCTGACATCCATACTTAACATTGGCTGCGCCTGCTATAGCAGGGGTAACCTTACACCGCTATAACGATAACGCAAATGACATAAACTCTGACGCGCCGTCGCAAGTACGCTCGTGAATCTGCATAAGTAGCTCATTTGCATATTTTACGCGAGAAACAACGTAAACGCCACCTAGCGGCTGGCGGAAGATTACATTTAAGATCCGGTGGTGTAAGACTATTACACCAGTTGGATCTTAGCGTAAATCCGGCGTATCATGTTTTCTGAATAGAAAACAATGATACGCCCGCGGGAAATTCAAATTACACTGGTGTATCTGTAGATACACCGGCATAATTCCTTTCTGAATCTGGCCCATAATCTCTAGCTTTAGCTGTCAGAACAAAATTGACTGCTACCAAACATTGTAGCAGAAGAAAAAAAAAAGAAAACAGATGAAAGAATAGAAAGAAGAAAAGAGAGAGGTGAGCGTTGCCAGCTGCAGATTTTTTAATCGTTTGCGGAAGTCGTCGGGCTTCCAGGGATGAGGGATATTCATACATGTCTAGCCCAGGGCTCCCATATTGCTTCAAATAGTCTAGAGGTGTTCAGTATCGTACTGACCATTTTTTCTTGGTTCATGATCCAAGATATTTTCCTCTTGGCTGCTGAAATAGAGACTAGCGGTTGTTTCCAAGCACCAGCCAAGGTAATCTTTGCTCCCATGAAGGTTATACGTTTTTGGGTATGTTTAGGGGCTTGGAGTATGTGGGCCCCAAGCAGTGCTATTTGGGGGGATTTCGCTACAGGGATGCCTGATACCCTCCTAATGAGGTTGAAGATTTTGTTCCAGAATCCTCTGATTCTTGGGCAATCCCACCAAATATGAAGCATTGGCATTCTCGAAAACATAAAGGAGAGGTGGTGGGGAACATCGCTGCCAGTCTGCTGGGAACCAGGTACCATCTCATTAAAACTTTCAGGTTAGCTTCTATCAGAGAAATAATAATTCCTTTAAAAGCTCTCGTTCCTACCTTATGCCACTCCTCCAGGTCCCAGGTCTCCTGTAGATCTCTCTCCCACGCCTCCATGTAAGAAAATTTGGATGCAGGTTCTGATAGTGACGTGTATACTATGGATATGCCCCCCTTTTGGCCACACCATCGCTCACAGCGAGTGAAGTCTGTGGGGTTGGGCTTATTTTTCCAAATTGATGATACAAACTGAAAAATTTGGGAGTACCGGACCTTCTCTGAGTCCGGCAATTCCAACTCCTCCACACAGTGCTTCAACGATAGTGGGCCAGAACCCGAGAGGAAGTGCCCAATTCTGTAAATCCCCTTGTCTAAACACCATTGAAATGCTTTGACGTCCATGCCCGGACCGAACTGGGGATTGTGGAAAATGTGTGCTAGGGGTCGAGTGTCAGATATTAAGGAAGGAAGATGCCTCAAATCATCCCAAAGTTTGAAAGATTGGGACCGTGTAGGCGACATTATAGCGGGTCTGGATTGTCGGGGACACCTTAGTAAGTTGTCCAGCTAATGATCAGGGACTGCTTGTCTCTCCATATCAATCCAATCGGGTTTCTCGTACTTTGAGTAGACTATCAATAATTGGGCTAGCCTAGCTGATTGATAGTACCTAAACAGGTGAGGGAGACCTAATACCCCTCGTGTCTTGGGACTGTATACAACATTTTGAGCTAATCTGTAGTCCCCGCCCCATATGAACTTAATAATTTTCCCTGGAAAGACTTGAGTTGATCTCTCTTAATTGCTATCGGAAGGGACCAAAACAAGTAAAGCAACCTAGGTAGGAGCGTCATTTTGATTGAGTTAATCTTACCCAGCCAGGATATTTTATGATGTGACCACGTCTGGAGGTCAACCGCAAGTTTGTGATACATGGGAGGGAAGTTTGCCTGGTAAAGGTGTTCGAATTTGGGAGTTGGGTTTATTCCTAGATATCGTATAGAGGAATCTGCCCATTTGAATTTGAAAGAGGGTTTTAACTGATGAACTACTTCAGGTTGTATGGAAATGTTTAGTGCCTGGGATTTGTTCATATTAACCCTGCAGCCCTGATATATTGCCAAAGGATTCGAGCAGCCTGCAGAGGTTAGGGAGAGAGGTTATTGGGGAGGTGACAAAAAGAAGGAGAAGAAGTCCGCAAATAGTGTGCACTTGTGAACTTGTTGTCCGCAGTGCACCCCCCTTTTATATTTTGATCAACTCTGATAGCAATAGCCAGTGTCTCAATCGCTATAGTGAAGATTAATGGGGATAGGGGGCAGCCCTGTCCAGTGCCTCTGGCAATCCTAAATGGATCAGAATAGTAACCCTGTAATTTGACCCTTGCTTTTGGGTCAGAGAATAGGGACTGCAATAGTCCCATAATGTTCTCCCTGAACCCCCAACACTTCGGAACCATGAATAGATATGGCCATGATTAAGGGCCTTCTGAAAGTCCAAGGAAAGGAGAAGGCCCTCCTGGGAGGGGCCTCCATCCCATCCTTTAATTTTTTGATCAGTTTTTCCTTAATAGAGATTGGAGCTTCCATAAGATCGACATGGTTCTCATGAAGGCTAGGAATTGGCAGTTGATCTATTAAGGAGCCAATATCAGACACCTCGGCCGTATTGGCTGTCTGATATAAAGTAGAGTAGAAAGTCTGAAATGTTTGTAATATGCATTTAGGATTACCTAGTTGAGATCCGCGCTATAGCCGAATGACAGCTTCAGCACAGATCTAAATATCCAACAAGCCGTCAATTGACGGCCTGTCACTAGCACGTTCCCTGCGCGTGCTCCAGAGCGCGCCGCGGGGAAATTCCGTGTTGGCTGTGTCCCTTGGACACAGCCAATCACAGATCGCTGCGAACGGTCAATCAGAGTGGCCTTTTGCGATGCGATCTGTGCGGCCAATAAGAGCTGATCTCATATGTAAGCTGGTAAGATGGCTCAGCGGGCTAATGCTCCGTTGCAGCAATCTGTGATCACCTGAGCCCTCAGGGTCGCAGGTTCGATCCCGGCGGGGTCCACTCAGCCTTCAAACCTTACGAGGTCGGAAAAATGAGTACCATTGATTTGCGTAATAGTGACTATGTTACTATATAAGCGCCTTGAGACCCGATGAGCTACAGCTTCGGCTGTGGCTTCAGAAGCTTGCCTGGCAAGTTAGGGTAAGACAGCGCTATATAAGACTTGTATTATTATTATTATCTCTCATTGCCGTTTTACACAGAGACAGCGTCCTGTCTCTGGAGAGGAGACCGATACGGTGTCCCTTGTACATAGGGACACATATCGGTCACCTCCCCCAGTCACCCCCCCTCCCCCAAACCTAAGATACACATTTAACCCCCTAGTGTTAACCCCTTCAATGCCAGTCACATTTATACAGTAATTAGTGCATATTTATAGCAGTGATCGCTGTATAAATGTGAATGGCGCCAAAAATGTGTCAAAAGTGTCCGATGTGTCCGCCATAACATCGCAGTCCCAATAAAAATCGCAGATCGCCGCCATTTCTAGTAAAAAAATAAATAATAATAATTTTGTCCCCTATTTTGTAGGCGCTATAACTTTAGTGCAAACCAGTCGCTTATTGCGATTTTTTTTTTTTTTTTTATACCAAAAATATGTAGAAGAATATGTATCGGCCTAAACTGAGAAAAAAAAAATGTTTTTTTTTTTTTTTTATTATTGGGATATTTATTATTAGCAACAAGTAAAACATATTGTATTTTTTTTTCAAAAATTGTCGCTCTTTTTTGTTTATAGCGAAAAAAAATAAAACCGCACAGGCGATCAAATACCACTAAAAGAAAGCTCTACTTGTGGGGAAAAAAGGACGTCAATTTTGTTTGGGAGCCACATCGCACGCGCAATTGTCAGTTAAAGCGACGCAGTGCCGGAAGCTGAAATTTCACCTGGGCAGGAGGGGGGTATATGTTCCCAGTAAGGAAGTGGTTAAGGGTTGTGGTCCCGTCTCGGGTTTTTATTTTTGGGAGTGCAAATGTGCGGAATCTCGTCGAGAGCTTAGTGGCCAACATTGTGCCCATTTTATCCTTATGCTGATAAAATCTTGCACCACTCCAGCCCATGGATTTCTCAGCCTTTACTGTGAGAGCTAAGTTTAATGCCAATCGAGCAGCATCTAGCTGAGAAGTATGGACCTTTGTCTGATCTTTTTTATGCTTTTTACATGTAGCGGGGGCATTTTTGCCTCTAAATATTTTGCTAATATTGTGTAATGCTATTTCATGAATAATTCTATAAATTGGTATTTGGCACCATCTAGTGGCCAAAATGTGAAATGGACTTCAGTTATGGTTTTGTTGTTTTTCAAGAACATGATGAGGGATTATGCGAATAGCCTACCCATGAACACTCAGGGCAGAAGTGCATGCTGGGAAGGAGATAAAAAGCCTTGTGGTGGCCATTTTAGGTCTCTTGTTCCTAAGGCAGATGGTCTGCCAGGAGAGCTCTGTATGTGATCCATAAAGCATGGGCCTACATTGTGAGGAGCAGAATAGCAGCCTTTGATTCTGCTTTATACCACAGCTTTCTGGAGCAGCAGTGTGGTTGATCCAGTGGCCCCTTGGAGGAGGTAACAAAGAGCTCCTGGTCGTCTGTGAATGAGAGCAGCGTGACAGACTAGCGACCTTTGAGGAGGTAACCGAGAGCTCCTGGTCGTTTTTGCAACAGACTGAGATCCTGTGGAACGGAGGCATCCATCTGTCTGGACATCGTGTGGTGAGAGGGCTGGGTGCCCATCACTTTATACTGCCTTTCACATGCCTAGACTGACTGCATAGTGTTGCTGGGACCGGTAGTTCCACAGAACAGTTCAATCCAATAGACATCTGTGTGTAAGCCTCAAGCCTGATTTGATAGTTTGGTGACTGCCACTGGAAGTATGTTTCTAGGAAGGAGTGCGCAAATACTTTTTACAATTTAAGCTGCTGTTTTGTTCTGTTTTACATTGTTTTACTGATCGCAGAACCCTTTGGATTACAATCTTTGTTTCACCATAGCTAGCAGAACAAAGAAGACCAGAGACAGTGCTGTGTTCTTGCCGCAAGGCCTTGCAGTGTTGTTACCACTTACTTAAGACTGTAGGGGGAATGTTCAGTTAATATTGTGTTATATAATTCTTGCTAAATACAGTGTGCCGCACAGTGGGTTTCATAGTGTCTACATGGTGTGCTGAAGTGGGAAGGTGCCCAGTGCTGAGGTTGTTGCCTGAGCACTAGTCCCACTTGGAAACACCCCTGCTGAAGCAATACAGGTGGCTCTCAGGCGATTGCCACTTATAGCCTCTTGTCTCATTACTGTATACCAATGGTGATTCCATGTTTAACTATAAAACCTGTTCTAGTAAAGTTACCTTTTTGCTCTAACACAATCTGTTGTGAGACTTGTTTATTCTCTAAGCAGGTGTGCCAGTGTATGCCCGGGTGACAACACAGGTAAAGTGAATATAATCTGTGTCTATTTACCTTTCTTTTATTATTGACCTTCACACCAGCATTTGCACAACAGCTGTGTCAAGGCCCAATCAATTACCAGCGAGTATTTTTCCAGCTTCTCTACTTCCGAGGCTTTTTCTTTTTTAAGTTTGGAGTTTGAGTCTGAATTAGCGTTCCCCAGAGTTATTATCCCAGATTAGCATATTACATGTTAATAGACCAAAAACAGGGGAATGGTGAGGTGGGATCTGGAAAGAAATGTGATAATGGCAAAAACCTATTTCCAACCCTCTGAATGCATTTAATAGCTGAGAGTAAAAAAAAAAAAAAGGGGGAAAATATATATTATTCCAAATTAATACTTTGCAGAAGGGGAGCCCTTATCTGAGGATTTTTTTTTCAGTCTGTACAACAACAGTTAGTGGAGAAGGTGGGAGAAGTCCCCAAGGATTGATGTGAGTTCTGGACTATAGCCTCTCATGTCAGTCTCATGGAAGTAAGAGTGCTGGCTGTCTTTCCCTAACCTCATTAAATTGGCGTAGCAAGAGGGTGCTGTTAAGCCATTAAAAAAAATAGGGATAAAAAAAAAAGGAAAATAAGTGGAGGTGTAATTTAAAGTCTCAAGGACCTCCAGCAGCAGAGAGGAGATCCAATTGGGAGTCACCCTATAGGATATCATCCTGGGTAAAGAAAATGGAGAGTTAGTAGCTGTTCTGAGGTCAGGTAGTTACTGGATCCTTAGTGCGTCTACTTTTATTTATCTTCCATGTGGGAGAGATCGGACTAGTAGGAGTGGGACGTTTGGATGAACCTGCTTGTAGGTTAGAGGTATCCATTGCTGGGTCTTGTGTTACGAACTTCAGGGCAAGGAGGATTTTTTCTCCCTCAGAGAGCGTAGTGAATGAATAGGTTTTTCCTTTGAGGGAAAACTTTAAAGCAAAAGGAAATGCCCACCAGTATTTGATTTCCTTCTGTGCTAGAACTGTCAGCAGCGGCTTAAGGTTTCTGCCTATTTGTATAGTCAAGGGGGAGATATCCGCAAATATTTGAATGTCATGCCCCTGGAAGGAGATGCGAGATTGTTGGCATGACCATCTTACCTGAGGGGACCCAGGGATCTATGTGCTCTGTCCAGCTCTAATTTGTGTGGGGCTATGGAGGGCATCAGGACTTTAATAAGTTCCTGCACAGCCTTGGGGATGTCCGGGATGGTCTCTGGGAGACTCCTGATCCTGAAATTGTCCCTTCTCGAACGGTTTTCAAGGTCATCGATCCTATTCAGGGCTGCATCTAGTTGTTATTGTATAACATGGATATGATCGGTATTTTGGTTGGCCCTGGATACAGTAATGTCCAGCTCGTGTTTAATCACTTCCATTCTGGAGCCTAGGTTCTAGAAGTCAGCGCGGATGTCATTTGTAATTCTATTTGCTGTATGAGCAAGTCCTCTCTCAAGTAATTCTGACAGTTTCAGAAAAAGTTCTTCTGCATTCAATGGTATACCAGGGGCTGGGCTTCCTGAGGTGATAATGGTGACTGGGTGAGCAGGTGTTGATCCCAGGGTGGAGAGAGTATAGTGAGATAATGTACTCTCTAAAAGAGATTCTGTAGAGGCAGGTGAAAGTGCCATGAGATGAGGGGTGTTGGGGAGTAGCCTGAGGGGTGAAGGCTAGTGTGAATGAATGAATGAATAAAAACTTATATAGCGCAGCACATGCAAACTAAATCGCCTCTGGGCGCTTGTTGTTCCTGTCTGGACTAGATGTCAGAAGAAGCTCCACTCAGAACTCTTCAAAGCCACGTTAAGGGAAAAAATAAAAACCATTCAGCCGCATCAAACGGCTGAAGAAACACTGGATGCCATAAACACAACCCTATTACAGTCAGCTGACTTAATAGCGCCAAAACGAAAAACCCACATCCGAAAAAAAAAACTCCAGCTGGTTCAACAACCAACTGGCATTATTGAAGCAAGAACGCAGAAGGGCAGAAGCCGCCTGGAAAATTATTTACAACACCTGTAGTAACTAGCCACAACCAGGTGAGTTCACGCTGGAACCCATCTCTATCCATGCCACTAAAAATATCATCGGTACTTTGCGTAACGGCACTGCGCCGAATGATATTATCCCCACCAAACTGCTGAAGGAATGCGCCGACATCCTGGCACCTCCTATCACGCAGCTTATTAACCAACCTTTCAGGGAGGGCATAGTGCCCTCCCAGTTGAAGGAGGGCATAATCCAACCCATCTTGAAGAAACCCACCCTGGACCCCAAGGACCCACTCCACCGCCGTCCCATAACAGGCCTAAATGTACTCTCAAAACTAATGGAGAAAGTAGTGGTACAACAGCTGCAACAGCATCTAGATACCAACAACCTACTTGATCCATTTCAATCGGGATTCCGGCCCGGACACGAACAGAAACTGCATTGCTTAAGATATGGGACGATGCTCTCGAGGCCGCAGACGAAGGAGAATCTTGTCTTCTGGTTCTGTTGGACCTAAGTGCAGCCTTTGACACTGTAGACCACAAGCTTTTATTGACTCGGCAAATGGTGAAGTTGGGACCTTTCACTTCTGAGAAACGCACATTACCGTGCGGAGTCCCTAAAGGATCCCCCTTGTCGCTGGTGTTATTCAACATCTATCTTCGTCCTCTTTTTGAAATCATCAGCAGCCAAAAACTGCTCTATCACTCATATGCAGACGACACGCAACTGTATTTCCGCATTTGCAACAAAAAGGATCACCACCTCAATCTAGAGATATGCCTCTCTTTGATAGAGGACTGGATGTCAAAGAGTTATCTTAAACTCAACAGAGCGAAAACAGAACTTCTCCTGTTTCACACCAAGCGTATGAATCAACCTGCAACAACTTGGACACCCCCCAAAATCATCACCCCTAGCGCCAAAGTCAAAAGTCTTGGGGTCATTTTCGACTCCTATATGACAATGGACGCACAAATAGTCAGCGGATCTCACCATCTGTTGCGCCTACTACGCAGACTTACTCCTTTTATACCTAAAGAAGACATAGCGGTCGTGGTGGGAGCAATTGTGAACTCCAGATTGGACTATGCAAATGCCCTTTACCTCGGACTTCCCAAGTACCCAATTGCTCGTCTGCAGGTCGTTCAAAACACGGCTGCTAGATTTGCGACTGGGAAAAAACCCTGGGAATCAATCTCACCTTCACTGAGATCCCTTCACTGGTTACCAGTAAAAGACAGAATCACTTTTAAAGCGCTCTGTCTAACGCATAGATGTATCCATGGGAATGCCCCCCATTATCTATGCGAAAAAATAAAAGTTCATAACCCCAATCGCGTTTTGCGATCCACCAATCAAAGTCTACTCCAGATACCGAAAACAAACTACAAGTCCAAAGGAGATAGAAGATTCGCTGTCCAAGGTCCCAGACTATGGAACGCTTTGCCAACCAGCATTCGGTTGAAGGAGAACCACTTAGCATTCAGGAGAAAGATTAAAACTCATCTCTTTTGATATCAAAGGAGACAGGAACAACAAGTGCCCAGAGGCGATTTGGTTCGCATGTGCTGCGCTATATAAGTTTTCATTCATTCATGTCTCCTGATGAGTCTTGATCTTTCTCCTTAATGCTAAATGATTCTCCTCCAACCGAATGCTGGTTGGTAAAGCGTTCCATAGTCTGGGACCTTGGACCGCGAATCTTCTTTCTCCTTTGGACTTGTAGTTGGCTTACGGTATCTGGAGTACATTTTGATTGGTGGATCGCAGAACGTGATTGGGATTATGAGCTTTTATTTTTTTCACATAGATAATGGGGAGCATTCCCATAGATACATCTATGCGTTAGATAGAGTGCTTTAAAAGCAATTCTGTCTTTTACTGGCAAACAATGAAGGGTTCTGAGTGAAGGTGAGATTGATTCCCAGGGTTTTTTCCCAGTCACAAGTCTGGTGGCCGTGTTCTGAACGACTTGCAGACGAACAATTTGGTACTTTGGGAGTCCGAGGTAAAGGACATTTGCATAGTCCAATCTTGAGTTTACAATTGCTCCCACCACGACCACTATGTCTTCTTTGGGGATGTAACGGTCACCACCGCTTACGACCTTCCAACCAACCACGACAAGCTTATCCGACACACCAACAACCAGGCAGACACGATCCATTCCATTTCCCAGAATAAACGAGACTGCGCTCCGTTCTCTAGTTTCCAAAATGTATGAATGACTTTATTGGTTTCTTTCCAGCTTTTTATACAGTACAAGATGTTACAGGTAATCACAGGACAATGCAATCTCCACCCCCCTTCACACCATGGGGGGCTAATTATCTAACCCGTAGCTAGACATCTGGGCACCGCATCATCAATAGAGTTCAATTAACCTTTAACATAACACAGACATCTAGTTGAATAAGTTATCTAGACAGCTTTATCACACAATGGCAGAGTCTAGTGAGAGTGGGTGCAATCAACACCTTTTCAACGGGATGTCTTTCACATGAATAGCCAACACCTCAAGATATTTCAATAGCCTATTAGAGGTATGAGTCACTGTCTGGTTGACCTGGTCAAGTCAAGTCATCATGAACTCCTTGTGATATCTCAGTCCTGAAATATGAAGTATTAATAATGTCCCATCTGTTAGTAAAGGAATTATGATTCCCTATTAGCCACCCTACACCCAAAACGGCACAGGGTGGATTTCGACCCAAGAGTTATTGTTGCTGCTGGGACAGGAGTATCTCTCATCCTTCCAACGTCTCTGGGTGTCACGGGCCATTCTGTTACATCTTTCCACTTTCGGTGGGAGACGGACACAGGAGGGAACCCCAAACGGGTTGACTCCGAAGTCCGTCAGTAGTTTCAGTCCTCCAATGCTGGTATCCATACTGTACCCCAAATAAATGGCTCCAAACAGAGCATTACTCACCCCGCCAACCTCTGCCTCTCTCAGAGAACATGTCTGCCGCTGGGGAGAGGCCTGGACTCTCCCTTCTCCCTGGAGTCCTTTCAGCCACTGGAGAGAAGGCAGGGTGGCTGGGCTCAGTCCATCATGCTGTTGGGGGTCTGGGCCAACTGCCCCCCCTTCCTGGGGTATACCAGTGGAGACTGCAGTCCCATCCACTGGTGCCAGGTGAAAACCCCCCGGTGCTTGCAAAGCAAAGCCGACATCCTCCTGTTTCAGTCCTGTACCATTTTCTGGGGTTGTGCCAGTGGAGACTGAAGTCCCATCCACTACCCCAGGAACCCCCTCTTCTGTTATTAAGGAGCAGAGGCCTGGGGCACTCTGCTCTGTTGCCAGCTCTTCCGCTGGGTTGCTGTGAGTGGAGACCACAGTCCCATCCACTACCATAGGGTCCCCCTGTTCCGTTAGTGGAGAGCAGAGGTCTGTGACCCTCTGTTCTGTTGCCAGCTCTTCCACTGGGTTGCTGTGAGTGGAGACCACAGTCCCATCCACTACCACAGGGTCCCCCTCTTCTGCTAGTTGGGAGCAGAGGCCTGGGGCACCCTGCTCTGTTGCCAGTGATTCAGCTGGGGGTACAAGCTTTACCACCTCAGCTTGTTGTTGGAGAGAGGGGCCAACCGCCCCGGCTCTCTGGAGCTCCACACCATCCGCTTTGGCTTTAGGGAAGGCAATCTCCATATTTTCCACTGCCGATTCATCAGCCAGGAGTTCACAGTTGTCATAGGAACTTTCCTCATAGTCCAAGGCAACGGGAGCCCCACCCTGCTGCTGGGCCGAGTCTAGCAGCTGTTTGTAGGCGACCTCCAGCTCCCATTTTTGAATGGCCAAAAATTCCAAATCTTCCTGTGACCAGTGGCCTAACGAGATATTCAATTTCTCCTCTCTGTGCTCCATTATGTCCTCTAAGCGCCACTCCCGATCATCCCCAAAGTCGGGATCACTGGACATCCTCCAATACAACAATCCCAGGCCATCATAGTCATGGCCTTCTGTGGGGCTGTCATCCGCTGACCACAGGCACTCTTGGGCTACATACCACCGCTCTGTAGCTCTCATCTACCTGCATCTCTGCCCGGATCAGCCTGCTTAACTCCGCTATCTAATCCTGCTTCGGTTGTTTCCCCAAAAACAGCATTCGTACGTCATACTGCGGCCAGTACCTTGCATAGATGGAGGGCAGGACCTTTCCTTGGTGTTGCTGCTCCAGAGCTAGTGCTTCCTTCCAGAGTTGGCACCGAATCACATCCGACCATCCCAACAGGACCTCCTCTGATACTGGTCCTCTATGCTGTATCCGCATCTCTTGTAACCTTCTTTGGAATTCCTCTTCCATGGAGACTGGTATGTGCACCTCTCCTCTCTCTTTAGATGGTGTTACTGTGACTTCAGCTGCTGCAGCACTTCTTCGCTGTAGCAAGGTGTTATTCAGAGCCGCTATAACTCGGTCCCTGATCTCCGGTGGAGGGTTAGGACCATAATGTGTCAGTCTTATGTTAACCGCCCGATCAAAACTTGCTTCTTCGGGTGTCCTGTCTGTTACGGCGGGCCTTTTAGCTCTATCCATTTTGACCAGTTCTGCGATAATGTCCCTTTTCTTACGGTTGCTGGCCGGTCTGCCCCGGATCTCCAGTAAGTCCATGAGGGAAGAGAGCTTCATCCGTTCATACACCGTCTCCATTGTCATGTGTCCTTGTAGCCGTCCTTCTGGTGATGGAATCATTCCACTGCTGTGCCACCAAATGTAACGGTCACCACCGCTTACGACCTTCCATCCAACCACGACAAATCTCAAAAGTCGCTCAATTCTTAGGGATTTTTTTGTGATGGCCGTCAGTATTGCGGCGAATTGCCTCAGACCCCAAATGGTTTCTGCAGAATATTGGCAGGAGCGATAACTTGCCTGCTGTCTGTTTGTCCCCCAGCGTGAGCGTCTTGTGACTGAGGCGCGGCCGCGATCTTGGATTTGGCCTGGCTTCTCTCGGCGGCGAATTGCGGTCCCAGGTCCCGCCGGACCGAGCTGCTGGACATGGGGTTGTTGTACAAAGGTAAGTAACCTGCTGCTGTGAATCCGGTGCTAGGGCGGCTGCGCCTAAATAGAAGTATTTTATTCTCCAGGCATTTCTATTTCTACCAAATACCTAATACTTGTGTGTTAAAACAACAGTTTTAATTGTCAATTTAAATTCATAGAAAAAACGCACAGGCTACAGATGCCATTAGTATGTGGAACAATAACAACCACCACTTTATTAACCTCTCTCTCTAATGAACTAATGAAAAAGAAAAAAATAGATCAGTAACTGTCAAAAAAGAGCAGCCTTACTTTGGGGTCTTGCCCCTAATAGTCTTTTTAGTGTGCCATTTATCTCTATTGTCATTGCAAATACTGAGAGAGAGAGGAGTTGATAAAAAGTGGTGACTGTTATAACCCACACACTAATCACATTATTGTAGAATGTGCACTTTTTCTTTAAATGTACCCGAGAATCAGAACGGTTAAAATAATAAACTGACAGTAAACTGATTCTTATTGGAGAAATAGCATTAGCCTTGAGTATTGGTATATTATGCTGTGCCAGACTGAAAGTGACAGTGCCTGCGCTGTGTGCTTGTAGCGGCTGAAATGTTTTGCTGTGTTATGTTCAGTTTCTTAATTGTAAGGCTACATTCACACTGAGGTGTTGTGCCGCCAGCGGTAAGGCATCAATATTTTTAGCGGCATTTTACCATTGTTTTTGCTGCGCTATTCGGCCGCTAGTGTCCGAAAAAGGGTTAAAACCACCCACAAAGTGCAGCATCAGTGTCAATTTGCCGGCAGTTTGGCTGCGCTGCCCATTGTTTTCATTGTATACATCGCTCCTACAGCGCCTCAAAGATGTGGCTAGCAGGACTATTTTGAGTGTCCTGCCAGTACACCGCTCCTGTGTGAGAGTGAGAGACGAGGCTCTTTCAGGGTGGTTTGCAGGCACTAATTTTAGCTCTATAGCGCCTGCAAATTCCTTTTGTGTGAAAGCAGCCTTAGAGTTCATGTAAATGTGCACTGTATGGTGGCATTATCACGCAAATAGTTTGTTTTTTTCTTTTGTTTTCATTGCAGGTCCCGCTTCACTGCCCGTTCCTACTGCGCATGTGAAAGACTTGCGCTGCTTTGTGAATGGGGGGCTGCTCTCTGGGATACACACAGTTTCCAGAAGGCAGCGCACCCCATTCACAAGGAGGATGCGGAAGAAGACCCACTGCATATAAAGGAAGAGGCAGTTTAAGAGCATCAGCATATTAACAGGTATTTCAGGCGAGTATTATTTTTTTTATTTTTTTTTCACAATTTTTTTTTCAGGGTGGAACTCCACTTTAATACGATAAATAATATATTACATTTTTAACTCCAATGGTATATAATAAGTTTGGAAATGATAGAGAAATGCATGTAGTTTTAGTCGACTGAAACAACTTATCGACAACTAATCGAATATGAAATTAATCGATTACAATTTTCATAATTGATTAATCGGCCAGTAACATAATGGGGTTAAAAAAACTAAAATTAGCCCTTTATGGTACAAAAAAGCTAATTGCTACTGTAAATATTATTTTCACTGTCCCACGGTAAAAAAATGAACCCCTTACAGTAGCGATTATTTGCTCTTTTTGTACTTATTTTTGTTTTTTTAACCCCATTATGTTACTAAACATCTCAGGCCTGGGTTCACACCTCTGTTTTTTGGTGCTTTGGCGTTCATTTACATGTTTTCCTATGGGACACGTTCACATCCATGATTTTTTTTTCAGCTGCTGCGTATTTGGAAAGGGCAAAGACTTTTTACGCAAAACAGTGCTATTTTGTTATTTTTTTGGTTCAATATACTTCAATGGAGAAGCTGCAGAAAAGCATGTAATGTGTTTTTGCTGCAATTTGTGTTTTGTAATCTGCCCATCAACAAATTTGCCCCAAAAAATGTAAAAATGCTTATTTTTTTTATTTTTTATCCGATTAATTGATCATAGAGTAAAGCCATTACCCGCCACTGGCTCAGGTATAGTGAAAACGACGTAACATACGAAAGCTGTTCCCTGGTCCATACCTTTGAATGGGTTGCGCCACCTGTATGGTGAAATAACTTGGAAGCCCCTGGAGGCACGTGTTTCAGCAGACATCTCCGATCGTGTGTATGGGCTAGCGGACAGATTTGTCCATCGGACAAATGCTTTGAAATGTGTCCGCTACAAACCTGTCCGTTGGATATGTCCGCTGGTTAGTACGGGAAACCAGCGGACATATCCTCCCGCACATGCGTCGTATCCTGTGAATGGATCCGACGCATGCGCGCGGAAGTGTTTACTTCCTGGTGCGTGACGTAGCGGTGACCTTGCGGCGTCAACGTCACCGCCGCGTCACCGACACGTCAGTGCGCCGTCTGCTGGTGGGGATTTTGGTTTGCTCGTGTGTACACGCGAGCAAACCAAAATCCCAGCAGACAGATTTGTTCAAATCTGTCGGACGGACAGATTTGAACAAATCTGTCCGCTCGTGTGTATGGGGCCTTAGACAAATGCATTTCTGAATGATCGGTTCATGCTGCATATGTAAAGCAGGGAAAAAGTCTGTATACGGAGCCAATATATAACGCTGCGGGGAGGAGTGAAAAGGGGGTGAAAAGGAAAAAAAAAAAGTACAAGTACAATGATCTGCAGCATGTGTTGAACGGATGAGCCGACAGCGTGGAAGCCTATAGAAACCTATAGAGATGGCGAGTGTATATCTAAGACATACCTAGTGGCTGGTAAGAAGTCAGGAGCAACAGCCAGAAAGTCAGGAATAATACGGTGGAAGGGGAAGCTCCGATGCGTTGGAGGTGTAAGAAGTCTATGAGCACACACAATAAGGAGGGCTTAAAGGGACCTTTGGCTGTGATTAGAGACTGTGATTAGAAACTCGATAAGCTTATATCCCTGAATAAATCTAAACTCTTTTTGAATGAAGTGGACTGGGACTGACTAAAACTCGAGAGACCGGGCAGCTGTTACTGTGGTGTTTGCTGCAGGATGAGTGTAGGTAAGAAAAAAGCGGAAGTGAACCAGCAGCAAAAAACTCAAACACAGGGAATACTGGCCCCACTGACACAGCCAGAGATAAAAGAATATTTTTTGCGTACAAGAGCAGCTACAGCAAGGGTCACTGTGCTTGAGATGCGAGGGACAGAATATCCGGAGATACCCAGAGCAGCACCTCGGACGAGCCTTACTACAACACAGGTTACGGAAGAGGGTCAAGAATAGGAGGAGATAAGTATCTGGGAGTGTAAAAATATGGCTGAAAATACTATAGGTGGAATGGATGTATTGGCGATCCTGCAGGCATTACCAACGCAGGATAAAATGGCGATTCTGAAGGCCCTCCCTACAAGGGACGAGATGGAAACACTTGTGAACCGGCTTGAGGAAGGGCATCAAAAGGAATTGCAATTAATCAGATCTGAAGTGCTGGCTCTTTCAGATAAAATTTCAGAAGAAAGAACTCGAGTGGTGGAATTGGAAGACCGGGTAACCAAGCTAGAGGGGTTGGGGAAAAAAGAGCCCATATATAGATCGCAGAGTTCGGCGATATATCTTAAATTTGAAGAGATTGAAGATAGAAGCAGGAGGCTAAATCTGAGGTTCAGGGGGTTACCGGAAGAGATCAAGGGAGAATCTCTACAAAGAGTTATAAAAACAATATGCCAGCAGCTCGGAGCTAAATCTATACAAGGACAGAAACAAAAATTGAATTTGATCAAATACACAGGGCCCTGGGGCCACGGCCTAGCGACCCGGCGAGACCCAGAGACGTGATAGGCCGTTTCCATCATTATGCCCATAAAGAAATAATCAGCCATAAGGCATGGGAGGTTAAAATAATAAAATTTGAAGAAATGACAATAAAAATTCTTCCAGACCTTTCATGGGCTACGTTACAACGGCAAGCTCAATTACGCCCGCTTTTGGAAAAAATCAAATTAGTTGGCGCAACGTATAGCTGGGGGTACCCTCTGGCACTCTATGTAAAGAAAGGCCCACTTTCATTTTTATTATCAGATCCGTCAGAGCTACCAGAATTGTTCAATTTTCTGGGAATAGAAAAATTGGAGATATCAGACTGGTTGCAGCCAATAGAAAGATCTCGTCGGAAAGGCGGCCCACAAACAACAAACGATCGAGACTCACAACATAGAAGAACAGCTGAAAATCAGAGTGATTCATAGAGATTTATCAAGACTGGGTCGGGAGAACTGAGAGTTTAAATATATAAAATGGAAGAAGAAAATTATGGTAGTAAAAGAGAAGGGACATATTCGATTGACCGGGGTATTAAAGGAGCCAAACAGATACTGTTTTTTTCTATGTCCTTTTTTTCCCTTTTTTCTCTCTCCTCCCTACCATTTGGCGCCCCTCCCCTCTCCAAAACAATTATTTTTTTAAGATTTGAAGGGAAGACTTGAATAATTTAAATTTGTTTTTGTTGTTGTTGTCTTTCCCTTCCTGCCCCCAATTTTGGGGGGTTAATGGGCCGAGTGTGTTTCTCCATCTCTGTTTTTTTTTTTTCTCATGTATTTTAGGACTACAGAAATGAATATAAATATGTTTCTTATGACCTCCTATCAGTAATGTTTAGATAAATAAGTATAGGTATATATAAATATTACAGGACCAAATATTTTTTATTGGCACTATATGACACAAAAGAGCACTAAGTACTCACATTAGAAGGAACACAGGAATATTTTTTTTTGGAGGGTAAGAAGGGGTATTAAGAATAAATAAATAACATTGGGGAGGTCTGAGAGACGGGAATGTGTCAGATACATATCAGATATAATTTTGTTAATAACACACCACATAAATCATAGTATAATAAGACAATTTTTCACCTCACATGAGGAAACACTAGAGACAAGCGAGAGATAGTACTATTAGGCCGCGTACACACGTGTACACACGATCGGATATGTCCACTGAAACTGGTCCACCGACCAGTTTTAGCAGACATATCTGATCGTGTGTACGACCTAGCGGACAGGTTTTTCCAGCGGACAAATTTCAAAGAATGCTTTGAAATTTGTCTGCTGGAAACCTGTCCGTCGGACATGTCCGCTGGTTAGTACGCCTAACCAGCGGACATAAATCTCCCGCATGCGTCAAATCCATTTGGAAGTATTTTACTTCCTGGAGTGGTGACCTGGCAGCGTCAACGTCACCGCAACATCACCACGTCCTCAGTCCGAGGGGATTACACGCCATCGGATCAAAATCCGAGGAGACATGTCCGCTGGAAACAGTCCGTCGGACATGTTTGAGCGGACATGTCTCCTCGTCTGTACGTGGCCTCAAAGTATTAAACCTAATATACCAAGCAAATAAAAAAAAAGATGCCAAGTGTTTTCCTGAATTCGGACGCAGAGAAGGCATTTGATAGAGTGAATTGGGAGTTCATGTTAGAAACCGTAAAACAAATGGGCCTAGGAGAGCGGATGATACAGTGGATAGCGGGGGTGTATGCGGGACCCAGAGCCTTGGTGAAAGTAAATGGGGTATATTCAGAGCCCCTGGTAATTAGAAACGGTACCAGGCAGGGCTGCCCCCTATCGCCTTTATTATTTGCAGTGACATTAGAACCATTATTAAATAAGATCAGACAGAATAGAGACATCATGGGTATTGATTTGGGGGGAAAGGAATATAAAGTATTAGCTCACGCAGACATGGGGATTATAAATTGTGGATCACTATAGAACAATACGTGCCCAGTACCATTAAATAGGGCAATATGGTGCTACTCAGCATTACCCCATATAGTTAAAACTCACCCTACAATAGGCCCAACTTTGTGGACTGGAAATAAAATATGTCATAACTCAAAATGTTCAACTAAAAACTCCCCCCTTTATCCGATAATAGGAAACCCAGAATTTTAGCCAGGCATGGAGTCTCAAATATTTAAAAATTTGAGAGAAAGAGGTACATTTCAAGCATCTCACGTTGTAGGAGAAAGGGGATGGATAACAATAGGAGAACTATCACAACGAGAAGGGCGATGTGAAATACCGATATGGCAAGCGAGGCAGGTACGACATTTCCTGGAGACTCTAGGTGGAGCAGAAGAATATAAACAGGCACTTACAAAGTTTGAGGACTACTGTGGAGGAGAGGAACCATTAGCCCATATGGTTTCTAAAATGTACACATTGTTGACTGCACCACCGGAAGACTTCAGAATGTCGAATATGGCCAAATGGGAGAGGGACTTAGGTCAAACCTTTTCCCCAATACAGTACCAAAATATTATAAATCTAGCGTTAAATTCTTCAAAATGTACGAAAATACAGGAATTAAATTATAAAATATTAACAAGGTGGTATTACACACCAGCACGTTTAAATACATTTTTTTTTCTGAAATGTCCGATAGATGTTGGAGAGGATGTGGGGAAAAAGGGACATTGCTACATATATTTCGGGGGTGTTCGGTAATAAGACAATTTTGGGAAATAGTACAAAAAAATACCTGTGACGGTAATCGAACATATCCCCGTCAAGCCTTCCCTTCTTCTCCCATAAAGAAATCACCCAATATTCCCCGACTAGGAATATCCCTGGAATCGCTGAATAATCCACACATGAGCCATGGCTTAATGCTGAATGTAACAGGACACACTTTATTGAAAGTACACAGCACACTTTATACAGGATTTGGAACATCCCGCCCCCAACAACCGCTTTCCTATTGGTCCATTGTAAAGTATGCAGTCTTCACTCTGGTCCTCTCAAACCATGCAAATGAGGACTTGAAAATGTCTCCGCAGAGATTGGTCCCAATGCTTGAATAGCCTGAATATGTGTGGCCAGGCCTGTGATGTGTTTTCAGACAAAAGCCCCAGGGGGTCAATCAATGTACACAATAGCCAGCCACAGAACAATGGAGCCGTCTGGAGAATTGAGACAGGGCAGAAGTCATTCACACCCGATATTAGAAAGGCTTTAGATAGGGTTATCACACAATGGACAATGAGTATTTCTTCTGAGTCTATTGACCTGGCTGAGGTTCAGAATTAAATCTTCTGTAATACATGAATTAGAATTTCAGTATGTCATGGTCCATGACAATACCCAATCATTTACGGAAGATCAAATTCCAGATGACCCCTCGTTTTTCTTATTACATCATACAGAAATTCCTCTAAAAAGATATATGAGATCGATGACATGCCATCTAATAAATGCGGCCAAAAGCTGCATTGCAATAAAATGGAAAGATCATGAAGCACCCCCAATATCTATGTGGTTTAAAAAAAAGTTAGGAAAATAGGAACAACAGAGAAATTCCTGCCTAAGACGATAGATAAGGAAGAGCAAATTAAAACAACATGGGCACCATGGGATTTATTTGTACAATCAGAGGAAGGTAAAAAGTTACTAGGGGAGCAAGAATAAAAGATTAAAGTGGTAAGAAAGAAGAGAAGGGGTGAGGGGAGGAAAAGGAGGAGAAGGGATGTAGAAATAATGAGATTATATCGCACACTAGGGGAGGATAGTGAAGGGGAGAAGGTTGTTACGTTATGTAGTTTTGGTTCTTGTTTTTTTTTTTTCTCTTTTTTTTTTTCTCCTCTCTTCTTCTCATCCGGCACATGGGTCTACATGGTCGGAGGAGCAGAAGAGGGGGAGACGGGGGTCTTGAGGAGGGGATAAGGGGGAGAGATTAAGAGGATAAAATAGGGAATGAAGTAGGAGATAGAGGGAATTTAGGTTAAGATAAAGAATAGATAGATAACCTGGGTGGAGAGGAAATACCAAGGGAAATATGTAATTTAGTTTAAAATAGTAATAGCACCCTGGTTTTTACGTCTCCCCCTGTGGTATAGATTTAAAGGTGTATGTGATATAACATATTATAATTTCTCATGCAGTAAACTATGAGTAGTAAATAAGCTGAAGAGAGAGAAACAATGGAACATGGATAAATATGTTGCTTTACTGGAATATGCCTATTTTCTTTTCTAATGTTTCCTGTATTGCTTTCTTGCTTTTTGAAAATAAAAATGAAGATATAAATGTAAAAAAGAGAAGAAAAAAAAGTAGAGTTGGCCCTGGTCCTGCGGAGCCAAATGCTCCATAAAAGAGGCTTCAAGTGTAAGTTGCAGTGTACAAAAAATACACAAAGTGCTAAACGATCCAAAGTGCCAAGTGCCTATGTAAACTACTAGAATGATTCTACAGTATATATCATAAATGCAGCTAAGAATATAAATAAAAAAATACATAAAATATATATCACAGTGCTGTGCAAATTAAAGTGCTATTGTGCCCATGTAAACAATGCTAGGTAAAGAAAATGTGCAAAACGTAAAAATTCTGTACAATTAGGGTACCTATGTTAACCCTTCAAGAGATGTGTTGAAAAAAAAAAAGTTTTGTTTTGTTTTACTGTGCAATATAATGTCCTTATTGGAAGTAAACAAATCCAATTGCCAAGTGCTGAGTGATTCTAAAAGTGCTTTGTGCTCTTGTTGTATGTGGTGATCGCTGCAATCTGTGCTCTTATACACCCCACACTCACTAACTTGTTCACCCCTTCTTAGGGTCTGGTGCCTTCACAGTATAGGCCACTGTGTAGCCCTCTTGCCGTTACTCGTCCCCCTGTGCTGATGATGTTAGTCCCATACATAGGAGAGAAAGGAGCCCCAGATAGTGTAGTATTGTTTTATACTTTATTTAAATAAACAAAAAAATGGGTACTCACATGTAGACAAAAACAGTATGGCATATAATGCTGACAAAAGTCTGATGCCTGGAAACGATGTGACGTTCGTAGCGTGTTTGTTGTGTGACTTCATCTGGAACACGCTAAGCGTCACTTTCACTTCCTTTTTATAGGGAACTGTGACCTGTCTCCCACCATTTTGGGTGTTATATTGAAGACTGGAGCCTGAAATAGATTGTCCACCATTTTGGGTAGGTTTTTGAAGACCGAAGACCACAAATAGTCAGGCAGCGGCCATGTTTGGTGGCTGTTTAAATTATTTTTGGAGACACAGATCAATACAAGGTTGTAAAACATGCTATGTGTTACTGGAATCTTGTAACGTCTAATCCCCAGGTCACGATGTGCTATATTAAGACGGATAACAACAAGCTCAAAAAATTGGTTAAAAATTAGGTTAAAACAATATTAAATATATATGTGCAATGGTAATGCACTAACCCTATTATGTTCCTACATCAATTAAGGCAAAAATAAACCAAGAATAAGAATATGCATGAATCAAAAAAATTTAATGTGGCAATATATTTTAAATAAAAATATTAAAATAAAAAAAAATATGAACAAGGAATATTACTACTATCCAAATACCCCCTACCATGTGTGTGATTAAATTGGAAGTGTCTTAGGTAGAAGATAATTATAAAGCCTAATACAATGGGAATTAGGTAAAATATAGAATAAGTGTTAAAACTTTAAAAATTGGTTAGAAAACAGTTAAGATCTAGATCTATGTTCATGCCTGAGGGCTGGAGAATGTCTAGCTGAAAAATCCATCGGGTCTCATTCTGAGATACTTTAATCTTTTTATTTTCCCCTCCCCAATGTCCCTTAATCTTATCAATTCCATTGAAGACCATACATGTAGGGTCCAGGTTGTGGTAATCTCTGAAATGTCTGGAAACACTGTGTTTGTTAAACCCATTTTTGATATTGGTTATGTGTTCCTGTATTCTGGATGTGTAACTCTCTTGTGATTCTGCCCACATATTGCTTACAGCATGGACATTTAATGACATAAGTTACATGGGTGTTTTTACATGTAATCAGTTTGTTTATGTTATGTTCAGATCCATTAGCTAAAGAGGTGAACTTGACGTGTTTCCTAATCGTATTCTTGCTTACCCTACAGGGTAAGCATGTGCCACATTTGAAAAAAATCATTTGAGGTGCTTAGAGATTTTAATTTGCTTCAAAGGATCCAGGGCATTACAAACAAGCCGATTTTGTAGATTTGGTGCCCTTCTATAGATAAAAGAGTGTCTAGTGGGTATGATGGTTTTCAATACTAGATTGCAAAATAGGCCAGTGTTTTTTTTTTTTATTATGGCTTCCAGGGATTTGTGCTGTATGTTGTATCCTGTTAAAAATGCCATGTTGATACGTTTTTTTTTTTTTATATATATCTTCTTTTCTGATGTACCTTCTATCATTGAATTTATATTAATTTTCTTCACATTCTATTTCAGTGTCAGTAGTTCATTTCTCTTATATCCCTTTCCACAAATTTGTTTATAATAGTGTCTGCCTAAGTCGCATAATCATTGATATTACTGCAGTTGCGGTAAAATCTCATCAACTGCCCCTTTGAAATGTTGCCTATCCACTACCTGTGGTGACAACTGTTTGTTGGTATGTATCCATTAGGGTCCTAGTATTAATAGTGCCATTGTTTCTGACCAGTCAGAGATCTAGTTCATCTATGGACTGTTTATTCCAAGTTCCAGAGAAAGTCATGCCATATGCATTTTGGTTTATTTCATCAAAGAAGCTTTGCAGATCCTCTCCAAACCATGATAAAATCATCGATATACCTATGGTATAGCCTCAGGTTCTTTCTTTCTACACTATAGATTTGCTCTTCCTCTCAATTATTTAGAAATATGTTTGCTACACTGGGTGCATACTTTGCCCCATCGCTACACCTTTGGTTTGCGTGAAGAATTCTCCTTTATGCCAAAAGTAATTGTGGCTCATGACTAGCTGTAGCCCCTCACTAATGTATTTAATTTGTTCATCTTTCTTATCTGTGTATTTATATAACGCCCATTCTGCACTCTGTAGTCCATCCTCTTGCACTATATTTGTATATAGGGAATTCACATCTATGGTTACTAGTATATAAATTTCCTCCACCTCAAAGTTTTTTAATTCCTCAATTAGCTTGTGTAACGGGATGAACCGTGACAACCAGAGACTTTGGAAGGATGAGAGATACTCCTGTGCCAGCGGCACTAATAACTCCTGGGTCTAAGTCCACCTTGTGCCCTTTTGGGCGTAGAGTGGCTAATAAAATCATAATTAATGTATTACATGAGATGGGACATTAATAATAATTCATGTTTGCAGGATGTCTTGGGATATCACAAGTTGTTGGCTCTTCAATGTGTGGACACATACTTTTGAAAGGTGTTAATTGCATCGGCTCCTGACAGACCTTTCCATTGTATGATGACACTGTGTGATAGCATATTGATGCCCAGGTGTTAAGACCCTTCTGCCAGAGACAGTATGTCTAGATGTGGATTGAAGGGAAATTCATTGTGTGATTGTATTTGTTTGAATACTATTGATAAAGGAATGTGCTAGATCTCGTCAGTATTGGTGCCGAAATGTCTGCTAGAGAATTAGCCCCAGTGTATGATTAGGGGGGTGGAGATTGCATTGTCCTGTGATTAACTTTAAAATGCTGTACTGGATATATAAGCAAGCTAAGATACCATTAAAGTGTTCATTGATTTTGAAACAAGTACAGAGCTGTCAGTCTTGTCTTGATTCTGGGGAATGGATCGTGTATGCAGGATTGTCAGAGTGTGTCGGATAAGCTGTCGTGGGTGGATGGAAGGTCGTAAACAGTGGTGACCGTTACAGCTTGTGAAGAAAATAGACTTTATTCTGTATTTTCTCATAGATTATGTTTGTTTTAAAAAAAAAAAAAAAAATTGGACCGATCTGGGTAAAATCTGGATATGTTGGTCCCCCAGATCGGGGCTATCAGGGGATATGTAATGGCAGGAATACCTTGTGTGGAAAGGTGTGTTCTAACTTTTGGGAAAATGGTGTGCTCTCTGCCTGGAGATAATTGGTTTATTTCTTAACTGATCTCAATATCTCCCAGGCAGAGCTTGCTGTGAAAATGTTGTATGCTGTGTCATGTAAATGAACTTTGGTCTGTCTCTCAAGAAGCGTTCATTGGGGCGTGTCCGGCCGGAGAGGAACATGGACGCTTGAGCCTGCAGCTCGTCACCCAGGGGAAACACTTCACGACTCAAGCCGCCATCACGACACCATCTGAGCCCATCCTCACCTTGGAAACACAGGAGACCACGATGAGCGCATCGAGGAAGAGGCTCACGGAACATATCCCTCACAAACTCACGGAGTTTGCCTACAAGCCGGCGGAGAGGAACCGAGCCTCCCAAGATGGCGCCGACCAGGCCGCACAGCGCGGCTCATACACGGACCTCCCGGATGCCTTCCCAGAGGACCAGCAAGACTCAGGTACCCTGACTGGACTCCCCGACCGTTCGGAAGGTGACCCCCTGCCTGCTAGCCCAGCAAAGGCTAAAATGCGCTTAGACGCGCCGCCGCAGCTGACACTGCGGCCGCAAATCGAGGCCCCGGCTTCAGGCCCTCTCTTATCCAGCCAGGCCCTACATTCCTCAGTGGCCTCCTTCCCCACATCTGGGCAACCAGTCATAGACACAACCCTGAAGGACATGTTATTGTCCCTGCAGACCTCTCTCATGTCTGACCTCTCCTCACTGTTCACAAAAATCACCTCAGACATACATGCACTGGATGTTAGAGTGGACACTGTGGAGAAAGGCCTCACTGACTGCACATCCACAGTCAACCAGGTTATTGATTACTGTGATGGCATTAGAGAAGAGCAAGCATGGATGCGCACCAAGCTGGCTGATTTAGAGGACAGGTCTCGCAGGAATAACGTGAAACTGAGAGGTATATCTGAAAACATATCGTCTGCAGACCTTCCACGCTATGCCATCGACCTGCTGCGCCTTATCTTGCCTGAAACGCCCATGCAGGAATTGGTCATAGACAGGATTCACAGAATAGCCAAGCCATCCATTCTAGCAGACACAGTTCCCAGGGATGTCCTGATGAGGATCCACTTCTACCATGTTAAAGAACGTTTGCTAGCGGGGGTCAAGACCAAAACACCTTTGCCAGCCCCCTTTGCCGGTGTGCAATTCTTCCCAGACCTCTCTAAGCATACCCTCCAGCTACGCAGGCAGCTGAGTCTGGTCACCAAAGGCCTACAAAATCACAAAGTGCAATACAAGTGGCGCTACCCAGCCACCCTCCTCATTGTGAGAAATGGCCAATCCCACACGATCAACGATCTCGACAAAGGCATACGTCTCCTCCACAATTGGGGAATTCTCACAGAACCTCCCAACGCAGCTCCACTTGACAAAAGAGTATTGGCTCCTCGCAGAACCCACACCTGAGGGATATCTTTTTCCTGGAAAGTGCGGCCAAATAACGTCACCTAAGTTCCCCTGGATCCTGACACCTGTTAACCTTGATCTTTTTACTCTCCTGCGATAATAACTGTTCAACCCCCCTGGTTGGAGGCTAAAGTGGTGTTCACCGCTCCCTCCATACTTTCCATCTTTCCATTTTTTATTTTCAGTTTGTTTTTCCTGTTTGTTTTTTTTTTTTTTTTCTTCCTCCCATCTTGCGGACATTGCATTTAACGTATTGCTCTATTTGCAGCTCTTTGTCACATTCGTCCCAGGGCTTCTGGACTGCCTTACGCCTGACACTGAACCTACCACCAAGACCTCCCCAGGACTGGCTCGCACCATATAACTGTAAGTGTTAATCTATTATACACTGCCACCACCAAGATGCCGCTATCGATCCTATCCCTGAATGTGAATGGCCTGAACCACCCTGCCAAACGCCACTCACTATGGAGGACCGTCAAGACCCTCCGTAGTGACATACTGTGTATTCAGGAAACCCATCTCATACCACCGGACTTACCCCTATGCTCTAACCGTCAGTTCCCCCACGTATTCCATGCCCCTCACTCCTCCAAATCTAGAGGTGTCATGATAGCAATCAAAGACACAATGGACTTCCGCCAACTGAACCTTATTGCTGACCCTGATGGTCGCTATCTGATCCTGGTTTGCTCCATAAACCGTGTTACATACACCCTAGTGAATCTTTATGCCCCAAATGCGCAGCAATTGAAATTCCTCCGCAAAGTCCTCGCAGCCACCAAGCCTGTCCAAAAAGGCCATCTAGTACTCTGCGGAGACTTCAACCTGGTTCCGGACATTCTCCTAGACTCCACCTCGGCAGCAAAGAGGCAAAGATCGCCCCTTAAAAATGTTATTTCGAATCACGATCTCTATGATGTGTGGCGCTGTCTCCACGGCTCTGAACGAGACTTTACTTTTTTCTCCTCCAGGCACCACACGTATTCTAGAATTGATTTGTTTTTGACAGATAAATGGATCTTGCAAAAGATATGTATGTCTAAGATCCACACCACAACATGGTCAGACCACGCCCCCATTTCAATATTAATCGAAGACTCTAATCTACAACAAACCACGTTTCTCTGGCGTGCTAACAACTACCTGCTCCAAAACGACAAATACAAACCAATGATCAGTGAGCTGATCACTGACTTCTTCGAATTGAACGCTGGCTCAGTGTCTGACCCTGCGGTGGTGTGGAGTACCCATAAAGCGTATGTGAGAGGAATGTTAATAAAATTGAGTTCACGCCTAAAGAGAGAGAGGACGCAACGAGTAGACGAATTGACAAGTCAGATAGAGACATTAGAAACACGCCACAAGACAAACCCCACAGACTCACAGTTGAAACTCCTGACTGCCCTGAGACAGGAACTCAAAACTCTACTTCTCCATTCCTACGAATTCCTACAGAGGAAACTTAAAGCGACGTCTTACTCCACCTCCAACAAAGCAGGGAAAAACTTGGCAAGACGCCTAAAAGGTAGACGCGCCAAAACCAAGATCCATCAGCTCTTTCATCCCCATACACACGCTCCCTTATCGAACCCTCAGGACATAGCTGATGCTTTCAGCACCTATTATGGTGATCTATACAATCTACAAAGTGACCCTAACACTCCTCAACCCACACGCACGGAGATTGACAACTTTCTCCAAAACATTAACCTCCCCTCCCTGACCGCACAACAATTAGAAGCACTTAATGCCCCGTTCACTGTGCAAGAAATTAGTAGATCTATTGACTCCCTGCCCAGTGGTAAAGCGCCTGGCCCAGACGGCTTGACAGCAGAATACTTTAAACAGTTCTCCTCCTACTTAGCCCCATATCTTACGGAAGTGTTCAATAACGCTGCCTCCTCTTCCTCCTTTCCGAATGAATATTTAAAAGCACTGATCATAACCTTACCGAAGCCAGGGAAGGAACCAAATGCACCTCAGAATTTTCGCCCGATATCTCTTCTCAATCTCGACTTAAAAATATATGCCAAAACTATAGCCTCGCGCCTAATAGACATCATGCCTGATCTCATACACAGAGATCAAGCGGGTTTCACAAAAGGCAGACAAACATCAGACGCCACCAGGAGAATGCTTAATCTGATCCACCACGCGGAATCCACCGGAACGCCTTCTCTGCTCCTTTCTCTGGACGCAGAGAAGGCGTTCGACAGGGTTCACTGGACATATCTCGAAGCTGTTCTCCAAAAATTTGGCTTCAAAGGCCTAATTCTAGATGCCATCTTAGCACTGTACACCGCACCGACGGCTCAAGTATATACAGAAGGCATGTTATCATGTCCCTTCCCCATAACTAATGGCACGCGTCAGGGGTGTCCCCTATCCCCACTTATTTTCAACATGCTCATGGAACCCCTGGCGGAACATGTTCGCTCCAACCCCGTAATTTCAGGTCTCCAAATTGGCACGCAGTCTCACAAAATCAGCCTGTTTGCGGATGATGTCATCCTTATCCTCACGGATCCAAATTCCTCCCTGGCGGAAGTACAAAAACTGTTGCACTGGTTCAGTTCGGTATCGTACTACAAGATCAATACAACAAAATCGTTCATACTAGACATCAACATTAACGCCACGACCAGGAATCTTCTGCAAATCCAACACCCATACACATGGGCACACACAAACATCTCTTACCTGGGCATTCAATTGCCCAGGAATCTCAAAAACCTCTATTCTTGTAATTTCTTGCCGTTGCTACAAAACATTCAGAAGACCACACAATCCCTAGCAAAACATGAAATCTCTTGGTCAGGGAGGCTTGCAGCATTTAAGATGATCTGCTTACCTCAAATTTTGTACTTCTTTAGGTCCCTCCCCATCCCACTACCTGCCTCGTTCTTCAAATCCCTCCAAACGATGTACAACAAGTATCTTTGGAACGGGAAAAAACCTAGGTGTGCCCATTCCATACTTACTAAACATAAATATGCAGGGGGATCAGGATCAATAGACTTCAAAGATTACCATACGGCAGCTATTCTAGCCCAACTACCCGGTTGGTTCCGACCACTCCAACATCAATCATGGGGCCAAGTGGAAAGTCACTCCCTCACTAAGCCAGATCTAAAGAATTGGTTACTAAGTACCCCCTTAGGTGCTAATATCCCCCCATCTTTGTCTCCACCTGTGAAAGCATCAGTCCAAGCGTGGGGAAGACTAATCTCCCTCCTTGACTCTAACTCTAATCCTGTCGCATCCCCGTCTGTACTACCTCTGGAATCACTCCAGTTCCTATCACCCGACTTGCCACTGACAAGGTGGTCCCTTAAAGGGATTCATTACCTACATGACTTACTACAGGACGACCGGCCCAAAACCTTCTCTCAGCTACAAACTGACTATGATCTCCCAAGCTCCGAACACTTTACTTATGCACGAATACACCACTGCCTGAACACTATACCTCTTCCCCTTTACTGTATCCCTCCCAAAACGTGGGCATATCTCACGGACCCTACTTCAACGACCAAAGGCATTTCCCACTTCTACAATATTCTACAGGACAAGAACACTTTTTCCAAACTAAACCCTCATCTCAAATGGGAACTTGACCTCAAATGCATCTTTACAGTAGAACAGTGGAAATGCGCCCTTAATTCAGTGTATAAGGCCACCAAATCCTCGACCCTTTGGGAACTCACCCAGAAAATCTACCTACGATGGTACCTTACCCCCGCCAAATTGGCTTCCTTTTCCACTAAATCTTCCAACATTTGCTGGAGGTGTAAAATTAGCAAAGGAGACCTACTGCACATTTTCTGGGAGTGCCCCCACATTCAACCTTACTGGATCGACGTCTTCAAGCTAATTTACAACATTACCAACGTCAAAAGACCCCCTTCACCTGCTTTGGCACTACTTAACTTGACCATTGACGACACTCCTTACCCTGTAAGACACGTTACCACACACATACTCTTAGCAGCCAGACTCAACATTACGAGACACTGGAAGTCAGATCGAGCCCCCTCAATAGCCCAGGTCATAGACATAGTGGCACTCCACTTTAGTTATGAGACTATAACAGCAGCCAGTGTTGGCCAGTTCTCCAAAACACGAGCACTCTGGCAGCCTTGGCTCGACTGGACAGAGGTTGCAACCACCGCATGTCACTACAGTCCCACACCCCTCTGGTAGTTTTTTCTTGACCGAGCAATACCTATATTGTGCACGCTAATGTTTACTGTTTGTTTTTTTTCTTGCTGTTGTTTTCTTATCTGCTACCCGGCATACCGGTTCCGCTAAAACACGAATATATCACACAGTGGTTTTCCGTTATATATCCCCTCCCCTCTCACGCAGCACTAATGCTCCCAAGTGGGGTGCTGCGACAGGGGACCGGACTAGACAAGTGTTTATATCCGCTGTATACCTTACTTTAAGTTTATATGTCTGAACTACTGTTTATTGCTCAGCATAGTAAGTCTGTCATTACATATGTCAAACGTCGTTGCACGACGTACGAGCTTGACTTGTACCTTGTATTACTGTTAAAACTTAATAAAATCATTGAATCAAAAAAAAAAAAAAAAAAAAAAGAAGCGTTCATTATGTGAATTTCTATTGTTTAGCAGATGAGAGGAGCTTAGCTCTGAGTCACCTCGTCTGGGTGACGGACTAGTAATGAACTCATGTGGATTATATCGGAGACAGACGTCTGTCTCCTAAAATAGGTGTATTGAAGGGGGGCTCGTTAGTAAAACCATTGTATGATGTTGGGGGTGGAGTGTGTCATAGTCCATCTGATTACTGCAAGTATTCCTTTTGGTGTATATAAGTAACCTGCCCTCTCAATAAAGCTATTCTATGCCTGGTAACCTCTTCATGAAGTCTTGGCTCATGTTTGGGGGGAATATTCTAACCATTGGAAGAATCATCCTGGAAACTGCATTCATCTCCACTATCCCTCTACCTCCTATGGTAGCGATAATCACTTATGCTTAGCGATTGAGGGATGGAAAGAAGGCCACAGTATTATAACCACTGCAGGTCTTAACAACTGGTGGCAAGCAGCGGGATTGAATGGGACGCATAAAGACAGTGGGTGAATGGCCCAGCTTTACGAGAGACTAAAGAGAACTACGCTAAAGTATCTGCTGGAAGCCCAAGGTCAGGTGGCAAGCAACAAAAAGAAAGCTACCCTCATAGCAGAACTAATGGAGGGCGACCAAACCAGCAGCATGGCAAATGTCAGCCAGGAGGATACAGAGTTCCAACAGAAGGTGATGTGGAGGCTAAACCTATATGGGCCATATCCCACACCGGAGATGGTGACACAAGTCCTGGCGCAGGTGAGCGCAGAACGCAGAGCACAACAGGCAAGCGTAAACCAAGGAGACACCACTTCCTTAGTTGGATCTATAAATGGAAGGCAGTGGAGAAAGATTAACTATGCTGCTTTTAAAGCAAACTCACAGGCTGAGCAGCAGAGGCATACCGAGCAGTTCCTGATACAGCCATACACGACTACATCAGGGTAAAAGACATTCTGCTAGCCAGGAAGGCTGTGACCCCAGAGACTTACAGGAAAAAGTTACGGGCATTACTGAAAGGGGGCCGAGACTCCTACATCGAATGGGCTTTTAGGATGTATCAGGCAGCCCAAAAAAGGGATTTTTAATAACAGCTTACCTGTAAAATCATTTTCTTGGAGTACATCACGGGACACAGAGCAGCACAGCAATTACTAATTGGGTTATGTAGTACCTTCAGGTGATGGACACTGGCACTTCCAGACAGGAAGTTTCCTCCCTATCTAACCCCCACTCCTACTGGGAGTACCTAAGTTTTTGTAGCATCAATATGCATCCCCCATATACCCCATAAGAGGGGTGGGAGCTCGGTGTCCCGTGATGTACTCCAAGAAAAGGATTTTTACAGGTAAGCTGTTATTAAAAATCCTTTTCTTGGAGTACATCACGGGACACAGAGCAGCACAGCAATTACTAATTGGGATGTCCCAAAGCAATGCCAACATGAGGGGAGGGGAACTATACAGGCAGAGAAAAAACAACGGGTGCCACCGGACAAGAGGATTCTAAACTGCAGCCTGCAGAACCACCTGCCCAAAGGCTGTATCGGCGTTCCTCCTGATGTACATTTGATAACATTTTGTAAAAGTGTGGACCGAAGACCAGGTCGCTGCCCTGCAGACCTGAGCTACAGAGATCTGGTGATAGGCTGCCCAAGAAGTACCTATGGCCCTAGTGGAATGAGCCTTTACTGACAAGGGAGGATCCTTCCCCTTAAGCCTGAATAATCAATTGTCTTATCCATCTGGAAATGGTAGATTTTAATGCCGCTTGGCCCTTTTTAGGGCCTTCTGGCAAAATAAATATAGCTTCTGTCCTTCGAATCTGGGCCGTGGCTTTCAGATAAATTCTGATGGCTCTGACGACGTCCAAGGAATGCAGTAATTTCTCCTTCTCTGAAGCTGGCTTTGGAAAAAAGGAGGGAAGAATCAAATCTTGATTCAAATGAAAATTAGATATAACCTTCGGCAGAAAGGACGGCTGTGGACGAAGCACAACTCTTTATGCAGTATCAAGTAGGGAGCCTTACATGACAGGGCCGCCAACTCCGATACTCTTCTGGCGGAGGACATAGCCACCAGAAAGACAAATTTTCTAGTTAGTAGAACTAAGGGGACCTCTGAACCAGAGCCTGGAGGTTGAAGGCCCCGAGACTGGAGAAGCTGGGCGCTTAAAAGAGGGGCCCCGCGACCGCTTTTTAACTGGCAAGAGGGTGCTTTTGCCACTGGAGATCTTCTGAATATATTTGACCAGATCTTCTCCAAACAGTCTTTCCCCCTGAAAGGAGAAGCCTGTTAAGAGCTTCTTGTAGGGGGTCTCTGCGGACCAGTTCTGGTCTGTCTGGTCGCACCCAGTACTGAAATATTAGGTCCTCTAATAAGGGATGGACCGGAAAGGCTGAGCTGGTCTGGGGTGCCTTCAGGGAGCCCAAGTTGGACACTGCGGAGGCTTGTGGCTCAGGGGGAGGCAACTTAAATGCAGACCGCACCATGTCCGCTAAGGACTGGATCCACAGCTTTTCCGCATGGGAGGCTGAAAACGGCTCATCTATAGTGGATTCTTCCGAATCTGAGTGCTCTAGGCGTTCATCAATCAGATTACTCGGAAATTCGAATTCCTCTCATAACACAAAACCCAAGGTACTCCTCTGTTATATGAATGAATTAAAAACTTATATAGCGCAGCACATGCAAACTTAATCGCCTATGGGCGCTTGTTGTTCCTGTCTCCTTTGATATCAAAAGAGATGAGTTTTGATCTCTCTCCTGAAGGCCAAGTGGTTCTCCTCCAACGGAATGCTGGTTGGATTAAGCGTTCCATAGTCTGGGACCCTGGACAGCAAATCTTCTATCTCCTTTTGACTTGTAGTTGGTTTTCGGTATCTGGAGAAGATTTTGAATGGTGGATCGCAGAACGCGATTGTGATTATGAGTTTTTATTTTTTCGCATAGATATTGGGGGGCCTTCCCATGGATACATCTGTGCGTTAGAGTGCTTTAAAAGAGATTCTGTCTTTTACTCAGTGAAGGTGAGATTGATTCCCAGGGCTTTTTTCCAGTCACAAGTCTGGCGGCCGTATTTTGAACGACTTGCAGACGAGCGATTTGGTACTTTGCAAATGCCCTTTACCTCGGACTCCCATAGTCCAGTCTGGAGTTTACAATTGCTCCCACCACGACCGCTATGTCTTCTTTGGGAATAAAAAGAGTAAGTCTGCGTAGTAGGCGCAGCAGATGGTGAGATCCGCTGACTACCTACCCTATTTGTGCGTCCATTGTCATGTAGGAGTCGAAAATGACCCCAAGACTTTTGACTTTGGCGCTAGGCGTGATGATTTTGCCCAGAATGGGTGGGGGTGTCCAGATTGTTGCAGGTTGATTCACACGCTTGGCGTGAAACAGGAGAAGTTCTGTTTTTGCACCGTTGAGTTTAAGGAACTATCATCCAGTTCTCTATCAAAGGCATGTCTCTAGATTGAGGTGGTGATCCTTACTATTGCAAATGTGGAAATATAGTTGTGTGTCATCTGCAGATGAGTGATAAAGCAGTTTTTGGCTGCTGATGATTTCAAAAAGAGGACGAAGATAGATGTTGAATAGCACCGGCGACAGAGGTGATCCTTGAGAGACTCTGCATGACACCGTGCGTTTCTCAGAAGTGAAGGGTCCTAACTTCACTATTTGCGATCAGTTTTCCAAAAAAGAGGAGAACCAAGATAAATCGCCCTCCGCGACTCTGTCTACTTCAGCTAGCCGTGACAATAATAGTTTGTGGTCTACAGTGTCGAAAGCTGCGCTTAGGTCCAACAGAACCAGAAGACACAATTTTCCTTCGTTTGCAGCCTCAAGAGCGTTGTCCCATATTTTGAGCAATGCTGTTTCCGTCCCGTGTCCGGGATGGAAGCCCGATTGAAATTGATCAAGTAGGTTGTGGGTATCTAGATGCTGTTGCAGCTGTTGTACCACAATTTTTTCCATTATCTTTGAGAGTACATTTAGGCCTGTTATGGGACGGCAGTGAATTGGGTCCTTGGGGTCTAGGGTGGGTTTCTTCAAGATGGGTTGGATTATGCCCTCTTTCAACTTGGAGGGCACTATGCCTTCCTTGAAGGACTGGTTTATAAGCTGCGTGATAGGAGGTGCCAGGATGTCGGCGCATTCCTTCAGCAGTTTAGTGGGGATGATATTGTTCGGCGCTGTGCTGTTACACAAAGTACCAATGATATTCTTTGTGGCATTGATAGAGATGTGTTTCAGTGTGAACTTGATTGTGGTGAATTGCTGTGGGTATTGTGTGAATAATTGCGGGGGGGTTGAGGGGGGTATTGTTTTGCTGAATGCTTTCTCGGATTCCCTCGATTTTATTAATGAAGTAATCCGATAATTCATTGCAGAATTCTTGGCTATCCAAATTGGGGGCTTCAAGACAGACTGGATTCATGGTCTGAGTGACCAGCTTAAAGAGTTTGTGAGGGCGGTTGAGGGTGCTGTGGCTAGCCTCAGAATTTTTTTTTTCTTGGCTTTAAAGATTTATTTGTGGTATTTTCTTGTTATTGCTTTGTAGTTATACAACTGACTGTAACAGCCGGAGACAAAGACATACACCTTATAAGCGTATTTGCATGAATATGTATCTATAGGCTAGGGTAATGTTAGGTCACTAACCTTCCCTAAACCAAGGAAGGATAGGCTAATACTATGCCTCTAGGGCTTAGATAACTCAATGTGCAGAGTTAAGTATTGCCTTCCTATCTGCTGGACTAGCAAGAGCAGAAGGCTAATGAAAATCAGGCAATGGGTAGCTGTGCTCAGGCTGCTGCCAAGTACACCAGTTGAAATCAGTAATTGAGCCAGAGGCTCTTGTAGAGGTGTGTACTGGCCACTGGGTGTCACTCCATTCAGGTATTTAGGTATGTCAAACCCTTAACCGACCGTGGTAGCTGCAGCACCGCTGCTCTGTGTCCCTCTGCGATCACACACAGACTGATGTCTAAATAGGCTTCACCTTCTCTGATGATTCAGAGAGGAGGGACCGCCCAGATGTGACCCGCCGCGTCTATTTACATCGCTACTGCTACAAGAGGAAGCAGGAGGTCACAGGAGAGAGACACATGGAGCTCGCTGGAGCGTGACACCAGTGCAGGCTGTGGGAGAAAGCTGTAGCCAGGGAGAATGGTATGTCCTATCACCACAAACAGAGCAGCAGCAGCCTACTAGTCCAGCCAGGGGGAAAGTACATGGGTAATTGAGCCATCCGGTCACAGAGACGTGGTTTGATTTGCCCATGCACAGAGGCATATTTAGTGGGCTACACCCATAGTCCCCCTATGGAGGACCCACTGACAAACCAAGTTCCGCAAGTCCTCCGCTTACCTTCTCCACGCCGCAGGGTATTGCTGAGCAAGAGGCCCAATCTTCCCCCTTCACGGTGGGTGTGGTCATAGACCTTCAGGGACTGGGGTCCAAACTAGGAACACCACACTCCTGGACCTATATAGCACCCTGGCAACAGGTATCGCTTGGTCATTTGCAAAGAACCAGTCCTGGAACCCAGAGTCCAGCCCTCCAAATGGAGAGGCGTTATAGGCAAAACCCCTTCCACGAACCAGGGGCCCGGGTACCGACCACCTTGGCTATGAAGCACCTTGGACGGATCCGGTCAGCCCGCCTGATCCCAAGGATCTCTAGGCAAAGCTGTTCAGCATGTACCACCACCTAGGACACTGGAGAAAAAACTAAGGTACTCCCAGTAGGGGTTATATAGGGATGGAACTTCCTGTCTGAAACTGCCAGTGTCCATCACCTGAAGGTACTACATAACCCAATTAGTAATTGCTGTGCTGCTCTGTGTCCTGTGATGTACGATAAAAAAACTGGATACAAGGCTGCCCCCCCCCCCCGACGCTAGAGGAGGTGCTACAACTCTTCTTGTTTGAACAATTTTTTGACCACACACCTGCAGACACCAAGGACTGGGTCAAAGACGGGAAGCCGGCCACAATCGAGAAAGCAGCCAAGCTGGCAGATGAGTAGAGGCTAGTGGAAACCACCCTCTGGTAAGGTCCAGCACCCCAACACCAGGTCCTGTGACCCACCACCGACCGAACACAGTACCACTCACGACACCACCTAATTTTAACCGGAGACCGCCATTGGTATGTCACCAATGCAATCAGCCAGGGCACTACAAGCTATATTGCCCTCAGCAAAGCAGAGGCTATTGGGAGCCGCCATCACCACCACCACCACCGAGGGCAGCCGCCCATCACTATCAGCATGAGCCGCTGGAAGACCACAGCTCTGAACTGAGCAATGGACCGTACTACATGAGGTGAACCTAGCAAAGCCAAGGGGCAAACCCGGGTGCACCACAGACAATAGGTCACAGTAGATGGAAAGGAGGCTGAGGCACTATGAGATTCTGGGGCCACCCTCACTCTGGTGCAGCTTCACTGTCAGGGATCCAGGCCTGTCTTCCGATCCTCGCACATGCGCAATAGAGCGGCGCCCTGGCGTGTACCCGTGCGGGAAAGGCGCGCACATGCGCGCATGCGCGGTCTGGCGACGCAGCGTGCACATGGGCGCGCGCATGGGCGCGCACCTTCCGGGAACCAATCAGAGGCCTGACCAGGCTATTTAAACCAGCCCCTGTCTTATGGCAGGTTGCTGGTTTGTCTTCAGCTTGTGCTTGGACTCTCTGCCGATTACCTGAACCTTTGACCCGGATTTCCATACGACTCTCCTCTCGCCAGGAAGTTGTCCTTCCGTACGACCCTCCTCTCGCCCTGAAGTTGACCTTGGCTCTTGTTCCTGGATACGCTGTCTTCTATAATCCCTGACTTCTGGCTTGACTCTGGACTTGTTGACCTCTCCAACCCCTGAACCTCGGCTAGCTCTCTGGACCTGTTCTCAGTCTGATCCACTTGCACCTGCCCGGTACCCCTCCAGTTACCTGCTCCACAGTTCTTCAGTACAGCTTCTGCTACCTGCCTTGCACCTGTCTTGTGGCTCCTCCGCTGCCTGCTCTGCTCACCACCATCAGGAGGAGCTTCAGTTCCAGTCTGCACCAGGATCCCGGCTACCAACCCGGACCTCACTGGCGCTGGTGCCTCCCGGGGCTCACCTCCCCTGTCCCAACTCCAGGGGACGGTCGGCGCCGGGTCGCAACGGTGGGCCACCCTCGGCATCTCGGCTTCGGTGAGTACACAGCCTGATAGTACAAACCAGCCAGATGTCCGAAGCCGACAGGGTGCGCTCTCCCTTCGAGACCCTGTGCCAGCAGGTCTCCGCCCTCACCGAGGCTGTCCAAAAGCTTCAGGAAGGATACGTGCAAATTGATGGTCGCATCCAACAATTAGGCAACCTGCCTGGGGCCGTACCTCCATCCGTGGCTCCATCACCTGGGGTCGCTACGTCTCAAGCCTCTCCCGCTCCGACTGTGGTTATGACTCAACCCGAACCCCGGGTCCCCATCCCAGAGCGATTTGCGGGCGACCGAAGAAGATATCGGGCCTTCAAGAACGCCTGCTCCCTGTATTTGGCTCTTCAACCTAGGACTTTTTGTTCTGAACCCGTAAAAGTAGGGTTTGTGATCTCCCTTTTGGCCGAAGAGCCGCAAGCCTGGGCGCACAGTTTGATGGAGCAAAGGAGCCCCATCCTGGACTCAATTGATTCCCTCTTTGAGCACATGGCTAAATTATACGACGACCCACAGCGCACAGCCACGGCTGAAGCCGTTCTCCATAACCTGGCTCAAGGAAGAAGACCCGTGGAGGACTACACGGCCGAGTTCCGTAAATGGTCAGCCGACACGGGCTGGAATGAAGCCGCCCTGAAGTACCAGTTCCGCCTGGGGCTCGCTGAAAGCCTCAAGGATGAGCTGGCAAGGACTGAAACCCCGGCCACGCTGGAAGATCTGATCCAAGCCGCTACCCAGTTAGACCGGCGCCTACGAGAACGGCGCTCTGAGCGCTTTCAAAACGCACGTCCCACCTGGACACCCCCAAGGCCCTCTCCAGCTCTTCCGCCTCCAGCGGCTTCTCCAGTCTCCACGTTTCCTGACCCTGAGCCGATGCAGCTTGGACTTGTCCGGGCGCCTCTCACCTCCGAGGAAAGACAGCGTAGGCGCCAAGCTAATCTATGCCTGTACTGCGGAGCGGCTGGCCACTTCCTCCGCGGTTGCCCCATAAGACCTAGTAAGTCGAAGCCGCCACCTGCCTACAATTTCCATGTTGCTAACTTCCCTCAGACTCATGTTGTGCTTTTTATTTCTCTACAGCTACCAGCAGGGGCAACCCGGCTTCCAGCCATTGTTGATTCAGGGGCATGCAGCTGCTTCCTAGATTCCACCTTGGCTCAGAAACTTCATGTGCCACTTCGCATTAAAGATTATCAGTTACAGATCCACCTGGCCGACGGCTCGCTGCCCCGATCCGGACTTATTACTCACGAGACTCAACCCATCTGTGCCACCACGGACTCAGGCCACCGAGAGTTCCTATGTCTGGATCTTATTCCGTCTCCTCTATTCCCCATCATCTTGGGCCTCCCGTGGTTACAGGCGCATCAACCCTGCATTGATTGGCTAAAGAAATAAGTCAGTTTCACATCTTCATACTGCACCCAGAGTTGCTTTCCACCTTCAGTCACCGTCTGTTCCGCTATCACAACCCCACCAGAAAACCTTCTGCACGTCCCCTCCGTCTATCTTGAATTTAGGGATGTATTTGATAAACAGCAAGCCGACTCTCTCCCACCTCATCGGCCATACGATTGCCCTATTGACTTACTACCTGGATCCGAGGTCCCTTTCGGGCGTATATTCCCATTATCTGAGACCGAATTAAAGGCCCTCAAGGCCTACATTGATGAAAATTTAAAAAAAAACTTCATCCGCCGGTCTTCCTCCCCAGCCGGGGCAGGTATCTTCTTTGTGGAGAAGAAAGACGGCTCGTTGAGGCCTTGCATTGACTACCGTGAACTCAACAAAATTACCGTCAAAAACAGGTACCCGCTGCCTCTGATTCCAGAACTTTTTCAGCGCTTCCGGTCCGCTCAAGTTTTTTCCAAGCTAGATTTGAGGGGCGCCTATAACCTCATTCGGATCAGGTCCGGAGACGAATGGAAAACGGCCTTTAGGTCTCGCTTTGGACATTTCGAGTACTTGGTGATGCCCTTTGGGCTTTGCAATGCCCCAGCCACCTTCCAACATCTTGTCAATGACATCTTTCGTGAATATCTAGATGATTTTTTGGTGGTCTACTTGGATGATATTCTCATCTTTTCAGCCTCCCTTGAATTACACCGGTGCCATGTCAAAGTGGTTCTTGCCATACTAAGAAAGCATAAACTTTACCTGAAAGCAGAAAAATGTGAATTTGAGAAGGCCTCAGTACAATTTCTAGGATTTATTATCTCCACCAGTGGGGTCGCCATGGACCCGCAAAAAGTAGAGGCCATCCAAGCGTGGCCAGCTCCAGTCGACAAGAAGGCAGTGCAGCGGTTTGTTGGTTTTGCCAATTTCTATAGACGATTTATCGTTGGATTCTCCTCCATCGTGGCACCCATTACTAAACTTACTCGACAAGGCGGTCGCTTCCACTGGTCACCAGAAGCTCAGGAAGCCTTTGAAAAGCTTAAATCCGCCTTTTCCTCTGCTCCGGTCCTACGACATCCGGATCCAACTCTACCCTTTACCCTGGAGGTAGACGCTTCTGAGACGGCCACCGGGGCCATCCTATCACAGAGACAAGGGGTGAAGGCTCTGCTACATCCTGTGGCCTACGCCTCTCGAAAGCTAACTGCCCCCGAGAGAAACTACGATGTAGGGGACAGAGAGCTGCTTGCCATTAAGGTGGCCCTAGAAGAATGGAGATACCTACTGGAGGGGGCGGCTCATCCCATCATGATCTTCACAGATCACAAGAATCTCGAATACTTACGTTCAGCAAAACGCTTAAGACCCAGGCAAGCTCGGTGGGCGCTTTTCTTTTCAAGGTTCAATTTCCATATTTCTTATCGACCCGGCTCAAAGAATGGAAAAGCGGATGCCCTTTCCAGGATGTTCCTCGAAACCCCTTGCACTGCAGAACCCAGTACCATCCTGTCACCTCGGAATTTTCTTTTACTTTCCCAAGTGGACTTGTTAAACTCTCTCAAAACGGCTTCCAGACAGTGTTCCGATCCGGAAATTGAGGCACTGGATAAACACGACGACTTACTATGGTCAAGGGGGAAAATTTTTGTACCAACGGAAGCCAGACGATTGATCTTGAGTACCTTCCATGACCACAAGTTAGCAGGACATTTTGGGGCACGGAAAACGGGTGAACTGATTTCTCGGTCTTTCTGGTGGCCCAGGTGGAGACAGGACTGTAAAATCTATGTTGCTTCATGCATTCGTTGCCAACGAAACAAGGGTCCCAATACTAAATCCTGGGGATTGCTCAAACCCTTACCTATTCCGGAAACGTCCATGGGCAGAAATTTCCATGGACTTCATTGTGGACTTACCTCCATCTGGAGGCTTTACCTCAATCCTGGTCGTGGTGGACCGACTCTCTAAAATGTCCCATTTTGTGCCCATGGTAGGTACTCCCTCTGCGGCAGAAACAGCCAGGACTTTTTTCAAGGAAGTTGTTAGGCTCCATGGGGTTCCCAGAAGTATTGTCTCTGACAGGGGCAGCCAATTTACATCCAGATTCTGGAAAGAACTTTGTAATGCCTTGGAAATCAAGAGCTGCCTCTCCTCGGCCTATCACCCCCAGAGCAACGGCCAAACAGAGAGAACAAACCAAACTTTGGAGCAATACCTGCAATGCTTTTCTTCCTCCTCTCAAGACGATTGGTCGTCCCTGCTACCATCCGCAGAGTTCTCCTACAACAACTCGGTACATTCCACCACCAATCAGACCCCCTTCTGGTCCAACTTTGGGTTTCACCCATCCTTCCTCCCGGATGATCTACCAGAAATACCTGTCCCAGCTGTTCAGGAACATCTAACAGCTGTCCAATCAAATTTTCTGAAGCTTCAGGGGATGATGCGACAGGCCCAAGAGGATTATAAAAAAATTTATGATAGAGGAAGAAAAGAGTGCCCAGCCTTTAAAATCGGGGAGGAAGTCTGGCTTTCCGCCACTAACCTAAAATTACCCGTGCCTTCTCGGAAACTTGGCCCGAGGTTCATTGGTCTCTTTAAGATCAGACGGAAAATCAATGCCGTGGCCTTTGAACTTGCCCTACCGGACTCTTACAGGATCCACCCTGTTTTTCACTCCTCCCTCCTTAAACCCGTTGTGCCAGACCCTTTTGGCGGAAGAGGGGAACCCCCACCTCCACCAGTGGAGATTGAGGGTGAACTTGAATTCGAAGTGGAGGCCATCGTGAGTTGTAGGAAGAGGGGTAGGCAACTCGAGTACCTGGTCAAATGGAAGGGGTACCCACCAGAGGACAATTCCTGGGAACCTTCTAAGAATCTACATGCCCCACGCCTAATCCGTGCCTTTCACCAGGAACATCCGGAGCTGATGGACAGTTTGGGCGTCCGGAGTCCGCCCCTTGGGGGGGGGGCACTGTCAGGGATCCAGGCCTGTCTTCCGATCCTCGCACATGCGCAATAGAGCGGCGCTCCGGCGTGTACCCGTGCGGGAAAGGCGCGCACATGCGCGCATGCGCGGTCTGGCGACGCAGCGTGCACATGGGCGCACCTTCCGGGAACCAATCAGAGGCCTGACCAGGCTATTTAAACCAGCCCCTGTCTTATGGCAGGTTGCTGGTTTGTCTTCAGCTTGTGCTTGGACTCTCTGCCGATTACCTGAACCTTTGACCCGGATTTCCATACGACTCTCCTCTCGCCAGGAAGTTGTCCTTCCGGACGACCCTCCTCTCGCCCTGAAGTTGACCTTGGCTCTTGTTCCTGGATACGCTGTCTTCTATAATCCCTGACTTCTGGCTTGACTCTGGACTTGTTGACCTCTCCAACCCCTGAACCTCGGCTAGCTCTCTGGACCTGTTCTCAGTCTGATCCACTTGCACCTGCCCGGTACCCCTCCAGTTACCTGCTCCACAGTTCTTCAGTACAGCTTCTGCTACCTGCCTTGCACCTGTCTTGTGGCTCCTCCGCTGCCTGCTCTGCTCACCACCATCAGGAGGAGCTTCAGTTCCAGTCTGCACCAGGATCCTGGCTACCAACCCGGACCTCACTGGCGCTGGTGCCTCCCGGGGCTCACCTCCCCTGTCCCAACTCCAGGGGACGGTCGGCGCCGGGTCGCAACGGTGGGCCACCCTCGGCATCTCGGCTTCGGTGAGTACACAGCCTGATATTCACACTGTATCTGCGAAGGCGTGCACCAACATGACTGTTGCAGTAAGAGTGGCAGAAGGCGCCTTCCACAAACTACCCACAGCCCAAGTGCAGTTAAATTGGGGTACCGGAGCCAAGCAGATGGAAGTAGGCATTATGTCGGGCCTACCTGCGGACGTATTGTTGGGTAATGATTTGGGGTGCCTAACTTCACAGCTGCTTAGCCCAGATTACGCTGGACAGACGCACTCCCGAGGAATCACAGGTAGGAACCAAAAAACCCTGTAGTATGCCCTGGCCCTATCCCCTTATGGGGCACCCCACAAGACTTTGACCAAGCCCAGCAGTCAGATCACACCTTAGCAGGTTACAGGAAGGCCGCAGGTACCCCTAAGGAAGGTAATGCTCAAGAGAATTTCCACTGGGACAAGACCCAAGTTATAAAAAGACAGATAGTTGTACCCCACAAATACAGAGTAGAGCTTCTAAAGCTCAGCCATGATATCCCGCTAGCCAGACATCTGGGTATCAAGAAAACTAAGGACTGCCTTACCCAGACGTTCTTCTGGCCAGGGATATCAAAAGACTTGCAGGCATACTGCAGGACATGTGACACATGTCAAAGGATAGGGAAACGGGGAGACCAGCCCAAGGCCAAGTTACGGTCCTCCACCGATAATTGAGGAACCATTCGAGTGGCAGTAGACCTGATAGGGCCTCTCAACAAACCCAGCGCCTCCGGAAAGGGGATACATCCTCATGGTGGTGGACTATGCCACCAGGTACCCTGAGGCTGTGGAACTCCCCAACATTGAGGCGGAGACGGTAGCAAAGGCTCTAGTCAGGATCTTTTCTCGAGTAGGATTTCCCCAGGAAATACTCTCAGATCATGAAACCCAGTTCACAGCAACTGTTACTCAACAGTTATGCAGGGTGAAACCTTTATTTAGCTCCCCCTACCACCCCCAGACCAACGGCCTCTGAACAATTCAATGGCACGCTTAAGCAGATGCTAACAGCGTTTACAGAGTCCTGCGGTCAATAGGAGAACTTTCTACCCCATCTCCTGTTTGCCTACCGTGAAGTGCCCCAGGTGTCGACCGGGTTCTCCCCCTTCTAACTCCTATATAGGAGAAAAGTCCAAGGACCCCTGGACCTCATACGGGAGTGCAACACCAGAGAGGAAAGGGTCCCAGTTTTACCATACATGCTGGAGTTCCGGGACCGCCTGCGGGCACTGACCGAATCAGTTCGGGAGAGCCTACAGGCAGCCCAGAAATGACAGAAACAATGGTATGACCGGGGAGCACGAGATAGGAACCTGGAAGTAGGGCAAAATCTATTAGCCCTTAGACCATCCAAAAAGGACAAGCTACAGGCAGCGTGGCAGGGGCTATTTAAAGTGGGTGGAACGGATTAGCGACACCACCTATACTGTGGCCAAATGTTCGGATGAAATGATCAGACAAGCCTTTCATGTAAACATGTTGAAACCATACTTTAAGCGCTCCGAGGACGTGGCCGCTATCTGTGCCCCGTCCACTGACACTAGTGAAGGACTCCCCTTACCCGACCTGCTGGCAGCTAACCAAGGTAACCTAGAGCAAGTTGGGTTGGGGGAGAAACTAAATCTCACCATGAAACCCGAGAACTGCTATGTGGGGATTGCAGAGGTTTAATACCTAGGGGCAAAGAGTAGAGTCTGGGAAACAGCGCCCCGAACCTGCAAAAGTAAAGGCCATAGCCAATTGGCCCCCGAACCAAGACACAGGTATTGGCGTCCCTAGGCACCGCCGGGTATTATAGAAAGTTTGTCCCGGAGTATAGCACCCTAGCAAGACCCCTAACCGACATGACCAAAAGGTCCCTACCCAAGCAGGTGGCCTGGTTCTCGGAGTGTGCAACGGCGTTCCAGGGACTTAAGACGGCATGGAGCACCCGGTGGCATACCTCAGCTGCAAGTTATTACCTCGGGAGCTCACCATGGAAAAAGAATGCCTGGCTCTAGCATGGGCCCTAAAGAAGCTCCAACCGTACCTTTATGGCCGTGCCTTTACACTCCTCCCTGACCACAACCCCCTCATCTGGCTCAACCGAGTCTCTGGAGACAATCCCCAGTTGCTGCGCTGGAGTCTAGCGTTGCAGCCCTACAATTTTACACTGCAATACCGCCCGGGCAAGCAGAACGGTAATGCGGATGAGCTTTCCCGCCAAACCGACTTGGAAGTATAATTTTGACCCAGACATCCCCTAGCCAACCCGGCAGGGTCTAGGTGGGTATGCTGACCCATGGAACCCATGGAACTGTAAGCATCCCTGTGGACTGAACCAGGCAAACCTAAGACTCCTACTCGGCATCAGGTTGTGCAGTGAGCTGATATTTTTGTGTATTGTAAGACTATAGCAAAACAGTGATTGAATTTATATTTGTGGAAAGTACCTTTGCTTTGCAGTAAGGACTATGTCACTGGGGTGAATCCCCTTCATCTGCTCTGGCTCTTCTTTCAGATGAGCCTCCTGAAGGGTGAAAAATCCCTCTCTGGAGATGAGGATCATGTTAAGTCTGAGGATTCAGAGGTTGAGAGGTTTCTTGCGACTTCCCAGTCGCTAAAGATGCAGGTGCAATATTATGCAGAGATGGTGTGTGCCACTTACAAATTGCCTCCTGTTGAAGCTTCTAGGCCTTCAGTTTCCTCTTTGGGATCCCGGAAATCCCCACAGACTGTGTGTACCTTTCCAGTTCATTCCTTGCTGGATAAACAGATGTATGATGACTGGGTTCACTGGGGTTTCTCCTCCTAAGCAGTTTTCCCTCCTTTATCCTATGAAGGAAGGTTGCACTAACAAATGGGGTTATACCTGCTATTGATGCAACTATTTCTTGTGCAAACAAAAAGCTGACCTGTCCTTTAGACAATGCGCAGGGTTTTAAGGATCCAACTGATAAAAAGCTGGAGTCCCTATTAAAAGCCTCCTCTGCCATGGCTGGGGCTGTACTACAACCTGTAGTTGCAGCCATTGGTGTATGTCAGTTCCTCAAGGAACAAATGAAGCAGATAATTAACCTCCTCCCTACAGAGGAGATTGAGGTTTATGAGGACCTTCCTAAGGCATTGTGCTTTGCAATTGATGCAATTATGGGCTCTGTTCAACAAGCATCTCGTTTTAATCTCCTGCAGGTATACATGCACAGGTCCCTTTGGTTAAAATATTGGGAGGCTGAGGCTTCCTGCAAGAAATACTTGGCAGCATTCCCCTTTGGGGGAGAATGCCTGTTTGGGGATGACCTGGATAAATACATCCAAAAAGATTACCGGAGGCAAGTCTACTCTATTGCCGGTTAAGAAGTGTAAGCATCCCTCTTGTAAACAAAAGTTTCTCCAGCCCCTGGAAACTCAGTCTCCAGGCAGTGGTGATGGCATCCCCAGTATAACACTAGGGGAAAGGCCAAGCCCAAGGGCAGAAAATAACAGACCCCCAAAACTTCCCTATGAAGGGATGCCCCCACTCGGCAAAGTGGGGGGAAGGCTGCTTAATTTTGCAAACACCTGATGGAACGAGGTTTAGGACAAGTAGGTCATCGCCACAGTGTCCTCAGACTACAAGCTAGAGTTCAGAGAAATTCCGCCACCCCATTTTTTGAGTTGCCAAAGATCCAGAAAAAAAAAGCCTTTACTGTTGGCCTTGGAACACCTGTTGTCCCAAGGGGTACTCAGAGTTAGCTCCAGAGGATCAGGGGTCAGGATTTTATTAAAACCTGTTTAAAATTCCAAAGCCAAATAGGGATGTCAGACCTATCCAAGATCTAAAAAGTCTGAATCGGTTTTTGAACATTCGCTCCTTCCGCATAAAGTCTGTCCATTCAGTTATTTCCACCCTTCAGGAAAGAGAATTTCTGGCATCAATAGACATCAAAGATGCAAATCTACATGTGCCAATATTCCCCACACACCAAAGGTTTCTAAGGTTTGCGGTGGATCAGCGCTACTTTCAGTGTGTGGCCCTTCCTTTCGGGCTGGCTACAGCACCTTGAGTGTTAACAAAAATACTGGCCCTGGCCCTGGCCCTAGCAAGGCTAAGGGCACAAGGCATAGCAGTAACAGCCTACCTGAACAACCTGTTGATCAAAGATCTGTCCGCCGCACGCTTGGGCACAGTGGAATATTTAGAGTACCTAGGCTGGGTCCTTAATCTGGAGAAATCTTCCTTGCAGCCTCAAAAAAGGCTAGAGTACTTGAGCATGATTATAGACACGTCCCTAAGCAAGGTATTACTTCCCAAGGCAAAGGCAAAATCCATAGGAGACTTGGTCCGAGTGGTAAAGGAAAAAAGAAGGCCTTCCATCCATCTATGCATGAGATTATTGGTAAAGATGGTAGCCTCATTCGAAGCTGTCCCTTACGCCCAGTTTCACTCAAGACTGTTACAGGGTGGAATTCTGTCTGCTTGGAACAAAGATGTTCAGGCCCTGGATTTTCCCATGATCTTATCTCCAGGGGTTTGCCAGAGCCTCAATTGGTGGTTGCTCCCCCAAAATCTGTCAGAAGTAAAATCCTTCACTCCAGTTACCTGGAAAATGGTGACTTCTGGGCTGGGGGCAGTGCTAGAAGAAGCATCTGCCCAGGGAAAGTGGTCTGGGGCCGAAAAGCTCCTACCTATCAACATTCTGGCAATTTATTTGACCCTCAAAGTTTGGTCTCGCACTGCAAGGCTGGCCTGTTCAGGTTCAGTCCGACAATGATACGGCCATGGCCTACATCAATCACCAAGGAGGCACCAGAAGTCTGGATGCCCAAAAAGAGGTGAATCACATGTTGGCCTGGGCAGAAAGGCATATTCCTCACCTATTTGCGATCTTCATTCTAGGGGTAGAAAATTGTCAGGCAGATTTTTTAAGCCGCTAGCAACTGAGTCTAGGAGAATGGTCTCTATTCCCCCCCGACATGTTTCAAATCATGTGACAGAAATGGGGAACCCCAGACCTGGACCGTTGGATTGGACAGCTTTGTGTCAAGAATAAGAGATCCCTATGCTCAAGGGTCAGATGCCCTGACAATCTCATGGGATCAGCATTCCCTAATTTATGCGTTCCCTCCAGTTTCGCTTCTCCTACGGTTCATTCAGAGGGTCAAGAAGGAAAGAAAATCTGATTTTGGTCGCCCCGGCTTGGCCCAGGAAACCCTGGTACGCAGAAGTCGTAAGGATGGCAGTAGGAAGACCTTGGGTTCTTCCATTACGCCCAGACCTACTATCGCAGGGTCCAATTTTCCATCCTGCCTTACAAGTCTAAATTTGACGGTTTGGCTGTTGAGACCCACATTCTGAGAATTCTCAGGGCCAGTCCTATTCACTCTGGTTAATGCTAGGAAGCAGACCTCCAGGATCTACTACAGAATATGGAAGGCATATGTTTCAGTTGGGCTTAAATATGTAGTTGGCCTTGAGCACTATCAAGGGCCAAATCTAGGCTTTGTCTGTATTTTTTCAAGGAACACCTGCCTCTCATTCCTTAGTCCGGGCCTTTGTTCAGGGTGCACTGTGGTCGAATCCTCCGATTAAGTCTTCTGTGTGGCAATGGGATTTGAATTTAGTGTTGTCTGTTTTACATAAGCTACCTTTTGAACCGTTAAACCAGGTTTCTCTAAGTCTGTTGACACCGTTTTTTCTTCTAGCCATATCCTCAGCTAGGAGGGTATCGTAATTGGCGGCTCTTTCGTGTAAAGAACCGTATATGATTATTCATGAAGACAGGGTGGTGCTGCGGCCTCACCCAATTTTTTTTACCCAAGGTGGTTTTCATCTGAACCAACATATAGTCCTACCATCTTTTTTTCCAGATCCACAGTCTGCAGAGGAAGAGAGTCTACACTCTCTAGATGTTGTAAGGATTCAGGAATACAGCTGAAAATCAGTTAGGAAAGTATAGGAGACAGGATGCCGTCTGGCGCCAAGAGGAATTAAGCCCATGCACGCATGCGCACACCTGTTCGCCATTCCATGGCAAACTTTATGCGATTGCGCATAACTGTGTGCCAGATGCCTTACAGGGATTCCCTGACACAATCTTAGAAGAAAACCTGTTGGAGTCTGCAAAAGACTTGAGACTAGGGTGGAGGTTCAACTTCCAGCAGGACAACAACCCTAAACATACAGCTAGAGCTACAATAAAATGGTTTAGATCAAAGCATATTCATGTGTTAGAATCCAAACCTAAATCCAATTGAGAATCTGTGGCAGGACTTGAAAATTGCTGTTCATAGATGCTCGCTGTCCAATCTGTGTAGGGGTTAGGGTGTATGTAAAATAAAGGACTCCAACAGAGGCACCATCCCTAGTAGATATATAAATGAGTTTCAGAATAATGTAGAATAGGGTGGAACTTTTATTGTGCCTCAGTGGAGTATAACAAAAGAATACAATACTGTGATTATAAACAAAATAGAAAAGTTTTATTTGCCAGCCATAGGCAGTGTTTTTACCTAAAAAATTGTATCAAGAACAAAATACAGTTTACCGTATTTTCCGGCATATAAGACGACTTTCTGCATGTAAAATCATGCCCCAAAAGTCGGGGGTTGTCTTATACGCCGGGTACCTGTGTGTGCCTGTGTGTCAGTCCGCGGCCATCCATTATACAAAAGCTGTGCCTCCTTCACAGGCTGTTCATCCTCAGCCTCGACCTCGGACGAGAGGACATCCGTGATAGGCGGACCACTGAACAGAGGCTCTGCTGGGAAAATTAGTGTTCTGCCTATCACGGAACAGCCTGAGGAGGAGGCACGCTTTTTTAATAATGGACGGCTGAGTCAGATGACAGCGCGGCTTTTGAATAATGGATGACCGCCGTCAGGAGAAGGAGTCTGCAAACAGGAGAAGGTAGGGAATGGTGGGACACAGTGAGGCATGTAATAATGGCACAGCAAGGCATGTAGTAATGGCACAGCAAGGCATGCAATAATGGCACAGCAAGGCATGTAATAATGGCACAGCAAGGCATGTAATAATGGTACAGCAAGGCATGTAATAATGGCACAGTTAGGGGTCGTCTTATACAGTGAGTATATCCCAAAATCAACATTTTAGCTGGAAAATTAGGGGGTCGTCTTATACGCCCAGCCGTCTTATACGCCGGCAAATACGGTACTTAAATTCAGGGCGTGCAGATCCTGAAGATATCAATGGATGCGGTCTGTTTCATGGCCAGTCCTGCTTTGTCAGGGCCTTAAAAGGAACACTAAAGGTTTGTTTTTTATTAGTTCAATTGATTGTTGTAAGCTAGAGCATTTAAATATGTTTTTCCTTTTGACTTCCAAAATACAGTAATCCAGGTTTGAAAATGCCATTTCCTGTCTCTCCTTTCTTGCTTTCCACCAGCACCTGAGCTGTTTTGCATGGTGGAAAGCAGACATGCTCACTCCCTCCCTATGACTACAGCCCTGCATGAAGATGCTCTCTTATCCCTCACAGACATGGAGGCTAAGCATAATGGGAACTGTAGTTCCCATTAGGCCGTGATGTAGCAAGAATGAATGCGCACCGCAAACCAGGAAGTCAGTAAGAATAACTATTCAGCAGTGACGGAGGTGAATAAAACAGCTCGATTTCAACAGATATCAAACTAGTTATAATGCAAAACATTACTTTTTACTTTATCAGCTACTATCAGACTTTAATTTAAGAGGAAAATATTTTTGTCTTTACAACCCCTTTAAAGAGATCGCACAAATGGATATCATATAAAAACATATAAATGACAAGAGATATAGACTTTAAAGTAAACTTTGTGGTTGCAAAAAGAAAGAGCAACCAACATGGTAAAGAGTTTGTACAAATTCCAATAAATTTGTTTGTACGTATTTACATCAATGTTCAGAATATTTTCAAATAGTTATAGTTAAGTTTTGGACATGACCATGTAAACCATTTGAAAAAAATGTATTTCTTTATTGAACACATTAAACTTTTTTTTTTTTTTCTTGCAGACTGTTTTTAACCACTCCACGACCGCCACATGTACATATATGTCGGCAGAATGGCACGTACAGGCAGATGGACTTACCTGTACGTCCCTGCCTAGACGTGGGTCGGGGGTCCGATCGGGACCCCCCCCCCCCAGTACTTGCGGTGGTCTATAATTCCGTGGGAGCGATCCGGGATGAGGGGGCGGCTGTTCATTTTTGTCCGCCCCCTCCGGGTCGCTCCAAGCGAAACCGCTCCCTCCCTGCTCTGCACTTCCTCTGCCTGTATAATGTAAACACAGGTAGGAAGTGATGTCAGCTCTCCTCTTGGCAGTATTTTCAATCCGCCGAGAGGGGAGAAGACATGACAAGTAAGTCGCACGAACACTACACTGACACCACACACATAGGCACACTTAACCCTTTCAGATCACCCCCCAGCCCCCTGTCACAGTGTCACTAATAGCAATGATCATATATTTACTGATCACTGCATTTAGTGTCAGTGTGACAGTTAGTGTGACAGGCAGTTAGTGTTGGGTCCAGGGTAGCCCCTGTACCCCCCTAACACAGGATTAACCCCTTGATCACCGCCCTAGTTAACCCTTTCACCCCCTATTGCCAGTGTCACTAAGGCCGCGTACACACCACTAAATTAATCCGATCAAATCGGTCTGACAGACCGTTTTGATCGGATTTGTCTGCTGGGATATATTGGTTTGATCGTGTACACACAATCAAACCAAAATCCCCGCCGGCAGACAGCGCAGTGACGTGGCAGTGACGTTGACACCGCCACGTCACCGCACCAGGAAGTAAAAAACTTCCACGCATGCGTCGAATTCATTTGACGCATGTGCGGGCAGATATGTCCGCTGGTTAGTGTACTAACCAGCAGACATGTCGGATGGACGGGTTCCCAGCAGACAGATTTTAAAGCATGCTTTAAAATTTGTCTGCTAGAAAAACCTGTCTGTTCGCCCGTACACACGATCAAATTTGATTGTGTGTACGTGGCCTAAGCACTGATCGCTGTATTAGTGTCACTGTCGCCGCTAGGTAGCTAGTTTTTTTTTTTTTATTATTGCAATTTTTTTTTTACTAAATTTATTTATTTATTTATTAAAATTCTTAAAAGTACAAAATAATACAAACGCAGTCAGTTACCCGTAGGCCTTGATGCGCCAAGAACAACAATACAGCAACAACCAAAAAGACACACAGGCAGCGGAACAAATCAATTTTTAAAATGGTTAGCAGATCAAAAGAAAAAAACTATAAACCTATGTGATTCCATAGGCTCGACTAAAAAGCTCAGTTTTTAGAAGCTTCCTGAACTTAAAAAGATCATTCTCAAGCCTTAATTTTAGAGGCAGGGAGTTCCAAAACAGTGCTCCCTGAACCGCACTCGTCCTCCCTCCGCATTTTTTCTTTCGAAATTTAGGGATTATCAAAGTTTCTGATTTAGCCGACCTTAAGGTACGGTTAGGCACATATTTGGTGAATTTATCCTGCAGGTACACTGGCCCCTTGCCATGGGTAGCCCTGTGCACCATGCAACCAGTCTTAAACAGAACCCGTTCCTTCACGGGTAGCCAATGCAGGGCTCTCAGTGATGGCGTGATGTGGTCACGACGACCAACACCGTGAGTAGCCTTGCAGCGGCGTTCTGGATAAGCTGCAATTTGTGCATGATGTTATTAGGTAGACCCAGGTACAAAGCGTTACAATAATCTAATCGACTTCCAATAATGGCATTAACCATAGAGATCTTGTGCGATTCTTCAATGAAGCGAAAAGTCGACCCCAGGAGTTTCAGGTAGAAAGGACAAGAACTCACCACCTGGTTTACCTGTGGTCGCAGCGTTAGTCTATCGTCCAAGATGATACCCAAATCCCTGAACTGGGTGACTGGTACTGGGACCGATGAAAATGAGTCTGGCCAAGTAGGGAAAGTAGGGAAACCGCCTGCCCATGACTGATTGCCTAAGACCATGCACTCAGTTTTGGAGCCATTAAGCATAAGATAATTGGCCCCCATCCAGGCTTGAATTTCTTCCAGGCAGGTGGCCAGAGTTATCCTTAGGCAGAGGAATGTAGAGCTGGGTGTCGTCAGCATAGACATGAAAAGATAGGTTGTGGCGGCGAATGATATACAGCAGAGGCCTCATATAAATGTTAAACAGGATCGGCGATAAGGCCGATCCTTGAGGGACTCCACAGGACTATCAGAAGAGGAGTGCAGTCCCAGCCTTACTCTCTGAACCCTGTCCAGCAGAAATGAGGTCATCCATGCCAATGCTGTACCATCAATGCCTGCCACAGTCCCTAAACGATCAAGTAGTCTAGAATGATTGATGGTATCAAATGCTGCTGACAGATCCAGCATTACCAAGGCCGAAGCCTCATTTCTGTCCAGGGCCCAGAGGAGATCATCCTGTACTTTGGTCAAGGCGGTTTCAGTACCTCTTCCTGGTCGGAATCCAGATTGGAAATCATCCAAAATGGAATTGGACTCGAGATGGGGCTGAATTTGCCACACTGCGGCTCGTTCTATAATTTTTGCCAAAAATGGTAGAGTTGAAATAGGACGATTATTGCTCAACACGGAGCGTGCCATGTTAACTTTCTTCAGCAGGGGGATAATCACAGCCCGCTTCAGAATACCCGGCACTGTTCCGGTGGAGAAAGAAGTATTTACAATGTCGGCAATAAAGGGGGCCAATGTCTCTGCAGCGTCCTTCACCAGTTGCGCAATGCAAGGATCAAATGATGAGGACGAGGCTCTAAGAGACTTGAGAATGTTCAAAATATCTAAAGTAGAGACATCCACAAAACTAGAGAATCTTGTTCCTTCATAAATGGGACAAGATTCCTCGAAATCTACTACTTTAATATTATTCCTTATAATTTCTATCTTTTCATTAAAATAGTTTGATAAAATATTACAGAACTCTGGTGAAGCTTCTTCTTCCGGCTTTCTACATGCTGGATTAGCTAAATTTTTAGCAACTCTAAAGAGTTCAGCTGCTGCGTTTTTAGCATTAGCAATTTTTTCAGAAAAAAACTGCTTTTTGGCGATTTTTATCCCAAGTTTATAACTCCTCAGAGCTGCGGTATATACCTCCTTGGAGGCGGGCGTCGGATTATTTCTCCACGACTTCTCCGCTGCTCTGCATTTCCATTTTAAACTTCTGGTCACCTGGGTAAACCAGAGGGGATTATTGTTTGCTTCCCTAATGCAATGATTTCTCTTTAGGGGGGCTAAATAATCAAGCGCTTTTGTAATAGCCATATTAAAAAAATCTATTTTCTCAGCTGCGACCTTAGTAGACTCAAAAGATGCCTTGTCAATATTCCCCAAAAATTGGTTACTAAAAGCTTTAATAGATATATTAGTAAGATTTCTCGAAAATTTTGGAGTACTGTTCCTATTAGGGACATGAGGTGACTTTTTGAGAAATTTATGGCGGTGATCAAATAATATTAATTTGTGATCACTCCATATAATCTCTTTCGGGGGATGTACTTTCTCTATACATCCTGACTGGAAAAGCCAGTCCAGGGTGTGGCCCGCTTTATGGGTAGCCCCTATGACATCTTGGCTATAGCCAATGGAGTTTGCAAATGCAATCAACTGCTGGGCTTCCAAATTATTTGCATCGTCAGCCCAGCAATTGAAATCTCCCAAGACTATAAATTGGGCATATCGCAGGGATTGGGTCGCTAGGAGTTCGCACATCTCCTCCCCAAACCTAGCTTTGGCGTTAGGAGGATGATAAATCACTGCCATTCCTATGGTTACTTCAGGGCTCAAGTTGCACTGTAGGAAAAGTGTCTCCATAGACGCATAAAAATCCTGCGTGCAAGTTTTTATAATTTTCAACATAGCCTTGTATATGCAGGCAGTTCCTCCACCTCTCCCCGAGCTACGGTCACAAGATAGTAGCTTATACCCAGGCGGGACCAATTCGTCCAGTCTGGGCGGGGAAGCAGGAGAGAACCAGGTTTCCGTGATTAGCAGGTAATCTAAATCATACTCTAATAAGGTGTCATAAATGGCTGTCGCGTTTTTTACCGCAGACCGTGCATTAAGAAATCCTCCTTTTATTGTAGAATTAATTTTTTTATGGGCTAGGGTTTTTTCATCTATCAAAGTATCTGCATTAGCAACTTTTGGTGCTGACAAGATTTTCTCAGCTATAAGATTAAAATTAAAATCAAGCAAATTATATTTATTCAATTTCATCAAGGTTCTAACGGGAACATGTCCTTCCATATTAAAAGTTTTTAATTGGACAGAAGAGTACACCGTTCTATTCTGACTTTGAGGAATATCATGGATGGCTGATACCATAACCAGGAAGATTACGCTGTTATAATTAGCCGTACTATGTCTATAAAACAACTGTTACCAAGAATCACCATCAAATTAAGTACAAGACTCACCTTGAGTACTACATAATAAAAATGTGTGCCCAAAAAGGGGGGGGGGCTTAGGGGGAAAAGCACCCGACCTACCTGGCACGGACGGGCACAGACGGGCTTCCCTCTGGCGCGCCTCAGGCACACCGCCGGCGCCCGCTGCGCTCCGCACAGCGTCCCACCGCCTTTGAAGGCCTGCTAGACCCCGCCCACAGTGGGGGATTAGTCCCAGCTCCTCCCAGAAAGGGAAAGCTGATTGCTGATGACACTGTGCCTGTGCAGCCTCTCCAGAGGCAACTTAACACAATGCTGAATTGGGGAAGGGGATGTTTAAAGAAAGTCACTCCAGGGGACACAGTCAGAAACTGAAATTAAAATAAAGCTGCCATTCGCTCACCAGTGAGCCGTCTTGGTGCTGCTGATCGTGATACTGCTCCGCACAGCGTCCCACCGCCTTTGAAGGCCTGCTAGACCCCGCCCACAGTGGGGGATTAGTCCCAGCTCCTCCCAGAAAGGGAAAGCTGATTGCTGATGACACTGCACCTGTGCAGCCTCTCCAGAGGCAACTTAACACAATTCTGAATTGGGGAAGGGGATGTTTAAAGAAAGTCACTCCAGGGGACACAGTCAGAAACTGAAATTAAAATAAAGCTGCCATTCGCTCACCAGTGAGCCGTCTTGGTGCTGCTGATCGTGATACTGCTCCGCACAGCGTCCCACCGCCTTTGAAGGCCTGCTAGACCCCGCCCACAGTGGGGGATTAGTCCCAGCTCCTCCCAGAAAGGGAAAGCTGATTGCTGATGACACTGCACCTGTGCAGCCTCTCCAGAGGCAACTTAACACAATGCTGAATTGGGGAAGGGGATGTTTAAAGAAAGTCACTCCAGGGGACACAGTCAGAAACTGAAATTAAAATAAAGCTGCCATTCGCTCACCAGTGAGCCGTCTTGGTGCTGCTGATCGTGATACTGCTCCGCACAGTGTCCCACCGCCTTTGAAGGCCTGCTAGACCCCGCCCACAGTGGGGGATTAGTCCCAGCTCCTCCCAGAAAGGGAAAGCTGATTGCTGATGACACTGCACCTGTGCAGCCTCTCCAGAGGCAACTTAGACATGAGTGGCTAAAGACATGTGGCTGAATACATTTTGGCCTAAATGTTTGACTACAATTTAGTTGATTTGATTTTTCTTATAACAAAAAGTAGAACAATCAAATACCATCAAAAGAAAGCTCTATTTGTGGGAGGAAAAGGACGCAAATTTTGTTTGGGAGCCACGTTGCACGACCACGCAATTGTCTGTTAAAGCGACGCAGTGCCGAATTGTAAAAACACCTTTAGGCATTTAGCAGCATATTGGTCCGGGGCTTAAGTGGTTAAAATGGAGTCATCGGTTTGGAGAAGCATTTTCCTCCTTTAAAATTGGGTGCGTCTTATATGCCGGAGCGTCTTATACGGCGAAAAATACGGTACTTTTCTCTGTTAGTTCCAGGATACCCAAAGAGGCGTTCCCATCAGTCCATCATATGGGAACACCAACAGATGACGGCTTTCGGGCTGTCTAGCATCTGGCTCCTCCCCCTTCCCCTCCACGTGCGTCGTCCTAACACCATGCTGTTCAGGTCCTGCCCTTATGCTTCCGATGCCTCTCTCACCTCCCTTCCACGGTCGACCATCACGGCCAAAGAGGATGAGAGATTGGCCCACCAATCTCTCAATCTTTGGGATCAACGGCTCAGGGCAATGGATCAGGGGTTTTGCATGCATGCATTCTTCTAATCATGCTTCCCTGTGGCATCCATGAGCAGATAAGCTCGCCCCGTCCCTCCATATCCACAGGATTCATTCTGAATCCATGATCTGGGCGACATGAGCGAACCCAGGGATTCTCCTCCCACAGGCCTTCCCAGGCAAATCATGGCAGCTCCCCTTCATAAATTATATTATATATTACACACACATACATACAGTACAGGCCAAACATTTGGACACACCTTCTCATTCCAAGAGTTTTCTTTATTTTCATGACTATGAAATTTGTAGATTCACACTGAAGGCATCAAAACTATGAATTAACACATGTGGAATTATATACATAACAAAAAAGTGTGAAACAACTGAAAATGTGTCATATTCTAGGTTCTTCAAAGTAGCCACCTTTTGCTTTGATTACTCTTTGCACACTCTTGGCATTCTCTTGATGAGCTTCAAGAGGTAGTCACCTGAAAAGGTCTTCCAACAGTCTTGAAGGAGTTCCCAGAGATGCTTAGCACTTGTTGGCCCTTTTGCCTTCACTCTGCGGTCCAGCTCACCCTAAACCATCTCGATTGGGTTCAGGTCCGGTGACTGTGGAGGCCAGGTCACCTAGCGCAGCACCCCATTACTCTCCTTCTTGGTCAAATAGCCCTTACACAGCCTGGAGGTGTGTTTGGGGTCATTGTCCTGTTGAAATAAATAAATGATGATCCAACTAAACGCAAACCGGATGAAATAGCATGCCGCTGCAAGATGCTGTGGTAGCTATGCTGGTTCAGTATGCCTTTAATTTCGAATAAATCCCCAACAGTGTCACCAGCAAAGCACCGTCTGTCAGTAAGGTGTGCAGCAGACGCTCTCACCTTAGTCTGCTCACCCTAGGGATAGTGAGAGCAGGATGCTCTCAAACGAGTCTGCTCTCCCCAGGGACAGCATCAGCTAGGCAGGCAGGATTTTTCATCCACCATCACCTCCTCCCGCAGGCATCCCTGCGCGTCAGCCCCTTCAGCCTCACAGGTAAGGCTGTTTCCTCCTCCACATCTCCACCCTCCGCCGTTGGGACAGTATGCGGCCGTCCTTTTCAGGATAGGCCGCGGCTGCTCACGGATAGGCCGCGGCTGCTCACGGATCTCCCCTGCTCCTTTCCTTTGTCCCCTGTGCTCCCACACCTCCATCGCCATCAGGGGCACCCTCCTGCCTCCCCCCGCAGAAATTCTGCCATCCCAGGGCTATTTTTTGACACCCGCGCCAGACTGCACTGAATCGCGGGGCCGCGATCTAGGAAAGACAGCGGCTTCATCTGCGGCCTAACGCCGCGTCGCTCTGCACGCCCCAGGATCCCCACCAAGCCATCCAGGTAAACCCCCCTCACCCCAGAAGGACAGCAACTCCTCATAGTGTTACCTCTCAGCCTCCCCAGCATTACAGATCCACCCTGTCAGCCCAAGGCTATACCCTACTCTCTGTTCAGGCAGCCATCAGCCACACCACACCTACAACACGCTCACCGCTCATCCCCAGTCCCCCCTCGTCTCAACAACAAACAGAAGCTTGATCCAGGGGTCCCCCGATCGCCTTGCACGGGGTCAGGAAGGAATTTTTTACCCCTACCGGAGCATATTGGCCCAGCACCGGCCAGGGTTTTTTTTGCCTTCCTCTGGACCAAGCCAGGAGAGAGGACTTAACCAATTCCTCTCCCCATCGCCCCTGAAAATCCCCCCCCCCGGTGTATTGGCGATCATGGCATGTCGGCAATATTCTGCCGAAACCATCTGGAGTTTGAGGCAATGTGCCGCAATACTGCCAGCCATCACCAAAAAAGCCCTAAGAATTGAGCAACTATTGAGAATCGATCATAGATCGACAGTCAGACATTTCAGCCATTTACCCCAGCTCAAGCACATATCATGTGCTCTGATTAACACAAGATCGGCAGTAAAACACAGACTAGAAATCCGCGACTTCATTCAACAAAATGATCTAGACTGTCTCTTTATTACAGAGAGCTGGCTCACAGCCGACTGTAACACCATTCTAGGAGAACTGGTGCCAGAAAATTACCGTATTATCACAGAAAACAGAATAGGGCAAAGAGGAGGCGGCCTGGCGGTGATCCACAGGACTCATCTTATGATCACCAAACCAGTCCGCCAAAACCCTCTTCCATTCATGGAAACCCTTACTCTGCAACTGCAAGCAAATTCAAAGGAGACCGTCCACATTCTGCTCTGCTATAGGCCGCCCGGCCCAAAATCGCAGCTGCTACCATTATGGACGGATTTCTTCTCCACTTACACCCTCAACAGCAAACATCTTTTGCTGCTTGGGGATTTTAATCTCTGGGCCAACTCCTCACAAGACCCCATTGCCGACGCCTGTATTGATCATCTGGAAGGATTAGGATTACAGCAACTAGTATGTGGGCCCACACATGCTTTTAGGTCACACACTTGATCTTATTTTCAGACAAGCTCTGGAAATAAAAATTTTGGAAAATGAAAAGTTGCCATGGACAGATCACCATGCAATTATATTCAGTATTTCCACCATCCCCCCCGCAACAAAAACATCAAATCCAGTGACAACACACTGGACTAGATGTCAGAAGAAGCTCCACTCGGAACTCTTCAAAACTACTTTAAGGAAGAAAATAGAAACAACTCAGCCACATCAAACGGTCGTTGAAACATTGGAAGCCATAAACTCGGCCATGCTACAGTCAGCCGACTTGGTAGCGCCGAAACGAATAACCCGCATTCGGAAAAACAACCGCAGTTGGTTTAACAACCAGCTGTCGTTACTGAAGCAAGAACGCAGAAGGGCAGAATCTGCCTGGAAAAGATGTTCTTCAGAGCTAAACCTAGCCATCTACAAGGCGACTACAAGAAAATACCACAAAGGAATTTTCCAAGCCAAGAAAAAGTATTTTTCGGAGGCTATCAACGGTGCCCTAAACCGCCCCCGCGAACTCTTCAAGATGGTCACCCAGACCATGAAACCAGGTTGCATTGAAGCCCCCAGCTCGGACACACAAGAATTTTGTGATGAACTATCAGATTACTTCATTAATAAAATCGAGGCAATCCGTGAAAGCATTCAGCAGAACAATTCCCCCCTTAGCCCCCCCTGCAGCCTCTCACACAGCACCCATAGTAATTCTCCTATATCAGGTAAGTTTACCCTGGGACCCATCTCCATTGAGACCACTAAGAATATCATTGGCGCTTTGCGTAATGGCACAGCGCCAAATGACATTATCCCCACAAAACTGCTGAAGGAATGCGCCTACATCCTGGCTCCTCCCATCACGCAGCTTATCAACCAGTCTTTCTTGGAGGGCATAGTGCCCTCACAGTTGAAAGAGGGTATAATCCAACCCATCATGAAGAAACCCTCCCTGGACCCCAAGGACCCACTCCACCGCCGTCCCATAACAAGTCTCAACGTACTCTCAAAGATAATGGAAAAAGTAGTGGTACAACAGCTGCAACAGCATCTAGATACCTACAAGCTACTTGACCCATTGCAATCAGGCTTCGGAAACAGCATTACTGAAAGTATGGGACGATGTTCTCAAGGCCACAGACGAAGGAGAATCTTGTCTTCTAGTTCTGTTGGACCTAAGTGCCGCTTTCGACACTGTAGACCACAAACTGTTGCTGACTCGGCTTGCTGAAGTAGCCAGAGTCGCAGAAGGCGATTTATCTTGGTTCTCCTCTTTTCTGGAAAACCGATCGCAAACAGTTAAGTTAGGACCTTTTACATCTGAGAAACGCACAGTAACATGCGGAGTCCCTCAAGGATCGCCTCTGTCACCAGTGCTGTTTAACATATATCTTCGTCCTCTTTTTGAGATTATCAGCAACCAAAAACTGCTCTACCACTCATATGCAGATGATACGCAACTGTATTTCCGCATCTGCAATAGACAGGATCACCACCTCAATCTAGAGACATGCCTCTCTTTGATAGAGGATTGGATGACAAAGAGTTATCTTAAACTCAATGGAGCGAAAACAGAACTTCTCCTGTTTCACGCCAAGCGTAGGAATCAACTTTCAACAGTGTGGACCCCCCCGCCTATTTTGGGCAAGCACATCACCCCTAGTGCCAAAGCCAAAAGCCTAGGGGTCATTTTTGACTCCTTTATGACAATGGACGCACAAATAGGGTCAGTAGTCAGCGGATCTCACCATCTACTGCGCCTACTACGCAGACTCACTTCGTTCATCCCTAAAGAAGATTTGGCAGTCGTGGTGGGAGCAATTGTAAACTCCAGGCTGGATTATGCAAATGCCCTTTACCTCGGACTCCCCAAGTACCAAATCGCTCGTCTGCAAGTCGTTCAGAATATGGCCGCCAGACTTGTGACAGGGAAAAAACCCTGGGAATCTATCTCACCTTCACTGCGAGCCCTTCATTGGCTGCCAGTTACAGAGACAGAATTGCTTTTAAAGCTCTCTGTCTTACGCATAGATGTGTCCATGGAAATGCCCCCCTCTATTTATGCGAAACAATAAAAGCGCATAACCCCAATCGCGTTTTGCGATCCACGAATCAGAACCTGCTCCAGGTTCCGAAAGCCAACTTCAAGTCCAAAGGAGAAAGACGATTCGCGATCCAAGGCCCCAGACTATGGAACGCTTTACCAACCAGCATTCGGTTGGAGGAGAACCACCTAGCATTTAGGAAAAAGGTCAAGACTTTTCTCTTTTGATATCAAAGGAGACAGGAACAACAAGCGCCCAGAGGCGATTCAGTTCGCATGTGCCGCGCTATACAAGTTTTCATTCATTCATTCATTCACACCATCACACCTCCTCCTCCATGATTCATTGTGGGAAAAAGGCATGTAGAGTCCATCAGTTCACCTTTTCTGCATCACACAAAGACATAGTGGTTGGAACCAAAGATCTCAAGTTTTGACTCATCAGACCAAAGCACAGATTTCCACTGGTCTAATGTCCATTCCTTGTGTTCTTTAGCCACAACAAGTCTCTCCTGCTTGTTGCCTTTCTTTAGCAGTGGTTTCCTAACAGATATTCTACCATGAAGGCCTGATTCACACAGTCTCCTCTTAACAATTGTTCTAGAGATGTGTCTGCTGCAAAAGGTGGCTACTTTGAAGAACCTAGAATATGACATATATTTTTAGTTGTTTCACACTTTTTTGTTATGTATATAATTCCACATGTGTTAATTCATAGTTTTGATGCCTTCAGTGTGACTCTACAATTTCCATAGTCATGAAAATAAAGAAAACGCTTTGAATGAGAAGGTGTGTCCAAACTTTTGGTCTGTACTGTACATACATATGCAGGTATTGGCAGTCTCTCCTCAGCGGTTCATCTCTCCACATGGTGGAGACTAGGGATGAGCCGAACACCCCCACGTTCGGTTCGCACCAGAACCGTCGAACAGACCGACCGTTCGCGCAAACATTTAGAACCCCATTGAATTCTATGGGACTCGAACGTTCGAATTCAAAAACGATCATTTTAAAGACCAATATTCAAGTTATTGTTGGAAAACGTCTTTGAGAACCGGGGTCTTGCCCCAGGGAACATGTATCAATGGAAAAAAGTAAAACAAAAACATTGTTTTTTCAGGAGCAGGACTCCTGAAAAACGAACATTTTTAAAACTTTTTTTTCCATTGATACATGTTCCCTCGGGCAAGACCCGGGTTCTCAAAGACGTTTTCACAGGCAAACTATAGACACCCAGCAGGTACAATATTTTAAGAAATGTTTCATATATTTTTTTGTTAAGCATCATTAAAATCACTGCTCCAGGAGCAGTGATTTTATTGATGCTTAAATAAAAAAATTCCTTTAAATATTGTACCTGCTGGGTGTCTATACCTGTGATAACGTCTTTAAATAGCACAATCACCTGCCTGCCAGTAAATTAGGAAGAACTGATCTAGCTAAGCTATACAGTGTATAAACATATGTACAACTCCTAGGGATGTATATATATCCTCTACACACTGTAAATTAAGCTAAACTGACTAGCCTGCCTGCTCTATCTAGCTATATAAAAAGACTATCTCTCTGTCTCTCGGACTGCTCTCATTAACAAACACAACACACTACATGAGGCCACCCAGCAGGCGGGCCTTATATAGTGTGGGGCGCTGTGATTGGCCAAGCATGCATGGTCATAGTGCATGTTTGGCCAATCATCAGCGCGCAATGCCGCAGTGAATTATGGGCCGTAGCTCGTCACTCGAATTTGGCACGAACGACCAGTTTTGTTCGAAATTCGTCGAACGTACGAACAGACAATGTTTGTATCGAACGCGGAGCTCATCCCTAGTGGAGACACTGGGAAGACACATCTATTGAAAAATCAATTCAAGTATTCTACTTTATTTACCCTAATCACATGCTGTACACAGCATGTCTAATTTTAATTTTTTTTTTGTGAATGTTACTTGACTTCCATTTCTGGATGTTTCCTATGATTCTGCCAGTGTAATCCATATTTACACGCAGCGAATCAACTTCTTATACCACACCAAGTAGTTTTTCATCTATCTTAATAAAAATGTTATTCAGCTTCTGGCGTTTTATGCCTACTGCCTTCTCAATGAAGTATATCTAATTATCAGCACACATATAACTGGCAAGCAGGTATGAACAAACCCTATTCAAAATTCCCCTTTTGTTTTTCTCTAACATTTACAATTTGATTACTCACATTTTAGGGGCCCACCCCAATTTTCTCTCTCCCTGGGGAGGTTTTGGGAGGAGCATCCTCAGGGGCTCCTCAGGCTCCAACCTTCTCTTTGAACCGTTGCTCCATCAATACAGTCTACAGGTAAGCTAACTTTAATACCATCATGCACATACAATATATAAACAAAATCTAACATCTAGATATCCTATGAGGCTCATTTATTTGGTTTCCAGCCTTCTCCTCACAATATATTCAGTGTGGAACACTATATATGTAAATATGTACGAACAAATGTAATGGCATTTGTACAAACTCTTTACCATGTTGGTTGCTCTCTTTTTTTTCCAACCATGTAGTTAATTTTAAAGTCAATATCTTATGTCATTTATCTGTTATTATATGATATCCATTTGTGATATTTATTTAAGGCCCTGATGAAGCGGGATTGTCTCCGAAACGTGTAGGCCACATCCATTGATATCTTCAGGATCTGCATACCCTGAATTTAAGAAACAGCAAATTGTATTTTGTTTTTAATTGATACACATTTTTAGGTAGTACTGCCTATGGCAGGCAAATAAAGCTTTTATATTTTGTTTATAATCACAGTATTGTATTCTTTTGTACTACTCCACTGAGGCACAACGTCCCAACCTATTCTTTTTTTTTTTTTTTAATCAAATAATTTTTATTGAAAACAAACACAAAAAACAAAAACACAACATTTGTATTTGCTTCTTACATTACACAAAAACAAGTACACTGGTACTGGCGGGAACACTTAAGTAATAATGTGAAAAGACTAAACAGTCTAGTAAAACATTTGTTCATCCTATAATAAACTGAGAACTACTTTCAGCAGAAAATGTGCGATAGTATACCTAATCAGTTCCTAGGACTCTTAAGTACCAAAAGTGTCCCCTATATGATGTTTTATCCCCCCCACCCCCAACCATATAAAGGTCCCTGAGCAGAGGAGGACACCACCGCTCCCTAAACAGCAGGGGACAGTGGACATCAGGATCACAAATTAACCATCAGACAAAACACACAAAAACAAAGGTAACATAAAACAAAACAAAACAACCTCTGCAGGACCCTTACTCTACCCAGCAGACCAATAGCTGGTCCGCCATGTAAATGATGCACAAGTTACTCCTCAACTCTCTGAAGTAGCCATTCCCACTCATTATCGTCCCCTACTGTGGCACATTTGCTGATGAGTTTACACCCCCGAGAATTCTAGTCCAGGGGTGTCTAACCTGGGATCACATATATTGTCAAAATTTCCTCAGACTACTTTGATGCTTGTACGCGAGCTGTTCTCCAATAAGAGTAATTTACAGATGCGATCCATTCTGAATGTGTAGGGGTCGTTGCAGACAGCAATTTTCTAGCTATTAGCTTCCTTGCCACAAATAGCAGCCTAAGGATGGCAATATACATATGTGGCATGTACAGTTAATCTAGCCAACCCAATAAACAGAGTTTAGGGTCAGCGGTAAGTTTGAGGTCCCATATGCTATTGATAGTGTTTGCCACCGCTGCCCAGTACCTTTGCAACTTCGGGCATCTCCATAGCATATGGACCAGTGTACCGTTGTCAACCAGACAGTGGGGACAGAGTGGATCATCTCATCTGTGCGGTATGTGCAGTGAATAGTGAATAGTTGGGTACGTTTTTGCGAGGAAGATAGTGACACTTTAAGTACATTGTCTAAGATTGTGTTCCATTCCTCATCTGAAATACGGCCTATGTCTACTCCCCAGTCAGTTCTACACTTCAGAGTCATTGCATTAGAGACATGTCCAAGAAGGGAGTTATATATAGAAGAAATCTGTCCCTTTCTAGTCGATGACCCAACCAGTTGGGTAAGCACCGCAGGTCTAGCGAGCTCCAAGTTATACATACAATTTGTACCATAACAACCACTCATTGCAATCACGTTCAGTAAAAGAGAAAACACCATAGACAAACATTGCCCCACCCAGTAGCTTCAGTATTAAGCCAGTTGCATATGCGAGTATACATATTTGTATGTATATACACAAGCACTGGAATAGCAATCCTATCCAGAACTAAATCAGTTAGAGCCAAGCCTGGCACTGCCATCCACCCACTTCAAATTCTGTCAAACCTTTATGAAACTCCCCAATGTTGGTAGATCAGATGTTCATAATGTAATGTTGGACCCATCTGAGTCACCCACATCTCCAACGTAGGAGGGGACCAAGATATCCAGTGCTGCAGTAGGAGTTTCCGGGCATGGAGGAACACCATGGACACTGCCGCTCTAACATAGGAATCCTGTATAATATCATCCAATATGCCCAGTATGCATGGCTTTGTGTCTAAGGGTATCGATATTCAAGAAAAAGAAAAAAGAAAGCTGGGAACCTGAAGGATAGATGGATGGTGCTACCCAAAACATGGGTGTGTAAAATAGCAAATAACCATAGAAACTAAAAAACAAAACAATTATGTTCACCCAAAAGGCTGCCTCATCACATTTATTAATCATATGCAAAAATAGGAAAAAAAGAAGGGGATAAACTGTGCTAATGTGACAAAAAAGAACCCATAAGTGCACGGGTATATAAATGTTGCTAGTGAAGCAAATGTAAACCTGCAAATTGCTGTGTAACATCAAACCGTGATCAAAAATTGGAAAGAAAAAAAATTGCGCTAAACCTTGTGAAAAATATGTAAACAATGAAAACATATGCTAAAATAAATTACAAAATGATCAATCCCTGTGTGTTATTAATGAATAAACATGTGAGAAAACCATTAGTTGCATTAAAAAAAAAAAAAAGTCCATAAATCAGGTGAATAGATGGAAAGGAATCGCATCTTTAACCAAGGTAAGAGAAAGAGTCGTCCTCCACCAATGTGAAAGTCCTTAGATTGTATGTTCAAATAAATCACAGATGAAAAGTGACAACCCATCAACTGAAATCCTCCACCGACAGAGGACACAGATCTGCTTACCAGATCCTGGTGGTCCCTTAGTTATAGGGGACCCCAGGTAGCATGTATATATATATACGAAGACTGCTGGGCTAAACTGGATGCAAACAGCCTGATAAAGATCATCTCCTCATCTCAATACTCCAAAACAATGGTGGCCACGTTACAGGAGTATGTAAAAAGACAATTAATGCCTCGATTGTGTAAAACCTTTTAACCACTTCCCGACGGCCGTACGAATATGTGCGGCCGTCGGGCTGTCCTGAATCTCTGACAGGGCGCATATATGCGCCCTGTGCTTTTAATGGCCACCAGAGGGCGCGCGAGCGCCGCCGGCGGCGCGCGCGTGCCCGCTGCATTCCTGAGATGCCGATGCGCGTGCCCGGCGGCCGCGATGTCCGCCAGGCACTCGCAATCGGCGGTTACAGGGACAAGACATGGATCTCTGTGTGTAAACACAGAGATCCACGTCCTGTCAGGGGAGTGAGGTGACCGGTCTGTGTCTCTTATACATAGGGACACAGCATCGGTCACCTCCCCCAGTCACCCCCCCTCCCCCCACACAGTTAGAACACACCCAGAATACATTTAACCCCTTCCATGCCCCCCTAGTGTTAACCCCTTCACTGCCAGTCACATTTATACAGTAATCGGTGCATTTTTATAGCACTGATCGCAGTATAAATGTGAATGGCGCCAAAAATGTGTCAAAAGCGTCCGATGTGTCCGCCCTAACGTAGCAGTCCCAATAAAAATCGCAGATAGCCGCCATTACTAGTAAAAAAAAATTATAAAAATTAATAATAATTTTGTCCCCTATTTTGTATGCACTATAACTTTTGCGCAAACCAGTCGCTTATTGCGATTTTTTTTTTCTTTACCAAAAATATGTAGAATAATACGTATCGGCCTAAACTGAGAATTTTTTTTATTTTATTTTTAAAAAAATGGGCTATTTATTATAGTAACAAGTAAAAAATATTCAAAATTGAGGCTCTTTTTTTTGTTTATAGTGCAAAAAATAAAAACCGCAGAGATGATCAAATACCACCAAAAGAAAGCTCTATTTGTGGGGAAAAAAGGACGCCAATTTTGTTTGGGAGCCACGTCGCACGACCGCACAATTGTCAGTTAAAGCGACGCAGTGCCAGAAGCTGAAATTTCACCTGGTCAGGAAGGGTTATAAGTGCCCAGTAAGGAAGTGGTTAAAGCCCCCTGAAGATGTGATTTTTCACGAAACTAGTAAGGCGGAACGAGCAGCACATTGGCGTTACCCTCCTGGACTGCTCGGATTAGCTATACAAACGGGTCTGTCTGCATGTATCCAGCCGGTACAGCAGACTCAAGGCTTTCTAATCACTGTAAAATTGTGAGAGCTTAGTATGACGTTTTATATACATTAAAGTTTTAAATGGTTTTACACGATCAAGGCATTTTTTGTCTTTTCCCATACTCATGTAACGTGGCCACCATTGTTTTGGAGTATTGAGATGAGGAGATGATCTCTGGCTATTTCCACAAAGGACTATGGACCATAGGAACAACATATAATGGCTGCTGAAAAACCATGGAATAGTGAGTAATATGTACACAGACAGACCAACCATTTGGTTGTACACATTTTGTTTGTTTCTATAAGGTGTGAGGGATTGGCTCGGTAGCGGGTGTGTGTGACTCCCTGGATGGGTTCACTACACGCTGAACTATACAGAAAGGCAGTTGAGGATGGTTGAAAACAAAGGATATGGTTTATTCTTCCATATTGCTGGATACAAGTGCAAACATCAAAACAGCATAAACAAAACAAAACATAAAATAAACCCTTGCCACTTGGGGCATCTACCTTCACAACACAGGAACCTACCTATGGAGTCTGGCACAGCCTACTGCTGGGCAGACACTGCTGGTCATACAGCAGAAAACAAAAAGTATCTTTGATATTTATCACACAGAAATACTGATACTTTTTTTTTTTTTTTTCCACTTCAGACTTAACCATAGCTTGAGACCTGCTCATGGTTGCATTCAATGATTATGTCTCAACTTATACCTAATACCTACTTACCTATCGGACACATAGGGAAAGTATCAGGACTGGGGGGAAGGGGAGGTCGGGAGAGACCTGTTGCAGGTGTAGCTTGGAAAGGTGTAGGGATTGCCTAAACAACATGTAAAAAGGGGGGGAGAGAGAGGTGTCGAGCCAAAATTAAAAGGGTTAACAAGAGGCGCCCCCTAGAGCCATCCCCATCCAGACCGCCCACTCAGGACCCGCCATCTGTGGATCTATAGAGAATAAAGCGCAAAAAGGAGCCAAAAAGACCCCCCAAAGATCTTTAGGACTGAGTGGAATGAAATAGGAGGGAAAGACCCAAGAGATCAAACTGGGGAAGAGAATTCGAAGAAGCGCATTTACTATGCAAAGGATGACGAGCAGATCCACAAGGGGGGCCCCCCAAAAACACCTCCAAATGCTTCAACTAACTCAATGGCAACAAGTTCTATCAGACAGTATATGACAAAAGAGGACAGCCCACGAACCCAAGACACAAAAAAACAACAACAACAACAAATAAACAAAGACAAAAAGATGGACAACAAGAACCCCCAAAATAAGACTTCGAAGGAAAAACCCCTGGAACTAAGAGGAGAAGGACTGCCGGACAAAGATGTAGAGTATAGCTGGACAGAGGAACAAAGACCAGAAGAACTAGGGCCATCTAAGAGCGAAATGGCAGAAATGTTGCAGAGTCTGGAAAACACCATTAAGGGAGAAATACAATCATTACGGACTGACCTAGGGCATCTGCTCTCCAGAATAGAGTCAGTGGAAGAAAAAACGGAAAAACAAGAACAAGAATCAACACATCTACATGAACAAATAGAGCAGATAAAATTACAGCAGAGGCAGATTTTATACAAATTGGAAGATCGGGAAAATAGGAATCGTAGGAAAAATTTAAGAATTAAACTTTTACCGGAGGAACAAGGGGAGGAGCTAAGGAAGAAGATGCAGGAAATATTCAATCCATTATTGGAAAGATCCCTAGAGGATCCAATCGGGATAGAAAGAGTCCATCGCATTGGTAACCCCAGAAGAACAGACACTGAGAGGTCAAGAGACGTCATAGTTAGATTCAGGGGGTTTGAAGAAAAGGAAAAGATCTGGAAAAACTTAAAAGGAAAACCACCTCTGGTGTTCAGAGGAGTAGAACTCCAGAACTTCTCAGATCTGGCGCCAGAAACATTGGCAAGACGTCGACTATTAAAACCTCTGTTGACCCAGCTGACAACTCAGAAAATAAAATATAATTGGGGCTTCCCAGCCTGCCTAATAGGAATCAAAGAAGGAAAATCTGCGATTCTGAGATTCCCGGAGGACCTTAAAATATTCTGCACTAGATTGGATATTCAAATTCCAGACCTCCCGGGCTGGGAGTAGGAGGGAGAGAGGGGGAGGGGCAAGGGGAAGTACCAACTGGAGACGACGACTGGCATCCCCCCCCATCCCAAGAAAACAGGGAGGGGGGAGATTATCCCCAGGCCCCACCTAGAGAAAACTGAGCCAAACTCAACTTGGAGGTTGGCCCAGAGGCCGCTAGAAGGCCAATGAGGGGAGAGGGAGGGGGAGAGGGGAGGGGGGGAGGGAAGGAGGGGGGGACGGGAGGGTGAGGAGGAAATGGGGGAGGGTGGGGGGGAGGCGGGGAGGAGGGAGGGTGGGGAGGGGACCTGAGGGAGGGAGGAGAGGGAGGGAGGGTAGAGGCATCATCTCGCCAAACGTGCCAAGGGGTAAGAATAGCCCAAAGAAGGATAGAAGTGTCCCCCGAGAAAAGAGAAAGGGTAAGGGGAAATAGGAAAAGATGCAGATAATAAAAATTCTGTCATATAATGTGAAAGGTCTTAACAGTCCAACAAAAAGACATAGGGCCAGATTCAGGTAGATGAGAGTATCTTTCCTCTGGAGTAACGCTTCTCATTTACGTTACTCTGAAGACCCTTTCAGCGCAAGTCCTGTAATTCACATAGCAGTTGCGCGTAAACTTGCGCCAGAGTAACGATAATGCGCTGGCGTAACCCGACGCAAGTGGAAGTGGGTGTGATCATATGTAAATGATGGGCGGAGCCCAGCGCAGAGGCTTACGTTCAGCGCATCAACCACGGAGCATGCGCAGTGAGTGAGGCTCCACTCGCCCCCTTTGTGCGCATGCTCACAACTTCCGTCGGCACCACTGCACGGGAAACGTCAGCGCAATGCCTTCCGTTGGGCGTTTAAATGCGCCCGTAGAAGCGCCATTCCGGCACTAAAGTATATCCTGCTCCCCCTCCCCGCAGTGATGTTACTTTTGTTCTGAGATGGCTGCTCCCGTTCCCCGCAAACACACAGGAGAAAGCTGAACTTTAATGGCCAGGAGCTGTCAGCCGTCATCTCGGCTATGGAGACCTATGATGTCTTCCTCCATGGCTGTAAAATTTGACAGACAAGCATGGACAGAGGTGTTGTCCTGCAAGTGGGGGTGCTCAGCTAGCTCTTATCGTCGGTAACGCTGCTGTAGCTGCTCTCCTGCTGACCTGTGGCCATCTGGAGTAAAGATAAAGCAGCCTTTTGTAGAAATAACTTTGCGCCGGACGGACGAGATACGCGCGGCGCATGTAGCCAGCGTATGGTGCTAATCCGTTCGTGAATTGGGAAAAATCCCTCATTTGCATATTTGCAGGGGAAATCAATGGGCGCGACTGATGCGCCCAGCGAAAATAAGCGCTGACGATACTCTGGCGTCGGAACGTTCCGCCGGTCGCAAATGACCCGTTATTGGGCGCATCTAGTTTGGTGGGTACGGGCACATAGAAACGACGGCGCATCATCACAGTTACGCGGCGCATATCCAAATACTCCAGCGCAAGTGTTCGTGAATCTGGCCCATAAGGTCCTAAAGGAATTGAAAAATTTAAGAACAAATGTGGCTTTCCTGCAGGAAACACACCTCTCAATAGAATCCAATATTAAGTTATATTCATCAGAATTTCCTGTTTGGTTCTATGGAGACACCATCTCCAAACGGGCAAGGGGAGTAGCAATAGGCTTAGCCAAAGGGGTTCGGTTCATACTATCAGACCGGTTGTCGGACCCAGACGGGAGATTTCTCTTCCTTAAAGGGGAACTAGAAGGGATAGACTGCACATTGGTGAACATTTATGCCCCTAACGTACATCCGATAAAATATCTTGTGGACATACTAGTGAAATTGAATGACTTCAAACGAGGGAAGGTTATTATGGCAGGAGACTTAAACTTCTGCCTAGATCCAAGGATAGACAAGACCACCCAGCCACAAGGGGATAAAAAGACGCTCTTAAAAAAATAAAAAATAGTCTTTTCAGAAGACAATTGATAGATGTCTGGAGAGTCCTTAACCCGGAACAGCGGGACTATACGTTTTATTCCCCTGTGCACGGAAGCTACTCCCGTATTGACCACATTTTTTTGGACCATAGTTGCTTGGAGATGGTTGAGGGGGCGGAGATAGGGGCCATGACACTTTCAGACCATGCCCCAATTAGCGTATCTCTAAAAATACGAGGAAACCAGAAAATATTCCATAATTGGAGGCTCAACGAGGAACTTATGATGGACGAGAATAGCCTAGCGAGGATTAAAAAGGAGTTAGAGGAATACTTTAGGATTAACGATACAAACGAAATATCGGGAGCAACTCTTTGGGACGCACATAAAACGGTAATAAGAGGGATTCTGATATCAGAAGGGACAAGGAAAAAAAAAGAAAAAAGCTGTAAAAGAGAAAAAATAATAGAAGAGATATCAAATCTGGAGCAAAAACATAAAAAATCGGTAAAACAACGAGAAGTATATCAGGCCCTTGTGAATAAACGAAACAAACTAAAAGAGCTAATAGACCAAGAAACAAAAAGGGAATTCAACTTAATAGCAAAAGAAAGGTATATGTGGGGAAACAAAACAAATAAACATTTGGCCAGGATGGTCCGGAAAAAAAAAAACAATAAATTATATAGAAAAAATTAAAAATGAGAAAGGGGAGATAGTGCACACAACAAAAGAAATAGCAGAAACTTTTAGAGTCTTATTACGAGAAGTTATACGCAGTGGAACAGAGGAAATGGAAACAGGGGGAGAAGGAGAATAAAATAACAGACTTTTTAAAAGGAGCGGGGGTCCCAAAATGTAGTCAAAATGACGTATCAAAGATGGACAGGCCTATCACAGAAAACGAAATCAAGACGGCTCTTGCAGACTCAGCGTTAGGAAAAAGCCCAGGACCGGACGGTTTCACAGTCCTATATTACAAAAAATGTAAGGAGATTCTCATCCCCAGACTCTGCCAGTATTTCAATGGGTTAGGGAAAGACTTCCCGCTAAGTAGAGAAGCAGCAGAGGCGACTATAACACTCATTCCCAAGGAAGGAAATGACGGTAAAACCTGTGCAGGGTATAGACCAGGGATCTCCAAACTACGGCCCTCCAGCTGCTGTGGAACTACACTTCCCATGAGGCATTGTAAAACTCTGACATTAGTAGACATGGCTAGGCATGATGGGAATTGTAGTTCCTGAACACCTGGAGGGCCATAGTTTGGAGACTCCTGGTATAGACCGATATTTTTGCTGAATATAGATACGAAACTTTTCGCAAAGGTACTAGCCGGAAGAGTGAAACAGGAGATGACAAAACTTGTTCATCCTGACCAGACAGGGTTCATCCAGGGGAGAGAGGGAAGAGACAACGGGGTAAGGGCTCTCCTTGTCCTTCAAAAAATGAAAGAAAGTGGTCTCCCCAGTCTACTCCTGTCGATAGACGCCGAAAAAGCGTTCGACAGGGTAGACTGGGGACTCATGTTAAATACACTAGAAGAAATGGGCTTTGGGCAGACAATAATGGGGTGGATTAGAACCTTATACCAAGCCCCGACAGTGAGGATAAAAATAAATGGAAGTCTCTCCCAAGCGTTTGAAATGAGAAACGGAACAAGACAGGGATGTCCCCTGTCACCAATGCTATTTGTGCTTTCAATTGAACCCCTGCTGGCCAGGATACGCAGGTGCACAGAAATAGAAGGAGTGAAAATAAAAGAGGAGGAACATAAGCTCTCGGCCTTTGCGGACGATGTCCTCTTTTACTTAGTTAATCCAAAGAAATCAATCCCAAAACTACTGGAAATATGTAGCCAATACGGAGAAATATCAAATTTTAAATTAAATGTGACTAAAACAGAAGTCCTGAACGTAAATACATCTAGAGCTGAAGAACAAGAACTTAGAATTAAGTATCAATTTCCGTGGGTAGAAAAACTTAAGTACCTAGGGGTCAAGTTAACGAACTCAATTAAAAAAATCTACGAGATAAACTATATCCCTCTTCTGGACGAAATAAAAGCAGAAATAACAAGGGTAAAGAATAGGCCAATATCATGGATTGGCAGAATTAATTTTTGTAAGATGGTCCTTATACCAAAAATCTTATATAAATTCCAGATGCTCCCTATTATCCTACCAAATGCATGGCTACAAACCCTTAAAAATATGATTATGAAATACATATGGAGGAATAAAAAGCATAGAATATCGCTCCAGGTCCTAAAACAACCAAAAGAGAAGGGGGGGCTGGCAGTCCCCGATATCAAAAAATATTATGACGTGGTAGTGTTATCGAGAGTGGTGGAATGGGCTAGAGGAAACAAAGAAAAACGGTGGATCAGTATTGAAAATGCACTATCAGAGGTTAAATTAGAAAAAATAATATGGAATCCCCCTCAAATCAGGTTTTTGGGTATAAACACACACGAGATCACTAGGAATGCACTTAATATTTGGGACACTGTACACAAAAGAATTGATAAAGAATACAATTCACCTTTTATTGCTTTAAAAGATAACGATTATTTTGAACCAGGCAAAGTTTCAGTGGGAGAAAATTGGATTAAAAAAGACACAGCACAATTAAGAGAAGTTATAAAGGATGGTCACCTAATCTCACTGCATGAAATAGAAAAAAATATTCCTTTTTTGAAGAAAAATAACTGGAGGTACCAACAGCTCAGACACTTTATATCAAAACTACCACAACCCTTAAGGACAGGAGAACAGTTAACAGATTTGGAAAAATTATGTTCTTTAGAAAATACCAAAGGAACGATCTCAAAGCTATATAAAATTCTTCTCAAGGCGGAAGAGCTGGAGGTACCTCCGTATATTAAAAAATGGGAGAGGGAATTAGGGTCACAAAGGGACAAGGGCACAATAAAGAAAATACTGAAACTGACACATGCCTCGGCAACCGACATCAGGACGGCAGAAATGAATTTTAAATGCCTGTCCGGATGGTACATCACACCCGATAAATTAAGTAAATATAAAGAAGGACATCAGCAGAGTGCTGGAGGGGGTGCAAAGCCATAGGTTCGATGGCCCACTTATGGTGGGAATGCCCCAAAATAAGAAAATACTGGGAGACGATCACAGGTTTTATAGAGGAAATCACAGGGATAAAAATCAAGATGGACCCATGGATAGTTCTTTTCCATGGAGGTGAAGAAGGTATCAAAAGGTACAAAAACTCCTTAGTCCCGCACTTGCTTAATGCGGCCAAAAGGCTTATCCCGTGTAAATGGCAAAAGACTGAATGCCCCCAGATATGGAATGGATTGATATGGTAGAAGGGACTTACATTATGGAAGATTTAAAAAATAGTATTGAGGGCAGTAAAATGAATCAAAATCAGAAATGGGACAAATGGATGAGATTTAAGAGAACCTGGAGCTACGCTGAAAATCTTAGGGACGAGATATAAGGAAACGAAGGATAGATAGGGGAAAAGACACGTGGCAAAATCTGGTGAGATCAAGGGGAGGGGAACGGGGTGGCAGGGGGGGGGGGGGGAGAGGGCTACGGGGAGTAAAGTTCTTTGGGAAAGAGATGTTGTAAAAGGAATTGAACATATGTTTTTTTTGGGTTCAGCTATAAGGTTAACAAAAAAAAAAGGGAAAAAGCAAATAAAACAGCTTTTCTTCTTTCTCACTGATGATGCGAAACCAAAATAGAGACGCTCAAGACAGCCACAAAGGGATAAAAGGAGCGTCTTACGTAAAACGTGAAACATACGAAAACTCTATGAGGTGGAGTCTGAAGTGAAGGAAAGAAAAAAAAAAAGGAAAAAAAAAAAAAAGAATATTTTTATAAAACATTTTTTTTATAAGAAAACATGTTCGCTTATAGCAGGGGTGCCCAACCAGTAGCCTGGGGGCCACATGTGGCCCGCGGAGCCCTCTGATGTGGCCCGCGACCTCCTGCTTTAGGATGGAATATAATACTGTTATTAAAGGTCAGTTTATTACTAAAAATTACTAAAATCACAGTGTACATATGGGCATATCTTTTCTGCAGTGGTTACTGGGCTGCTTTCTAAATCCGCAGGTGCAAAGCAGTTTACCTGCGGGGTACCTGCACTGAGTGATAGACTTATGTTATTACCCACAAGTTTGGTGAGCTTTCTGAAAGTGCACCAAACCTGCAGAATATAAGAAAAATCTATTGCAAAGTGCAGGAAAGCCAAAGGTACCTGTGGTGCGGGTAAACTGCAGCGCATCAGTGTGAAAGCAGCCTTGAGCTCCTTTCACATGATCAGTTCGACAGTCTGACCAATTGGACCCTCCATTCACCTCTAAGTAGTGGCTAAAAAGTATCGTGGGCTGTGTCCTTGCATATGCAGAACGGACACGGACATGCCATCCACCTGCTCATTGTGGCCCGCGACCGATTACTAAGTCGCTTAAGTGGCCCTCGCTCTTCAAAGGGTTGGGCACCCCTGGCTTATAGCTTAATGAAAGCCAAATAACAACCCACCACCTGTCACAACCACCGGGATAAAAGCCCGATATGGGGGAGGCACATTCCAATGTCAAACTAAAAAAAAGGGGGAGGAAAAAAAATGTAAATAATCCAAAGATATTAAATTGGATACATTAAAATTTAAAAAAAGTGATATAAATGAACACATATTAGATAGGCTCAACACTGTCGGCCAATGAGTAGAATTAACTTACAAATGTATTGGTGTAGGCCATAAGACCCACCCGGATGTCTGAGCCAGTACACATCAAATGTATGCCAATTATACAAAGCTAGTAAGCCAAATTTCCTTCTTCAACCATTATCTATAAATGCATTGACATCAATGTCAATATTAAGGCCATGGGGGGTGTAACATAAATCCATGCCATCTCCAGTCTGGAAAGCTCCCTGACTAGAGAACTAACCCTCCAGTGGGCATCAAATTTGTCAATCCCCAAAAAGAGTGTATTGGCCGGATTACGATCATGATGTAAAGCATAATGTTTAGAAACAGAATGATTTTGGAAACCAGTTTTAATGTTGGTGATATGCTCACCCAACCTGACCTGCATTGATCTTTTGGTCCTGCCAATATACTGCAGCCCACAGGGACATTGTAATAAATAAACTATGCCTGTGGAACTGCAGGTAATAAAAGGTTCAATAGTATGTTCCCTAGAGGTACTTGTGGAAAAAAATAATTCAGTCTTCCTCAATCTACTTTTGTTAAGTGTACAAACCTGGCATCTGGGACACTGATAACCAGACAGATCTTTTTGGAAAAAAAGACACCTTTTTAGTGGGAGGATTCACTACATTTGGGGTCACCCTATCTATAACGGAAGGGACTCCCCTAAAAATAAGGAATCGGTTAATAATCCTGTCTTTCCTCAATATATGCCAGTGCTTGCATATAATTTTCCTAATTGCATGTTGCGTGGAGAAAGTTGTGATAAACGGCACCACAGGTCTTTCCCTAACTTTCAAAGTCTCAGCATCCAATAATAATAATCTGCTAATTTTCGCCACCTCCTCAACAGTTACTTCAAGGCATCCCGCATTGTAACCCTTCTCATGTAGACGTCTGTTTAGTGTACATCGGTTTTAATAAATTATTAGATTGATTACGCTATGGAAGCTTTTTTTTTGCCTTGATATGTGGAACCACTGAAGTGTTAACCTTATTTTTAACAATTACATTTTTATTGAAGTTTACAACATATACAGAATACAAGAGAGAGAAAAAAAAGAAAAAGACGTAATAAATCAACATGTCTACATACAAATGATTGTACAAAAGGTATACACAGAAGAACCGGACTACAGCAGTAGACGGCGGTGAGATAAGAGTGTGTAATAACATCGAATCAACCAATGATGTTCAAACCCTTAATATTCAATCCCGTAGACCCAACCAGAATAGGTAATGCACAAAACATCCGGCGACAGTGTGGGTCAATTTTACAGGACATAAAGGAAAACAAAATCAAAAGTAGAGCAAAACAAAATAAAGAAAAACTAGGTGAGATGAACTGAATACACTATAAATTACAGGAACTGAACAAACTGTATCTGGATGAGCTGGGAGCTCTTGTTGAGAGAAAAGAGCAATCAGTAAGGGATCTAGTACTCAAAGAGGCTTACTCCTTAAACCATTCCGTCCAAACCTTCCATTTATTCCTAAAGCTCTTCCCCTGTCCAGTCCTGGAGGCTAATAGGGACTCATTGATGTAATGATCTTTTGTAATGGTGAGTACATCTGAAATATTGGGCACTATATTGGATTTCCAATTCCTCGTAATAAGTGATCTAGCAGCTAGCAGTAGGTGTGTGACAACCGTAAGGAACTGCGGAGGGAAAGAGTCTATAGTTAACCCCAACAGGGCTATTTCCGGCCTAGGTCGAGAAAGAACCCCTGTAATCTTGGAGATAAGCTTGAATAGGCCATTCCAGAAGCTCGTCAGCTGTTTGCACTTCCAGAGGATATGCATTAGATTGCCCACTTCTCCACAGTTCCTCCAGCACAGAGGAGAGTTATCCTGAGAGAATTTAGACATCCTGTAGGGAGTAAGATACCACCTCAAAGAAATTTTTTGAGCAAGTTCCCAGTGGTTAGTACATTTAGAGGCCCGGTAGACCGAGCTAAGCGCAGACTGCCACTGTAGAGCAGTAAACGATTTGCCCAGATCACCCTCCCATTTCAGGAAAGGAGGAGATTTGATAAATGTGAGTCTGTGCTGAAGAAGACCGTAGAAAAGCGGTATCCCTTTGATGGGAGTTGTCGAGACCGAATAGAACCTCCACACCCGGTCAGGAAGGCCTATCCGATGGGATGTGATGGAATTTAGGAAGTGAGATATTTGGTGGAATTTAAATATGTCTGTGGTTGGGAGGCCATAAGTGGACTGGAGAAACTGAAAGGAAACAAGGTGATCGTCACAGAAAAGATCTGAGACATGAGCGATTCCTCTGTCTCTCCAGTCTCTAAGGTTTATATTCGGAATGGCACTCATCAAAGTCACTATGGGAATAGGAACCTCTACTAATTTATCTGTAGGAACAGTGACTCCACTCAAGACCCTCCAGGCCCCCAAGGAGGCCCGAATAGTCAGGGGGAGTCCATGTAGGGAGAAAGGCTTCAGTCTATCCAAGAGCAGCAGGGAGGGCAGATCCCCAGTGGGGCACAGCACCTGCTCAATACCGCACCAAGGGACCTTTATAGGATCACTAAACCAGGTCCTAAGTTGATTTAGAAGGGAAGCACGATGATAGTCACGAATATCAATGAATCCCATTCCCCCGGCCGACCTATGTCTGGTCAGCAACTCCTTGGAGCATCTGGGCCTACGAGCACTCCATACATACGATCTCAGAATGGCATTTAAGGACTTCAAGTGGGAGGGCTTGATGGGGATAGGGAGCGTGCGGAAGATATATAGGATCTGGGGCAATAGCAACATTTTAAACGAAGCAAGACGACCAGACCAGGAAAGTTCTATCCTAGCCAACCGTGCAGTCTCCTTCGAGAGTTTATCTATCAACAGTGGGTAGTTAGCATCCGCCAATCTAGAAGGGTCAGCTGTAATCTGAAGGCCTAGGTAAGATACACTATCTTTACTCCACGCGTAGGGGAATGTGCTCATCAAATGATCCCGGGCAGAGGAAGGGAGGTGTATAGGCAGTATGACTGATTTGGAGCAATTCACCTTGTAGTAGGAAATATTACCAAATGACTGTAGAACATTCTGTGCATAGGGGAGTGATGTTATCGGGGAGGTTAAAGACAAGATAATGTCGTCCGCGAACAAGTTTATCTTGTGGGACATACCTTGGAGGGTGAAGCCAGTGATAGAAGGGTGGGCCCTAATTTAAGCGGCTAACGGCTCGATTAAAAGGTTGAAAATTGAGGGAGACAGAGGGCACCCCTGCCGTGTTCCGTTGGAAATAAGGAAGGGTCGGGAAAGGCAGCTAGAGGTATAAACCTGTGCTGAGGGGTGAGAGTACAAGGCTAGAATCGCTGTCAAGATGGGTCCCTGAAATCCAAATTTAGACAGGGTCTGGGCCATATATCTCCAATGCACCCTGTCAAACGCCTTATCCGCATCCAAAGAGAGGAGCAGAGAAGGCGTCCGAGAGGCCTAGGCATGCTGCACAATGCCAATAATCCTACGTGTAGCATCAGAGGGTTGCCTACCTGTAGTGAAACCGGATTGGTCCGGATTAATTAGGGATGGTAAAATATTCAAAAGTCTTTGTGCAAGGACTTTGGCGTACAGTTTGACATCAGTGTTTAGTAATGAGATGGGGCGAAAATTGGGGGGAACATCAGGGGGCTTGCCAGGTTTAGGGATAGTAACAATATAGGCTTTTAACATCTCAGGGGGGAAGCATGCAGAGGACATAGCCTGTGAAAAAACTGAAAGTAACGTGGGGGAGAGAACGTCACCGAAAACTCTATAATAGTCATTCGGTAAGCCGTCGGGGCCTGGGGATTTGCCTAAAGGAAGTTTAGCGATCATTTTACGAATCTCCGTTTCCGTAATGGGAGCAATTAAGGTCTGTAGTTGTGTTAGAGACAGGGTGGGGAGATTTAGATCAGCCAAAAAGGCTTGGATGTCTTGATCTGAGGGTTGGTGGGTATTACCGTCTTCACAGATATTATACAAGGACGAATAGTAATCCGCAAAATTATTAGCTATATCATTTGGATTATATAATTTAGAATCATCAACCAAATTGCGGACATAGGGGATCTTCGTTTTCATTCTCTGGTCCTTCAGGCGGCGTGCCAGGAATTTACCCGCCTTGTTACCAGAGGAATAGTGCGACAGTTTCAGAGCATGAACAAATTTGTTGTGGGATTCTAAGAGAAAGCGTCTAAGTTCACATCTAAGGGTGGTCAATGTGTTAGATAAAGCTAAGCTCGGGGATGTCTTGTTCTTCAATTCTAGAGACCTGATATCTTGCAAAAGAAGATCTAATTTCAAGGTTCTTTGGCGCTTTAGTCGCGAGCTGAGCTGCAACAATATTGCCCTCATGAAGGCCTTGTGGGCGCACCAAAAAACCGAGGGGTCCGACACGGAGTCAGCATTAAGTTCAAAGTATTCCTTCAACTGTTTAGTGACATACTCCACCTGAGCTGGTACCTGAAACAGACCAGCACTGGCCCTCCATATATAAGCTGGGGTGGAAGTCTCCCCCTCCACCAAAGAGACAGAAACCGATGCATGATCCGACCAAGAAATGTCGTGAATGGCGGAGGAGGAGATCGCCCGGAGCAGGGACCTTCCAATAAGTATCATGTCAATGCGAGAGTAGGACCTATGTCTGGATGAATAAAAGGTGTAGTCACGTTCACCAGAGTGCTGACACCTCCAAACATCATAGTAATCTTCTCTTAGAAGAGAGGAGTGCAGGGAAGGAGGAGGAGGTTTAGACTTAGAGGTAGTGTCAACACCGTGGTCAACCGTCATGTTGAAGTCACCACATACAATAACCTCACCCTTTTTAACAACCGAAAATTTTTTGAACAGTCGATTAACAAATCTAAGCTGATTGGAATTAGGAGCGTACATATTAACAACGGTGTAAGTATGATTATTGATTTCCCCAATAAGGATCACAAATCTACCCCCTGGATCACAAAAGACCTCCCCCAGAGTAAATGTCACTGAGTCCTTAATGGCTATTACAACCCCCCTGTGCTTCCTATGTGGGGCAGAAGCAAAAAACATGTGGGGGTAATTTCTGTGTTTGAAGCAGGGAGGGTTGGAAGCTAAGAAATGGGATTCTTGTAAACACAAAATGTCTGCACGTAACCTATGAGCCTCCTTCCATAGCGCTGATCTCTTGGCTGGGTGATTCAAGCCATGCACATTGAAAGAGACTATATTAATTACCATGGCAGGAGATATAAGAAATAATAGTACCTCATGAGTATCATAGTAACAAAGTTCAGATGCAAACCTAGATGTCGTTTCCGGAGCAGAGCTTTTGTCCCATCCTGAGCATTGGAATAAAGTTCATCTCTTAGAAAAAGGAAAAAAATTAGGCAGAAAACAAACAAAAAAAAGAACCAGTTCAATAAACAGAACAGCTCATTCAGAGCCAACCAGAGAGGTAAAAAGGGAGATCCATTGCTGAATCTGAGGGCATTAACACTGCTCATGTATCACGGAGGGGAAACAACATAGTCAATAGGGAACTAGTAGTGCAGCGTGGAATAATTAGCCGAGGTGTTTAGGTAGCACGTTTTTTGTCTTTCTTCTTGTGCGATACCAAGTGCCACGAATCATGGTCGGAGATCCTAGCAGAGGAGGGACCAGCATATTGAATTTTTTCCGGAACAATGTCCCAGGTCCGTAGCAGCGCCAGGCCCTCCTCCAGGTTGTTTATTACAGAGGTGCGGTCATCACGGGTAACTGTAAGCTTGGCCGGATAACCCCATCTATAGATTATGTCATGGTTGCGTAGGGCTTTAGTGACTGGCAGAAGGGATCTGCGCCTCTGCATTGTAAATTGGGAGAGATCTGCAAAAAGCTGAATGGAGGAGTACTGCCCAGGGGGATTTTTGTTTTTCCGGAAAGCTAGCATGAACCTCTCCTTAACCTGGAAGAAATGAACTCTCATCAAGACATCCCTAGGGATGTTATCCGGCAGATGGGACGGTTTTGGGAGGCGATGTATTCTATCTATAGCGAGATCTGCTTCTGTTAATTCAGGGACAAACGACTTCATAAGGGCCTGTGCATATTGTAGCAGCTGCTGTGGCAGGACAGACTCAGGGACCCCACAAAGTTTTACGTTGTTTCTCCTGGATCTGTCCTCCAGGTCAGAAATCTTTGCTTTCAGCCATGACAGTTCATCAGCCTGATCGTTATGAGAGTCCACAAGTGAGTTGTAGGAGTTAGCAAACTCCCCCATTTTGTGCTCAACATGATCCACTCTATCCCCAAGCTCATGGACTTCAGCCTTAAACCCCCTCATGCACTCCATCATATCTGCATGGAGGGAGCTGCGAAGGGACACAAGCATATCCTTCAGCATGGTGTCCGAAAGAGGCTTGTCTGCAGTGGGGAAGGAGTCAATGGGTTCCGTGAGCTCCCTCGTGTCATTCAGAGAGTCCTGAGACGCTACAGCTTTGCTGACTGAGCACTCGGGGGACAGACGCGGCTTTGACTTTGCAGGGCTACGCGCCAGCGGCGTGGATGCATCTGGGGAGCCGTGTGTCACTCCTAGCTGTGCGGCCGGGCTAGTTGGAGTGGAGCCAGACCCGCCGGAGGAGGATGGTGAAGCGCCGTCGGCGCCATCTTGGGCAGAGCCGCGAGGTGTAGGGGGAAAGAAGTGTGATAACTTCTTTACCTGCGGCGATGGCTTCCTCTTGCGGGTCATCTTATGGTCCTAACGGTCCGCTGAGTCGATCCAGGCACTTAAGGGCGAGTAGTGCAGCCTCGGCAAGTAGTTTACCCTATCTTCGGCACGGAGCTCTCTGCCTAAGCGACCATGCAGGAGCTCGGTAGCCACGCCCCCCCTGAAGTGTTAACCTTATTGAGGTACACCTAATCAGGAAGTGGAGAGACACTGCTGGGAACCATAGAGACCTTGGCTGGGGTGCAAGCCACAAGCGAGTGTGATCTCCTTAAAACGAGATCATTAAATCTGGTAAGCGGCAGTATATATTGTGGTGGAGAAATCTTTCCTATCCTGAGACCATCACTTTTCCTGGGGTGTTTCTGTCTGTTTGAAGTCACAGATATTATTTTTGTAGATGACTCCCAAACTAAAATGAACCCTTGGACTTTTAAAGCTTATAGACTATGGGCCAGATTCACAGAGCCATTACGCGGGCATTTCAGGAGATGCGCGGCGCAAGTCTAAATTTGCGCGTGCGTTTCGATGCGCCACATCTCCAAAACGATATACGCAAGAAATGTACTTTTTTTTGACCCAGCGTACTTTCGATAGACTGGTGCATCCGTCCACGCAAAACTGCGCTAGACACACCATTGATTTGCTAGTCAAATATGCAAATGAGGGGGTTACGGGAATCCACAAAAGAACGTTGGGGCAGCGCAGGCTACGCGCTGTGCGCAACAGCTGCATGTCCTGTCTAAAATTAGACCATATAAAAGGTGGTATAAAATTAGACAATTTGTCTACATGTCAGATAAACTAAAGCCCCGTACACACGGCCAAGGTTCTCGGCAGAAACCAGCGAGAACCTCGCTGGGAGCTGCATTCTGCTGAGAACCTCGGCCGTGTGTATGCTCTCGGCGAGCCCTGCCCGTCGGGAAACCCGTCGAGCAAATAGAGAACAGGTTCTCTATTTGCTCGACGGCCCGTCGGGGTGAATGGCTGGTTGCCTTTCCCGACGGGCAGGTCGCGAATCTGACGGCCGGCAGAGAACCTCGACGGGCGGAACGATATGTTCCGCCCGTCGAGGTTCTCTGCTGTGTGTACGCGGCATCACACTGTGAGGAGCTGAGCAGTCACACTTGCTGCCCAACAATCTGTATGCCAACATGCCAGGGACATCCTTGCTCATAGCTATACTACTGACTTTAGAGGAGCAAAGAAGGAGGAGGGCATGGAGGAGGGCACGGAGGATGGCACAGAGGAGGGCACGGGAGAGGATTTTTTTTTGTTTCCAAAAACTTTTTTTTTTGTTTTTCTAAACATTACAAAATAAATAAACATACATATATACATCAATACATAACATACATACAAATTACAAACACGGTCTCACTATCTTTCAATAGCCCTTTTAAACCTTGATGGATATAAAAATCTAATCTAATACAATATTCTTATCTGATACAAGCCCCTCACTCTTCACGGGAGAGGATATATCACACACACCACATCCTCATCACATTGGATTGGCACAAGCCCACCATGAGCAGCAACGCCACGCCACGGCTCCAATTATGTCACTGTACGTTCATACACCATTCACACGGACCTGGGGAACCCTTCTCCACCACAAATGAGGGTGACACAGGAATGTCACCCCCACATTCCAAAATCATTTATAAACAGAACAAAAAAAAAATGCCCAGCAAAAATATGATTTAAAAAAAAACACAACAAAGAAAACACAGAGAAGACAAAATTCACTCTGCTAAACACTATCCAAAACAGTCACCAAATATCTCAAAGACAAGTCACAAACAAACAAATGCTAATAAACAACAAAACAAAAGCACCTTGCTGTATAGGAAGGGATACAAAGGATGTACTTTTGCAAAGGAAGGGTGTTTGTGTCTGTCTATTTAAGCTGTCTGCGTAGTTCACTAAGTTGCCCGGGTCCACTTCCAATTTCACCGATTGCACAGTTCACGAGTTGGGAGCATGCGCACAGAGGTGCTGACCATGGTCTGCTTCAAGCGCGCATGCGCGATCTGGCCGGCCCTTCATTTGCATGGGGTCACGGCTCATTTCAATGTAACACGCCCACGTCCTTCCCAATTTGAATTACTCCGCCTTGTGCCTCTGAAATAACGTTGCACAGGCGCAAATTTCTGCGCAAAACCTACGAGAATAGGGTGATTGCGCCGCTACATTGCGCCAGTCTAACGTAAAGGCAGTGTGCTACGCCGGTCCAATAATGCGCAGATGTACGTGAATCTGGCCCTATGTGTTTTTATGTATTAATATTTTTTAAAACATCAGCACTGGTGTAAGCAAGTGGAATTCAGTTCCACCTTATGTGATTGTGCTTTGGTTAGGTTGTCACTTATGTGAACGGACAGGCTAGCTGTCGCTCTAATTTGTTTGCCAACATTGGTCATCTCACTTATTTTATTTTTTTACAAATCTCTTTATTACATTTTTTTTTCATTTCCATACAAAAAAAGGAAACCATAAACATACATGTTAATAAAGGAGAAGATCTGCGCTTAGGATAGTAAAGGTAAGGGTATCAGAGTATGCAACTGCAGCCCCCCCTAAATATAGCTCCCCTAGGGGAGTATAGTAGAAAAATAAACAGGATGTTGGGGGTCGTGGCGCTGTCGCTAATTAGTTGTATTGCTGAGCCAGTGGTAAACCCTACCAGGTTTTGTGAGTAGGCTCTATTAGGGCAACTATCCCTTAATGTATGGTGTAAAGGTGGTGATGCCTACCTAGGCAGGATAGATCTATGTGTACAAGAATAATAGTAGTACCCTCTAACGACCACTAGAGGTGGTGGTGCTCCTGGTACTATGTGGCATACAATCTAATAGTATTCTACAATATATCAAGTCTGTTGACCACATCACACATATCACAATGTAAATATTGCAGAAAAAGCCTTGTACAACAACTTCTATGTACATGTAGACACCATGGTCTTAGATGCAGAAAATATAAAAAATATATATAAAAAAGTAATTAACATGCAGGAGTCCATACAACAGAAATACAGGCTGGTAGGTATAGGTGATGTGAGGTTCAGGGTGCACCTAACTAGGTAGGTGATCTTAAAATGTACAACAGGTGTTGCTCGCTGTGGGCCCGGTGCTCCCCCTTATGGGTCCCCACTCACCAGATGCAATCACCCCTGCTGGGGTAGAGTGCGTGTCAAACGGGCAGTTGCTCCTTCGTACCGTGACCCTTTCTCCTGGTGTGTCTCCTGGGTTCCTAATGTATCTCCTTGGTGTGGATGATTTGGAGTTCAATTGATTCTGAGTTCCTGGAGATCTTGCCAGTAACAGGACTTCTCCTTGCAAGCTAACCAACTGAGCTGCTGCTCACAATAAGTAGGAGTGTTGTCAGTCTGTTGCGTGGGCTCCACGCAACAGACTGACAACACTCCTACTTATTGTGAGCAGCAGCTCAGTTGGTTAGCTTGCAAGGAGAAGTCCTGTTACTGGCAAGATCTCCAGGAACTCAGAATCAATTGAACTCCAAATCATCCACACCAAGGAGATACATTAGGAACCCAGGAGACACACCAGGAGAAAGGGTCACGGTACGAAGGAGCAACTGCCCGTTTGACACGCACTCTACCCCAGCAGGGGTGATTGCATCTGGTGAGTGGGGACCCATAAGGGGGAGCACCGGGCCCACAGCGAGCAACACCTGTTGTACATTTTAAGATCACCTACCTAGTTAGGTGCACCCTGAACCTCACATCACCTATACCTACCAGCCTGTATTTCTGTTTTATGGACTCCTGCATGTTAATTACTTTTTTATATATATTTTTTATATTTTCTGCATCTAAGACCATGGTGTCTACATGTACATAGAAGTTGTTGTACAAGGCTTTTTCTGCAATATTTACATTGTGATATGTGTGATGTGGTCAACAGACTTGATATATTGTAGAATACTATTAGATTGTATGCCACATAGTACCAGGAGCACCACCACCTCTAGTGGTCGTTAGAGGGTACTACTATTATTCTTGTACACATAGATCTATCCTGCCTAGGTAGGCATCACCACCTTTACACCATACATTAAGGGATAGTTGCCCTAATAGAGCCTACTCACAAAACCTGGTAGGGTTTACCACTGGCTCAGCAATACAACTAATTAGCGACAGCGCCACGACCCCCAACATCCTGTTTATAAACATACATGTATATACCATATTCCTACCATTCTAACATTCCTTCCATATCTTCATCCATCTAACACATTCCTCTTACATTCCTTCCCTTCCTTTCCTGGTGCATTTACCCTTCCCTTGTGTCCTATTTATCCTGAAGCTGTCATAGGATGTTCTATCCGGCTTGCCCAAACGCTCTTAAATTTCTCTCTCTGTCCTCTATTACTGTATGTCTCCCTGTATAGTGGTAAACAGTTGTTGACTAAATTTTTCCAATGTGCCACCGAGGGGGCCTCTTCCTTTTTCCAATTTAGGACTATCGTCTTCCTAGCATAGTACATTAAGAGTGCCACCTGTATTCTCCTTCCCATCGGGACAATTTTCTTCCTTACCAATCCCAATAGACATATCTCTGCCTCCCGTTTCAGAACTATTGATGTTACTATAGCAATTATTCTCGCCAAAATATATGCATAACATCTCCTGAAATGTCTGCACATCTCCAACAATTCGGAGGGTTAGACTGTGAGATCTTATTTAATTTATATGGTGTATAGTGACTCCTATTTATTATCTTGTATTGTATTAGTTTATCTCAAAGTGATACCAGTATCTGTAGTGGGAACCCCCACACTTCTTCCCAGTTTTCCAAGTGCTTATATAGGATTGAGATTGTCCCTTTTCCACGTTTTACCATTTTTTCAAGACCTACTTCCATTATGTGTGGGGTTCCCCCTGAAAACTGAGCCGCTAATGCATGGGTAAGTTGCCTATAACTCTGTGGGATATTCCATTACTCTCTCATCTCCTAAAATGTGGAGAACCTTTCTCCCTGTATTATTTGCGATATCTTCCTCCCAAGTTCCTGCATCACAGGATCCAAATTTAGTGTCCGAAAATCTTCAACTTGCCTAGATATTACTATTCCGAGATATTTAAATTGGCTCACCCATTTCAATGGCATTGTTGGGGCTGCGGTATCCTGTGCTCCCTGATCAATAGGAAATAGCATAGACTTTCCCCAATTCACTTTAAGTCCAGTAAAGGACAAAACAGTATTTAGTAGTTCTAATGCTCCCTCCAGAGATGGACCCGCATCTCTCAAAAATAGTAGCATATTGTCTGCATACAGGGCTACTCTCTCCTCCAGCCCCCCTACTCAAAGTCCTTGGATATTTGGAGAGGTCCTGAGGGCTTCTGCTACCGGTTCTATTGCTATTGCAAAGAATGTCGAAGAGAAGGGGCAGCCCTGCCTCATACCTCTATACAACTTAAAAATGGATGACAGTTTTCCTCCCCATTTTACAGCCGACATAGGTCTCTCATATATTGTTTGTATCCACTTAATGAACACCAATGGAAAACCCATCCTCCTAAGTATCTCCCATAAGAAGGGCCATTCAATTGTATCGAAGGCCTTCTCTATATCTAGAGAGGCCACTGTCCTGGATCCTTCCTGTAGATGGTGAGTGTGTATATTAGTATATAGCCTACATAGGTTAACATCTGTTGTTCTCTGAGGCATAAATCCTGTCTGATCTGAGTCTATGATGTTTTTGAGCAGGGGTTGTATTCTTAGGGTTAATATCTCTGTTAATATTTTCAGATCTATGTTTAGTAGCGCAATTGGTCTATATGAAGAACATAATTTTGGATCTTTCATTTCTTTATGAATATTATATGTGCTTCTCTCATGGAATCTGGAAGTGTCCTTTTTGCTAATCCATTTGTAAATACGTCTGCCAATTTAGGGGGTATTATGGCTCCATATAACCTCCATAACCTCCTCGATGGTAATGGGGCATACCAATGAATGAATGAATGAATGAAAAACTTATATAGCGCGGCACATGCGAACCAAATCGCCTCTGGGCGCTAGTTGTATCAGTCTCTCTTGACATCAAAAGAGCAGAGTTTTAATCTGCCTTCTGAAGGTCAGGTGGTTTTCCTCCAACCGAATGCTGGTAGGTAAAGCATTCCAAAGTCTGGGACCCTGTACAGCAAACCTCCTTTCTCCTTTGGACTTGAATCTGGCTTTGGGTACTTTGACCAAATTTTGGTCACTGGATCGCAGAGCGCAATTGGGATTGTGGGGTTCTATTTTATCGCAAAGATATTGCGGGGCTGTTCCGTGGATGCATTTATGGGTCAGACAGAGCGCTTTAAAAGCAATTCTGTCTTTTACTGGCAACCAGTGAAGGGATCTCAGCGACGGTGAGATTGATTCCCAGGGTTTTTTCCCAGTCACCAGTCTGGCGGCCGTATTTTGTACGACTTGCAGATGGGCGATTTGGTACTTTGGGAGTCCGAGGTAGAGAGCATTTGCATAGTCCAGCCTGGAGTTCACAATTGTTCCCACCACGACTGGCACATCTTCTTTGGAAATACCAATGTCCTCCTCTCCTCATCTGACAACCACCCAAGAGCTATCCAGTATAAAAGACCCGTCATGGCTTCTGGGCAGAAGTCGGAGGGGAGAGAGGAGGTGTACAATAAACTGTAATATTCTCTAAAGGCCTCTAATATCTCCTCTGGTTCTTTTACTTTTGCTCCATTTGCTGTCTGAATTTCAGATATGTTTGTGGTTTGATATTCCTGTCGTGCTAACCTCGCCAGAAATCTGCCACTTTTATCTCCTTGCTCAAAAATATTCGGTCTATTTTTACATAGTTCCAGCCTTGTGATTTCCTCTATATGGAGATGCAGATCCCTTTGTGCGGCCACCACCAAGTCAAAATTTCTATCACTAGAGTCCTGACCATATTCTTGCTTCTGAAATTCTATCTGATATTGTAACTCCTGCATTTTGGCCTTCTGTTTCCTTCTAACCGCTGAAATACGTGAAATATACTGTCCCCGCAGATACGCTTTAAACGCATCCCACACGATATCCACCGACGTTGATCCTACGTTATTCTCCCAATATTCCATTATTATAGCTGTCATTTTTTCCTCTATTTCTGGGCATACAACCCATTTTGGAGTCAGTCTCCATATGGATGCATTTCTCGGCGTAGGGATACATATTGTCAGACATAGAGGAGAGTGGTCTGAAAGGCCGCTCGGTAGATATGTTGCATCCACAATGTCTGACAACATCGTAGTGTCTGCAAATGCTAGGTCAATCCTCAAAGCTGTTTTGTAAGAAGTAGAGAAACATGAGTACACTCTTTTTCCGGGGTTCTTCCAGCTCCAAATCTCTATTACCCCGATCACCTGAGCCCAGTTATACAGATCCGGCGAATACTGTTTAGGAGGTTTTGGTCTATCCAATTCTTGTGATAGGATTGAGTTGAAATCTCCAATACACAGCAGCTTTGCCGGATGGTGTTGAAGAATTTTTCCCATTATCTCATTCAAAATTCCTACTGAGAAAGGAGGAGGGATATATACTGCCACTATAATATACCTTTATTGTCCTATCGTATATAACAAAATAACATATTTTCCATTTGTATCTATGTATGCCTTTTCTATTACTCCAGGAAAGGATTTATTTACCAAGACTGATACCCCCCTAGAATACGATGAGTATGTTGAGTGATATGTTTCCCCATATCCATGCCTTTTTTAACGTCATCAATTTTTTCCTGATTTAATGTGTCTCTTGCAAAATAATCAGTTGTGGAGTATATTTTCTTATATATTGGAACATTAAAGCTCGTTTGAACTTTGAGTTCAATCCTCGTACATTCCAAGAGAGAACACTATAGCCATTACTGTTCTTTTTACCTGCCATTATACCTGAAGTACAGGAGGAATAGGCACCTCCATTTTGAAGCTCTCTCCATAGGGCACAGGGAGTTCAATTTAGACCATTTACCATCACATACATACTTCCTCCTCCCACTCACATTCCTCCCCCCCCTCCCTGTCCCCTTCCACTCCCCTCTCTATTGTACTACTCCATCCATTCCTGGATGAGAGTGGAGAGGGACTTCTCCTAATCCCTTTTCCCCCCGACCATAGCGTCTATCCTATGCTCAGTACCCTTCATAACCCATTGTGTGGTGGGCTCTTACCCAAAAACTTGCTTCCTTATCTAACTTCTCCCTGAGAAATAAAGGAATTTTGATAAGTGTATAAACCAATAATACAATTAATATAATAATTTATATATTAATTCTGTGATCTGTGCATTATCCATTGTATACACTATATACTAACTACCCGATAATATTCCTTCCCCTTTATCTTAATATTACCTACTTATATCATATTCTCACTCATTACTTATAGTGACACAACCAGAGTATAACTATACATTTTTCATCTCCTATACAGTCAAAAAAATTAAATAAAATATATAATACATACTACTGCCCTGTGTATATTCTATGCCTTATACCTATACCTTATACAAATATGACCTTATTTCATCAAAAGAAAAAGTGTCCAGTCCATTATGGGGTCCCAAAGAGAAAAAAAAAAAAAAAAAAAGGGGGGGTAGAAAAAAAAAAAAAAAGGGGGGGGGGGGTAGAAAAAAAAAAAAAAAAAGGGAAAAACCATCCCCACTCTCTTCCCTTAATAATGCATACACATAATACAATATTCCTGTGTTTAGTATACCTTATGTAATCTCCCACCCACCCTTCCCTCAAAATAAATAAATAAATAAAATAAATAAAAATAAAAAAATTGAGATGAGGAAGTTTGTCCAGAAAGCCATATTTTATCTAGTTTCTAGCCACTCCGCAGCCGCTATTGCAGTCTCAAAAAATCTTGTATGTGTCCCATCAATCACCCTTAATTTGCTAGGGTATAGCAAGCTAAACTTAATCCCCTTCTCTCTTAGTCCTTTACGAACATCTGTATATGATCTTCTTTGCTGCTGTATCTCTGGGGGATAATCTGGAAAAAATAGTTGTCTGGCATTTTCATATTGTATGTCCCCCCTCATCCTAACTTCCGATAAGATACGATCTTGATCTCTACAGTTTAGGATCCACATTAAAAATGGACGAGGTGGTACTCCGGGTTTAAGAGAGTTTTTTTGTAAGGGATTCATTGCTTACTTGGATAGCGTCCAAAATATCCTTGCCAGATGGCATCCCCTCAACCTCTAACTTCTTTGCCACATTCTGTTTATCTGTTGAGGTTCCTATTTGTGGAGATTGTATTATTGATTTCCCTGTTGTTTTCCCCACTATTGCTGTAGGGGAAGAACAGGGGGTGGCTATTTGTGGTTTTGCGCGGGTCTTGCTAGGAGCCATCTCTGCCATAAAGCAGAAGAAAAACAAATCTCCTCCGTCTTAGGGCAACTTAAAACTTCACGTAATTTACCGACATAGAATGTTCACATGAATGTTCTTGGTGTATTTTTCACTCCAGTGAAACCCCCGTACCTCTAATACTTATTCAGCAAGGAAGGACACAATCTATGTATTAAAGTCTATTGAAGTAAGTCTATTGAAGTAAGCAATTAGCACTTAGCAAAGCCAAAACCTACTTTCTTGCAGTCTTCCTTCTTTTTTCCTCGCTGGAACAGTGCTCAAAAGAAGATCATAAGAGCCACAAAACAGGGGTATCGGGGATGTTGAAATTCTGTTTCCAGAAACAGGACTCGGTGCTTCACAAGTTTACACCAGGAGGATCTCATCCGAAGGTATGCAGCTTAGAAGAGTGCTCAGAAAAAGAGCCACAGAACAGGTGTGCTGGGGATGCCGAAATTCTGTTTTCAGTGTCAGAGCTATGCAAGAGTGTAGATAAGCTGTAGATAGCCATATCTCATAGAAGAAAGACATGACTAGAGTGCAACTACTGCTCTCCTCCCTGCTCAACAGTTGCTGCCGACCAGAGATTTTTCACTGCTCGTTGCAGCCTTTGTAGGCCATCTGATCTGGGGCTAAGGATTAGGACTGTCGGCAGGGGAGAGGGAGGTTAGTAGCTCACACATGCTGGATCTCAGCAGCCGCAGTAGAGCCCGCCCACACACACTCACATGCTCACTCCGTCATAACTTCCTGTCCATCTTGGTCATCTCACTTATTACATATACTTCAGTCATCACTATGCCAATTGGAGGATATATGTTCTTAGCTATCCTGTTATATTGCACTATTTAGTATGTAATTTGTTCATATTGCAGCACAGCTATTTTCTCTAACATTGCTTTCTATTGTGTGCACCTCACATGGTTAGTTGCAGCGACAATCCTTATTCAATTTTTTAGTATTTAGACAGCACAGTATTTTCACTTTTTTAATTATGTTGCACTTACCTGAAAAAGAAGCCCATGATGTTCCTGCTGGTGGCCGCATCCATCTTTACCTCTCTTCCTTCTGGGGCCTAGGACTCTGGTGCTGTGACTGGCTGTAGTCAGGTGATGTTACTTCCACGCCTGTGCCCTTCAGTGCGCATGTATATGGTAAATATCTCCTAAATCGTTTAAGATATTTCCAGTACATACAGGTAAGCCTTATAGGCTTCTTACCTGTGGATTAAAGTTGGTAGCAAAGGGTTTATAAACACTTTAACAGTTTGAACAGGGTCCAACTTTGGGAACCTCCACAAAAGGTGTATGAGGTCACCAGTATCCTTATTACACCGAACACATATGGGATCAGGCCACAGTCCCATACTTTACAATTTGAGGTAAGTGCAGTGTACACTCCAAGTAGTATGTAGAATTGTGACAAGCTTTGGGTTACATTCAGTGAGCAGCAGGGCCGTAGATAATTTTTTTTGTTAGTGGGAGGATCTTAAGGGACATGGTTAAAAAAAAAAAATGGGCTTTTTTGTAACTAAAATATGCTGGGGCCGAGTCTTCCATAATTGCTGTTGTATTAGCCTATTATGCTCTGACTGTTCACATGCAGCAATTTGGGATCGTGGGTAGAATTCTGCCTGCAAATTCCAAATCACACTGCAATGTTGGCAAAATGCAGCACATGCGTTTGTGTTCCATTTATTTTTATTGGCACCAAAACATGGTGTGGTTTTGGATGCTTGTTGTGCAATAAATTGCTCAATAATCACAGCAAAAAGACACCACATTGTGGGGCCAGTATAAATGAATGGACACAAAAACAAGGGCTGTGTTTTGCCAGCATTGCAGTGTGATTTGAAATCAGGGCGTGGTGGCGGGCAGAATCACAGCAATATTCTGCCCACGATCCCAAATTGCTAACACAACAGCAATTATGGAAGACTCAGTCCAGTGCCTCAATCACCAACTTTGCCAACAGCTGCCACAATCTCAGATACCAGTAGAATGACAGGCATTCTACAGCACTGCAGTTCTAAGCTAGCCTGACTGAGGAGGACACAAGGGATACACCTAGTAACCCGGGATAGACTGGGTGGGTCAATGCATGTGGCAGGCTGGTGGCTAACAGCACCCTTGAGGGTCCAGCTCCTCACCCAAATGGTAGTAGGAGGTGAAGAGTGGCACTGTAAGGAGGTGGAACCAATGAAAATAGAGAGGATTGGAGGGCGGGTAGGAGCTGGTCGCTCACATTTGCTCAGTGCTGCCTCCTGTCCTGGTGGCTGCGGCTGGACAAGTCAAGAAGACATTTGAAGAGATAAAAAATGAACCCGCGCTACGGAAATTACTTAAAAAAATATATGTGTTGCAAGAAAGGACGATAAGTGTATGTACTGCAGAATAGAGCCTCTCTTACAATGGTATGTAGAGGAAAAAAAAAAATTAGAATAACTGAAGTGGAATATGGAATGAAAGGAGGGATTAGTAGGTGCTGGCGCCTACTTGTGTGAAAAAAATAAATAAATAATAAAAATAAAATTAATTAAGTAAAGTCCTATGACCTAAATAATTATATGATGATCCTAATAAGTGGTGAATACTCACTCTTGTAAGTGCACATGTATTGCTTACAAAGGTCTGCAAATATATATAAAATTCACAAGTGCATGAATGTGTAAATACACAAATGGATATTATTATAAATATAAGGACAAATATAAAAATAAGTATATGTAATGTGGCAGAGCTTGGCTCTGTCACTATAAAAATCATGATGAACACACCTTTGCTCTATTTTCTATTTTTCTTTCACCTATTCTAGCTCTACCTTCTGCCTTCTCTGTATCTGCTCCCACTTACCCGTGTCCCTATCTCACCCTCCCTCTCCCCCCTCGGTATTGGTAGCCTAACGACAGCTGACTCAACCATTGTGTTCTGTGTCTACTGATTGCCTTGCTGTTTTAAATTGCTAACTATCACTCTTAGTCTCTTCCAGGCTCGCACCGCATAGATCACCCGTAACTGCTCCGATGGCTTTCTCGTCACTGGGGAAATCCCCCACGGTGATAAGGCTAAATGTGAGAGGTCTAAACATACCAGAAAAAGAGGGTATCACTTCTTAGGGAACTCTGCAAGGGTAAGCCACACTTTGTCTTTTTACAGGAGACTCATTTTTGGACGGGCCATGTACAGAAGCTGACTGATGCTTACTTTGGGAATGCGTATCATGCCACAAACGATAATGCCAAAACAAAAGGGGTGTCCATTTGCATAGCCAAAAATGCACCCTTCACGTTACTAGATAGCCTTATAGACCCAGAGGGACGCTATGTTTTCCTGAAAGGCTCCTATAATGGCAGGACGTTGACCTTAACCAAAGTCTATTTCCCCAACACAGCATACGTCACCTTCTGCCACTCCCTTACCAGACAACTGATGGGCTTTATCTCTGGCCTACTAATCACCGGAGGAGACTTTAACGTCCCCCTGAACCCCAAGGTGGACTCCTCATCCGGGTCATTGTGCATTCATTACCGTGCTCTTAAAAAAAATGAAATCCATGCTGAACTCCCTTCAACTGATCGATACGTGGAGATTCCTCCACCCCGATGCAAAAGATTTCACCTTCCACTCAGCACCCCACAACCATTATTCCCGCATAGATTATTTATTTGTCACTCAAAGAGATCTACAATCTGTGACTGAGGCCAGGATTGGCATCAGATCGCTGTTGGACCATGCACCGTTGTCCCTCATGGTGGATTTTGGTACTTGTGCTCCTAGACAGAACACCTGGAGGCTTAACGCCTCCCTGCTGACAGACCATACCCTTCTGCCTACCATTACATTTCTCACTGACAGAATACTTCCGGCTCAATGTCACCCCTGGCGTAGACCCACTTTCTAACTGGCTCGCACACAAATGCTCAATAAGGGGGGAGCTGATCAGATTGGGGGCTCTAAAGAAAAGACAACTGAACTGTCGGGTGGAGGAATTGGCAGACCGAATTCGGAACCTGGAATGCCTCCATAAACAGTCTTTGTCCAAAAAATCAGCGGAGGAGCTCTTGAAAGCCCGTAAGGCTCTACAAGACCTCTTTGATGCCAAGGCCAGATGAATGCTCTTCTTCAAGAAGAAAATGTATTGCGAGGCAGACAACAAATCAGGGCGGTTCCTAGCGAGGGCTCTGAAGGAAGCCTCTGCTTCCAATCACATCCCTCAGGTGAGGAACAGTGAAGGTTCTTTAGAGATTGCTACAGATGCGATTGCAGCACAATTTCAAAAGTTCTACACCAATCTGTACAACCTACAGACACCTCACAAACCCCCAGGCCTGGCGCGTCCTAGAGCCACTGAAATCTCAAACTTTCTGAAGGAAAGCGGCCTCCCTAGATTGTTAGACTCGCAACTAAAAATCCTTGAGGACCCTATTACGCTGGAGGAGACTCAGTCGGTAATCTCGGATATTAAGGCGGGCAAAAGCCCTGGACCGGATGGGTCCTGACGAGGGCCCTGAACTCTTTGTCTGCCCCCAGATCTATGAGTTTCTGTCAGCCCATATCTCCTTGATCCCCAAGCCAGGAAAGGATCCCGTGGAGTGCTCTAGCTATAGGCCTATATCTGTTAAACCTTGATCTCAAAATTCTTGCAAAAATAATGGCTAACAGACTGAGACCCCTGCTCTCCTCCTTAATCGGTCCCGAGCAAGTGGGATTCATGCCCAATAGGGAAGCTAGGGATAACGTGATCAAGACCTTACTTCTGACACATGGGGCCCATGACAGTGCCTTCGAGGGCCTTCTCCTCTCCACAGACGTGGAGAAGGCCTTCGATAGCGTCGCCTGGGACTACATGTTTGCCACGTGCGAGCATGTGGGACTGGGCCCGTGCATGATGTCTTGGATATCTGCCCTGTACGATAACCCGACGGCAAGACTTAAAATCAATGGCTCATTGTCGGGGGAAGTTAAGATTTCTAACGGAACTAGACAAGGCTGCCCCCTGTCTCCCCTTCTATTTATTGTGTCCTTAGAGCCGTTCATCAGGCTGGTTAATGGTGACGCGTCAGTGGCTGGCTTTGAAATCCACGGTGTGGAGTATAAAATTACAGCTTATGCTGATGATCTCTTGTTCTTCCTGACGAAGCCCCGCACCACTGTGCCCAGTCTGATGGACAAGTTCTCTACTTTTGGGTACATATCCAATTTTAAGATACATTTTTCCAAATCCGAAGCGATGAATATTTTGCTGAAGACCGACACCCTACAAGAGACTTGTTCCACCTGTTCTTTTAGATGGGTCACAGGGGCTCTTAAATACCTGGGGACCTGGCTGACTCCTGATTTAGGATCGGTCTACGAACGTAACTTTCCAGCTCTCCTACGCGACTTACAAAAGGACCTACGGACGTGGAACTCTCGAAACTTTTTGTGGTTTGGGAGGGCAGTGATAATAAAAATGGTAGTCCTGCTGAGATTCTTATATTTCCTAAGGAACCTTTCAATCAAAATCCCTCAGGTGTGTTTTAAATTTTTAAGTTCCATTCTCACTAGATTTCTCTGGAGTGGCAACAAACCGAGGATAAAACTTTGAACCCTATCTAGGCCTAAAGAGAAGGGAGGTATAGGCTTACCTAATTTCCATAATTACTATCTGGCCTCTCACCTTACTAGGGTGCTTGACTGGCATTGCCACAGCTCTTCGAAGGCATGGGTTGGCATAGAATGCATGCTGACTGGTAGTCCCCTCCAGCTCGCCCCTTGGGTCCCCTGGAATTGCCAACCGGACGCTATTAAAAAACACCCCGACAGGCACCACACTACTGCTGTTTGACCTAGTGGCCACCAAAACCAATCTGACCTCCATTACTGGCCCGCTCACCCCGGTCGCCGACAACCCTGATTTTTCTCCGGGGGTCGGCGACCGCACGTTCAGGACCATAGATTCCAACCCGCCACTGGCAATGAAGGACTGATTCCTTAAGGGATCATTTAAAACGCTTGCAGCACTTAAATCCAGTGCTGGGCTGCCTGACCTATCATGGTGGCAGTACTTCCAACTACGTGATTACGCTACAAAGAACCCACGGAAGCTCTCCTTCATTCGGCAATTAACGGATCTAGAAAAATTATGCGCGAGTGGTTCTCCTGTCGCAAAGGCGACTTCAGTGACCTACGCGTGGCTTCAAGAGGAAACGACGATACCTGACGACAGATTCCGACAGGCATGGTCCAGCGCATTACATACAGAATTCTCTGATAAGCAATGGAAGACAGCTTGTGTACTGGCCCATCAAGGTTCAATTAACACTAAGGCGCAGGAAACTTCCTACAAACTCCTGACCCAGTGGTACGCCACGCCAGTTAAACTTAAGAGGTGGTACCCTCATACCTCTGACCGCTGTTGGCGCTGCGAGTTGGGCAGTCTCATTCATATTTGGTGGGAGTGCCCGGTGCTAAGTGAGTTCTGGAGAAGAGTGAGAGAGGTGGTGAAACTCGTTACGGAGACCAGCATGGTCCTAGATGCAGCCTGCTGTCTTCTACATGTTTCTAATGTGTCAGTCAAAAGATACAAACAATCCTTGACTAAGCACTTGTTAAATGCAGCCAATTCTTTAATCCCGCTTGCATGGAAATCTACTAAGGCACCGTCCATCACGGACTGGCTCAGGAAGATCAATGATACCTGTTACATGGAAGAGTCAGTGGCACAATCATTAGACAGAAACGACCGTTTCCATGAGACTTGGTCCTCTTGGTTCCTTTTTAAAACATCCAGAACATACTCCGAGATGGTTTAACGTCTGTGACATGTACCACTGCCCTATTGGCTTTGTCGCCACCGAAGAAATACCCTTGCCCCTCCCCACCCACCCTTCCCTGCCTCCCCCTTCCCCTCCCTTTTTCTCTCTCTTCTTCTTTCTCCCCTCTTCTTTTTTTTTCTCTCTCTCTTTTTTTTAATCTCTTCTCTTTCTCTCTAATGTTCTTACTCTGATTTCATATGTTTCGAGTAACTATGTTTAACTGTACACAGACAATCCAGCAAACAACCTGTAAATGCTCTGATTGGCCTACTATAGTCTGCTCTTTACCACTGTTTGTTGCTTATTTCCGCATTATGGACTGTTCGAGCTTACCAGTTTAGCACACCCCATACGAAGGGAAACCTTCTTTTACTCTTTCCTTATTACCACTGTGAGATTTACCTTGTTCCCACATATGTTGGCGTTGGTTTGCACTACAGGCTATGGCTGAATTACTTATCCAATTATCTACTGTGTTGTCTGCTCTTATTGTTCTCTGGCCTTTTATTATATCTCTAATAAACTTTGATGTTTAAAAAAAAAAAAATATGATGAAATGGACACACACTGTCTGCATATAGCCAGATTGCAGAGCTGCAGAGCATAAATTTAAAAACTGAGAAAACTGCGCTGGCAGTTTTCTCATATTTTTCCTATTGCTACATGGGGCTCTATGGCTTGGAGATCCTTCAGAGATCTGGTTGGGACGGGATCTCCAACCTGTGTCCAGGTTTTAAAGACAGCCTGCAAGCTGCCTTCCCAGGTGCAGACAGCTAATATAATGAAGGGCTGGGGAGAGCAGATGAGAGGAAGGAAGGTGGAACAGTGGCTGTCGCTGTGTCCCTGTGTTGGGACAGACGCTGTGTGCGTTGAAGGACTTTGGGGCCTTGTGCATCCAGGACTGTGGGTCTGAAGGAGCTGATGGTTTGAGGAACCATTACCTGTAGCAGCAGTGCTGTTAAAGACTAGCCAGGTGGGCTTCTATTTTCATTAGTCTCTGCATCACGTTTAAACCCCTGCGTGGGATTCCTATGAATGGACTTTTTGTTTTGTTTATCTCCATTTAATAAATGTGGGCTACCAGGCCCTTAACGCTAATTGCCTGTTTGCTGTGGACTGACTACACCAAAACGCATCTGCTAGAAGAGTTAAACCCCCAATGTTTACAGTATATAAAAAAAAATATATAAAAAATAATAATTAGTCCATGTGACTTTAACTGCTTCCCGCCCGCCCACCATCATATTACTGCGGGACTGTGGCGCGGTCTCGCGGGAGCACGTAGCTCTACTTTTCGGCCACTTTTTGGCGGCGCGCCCCCCGCACGCCCCCGAGTCCCGCGCGCTTGCCCGGCGGGTACGATAGCCACCTGGCACCCACGATTGCTCGTTACAGAGCGGGGAACGGGAGGTATGTGTGTAAACACATACCTTTCATTCCTGTCAGCAGGGGAAACGCTGATCTCCTGTTCATACAATGTATGAACAGAAGATCAGTGATTTCCCCTAGTGAGTCCACCCCCCCATACAGTTAGAACACAAATAGGAACACACTTAACCCCTTCCCTGCCCCCTAGTGTTAACCCCTTCACTGCCAATGGCATTTTTATAGTAATCCAATGCATTTTTATAGCATTGATCGCTATAAAAATGCCAATGGTCCCAAAAATGTGTCAAAAGTGTCCGATGTGTCCGCCATAATATCGCAGTACCGAAAAAAAACGCTGATCGCCGCCATTACTAGTAAAAAAAAAAATATTAATAAAAATGCCATAAAACTACCCCCTTTTTCTAAACGCTAAAAATTTAGCGCTAACCAATCAATAAACGCTAATTGCGATTTTTTTTTTACGAAAAATATGTAGAATACGTATCGGCCTAAACTGAGGAAAAAAAAATGTTTTTTTATATCTTTTTTGGGGATATTTATTATAGCAAAATTTAAAAAATATTGTTTTTTTTTTCAAAATAGTCGCTCTATTTTTGTTTATAGCGCAAAAAATAGCGCAAAAAATAGCGCAGAGATGATCAAATACCACCAAAAGAAAGCGCTATTTGTGGGAAAAAAACTACGCCAATTTTGTTTGGGAGCCATGTCGCACTACTGTGCAATTGTCAGTTAAAGCAATGCAGTGCCGAATCACAAAAAGTGCTCTGGTCTTTGGACAGCAATATGGTCCGGGGCTAAAGTGCTGATTTATGCCATTTACTGCTTTGTGCTGTGAATCAAAAAAGTGCTGTATATTCCATGCAAAAGTGTTGCGTGCCTCTCTTAATGGTCTATAGTTGTGTTGCACTCTGTACCCTTTTCATCCGTGCTCTGATGTGGCCCGCATTTACCAGATCAGATCCCCCTCCTGGGGTAGAAAGCATCCACAGTGTGTGCCCTGTGCTGCACTCTGGTAAATCTCTGTCCCCTTCACAGACACTTCCCTTTTATTATTGTTGTCTCACATAGTGTTGTAGCCGCGGCCGCCATTTTCCCGATGGTTATGAGGACAGAAGTCCTCCCCCTTGGATGTCTATTGTTTGGCGCCATGTTTGTGGGGATTTTGTGGACTGAAGCCCAAATGTATAGCCTCTCGAATATCCCCTTGCTAATTTAGGCAGACACAATGTGAGTTTAATCCATAACATAATGAAATATACTTCATATACAAAACTAACTTAAAATATTATGATACAGTAGATCGTAATGGGATGGATCACAGTGTGTTAAATTCTATTCACATGGATGTAGATGAAAAAAAATGAATGAATGGAAAACGGACTGCTATTGCCAAGTGCCTTAAGCTCATAGGGTTAATTAGAGATCCATTACTTAAGTGTACCTCCACTGAGTGGGTGCAATAAATAAAATGGTCTATTATGTTTGTAGTATACCAAATATGTGAATTAAAAAAAAAAAAATATATATATATTTATATATATACACACACACACACACACACACACACACAAATATATATATATATATATATATATATATATATATATATATATATATATATATATATATATATATATATACAGTACAGACCAAAAGTTTGGACACACCTTCTCATATCAAGAGTTTTCTTTTATTTCATGACTATGAAAATTGTAGATTCACACTGAAGGCATCAAAACTATCAATTAACACATGTGGAATTATATACATAACAAAAAAGTGTGAAACAACTGAAAATATGTCATATTCTAGGTTCTTCTACAGCAAATAATTTCTGCTTGGTGATTGGTTGCCAGAGGTTAAAGCTCATGGCTCACAGCTCACTGACTAGTTGCACAACTTCTAAAGAAGTTGCACAATTTCAAATCTGCAGTCAATGTGAACGGGGACTCAATTACTCCATTACAACCTACCTATAAATGAATATAACCGCTGCATCATTGACTATATGTTGCCGTGACATTGATGCTTGGTATCACTGTGTCGCAATCCAACATGACAAGTTTTACAGGCTGCGTCCCTGTTAAACTGTGCCATTAATGTCACAAGCAAAATGCACAGAAAATCAGGGACTGTGGATGGATTTCAGGAGATAACCAGAGATTACAGATGTAAAATACTACAGGAGATGATCAAGTAGCCATTTTTTTTTAATTTTACCTTTCAGCAATGCGCAGCTATACAAGGTGGTAAACAACAGGGAGGGTTTAGCATTACAGGGGGGCAGTTTATATCGACAGAAACACCAACCTGGCCAGCAAGACTCACCTCCTGCTCTCAGCGAACTTGGGTGAAGCTATCAGCAGCCAGGGGTGGGGCACTCAGCAGCCAGGGGCGGGGCTCCAAGTGATCCATGAGGGTAGCTCCCACTTGGTTTCTCTGCTCCGAGCCTTTGAGGACATGCAGGCTCCATGGGGTGGGGCAGGGCAGGCTCAGAGTGTCAGTGGAGCTCACGGTCCCACCCCTCCCTGCTGACAGAGTTTCAGTCTCAGTAAAGCCCAATAGCTTGGGCTATTGAGCTCTGGTGGTCGGGCGGTGTAATAGCATGCCAGGCTCAGGCAGCACACAACACAGGGTGTCAGTGCCGAGTGTGGGGATAGCGGCGCAAACAACTTCTTCTGCAATCTGCACCGACACTCTGGGGGGTTTGAACCCACAACCCCCCACCACGTCCTTGGGGGATCAGCTACGAACAGAATATTTTTAGAGGAATAACTACTGAGGTATTATGTATAAAAGTAATTGGGGCATTAGGATAATTTTTACCAAATTTGCCACTGAAAGCCAAAGCTTAGACCATATCCCAACCTTGTTCCTGAACCTCAATAAGAGTGGAAGGATAGTCAGTTGACAGTAATCAGTAATCCTCAATGATATCACAACTCCTAGGTATCTGAACTGTGTTACCACTGGTACAGAGCAGGAGGTAGATAGTTGGGGGTCAAGAGCCTGGTCCAACTGCAATAGAACCGACTTCATCCAGTTTATAGTAAGACCAAAGTATCTGCCAAATTCAGTAGTTATGTTCATAACCACTCTCAGCGAGGGGCCAGCGTCTCCCAACATAGATAACGTTTCATCAGCATTTAATAGAGTTTTTTCATGGAGGGCTCCTCCATATTGAAAACCCTTGTTGGCATCTAGAGATGAAAGTGTTCCTATTCCCATATTGTCTGCCACAGTTTGCATATACAACCTTCTAAGATTGATGGCAGTAGATTTATTAGGCATGGAACCTGCCTAGTCATCATGGACAATACTAGCAATAACTTTATTCAGCCTTCTAGCCAGGACTTTTGCTAAAATTGTAAATGTCTGACTGTAACAGGGAGATATGCCTATACAAATTGGGTTCTGTGGGTGGTTTGTCAGGTTTCATAAATAGAACATTGCTAGCCCTGGACATGGATGGTGGTAGCCGACCACATTTACGAGTCTCATTGAATACCTTCAACAGTTTTGGCATAAGTATCTCAGAGTAGTTCTGAAAAACCTCCATGTGTAACCCATCACACCCAGGGGCTTTAAAAAGTGGGAAAAGATCTGGCCACCACCTGAAGCTCCTCCACCGTGAGAGGAGTATCTAAACTATGTGCATCAAAAAGTTTAGGCAGTTCAATATATTGTAAACAACCTAACAGGGCCTCACAAGTGTAGGATATTTAAGATGAATATAGCTCTGAATAGAATCTCACAAGTTCTGTCATGACCGACAAATGGAAGTTTGCCAGGCCCCTAACGGGAAGTTTTAAAAGCCCCCCCATCACGGGTGCTGCTGGGCACACATTCACATTTTTTGCCAGGAGACGGACAGTCTGAAAGAGAAGAACCTTTTCTTTACTGCTTTGGATGAAATAAGATTGGTTAGAAGGGGGCGTGGCCGGCAGCCGATGCGGACGGTCGAGTGAAGAGAGCTCTGTGCTGTGAGCCTGATTTTAGCGGCTAATAGCGACATCTTCAGCCCTGGTGACCCATGTCAGTGAGCCAGTGATCCCCAGACACGCTGCAGCAATATGGGGAAGAGAAAAAATGAGCAGAAGCCGCAGTAGGTTACCGACTTCTACCCGCCGACGAGCATGCCTGGGCCTCAAGATGGCGCCAGAGCCTCAGACTTGCGGCGTGGATTGCCGCGGGGCGGAGGGCCTGGCGGATCGAATCCCATACATGGAGCGGCGGCTTCCATGGCTAGCAGCAGAGGCTCTACTCCGGGTCCCTCTCCTATATGCAGCCTGCAGAAGTCATCGCAGAAGCGCTCAGCCGGCCACAAATATGCAGGTGAGCTGGATGACCAGAGTGACTCACAAAACAGCACAAGGGTATTCATTGAGCAAATCAATGAATTCCCTACCTCGGGGCTACCATTAAGTGATACTGTTATGAGAGACATGCTGGTGACTCTGAGGGGGTCCCTACATAGGGACATGATACATTGTATATCGCAAATTAAGTCTGATGTTACTTCTTTCGGGGACAGAGTCTGCCACGTGGAGGAAAAAATGGGTGATTTTGCTGTTGCACATAATGAGTTGGTAGATGCCCATAATGACGCGGAGGGGGATATTCAGAACATGAGAGATAAGATCACGGACCTGGAGGACAGGTCCCGAAGGAATAATATTAAGCTGAGGGGGGGTAGAAGAATCTGTGCCTCCGGAGGAAATGAGACGTTATGTTCAGCGTTTCATAGCCACCATTTTGCCTGAAGTCCCTGAGAGGGAGGTCATTGTGGACAGGGCTCACCGCCTCCCTAAACCCAAATTCCTTCCTGACACTGTCCCAAGAGACGTGATCGCTCACGTTCACTTTTTTCATATCAAAGATGAGCTTATGCGCTTCGAAAGAAAAAATCACCCTTTGCCAGCTCCTTACTCAGATGTTTCTGTGTACGCAGACTTATCTCAGCATACCATGCAGGCCCGTAGGAAACTATCCTCCATCACTAAGCTACTGCAAAACCACAAGATACCTTACTCTTGGGGTTTCCCTACCAAGCTGCTGATCGTTAAGGAGAACTGAACTTTTGTTATCAAGAGTTTGGAGGAAGGCCTCGCCTTAGCTAAGAAATGGGACCTACTGCCAGAAGATGCTCCTGGTCCAATGCCTAAGCAAGCGCCTATGTGGTATGTGTGAAAGGGGTAGTGGCGCTGTCCCACACCCTATAGGTCAAAAGGGTACACGTGTCAGTGTATTGACTAGTGAGATAGGTAATGCAAATTATAAATATACAATAGAGTGCAACAATATTATAACAACATTGAATAAATGGTATGTGTGAAAGGGGTAGTGGCGCTGTCCCACACCCTATAGGTCAAAAGGGTATAAGTGTATTGACTAGTGAGATAGATACTGCAAATTCTGACAGGACACCTATTTTTGTTTTTATTTTTCAATTTATAATTTTTTACCTTGCTGATTGTGGTGTTTGTTCCCTTTCATACCACATTGCTAACCCTTTTATCATTGGACATGCATTTTGTACCCATTATCATTTCATTTATGTAATGCACCTGGATTGTGCATAATAAAAAAACCTCCTTTTTTACTATAATATGGGAGCGTATTTCTTCCTTTTTTCCGGTGGAATGAGGATCTGACTAATCTAAAGGACACATCTTCCCTGGACGGATAGCACCACTGGAGGAAGCTGGGACCCATCTGTGACTACACGCCTAATACCCCTGCAGGGGTGATTAGTTCTGGTGAGTGGGTAACTTGGTGGGGGAGCACAGGACCACAGCGATACCACAAACTTACTCCTTTTTTGATGGAAATTTGCATCTAAGATTACTGCACATCTATCAACGTGATATATGTTTGGATTTTTGCAATTTCATGGACTGTACTTTTTATTTTTTATTTTTATTACTAAGTTTGCACTTTGCACTTTATCACCAAATGTGTATTATTTAATGTTGTTATAATATTGTTGCACTCTATTGTATATTTATAATTTGCAGTATCTATCTCACTAGTCAATACACTGACATTTATACCCTTTTGACCTATAGGGTGTGGGACAGCGCCACTACCCCTTTCACACATACCATTTATTCAATGTTGTTATAATATTGTTGCACTCTATTGTATATTTATAATTTGCAGTATCTATCTCACTAGTCAATACACTTATACCCTTTTGACCTATAGGGTGTGGGACAGCGCCACTACCCCTTTCACACATACCATTTATTCAATGTTGTTATAATATTGTTGCACTCTATTGTATATTTATAATTTGCATTACCTATCTCACTAGTGAATACACTGACACTTATACCCTTTTGACCTATAGGGTGTGGGACAGCGCCACTACCCCTTTCACACATACCATTTATTCAGGTACTTCACTTGTGAGGTATCTTTTTCTGGTGGGCTGCAGTCCTTAATACATTTCTTCCTAAGCGCACTTTCTCACTTGTTCATGTTGTGACTATACCCGGAAATAAATATAAAACAACAATTATCCCAATACTGTTAAATGCAGCAAAGGCTTTGATCCCAAATAAATGGAAAGATAAACTAGCACCCCCGATCCAAGAATGGTTAAGGGAAGTAGAAAGGATAAGAAGTATGGAGGAGGTAATGTCTCAATATAAGGAATTAAGTAACCACGATACTGGAACCTGGGGAGGCTGGGAAAAATTAAAAAAAATCTATGGTTTATATAGGCTATATGAGAAACGAGGAAAGTACTTAGGTAGTTCTTACAGGTACACGTAGGAGATAAGAGTTTGGGACCTCCTTCCTCCCCCCTCCCCTTCCCCCTGGGGAGAAATTAGAGGGGGATCTAAGCACAACTGCACTTAAACACAATGGCCCAGATTCACAGAGCGATTACGCCTGCGCAACAGGAGATGCGCGTGCGTAAGTCTAAATGTGCGCGTGCGTTTCGTTGCGCGGCATCCCCAGAACGAGATACGCAAAAAATCGACTTTTTTTTGTCCCGCGTAATTTCGTTAGACTGGCACATCCTTCCGCGCAAAAGTGCGATAGACAGACCATTGATTTGCTAGTCAAATATGCTAATGAGGGACTTACGGGGATCCACAAAACAACGTTGGGGCAGCGCAGGCGACGCAGTGTGCGCAACAGCAAAATGTCCTGTCTAAAATTAGAGCTGATAAAAGCTGGTCTAAAAAATGAAAAAAAGTCTACTTGTCAGATAAAGCAACACTGTTAGTGAGGAGTTCAGCAGTCACACGTGTTGCACAACAATCTGTATGCCAACATGCCAGGGGCATTGTCGCACATAGCTATACTACTGACTTTAGATGAACAAAGAAGGAGGATGGCACGGAGGATGGCACTAAGGAGGGCACGGGAGATGTTTTTTTTTATTTTTTTTATTTGCTTATATAAAATTTACAATTTAATCTAATCTAATACAATATTCTTATCTGATACAAGCCCCTCACTCTTCACTTGATATATCACACACACATAGACATCATGGAATTACCACAACCTTGGAGGAGGACATCACCAGCCCAACACATGGCACCAATGACAGCTACATATACAATCAGAGCCCCATCCCCACAGATTTCGAACAGAACATGTATGGGGACAGCTGGCTGGTTGGTGAGTGACATGGGAGTCAGGCATGACTATCCCCTCCCGTGATGCACACCTCACAAGTGGCACATGCATGACTAACATCCTCCTGTCTTTTCCCTTCAAGGTGACTCTGCATATGCACTGGTACCCCATCTCATGACCCCATCTCATGCCAGCTCACATTATGCATCTTTGCACATTAAACACACACATTAATCATGGCACAATGAGAATGCATGCATGCACACCACTGTGGTCCTAGCACACACACACACCACATCCTCATCACATTGGATTGGCACCAGTCCACCATGCAGGACTTGTGAGCTGCAACGCCATGCCACGGCTCCAATTATGTCACTGTACATTCATACACCATTCACACAGACCTGGGGATCACTTCTCCACCACAAATGAGGGTGACACCCCTTTTCCCGCAGGAATATCACCCCCACATTCCAAAATCATACACAAACAGAACCAAAAAAAAATAAATAAACGACGAGCAAAAATAAAAAATGCCCATCAAAAATATAATTTAAACAAAATAACAACAAAGAAAACACATAAAAGACAAAAATCACTCTGCAAAACAGTCCCCAAATATCTCAAAGACACGTCACAAACAAACAAAAGCACCTTGCTGTAGAGGGAGGGATACAAAGTGATGTACTTTTGCAAAGGAAGTGCATTTGTGTCTGTCTATTTATGCTGTCTGCGTACTTCACAAAGTTGCCCTTTTGAATCAGGTTTTTTTTTTTAATTTATTCTCCTTCTACTCATTCAACAAGAGAGGTATATGGGTAGTGGAGGACAAGATTTGCTCTTGTCCCCTCATAATACAGAGCAGGGAGGGCACAGGAATATGTTTTAAAATGAGGCGGCACCTTTTGAATTAGGATGTTTTTTTTTTTTTTCTCTCTCGCCACTGGGGAAGGAGCAGGGGGGGAGGAGAGAGTAGGAGATAAGGAGGAGGTTGGACTGTCCTATAATTGTGGTATAGGAAACTGTTTATATGTTTAATGTTGTAATTTATGTGTATGAAATGATAAATGTATTGAATTGAAGAAAAAAAAAATGTGTATGCTTATTGAAAATGTGGTGTTAATGTATACATTTTTTTGAAAAACTTAATAAAAAAAATAAAAAATAAAATAAATAAAAATAAATTAGACTCCTGTCTATGCTGGAGACAGTGTGGGTCAAGGGGCAACCTATACCACATAGGTTGGGATTGCAAGGGTGTGTGCAGCTTCTGGTATGAGGTTTTCAAACTATTATCCTCTGTAACTGGCACCTTTGTGGTACCTACCCCTCAATTAGCTCTCTTTAACCATTAATTATATCCCCAAACGATTTAGAACCATAGTGACGCATGTCTTAATAGCTGCTAGATTAACAATTACCTCTAAATGGAAATCTAACCTTGTCCCTAACACCTCTGAAGTCATTCGAAGGGTCAATGTCCAACAGTCGTATGAAAAACATTTCGCTATTCAATCCCGAAAGCTATCCTCATTTAATGATTTGTGGAACCCATGGTCAATCAAATACGACCTATTAGGTTAGTGCCCTACCTTGGATTGCCAGACAACTTGGAAAGTAGACCTAGGGTGTATGGTTTATTATTGAGTCAGATTCTCTTAATCTTCCTTGTGCGCTTATGTTCCTCCTACTGGTACTGATACTTGTTTTAGTACTTTGTGTTTAATCTCTTGTTATGACGCTTTTGATATATTGATTTCTTTAAGTGTTTTGTTGTCTCTTTTTATTTCTTATTTATTTTATCCTATGTCACTAATCTATAGCTCCTATTGAAATGTGGCTCTTGGGTTAATTTGTCTATGTACTAAATATTGGCTGTTAATTTATTGGCCCACTTAATGTTGTTCTGTGTAGAGATCTAAGAAGTTATTGCCTGCACCATACCGGCTTTGGGGACCAACGCATCCACAAGTAGCTGTAGGATGCTAGGCCCTTTCTACTACAGTATATTGAGTATGTAGGTATGGTTTCATTGCCTCTGCTCTTTTTTGTTTGTGTTATTGTTTGCTTTTTTGTTTATATTCTCTATCTGTACCATAGTGTTGTTGGTACTGTATTTACCGATATTGTACTGTGGCTCATTTCTTTTGTCTGACAAATTTAATAAAAATATTTGAAAACAAATAAAATTGGTTAATGCACCCTGGGCGGATAACTAAGCCGCTCTGGACTTAACAGTGGGCTGTGCAATATATACCCCTTCACGTTCCCGGACATGTTGAGTAAAAGGAGCTGTTCATAATTTGTAGAGGTTGTTTTAATACCGTTCACTGTGGCAATGAAGACCCCCACAGATAACACTTAAAAGCATCCAACTGAGTTAGGGTATCAGCGTATAAAGAATTGGCTGCAAAAGAAAGTAGATATATTACGGTCTATACCATTTAATGGCATAAATACGAGAGAAGCTGAACCTGTTAAGGTGTATCCACAAAGGCATATTGGTTAGGTCACCCAAAGACCACTCACCACAGTCGGGTGTTGTCACCATAGCCAATCCACACTAGGCATACAAGGAAGAACTCTGATAGAGAATACCTGGGAAAAAAAACATCTACTAAGGCAACAGAGGGTCATAATTAGGACCAATTCTAAAAGGTACAAAATTTATTGAGTTCAAAAAATACCAGCTAAAAATATGCACAGTATGGACAGCAATATTATTACAACTTCACACATATTGAATCAAAACTTAAGGCACTGCAAAGTGAAACGTAAAAATGGACAAAAGACAGAGGACGCACAAAACATTACACAAAAACAAAGAGTCCAGACGCCAAATACAATTCCCACAAGGGTTGTCATGATATAATTATCAATGTGCGTGAAGAAAACAGTTAATATTTCCTGACAATCGGTATGTGAATGGCCCCCAGGGAATTGGAGTAATTTTTTGACCTAGCTAATGCTGTTATGGTGCAAGCAGATTGTTACTGGATTCATTTCTGAAGTCAATGGTTATGGATCCTCTAGTGATAGTAATGTCCTGGTGTAAAAGTTTGTTGGGATAATGGATTCAGATGAGTCCAATAAATGTAAAGTCAATGTATAAGGATTGTCCCTACCCTGCCAAGCAGATGGCCAGGCGTGGTCGCACCCCAAGTGGCTCTAGGTGGTATCTACCACCTAACTGTATGTATGCCTTGATTGGCACCATGGTCCGTAAGCAGGATCTGGTAATGTTTGAAAAAGCTTTGCAAGCGGCGAAGGCACCCCCTACAAGAACTCCAAAATCTACAAAAAAACAAAAGGAAAAATAAAGGGTCTTCTGGCGCTACTCGTGGTGCCATGTTTCCCCGTGGGCATGATGAGGACCATTTGTATGGCATGGATGCCTATGGCAGAACATTCCTCCTGCCTGAGGATGAGGTGCTTGGCTACTCTGGTGAGGGTGGCCTCCTTAGGGGAATTATTTGCAAAAGATTTCAAATTTCTCTCCTACCTTCAATGAGGAACTTCTTTTCTTATTTGTTTTTTTTGGTTGCTTTTAGGTTTCTATGAGCAACAGATATATAATTTTTGGATAATATTTGATATCATCCTAGCTCCGTTAATAATCTATTGATACCTACCTGGTTTTGGATATCATATGGATACTTTTCTATTTTTATTATTTTGTATTATAGCTATGTATACTGTGTGTTACGCTTGGCTTCTTCATTGATGATAGCTAACGTATATACAGATTTCCCTTAATATTCTTTTTATAAATAATCACATTCCCCCTTTTTTATTTGTATTTAAAATTATCGTTCGTATAGGGTGTCTCCCCTATTTTCAGTAATAAAAAAGGCATTTTTCTTGGTTTGTTTTTTTGTCAGTGGTTTTTGACGTTGACATGACTAAAATGGGTTAACACAGGCCACCATAGCTGAATGCCCGGGGATCCCGACTCAGATCGAGGCTTGGTCTCGAGAAGTTGTATAATACGTGATGTGATTGTGAATACGATCTGATTTGGCCATTATAGGCCACTATAGCTGTATACCCGGGGATCTCGACTCAGAACAAGGCTTGATCTCAGGTGAAACATATATAATGCGATGAGTCAGTACGTCGCCCGTGCCCCAGACGACGTCGTTGTATGACGAAACGTACGTCGGGAAGGAGACGTGCTGACGTGTGGCGTTAAGGTTCTGTGTGGACGGCGTTCGTGTGAGCCGGCCGGCTTTACTTTTATCCTATGCTTGTATGAAGAACCTATCTTGTAAGTGTAACCTTTTACATTTTAAAACTTAATTTAATTTGCCAATAACGGAAATCTGGAGGATCTGCTACATCAGTGTTTCCTACAGTTACATCGCAAAGGCCCGGCTGGGGTTTACAGCCGCCAGCTCGTTATGCTTGCCATCTGGTAAGCTTACATCCCTTACGGTGATCTCTGTCGGTGGTGTTTTTTTTTTCAAGTTTAAGACTCACTGATCAATTTTTCACTACATATACAAGGATTATTTGATCAATTGGACTCATAGGGCCAGATTCACGAACAGTTAGGCTGGCGGATCGAGTGATCTGCCAGCCTAACTGTGACTTTGAGCCGGCGTTTCTGTTTTCTGTAACCAGAAAACAAGAAACGCCGGGTTGAAGTTCCGATGCGAGCAGCGTAACTGAGTTTCGCCATCGCATCGTTACTTCAACTTAAAAATGGCGCCGGGGGCGTTCCCGCCGATTTACGCTCAAAAAATATGTTAATGAGCGGAAATCGGCAATTCACGATCGAATTCCGGCGCGACGCAATGACGATACGACGTTTCCAGACGAGATACGCGGTGCATAGATATACCTACATGGGGTTGGAGTATCCTATGTTAGGTATAGGCGTCGTCATCGCGTCGGGAAAAAAAAAAAAAAACGTCACTTGCGTAAAACGGTCATGAATGGGAATGTGACGTCATTGACGTTCATTCACAGATTTTGGAGCATGCGCACGGGGATGTTTTGACACTCGACGCATGCGCAGTACGTTGGCGGCGGGATCGCGCTTAGTTAGCATACTACACGCCCCGTACCCGCCCAATTTGAATTCCGCCGGCTCATTTGCGATGCGCTGCCGCAACTTTAGGAGCAAGTGCTTCGTGAATGACAGCACTTGCTCCTAAAATTTCTGCAGCGCAACGCAAATGAGAAGCGTTACTCCAGAGCAAAGATGCTCTGGACTACCTGAATCTGGCCCATACTGTTTATGTGATTGAAATAACACTTGGGATACACTTATAGTGACAGTGTTCAATTACTAGTCATTTATTTGTGTATTCATTTTATGTATGTTTATTATAATTGATTTATTATTAGCGCAGCTACATTTCTTTTTCTTGTACTTGAGGGTGGTTTGGACTTTGGAGATTATGCCTATGAGGAACCACCTGTCTATGCCCAGAGGGCGTTTCTAAGGGGGGAAACTGTCATGGTCCCTACTGTGCCAAGCAGATGGCCAGGTGTGGTTGCACCCCAATTGGCTCTAGGTGGTATTGAACCGAAAATTGTCTGTTGCTTCGGTTGCTTTTTTTTTATATTTTCGGTGATTTATGTGAGCAGGAGTCCAACTCCTTTAGAAAAGAATTACCCCACCCACAAGCTGGAGTTCTTGGCATTGAAATGGGCGGTTGTGGATAAACTCAAATGCCCGGATTCACATACATTGGCGCATATATATGCCGCCATAGCGTATCTCTTTTACGCTACGCCCACGCAGCGCAGAGAGGCAAGCATGGAATTCACAAAGCAAATGCTCCCAACGTTGCGCCTGCGTAATGTAATTTCGAAAGGCATAAGCCGGCAAAGGTGGAAGTGGGTGTGACCCCATGCAAATGATGGTCTGAGCGTAGTGCAATGTTTTACGCCCGGCGTATCATGAACGGCACATGCGCCGTGACGCGGAACGTATGCCCAGCACCCCTATGCGCAGGCTCACAACTACGCCGGCGCAACTTCCTGACATAAGCCGGCCCACCGGCTTATGCCGAACACATAAATATGCCTAGCCATACGCCCGTCCAGCGCAAAAGTACACCCGTTTGCTTGTTTTACCCCTGGAGCATAGTACTTTTACGGAGCCATGTCTGATGCTAAGGTGGACAAGGAGAGGAGGAAGAAAAAATTCTCCTTGGAAGAGAGGGCTATCCTGACCTCAGCAATAGCCCAGTATGATGCCTACCTCCATGGCGCACAGTGCCAGGACCAGCAAGGCAAGGAAGGAGGAGGAGATCTACCAGAAGATCACCCTGGAGATCAATGCTCTTGGGCTTGACTAGGACCTCCTACGATATTCAAAAAAAAAATGACATGAGATGGCGGGTCAGGGAGAAGCTGGCCAAGGTGAGGAGGCACCTCAGGGGCACGGGAGGCAGACCAGCTTCTTCTCTGAAGTTGACAGCAGAGGAGGAGGTCATCGCCAGCTGTCTGGAGCAGGAGCAGGTGGAGGGCTTTGACTCCAGTGATCAGGACTTGAGGAGAGGTAAGTGTGGTTTATCCCCCATTCGGTGTGTAGCATGTCAGGGGGTGCAAGGGAACATGTGACCAGTGTGTGGGTCCACCAACATGTGAATGCTTTGTGTCATCCACAGATGTGCTGGAGGGAGCTGGGCCATCGCCTGGCTGTGTCGGACCCACGCCATCCCCGGAACATCCTCAGCCTCAGCCTGACCCCCTGGGAAGCCATGATCCATCGGTGGAGGGGAGTGCCCACACCTCTGCTCTTGAGGTAGTTGTGGAGGAGCCGGTGAATCTTGATTTGAAGAAATGCCTCTATCTTGAGGAGGCTTTCATATTGCCAGGATCCTCAGAGACCTCCAGGCCAATCAGGGGAACCCCCTCCAGGGCTACCCCCTCCAGGGGAACCCTGTCTGGATGGACACAAGCCTCTCCATCCCCCAGGAAGGCTTTGAGGAAGACCAGGGGTGTAGCTGTATCCCTCCAAGAAGGGCTGGAGAGGGAGCAGGCAAGGCAGACACGAAACATGGGTGATCTAGCCTGTGACCTGCACCGTGTGGCTGACAGCCTGGCCTTCTCAGCAAAGACCCAGGCTGAGTGCACAGTGGTTGTGCAGGGCACCGCTGCCGCTATGCAGCAGTGCCTCACCCAGCAGGCTGAGCATACCAGCTCGATCTCGGACTGCCTGCAGGAGGTGAGCGCAAACTGTGCTGCCATTGTCACATGTCTGGGTGACCAAACCGAGACCCTTGAGGCCCTGCGTCACCACATGGTGGCAGGGGGTCCTTCACCATCTGGGGACCATGCCTCGGATGTGCATGGCCATTGGGGAGCTGCAGGCCACAGCAGCAGGCCTCGTGGTGGAGGTGAACAGCCTGGGAGTGGCCGTACAGGCCAACACTGCTGCCATCGAGGCGGAGGGTCGGCAGAACAGGCGCCCCCAGGGCCAGACCAGCGGCAGGCAGCTGCGGATGCAGGCTGACACCAACAGCATGTTAACACGCATTGCCATAGTGTTGGAGGGCATGCAGGCAACATCTGCCAGGAGTGACAGTCCAGGGGATGCACCTCCTTCTGATGCTCCACCCCCACACCCCAGTCGTTGCCACGACTCTTGAGGAGCCAAACTCTGGCCCACAAGAGGGCAAATGACTCTCCTCAGGATGTATGCCGCTCAGACTATTAGCTTTTTTTTTTTTTGAGAGAGAGACGTGCACAGATGTATGTGCCGTCCTCCTGTAAGGGCATGCCATGTCGGACAATTGCATGATCCCTTTTATTTTATTGTTAGTCACTGCACACGGTCAGGAGTGCAGGCTACAGTGTGACTGGTGTGTGAATGTGTGGGTGACATTCCTGCCAGCAAGGCGTGTCACCTTGGGGCGTCGGGGAGAGGTTATCCCCACGACCGTGTGAATGTGGTATGAATGGACAGCAACATCATTGGGGCTTTGGCGTGGAGTTGCTGCTCCCAAGTCCCGTGCGGTGGACTTGGGCTAAACTAATGTGAGGTGGATGTGGTGTGTGTGAGCTAGGGACCACAGTTGTGTGCATTGTCTGTGTGCCATGCTGAATGTGTGTGTTTAACGTGCAAAGATGCGTTCCACGAGGCAACTCCTGACTGCTGTTCCTTCAGCAGACAGGGTCTCCTCAGACAGGGGGGGACTGTGTGGCTCAGGGGTCAGGTCATTACATATGTCAATCTCCAGGCCCGTTCTCGTGGCGTAGTTGTGCAGCACATAACATGCACCGATGATCTGGCACACAAAGTTTGGGGAATACAACAGGGTCTCCCCGGACTTATCCATCGGAAACGGGACTTCAGGATGCCAAATGTGCACTCCACCACTGCACGGGTGCGTATGTGTGCAGCATTGTATCTTCTCTCTCCTCTGGTTTGGGGATTCCGGTATGGAGTCAGGAGATGGGGCCCAAGTGCATATGCCGAGTCACCTGAAAGGGAAAAGACAGGAGAATGTTAGCTGTGCATGTGCCCCGTTGTGATGTCTGCATCATGGGGTCAGACAGTCATGCCTGACTCCAATGTCACTCACCAACCAGCCATTTGTCTCTGTACAGGTTCTGTTCGAATTCTGTTGGGATGTTGCTTTGACGGTATATGTAGCCATCGTGGCTGGCCCTGGGGTGTTTGGCACGGACGTTTGCATATTTGAATAGAAAATCAATGGGAGCGCCACATGCGTCCAGCGTAAATATGCGCCCACTCTACGCCGGCGTAGGCAAGTTACGTCGGTGGGATGAAGCCTATTTTTAGGTGTATCTTAGTTTGTGGGTCTGGCGCACAGATACAACGGTGCATATTTGCACTTACGCGGCGTATTTGGACTATTTGTATGGGGCCGAGTTTGTTGTGAGAACTGATAACAACCCACTCACTTACCTCTTAACCACAGCCAAGCTGAATGCCACTGGACACCGATGGCTAGCAGCCCTTTCAGGATTCAATTTCAGCCTGAAGTACCGACCAGGAGTAGGAAACAGAGATGCAGACGCTCTTTCAAGAAGGCCCCGTGGACCAGTTGTTCCTGAGAAAGAGTGGATTCAAATAACCTTCGAAGGGGTGCGTGCTTTGTGCCAAGGAACAGAGTTGCAGATGAGAGGGGGACCCAGAGCCGAAGAAATAGGAGTTCTGGCGGTGGGAGTACCCAAGTTCTACTGTAATGTGACTCAAATGGAAAGCGAAGGCCTTCCAAAACTGTCAAAGAAAGATCCAAGACAGGATCAAGAGGAAGATCCCCTGGGAAGATTGGTCCTAGAGGCATTGGAAAATCAAGACCCAGGTGTGCTCCTTACCAGTTCCTCCAAGGAAGCACAGCTGGTACACAAAGAGTGGGATAGGTTGCAGCTCCATCAAGGGGTGGTCCAACAAAGGGGCCCCTCTAATGGTCCCGAAGAGAAATGGTAGATGTTCCTACCCAGTAAACACCGAGAGACTGTCCTGGCCGCACTTCACGACCAGCACGGCCACCTAGGTCCTGAAAGGACCTTCCAGTTAGTCAGGGATAGGTTTTACTGGCCGGGCATGAGAGCTGAAGTGGAAGGTTACTGCCATTCCTGCATTCGGTGCATCCAAAGGAAAACTTTACCCTGTCAAGCTGCCCCAATGGGCCATCTTCAAAGTCAGGGTCCATTGGAACTGGTGTGTATAGATTTTCTCTGTCTGGAGCTTGACCTAAGTGGAGTAGGAAACGCCCTGGTAGTGACCAACCATTTCACCAGGTATGCTCAAGCATATCCAACTAAGGATCAGAAGGCCTCGACAGTAGCCAAAGTACTGGTGGAAAAATTCTTTGTACATTATATATCACCACAGCGAATCCATTCCGACCAGGGAAGAGATTTTGAAAGCAGATTGATCCAGAAGCTGTTGGATTTGCTGAATTACTCATCATCCTCAGGGGGATGCCCAGCCTGAACGATTTAACAAAACTCTTTTGAACATGCTAGGGACATTGAGCTCAGAAAAAAAACAACACTGGAGCAACCACGTGGCTGCCATTGTGCATGCATATAATTGCACCACTAATGACGCAACTGGATACTCACCCTACCGTTTAATGTTTGGAAGAGAAGCCCGATTACCCGTTGACTTAGCTTTTGGAGAATCCCTGGACCATACATCCGCAACTTCTCACAAGGGCTATGTGGACCGATTAAGGAGAAGTATAAAGACAGCTTATGAGAAGGCCCATGCTAGCTCAGATAAACAGGAACAGAGGAATACAAGGAACTTTGACTTGAAGGTCAGAATCCAAGACCTACAGCCAGGAGATTGTGTCTTGTTAACAAATATAGGCATCCCAGGGAAACACAAATTGACTGACCGCTGGAAGTCTCAGTGTTACATTATGTGTAAGAAGTTGCCCGACCTCCCTGTATATCAGATCAGACCGGAAGGAAGTGTGGGTCCCTTAAAGACGTGGTACAGGAACCACTTATTGCCTCTCACTGAAGCTGTTCGGATACCTCTTGTATCAGATCCTTTGGACTTACCCTCAACTTCCAGATCATCTGGACCTGTTACTAGATCCCAAACGATACATCCAGATTCAGATGATGAAGAGTCTGCAGATGAATGGATATGGTCAGAGTGGTTATGGTCCTCTCAGCAGCCAGAGCCAGAGCCTAGTACTTTGTTCCTGCCCTCATCCTGAATTTACACCTCAAACTGTGTTTGAAGATGAATTGGAGGATGATGTTGATTAATACTCAACAGAAGGTTCCATTGAGGCCTCAAGCCCGCCTAACAGAGACTTTAATGATTCAGAGGTTATGGAACCCATTGAGTCAGATACAGAGGACAATGCTGCTCTCCAGAATAATGAAGCAGGCCCTATTCCTTTTGACCCTCTAATGCCTAAAGAACAAAAGGGAAAGGAGGGACATTCATCATCTAAAGAGACTGACTTATAGCCAATTGGAAGAGTGTTCTGAGGAAACCATGCTCACTTCCAAAAGATCCAATGCTGTGTGTGATCCTCCCACTACAAGTTTGGTGGAGGATAACCCCTGCTCACCCCCTGGCACATCTGAACAGAGCACCTCTGTGTTAGTAAATAGTGGACAGAGTAATCTGCCCTTACCTGATAATTGGTGGGAGAGTCCTCTGTCCACGCTAAGTCAAAAGATAAGTTGTTTGGCTTTAAACAATGTCAGAAACAATGCACAGTGTTTGCTGCCTTGCAGGACTTAACAATTTTTCTTTCTCCGCTTGTATTTGAAAAGCTTGTACCAGGTATCTACTGTTGTCCTCTTTGGGGACCAAAAACTTTAAGTGGGGGGAGTGTGTAGCAGGGTCCTGCCATCATGGACTATAATTTATAGCGATGCAGAACTAAACCCCTCTGTTTGAGTCAACATGTACATATGTTGATATTGTTGGAGCAGTGCATTGTGGGACTACAAGAATCGGGAGATACAGACTCCATTGACTATTGGTAGAGATAGACTACATTTCCCACAATGCCTGACCCCTTTCTTTGGAACACGTGACATCTCCGCATGGCCTCATTAGGGAAGTTACTTAAGAGAAAGGCGTGCAAAAACTCTCTCTCGGGACCTGCATCTTCTCCTCTGCAGAGCTGTGTGGAGCTCCACAACCAAGCTGTTAGGCCTGAAGCCTGGGCTGAGTCCATTGGGAGACCAACCATCCCGAGGTAAGAAAGACCAAGCTCGCCCAGCCTGAGTTCCAAGAGACCGGATAAGTTTGTCAGCTCGTCAGTTGCAGAACAGTGACTGACTGATGCGCCCTTTTTGGAGAAGCACTCAGGCGGATCGGGCCTGTTCGGGTGAGAGGGCACACGCCCAACTTTCATTCCCTCACTTTGACATACAATTAAGCGTCACTCCATCAGCCGGAGGTACCTGTTTGATCTCTGACTGAACCAGAGAGGCCTACTAAGTTGAGAGTTATTCTGCAGAGTTGACTGACGCTGACGAGCGATCAGTTCAACATCATTTAAGTACATCGTACCCTGTTTGACTGAGTTCATCCCACCTTTTCCCCTTTGTTTGGATTACAATCTAAAGTACACCAATGGCCGCAACAAACTTTGTTCTTAGGAGATCTCTGAGAGCAGATTAAGCCAGGCCTGGCAGGAAGTTTCCCTTGCATTAGCTGTTTTACAGTGCTGCCCGCTGGGGGGGGGGGGGGGGAGCATAGACTGCCTATAGTAATTTGAACTCATAGTATTGATCTCCTCTGTTTTAATCCTGTTTCCTTTCTTTATTTGTTAACTCCGGCAAGGGCCCTTGCAGAGTCATTGTGTATTAGTATATATTTGTTATTAATTTGTTATTCAAATCCCATTTATTCTCTTTACTGGACATAGAGTAAAGTTATTCTTTACACTAATTGTGTGATGTGTCTTTAATTCTGGAGATCGCTCACAGGGACAAGTGATCATATTATTGTATTGCCATTGCATGTTATATGTATGCCATTGTGGCCTCCACCAAGAAGGGGCCACAATACATTTTGCAGTTCATCTGGTGTGCCAAGGGAGAGTTCGAGCTAGTTGAAGGGGGTGAATCAATCAAAGAGAGTAGATCCCAAATCTAACCAGCGGCTCCTTCCGGGGTAAGCGCTACACGAGGGTGACGTCATTTATCTTAGGGACTCTAAAGTGCACTGGGTCAAAGATGAAATCATTACAGGCCTGGATCAGAGAGGGGACTGGCCGTCCTATGGCTGTGTTTGGCCAAATGATGGGGAAAGCACAGGGTGGACTGGCATAAATAGTCATGTATCATAGGTTCAGCAGTGTTCCTACAGAATTGATATCCAGTCCACTGATGAGGTGCTCCCCAATATACAGACTGTATATCCTTCAAATGTATTTTGATGGCCTGGATACAAGGTGTTCAGTGCATTCAAACACTAACTAGCAAATTGAGCACAACCTTCTGTGGCCAATAGTGTAATGACCAAGACTGGCTGCTGAGTGAGGGGGTGTATATGTGAAGACTGCTGCAAGATATAGATCACAAATCTGACAGTTCATATATCACACACCTGATCAGCCACCTACAGTAATGAAGTAGCTCAGCTCCGCAGTTCCAGTGAGTAACATGTGATAGTATAGTCCAAACGTTACAACATCCTGATAGATTCAGATGCTCCATGAATTCCTCTGTATCAGTACTGGGCTAGTACCGTATGTCAATTGCACTCTGGGTCAACTGGGTCCAAGGAATGATGATTGATAAAGTAGAGTAATCCACAGCAGACGCCATTTAGATCGGGTGGCAGTATGAATCACCTTCCATTCCTAGTCCATGTTACAGCGGGGCATGCTAAGTGGAGTCACATGACTGTAGCAACATCAACACGTTTCGCTAAGAAGAGTAGCATAGCTTTGACTGGATGGGGAGGGGCCAACAGATACCCGTCTCTTATAACAAACAAGTTGATCATGGTAGAACCGCCCCTCCTAGAGAAATGTAACGAGACAATCATGTGAACTTCTGTCTATTGTCATTTGTGCTCTCTAGGAAATTGCATAGAATACCTTAATTTCTGGGTGGTAGTATTTAATAAGGGATGTGATTAATACCCCAGTCTTCCTACTTCCACATATGAATATCATGTAAAAAAAAATGAGGGTTTTAAAGAGGGAAAAAAATAAGAAATTACTAAAATAATGGTAGTAAATAGAGGCACTTGAAGAAATATAGCTGCAGACAAATAGATATTGTAAGAGAACTATTAGAGCTGTCCCCGGGAATTCACGGGAACGCGCGCATGCGTGTGAAATTGTGGGAGCGAGCACATGCATGTGAATTCGCGGGAGCCCGCCCGTGCGTCCCTTGGCGCCAGACAGCTTATTTAACAGGGTGCACTGACCCAAGCCTAGTGCTGACGGATCTCAGTGATTCCGGTCCCTGTATCCTGTGCCTGTTCCTGTGCTCCTGATCCCGGTTACTGAACCTTGGCTTCCTTGAACTTGCTTTTCGACCCGCTTCACCTCTGACTCTTGGTTACTGATCTTGGCTTCCCATGTGACCCTGTTTCCTGCCTGATGACTTTGTGCCTTGCTGCCCACTCGTTGCTGAACCCGGCTTTCTATGTGACCACGCTCCTGTCTCCTGTTTTGCTCCGCTCAACTTCCCGGGTGCCTGCGACTTCGTCCCTGCAACCTGCTGCGACTTCGTCCCTGCAACCTGCTGCGACTTTGTGCCTTTCAAGGTTTGCATCACTTGCTGCGGGCTTCCAGCGTTACATCTGTGGGCACTCATGTCTCCCCTGGCCCTTGGTTTCCCCTGTCTCCACTCTTAGCGGGACCATGGCCGGAGATTCAAGAGAGGCTGACCTCGTCACTTCAGACTTCACCCTGGTACGTGACAGATATATATATACATGAGGGGAAAACACATGAAAATATAATCACACACAACCCAGATGGGGGGTTAAAGCAAGGGAGGGGAAGAAAAAAAGGACATTTTTTTTTACAGACAAAATTTCTCACCGCTCCAGGTGAGCCCCGTGTGCAATCAGGGGTTGTTGAACCACCAAGGTGCTGGCAATGCTAATGATAGCAAATTGAAGGACGAAAACTGGACAGCCGCACTCCGAAATCACTTAAAAGAAGTTGTCTTTTATTTTTCAACTGTACATACAGTCACTGCAACCAACAAAATACAGTATGGCCGACGCGTTTCACACTTACAATCAGTGCTTAGTCATGGCTAAAATGACATATATACTCAAACACATAATCACATGAGAAAAGATCCGCTTTTAGGCAGTAAAAAAATAATTAAGTAATTAAACACTAAATCAAACCAGCTGAAGGGGGTAGGGCCTCCCTCAAAATTAACACTTTCAAGTAAAAAACATATAAACACATGTAATGTATATAGGAACACCTGTATGTATTCAAATACCCCTATAAAAACGTAATTAGAACCACAATCCACGTGTCTAAAGTTTGCAAGCATATACTTGACAGGTATGATGCGCCATTCTTCACTTTGCCAGGTGTTTCAATGTGACACCCAACCAGCGCTTATATGATTGGAACCATAATAACTATGCTGGGAGGGCCAGTAGATTGATCTAAACTGTGTAGAAACATAGACAGACTATGGAAATGGACCGACTATGAAGTGAAAAATTAATAATAATAATTAATTAATAATAGTAAGTGATGCTGTCCTTGTGAAATGTGGCAAAATGTGTCCATAGTGACTGCGTGAAAGTGTTAAACCTTAAGCTTCTAAGTGTAATGTGTTGCAAACAAAAAAAAAAAAAAGTGATGATCTAGTGTGAAAGTCTGTGATCTAGTGCCATAATGAACAGTCATTTCCACTATGTTAAAAAATGGCCAAACTATAGCCGATCAGTTTCTGACCGTAGTATAAATATTAGTGATGGATCTATCATACAAATGCATGATGATCTAGTATAAAAGTCTGTGGTCTAATGCCATAATATACGGTCCGTTTCACTATGTTAAAAAATGTCAAAACTATAACCGTATGGCTAGATCACTAAAGGTATTCGCGACCCTAATATCTTAGAGGAGCTCAAACGAAACATTCATTTGTGACCATAGTGCAAATATTAGTGATAGATCTGTCATGCAAATGTATGATGATCTAGTGTAAAAGTCTGTGGTCTAGTGCCATAATGAACGATCATTTTCACTATGTTAAAAAATGGCAAAACTGACCATAATACAAATATTAGTGATGGATCCATCATACAAATGCATGATGATCTAGTATAAAAGTCTGTGGCCGAATGCCATAAAAAAAAAAAAAAAAAAAACATAAGGGGGGGGATGTATAATTGGAAAAAGGTGTTACTATAATGTGTGTGATGAGAGAGAACAAAGACCCCTATACATACGGGATCTGTGATGAATAATATGTTCTAAAATATGGGCTTCAAGAATGAAGCTCCGCTAGAACCGGGGTGTGGTGGTGTCCGTCAGGTATCCGCCCGGGGAATGCCCAAAATGTGATAATAGATGCTCCAATAGAATGCATGTATAGCACCAGTAAAAGTTGGACTGTATAGTATGTCACAAATAGCAGAAATAACAAAAGCGGAAGAGACCCAGAAACAGTGGGTGGACATTAAGGCCATGAGCAACTTATTGTAGGGGAGCTCATGTGAAACCCAGAACAAATTCAAAAGGCCTCCTCCGCCTACCACCAAATTTAAAGTGACCTTGAATGCACTCCCCGTGCAGTAACCTGGTACACCCACCACGCAGAACCCTCCCGTCCGGTTCTGAATGATCGGAAGGGAAATCTGATCGGAAAAGATGTATAAAATAATTAGATAAACAAACAATAATGTAAACCTATAGTGTGGTCCACCTATCTGTGGACTAGTGTACACATCATTCATAGTGAACTAGCATAGTGTGGGTAGATAGATGAGTTAATGAAGATGATACAGACTACAGGCACAGTTCAAATCGAAAAAGCATATGTAGGTGTGAATGAGAGTGGAAAGGACATGTATAACCATGGCAGTTAGAGGAAAGAAATACGTGTGCCAAAGCAGGGGGGTGTGTTCAATTGTGGAAATGGGACACATCCCAGTCGAAGTTGAGTCCCTGGGGCTGTCTACAACTGAGATGAAATATCCAGAATACTTCTTGTTTGCAGAGAAGTTTGAATTTATCTCCCCCCCTGGGTGGGCACACAACCCTCTCCATGCCCTGTATAGATAAGCTGGAAATATTTTTGTCATGTATGTTGTTCCAATGTTTAGCCACGTTGGTATTGTGGTTTTTCTCAATATCATACAGATGGTCACTGAGTCTGTCCCTTAGTCTCCTAATAGTCCTACCCACATACTGGACACGACAAGAATTGCATGTGATCACATAAACTACAAATTGTGTGTTACAGTTGATGAATTGTTTGATTTTAAAGTCTCTACTGTTAGAACATGATTGCACGATTTGGCCAGTTCCTATTAAGGGACATTATCTACACCCGTGAGTGCCACATTTAAAAGGGACCCACAAAATTCAACCGGGTTTGGGAAGTGGATTTGGATACAAAAAGACTGGGTGAGAGAACCCCCCCCCCCAATGTTGGGGCTCTGCGACTCACTGTTTTAATGCCTTCGGACAAGATGGATGCATAAGATGTGTCACTGTATAAAACAGGAAGGTATTTGTTAACAATCTGTCTAATCTTATTGAACTCCATACTGTATGGAGTGCAAAAGATAGGGGCTAATCCGTTGGCCATGGGGCTGGTGTGCATATCCCTCGACCCCCTGTTAGCCAACAGTGAGTCCCTGGAGATGGTGCTGACCCTATAAAGGGCTTTATTAATGACTGTGGCTGAATAGCCTCGGTCCTTGAACCTATGAGCCATTGCCCGAGCCTCACCTGTGAAATCAACAGAAGAGGTGCAGAGCCTCTTAAGGCGAAGGAACTGCCCATAGGTAATACTGTTAATGGTGTGTGAAGGATGGGATGAGTCGGCTCGTAATAGGGCATTGCCCGCTGTGTTCTTTCTATAAAGACCCGTGGAAATAGTATCATTGGCACCTGTAAGTTTTACATCCAGGAACTCAATGGTAATGGGCTGTAGGTTGCCCGTAAACCGAAGGTTCAGCTCATTATCGTTGAGATAGTGTAACCATTCATTCAGATCTGCATACTCATCTGAAACGATGAGAAGCAGATCATCAATGAAACGACAGTACAGAACTGTGTCAGAACAGCGGGGGCTGGTACCCCCAAAGATGCGGGACCTCTTCCACCACCCCATGTACAGATTGGCCAGGGATGGTGAGAACTTGGCCCCCATCGAAGCCCCGCATTTCTGGAGGTAGCAGACCCCGTCGAACATGAAAAAATTGTGGGTTAGTAAATATTCTAGAGCTAAAATAATGAATTCCTGCAATACCAATGAATACTTTCCTGACACTTTCAAAAAATGGGAGACCGTCTGTAGGCCCAGGTGATGTGCAATGCTAGAATATAGACTGCATACATCAAAACTCATCCACCTGTATCCGTGCCTCCACGGTACCCCCGTCAATTTGCATAAAAGATGCTTTGTGTCTCTTAGATACCCCGGGAGGACGGATACGAGCGGCTGCAGCTGGCCATCCACCCATTCACCGAGTCGCTCGTTGAGCGACCCGATGCCTGCCACAATTGGTCTACCAGTTAGGGGATCCAAACCCTTGTGAACTTTTGGTAGATGGTGGAAGACCGGCATAATAGGGTGTGCAGGAACAAAAAGCTTGCTATCCGATTCTGAAAAAATACCTGCAGCTATCCCCCTATCCAAGAGTGAGACTAAGTCTCGTGTGAACTCTGCAGTGGGATTGCTTTTGAGGCATGCATAGGTAGAAATATCAGATAGTTGTCGCATCGCTTCTGTTTTGTAAACACAAGAGTTCAAAACTACAACCGCCCCCCCCTTGTCCGCATTTCTAATGACAATGTCCTGATCAGAGCTCAAAGATGTCAAGGCTTTTCTCTCAGAATGTGACAAATTGGAGGGGTATGGAGTGCAATGGCAACTATGAGCCAGGTGAGTAAGATCTCTCTCCACTAACTTTTGATATAAATCAAGCTCGCCGCCCCTAGACCCTAGTGGGTAGAACCGAGACTGCAGTTTAAAAGATATTGGAATCAAGGTGTCTACAGGATCCAAGGGGCAGGGATCCGATTCAGCAAGTAAATCAGTTAGGTCTTGGAGACCGCAAACATCTTTAAAAAGAATGGGAGAAGAGATCAACTCACCTGGCTCCGAACTGCTCACCGATGGACTGACCTCCTCAGTAGGTGATTTTAAAAAAATGTTTCTTAATGGTGAGCTTCCTTGCAAACTTATTGACATCCAGTATAGTCCCGAATAGACTGAAATGATTAGACGGACAAAAGTTCAAACCTTTAGATAAAAGGTGAATTTCATCTGTGTTCAGAACTTTTTTTGAAATGTTGATGACGTTGTCAATTACTTTCTCCTGGTTCCCCGCAAAGCGTATGGGGTGCGTGTAGTTTTTGGATCTCTTGCCTCCCCTTCTTGTCTTCTTATGGTGGGTTTTCGTTTCTTTGTCCCCTTGGTTCCATGAGGGTGTCTGTTTGATTGTGTATCCTCATCCGGCAACGGGCTAGGTGTTACCATAGGACGGTCCGGGGATGAGTCTGACCCAGATGTGACTAGGGTATCATATGTGATCTCATTTTCAATGTCAGAGAAGCTCACCTTTTTCACTCTGTTCTTTCAGGGGCGTCTGGACTGGAAGGGAAATTGTGTACGTACATAGACTTTGTTACTTTCATAATCTGCACGATCCCTTAATTGCTTCCCCTTTTTGGTGTCAATGACAAATTTTTCAAGCTTATCCAGTCTCTTATTCAACTTGCCATCCAAAGCAGCAAACTCAGGATGCGTTTGTAAAGTAGTCAGCTCCTTTTGAACTGTTGTCTTTTCGGTTTGTAGTGTGCTGACTTGCTCAAGATTGGATTTAATGAGGATGCCCATAAGGGCAAATGAACACTTGTTCAAGGTGTCTGTCCCATTCCTGCTTTAATGTCTCATTGGACAACTCTGTGGTGGGGAACTTTTTGATGCGTAAGCCCCGAGGTATTTTCTGCATAGTAATGTAATTTGAAAGAAAGTGAGTGTCCCAATACAGCTTGATTTCCTTGGCCATAGATTGTTCCAATTGTCTAAACATGGCCAAAAGAGAGACCCCATTGTCCTGGCTGGGTGCTGAGGTGGTATAGGTCCCCAATCGGAACGGGTTCTCGGCCGAAGGTTTGAGGGTTCTGCTAAAAACTGTATCTGTGGCAGCAGTTGAAGGTGTACTGTGTTCCATGGAAAAGACTGGTGGTTCCAATGTGTCAACACGTTGTTCCCGTTGACTGGAGCTCCCGAGCTGGTGATCAAAGGATGCAAGATCCAGATTAGACAAACAGACACAATTTCTCACCGCTCCAGGTGAGCCCCGTGTGCAATCAAGGGTTGTTGAACCACCAAGGTGCTGGCAATGCTAATGATAGCAAATTGAAGGATGAAAACTGGAGAGCCGCACTCCGAAATCACTTAAAAGAAGTTGTCTTTTATTTTTCAACTGTACATACAGTCACTGCAACCAACAAAATACAGTATGGCCGACGCGTTTCACACTTACAATCAGTGCTTAGTCATGGCTAAAAAAGGTTCACACTAAAATGACATATATACTCAAACACATAATCACATGAGAAAAGATCCGCCTATGGCAGTAAAAAATTAATTAAGTAATTAAACATTAAATCAAACCAGCTGAAGGGGGTAGGGCCTCCCTCAAAATTAACACTTTCAAGTAAAAAACAAACTCATGTAATGTATATAGGAACACCTGTATGTCTTCAAATACCCCTATAAAAACTTAATTAGAACCACAATCCACGTGTCTAAAGTTTGCAAGCATATACTTGACAGGTATGATGTGCCATTCTTCACTTTGCCAGGTGTTTCAATGTGACACCCAACCAGCGCTTATATGATTGGAACCATAATAACTATGCTGGGAGGGCCAGTAGATTGATCTAAACTGTGTAGAAATATAGACAGACTATGGAAATGGACCGACTATGAAGTGAAAAATTAATAATAATAATTAATTAATAATAGTTAGTGATGCTGTCCTTGTGAAATGTGGCAAAACGTGTCCATAGTGACTGTGTGAAAGGGTTAAACCTTAAGCTTCTAAGTGTAATGTGTTGCAAACAACAAAAAAAAAAAAAGTGATGATCTAGTGTAAAAGTCTGTGATCTAGTGTCATAATGAACGGTCATTTTCACTATGTTAAAAAATGGCCAAACTATAGCCGGTCAGTTTCTGACCATAGTATAAATATTAGTGATGGATCCATCATGCAAATGCATGATGATCTAGTATAAAAGTCTGTGGTCTAATGCCATAATATATGGTCCTTTTCACTATGTTAAAAAAAAAAATTGTCAAAACTATAACCGTATGACTAGGTCACTAAAGGTATTTGCGACCCTAATATCTTAGAGGAGCTCAAAAGAAACATTCATTTGTGACCATAGTGCAAATATTAGTGATAGATCCGTCATGCAAATGTATGATGATCTAGTGTAAAAGTCTGTGGTCTAGTGCCATAATGAACGGTCATTTTAGCTATGTTAAAAAATTGCAAAACTATAGCCGGTCAATTTCTGACCGTAATATGCATGATGATCTAGTATAAAAGTATGTGGTCTACTGCCACAAAAAAAAAAAAAAAAATATAGGAAAAAATGATGATCTAGTGTGAAAGTCTGTGATCTAGTGCCATAATGAACGGTCATTTCCACTATGTTAAAAAAATGGCCAAACTATAGCCGATCAGTCTCTGACCGTAGTATGAATATTAGTGATGGATCCATCATACAAATGCATGATGATCTAGTATAAAAGTCTGTGGTCTAATGCCATAATATACGGTCCTTTTCACTATGTTAATATAGGTGAGAAATATAGAAGATTAGAAACCAAAGAGTAAATATAACAAGAAGTACATTCCTTAGGTTTGAAGAAAAACCTGGCGGTTCATCTCTGTATTGAGCCCTAAAAGGACTTCAACCTATATATCCACCACTTCTTCTTTTGGAGTAGGATATGGTTGATGTCCCTCAGTGGTAATTTGAGCATGTAGCTCCCACTTCACTCTCAGAACCTCATGCTGCGTACACACGATCACTTTTTGTGATGAAAAAAAAAACAACGTTTTCCACCATGAAAAAAAAAAGTTTTTCCAACTTCATCATAAAAAACGATGTTGCCCACACACCATAGTTTTTTCAAAATGCTCTAGCAAAGCACGGTTATGTACAGCACATACGACGGCACTCTGTTCCATTCAAGCTCCCGTCTCATAACTTGCTTCTGAGCATGTGCGGTTTTAAAACGTTGTTTAAAACGTCGTTTTAGCCCACACACAATCATTTTTTACAACACAAAAAACAACATTTTCAAAAACGACATAAAAAATTGAACCATGTTTTTGTCATTTTTCAGAAGACGGAAAACGTTGTTTTAGCCCACACACGATCATTATAAATGACTTTTTTTTAAAACATTGTTTTATTTCATCACAAAAAATGACCGTGTGTACGCGGCATCAGTCTTCCCTTCATGACACAAGGCAAAATGTTTCACCAGGGTATTTTCCCTGGGTCTTTTTCTGGATCTCTTTTTTTTTTTCTTTTTAACCACTTTAGCCCCGGACCATATTGCTGTCCAAAGACCAGAGCACTTTTTGTGATTCGGCACTGCGTCGCTTTAACTGACAATTGCGCGGTCGTGCGACGTGGCTCCCAAACAAAATTGGCGTCCTTTTTTTCCCACAAATAGAGGTTTCTTTTGGTGGTATTTGATCATCTCTGCGGTTTTTATTTTTTGCGCTATAAACAAAAATAGAGCGACTATTTTGAAAAAAATTCAATATTTTTTACATTTTGCTATAATAAATATCCCCAAAAAAGATATAATTTTTTTTTTTTTTTCCTCAGTTTAGGCCGATATGTATTCTTCTACACATTTTTCCTAAAAAAAAATCGCAATTAGCGTTTATTGATTAGTTTGCGCAAAATTTATAGCGTTTACAAAAAAGGGGGTAGTTTTATGGCATTTTTATTAATATTTTTTTTTTACTAGTAATGGCGGCGATCAGCGTTTTTTTCGGTACTGCGATATTATGGCGGACACATCGGACACTTTTGACACATTTTTGGGACCATTGGCATTTTTATAGCAATCAATGCTATAAAAATGCATTGGATTACTATAAAAATGCCATTGGCAGTGAAGGGGTTAACACTAGGGGGCGGGGAAGGGGTTAAGTGTGTTCCTATTTGTGTTCTAACTGTATGGGGGGGTGGACTCACTAGGGGGAATCACTGATCTTCCGTTCATACATTGTATGAACGGAAGATCAGCGTTTCCCCCGCTGACAGGAACGAGAGCTGTGTGTTTACACACACAGCTCTCGTTCCCCGCTCTGTAACGAACGAGCGCGCGTGCCCGGCAGCGATCGCGTCCGCCGGGCGCGCGCGAAAAGTCCCGACGTAGAGCTACGGGCTCTCGTCCAGGAGAGCCGACCTGCCGCCGTAGAACGACGGCTGCTGGTCGGCTAGTGGTTAAATTTCCCGTAGGTATTCACCTATACTGACTTTCAGAGGTCTTTTTGTTTTGCCTAGGGCACGGGCAAATAAACATATAGATTATCCTCACTGTGGAGCAATTGATTAGATCTTTAACCTCATAGGACTTTTGTCCCTTTGTGTCAAGGAATGTATCAGTCCTGTCCACAAATGGGAAGATTTGAGATTTATTGCAGGGGAACATTCCTTTACTTCGGGTGTATTCTAACAACCAGTTAGAACTCGGTTCCCTTACAAACTCAGAGTGTATTCAAATATCACCCAGATTTTTGACCCTTCGGCCTACCATCTTGGGACTCTGTCCGACAATGCCAGATAGCCTGGGGCTATTGGTCAATATTTCCCAGTGTTTTTCCAAGTTTTTTACACAATACATTTCCATTGAGTACTTCCCTATTAAAAAATAAAAACAAAATCCCATTGAGTACCATAGGATCGAGAGGGATCCGACTCACCTTCTCCGAAAATCTGCAGTACAGGGTATGAAAGATAATCTCATTGTAGATAAGAAAACATTACAAATCCTCAAAGATGACGACAATATAGCCATCAAAAATGCAGACCTGAGGGGGGTGTCTATAGTTTTTATGGACAGCGAGGCTTAGAGGATTGAGTCTATTTGTCAGTTGTCTGACCCCGCCACATACACAAGGTCGCGTACACACGCTCGGTTTGGTCCGATGAAACTGGCCTTAAAACCGAGCGTGTGTACGGCCTATCGAACCGCCGTCCGTCAGACCAAAGTTTTAAAACTTGCTTTAAAATCGGACCGATGGACGCCTGACCATCGGACCAAACCGATGGTTAGTACGCAAAAGCAATCGGACCAAAAACCCGCGCATGCTCAGAATCAAGTCGACGCATTCTTGGAAGCATTGAACTTTGTTTTTTTGAAATGTTGTTGTGTTCTACATCACCGCGTTCTGACCCGATCGGATTTTGGACTGATGGTGTGTACGCACATCAGACCATCAGGCCACTTCAACGGTGAACCGATGAAAACAGTCCATCGGACCATTCTCATCGGGTTGGACCGATCGTGTGTACACGGCCTTAGAGGTGACCCCACACAATCATTCACCAAGGAACTATCATCACTATTAGAACTATTAGAACATCCCAGACCCATCTTCCATCTTTTACCTACATTTTAGCCAAAATAGGCTCACTTAATGAACATTACAGCTACAGTCTTTAGTGGTTGATGAGTAAAGTAATATAACTTTTATAGTCTAAATGTCTAAATAACAAAAGGTATTGGCGCATACAGAATAACATTTATTAAAATAAAATTACATGTATGTATAAAATTATATAATAAAACAACAAGTCCAAAATGAAAGCCACTATGGGATTCCTGTGATGGAATGGTTAAAATTGACACAACTACTTCATGTTTGACGGCGACTGCAGAAATGTGGGGGCCTTGATGAGAGCCAAATTCTCCCTCTCCCTTCATGTGATAGCCCTCCATCGCACTGATACCTTCTTCTACTGTCGCTATATAGATAACCTGCTATTCATAGACTTGGATAGGGCTTGTAGCTTGGATAATTGGTTTTCATACTTAAACGACAACAATTTAAATCAGAGATACACTGGTGACAGCAGTTTGACGTCCATTAACTATTGGGATGTCCATTTAGAAGGTAGGTAAGGAGAAAAACAAGAATTTTTAGGAAACCCATAACAGGCAACACGCTTTTACGTGCAGACTTGAGTCATCCAAAACATACCCGAAGAGAAATTCCCATAGGACAATTTTTGAGATTGAAAATAATTTTCAGTGAGGACATGGATTATAGAAATGAAGCAGAGGCTATGTTTAGACATTTGAAAGACAGGGGTTATCCTAGTACTATCTTGCATAGAGCCATGAACATTGCTGCAAATACACCTTTTTTTCCACCACGATAGCGAGTACACGATAAAAAAAAATGGTTTCGAAATATTTACCAATTTTATCCAATGACCCCTTTTACGCACACATTTTGTCTAAAGGAGTAAAAATGGTATTGCATAGAGCCCCTACTTTGGGTAGGACTGTCACCTAGCCCACTAGCCAGGCCTTAAGAGTTACTCGCCACCAGCTGCCCCACCCTACCTCCCCCTGCCCTACCCCTAAGTCCGCCCCTAAACACGACTGTGACGGTAGTAGAACATATCCCCGTCATCCATTCCCTTCTTCTCCAATAAAAGAAAATCACCCAATATTCCACGAGTAGGAATATCTCTGGAATCGCAGAATAATCCACACATGAGCCAAGGCTTAATGCTGGATGTAAACAGGACACACTTTATTGAAAGTACACAGCACACTTTTATACAGAATTTGGAACATCCCGCCCCCAACAACTGCTTTCATATTGGTCCCTTTCAAAGTCCAGGCAGTTCCCCATCAGGTCCTCCCCAACCATGCAAATGAGGACTTGAAAATGACCCAGCAGAGATTGGTCAGAAAGGTTTGAATAGAAAGACTGCTATGTGTATTCAGACAAAAATACCAGGAAGGCAATCAATGTACACAATAGCCAGCCACAGAACAATGGAACCGTCTGGAGAGTTGAGACAGGGCAGAAGACATTTACACCTGATAATCAAAAGGCTTTTAGATAGGGTTATCACACAATGGACAATGAGTATCTCGTCTGAGTCTATTGACCTGGCTGGGGTTCAGAATAAAATCTCATGTAATCTCTCAGGACATCCTGGAATATGAACTATCCGTAATGTCCCATCTTCTGTAATACATGAATTAGGATTTCACGTAAAAACACTTCAGTATTTCATGGTCCATGACATTACTCCCCCCTGGGAAATAGTTCAACATCCACAGTGGGACCCAAACGGGTCACTCGAGGATGTTGGGCAAGTAGTCTTAAGGTTCCAGGACTGTCTGCCAGAATAACCCATCTGCCTTCCTGCTTTGAGGCCCTGGCCCATAATCGGACGGCAAAAGGCTCGCATTCAGTCCTCTCCAAAAGCCCCTGTCCTGACTAGGCCTGTCACACATCTCCCCTTTTGGCAGAGGACTAACACAGTAGGAGACAACAGATGGGTTGTCTCTGAATTCAGTCAGTAGTTCCAGTCCCCCAATGCCGGTATCCATACAGTACTCCAAATCGCTTGCTCCAGACAGAGCATTACTCACCCTGCCATCCTCTGCCTCTCTCAGGGAACACGTCTGCCGCTGGGGAGAGGCCTGGACTGGCCCTTCTCCCTGGAGTCCTTTCAGCCACTGGAGAGATGACAGGGTGGCTGGGCTCAGTCCATCATGCTGTTGGGGATCTGGGCCAACTGGCCACCATTTATGGGGTATACCAGTGGAGACTGAAGTTCCATCCACTGGTGTGAGGTGAAAATTCCCCGGTGCTTGCAAAGCAAAGCTGACATCCTCCTGTCTCAGAGCAGCACCATTTTCTGGGGTTGTGTCAGTGGCGATCAAAGTCCCATCCACTACCACAGGAACCCCCTCTTCTGTTAGTTGAGAGCAGAGGTCCGGGGCACTCTGCTCTGTTGCCAGCTCTTCCGCTGGGTTGCTGTGAGGGGAGACCATAGTCCCATCCACTACCACAGGGTCCCCCTCTTCCGTTAGTGGAGAGCATAGGTCCGTGACCCTCTGTTCTGTTACCAGCTCTTCCGCTGGGTTGCTGTCAGTGGAGACCACAGTCCCATCCACCGATATCCGCTCAAGCTGGTTCATGGTCCATGACAATGACCTTGTAAATTATCTCATGAAATTACACTGTTAAATATTTTAAGCAGAATTACGTTCCAAAAATAAATATTAACAATAGTAACATAAAGCATATCAGTACCCGTCTGTGCCCGTGAACGCAGCCTTAGTGTGCTCCATCAATGCAGCCTTAGTGTGCCACATCAATGCAGCCTTAATGTGTCCCATCAATGCAGCCTCATAGTGCCCCATAAGTGCAGCATTGCTACTGGGGGGGGGGGGGTATCAGGGGAGCATACACTGGGGGGGTATCAGGAGAGCATACACTGGGGGGGGGATCAGGAGAGCATACACTGGGGGGGGGGATCAGGAGAGCATACACTGGGGGGGGATCAGGAGAGCATACACTGGGGGGGGATCAGGAGATCATACACTGGGGGGGGATCAGGAGAGCATACACTGGGGGGGGGGGGGTCAGGAGAGCATACACTGGGGGGGGGGGATTAGGAGAGCATACACTGGGGGGATCAGGAGAGCATACACTGGGGGGGATCAGGAGAGCATACACTGGGGGGGATCAGGAGAGCATACACTGGGGGGGATCAGGAGAGCATACACTGGGGGGGGATCAGGAGAGCATACACTGGGGGGGGGATCAGGAGAGCATACACTGGGGGGGTCAGGAGAGCATACACTGGGGGGGTCAGGAGAGTATACACTGGGGGGTCAAGAGAGTGTACAATGGGGGGGGATCAGGAGAGCATACACTAAGGGGGGTCATGGAAAGTAAACACTGGGGGGATCAGGAGAGCATACACTGGGGGGGGGGGGGTATACACTGGAAGGGAGGGAACAGGAGAGCATACACTGAGGGGGGGGGGGTCAGTAGAGTATACACTGGAAGAGACGGAACAGGAGAGCATACACTGAGGGGGGGGGGGTCAGGAGAGTATACACTGGGGGGCAGTTATAATCCTTTAAATGAGTTACATTTCTCACTTGTCATGAAAGAAGATCTGTTTTGTCAGCTAACAGCACCTCTATGCTAGGTTGCAGTAACTCAGCAGACTCAGCATAGAGGTGCCTGTAAACAAATCTATACTGTAGTGCAAGCAGCAGAGCTCACCTGGAGGAACTTTCACATGGCTTCCCTCTGCTCAACTGCAAAGTGCACGCATCTTCCTCTTCCAGACGAGCGTCTTCTCTGGGAAAAGGCACATCCTCATCCCGCCCACTCAAGCAGCAGCCTGCAGGAGAGAGGCTGAAATGCTGCTGGGGGAGGTACAGGGGGCGGAGAGTGCAGTCCCGAGGTTTCTGAGCTATTTGTGCTTAGAATGGCTGCGAGTTGTCCTAACCGCAGCTCTGGTTACCTGGGTGCCTCAGAGTCATTAATGTTTTCTCAGACACAGACCCAGCTCCATGACACACAGCGGAAGCGCTGTGTGTCTGTGATATGAGAGGAGGAGAAGGAGAGAGCTGCATCCATGGCTCAAAGTGGCGCCAGGGCAGTCCAGCCCTGCCGCTCGCTGTGTCATTCGGGTGACAGTTTCCTGGCTGATCACTTCAGCCAGGAAACTGTCAGCCTGGTTCACCCCCGCTCCTCACTCGCCCTGGACTAAATTCCACTCGCATTTTGTGAGCAAAGAGTGGAATTTTTAGGGCTGACCTAGCTTATATACAAGTAAGCGCTAACAGCAGCATTGGTTGCAATTTAAAGGCAACTTCTGCTGTGGATCAAACAAGTGCCTGTGCTGTAAACATTAAAAGGGAGACACCATACAAGCAATGACCTCAGACAAATTTTCAAGAATTACAACTTTCATAAACTAAGACTAAATACTTGGTATACATCATTACATGTAAGTCATGCTGCAGGCTGCATGATCAGTTTCAAGACCACCTATATGACATACACAAAGATTATAATACCAACTTGGCCAGACAATAGAATAATATACATCAGAAATATGTTTCCAGTTTAGCCATCCAAGGTGTACAGAAAATAGTGTTACCGATCAGAGGAGGAGATACATTTTGGGTTTTATGTAAACGTGAGCTACTGGATTTTTTTCTTTAACACTAGGATACCAGCGGGTATGAATTTTGAGTGGGATGTCACTCATCATTATGAGTGATGACACCCATGTTCATTACCAACTGTCTCTTATTTCTTCTAACATTAGCCTCTCTAAGGAACGGTTCGCTCTGCTGTGTGATGCAAATGTGTGCGCAATTTGTGCTGCCCTGCAGATAGTATGGTTGGGATTGCATTCAGACTAAACTCGCACAGGACCCTGTATACATCCATATAGAATCTGTGTCATACACACAGTTTCCTCTGCTGATATCTATTGTCCTTTAATTAAGCCTCATTTTTTTACTGTGATTTCACGTTCTCATGTACACATACATATGCATTTTTTTCATGCAATCATTTAAATATTAAAACAAGTATCAGGACCTGGAGCTAAAAATAGTCCAAATGATAAAACAGAGCTAAAATAGGTAAATATCCAACTACATATAAAACATTTGAATGATGATGTTGCAACAGTAAATTGCAAAAGTGATGAGTGCTTCTAGTAAATGGTCAGTGATGCATCCTACACCTGCTCCCAATCTTCACTACACGTGAGGCACTCTCCCCTTCGGGGTACAAACTCACCAGAAAGATGAATAATGTGGGCCTTATGCAATATCAAGAACTCAAACTCATTTGAACATCTGTCAGCAAAAGCATGGGCAGCATGGGTTAAGCTCCATAGGAGTACATAAAAAAACAAGAAAGCACTAAAAATAGTGTAATCCCGTTTTAATATGTAAAAGAACCCTTTAAACAATATTCCCCCGCTCCAAATGCATGTACAATTAATCAACTGGTAATGAACATATAGTAAGGAATGTATTCACCGCTAACATCTGGTCCACAGAAGCGACTGTGTTGCTGTACGCGGCGTTAAAGTTCCTTCCTGGTTTGGTGCTATCTGGCCCAAACCAGGAAGGAACTCTAACAAGTAGTGATTTGGGCTTTATTGTTTAAATTAGCATCAAAGTGGCAACATCATTCACCAGCTCTTTAATTATTCAATTAAGCCCACCTTGTTTACGCTGTAAAAATTGTAGAACCCTTGAGCGGGTTCTTTTCCCTGTTTGAGCACCATAGGATGTTATTAATCTCACGGGCCTGGTTCTGTCTGTTTTTTACTTTCAGCACTGGGATACAGGGAGTGGATACTCTCTCTACTCTGAATTGCTGGTCTGCTTTACAAACCTGCTTGTGGGAATATCCACGTTCATGGAATCTCCCACCTCATCTCCCTCCTTCCTCAGATCAACTGTTTTTGTACAATTCCTTTTGATCCTTACGAACTGACCCACTGGAATAGCATTTTTAAGCCAGGGAGGATGACTACTGTCAGCCCTTAATAGTGTGTGTTGGCCGCAGTTTCTTTACAGAAGGTGCACATGCAAAGTTTGTCATGCTCAATGGCAATCCAAAGATCAAGAAAGGATATTTGTGTGCTATCAAAGGTGTAAGACATATATTGTGATCATTGCTATTCAGCTGATCAATAAATGTATGCAGGTCAGCAATGTCACCTCTCCACACAACAAACATGTTATCAATGTATCGTGACCATGTATGCACGTGGTCCAGGCAAAGCTGTATCCTGGCCTATGCCAACAAGGCCAGGTGTAGAGCAGCACTTTGCATGGGGGCAGCACAAAAAGAGTCCCCGCCAGCTTGCAGTACACTGTTAGTGTAATGCAAGCTGCTTCAAATTTTGACTGTCCTATCATCCTGGACCACAAACCTTCCTCACTCTGTTATATGGTTTCTGCTGCACTATTGGCATGGTTATTTCTTAGTCCTTTCCATAAAATTATCAGAAATGTGTGCTTTAAGTAGAACTATAGGCAACACTTTTTTTTTCCATTTTGGATAGAGTAAGGGAGGGTTATAACCCCTGTCAGTTTATTTTTATTTTTTTACCATCCCTGTCCCATAGCAGAGTTTTACCTTCACTTCCTGCCCTATAGCCAAATGGGAAGCGAGAGGAAATCTATGCAAATGAAAGGGAATCCAATGCTCCCCCCAGGCGCTAAGAACTAGTGTCCCCACTCGAAAATGTCAGGGTGGGGCTTAAACAGAAAGGGGTGTGGCCTTGACAGGAAGGGATGGTGTCATATTTAAATTAGGGAGTGCACAAGTTTAGCCAGGCCTAGGGCAGCACAAACCCTAAATACACTACTGGGTCCAGGTTCATTAGCAATGTGAATATCCCCTCTTCCTTCAAGAGGCCTAAATACACACAAGCATACATGGGTCTAGGATTAATTTTGGCAAAACAAAAAAGACCTCTGAAAGTCAGGATAGGTAAACACCTATGGGAAATTAAAAAGGAAAAAGAAAGAGATCCAGAAAAAGACCTGGAGAAAGCCCTGGCAAAATATTTGGCTTGTGTCATGAAGGGAAGACTATGGGTCTGAGGGCAAAGGGGAAATACGTGCTCAAATTACCGAGGGGAAACTTCAACCATATCCTACTCCAGAATGAGAAGTGCTGGAAAGGTTGAAGTCCCTTGCTTTTTTATTTTCCTTGCATGTCCCCCTCGGATTTAAAGCGACTGCACTTCCAAGTGAACTTTGCACGTGTAGTTCAAAATGGATTTGCCTTTAGTAAATAACTCCCAATGTCTTTTGGCACACCGACTTATAAAGGTCGGTGGTCCCAGTGACTGTGCGTGCAGCCTTGTGCTGGCACCTGTTGGAGTGTTAGAAGACTAGTCTCTAAACAATGTGATACCACCTCGGATAAAAACAAAAAAAATGCCCAAAGTGTTCAAAAGACCTTCTGGTCACCTTCTGGTCTTAGCTTGCATATATAATAAGCGTCTGCATATTTGGGACCAGAAGGGAAACAAATGATGCAACAGTCAAACAATACTTAAGAACAAGTGTTTTTCTGTGTACTCCAAAAAGAAACACAAACATAACTAAGAAATGCGGGGATGGGAGGGTTCTTATAATCTGTTGGCTTGGTTTCCTGTAGAGGGATGAACCAATCAACTCATGTCTGGAAGACGATTGGAGGAAATGTCTTTAGCTTGTTCTGTCGAATATCTCTAAAACAAAACAATCCTTTACTGCCCTGATTGCTTCAAAATGCTCTGATCTATTAGCACTTTTGGAATGCTGGCATGCAAAAGTGGGCCACATTAGCACGCATTACACAAAAAGCTGTAACTTTTTCCCATTTAGAGAAAAGTGACAGATTATCGTGATAATCTTGCTACTAATATCTTACTGTGCTACTGATATTCACCTTTGCAGTGCTCCCCCACCCCTTTATTCAGCTGTGGAGCCAGTAATTCAAGCTGTGAGGGTCCACATGATCTTCTTACCTGCCTACTACAATGTAATGCTCATTGCTGAAGAAGTAAACTAGCAGATTGGGGGGGGGGATGTGACTGTTAGCTCGTTGTAAGCAGGAACACAGACCTTCAATGATGAATACAATAAAAACAAGAACATGTCATTAAAGAGTTTAACACTGCTTTTATAAGTAATGCTCTCACCAGTGCATTTCTTTGTAAGTTTGATTCCTCTTGTGTAAAGCATCCCCATTGACCACGTCTCGATTACTGTTGGTCAGAACACCTCCAAAATCATAAGGACCTGCAATGATTCAGCAACAAGGAGCTTAAGCTTGAAATCTCCCCAACAGCAGCATGCAGGCTACAGAGAAGCCTTGCAACTTACAATGTCAGGCAATTATCTTAAAGAATGTTATCTATTTGTATAATGTTTGCATTTTAAAGTGCTCCTTTCAACAAATCATACCAAAGTTGCTTATGCAGTCAACTGGAAGCTAGCCAGGTCTCAAGAAGCTAGAGACAGCATAAACCAAAACATTACTTTCTAACTTGTAGGCCAAATCTTGAAATATCACTAAAACAGCAGAAACACTGTATACAAAGGTTGTGTGTTTCCTGTTTATGGATCATGCAGTCTATGCTAAACATGGCTGAAAATGACAGCTGTCATTTAAGGGTCCTATAGACTAGAAGTCAGCTACTATGTTTTTTTTGGAAAATATCTTTCCCTGTTAGGATGTTCTGATACATTAATCAACATAACATTACAATTCCTACTTTTACTTTCCTCCGATGGGACTATAAAGTGGATGTAAACCAGATTTATGAAATTTAAGCTGGGCACATATATCTGCAGTTTTTTTGTTATCTCTCTTTAACCACTTGTCCTCTGCCCACCGTCAAATGACGGCGGGCAGAGGACTCCATTATCCTGACGTCATGTGATGTCCCTTTAAAGCCGCGGGCGGGTGCGCGTCGCCGGCGGCGCGCGCACCCGCCGCTCTGCGGGGATCCCGTGCGAGTGCCCGGCGGCAACGATCGCCGCCGGGCACACGCGATTGCTCAGTAACTGAGCGGGGACGTGGAGCTCTGTATGTAAACACAGAGCTGCACATCCCTGTCAGGGAGAGAGGAGATCGATTGTCTCCCTTGTACATAGGGACACAATCGGTCACCTCCCCCAGTCACCCCCCCCTCCCCCCACAGTTAGAACACTCATAGGACACACATTTAATCCCTTCCCCGCCCCCTAGTGGTTAACCCCTTCACTGCCAGTCACATTTATACAGTAATCAATGCATATTTATAGCATTGTTCACTGTATAAATGTAAATGGTCCCAAAAATGTCAGAAAAGTGTCCGAAATGTCCGCCATAATGTCGCAGTCCCAATAAAAAAATCGCAGATCGCCGCCATTAATAGTAAAAAAAAAAAAATGCCATAAACTGTCCCCTATTTTGTAAACACTATAAATTTTGTGCAAACCAATCGATAAACGCTTATTGCATTTTTTTTTTACCAAAAATATGTAGAAGAATACGTATCGGCCTAAACTGAGGAAAAAAATATTTTTTTTATATATTTTTTGGGTTATTTATTATAGCAAAAAGGAAAAAAATATTGAATTTTTTTAAAAATTGATGCTCTATTTTTGTTTATAGCGCAAAAAATAAAAACCGCAGAGGTGATCAAATACCACCAAAAGAAAGCTCTATTTGTGGGAAAAAAAGGACGCCAATTTTGTTTTGGAACCACGTCGCACGACCGCGCAATTGTCAGTTAAAGCGACGCAGTGCCGGAAGCTTAAATTTTGTCTGGGCAGGAAGGGGGTGTAGGTGCACAGTAGGCAAGTGGTTAAAGCCCTATGTCCCGTACCTGTCTCCTGTTCCGTTCTTCTGTTATCAGCCTGATAACTCCTGATGAGTTCTCAGTCACATATGATTAAAGCAGCCACAGTTATGTTGGGGAGGATGCTATAGATTAGCACTGAGCTGAATGATTCAACAACCAGAGCTAAAAGTCTCTACCTAGAGGGGAGTAGGTGTGTGCCTTTCCTCCAATCAGCTGCATTTGCTGTATGTCCAGGCTTCACCAGCAATAGAAAATCACCTGACACAATGTGCACTTTCCAAACAGTATATAAAGATGAAGACAGCATATATACATGAGATTTTTTCATCCTTTTGTATCATCTGAGGCTGTTCACTTTACTGGGTAAATGTGAGGGTTTACATCCACGTTAAGGGCAACACAATCCAGCTTATAGTTAAAACAATTATTTTACATACAAAACAAGACAGTTCAGTTGAAATCGACAACAGATGACAAATACTATCTATAGGCTGAAAAGGTTTACAAAATATTACAAAGTAGCTATCCACAACAACCCAGACTGAATTCAGGACATATAAATTATGTCTTTGTTCTTCATGTTAGTTATTTTGCTGAGTAACCCAACACTTTTCAAATTATTTTTCTTCCTCAGGGGTAGGGGTATGCCACTCTGAAAACAAATGGGAAGCATATTAAACAAACCCATAAATAGTATTTAATGGTATAACTCCACAGAGTGTAAAGGCTGAATATCTCTTCTATTTAAATAATGACTGTACACATGCAGTTTCATCTGACATATTTAAAAAAAAACAGATGTCTCATGTTTTGGATGTCATGGAGCGTGCCCCCTTGTCATATCCCACCATGGGCACACAAATATCACATGGGCCAGCTCAGACCACTGTGATATGGGGTGATTAGACTCAGCCAGCCCATTCACATAGATCCTTTGTAGACTATGTAAGTGTCAAAGTACTGAACCATGCAAATACCTCATCCTTGCTGTTCATTCCGGCTGTGGTCACGTGAAACAGAGGAGAGCGATCATGTGACCAGCCTGAAAGCATGGAACTTGGGAGGTATTTGCAGGCTTTGTTTTAAAATGACAGTGACACAGTGTTGGAAGAATCTATGAGAAGGCATTGATTTTGTTTTTTTAACTTTAGAGTACGCTGGCAGTGCTGTCCCAGGAGACTGGGGGTCTCCTTGGAGTGCAGAGGTGCTGTGCAATGTAAAGGGGCTGTGCAATGTGCGGTGGGGTCTGTGTAATGTGCGGGGGGTCTGCATAGTGTAATTGCAGAGGTCTGTGTAATGTAAAGAGGTCTGAGTAATGTGCAGGGGGGGGATTTGGAATGTAAAGGGGTCTATTCAACCTGCAGGGGGGCTTTGGAATGTAAAGGGGTCTGTGGAAAGTTTTTTTTTTTAACTTCCCTTTAAAAATTAAGGTGTGTGGTATATGCTGATAAATACGGAATAAGTTCCACCCAAAGTTACGCACGTAGGGGTTTCAACTGCACAATGCTAACAACTGGAGCATGGATTCTTCAGGATTACTCCAGTTGTCACAGCACCTTGTTCTACAGGCCCCAAGATAGAGTTCTTCCAGCACCCTGGGCTCTCTCACACTTCTCAGGTAAAAAACAGGACTCCCACCAGTCCCCTCTGTGGACTCGGTAGTTATCTCAGCTTTCCTTGTTTCTCCAGACCCACATAAAGTAGCTGTCCTGAATCTCCCTGAAAATTTGCCTTGTGACCTAATTTCTGCTGAATCTTGAACACTTTGCTCCTCCAATGAACTTCCTGATTTAAAGTGGAGGTCCACACAAAAATGGAACTTTTGCTGTCTGGATTCCCCCCCCCCTCTGGTGTCACATTTGGCACAGGTATTTGCACCCACGTCTGGGCATAGACCCCTGCATTATCTGCCCCAGTCTATGCTACGTCCGCACCCCCTTACTGTCTTCTGGGAGACACAGGTCCCAGAAGACAGCAGGGACCAGTGGCATTGCGCAGCGCGAGTCGCACATGCACAGTAGGGAACCAGGAAGTAAAGCCTCAAGGCGTCATTTCCTGGTTCCCTTTACCGAAGATGGTGGCGGCAGCATCCAAGGGCTGAGGGATGGGTCGGTCTCGGGTGCGGACATCGCAGGCGCGCTGGACAAGCAAGTGTCCTTATTTTAAAAGTCAGCAGCTGCAGTATTTGTAGCTGCTGACTTAAAAAAGAAAAAAAAAGTCGGACCTCCGCTTTAAGCCATGTCTTCCATATTATTGTGCTCTTCAGCCAGTGTATAACTCTCATATTCCCTGCTGTCATCCATATATTTCTACCACTCATCAGTGGCGGCCCATCCCTTAGGGGCGCTACCCCCCTAATTCATGCACCTGGCCTCTAATCTACATGCAGGGCACCGGACGCATGAATTCCAATGTTTTATTTTTTTGGGGTTAGAAGCACATGATCAGAGCTGGAGGCCTTCGGCTCTAATTGTGTGACATTAATGAATATCCGCTAATGTCTTCTGGATTCTCGTCAGGCCAAACAGGAAGTGAGTCCCAATTGGTAGGGAAACTAAAGACCACCGTGACTCGAAAGGAGACGCAGGGGGAGAAGCCAACACCTGGATGGGGTAAGTGCAGGGGCTGGTGGTGGGGCCTGCAAAATTGATCGATCGATCAAGTGGCAAGGGTTTTGGATGGTTTAAGTGGCTGGCTGACGAAAATTGAGCACCAGCTGCCACTGCTCCTTATCGACCCTTGGCTTGTAACTCGACTACACTTGTGCTTGATCCCAACCTGCAACTACTCGTTACTGACCTTTGGCTTTTTACTGACAATGCTTCTGTTTGATCCTTACCTGCTTATCTGCTGCTAGACCCTGGCTTGCTCTGCTCCTGGTGGGGTGTTCCCAAGGACCGCAACCTCAGAAAAACTCATCTGCGCCATCAGGACTTCTGGTAAACACTGGTTAGTACTGCCTGTATACCTATCCTGCTGGTTGGTAATAGTTCTGCTATAGCAACTGGTCTTCGAGCCTGACCCCTGATAGTGACAGAATCAAAACACGGAGACCACTACAGCAAATGTTGTGGCTCTCCTATATATAACAATACAGTGCCACAAGTAATAATTGTGACCATGATGAATCAGATTTTTGATGATCTCAACTGCTGTGCTATTGCTGAAGCAAAGTTGTAGCAGGGTAAACGCTCTGTTGCTGAGTACATAGCTGAATTCAGATTTTGGATTGCAGATGCCACTTAAATCCTTGCAGCACAGGATAAAAAATCTAAATGCAGGCATGCAAAACTCAAGCACAGATCTGTAGGCGGAATAGGTCATGTTGATATTAGAGACTACTATCTAGCTACTATACTTTCACAAATGAAAGACTGGTTCACCACAAAACCTGTTACACTCTGGAGCGATATAGAAAACCCTGACACCGGGAACAAACCTATTTAATTGGTTATTTAGCATGATCTCCAAGACTACGCCCACTACACCTTTACTTCCCTACCATTCAAGCCTCCATCAAGGCTTGGAGAACAATACACCACACCCAATAGGCAAACTTCTGACCAAACCCATACCCGTCCCCCTTGGGAAAATAAAACTGCTATCTCCAGACTTACACTTCCCAAACTGGAAAACAAACCGTATGACCCTTACCTATGAACTCCGCTCCATAGCGGCTAATAAATCATTCTCACATATCCAAAAGGAATTTAAAGCTCCTACCAAAGATTACTTTATTTACTATAGGATACAACAATGGATAGTAGCATACACCTTCTCTAAAAAGGAAAGCGTAGCGCTAATAATGAGTAAAGTTCTTGTGAAAAAAATCAAACAGTATAAAATTAATAAACATCACCACATGTAAACATGGTTGTGACAAAATGTTCTATATATACATTAAGTCCATATACCCTCCAATTGGAATATAATAATGATTTGATATGGTCAGGAAACCTGAAAAAAAATTATAAAAGTGAAAAGAGTCCCATTGTTAGGTGAGTAAACAGATTCCAAACAGTGATTTCTTAGATAGGGAGTCCACCACCACTTATGGCAAAAAGCTTACCAGATAGATTGGACCCAGAAGGGCATATACTCGCTAGGTGAATCCCACTTTGTATATATCGATACACCTTGGGGGGGGTGTGCCACAGATGCCTCAAAATTCAGGTACACTTGATAGGACCTCAAATTAATAAATCCAGGGGCTCACGCCAGATAATGGTATACAGCGGTTCCCAATCAAAAAGCATATATTCAAATACCCAAGCGATGGGTATGTAAAAGAAGAAAATAGAGTGCACATGGCATAATTCTGTATCAATCTCACAAAATGTATTAAAAAGAAGAAAACTCACTTTTTGCAGTGATAAAAAGAGCTCATAAAATCAGGGTAGCAATGACATCAGTAGTCCTTCCCGACATGTTTCGTTACAACAGAACTTCATCTAGGGTACTGATACCTTGCTACAAATACCCTTAAATACATAACAGAACCCCCATACACAAATCATGGCTCCAATAGGAAAGCAGCAGTAATAAGTCACCACTTCCTGGTTTGTGAAAGATGAAGACTATGGTGTGTGGGTCAAGCCTCACTATCAACACCGGAAGTGTCAGAGGGAGAAAGAGGCTGAAGTTAAAAAACATCTAACATAATAAATAAAAGATGCTTGAAATATGCCAGAAATGGATCCTCATAACATGTGAAGCGGAACCTGTGTTGTTACTGGCAATACCGTTCACAGCATCTGGACCGCACACGAGACACCCGTCCCGGAAGTACTCCGATGCGCTCCAGATACAACATTGGTCGTGCGTGTCACAAGATGTCACATGACCGCACAACAAAACCTTGCTCTGATGCTAAAATTTGAGAAGCACAGGGGAGGCGAACATCCAGGAAAGAATCCTGAGAGTTCCAAGCACAGCATTGGTTGAATGTGTCACGTGACTTCATGTGACGAAACAAACCTAGCCTCGCTATGGTGTTAGGCTAAAATAATCATAATTTGCGTTCCAAAACTCTAAAGCCACGTGCACACGATTGGTCCATCCGATGAGAACGGTCCGACGGACCGTTTTCATCGGTTCACAGAAGAAGAAGCTGACTGATGGACTGATGTACCTATACAACATCGGTTCATGAACCGATTGTGTCAGAATATGGTGACGTAAAACACGACATGCTGAAAAAGACGAAGTTGAATGCTTCCAAGCATGCATCAACCTAATTCTGAGCATGCGTGGATCCTTAACCGATCATCGAGCATACTAACGATCGGTTGGCTGTCCATCGGTTGAATTTTAAAGCAAGCCATCTGTTTTTTGACCAAAGGATAATGGACCGATGGGGCCTACACATGAACGGTTTGGATGGATGAAAACGAACCTCAGTTCGTTTTCATCAGTTTGAACCGATCGTGTGTACGAGCCTTGAGAGATTTGCTATATCGGAAATGGTTGTTTGTACCTCAACTGTCGCACAAATCATGTACACCTCGAGGTATCAACCGACCAATCATGGATCCAATGCTGGAAAGGAACGTTTTATGCGCTCCAAATTTCAAAAAGCGTCGCCGCATAAGACGAAATTAATAGCCAACAAACAGCAATAACGGAGAATTGTCATGTCGTAATCTAAACCTCTTTCCAATATATATCAGAAAACCATTACAGATCGAATAAATAAACCTAAGTTTAATAAATCAATCCACACATATATAGTAATTAGCAAGTATATATGTGCATAAATCTAGGCATACAGTAATTGAAAAACAATATTAAACCAATTAAGAAAATTGGAGCCATAATTGAATATAGACATTCCTCCTAAATATTCCTGCATAATACCATTATTGCCATACAATAAACATTCTTGCATAATACCATATTGAGAAAAAAAAAATCTTTAATAAAAAAAAAAAAAATGCAATTTCTTTTCTTTTATATAGAATCAACCGACTATTTTGACTGGTTTACAAATGTGTTGATATCCCACTATACATTCATTTTTGAGGTGAGTGGGATTGTAGTTCATAGATCCAGTACGTTTCCAATCTAGACACTCCTCGAGTTTTAGCTCCTCCTTTTCAAGGTGGAACATACCTATCAATCAAAAATTGTGATCCCCTGGGATCTCGGCTGTGACATAATCTATAGTGCCTTGGTACAGTGTGCTTGGTGTCACCACCTATAATCTTAGCTATGTGTTCATCTACCCGTACGGAAAAAGTACGGATAGTGTGACCCACATATTGCTTCCCGCACGGGCAGGTGAACAGGTAAACAACATGTGTCATAGCACAAGTACAAAACTGTTTGATGGGGTAAGTCTGATTTGTCACTCTGGATTGAAATTCCAGGGTTTTACGCCTCCCACTTACATTGTACCGGCAAGCCGTACATTTTTTACATGGGAAATAACCTTCCATATTCTGAAAAAAGGTTGGGCATACCGGGGGATCAACAATGTTTGGGGAAATACTATTCCTCAAGGATGATGCTCCCCTGAAAATGACCTTAGCTTGTTGAGGTAGAATGGGTCCAAGTATCTTATCACTCTTCAACATATTCCAATGGCGGTTAATGATAGTCTTTAGGTCTTTGTGTTGATTAGAGTAAGATGTGAGCATGGAGTACTTGAATGACTCATCTGTGTCTCGCGGGGGTCTATCAGACAAGAGAGCTCCACGGTCCACCTGTGCAACATTCAATAACTCCGAATCTACAGCTGACTGTTCATAACCCTTCTCGAGAAATCTTTGTTTGAGCAAAGACGCTTGAGAGAGGTACGTAGCAGTATCACTACAGTTCCTCCGCAATCGTAAGAACTGGCTACAGGGAACTGATTCGAGTCATGACTTGTAATGGCAACTATCCATAGGTATGCAACTGTTACGGTCTGTAGCTTTGAAATGGGTCTGAAACTTAAACTGTCAGGACTCCAACCCCATCTCAAGGTCAAGAAAATTGACCCTGGTGGCACTGCATTCGAATGTGAGAGAGATGCCTCGGTCATAACCATTTTTTTTCCCAGAGTATTTTATTGGGTGTTCAAAAGTTACAAACACAGATTGAACATAGGATTCCATAGAACAGGTAATGAACATGCAGCTCAGTAGCAGTGACATAAAGTATGGGAGAAAGGAGGGAGGCTCCTCTCCCCAAACACAAGTATACCTGCATTAACAGAAAATAAAACTCAATACTGTTGAACTCGTTTGGGGAGGCTAAGGGGAGGGGGGGATATGAGGAAGTGGTCTGGGGTCATATCCAGTGTGATGGGGGGTGTACGGGCCAGTGGTGCTCTACCCAGCATCCGCCCACCCCTATAGGGAACAAATTGTGGGTGGGAGGGAACTGCAGCGATAAAAGTGGTTTGGAGTGTCAAGCTTGGCCCTGTGTAGCATATACCACGAGAGGCCGGATTTGGTAGGGGTTATAAGCGGGGGAGATAGAGGAGCCGAATGGGTCAGTTAAATGCTCGCTATGTCCACCCCCAGAGGGGAAGAAGGGGGAGTAGCTGGGGGCGCGGGTCGTAAGGATTCCCTATAGTGAGTCCAGCAAGCCCAGGTTTGTCTAAACTTATCGTGCATGTCCTTAGTTTGATGGATAATCCTTTCCATGTCTTCGATCTTTGATACTCTAGACTGCCATTCCGTTATCGTGGGGGGGGTAGTAACCCTCCAGTGGATGGGGATGCATTGAGTGGCGACATTGATAATGGTACGCTGTGAAAGAAGTGTCGGAGTTGAAAGTATAGGAACCTAGGTATATGTTGGGACGGGAATTTGGAAATCATCCCCACGTGAGACAATAACGTGCCGTTATCGAAAAAGAGGTGGGCCCTCAGCGGTCGTTTATCACGCGTCCCCGAGTGGTCAAGGACTCGGACGTCCGTAGGGAAGTCAGGATTCCGAGTAAGGGGCATCATTGGTCCCGGGGAGGGAGCCGTGTCGGGGGTAGTATAGACAGCCCTAAGGGTAGATAGGGTAGGGTTTAAAAGCGGATTGGACCTACACGGTTTGGGAATCGATCTTGGGTCAATCCACGGTAAGTTCGAGACGGGTATGCCAGCAAATGCTTCCTCTATCTCAACCAAAGCTTTGCTACTTCCATGCAAATGCCAGTCTACAACCCGTGTAAGGTGGCAAGCTTTGTGATATAGGGCTAAGTCCGGTAGGCCAATGCCCCCCTTTTGCTTTGGGAGGATGAGCCTGTCGCAAACCTATTCTCGCAGGTCGACCTGCTCATAAAAAGGATCTGCAGATGGTTTTAAAGGATGTAAAGAACATTCATCTTCAGGATCGCCGCCCTGCCGAACCAAGAGGAATGTCCCTTGTTCCAGTTGAGCAGGTCTCCCTTGATTGTCTGCAGGGCAGGGAGGAAATTTTTAGTGTAGAGGTCAGAGAGATGGACGGGGAGCTTGATGCCCAGGTAAGTGATGTTGTTGGGTTCCCATTTGAAAGGAAAGTGCTGTTTGCAGAAATCTACTTGGGTCTGGGGGAGGGAGACATTGAGAGCCATTGATTTCCTAAAGTTAATCTGAAGGTTCGAGAGAGTTTTAAAGGTTTGAAAGTCTTTAAGAAGGTTGGGCAGAGTAATGCGGGGGTCTGTCAGGAATAACAAAACATTGTCGGCGTATGCAGCGATTTTGTGGTGTTTACCGTTAATCGTGACCCCCTTAATATCTTGGTTGTCGCGTATCCTACGAAGGAACAAATAGAATGGGTGAGAGAGGGCAACCTTGTCTGGTACCGTTGTGCACGGAGAAGGCGTCTGACAGCAGGCCATTGACCCTGATCTTGGCCGTTGGTGCGGAGTAGAGAGTCATTATCATCTGAAGGAAACGGGCGGGAGCCAACGGGACGTTAAAATCCCCTCCTAGAACCAACATGCCCACCTGAAAGACCGTTAGGAGTTGGAGTGTGTCCCGGAAAAATTGTACTTGGTGTGAGTTGGGGGCGTATACATTAGCAACAGTGATGGGCATGTCAATAAGTTTCCCCTTGAGAAAAAGGTATCTACTCTGTGTGTCGTGCTGAACATCCTCAACCTATATAGGGCAGTGCTTGGAAAGTAGGATAGAGACCCCCTTAGACTTGGATGCGTCGTTAGTGGTGTAGAACACCGTCGGAAAGTAGTGGTTACTCAGCTTGGAGATGGCATCCGTTCTAGAGTGGGTCTCTTGCAAGAGGACAATATGTGGCTTTTCTTTCTGTAGAGTGTATAGTAAGCGTGAACGCTTTTCTGGGGTGTTGAGCCCCCGTATTTTCAGTGAGTACATTTTTAGGTCCATGGGGGGTAGGGCTTGTCCTGAAGCAGGAGGGGTCTGGCCAGCGATATCCATCGCACGGGCGAGAGGCGTAGGAGGAGAGGGGGGGTGGGTGACCCGCCGGGGGATGTGGAAGGGGAGATGGAAGGGGCCCTATGGGCAGTGTTTGTGTAGCAGCACTGGGTGAGAGTCAACCGATTAGGCGGGTGGAAGCGAATCCACCTACCTAAGGGATGGGGAGGTCGGTGAAGTACAGCGCGTACAGGGAGAGCAGGCCCAGCCACAGGGCCTGCAAACCGCTGCGCGCGGCAGTGTGGGGGTTGGAACGGCCCCACCAGGATATGGCAGAAACTATAAGGGAGGCCAATATATCGTAGGTGCAACAACTAAATAAAATATTTTAAGCTACTATCAGCCACCCCAGAGCAATATCTATGAACGTGAAGTGACAACTAACAAGGGAGAAATGTGCTTATAGAGTGCCTGGTATATTTCATATCGAGTCATATTCATGAGGGACGTGATTCGTCATGTCACAGGAGCACCCCCCGAGAGTCGTGAAAGCTTTGCACGCTAGGTGGCAGGGTCCTATAACCAACACTAAGAAAACTGATGATCCCAGGATCGCGATGGGGCGACCCGTCTGCCAGACAGGGCCCAGGGGTGTCTATGATGCAGGGAACGTCTGGTGAGCAGGGTCAGCAGTGCCCAAATAACCTGACAGTTGGAGTCACAGGGGGTTGCCTAGACCATCCGCCATCGCCAGCCTATGGCCCTAGAACCCATCACAGGGCAGTGGTGCTATATGGGAAGTGCAACAGGGACAGGGGGGGGGCCCTAATTACCCAGTCACCTACCTCTGCACAAAATAACACTGTAAAAACATAGGGAAAGTAATGATAAACGTAAAATTTGAAACAAACTCGATAGCCCAAGCAGTCATAGGGATCTCTAGTCGCATCACCAGTCATGGAGAGTAAGGAGTCCGACCGTCATTGAAGGGCCAACAGATGAGAGCCGTGAGTCCAGAGACAGTCACTCGGAGGAGTCCACCTGGGCCGACTTTTCGTGTCCCCTTTATCGGGTAGACCATGGGAGGTACTTTTGAAAGAGCATACGGCTCCTCTTGCGCCTGTAGTCGGAGCGGGCGTAGGGTGGGACTCAGCTTCTGAAGTGCCGCCGCATGGCGGTGAGGCCTAAGCTTGTGGGACAGCAGGAAGTCAACTGCACGGTGAGAGGAGGGTAAGAGCCGTAGTCCATCGGGAAGCACAATGGAGAGGAGGTGACTCCCGGGTAGGTAGCAACCCCGGATAACCCGAGGCCTTTCGATCAGCGATGTGGCGATGGTGCTGGGAGACCGCCAGCGCAGTCATTCAGGAGCAGGTCTCGCGGTCGATGGGGTAGGCAGTAGTGCGCTCTGCGCCCATTACCGTGTTGGTGTCAAAAATCCAGTGGCAGGGGAAGTAAGTGCGTAGACGGCATCTGTTCGGGTAGGCATACAGGAGGCGGAAGTACCTTCACCCACATCCGGGTCACAGTGCACATCCTGTTGTGACGAGGGGCTCGCGGTGTCCTCTGACGCTGTGCGGCATGGGGGACGTAGTTTTCCGGCAGTGTCTAACCCCGCCCCAACCAAGTACATCCTGTGGGCTGGCTTCTGTTGCGAGGCAGTATGGGAGCTGTAGTCACAAGGGCCTAGTCCCGGGCAACGCAGGGCAGGCTCAAGGCTGTCATGTTGGTTTGGAACGAAAAGTCCCAGCGTACACGGCCCACCAATAACATAGAGTCTGCTGACAGTCCTGGGGCGGATGGTAAAAGCTGCCCATGGGAAGAGGAGTGCCCTACACAACTGCAGAAAAGTCCTCAAGGCAAACTTGCCGAACAGTTTAAACGTTTGAACAGCAATAAAAAGTTATAAAAGGAATTACTGTACCGCAGGCATACTTATATAGTATAGGACAGCCGACTTCAAGCCCTGTCAGTAATCCCTCCGGGCCCTCCTAGCACCGGGGGTAGGGTACCCATCATGGGCTGCTCCAGCACCATGTGAGCTTCCGTGGTTTCTGGATCCCGACGGGGACCTCCGGCGTCTGAAACTTGAGGCCTGGGCGTCCATCGGTTCCTCTCGGGGCTTAGGCCATCGGTGGACAGATTGCCTGAAGACCGTGTACCATTCCGGTACCGCTACTAGGGGAATCCCTAGAGTCTCGCAAAACCGCGGTAGATCCTCAGGGACTCTCAGCACGGCGTTCTGGCCTCGGTGGGATGCCGACAACCAAAAGGGGAACTTCCATTGATACCTAATGTTTTTGGCTCGTAGGACATCCAACAGTGGTCTGAGGTCTCGCCGATTTTTCAAGGTGATCCCCGACAGGTCCTGGAAGATTTGGATCGGGTGATCTCCGTGGGTGAGTTGTTTGCCTTTAGAACTCTTCAGGATAGCTTCCTTTAGTGTGTAGTCAGGCAGGCAACAGATGATATCACGTGGGGGGTCCGAGTCCCTTCCTCTGTCACGGAGGGCCTGTCCAGCACTACGTTGAACAGGGCAGTCACCGCTACAGAGATGCGGTCTCCCTCGACGGATTCTGGAAGGCCTCGTACTCTAAGATTGTGGCGGCGGCCCCGATTGTCCAAATCTTCAAGATGGTGATTCTTGTCCCGGAGTTGGAGGGTATGATCATCAATCTTCCTTGTGGAGCGTTTGAGTATAGCACCGTGTTCCTCAACCGAGGTTTCCGTTTGGGAGATCTGATCGTTTAAGGCACGAACCTCAATACGGAGGTCCGCAATGGCGGCTGCCAGGGTGTCCTTAATATCTGATGCCACCGCTCTCAGATCATCCAGGGTAAGTTGACGTTGTGTTGAGGCAGGTCCCCCATTCCTCACTTCCACCGGTGCCAGCGTAGAGGCTCCTTGAGGGGCCGATAGGACTATCTCAGAGCATTCGGGAGGTTGGGGGTGTGTAAGGCTTGGTGAAGAGCCATGGCGGGTTGGCGCCATATTTCCCCTCTGGGAGCGGAATAAGTCTGAGATATGTTGCTGAACGGCTCTGGTATTTCCCCTCAGGGACCGCGATCTAGAGGCAGAAGAGGTTCTGGAAGCTGTACCCATCCTCTTCGATCAAAAGCAAGGGTTGAAATCTCCGGTTTCTGCGGTTCTTGCTCTGAGGTGGCAGGAGCCTAGGATTCAAGCGTCCATCTTCCAGTCAGGTCCGGCCACGCCCCCATAACCATTAATACAGAAAAAAGTCTGCAAGTGACTCTGGGGACTCATCCCATAGGAGGAGGATGTCGTCTATATACTTGGCCTATAGGACCAGGGAAGGACTCTGTTCTGAATAGACAACATCATCCTGCCATTTAGCCATAAATAAATTGGCAAGGCTCGGGGCGAATTTGGCACCCATTGCCATTCCACGCTTTTGTAGAAGAAAATTCTGGTCAAACCAGAAGTAGGTATGGGTGGTAGCAAACTTAAGTAATTCAATGATGAAACATCTTTGTTCTTCCATTAGGGAATGATTGCGATCTAGAAATAGTGTGACTGCTTCTATTCCCAAGTCCTGGGGGATGCATGTGTATAAAGAAGCTACATCTGTTGTAGCAAGTAAATAATCACCCCGTACTTCAATACTCTCTAACAATTTAATAGTGGAAGTAGTGTCTTTCAAATAGGAAAGAGTTTGTTTGACCAATGGTTGAAGAAAGAAGTCGATAACGACCAATGCGAGAGGTAATAGAATCTATAATGCTCACGATTGGCCTTCCGGGAGGGTGCATAGGGTCCTTGTGTATTTTTGGTAAGTGGTAAATAGTTGGGATTCTAGGGGCAATAGGTATCAAATAGGCTCGTTCTTTTTTATTCAAAATATGAGATTGAAAACCTTTTCGAAGCGAGATTAACCAGTTATTTTTTTGAACTTGTTAGTGGGGTTGTTCTGGAGTTCTTGGTAGGTTTCTTGATCAGCCAAAATTTTAGACATGTCGGCAATATACTTGGATTTGTCCATTACAACAATTCCACCGCCATTATCCACCGGGCGGACGACAAGGTCTTTCTGGTTGCATAAGGATTGAAAACCTACCTTTGGTAGAGGGGTATGGTAAACTTTCTTGATAGGTAAAGATGCAAGGTCTTAAAGTATAAGATCTTTAAAAATGCTCACTGCAGGGGCTATTGGAACCGGTGGATGATCTCTGGATATAAATTTTATGCACAAATTTGTGCACGTCAATAAACGTATTAAATTTGTTTAACTTACTGGGGGGGGGGGGGGATTTTAAACCTTTATCTAAAACATCTCATCAAAAGTCAATTCTTTATTGCCAAGATTAAACACTCCTTGGCCAATTAGACCATTCTTCTTTTTCCTCTGGGATCTTCTACCCCCTCTGGTACCTCTTTTGGATCCGAAGGCCTTTTATGGCCTGGACCGTCCCGATAAAAATCCTTATTTCCATAAGATCCTGGGCCATATGGATGCTGGTTATAGTGTGCTTGATTTCTCTTTTTTTTTTATTTTGTATGTTTATATATAATTTTATTACAAAAAAAAAAGTTGCTAAAAAAGTTAGAAAAAAAGTACAATGCACCAGGTCTACAGAATGCTAAAGTATACTGGGTTTGTTGCTAACATTGGGCTACCCTTGGAAACCATTAAATATGCAGAATCATCCCACATCAAAAGCTTTAACTCTAACAGCCCTCTAACTACTCCTTATATTAAAATATAGGTTCTCCCTAAAGAATCACATTACCTATACACAATTTTGTACAGTTTTTATAACCAAGCTAACAAAATAAGCTGCACTTGAGTTCACATTCTTAGCAAACAAACAAACAATGGGCTTCAAACACAATTTATACAGCGGACAAAGCATTCACTCGTCATCCTCATCATCGTCCTCATCCTCGTCTTCCTCATCATCTTCATCCTCATCATCATCGTCATCTTCTGGTTCAACCTTCTTCTTTGAGATTGAACGATAATGACCGAGGCATCTCTCTCACATTCTAATGCAGTGCCACCAGGGTCAATTTTCTTGACCTTGAGATCGGGTTGGAGTCCCGACAGTTTAAGTTTCAGACCCATTTCAAAGCTACAGACCGTAACAGTTTCATACCTACGGATAGTTGCCATCACAAGTCATGGCTCAAATCAGTTCCCCATAGCCAGTTCTTACGCTTGCGGAGGAACTGTAGTGATACTGCTACGTACCTCTCTCAAGTGTCTTTGCTCAAACAAAGATTTCTTGAGAAGGGTTATGAACAGTCAGCTGTAGATTCGGAGTTATTGAATGTTGCACAGGTGGACCATGGATCTCTCTTGTCCGATAGAACCCCGCGAGACACCCATGAGTCATTCAAGTACTCCATGCTCACATCTTACTCTAATCAACACAAAGACCTAAAGACAATCATTAACTGCCATTGGAATGTGTTGAAGCACTGTGATAAGATACTCAGACCCATTCTACCTGAACAGGCTAAGGTCATTTTCAGGGGAGCATCATCCTTGAGGAATAGTATTTCTCCAAACATTGTTGATCCCCCCGTACGCTCAACCTTTTTTCAGAATATGGAGGGTTATTTCCCCATGTAAAAAATTTACAGTTTGCTGGTACAATCTAAGTGGGAGGCGTAAAACCCTAGAATTTCAATCCAGAGTGACGAATCAGACTTACCCCATCAAACAGTTTTGTACTTGTGCTCGTTTACCTGATCACCTGCCGTGCGGGAAGCATATGTGGGTCGGTCACACTATCCGTGCTTTTTCCATACGAGTAGGTGAACACATAGCTATGATTATAGGTGGTGACACCAAGCGCACTGTACCAAGGCACTATAGATTATGTCACAGCCGAGATCCCAGGGGATCACAATTTTTGATTATTGATAGGTAAGTTCCACCTTTCAGAGGAGGAGCTAAAACTCAAGGAGTGTCTAGATTGGAAACCTACTGGATCTATGAACTACAATCCCACTCGCCTCAAGGCTTGATAAACCAGTCTTAATAGTCAGTTGATTCTATATAAAAGAAAACATTTAGAATTATAAAAAAATAAAAAAAATAAGGATTGATTTTTGTTTTCCTCAATATGGTATTATGCAGGAATGTTTATTGTATGGTAATAATGGTATTATGCAGGAATGTTGGTATTGGAACATAATGGTATTATGCAGGAATGTCCATATTCCATTATGGCTCCAATTTTCTTAATTGGTTTAATATAGTTTTAGCCTAGTTTTATGCACATATATACTGGCTAACTACTATGGGCCAGATTCAGGTAGATGAGAGCATCTTTGCTCCAGAGTAACGCTTCTCATTTACGTTACTCTGACGACCCTTTCAGCGCAAGTACTGTTATTCACATAGCAGTTGCGCGTAAACTTGCGCCAGAGTAACGATAATGCGCTGGCGTACCCCGACGCAAGGGGAAGTGGGTGTGATCATATGTAAATGATGGGCGGAGCCCAGCGCAGAGGCTTACGTTCAGCGCATCAACCACGGAGCATGCGCAGTGAGTGAGGCTCCACTCGCCCCCTTTGTGCGCATGCTCACAACTTCCGTCGGCACCACTGCAGGGAAACGTCAGCGCAATGCCTTCCATTGGGCGTTTAAATGCGCCCGTAGAAGCGCCATTCCGGCACTAAAGTATATCCTGCTCCCCCTCCCCGCAGTGATGTTACTTTTGTTCTGAGATGGCTGCTCCCGTTCCCCGCAAACACACAGGAGAAAGCTGAACTTTAATGGCCAGGAGCTGTCAGCCGTCATCTCGGCTATGGAGACCTAAGATGTCTTCCTCCATGGCTGTAAAATTTGACAGACAAGCATGGACAGAGGTGTTGTCCTGCAAGTGGGGGTGCTCAGCTAGCTCTTATCGTCGGTAACGCTGCTGTAGCTGCTCTCCTGCTGACCTGTGGCCATCTGGAGTAAAGATAAAGCAGCCTTTTGTAGAAATAACTTTGCGCCGGACGGACGAGATACGCGCGGCGCATGTAGCCAGCGTATGGTGCTAATCTGTTTGTGAATTGGGAAAAATCCCTCATTTGCATATTTGCAGGGGAAATCAATAGGCGCGACTGATGCGCCAAGCGAAATTAAGCGCTGACGATACTCTGGCGTCGGAACGTTCCGCCGGTCGCAAATGGCCCGTTATTGGGCGCATCTAGTTTGGTGGGTACGGGCACATAGAAACGACGGCGCATCTTCACAGTTACACGGCGCATATCGAAATACTCCAGCGCAAGTGTTGCTGAATCTGGCCCAATATATGTGTGAATTGATTTATTAAACTTAGGTTTATTTATTCGATCTGTAATGGAGGAGGTTTAGATTTACGACATGACGATGCTCAGTTATTGCTGTTTGTTGGCTATTAATTTTGTCTTATGCGGTGAGGCTTTTTGAAATTTGGAGAGCATAAAACGTTCCTTTCCAGCATGGGATCCATGATTGGTCGGTTTAGTCATGTGATACCTCGAAGTGTACATGATTTGTGCAACAGTTGAGGTACACACGACCATTTCCGATATAGAGTTTTGGAACGCAAATTATGATTATTTTAGCCTAACACCATAGCGAGGCTAAGTTTGTTTGGTCACGTGAAGTTACGTGACGCATTCAACCAATGCTGTGCTTGGAACACTCAAAATTCTTTCCTGGACGTTCGCCTCTCCTGTGCTTCTCAAATTTTAGCATCAGAGCGAGGTTTTGTTGTGCGGTCATGTGACATCTTGTGACACGCACGACCAATGTTGTATCTGGAGCGCATCAGAGTACTTCCGGGACGGGTGTCTCGTGTGCGGTCCAGATGCTGTGCATTGTATTGCCAGTAACAACACGGGTTCCGCTTCACATGTTAGGAGGATCCATTTCTGGCATATTTCGAGCATCTTTTATTTATTATGTTAGATGATTTTTAACTTTGGCCTCTTTCTCCCTCTGACACTTACGGTGTTGATAGTGAGGCTTGACCCACATGCCATAGTCTTCATCTTTCACAAACCAGGAATGGGTGACTTATTACTGCTGCTTTTCTATTGGAGCCATGATTTGTGTATGGGGGTTCTGTTATGTATTTAAGGGTATTTGTAGTAAGGTATCAGTACCCCAGATGAATGAAACATGTCGGGAAGGACTACTGATGTCATCGCTACCCTGATTTTATGAGCTCTTTTTATCACTGCAAAAAGTGAGTTTTCTTCCTTTAAATACATTTTGTGAGATTTATACGGAATTATGCCATGTGCACTCTATTTTCTTCTTTTACATACCCATCGCTTGGATATTTGAATATATGCTTTTTGATTTTTTTGGGAACCGCTGTATACCATTATCTGGTGTGAGCCCCTGGATATATTAATTTGAGGTCCTATCAAGAGTACCTGGATTTTGAGGCATCTGTGTCACCCCCCCCCCCCCAATCTATCTGGTAAGCTTTTTACCATAAGTGGTGGTGGACTCCCTATCTAAGAAATCACCATTTGGAATCTGTTTACTCACCTAACAATGGGACTGTTTTCACTTTTATCCAATTTTTTTTCTGGTTTCCTGACCAGATCAAATCATTATTATATACCAATTGGAGGGTATATGGACTTTATGTATGTATATATAGAACATTTTGTCATAACCATCTTCACATGTGGTGTATTTTTATTAATTTTATACTGTTTGATTTTTTCCACAAGAACTTTACTCATTATTAGAGCTACACTTTCTCTACAACAATTTTTTGCAATTTTGATCTTCTTTGCTGTGTTAGCTCCTTTACATACTCACTATAAGATAGCACAGTATTTTTTTCTTTATATTTAACCTTCTCTAGAAGGATCTTTACCCTAAATCTTTGGAACTTTTTTTTTCTCTGACAAACGTAAATTTAGGAGTACCTCAGTAATATACTCAACTTTGCAAGACAAAGACACCTTCCAAAAAACCAAACCCCTCACCGACTGGGAAACTAATGTAAAAGACCAATTCTCTGACCAGCAATGGCAATTAGCAATCAAATCTATATACAAATACACGTCCTGCACCTACTTATGGGAACTTTTAAAAAATACTGATGAGATGGTATATGACACCTCACAAGGTAGCCAAATTCTGTACACACACCTCAAGCAAATGCTGGAGAGAATGCAGCTTGCCAGGTACGCTCATACATATCTTTTGGTTCTGCTCACACATACGACAACTCTGGACGGACGTAGATTTGATGCTGAGGAGGTTCTTCACCTCCCTGTTCCATTAACTCCTCAACTAGCTATCCTCAATCTGACAATTGATGATATGCCGCCAAACCTCCGACTTGTGACTACTTGTGACTACGCTTGGCAACAAAACTTTTGATCGCCAAAAATGGAAGACAAAAGACGCCCCTTGACTCGCAGAAGTAGTCACCTTGGTACAAACTCATTATACCTATGAAACTATCCTTTCTCGAGGGAAATCCACAAACACTCATTTAATGAACCTCTGGAATCCATGGACCCTTTGGTACACAAACAAATACAACCATTGATAACTTCATGTCAAATTCTACAATCTCCTACTGGTGCTCTCTCCCCCCTTTTCCATTCCCTTTCCTTCTCTCACCCTCCTACCTTCCCTACCCTTACCCTTCTCATCTCCTTTCTTATTGTTGCATATGGGTTTCATTATTATTATTATTATTATTATTGTTCAATTTAACTATTGTTTCTTCTGTCTTAAACTGCAATACACGCACCTTGATAGGTGCGCACCTATTACATGTTTGATTTCAGCACCTTGTCATTTATATATTGTTTATTGCATTTCATTACTGTACTTGCATAACTGTACACTTGAAAAATGTCAATAAAAATATTTAAAAAAAGGCAGGATACACAAAGCTGGTATGTACAGTATATATATATATATATATATATATACTGATTAACCACTTAACGCCGCTGCACGCCTATGTACGTCCACAGAATGGCACGTACAGGCAGATGGGTGTATATATATACACGTCCCTGCCTTCTAACGGGTCGGGGGTATGATCGGGACCCCCTCCGCTGTGTGCAGCGGGCGGCTTACCTGCGGGAGCGATCTGTCTTGAGGGGGCGGCTGTTCGTTTCTGTCCCCTCGTGATCGCTCCCAGCCAATCCTGTGAGCATCCGCCTTGTCACTTCCTCTGCCTGTAAAATGTAAACACTGGCAGAGGAAGTGATGCAGCGGTTTGAAAATACCACCGAGGGGAGAGAAGAGTCACAGTAAGTCTGCATAACACTACACTGACACCATACACACAGGCACATTTAACCCCTTGTGATCACCCCCCCACCCCCGTCACACTGTCACTGAATGCAGTGATCATATATTTACTGATCACTGCATTTAGTGTCAGTGTGACAGTTAGTGTGAAAGGCAGTTAGTGTTAGGTCCAGGGTAGCCTCGTACCCCCCCCTAATAAAGTTTTAACCCCTTGTTTACCACCCTAGTTAACCCTTTCACCCCCTATTACCAGCGTCACTAAGCGATCATTTTTCTGATCGCTGTATTAGTGTCGCTGTTGCCGCTAGGTAGCTAATTTTTTTTATTGTGATTTTTTTTACTAAAGACATGTGGCTGGGGCGTGGCTACCGTGCAGCTGAATGGCTGTGTGATCGCGCTGCTCCACTCCAGACACCGGGACCGATAGCTATTATAGCGACATCGCCATCTAAATCTACGTGGTTCCCCTGCCTTAAGGTCCGAGGACACCGAAGGAATGACCCGCAAGCGCAAGGAGACCGTGAAGCCCAAGAAATTGGATGACTTATCCGCCGAAAAACCGCTGCCTATCCAAACATGGCGCCGGCGCCGAGGCTGTCTCTCCTTCCTCCTGCAGCTCCAACTTAGCCGCATCCCACCCCGCTGTCCCACAGCCCAGTCAAATCTAAACCCCGTTTGGAAGGGGATCATAGTCAGATGAGCAAGGGGAATGAGTCGTGGGAGGACACGAGGGAGCTGATTGACCCCTTCACTTCATTTCCTACGTCAGGTAAGACAGTATCTGACACAACTTTAAAGGACATGTTGGTTTCCCTGAGGAGCTCCATGCATGCAGACTTATTACAATGCATGAAAGGCTTTAAATCGGAAATGAAGGAGCTAGGAGGGCGGGTGGCTCATGTTGAGGACAAGAGTTTGCAGTGTCTCATAACACCCTAGTGGATGCTCACTCTGACCACTCTGATGAAAGGTCGCGGACTTCGAGGACAGGTCAAGGAGGAACAATGTAAAAATTAGGGGGGTGCCTGAGACTGTACTGCCCGCTCAGCTTCAGCAGTATGCCAGAGATCTTCTACAGCAATTCCTCCCCTCTGTCCCAGAATCTGAGCTTCAGGTGGATCGGATCCACCGCTTGCCTAAACCAGCGCACCTACCAGAAAATATACCCAGAGACGTTTTGATGAGAATACATTTCCATCAAGTTAAAGATCAATTGATGACTACATTCCGCAAAACCCAACAACTTCCTGAACGGTTTGCCCAAGTCCAACTTTTCGCTGATCTATCGCAATTCACCATGCAAAAACGTAAATCATTGCTTCCCATCACTAAAGCTCTTCGGAACCATAACGTCCCTTATCGTTGGGGATATCCAGTGAAAATCACTGTCACTCATGAAGAGAAGGACATAGTGGTTTCGGATCTGGAAGGTGGGCTTGCACTCCTCCGCTCTATGGACATTCTACATGTCGAATCCTCTGCAGGGCTATCCCAGCCTGCTAGGCTTGAGCAGCAATACGAATGGCAGAAGGTGACCAAGAAAAAGAGCGGCAAGAAGCAATCCTCCTAACTACCCTCTAGATGGCTTATTATTACTCTTAAATGCTGGTTCATTTGTGTTCTGGAGCTATAGCTCTGAAGTTAACTTTCCCCCTTGATTATGGGCAGGAAACATGCCCTCAGGTTCTTGTTTGTACAAGATTTTTTATTCTACTAATTGTTTTTTCTATTTTTCTCTTTGTTTAATGACTTTTTTCTTCAACCTGATCTCCTTCCATCCCTCCTGGTCTGCTCCACCCGTGGATTAACACGACTGGCTGATGTAAGTAAGACGGCCTTCCTCCCAGCTCAATGTCGCCACCTATACATGGAGAACTATCTTTTGCTACTGCAACGGAGGTACTGTTATCATTTATTTTACCTTTTTGGCCATGGCGCTTAAATTCATTTCATTTAATGTGAACGGCCTCAATCATCCAGCAAAGAGGGCTTCAGTCTGGAAAGAGGCTATCTCTCTGGGGGGGGGGGGGGATATTCTCTGCATACAAGAGACACACTTCTCAGCAAACTATCCGCCTAAATTTCAGCATAAACAGTTTCCACATATTTTTATGGCCTCTGCTTCCGCCAAACGGAAAGGTGTCTTAATAGCCTTCAAAAATTCAGTTGCATTCACACCATTGCAGGTCCATATAGATCCTGAAGGGCGGTATATTATTTTGGTGGGGGAGCTGAATAACAAACTTTTTACTATTGCCAATTTGTACGCTCCAAACTCCCACCAACTACGTTTTTTTAATCGTCTGTACTCAAAAATTGCCTCCATTCGACAAGGATCATTGGTAATCTGCGGTGAACACAATTTGACGGTAGATCGCACACTGGATTCATCCTCTAGTGCTAGACGGCCTCCTCCTCAACTCAGTCGATTACTTAACTCTGAGGATGTTTGGAGATGTTACCATGCAACTGAGCGGGACTACACTTTCCACTCCACTAGACATAACTCTTATTCGAGAATTGATTTCATATTTGTAGATAAGATGTTACTTCAGGCGGTGTCCTCCTCTGACATCCACACTATCTCATGGTCTGATCATGCACCGGTTTCAGTTTCAGTGTCAGAGGGTCATACCCCTAGCCCTGCTCACGCTTGGAGAGCCAACTCTCGTATTTTTCAGAACCCTGTATATGTGGCTACCATCAATGACTCCCTATCTAAATTTTTCGCTGAAAATGTAAGCTCTGTGACAAATTCTGCTACATTGTGGTGTGCCCATAAGGCGTTTATTAGAGGTATAATGTTACAAATCTGTGCAAGGGAGAAGAGGCAGAGGACGCAGAAGCTCAACAATATTCTTGATAAAATAAAAATCTAAGAGGCCCAAAATAAAACTAATCCCAGTGCATCCATAGCTCAAACACTTACACAATATCGTTTTGATCTCAGACTCCTCCTTATTGAGAGTTATGATAAACATCTCAGATATTTAAAACTAGCCCACTACTCCTCGGGCAACCGGGCGGGCAAATTTAGCCCACAGACTTAGGTCTGCTAGACTTAACACGAGAATTCCGTACTTAATTCACTCTGAGCGGGGTCATAAAATTATTAACCCAAAGGAGATTGCAGATTATTTTGCCCAATACTACTCTGACTTGTATAATCTTAAGGGAGACCGAGTACCCCACAACCCTTGGAACAGGATATCCAACATTTCTTAGCAAAAATGTAACTCCCTTCTCTTTCCCAGGCACATGTAGATACATTGAATGCCCCCATCTCGGAGTCTGAGATCAAGCGCATCATCAAATTGCTTCCGGTAGGGAAATCCCCTGGCCCGGATTGCCTACCAAATGACTATTATGCTTCCTTTCAAGACAAACTAGTTGCCCATCTTAGAGATGTATTTCTAGACGCGGTGTCCTCTGCCTCTTTTCCCTCTGAGATGCTTAAAGCCTATGTGGTCACTATCCCCAAACCGGGTAAAGACCCTGTTACCCCGGCTAATTTCCGACCGATCTCCTTGCTTAACTCTGACGTCAAACTTTATGCAAAAATATTGGCCCATAGACTATTACCCATACTTCCTTCCCTGGTCGGTGGGGATCAATCAGGTTTCACCTCCGGAAGACAGGCGTCAGATGCCACAAGACGGGTGGTGGGTGTGATACAATATGCCAGGGCCTGTCGGACGCCTTCTCTGCTCCTTTCTTTGGATGCGGAGAAGGCGTTCGACAGGGTACATTGGGGCTATATGAAAGAGACTCTTAAGAAGTTTGGTTTTGAAGGTTCCATCCTATCAGCCATAGTGGCTCTCTACTCCTCTCCGTGTGCTCAGGTTTATACCTCGGGTTTGCTGTCCAGCACCTTTTCTATCTCTAATGGCACGCGTCAGGGGTGCCCCCTGTCCCCTTCTATATTGAATTTGTTGATAGAGCCCTTGGCGGAGAGGATTAGATCTCATCCGGGGATCAAGGGATTCAGTATAGGTGACAAGACTCATTCTGTAAACTTATTTGCTGACAACATCATTCTCTTTTTGACATCTCCCGATACATCGCTGCAACATGCGCATGACACCTTTACAGACTTCAGCCAAATATCTTACTATAAAGCGAACTTTACAAAATCTATTATCTTAGATCTTGGTGTTCCACCCTCATTGAAGACTCGACTTCAGGAGACCTTCCCCTACTCTTGGAGCACAAATACCATTTCATACCTGGGGTTGAAATTGTCAGCGGACCCTAGAAACCTGGCTGACGCTAATTACCTCCCGCTGATAGACAAGATCATTAAGGATGTTGCTAGGTTTGCTAAAGTGGAGCTCTCTTGGTCTGGTCGTTTAGCAGCTTTTAAAATGTTGATTTTGCCGCAGATCCTCTATGTCTTTAGGACCCTTCCAATTCCTGTACCCAACCTATATTTTAAATCCCTAAATGCTCTACTATCTAAATGTATCTGGCAAAATAAACGGCCGAGGTGCTCTAGGGCCCTACTGGTCAAACATAGAATAGCAGGAGGTATGGGACTAATAGATCTTTGTGATTACTTTTGTGCCTCTATTCTATCACAACTCAGATGTTGGGTGGACCTGCGGCACCCCTCAATCTGGAAAGATTTAGAGCAAAATTTGTGTCATGTTGGTAACCTTAGTGACCTTCTCCTGTTAGATAACTGGAAACCCGTTCCCCTACAAAGTCTTTCACTATCTTTGCGGGCCTCTCTTGAGGCCTGGAGAGCCCTCCGTAAATTATCGTATCCGCGGTCTAGCTTGGTGGAGGTACCTGTCCCTATAAAAATCCTTTCCCTAGCCATCCCTGATCTATCGCTTACTGATTGGCACAGGAATGGTGTTAATTTGGTTGGAGACTTATTTCACGACGGCTCCATCCTTTCCTTGCGGTCCCTACAAGTTAAATTTAATTTACCTTCTTCTGCAAATTTTACCTTTCTTAGAATGGCCCATTTCTTGCGCACTATTAAAAATGATCAGGTGCTTCTTCCGAAGGAAGTTTGGCGTTTCTATACCCCTACCCCCATCATCCCAAAGGGTATCTCCCTCTTTTATATTATGTTTCAAAACAAACTACACTTTGTAAAATCCTCACCCTTTGTGAATTGGGAAAAGGATTTTAAACAATCTTTCACGGAAACACAATGGAGCCAGGCATTACGGTCAGTATATAAGGCCTCTGGTTGTGTTAACCACTGGGAGCTATTTCAGAAAGTACCTTTAAAGTGGTATCTTACACCCTATAGACTCTCTAAATTTAGTGACACTACCTCCCCGCTATGTTGGAGGAACTGTGGAATGACTGGTACCCTGATACATATGCTTTGGTCGTGTAAGGGGTTGACTAGCTTCTGGCACTCTGTCTTCTCCTGCATATCTAGACTTACTGGTTTGTTGACCCAACCTATTCCTCATCTAGCAATACTACATATAGGTATAGAGATATTCCCCCGGACCTTAGGGTTGTGGTGACTCACATTCTCTTAGCGGCCAAGACGCTTATAGCACAACATTGGAAGTCGGACAAAACCCCCAATATCTCAGAAGTTCTCAAGTTAGTTCAGACAAATGATGTGCATGAGTCCCTACTTGCTGGGAGACGGGGACATAAGGATAGATTTGACTCCACATGGCGTATTTGGACCTCTTGGTATTCATGTTAATGATATTTATGTAAATACATATGGTATTCTGGCTAACGGTATGGTAACTCTGAGATTGGGTATTGGATAGGCTCCGTTGATCTTAATCTTACTCTTATTCTTATGTCACACCTCATTTTATGTACCTTCATCTCCTAGTGGTCAGACCGGGACCATCCTCTTTCTTACTCCTCTTCTCTCTATCTTTCTTTTTCTTCTTCCCTATGCCTTTCGTTGCCCTTGCTTCCCTAGCTTACTCCTCCATTACTGGGACTCACTAGTAAGTGGTGCTGTAATCTTTCTCTGATGTTATACATTGATTAATGTCTGTTGATGGTTCATGGTGTTCTGTGTTCTATATGTATTCGCTTGTATTCAGGACAGTTCTTTTTTTGTATTTTGCTGTATCACTTACTTGATACTTTGATACTTTAGTTTGTATTGTTCTTTATAAAACTTTTTTCAATAAAAACAAATTTGAAAAAAAAAAAAAGACATGTGGCTAAATACATTTTGCCCTAAATGTTTGACTAAAATTTAGTTTATTCAATTTTTCTTATAACAAAAAGTAAAAAATATTGTTTTTTTTTCCCAAAAATGTCGCTCTATTTTTGTTTATAGCACAAAAAATAAAAATCGCAGAGGCAATCAAAAACCATCAAAAGAAAGCTCTATTTGTGGGAAGAAAAAGATGCAAATTTTGTTTGGAAGCCACGTCGCACGACCGCGCAATTGTCTGTTAAAGCTACGCAGTGCCGAATTGTAAAAACGCCTCTGGGCATATTGGTCCGGGGCTTAAGTGGTTAAACAAGCCTGCTAGCTTACGCCTGTGGCATAGCCGTGTGCATACCAAAAACACTTGCATGGTGTGCGCCAACGAGTCCCGCCCCCCGCTCGTGACGTCAATTCCGTCATAAGGAGGAGAAGCTCTTGTGTACATGCGCATTGGTCCATGGAATCCTGGAATATCACAGTGACCCAATCTTCACCCATCATGGCGGGTTGGTGCCATGCCAGACCTTTAAGGATGGCTCCCCACTATACGTAGGGTCCATTGCCTTGGACCTGTACAGCGCCCTGCCAGAGCAAACCTGTGGAATACCAATGTGACCAAGGCGCTGGATCCCAGGGCCCAGCTGTAGTGAGAGAAGCAAAAGCAAAACCTTGTTCTGTACAGAGGCTCAGGTACCATCCATGTTTGTCTTTGTTTATAGACTTTTTGAATGGATCCGATAGTATAGCCCCTTAACCCTTTCAGGCCAACCAGGGAGCATAACATTAAACATGACCAACACCTTTAGACACTGGCGAAAAAATTGAGGTACTCCCTGTTTGGGAGGGGTTATATAGGGGGGGGACTTCCTGTCTTGATTATGCCAGTGTCCATCACCTGAAGGTGGGCAAATAACCCGCACAGGAATTACTATGGTGCTCTCTGTCCCGTGATGTATGGTAAAGAAAAGGAGATAAAGAAACCTGTGGGACACCCCAGATTAGATACAGTAATCCTGGAGAGGGAACCCCAAGGTATGTGCATAATGATGATAATTATAAATGGGTTTACTGAGGGAAATCTTTGCAGTGGGACAGGGATGACCAAGCTGTCCATGAAAAGTAACAGAACCATGAGTCAAACCAAGAAACTTTATCACCACCAGTCTGCACTAGTGGGAAGTATTTGTTCCAGTGAAACTCATCAGTCCTATGTGGAAGTACTGCAAGCGGTCGAGGTGATCTCCCCCTTCAGATGCCAGTGGATTGACATGCCTGAATTGCACTAGGATCCGGTAAGAGTACATCTTTACTTACCTTTTGATGTGTCTGCAGAATTACTGTGAGATCGATAGTGAATTCCATCCAGGATATTTTAATCTACCTATCACCATTGCCCTTTGTGTAATATTGGACAATCCTTTACATCCATTCAAATTGTTCAATTACATCATCTAGTTACATCTTTGTAAAACCAGTTCAAATGGACTAATTAAGATTGGGTTGTAGTGTAAGCCATTCTTACCACACTTGATCCCATCACTATTTATGGACTTTATTTATAAATTAGATGTTTTTATTTATTTATATTGACATGTAAATAATTCTTTTCACAATGTCATATTGTGCTTTCTGAGCGCAACTATTTTTCTTTTTTCTTTTTATCATCATATAAGAGTCCTTCATATATAGCACTAAGTCTTCAAGCACAAAAAATGCAAAGAAGACATAGCCAAGCAATCCATGTATCTTACTAATACCACCATGCCACTAGTAAGAGCAATCAGTACATACCAAGAAAGCTTGTATCATAAAGGTACAGACTCATCCGGACACACAGATGGAGATAGATGCCATGGTATAAGACAACAGGTAAAAAAGTAAAAAAAAAAAAGGCAACATGTGACTTATATACATGTCCCAATCAGGTGTGCAGTGGTAACTTCAGCATCACCTGAATCGGCCATAACAAGATCATGCCCCCAACCGCGCATGCACGGCTGCAATAGAGCATAAATGGGCAGAGTGAGCGACCCAGTGGGGGAGAGAGAGGCTAAGAGCTCCCTCCAGTGGTGCCTCCACGCTAAGCCATGCAAGGTATGCACTGCATTGGCCAGAGATGGAATTACCTAGGGCTGGATGTTAACCACTTAAGCCCCGGACCAATATGCTGCTAAATGCCCAGAGGCGTTTTTACAATTTGGCACTGCGTCGCCTTAACAGACAATTGCGTGGTCGTGCGATGTGGCTCCCAAACAAAATTTGCGTCCTTTTCTTCCCACAAATAGAGCTTTCTTTTGATGGTATTTGATCACCTCTGCGATTTTTATTTTTTGCGCTATATACAAAAATAGAGTGACAAGTTTAAAAAAAAAGCAATTACTTTTTTGCTATAATAAATATCCCCCAAAAATAGGGATGAGCCGAACACCCCCGTGTTATATATACAAAAAATAGAGCGACATTTTTGAAAAAAAAAACAATATTTTTAACTTTTTGTTATAAGAAAAATTTTAGTCAAACATTTAGACCAAAATGTATTCAGCCACATGTCTTTAGTAAAAAAAAAAAAAATCGCAATAAAAAAAATATAGCTACCTAGCGGCAACAGTGACACTAATACAACGATCAGAAAAATGATTGCTTAGTGACACTGGCAATAGGGAGTGAAAGGGTTAACTAGGGCGGTGATCAAGGGGTTAAAACTTTATTAGGGGGGGTACGGGGCTACCCTGAACCTAACACTAACTGCCTGTCACAGTAACTGTCACACTGACACTAAATGCAGTGATCAGTAAATATATCACTGCATTCAGTGACACTGTGACAGGGGGGTGGGGGGGGTAATTGCAAGGGGTTAATGTGCCTATGTGTCCTGGTGTCAGTGTAGTGTTGTGCAGACTCACTGTGTGATGTCTTCTCTCCTCAGCGGCGGTTGAAAATACCACCGAGAGGAGAGATTACATCACGTCCCCCTTCCTGTGTTTACACAGGAAGAGGGCGGGGGAGGACGCGCATTGGCTGGGAGCAATCCGGAGGGGGCGGACAAAAACGAACAGCAGCCCCCTCATCCCGGATCGCTCGTACAACCTACGGAACCGCCGCATGTACCGGGGGACCCCCGACCCATGTCTAGGCAGGGACGTACAGGTATGCCAATGTGCCTGTACTTGCCATTCTGCCGACGTAAATGTACATGCGGCGGTCCTTATGTGGTTAAGTAGCAAAAAGCAAGAGGTGGCATCCAAGGGAGCAGCTTCAACCCCCACACGTCACAGATCCTCCCACAAGATTATGGGCATGAGCTGCGGCCGCACATAAAGCCAGCAACGCTTGCCTGGCGTGTGCTACTCGATGGCCGACACAGTCAAAGAGCCAGAAGGCTGCAGCTCATGCACATAATCTTATGGGATGATCTGCGGCAAGTGTGGGGGTTGGGTTGAGAGCATATATATTATTGTATTATTATATCATATATACTTATATTGTAAAATACAATATTCATTGACTGTTTTCTCTCCGCAGAAAATACACACAATCTCCTGAAGAAGTGATCTTTGCGAAACATGTAGAGCTTAACATATTGCTACACTATAGTTTGGTCATACATGTCTATTTTTTATATGTTCTGACATCTTTGATCAATTCTGGAAACATTTAGGCCCGGATTCACATACTTGGGCGCATCTATATGCGGGTGTGGCGTATCTTCTTTACGATATGCCAGCGCAACGCTGAGAGGCAAGCATGGAATTCACAAAGCAAATGCTCCCAACGTTGCGCCGGCGTAGAGTATATTCGTCAGCGTAAGCAACGCAAGTCAAAGTAGGTGGAAGTGGGCTGGATACATTTAAATGAAGCGGGACCCCATGCAAATGATGGGCTGAGCTTCAAAGAAGTACTAAAAACGAACGGCGCATGTCTCGTATCTTGGACGCATCCCAGTGCGCATGCTCACAGTCACATCGAAATAACTGCCTAAGATACTTCGAAACACTGCCTACAAGGTGAACGCCCAGCCCTATTCACGTATTACGTAAACGGCGTACACAACGTAAAATTTTACGGCATCCGTTCCCTGGTCCATACCTTTGCATGGGTTGTACCTTCTATATGAGGAATAACTTTATGCCGGATGTGACCCTTACGCAAATTGCTTAAAACATGCGCCGAGCACAAGTACATTTGTGAATCGGCGTATCTTACTCATTTGCATATTTAAAATTGGAACGCCAGATGCGTCCAGCTTAACTATGCGCCCACGATACGCCGGCGTAGGCAAGTTACTTCAGGCGGTTGAAGCCTATTTTTCGACGTATCTAGCTTTGGGAATTAGCACATAGATACGACGGTGCACATTTGTACTTACGACGGCGTATCTCGAGATACGTCGGCGTAAGGCTTTGTGAATCCGGGCCTTAGTTTGTCACATTAGTAACACAACAGTATATAGATGTACAAGTAATCATATATACAGGGGTAAAACATATATTCATATTCAATAATTGGTGTGATATTATTATGCAAATAGTGTACACATATCTTGTACTGGTTACCAGATCTAGTGAATATTACAGAGATTTTAGAAACACTATAGTCAGGCACACTAGTCGTGTCTGGGATGTCACAATCCACCATGAGCAGATGTGTGCACCAGGTTGTCCCCGCAATCCTCACACGCATGTCCCACCACATCATCAAACCCACCCATGAGCATCTGTGGCAGAAGGCAATGCAGGATTTCTACAGAATTGCCAGATTCCCACTCACCATTGGGGCCATTGATTGCACACATGTGGCACTACAGCCCTCCCGTGCCACAGAGCACATATACCGCAATCGTACAGGTGATAGCCGATGCCCAATGCCTCATATGGCACGTCTGTGCCAAACACCCAGGGGCCAGCCACAACAGCTACGTATATCGTCAAAGCCCCATCCCAACAGAATTCAATCAGAACGTGTACAGGGACAGCTGGCTGGTTGGTAAGTGACATGGGTGTCAGGCATGACTGTCCGACCCCATGATGCAGACATCACGAGGGGCACATGCACGGCTAACATCCTCCTGTCTTTTCCCTTCCAGGTGACTCGGCATATGCACTTGGGCCCCATCTCCTGACTCCATACCGGAATTCCCCAAACCAGAGGAGAGAGAAGATACAATGCTGCACACATACATACCCGTGCAGTGGTGGAGCGCACATTTGGCATCCTGAAGTCCCGTTTACGATGCCTGGATAAGTCAGGGGGGACCCTGTTGTATTCCCCAAACTTTGTGTATCAGATCATCGGTGCATGTTGTGTGCTGCAAAAATACGCCATGAGAAAGGGCCTGGAGATTGACATATGGGATGACTTGACCCCCGACCCCACACAGTCCCCCCTAAACGAGGCTACACCGTCTGCTGAGGGAAGAGCAGTCAGGATGTGCCTTGTGGTAGGCATCTTTGCATGTTAAACACACACATTCATCATGGCACACGGACAATGCACGCATACACACCACTGTGGTGCCTAGCTCACACACACCACATCCACCTCACACTGGATTAGCTCAAATCCACCATGCAGGACTCGGGAGCAGCAACGACACGCCAAGGCACCAATCATGTTGCTGTCCATTCATACCACATTCACACAGTCGTGGGGATAACCTCTCCCTAACGACCCAGGGTGACACCCCTTACTGGCAGGAATGTCACCCACATTCACACACCAGTCACACTGTAGCCTGCACTCCTCACCGTGCACAGATACTACTAAAAAAAAATCATATTTTGGGCACATAAATAATAATTAAAAAACGTATAACCTGAGCATAAAATAAACAAAACTAATATCCTGAGCATAAAATAAACAAAACTCATATCCTGAGCATAAAAATAAAAAAAATAAAAGGCACTCATCTGCCCTGTTGTGGGCCACGCATGGTGCCACGGCTCCTGCTCCTCAGTTGCCTGGGGGGTGCGGGGCATATGGAGGAGGATCACCCCTGGTCTCTCCCTGGCTGGCTGCCTGCCCTCCAATGCCAGGGCAATGTGGATGAGTATCGCATTTGTTTCAGCCTGCACCCGCAGCTGGCGAGTGGTGGTGTTTCCGCTGCTGGCGCCTTATCTGCCTCCCCTCAGCCTGTACAGCCCCTGCAAGGCTCCTGACCTCTGTCACAAGGCCTGATGTGGTGGCCTGCAGCTCCCCAAGGCACAATACTATGACAGTGCAGTTCGCACTCACATCCTGCTGGCTGTCAGAGCTGGAGGTACTCTGATCAGCCTGCAGTGTGAGGGCACACTTGACAGCCAAGGTGCAGGCAGCCTCGGTCTGGGCCGAGGAGGCCAGGCTCTCTGCCACACGACGCAGATCACCTGCTATAGCACCCATATGGCAGATCTGCCGGACCTGGTTCCTTGCTGCGGCTGCGACTGTGTCTGTGCAGGCGTTAACAGCAGCTCTGCCTGTGTTTGAGCGGCGGCCATCTTGGCTGCATCAGCCTTCGGCTCTCCCGCTGTGTGAATCGCGGAGGCCGCCACTTGGGCGTACGATCGCTCCACAAAACGATCCATCCATGCTCAGGATGCAGCGGAGGCGGAGGGGGTCTCCCCGAAACGTTTGCTGAAAAAAAAACGGCCGATTATGAGAGGAGCGCGGCGGGAGCTGAGGGAATCTACCTCTTCCTCATGTGGCGCCGGAACCGGAAGTCTCATGACATTCTAATGAGTCAAGAATCACTGCAACACCACAGTGGCTCAGATACACCTGATGCAAATGGTCCATCAGTAGATGTGAACACCGCCAGATCACTGGACCTGAGGGCGTTGTGCATGCCTCACCCAGCAGCCTCTTTTCTGGAGATATTTAACTCATATAACAGATAAAGTAGCAGCTAGATTTGCCAAAACTGCAAACCCAAAACCATGTTGGTCTACCACTATGCAAACACCTAGGCATACAAGAACCTACATATGCAGGTATCCAGGTATTTATAGTTGAATGCAAACATGCATGTAAATATGCAGTTCTTATGCAGACACCCCTGTAAATACGCAGTTTAATGCAGACATGCATGTAAATATACAGTCCGTATGCAAACACTCACATAAATATACAGCTCCTATTCAAACAGGCATGCAAATATGCAGTTCTTCTGCAAACAGGCATGTAAATGTGCACGCAAACACGCAAGTAATTATGATGTTCTATGCAAACATGCATGTAATTGTGCTGTTTTATGCAAACATGAATATAAATATGCAGTTGCTATGCAAACCATGCATGCAAAATGCCATTCTATATAAATATGCCAAAACTGGCAAACAAATCCCCCAAAATGCAAGCCCAAAACCATGTTTGTCTACCACTGTGCAACCACCTAGGTATACAAGTATGCAGATATGCAGGTATCCAGGTATTTATAGTTAAATGCAAACACACATGTAAATATGCAGTTGTTATATGTACCACCCCCTTTTAACACAGTTGGGCAGTCCAGACGTGCCCCTTATTATAGTGGGTTACCTGAACTGCTACATGGACCCAGTTTTGAACAAACATCCACCTCCGGTGACAGGCCGCAAAATCGCCCAAAGGCACTGCAGAAATTCAGAGAGGAGGTAGGATGGGCTGATCCGTGGTGCAGCCGTAACCCACAGGCAGAAACAGTTCCTGTTTTTCTAAGACACGCCTCTCCCTATCAAGGGTGGACCTTTGTCTATGCACACCTCAGGTGTGGGGAAGGTGAACACACCCAATGCTATTGTCAGCGTGACTGTCTGTTCGTCTGGGATTCTTATTCCAAGGTATGCCAAGTCTTTTTCTTTTACCCTTTGCAGTGCCTACAAGCATCTTATTAATTACTTCTAGTCCCAATGTTGTTAAAGCATTGGATATATTTTTTTCTTTTCTTTTTTCCTCTGACCTTCATTACATTGGTGTTTTTCAGACCAGTGCTTAGCTTATACGTTGGGCGCTCGTCTATCGCCATCTACAGCCCATTTTTGAGAAGGCCTTCTTCCTCAACAACAATACTCAACCCATAGGCCTTTTGTAAGGCAATATAAAAACAAAAAGGTAATGACAACAATAACTTTTGCTAATTTAAGCAGAAATCTTTTTTCTGCTTTTGTGTTATATTCTATTTAGTTTTTTCTGCTATAATAATTAAGTCCTTTACCAAAACTTTGCGCCTTATCAAAACTCTATCTTTTAGAAGACCACCAACAAGTAATCCTAGCGCACTCCAGTAAATGCACCCTGAAGCTTTGATGGTGTGACTTAATAGCATTTATTTAAGAACCTGATTTTTTAAGGTAGTTTTTCTTTAATCTTTTACCTATATCTAGAGAAGCAGTTATGGCTCAATGTCAACTATTTTATGGCTTATCATCATATATTTTTATTATTCATCAGAATTTTTCCTTTTTGCCTCTACTGGTTGTTGCTGTGACGCACGGTAAGGGATCTAGGCTGCATCATCAGTTCCCGCCCCGACAGTGTTGGGTGCAGTCTGATAGTCGGGCTCTAATTGTGGGACACAGTATGCCAGCGTTCTTTTCCTTTTCCAAAACAAATAAATAAGAAACACCGAGATTTTCGGTAAGTACATCGCATATACATGCATGCATTTTTTAATCACTGTTTTGCCTATTACTTAGGCTAATATGTAAATAAAATATTATTCTTATTTAATTTTATGTATATGTTTTTTGATATCTAGAAGCTCCTGAAGAAGCGACGCCAATATAGTCGCGAAACATGTAGAGCAGCTCTTATATCGCCTAAGAACCAACCAAGGGTCCTCATCTGAAACCATCCCTCTACCCAGCGCATATACTGTTTGAATTACATATAGCCCTGTGGCTAATAAGTGAATGTTTCTTAGAGTGACCTATGTGGTTCTTATTATTTATATGTTTTTTCTTTCTTTTTTTTCTAATGCATAGTACAGTGTAAATGTCGTGTTGTTATTGTTGTGTCTTTTTCTATTAAATACATATATTTTTTTTTAAATTCTGTGCCTATAAAGTCCAAATTTTTTCCAGTTAAAGGCATGTTTTCATGCCCCTTTCAAAAAATCCATATGCACACCTCAAACGTCACACTTATTGCAAAATGTCCAGTACTTGGTGAGAGGTGTGTCGGACCACTCAGCCCTGTTGGTCTCAATCGCCAAACCTGCCACGACCCTGCTAAGGGCACCATGGAAACACAACGCATTTTGGCTAAATGTGTTCCCCCTCCCATGAACAGGTAGTCTGTTAGAGGCAGAATTTATAGCTGGTCCTTCTGATGCTGCTAGGGAGGCATGGCTGGCTGCACAGGAAGTGCTTGTAGATGGCCAGCTAGAACCTGTCCTAGGTAGCTAATATAACCTACATGTATATACAGCTAAGCCTGCTGGAAACCTAATGTAGAGCACATGTTTATATGTGAGAGACAAAAGCAAAGTTATTCACAGTTGAATTCATGCCAGAAAGCATAGTTAAGCTTTTGTGACCCATCAGAAGCCTTGGCCCAATCACAGCTAATCTCACATTGAGCAGAGTCTTGACCAGTCACAGCCAGCTTTACAAACACTCGGTCTGGGAGGTTCCTAATACTCCATGTGCTGCTAGATTATTCCACCACAGAGACAGAGAGCCACATGGAGACAGAGACACACAGCAGAACAGACACAAGGCTAAAGTTGTGTTTTATGGAAGCCAGAGGCTAAAAATAGGTATGTGACACAGTTAGATATGTGTTCTTATTGTAAATAGTGTGGTTAGAACTGTATACAGATCTAGTTGTGTGTTCACTTGTAGTTCCACCATACCTTCAAACAAACTCATACCTTCAAACCAAACCGAACCATACCTTTAAACCAAACCAAAACTAAGCTAACCCTGCAAAAGCAACCCTGCAAACCAAGTTGCAAACCACAGTTATACCTTTTAGAGAATTCAGAGAATGCTTTGATAACTTGCAGAGAGAGAGAGAGAGAGAGAGAGAGTAAATACTGAAGAAAGAAATATATCCACCATCATGTTAAATGACAAGATTGAATATTTGAACCACCATTTTGTTATACTTTATTCATCACGTGTTTTTGTACATGGACTGTCTGCTGCAAAGCAGCCGTATTATATATGAAGAAAAGTGAAGTTAATAAAGAAGTTATTTTAAGCATTTGGTGTGCTCTTTAAACCTATTGCTTCCATAGAACGGCGCTAGAGGAATTTTCAGAGTAATAGACAGTCTTGTTGGACTGAAAAGTCAGAGATATCACAATTCTTCTAAAGCCACAGTGCATGAGGCACTTCATAGTGCTGCGCCTGCCACAGCGCTTGACCGGATCACTAGCTCAGCTGCTTACAGAAATTTTGTTTTTTTTAACAGATTTTCTCATTTTATGAGGAGGGGGAGCAAACGACCCGGCTGCTTGCAAAAATAGTGAAGGCTTCCCAGACCTCCCAGTCTATCGGCACCTTGCATGCAGAGGGAGGAAAGCTGGTAAATAACCCCACTCACAATATACAGGAACTGGTAAAATTCTACTCTGACCTGTACAAATCCCGAGCGGACTATTCACCCGATGACTTACAGGACTACCTGCAGGAAAATTGCTCTCCCCTGTCTACCAGAATGCTCAAAGGTTGCTCTTCGATCAAGATAGAGGAACTGCAGGAGGCGCTAAGCCTTTTTTCTAAATCTAAGGCCCCCTGGGGATGACAGCCTCCCAATGGAGATATTTAAACAATATTGGGGGGTTATCTTGCCACAACTACTTAAAGTCCTTAACTGGGCCAGGAGGTTTCAATGCCTGCCAGAGTCTATGACTTGGTCTAACATTGTTCTCATACTAAAACCAGGCAAGGATCCATTAGACCATGGGTCTTCAAACTACGGCCCTCCAGTTGTTCAGGAACTACAATTCCCATCATGCCTAGTCATGTCTGTGAATGTCAGTGTGTTACAATGCCTCATGGGATCTGTAGTTCTACAACAACTGGAGGGCCGTAGTTTGAGGATCCCTGCATTAGACCCTGGATCATATAGACCAAACTCTCTCCTACAGATCTATATAAAAATACTGGCCAAATGTTGGCTCTACGGCTTAATAGGGTTATCTCAAGCATCATTTACTCAGACCAGTCAGGTTTCATGGCCCAAAGGTCCACGGCCATCAACTTCCGTAGGCTTTTCCTGAATTTACAGACACAACTGGACAACGAGGGAGATAGAGCACTACTGTCGCTTGGACGCCCATAAGAAATTTGACAGTATAGAATGGTGGTACCTCTGGGCTGTCATGGGACCAACTACTGTACTGTTTGCCGCAGGTAGTCATACAAAAGGTGGGAAACATTTCCCTGCCATTCCCTCTACATAGTGCCCATTGTCCCCACTTATATTCGCCATCGAGCCCATGGCGGCACCGATTAGGGTATCAGGGGTTTCAAACATGGAGAGATCTATGAGAAACTAATGTTATAAGCAGGTGACACTATGCTGCTTCAGGGACATACTATTGACTCCCTGAAGAAAGCAATGTCCGTGATTGAGTGTGTTGGTGTATATTCAGGTCTTGTGATCAATTGGACCAAATCCTCACTCATGCTGCTGGACGCAGTTGGTTCATAACATACCGGTAACGTACTGTTTCAAATATCTGGGTGTTTAGATCACTCCTGAGCCATGTGATTTTATCTCCCTCAACCTATCCCCTCTACTAAATAGGATCCAGGATAGAGCCAAGGTTTGGTCATGTCTCAGGATGTCCCTGTTTGGAGGGGGGGAATATTATAAAAATGTTTTTCATGCCCCAGCTCCTATACATCTTGCATAACACCCTTATGGTGGTCCCTAGAACAATTACAGAAATCCAAGAATATGAGGGGTCTGGCATTCCCTATCCCCCGGATCTACTACTTAGCGGCTCAGCTGCAGCATATTGTCCGGACCATGACAGAATTGCCAGGTGTGGGAGGAGCTTAGACCCCCATTAGGGTCCTTATGTGGTTCGCAACTGGGACTACAGATTTAGCTATGGATTTGGAGGCCTTGGCCTATGCAAAAGCCAATAAACAATTCCTGACATATGTCCTTATGCAAAAAGTGTGGAACAAGCACAGACAGCTACAAGCAGTTGAGAGTTTTACTAGTTATAGCCAATGTGGGCAACCGGCCATTATGAGGAGCTGTGGTTACTGGAGTGTTGAACTTGGTGGAGGAGACATGGAGTCATGCACCTGAGGCATATCTTTGCTGATGATAAACTGTGCCCTCTCTCTGCCTTACGGGAGAAAATTTGGCTCCTGCAGTCAATGCTTTTTTTACTATATGCAGCTGCATATAGTAATGGCACAGTCTGGCGGACCTTTGTAGGATCTTTCTCTGACCCCATTTTCCACTATATGGCTGAGGTGTCTCAGTTCAAGGGCTTTATATCCAGAAGCTACTCCATGATTCTTCATACATACCTAGACGGCTTCCCTCTGGGGGTAGCAAGAAAGTGGAAGCGGGATGTGGGTACCTTTGAAGATAATCAATGGGAGGAGGCCCTGCAGGTGGTACATATGTGTTCCTTGAATGTAGCTCAGCACCTGTCCCAGTTGTACATAGTCCTCAGAATGCACTATACACCCATTAGATTGTCCAGGATGGGAGTGAAACCAGACTCAAATTGTCCTAGATGTCTGAGAGGCCATGGGGATCTAATAGACCTGCAATGGGCTGGCCCAAGCTACACTTGTTCTGGACAGGGGTACTATCTACCATTAATAGAGTCTTTCAGGTTTCTATACCGAAAGACACAAAACAATTCATATTGTGTATTGTGGATGACATCCCCATAGATGACAATCCTAAAAAAGCCATAGCTAGAGCCCTGTTTCAGGCTCCCAAACTAATTCTTAGACACTGGAAGGTGGTTGATCCCCCAATGGTGAAGAAATGGATTGGTCAGATGGGGGACACTATTCGGTTAGAGAAATATACCTTCCAACATAGGGGATGCACTGGGAAGTTTGATAAGCTGTGGTAATCCTGGTTGGATACCCCGGGCCTCTCCCCTGTAGATCTTGTAATGAACAGATGCTAATTTGAGTGCCTTTGATAGGAGGACAATGAGCCCCTTAGTACAATATAGAGGTTCAAGCTAAACTGTGTATAGGTGTTGTATAGGATTAAAGTTACCCATATTAAATATTGATAAGTAGTGAACGCTCTGTGTGTTGCCCATGCCTAATGTACTATATGTAGGTGGAATTTATGACAGATGTTTATGTTCTTTTATGCAAATGTAATGTATTTGTTTATTTTGTTTTCTAATAAACTTCTTTGAGATAAAATGTGTGCCCTTAATAGACGAGTCTTCCCTGAAATGCATGCTACTATGGAGAAACAACTAATTTAAGTGCATCGATACCCATGCTGGGATGTAGAGACAAACAGTTGTACAAGCCCCCCAGATTAAGCAGTACATATCGTTTTGCAGTATATATTCTTGACTTGTCTGGTCACGCAGCTCTCCCATAGTAGGTACTTACACTTCATTAGTAACCATGGGCTCAAGAGGCCTTGCTAAACTTCAGCCCACATGGCGTTTATTCAAAAAAATAAATTGCTGCCCTTCTACTTACTGCTTATACACTTCCCGAAAAGTACACATAACATGACCAAACAGCACACTGCCCCCAGTTGCCACCGGGAGAAAGACAGTTTGGCCGCTTTTTTTTTTTAAGGAGAAACTGCAACACGCAGACTTACTATTCCTGCTGTGAACTCTTAACATAACAGGAGTTTAACAGTCACCCTTCAGGGACTGTGTGGCCCTTAATCTGGGGTCCACTCATCTGGACCTGTATAGCACTCTGCAAGAAAGCACCTTGGTCAGAACAAACACTTCACAGGGTTCCATTACACAGGGTCCAGCAGTGTAAGGCTGCATTACAGGCAAACCTCAAGGAATCATATTTGTTATCCAATGAGGCTCGGGTACCATCCATTTTGTCCGACAGTTTTTTCGAATGGATCTGATTGATGGCCATGAAGAACTGTCCAGGACCTCCTGTATTTCCTGTATAGAAGGGGAGGACTTCCATTTGATTGATTTACCTGTGTCAATTCACCTATAGGTGGCGAATAACCCAAATACTGTATTTATTGGCGTATAACACTTTTTTACCCTGAAAATAGAGGGAAAACTGTACCAGCGTGTTATACGCAGGGGGCTGTGGAACGTTTTTTTTCCTGAAACTTCCCTCTTAAATTTAGGGTGAGTCTTATACACCTGTGCGTGTTATACGCCGATATATACGGTAGTTATGAATATAACCACCTCTGTGTCCTGTGATGTACAATAAAGAAATTGTAAGTGCAAGTTTCAGTATTTAGGCTACACACAAGTAATTAGAGTAGATATTAAGGGGAAAAAAAAAACATTTATTTTTTAATTTTCAATACAGTAGGTACAGTGCCTTTAAAAAGTATTCATACCCCTTGAAATGATCCACATTTTGTCATGTTACAGCCAAAAGTGTAACTGTATTTTATTGGGAATTTATGTAATAGACCAGTGTTTTTCAACTCCAGTCCTCAAGGCACACCAACAGGTCAAGTTTTCAGGATTTCCCTCAGATGAAATGGCTGTGGTGATAACTAAGGCAGTGAAACTGATCAAATCACATGTGCAAAATAATAGAAAGCCTGAAAACATGACCTGTTGGTGTGCCTTGAGGACTGGAGTTGAAAAACACTGTGATAGACCAACACAAAGTGGCACACAATCGTAAAGTGGAAGGAAAATTATATTTATTTGTAAAAAACATGAAATCTATCTGAAAAGTGTGAATGGGTGTGAGGTAGTAGGTGTTGGCACCTCTTATTTAATGTGTCCAAGTGTATAAAAAATAAATAAATATTTAGCAGGGTATGATAAATATTAATGCAGTGCTAAAATAAATATAAGATTATGCTTTCATCCACATGTGATCCTTATGTGGTGTATTTATATATTGAATCATGAACAAAAACAAATGAAATAATGGAAATTAAAATAGCTCAATTAAAAAATCCATGCTATTTTAGATGATAAAGTGCTCAGTGACATAAAATTCTAGAACGTTAGCTGTTGCTAATATTAACAGTCCATGCAAAATGTGCTTTGTGCTTCATATATGTGATTCAGATGGCTGTGATCACTCAGTGCTCCCTCTGATCATGCTCTGGTGGGTCCCTCACTCACCAGATCCAGGCACCCTCAAGGGGTTAAACACCTTCACAGTGTCAGCCCTGTGTCGCTCGCTCTCTGGCAATCTCCACTTGTTTAGGTGCGCTGGTTCTAATATACGGCTCAAAGAAGAGAGAGTGCCCACATAGCGTAATACAGTAGGTAAAAGTTTATTACACAATCAAAGGTCAGGTACTCACATTTGACAATCGAAAAGTAAGTGTATCAGATTGAGTTTATCACGAGTGTATATGACTGGAGGTTATCCCGCTCGACCGGTTTTGTCTGGTGACGTCATCTGGAGCGTACTTCCGTTGTAAACACTCTGTATATTTATAGTCGAATCTGTGCTCTCCATTGCGCACTGCCTTTCGCCCATTCATCAGATTAATTGCAGACAGAAGTCCTGGCGCTAGAGTGACTAGTGCTCACCGCCATTTTACTGTGGATTTCACAGACCGAAGCCTGGTGCCCAACATTGGCCTGATGTAGCTCTATGTTTTGGCTGGCAAGATAGAGACACAGTATACGCTATTCGTTGCTTAGTTTAAACTATATCAAAATATTAACCAGGTCAATACTAAAAATAACACAAGGAAAATGGACACAATATATACCTTAAAATCAAAAATAAAATAAAATAAAGATAACATTAAAATGAGCTCCCGTATGCATCGCTAGTTGCATCTTAGAACCAACTTAGTTGCTGTGTGCTAATACATCTTACAATTTAACAATAAAAATCAGTTAAAGGGAAAAAGTAAAAAAGTTTGGGGATAACATATATATAGGATCCTTAGTGTTAACTAGGAGGAAAAAAGACTTCCCTTGGGTACTATTAGTATATCCAATTTGTTTGTATTTAGGCCTCCCTCTTGTGGCTGTAGGAGTTATTGCATGTATTTTAGGTATCGCAGACTGTAAACTCTGGGTGTGTAAATAAATTAAATTTAAATAATGAGATAAAAATATTGAATCCAAGATCATCATAATTATTGGAAGGTGTATGAAGTAATGAAAAAAATGTACAAAATCTATTTGGAACTATAATAATGGGTAGTGATGATAAAGCTACTTGCAGGAAAAAGTCTTATAAAAAATATAGTACTAATATTTGGATCATTCCAAAAGACGATTAAAAATTGGTCAAAAAACAATTTAACTGGTTAAGGACCGCCGCATGTACATTTACGTCGGCAGAATGGCACCGACAGGCACATCAACGTATATATACGTTGGTGCCTTGAGGGGGTTCGGGGGTCCGATCGGACCCCCCCCCCAGTACATGCGGCGGTCCCTGTAGCTGGCCGAGCGATCCGTGATGAGGGGGCGGCTATTTGTTTTTGTCCGCTCCCTCCGGATCGCTCCCAGCCAATCCGCGCGCTCCCCCGCCCTGCACTTCCTCCTCCTGTGTAAAAACAGGAAGGAGGAAGCGATGTGATCTCTCCCCTCAGCATTTTTTTCAACCACCGCTGAGGAGAGATCACATCGCACAATAAGTCTGCACTAACACTACACTAACACACACTACACATAGTCACATTAACCCCTTGCGATCGCCCCCCTCCCCCTGTCACAGTGTCACTGAATACAGTAATCATACATGTATGATTACTGTATTTAGTGTCAGTGTGACAGGCAGTTAGTGTTAGGTTGAGGGTAGCCCCTGTACCCCCCCAAAAAAGTTTTAACCCCTTGATCACCGCCCTAGTTAACCCTTTCACTCCCTATTGACAGCGTCACTAAGCGATCATTTTTCTGATCGCTGTATTAGTGTTGCTGTTCCCGCTAGGTAGCAAAAAAAAATGTTATTGCGATTTTTTTTTTTACTAAAGACATATGGCTAAATACATTTTGGCCTAAATGATTGACTAAAATTTTGTTTATTTGATTTTTCTTATAACAAAAAGTAAAAAATAGATTTTTTTTCAAAAATGTCGCTCTTTTTTTGTATATAGCGCAAAAAATAAAAATCGCAGAGGCGATCAAATACCACCAAAAGAAAGCTCTATTTGTGGGAAGAAAAGGACGTGAATTTTGTTTGGGAGCCATGTCGCACGACCACGCAATTGTCAGTTAAAGCGACGCAGTGCCAAATCGCAAAAAGGGGCAAGGTCATTTACCTGCATTTTGGTCCGGGTCTTAAGTGGTTAAATCAAGGTCAATGTTCATTCCGGCCGGCTGTAGTGTGTTTACCTGGAATATCCATCTGGTTTTGTTTAGGGAGATTTTGATTGTTTTATTCTCCCCTCTCCAGTGTTCCTTGATTTTATCAATCCCATAAAACACCATGCATGTGGGGTCTTTATTATGGTGGTCTCTGAAATGTCTTGAGACGCTATGTTTATCATAACCTTTCTTTATGTTTTTTTATGTGTTCACGGATCCTCACATGCAGTTCCCTAGTGGTTCTCCCTATCTATTGAAACTTACATGGGCATTCAATGATGTATGTTACGTGTGGGCTGTTACACGTTATCCGTTGTTTAATCTGGTATTTTGAACCATTTGATGTGGAAGTTACATTTTCTATTTTCTTATTGTTTTTTTGCTTACCCTACATGGGAGACATTTGCCGCATTTATGGAATCCTTTAAGTTGTTTGAAGATTTTTATTTGTTTTGGGGGGTCCAAAGCATTATGTACCAGTTGGTTCCTTAGATTTAGTGCCTTTCTGTATATAAAGTGAGGTCTGGTAGGTAGTAGATTTTTTAAAGTGCTGTCAGAGTGCAGGATGGGCCAATGTTTTTTCACAATTTTTTCTAGCGCTTTATGTTGTATATTGTATCCTGTCAGGAATGCAGTATCCATCAGTTTATCTTTCTTCTTTGATGTTTCCGTGATCATGGCTTTCCTGTCCATATGTTTGATTTTCTCTTTCAGTGTTTCCAATTCTTTCCTTTTATAGCCTTTTTCAACGAATGTATTGATGACTGCTTCTTCCTGTATATTAAAATCTGTGGGGTTACTGCAATTTCTATATATCCTCATTAATTAACCTTTCGGGATGTTGTTGATCCATTGCCTGTGATTGCAGCTATTGACTGGTATATACCCATTTCTCTCAGTCTTCTTGAAAAAAGTTCTCGGGCGGATATGTTTGTCTTCCTTGAATAACTGTAGATCCAAAAAGTCAATGCTTTCTTTATTCCAGGTGCCTGAGAACGTCATCCCGTAAGCATTGTGATTTATTTTGTCAAAGAAATTTTGCAGTTGGTCTTCTGTGCCTCTCCATATAATTAGGATATCATCAATATATCCATGGAAAAATATGAGGTTCGGTCTATGGATACTGTAAATTTGTTCGGCTTCCCAATGGTTAAGAAAAATATTAGCTACACTTGAGGGTGCCTGGATCTGGTGAGTGAGGGACCCACCAGAGCATGATCAGAGGGAGCACTGAGTGATCACAGCCATCTGAATCATATATATGAAGCACAAAGCACTTTTTGCATGGACTGTTAATATTAGCAACAGCTAATGTTCTAGAATTTTATGGCACTGAGCACTTTATTTATCATCTAAAATAGCATACACTTTTTAATTGAGCTTTTTTAATTTCCATTATTTCATTTGTTTTTGTTCATGATTCAATATATTAATACACCACATAAGGATCACATGTGGATGAAAGCATAATCTTATATTTATTTTAGCACTGCATTAATATTTATCATACCCTGCTAAATATTTGTTTATTTTTTATACACTTGGACACATTAAATAAGAGGTGCCAACACCTACTACCTCACCCCCATTCACATTCCAATTCCATCTAGGTGGAATTTCACATAGGGGCTGCCACTTAAACAATATTTTAAATACCAGCATACTTTCTTCAACTCCATAGTAGGAATTAACACTTGAAAAGCTAGATCTGTAGCGCGGATTCTATCAACCCCCTCCCTTCCATATCTGAAAAGTGTGGCATGCATTTGTACCCAGAGCTACAATGGAATGGTTTAGATCACAGCATATTCATGTCTTAGAATGGCCCAGTCAAATTCCGGACCTAAATCCAATTGAGAATCTGTGGCAAGATCTGAAAACTGCTGTTCAGACACTCTCCATCCAATCTGACAGAGCTTGAGATATTTTTCAAAGAAGAATGGGCAAAAATGTCACTCTCTAGATGTGCAAAGCTGGTAAAGACATACCCAAAGAGACTTGCAGCTGTAATTGCAGTGAAAGATGGTTTTACAAAGTATTTACTCAGGGGGCCTGAATACAAATGCATGCCACACTTTATTATATATAGTATTCATCATTTTCCTTCCACTTCACAATCATGTGCCACTTTGTGTTGGTCTATCACATACAATACCAATAAAATACATTTAGGTTTTTGGTTGTAACATGAAAAAATATAGAACATTTTGAGGGGTATGAATACTTTTTTTCAAGGCACTGTAGCTCAGGAACAGGACTCCAGAGGGCAATAAACTATAGACAGACGCACACACAAGAAACGGACTCTCACAGTGACACTGACAGCAGTTTGCAGCAGCACAGATTATAATGACACCTCCCTGACTCAACATGTTCCCTCCTGAGTTACAATGACATTCTCTCTCCATGCCAGGTGGTCACTTCAGTCCAAACAGCACTGACACTTTCACTCCTGGCTTGCCTTGCTCCCATTTTACACGTGAGGCTCCAGCCGCTTCGCTCAGCTCCCTTATGTCATGACATCACACAACACACTTAGGCACTGCATCTGCAAGACACCCCACTGGCACGGCCCAAACACACTATAGTAGGCACTCATGGTATCGGCCAGTTTCGTACCAGAACTGCGTAAGTGCAGTTCCAAATCGAGTGTTGCAGCCATATTTGTTAGTGGCAACCTTTCCACTGGCATCTACAGGCAGGAGGAAAATGCCTGTTTTTTACTGGCTGCCAGTAAAAAATGATGGTTGGCAACACTGGTTTTGACCCATGTGTAGCCCTCTTTTCAACAGAAGCCAAAGCTTGTGATCGAAAACCAAGAAAGGTCCCCTATGCTTGTATGTCTTCTTATCCCATTCCGTATTCCATATACTATATTTGCTGGCGTATAAGACTACCTTTTACACTTAAAAAATCTTGCCAAAAAGCAGGGGTCGTCTTATACGCTGGGTGAGCTGCTTGGAAGCCTACTGGATGTGCAGCATTACTGTATGTAGCTTTGGCTAAAAAAAGTATATACCGCTTAGCCAATCCCGGTGAGCAATGTTTTCAAATGAATACAAAGCCTGCTCGGATTGGAGTTACAACCTCTGGTAATCCGAGCAGGCTTCATACAGTAGCCTGCTTGAATTGGCTTTGAGAGTCAGAGACGCGCAAGCTGATGATGTTACAGCCTCTGCCAATCCAAGCAGGCTTTGTATTCATTAACAGAATACATTGCTCACCGTGATTGGCTCCAGCTCCAGCAAAAAAAAAGAAGGATATGGCTCCAGAAGGAAGAAATATGAAGCGTCGGATGGGGGGTCATCTTATACGGTGAGTACAGGCAAAAAATGTTAAATTAGGGGGTCATCTTATACGCCCGGTCGCCCCGGTTTGCCTACATCGGCAAATACGGTAATTTTCTCCACCACCTACGCCCCTTTTAAACTGTCCTAATCTCAAATCCTAACTGATCTTCAAAACTGATCTTTAACTGATCTCCCTTACATTCCTCTTTCCTACCTCGTCCCCCAGCTATTTTTCTTTTATGAAAAAAGAATGGACTTAGTATCTTGTATACAAGCCCAATAATGAGCCCAATTTTGCAAAGACTATTTTCTTTCTATTGCAAGCATCCCTCACCAAGTGTATGTAGACCTCTGTTTAAGCATTGTTTCCTCTCCATTAAATGTGTATCTGTGTGTACTGTATATGGATCTTACCGATGTTAAAGCGGAACTTCAGTCATTTATTTCAACTTTCCATCTATTAACCACTTAACCCCCGGACCATTTTGTTGCTAAAGGACCAGGTCCCTTTTTTGCGATTCGGCAATGGCTCACTTTAACTGACAACTGCGTGGTCGTGCGATGTGGCTCCCAAAACAAAATTGGCTTCCTTTTTTTCCCCACAAATGGAGCTTTCTTTTGGTGGTATTTGATCACCTCTGCGGTTTTTATTTTTTGTTCTATAAACAAAAATAGAGTGACAATTTTGAAAAAAAATAAAAACACAATATTTTTTACTGTTTGCTATAATAAATATCCCCAATATCTCAGTTTTAGGCTGATATGTACTCTTCTACATATTTTTGTTAAAAAATAAATTGCAATAAGTGTTTATTGATTGGTTTGCGCAAAAGTTATAGCGTCTACAAAATAGGGGATAGTTTTATGGCATTGTTATTATATTTTTTTTACTAGTAATGGCGACGGTCAGCGATTTTTATCATCACTGCGACATTATGGTGGACACATCGGACACTTTTGACACTATTTTGGGATCATTGTCATTTTTACAGCGACCAGTGCTATAGAAATGCTCTGATTACTGTGAAAATTACACTGGCAGTGAAGGAGTTAACCTGAAGAGGGCACTGAAGGGGTTAAGTGTGACCTAATGTGTGATTCTTACTGTGTGAGGGTGTGGCTTGGCATGCAACATAACCTATGACAGGGAACAGACTATCAGTGACAGTCTCACTAGGAAGCACAGGGAGAGGTTTGTTTACACTTACCTCTCCACGTTCTTCAGCTCTGTGACCCGATCGTGGGACACCAGCAGCGATCGGGTCCACAGGTCCCGCGGGCGTGGTCACAGAGCTCAAGACTGGGTCGCAAGTGTGCCGCCGGTGCGCGTGTGACCCATGGCTGCGATCTTAAAGGGGACATACCTGTACACCCTTGTGCCCAGCCGTGCCATTCTTTCAACATATATCGTCGTGTGGCCATCCTTAAGTGGTTAAATCTCCTGCCCTTGTTTTAACTTAGGATAGCAAAACATTTTTTTTCTGCCAGTAAATACTTTATACAGTGCACTTCCTATTTCTTGTCTGGTAAAAAGACTAGGCTTATGGCATTGTGCACAGCTCTCTCTCTCTTATTCTTGTGACAAAATAGGGCCAATGAGCGCTGCATAGCTGGAGGTGTGCGCCTGTGTCTGTATAAATCCAGGAAGTGAACAGGCAGCAGCTTCAGCTGCCCACAGTTAAAATGGTTGCAGCCAGACTCAGTGGAGGAAGATTTCTTCAGCATATTTTGAAAGTACAGAATCACAGTATATCCACTTCCATACCAGGCACTTATGCACCTTCCTGCCCAAGCCAATTTTCAGCGCTGTCACCCTTTGAATGACAATTGCACAGTCATGCTACACTGTACCTAAACAATTTATCATTTTGTTCCCACAAATAGAGCTTTCTTTTGGTGGTATTTGATCACCTCTGTGATTTTTCATTTTTGCGCAAAAACAAAGAAAAAGACAGAAAATTGTGATTTTTTTTTCTGTACATTTTTTGTAAATAAGTGCGTTTTATTTTTCAATTACGGGCACCGATGAGGTGGCACTGATGGGCACCGATAGGCGGCATTGATATGCGGCACTGATGGGCACTCATAGGCGGCACTGATGGGTACACATGGGTGGCACTGAGGGGTGGCACTGATGGACACTGAGGGGTGGCACTTATTTACGATTTTGCCATATTTACTATTTTGTTAGTGCCCATGTTACCAGTCAGTGCCTTTTTGTGGGCACTGATTGGTATTTATTGTGCCTGGTCATCCACATGTTGCCCCCTTCTCTGGTGGTCCTGGTGGCTTCCCTATGGCATCCGAGGGGGGGGGGGTGCTAATAAACAATCAGTTCAAACCCCCCCTGTCAAGAGAGCCGCCGATAGGCTCTCCTCTACTCGTATCTATCAGACGCGAGTGAGGAAAAGCTGATCAATGTCTGGAGACTCTTTCCCGAGATCGGAGATGCAGGGTGTCAGATTGACACCCATTAACAATGATCGCCGTGCTGCGCGCCTCCATGGGCGCACGCCAGCATGTTATCCTACTGGACGTCAATAGACGTCAAGTGTCTATTGACCGGGCAGGAAGTGGTTAAATAAAATATGCAAAGTGGTTGGGGGAAAGCTTCAGAATGGCAAACGTGTTTTTATTACAAATTATGGGCCAGATTCAGGAACACTTGCGCTGGAGTATTTCGATATGCGCCGCGTAACTGTGATGATGCGCCGTCGTTTCTATGTGCCCGTACCCACCAAACTAGATGCGCCCAATAACGGGTCATTTGCGACCGGCGGAACGTTCCGACGCCAGAGTATCGTCAGCGCTTAATTTCGCTGGGCGCATCAGTCGCGCCTATTGATTTCCCCTGCAAATATGCAAATGAGGGATTTTTCCCAATTCACGAACGGATTAGCACCATACGCTGGCTACATGCGCCGCGCGTATCTCGTCCGTCCGGCGCAAAGTTATTTCTACAAAAGGCTGCTTTATCTTTACTTCAGATGGTCACAGGTCAGCAGGAGAGCAGCTACAGCAGCGTTACCGACGATAAGAGCTAGCTGAGCACCCCCACTTGCAGGACAACACCTCTGTCCATGCTTGTCTGTCAAATTTTACAGCCATGGAGGAAGACATCATAGGTCTCCATAGCCGAGATGACGGCTGACAGCTCCTGGCCATTAAAGTTCAGCTTTCTCCTGTGTGTGTGCGGGGAACGGGAGCAGCCATCTCAGAACAAAAGTAACATCACTGCGGGGAGGGGGAGCAGGATATACTTTAGTGCCGGAATGGCGCTTCTACGGGCGCATTTAAACGCCCAACGGAAGGCATTGCGCTGACGTTTCCCGTGAAGTGGTGCCGACGGAAGTTGTGAGCATGCGCACAAGGGGGCGAGTGGAGCCGCACTCACTGCGCATGCTCCGTGGAGGATGCGCTGAACGTAAGCCTCTGCGCTGGGCTCCGCCCATCATTTACATGTGATCACACCCACTTCCACTTGCGTCGGGTTACGCCAGCGCATTATCGTTACTCTGGCGCAAGTTTACGCGCAACTGCTATGTGAATAACAGTACTTGCGCCGAAAGTGTCGGCGGAGTAACGTAAATGAGAAACGTTACTCCAAAGTAAAGAAGCGCCCATCTACCTGAATCTGGCCCTATGTGAGCAGACTGCAGTTCCTCCAACTTGAATTGTCTCATGCGTGCAGACTTTCCTCTGTGACAGCCTTACCAGTACGCTAATATGCATTGTTTCTCCTTCAGTCTAAAAAATTCTGTCAACACATTTTCTTACAGTGGCAAGGTACATTATGACCCTTAAATGGACACATACTTAATCTCCCCTTTAGTAGAACAGCATTTTATGACATTTTATGTCAAGCTTCTTTCAATAATTCACTGGAAAAAATTAGGGAGTTGTGGCACCTTATTGAGTGCTCTGCATTAGCCCATTACCCACCTACAGTAGGTGACTGCAATATTGTGTCAATCTCGCTCCCTTTCTCAGCGAGATTGACCACCTACGAGCCCCATCGCGGGAGCCAGCGCCGAGCTGTCTTGCCGCGATGGAGACCGAGCCGTCATAGAAGCGACAAGGATCCGACTTGGATTCCTGCCAAATCTACACGCAGCGTTTAGTATGTATCATAAGGGGGAATTCCACGCCGGATTTTTAAATAAAAATCCGGCATGGGTTCCCCCCCAGGGGACATACCAGGCCCTTAGGTCTGCTATGGATTGTAAGGAGAATCCCCCCCTACGCCGAAAATAACGGCGTGGGGGTTCCCCCACAATCCATACCAGACCCGTATCCAAAGCAAGCCGGTCAGGAAAGGAGTGGGGGCGAGCGAGCGCCCCCCACCCCTGAGCCGTACCAGGCAGCATGCCCTCAACATGGGGGGTCAGGTGCTCTGGGGCAAGGGGACGCACTGCGGCCCCCCCACCCCAGAGCACCCTGTCCCCATGTTGATAAGGACAGGGCCTCTTCCCGACAACCCTGGCCGTTGGTTGTCGGGGTGTGCGGGCGGGCGGTTTATCGGAATATGGGAGCCCCCTTCAATAAGCGGGCCCCCAGATACCGGCCCCCCACCCTAGGTGAATGAATATGGGGTACATCGTACCCCTACCCATTCACCTGGAGGCAAAGTGTAAACACAAAATCAACAACACAAGGTTTTTAAAGTATTTTATTAGACAGCTCCGGACAGCCCCCCCTGTCTTCTTTAGCTCTTTTACCAAGGGGGGCCTTCTCCCGCTCTCTGGGGGTCTTTTTCTGCTCTCCGGTGGGTCTTCTCCCGCTCTACGGTGGGTCTTCTCCCGCTCTCCGCTTCTGACTCGGCGCTCTCCGGTGCCTTCTTCTCCTTCAGGATCTTCGTGTTAGCTCAATTACTAGCGGCGGCCATCCGCTTTTCTGTCACGTCGTCTTCTCTTCTTCTCTTCTCCAGATGTTGACTCGACACTTCCTCCCGCTGTTATGACGGATGCGTGGCTCCCAGCGACTTATGACGTCGCAGTCCCATCATGCTCCGGTAGGTACCACCTAGGTAGGTACCGGAGCATGATGGGACTGCAAGGTTACAAGATAGGCCTATATAAGTCGCTGGGAGCCGCGCATCCGTCATAACAGCGGAAGGAAGCGTCGAGTCAACATCTGGAGAAGAGAAGAAGACAACGTGACAGAAGAGCGGATAGCCGCCGCTAGTAATTGAGCCAACGCGAAGATAGCGGCGGCCAGTCCTGAAGAAGACGGCACCGGAGAGCGCCGAGTCAAGAGCGGAGAGCGGGAGAAGACCCCGGAGAGCGGAGAAGACCCTCCCGGAGAGCGGAGAAGACCCTCCCGGAGAGCGGGAGAAGGCCCCCCCCTGGTAAAAGAGCTAAAGACAACGGGGGGGGGGCTGTCCGAAGCTGTCTAATAAAATACTTTAAAAACCCTGTGTTGCTTATTTTGTGTTTACACTTTGCCTCCAGGTGAATGGGTAGGGGTCAGATGTACCCCATATTCATTCACCTAGGGTGGGGGGCTGGTATCTGGGGGCCCCCTTATTAAAGGGGGCTCCCAGATTCCGATAAGCCGCCCGCCCGCAGACCCCGACAACCAAAGGCCAGGGTTGTCGGGAAGAGGCCCTGTCCTTATAAACATGGGGACAGGGTGCTCTGGGGTGGGGGGGCCGCAGTGCGCCCCCCTGCCCCAGAGCACCTGACCCCCCATGTTGAGGGCATGCTGCCTGGTACGGCTCAGGAGGGGGGGCGCTCGCTCGCCCCCACTCCTTTAATGACCGGTCGGGCGGTGTGCTTTGAAAAACGGGTCTGGTATGGATTGTGGGGGAACCCCGACGCTGTTTTTTTCGGCGTAGGGGGGTTCTCCTTACAATCCATAGCAGACCTAAGGGCCTGGTATGTCCCCTGAGGGGGAACTCATGCTGGATTTTTATTTAAAAATTTGCCGTGGAGTTCCCCCTCATGATACATACTAAACGCCGCGTGTAGATTTTGCGGGAATCCAAGTCGGATCCCTGTCGCGTCTATGACGCGCTCGCTGGAATGTGCTTTGTCTAATCCAGCGAGTGCGAGATGTCGGCACCCTGTCACCGAGAATCAGCGCGATGCTGTCGTGCTGGAAACACATTCTCGATGACAGGTACTGTACATGCTCTGACATATGGTGGGAAAAAGCTGCTCCAGTTTCATAAAACGATTATGGTGTCATTCTTATCCATCATTAGGGCCCTTTCACATGGGGCGGATCAGTAATGATTCGCCTCCATGTGTCTGTAAGCTCAGCGGGGATCGCTCCGTAGATCCCCAATGAGCCAACGGATAACAGGGCGGTCTCCGCACACTGTGCAGGGACTGCCCTGTCTTTTCTCTGCTCTCCCCTACCGTGTGTCTGTGTTCATCCGATCCGCAGACGGGAGAAAAATTTGACATTCTTTCGTCTGCAAAATCGGATCTTTGCGGAGGCGGGCAATCACGGGTGTCAGTGGATGTTTATCCGCTGACACCCGCAATCACATAGGGACTAGAGATGTACAAAAATGTTCACCGGTGAACATCGCTTGTTCGCATTCACCACCGTGGGCGAACATATACGATGTTCGATCCGCCCCCTATTCATCATCATTGAGCAAACTTTGACCCTGTACCTCACAGTCAGCAGAAACATTCCAGAAAATCAGCAGCATACCCTCCCTCCCACCTCCTGGACAGCATCCATGTTAGATTCATTCGGAAGCTGCAGTCATAGTGAGAGGAGGTACAGTGTAGCTTCTGCTGATTTATTAGGGAAATTGATAGCTAGGCCAGTGTATTCAGTTTCCACTCCAGTTCTGAAAGACTCATCTGATCTCTGCTGTAAGGACAGCATCCTGACAGCACCCCAAAAAGCCCTTTTTTAGGGCTAGTCCATAAGTCTGTTTCCCCCCCCCCCCCCCCCCTCTGTAATCTAATGTGTGATCTGGTGGTTTACAGAGAGAGAGAGAGAGAGAGAGAGAGAGAGAGAGAGAGAGAGAGAGAGAGAGTTAGATAGAGCAGGCAGGCAGGCTAGTCAGTAAGAGTTACAGTGTGTAGAGGATATATAGGCATCCCAGGTGTTGTGTGTATATATATATATATATATATATATATATATATATATATATACACTGTATTGAGTTTAGCTAGACTAGATCCGCTCTCCCTTATATACTGACAGCCTGTATAGGGCTAGTACATCAGTCTGCTTTTTTTCTCTCTGTAATCTGCCTGCCAACGTTTGTGTGTCAGGCTCACAGCGTATATTGTGACCACTTGCCCAGTGCCACCACTCATATCTGGTGGCACAGTAGATTACATTAAAAAAAAAAAAATTGTTTCACTGCAATAGAGAATAGTAGTCAGTTGTCTGCCAGTGTGTGTCAGGCTCACAATGTATACTGTGACCTATCTGTAACCCTAACCCTGTCTGTAAACCTAACCCTATCTGTAACCCTAACCCTTACACTACCTGATGGATACATACCTGATGTTTTAAAGCATGTTATTCCAAACAATTTAGGAATGTTAGGTGATTTATGCCCTTTATGAATTAAAACCCGACTCTGTGTCAACTACGTAATTTTCCATGGGAGTTTTGCCATGGATCCCCCATGCCACAGTCCAGGTGTTAGTCCCCTTGAAACAACTTTTCCATCACTATTGTGGGCAGAAAGAGTCCCTGTGGGTTTTAAAATTTGCCTGTCCATTGAAGTCTATGGCGGTTCGCCCATTCGCGAACATTTGCGGAAGTTCGCGTTCGCCAATCGTGAACGGAAAATGTTGTGTTCGTGACATCACTAATAGGGACCAATGTATGTCCCTTTTCAGCCGCAAACGGATAGATGAAAAAACGGTCTGAAAGGGCCCTTAAAGTGGATGCAAACCCACATTTTTTTTTTTTTTGCTGTCACAATGTAGAGAATAAGATTTCCTATCATCTGTGCTCAGTCTTGCCACAAAGTTAATCCAGCGCTGAGGAATCCACTTAATATTGTTCAGTGAAATAAAACAGACTTCCAGATAAAACCAGATAAGTCCCTGCTTTGAGTGACAGGTTATTTACATATCTTGTGCACTAGCTTGCAGAAATCCACAGCTTCTGTAAAAAGTGCCCAATTCACATCCCCTCCCCTCTCCTCCCCCCTACAGCTCTCCTAGGATTGGCTGTCTTTCCTGTGTTTTGACTAAATGTTTTTAAAACATTTAGTCATTTACCAGGATGTGTTATGTGGGGGAGGGGTGGATTTCTCACTTTTTATACTTACACCCAGTAAGGCTGAATGAACTTAGGGCTGGTTCACATTAGTGTGCTGTGCGAGTCGGGTGCGATGTGGGAACCTGCAGTATATTCACAGGGTTCCGAATCGCACCAGTCTGAACTGAGCCTTGGTGGGAGCAGTCAGGTGACATTTGTAGGCTGTATGCTTTGAGGCTTGGTTCACACTGGTGCGATTCAGGAACCCGACGAATCCACTGTGGGTTCCCATATCACACCCGACTCGCACAGCAGTTCACACTGACATATGCAAACTGCTGTGGAGTGTCATACATTGGTAATGACACCCCCATTTCAGCACGCATATCGCACTGCGAACTGACAGGACATGAATCGGATTGCATAGGTATGAACAATCATGCGATTCTGGTGCAGACCAAAAAAGGGGTCCTGTGCGTGTTTGGTACGAATGTGATGCGATTTCAGCCATACAGTTTGTATGGCTGAAATCGCATTGCACAGACATTGCATGTGATCTGAACAGCAATGCGGTGCAAATCACCGGACTCTTGGTTTATAATCTGTTAATTGCCAGTTTATTTATTTTTTATATTGTGAAGGGGCGACCGTGGTTGACGTCTTTCTCCATATATATTATATATGGGAAAATGTTATATACAAAATTCTCAACTTTTGTACAGTATAAGAACCTTATCGTAAAGAATCTTTACATTAGGGGATTGATTGCGCCTCTTAGCATGTGATGTGCTTAAGTGTATATCATCAATATTTTTCTATTTCCCTTAGTTGGTTCTGTATACATTTTTTATTAAATATTAATTAAAATATATATCTTTTGTTGGGGATCTTTATACAGTCAGTGGCCGGATTGATCGGTATCTCTGATCCCTAATTCTATATATATATATTTTGTATTTTTAGCTTTACATTGTGTTAGCTATCGAGCTGGGGTCTGTCATGTGGCCCATCCTTTTTGCTCTGTATTAGCTTATGACGTGGGCTTCATTTAGCTGCGTATCGTGGCTAGATTGTTTTTGTCTGTGGCGGTCGTCATAGCAACACTCTAGCATTATATATATTCTTGAGTCAGCGGGACGTCTTCGCTATCTCTCTTACCCACACTGAGGAAGTCCTGCTCATGGGACCTAACATACGAGGGGGGAGGAGTTACGTGTGACGTCACCCACGATCGCCGCTTCATGCTCCTATTGTCTACGCTTGTTAGCGTTTTATGCCTGTGAACCTGCACTCGGTGCTGAGTGCAGATCCATGTGAGTGCTTTTGTTAATCTTTCAATAAATCATCTATTTGCTACTGAGAGCATTAGATCTCTCTTTTTTCTTTTGTATATCCATCATTACTGGGGCCATTCATTGCCATTTGGAGTCATATATCCACCACCTGAGTGTTTAAATCGGGACCCGTGATTTTGACCATTCTTTAAGACCCCTCGAGGGTCGAGGGAATGATATGAGTGGCCGTCTGTTTCTTCTTGGTGGAGGATTTCTGTCTTTGGTCACTGGATTTGAATCTGCACTGTTTAATGGAATTCATTTGGATTTCTCTTTCACCGATTCACACATGGACTTTTGCTTTCAATTTATTATTGTATTTATATCCTATTGTGTTTGCGCTGCACTATTTCACTTTAAGGGTAGTGGTCGGTGTCAGAGGGGTAGTGGTCAGTGTCAGAGGGGTAGTGGTCAGTGTCAGAGGGGTAGTGGTCAGTGTCAGAGGGGTAGTGGTCAGTGTCAGAGGGGTAGTGGTCAGTGTCAGAGGGGTAGTGGTCAGTGTCAGAGGGGTAGTGGTCAGTGTCAGAGGGGTAGTGGTCAGTGTCAGAGGGGTAGTGGTCATTGTCACAAGGGTAGTGGTCATTGTCACAAGGGTAGTGGTCATTGTCACAAGGGTAGTGGTCATTGTCACAAGGGTAGTGGTCAGTGTCACAAGGGTAGTGGTCGGTGTCAAATGGGGTAGTGGTCGGTGTCAAATGGGGTAGTGGTCGGTGTCAAATGGGGTAGTGGTCGGTGTCAAATGGGGTAGTGGTCGGTGTCAAATGGGGTAGTGGTCGGTGTCAAATGGGGTAGTGGTCGGTGTCAAATGGGGTAGTGGTCGGTGTCAGAGGGGTAGTGGTCGGTGTCAGAGGGGTAGTGGTCGGTGTCAGAGGGGTAGTGGTCGGTGTCAGATTGGTAGTGGTCGGTGTCAGAGGGGTAGTGGTCAGTGTCAGAGGGGTAGTGGTCGGTGTCAGAGGGGTAGTGGTCGGTGTCAGTGGTCTTGGGGCTTTGGACCGTGTCAGTATGGGGGGCGGTTGTGGTGTCGGACGTTTTATTTTTTCAATTTCATTATTTCTTTTGCACTTTTTTTCAATTACTTTATTTTCCTTCTTTTTTTTTTTTTATCAGCCCTGTTGGGGGGCGTTCGTGACATGCTAGAGGTCTAAACAGAGACCCCTGACATCTCCCATTTGAGACAAAGGGACAGAGGACATTCATTACCCAGTCCTTTCTCTGCACAGATGAAGAATGGAGGGAAGACAGCGTCTCCCCTCCATTCATAAACTGAAGCAGATTAACACAGAGGTCACTCTGCTCAGTTATCACAGGGCACACAGCTCTCGGTAACGAATGCTCTGTGTCCCGTTCAGAAAAGAGAGGGGCTGGTAACTGACATACCAGCCCCTGTATCTGCTTCTCCAACCTGACAGATCCCCCCGCCCCCCTCTCGCAGCCCGCGGGAGAGGAGAGAGAAGTCGGTGACGGCTGTGGGGGACGAGGTGGACACACGGAGCAGGACGAGGGGGGCGGAGGATGAAGACACGGCGCGGGGGGTGTACACACGGTTCGGGACGAGGGGGGGTGGGTGTGTGGACACACAGAGGGGGACGACATCGAGGTGGAGGAGAACAGGGTGCTAGAGGAGAAGGAAGACACTCAGGGATGATCGGTGCGACAGGGACAGCTGTGAGCACTGATTCCCGCCTGCATGGCTTTTTAGGTGAAAGCCGCAGGAGGTAGGAGGAGAAGCAGAAGATGAAAAGCCTTGCAGTGGAGTCGGTGCTCACAGCTTTCCCGTCACATCGATCATCCCTGACTGCCACGGGACATCAATGTGTGTTTACTCAAATGACAGGGGGCCGTGAGCGTGCTCTATTACCCATAACGTGCTCTGCCTGTCCTGTGCACGCTCTGGCCAAGGGGAGAGTAGAGGTGGGAGAGAGTCTGCTGACATCATGACTCCGCCCACCAAGCGCCGAACAATAGACCCGCCCACCGAATCTGGACTTTTTGGGGTTTCAAACAGCTAAAGGGGGGACATTTGACAGGTAAGGATACATGCAGGAGGCATGTACATCCTTATACATCACCACTATGGCAGTACTTTAGAATTGATGAGAGTGGGTTTACATCCACTTTAAGTATCCTTCTCCCTTTTTTTCTACCACTTACTTTCTCCCCCCTCAGCATTTCCTACATCTCTACTTTTGAATAGCTTTGCCACAACAATGACTATCAATTGTTTTCTGATATCGTTAAATTTGAGACTGCATCTCTTTTTAGAAGTTTTTGGTTGACTCCGAAGGTACATTCATCTCCACTGACCTCCCATAACTGATTTTGATTCATTAAGCTTGAATTAACACTACTGTATGTAACATATGTCCAACAATTTACACTAAACTACCTTTTAGTTGTCTTACAAGCTTGTAAGCTTGAAACGTATGTTATTACTTGATTATGGTCTGTCACTAAGATTGTAACTTATAATGCATAGCTCGTATATTTGAAAATTACTATTGTTCTGGATTCACCTAGAAAATAAATACAAATGTCAATAATGCACTTATCACTAGACCTGCCACCGGTTCCACAGATGCAACTGTTAGAATTACTTTTCACAGGGTCAACAGCTTTGCATTCATGAAATCCAATCAGTTGGATGGTAAATGGCAGTCATGTTTGGATATGAATGTTATGTCAGCAACTGCACTACAAAAGTTAGGATCATAAAGCAGCAAACAGCTAATGCTCAAGATAGCAGTCTTGTACACATAGGGCAGGTTGCTCCAGCAGTGAGTTATTTATTGCACAGCATGGAATAAAGAAAACTGAAGCCCTGTGAACAGGGTGCATTCCTATTTTGTACCTTCATAGTCAGAACGACCTGTGGGGAAGACACCCGTTGCAGACAAGTAAATCAAAAGGGCACTGTTTGCTGGCAACTCCTGCAGATGGAAAGAAGGATTAGCCAAATATAATATTTCACAACTGTCATTGTCTAAAAAGTATAAAAAGGTAACAATAATAATGAAATGCTCAGGCACAAAATATCCATGCTATTCTTCACATAAGCTCATGTAAGGTTAAATCCTACTGGATTGCAGACTTGGAATATACTCTAACCAGCAGATGTTCTGAAAGCCATGCCCTGTCCATGCTGATGGCTATTGAGGCTTAAAATTTGACAGTAAAATGGCAAGGTGTGAGGCCTGGTTCCAAGAAAAGGTTTGGCATTGTGAACATGACAGAGGTCAAGGTCCTGTGTATAGTCTGGACTCGAAATCTAATTTACAATGTAATCTTAACGAGGACTGACAGATACTTTCAGACAACACAAGGTGGCTGCTTTACAGTTATATTCATATCTGTACTTCTAAGCATGTACCTTACCTTATTGAGAAAATACCAATTATAAAAAAGTGTGTAATGAAAATCATCTACTAGTCAAATTCTTATTGGATGGAAAGGCATGTGGAGGATTGAAAGTTACCATCTTGAAAAGGCCCATATTACTTACCAATGGTCTACTTAATATCTGATCTTTTTCCAACACCTGTGCACTCACCTTGAAAGATGCTGCAAGAAAGGTATAAAGTTGACTGAAGGTTGGCTTATAAAGAAGATATTTGTGAGGGTTTTCTCTCTTTGTTGGCTTCTCAGCAGGGTCCTTAAAGAAATAGAAATCTTTCAGTTTAATTTGTCTGGCCGCCTGGTCCTGCTTTTCTAAACTTTATAATGCCTGTTATTTGAAGTAAAGAGACCTAACAGACTGCTTCCCCTAAACACATGGACACACACATAATAAACATAGAATTATATGTACTGTATAAGGTGGTCTCCTGGGTATCTAAAGCCTTGAGAGATGGTCCTATAGAAAGGGAGCCAGCCCCCTCTAGTGACTAAACCCAATTACGTGCTTTAGAGATCAGCTGTAGCAAGCAGTAAGAAACAGGAGGAGAAGGGAAGCATCCCTCATCAAATACTAAAACCATGGCAACAGGCAATGCTGTATCCTGGCCTAGGCCAACAAGGCCCAGGCCTAGGGCAGCACTTTGCAGGAGAGCAGCACAAAAGGTATCCCTGCCTGCTTGCACTAAACTGTTAGGCAAATTAGTCTAGCGTGAGAATGAAATATGAATCTGCGCTACGGATTTGAGTGTAAATATGTGCTCTGAAAAGGTGTGTGGAAAGTGATGCACTGCAAAAAATCTAAAAGTGTACAAACTCCAATGGCTGCCCCTACATATGTACCCCACCTGGGTGGTGTATAAGTTAGATGGAAAAAATTAGTAGCCTGCTGTTATAATAACCAATATATTGATTGGACAGTGATTTATAAAGTGCCAATTATCATTCATAAAGTGCTAATGCTGTAAACCAATGAATTGATGTGGGATGAATAACTAACTAAAGTATAATGAGGAACAATCAATACATTATATTGAATAATAAATAATAGATATTAATTGTTATACATTCAATATACATAAAGCGCCCGCTCTGCTTCCGCCCGGCATTCAACAACTATGGGGGGGGGGGGGGGGGGGGGGGGTTCTAATTTTGATGTTTTCCATCATCTCCAGGTCCCTACCATCCTTGACCCAGGCCTTTAACAGAGATATACACATCTTTATGCCAATACTCATTGATTTTACTTTACTACTTCAGATGCCTGATAAACATGTTTATAGCTTATACTCTTTATGGACCAACAAGGTTTCTAGGGATACATCACCACACACACATTCACAGAAATACAGTTCACCTCTTTTTTCTATCTTGTCACCTGTTAGTATCCCTCTGCCATTTTAGGTTTCTAACCATCTCCATGTCCCTACCACCTTTGGCCCAGGCCTTTCATTCATTCATACATATTCTTATGCCAATACTTATTGATTCTACTTTACTACTTTAGATGACTGACAGACATACTTATGTTCACAGCCTATACTTTTTATGGACTAACAAGGTCTCTCTGAATACATCACTACACCTATGCCATGCCTGCACTCCGTTTGGCCCCTGGTCGGGTCACTTTATGACTCCGCCCCCTCAGCTCCCTGGTAAGGCAGCTGCTGCCGCTATCTTGGGGCCGCACACATGTAGCCATGGACAAGCTCAGTGGTGAGTATGGGGACCCACAACCCCTCCTACCCTGTGTCTTTATAACCAATACTGTGCCATATTGCCAAACATATATTTTCATCCTATGTACATTGTTACACACATCCACCCCTGAAGAGCGAACTGGATCTGGCAAAACTAGTCAGGTAGTATGATGCCTGTGTACTCTGTCTGTTACTACATTTATGTTCCAATATTCCCTGTTTATGTATCTTTTTAATTGGCAACTGTTGGTGTTATCTATGCATGTAAACAATTTTACTTGAATAAACCATATACCGTATTAACGACTTATCTTTACTGGCGGAAATGGTACCCACTTCATTTAAAGTCCTGGGGTTTTACTCCATATAACCCCTTCCCTAAGGGTAGTACCCCGGTTTTTCGCCAGTGTCTAAGGTGTTGGACGCGAGTAGGATGTGCTAAAGGAAGCTCTGCCAAAGAAACCCCTGGGGGGTGTAACGGTCACCACCGCTTACAATCTTCCATCCATCCACGACAAGCTTATCTGACACACTCTGACAATCCTGCATACACGATCCATATCCATTCCCATAAACAAGACGAGACTCAAGCTCTGCACTTGCTTCAAAGATATGACAATTTATTGGTATTTTCTCAGCTTCTTATACAGTTTCAAGCATAATACAGTTCATCACAGGACAATGTAATCTCCACCCCCCTATTCACTCACTGAGGATAAATCTTTAATTGGTAGCTAGACATGACGGCACCGTATCATCAATAGGGTTCAATTAACCTTGAATAATAACACAGACATCTAGTTGAATAAGTTATCTAGACAGCTTTATCACACAATGGCAGAGTCTTGTGAGAGTGGGTGCAATCAACACCTTCAACGGAATGTCTTTACAGTGAATAGCCAACACCTTAAGATATTTCAATAGCCTATTATACAAAAGGTATGACTCACTGTCTGGCTGACCTGGTCATGTCATCATGAACTCCTTGTGATATCTCAGTCCTAAAATGAAGTATTATTAATGTCCCATCTGTAATATATGAATTATGATTCTTTGTCACCCTATGGCCCTAGTGGACATAAGGTGACCCTAGACATAGGAATATCTCAGTCTGTCACGGTGCATTCCGTTACAGGGGGTAAAAGAGCTAAACTTTTGTGTCCATCCAAGATGCCTAAATTTTACGCCAAAACTGGCTGGTATCCAGACCTCATAGACAAGATGTCGCCTATAAGGTCTCTCTTCAGAGGACTGGGCTTTAGGGTCCAGCATTTTTGTTACTATACGCTAATAGTCATGGAGGAGTCTTTTATAAGGCCCAGGGAAGAGGCCTCCTTTAATTAGGAACCCATTTCCCTGAAGGTTGGCACACATACCCCGCCATGATGGGGGAAGATTGGTTCTGCTTGGCAGAAAACCTGCGGCGGGGATAAGGTAAGGCAGAAAAGGACCTTTCCTATTTTGGAGTAGGTGTCTTTTTTTCTGACCACCACTGGAGGGAGTAAAGAGCCGAGTTCCACTCACCATGCTCCAGAGCAGTGTCAGTTCCTCCGGACAGCACACTCCTTCCACTGCTGAAGCTCTGCCATTAACCGCTGCCTTTTCCCTCCTCTCAGGTAGGTGTCAGGGGGATCATCCTCACGTCTGATCACTGTCATTACCCCCTAGGTCGCGGGGGCGCGCTTTATGCTATTAACAATGGTAGGAGGGGGTGGATCCGTGCACATGCATGGGTGGGCATTCTATTCCTATGGTGAATACAGGCAGGAAGTGATAAAAGGAGCCTCACAAGCCTGGATTTTACCTTAAAGGGACACAGCAGCATAGGGGCATGCAAGAGCTCCGTGTTGTTGGCTGAGCACTCCCAAGATGGACACCTAATCTAGCATGAAACCGTTATTAGTTGCATACTTGTGAAATTGCTAAACTAGCACAGTAGTATATGCTTTTTTTTTTGGTACCTCAGCTTTGCTTGGCAATATGTCTTCCCAAAGAAGAAGTTATGGGACTAAAAACAAAAAAGCATTCCCGCCTGAGACGGGGCTCTAGCCATGCCTGCTTGGTACCTTCCTTTCCTGTGATATCTGACACACCTATACAGGATGAGCCATTGCCTCTATCGTGAGTAGCAGCCTCTCCTGTGGTGCCTGTGCCTGCATATGTCACTGAGCATTCACTGGCGACAGCCATGAACAACTTAGAAGGGAGAATCGCTATGTTAATCACAAAGTCCTCACAAAAGGACAAAAACAGAAGCAGATCTCCTACTGTTTTAGAGCTCCTTTCAGAAAAATCTGAAGAGGAGGAGGATGGTCTAGCCCCATCAGGGGATGAGGACTTGGAGGGATCAGGGATATCAGAAGAACCTTTTTCTGCTTCCCATGTTCTGAAGTTGCAGGTGCAATGTTATGCTGAATCTATACACTCTACATTTAAATTACCTTCTTCACAATTAACTGAATCACCCGACTCCTCTCTGGGTTCATTAAAATCCCCACAGACTGCCTGTGCCTTTCATCCATCCTTTACTGGAGAATCTGATTTATGCAGACTGGAAACATCCAGATAAGCGTTTTTCTCCTCCTAGAAAGTCTGAAGTTCTTTATCCTATGGAGGAGACGTTTACCAATAAGTAGAGTCTGCTTCTGTGCATGCAGCTATCTCTTGTGTAAATAAAAGCTTAACTTGCCCAAGTATTTAACCACTTCCATGCCATAGGATGTCATATGACATCCTGGACATTAGTGGGGAATATCTGATGCCTGCAGCTACAGGCATCATTCAGATATTTTTTTTCAGGCGGGGATTCTGCGCACAATAAGAAGGATCATAGCGGTGGTTCCGCCGCTTGATCATTCTTACCGGCGGAGGGAGGGGACATCCCCCCTCCCACCGCCATATGGTGCTTCTCCGGGGCTCTCCCGTGCCATCGGAGGCCCGGAGAATGAATCGGCCGCCGCCGAATGAAGAGCATAGATATTTCCGAATGGACACCGGTCATCTCTATGACTGTCGAAGGCCGGGTGTGATGTTATAATGCCACGCCGGGTAACTGGAAGAAAATACCGTATTTATCGGGGTATAGCGCGCCCCCGCATATAGCGCGCACCCCTAAAGTTGCCGCCATTCCTGTGGAAAAAACGTTTTTTGTACTTACAGTTTTAGTGTCTTGCGCGGCGTCCATCGGCGGCTTCGGGTGTCCTCTTCGTCCGGTCCGGCGTCCGTCTGCGGATTCGGGTGTCCTCTTCGTCGGGTCCGGTGTCCTCTTCGGCGGGTCCGGCGTCCTCGCGGCGTTCTCCTCGCTTTCCCGCGCCGAGTTTCAAATACTCCGCCGACATATACCGAGTGCAGTACACTCAGGTATAGTCGGGCAGACTCGGCTCCTCTCGTGCTGACGTCCTGGACGTACAGGACGTGAGCGTGAAAGGAGCCGAGCCTGCCCGACTATACACGAGTGTACTGCACTCGGTATATGCAGGCGCAGTACACTCGTGAATAGTCGCGCAGGCTCGGCTACTCTCGCGCTCACGTCCAGGACGTCAGCGCGAGAGGAGCCGAGTCTGCCCGACTATACCCGAGTGTACTGCGCTCGGTATATGCCGGCGCAGTATTTGAAACTCGGCGCGGGAAAGCGGCTATCGGCGTATACCGTGCACCCACGATTTTGCCCTGATTTTCAGGGCAAAAAAGTGCGCGGTATACGCCGATAAATACGGTAAGCCACAATCGTGGCTGAAAGCAGGAGATCGGTGAATTTGCTTTCACTATCTTATGCTTTTCAGCCTGGAGGAGAGATGTGGGGCCTTATTGACCAGTTCTTGATACACTCATTAATGCTAGAAAGCAAGCCTCCAGGCTTATCTACTATAGAGTCTGGAAGGCGTTTGTTTCCTGATGTGAATCCAGAGGGTGAAATCCTCAAAAGTATGCCATAAGTAGGGTTCTCACCTTTTGCCAATTAGGAATGGACATGAAATTAGCCCTGAGTACCATCAAGGGTCAAATATCGGCTCTATCAGTTTTTTTTCAGAGACCATTGGCATCTCATTCCCTAGTCTGTGCATTCATTCATGGAGTACGAAGGATAAATTCATCAGTCAAGTCTCCCTTATGTCCCTGGGATTTGAACTTAGTATTGAGATATTGGGATTTGATTATTTTGAGCAGGAAATTGGCCTTTTTGATTGCCATCTCTTCTGCTAGAAGAGTATCAGAATTAGCAGCTCTTTCTTGTAAAGAGCCTTATTTAGTTTGTCACAAATACAAAATAGTACTAGGCCCCCATCCTACCTTTCTTCCAAAGGTGGTATCATGTTTCATTTAAATCAAGACATTGTTTTGCCTTCCTTTTTTCCTGAGCCATGGTCAGCTGGGGAAAGATATTGCACTATCTAGATGTAGTGAAAGCAGTAAAAGTATATCTGCAGGCAACTGCCCAGCTACGCAAAACAGATGTTTTGTTTATTGCGCCAGATGGTTCCAGGAAGGGCCACCATTTCTAGGTGGATTTGACAAGTAATTATTCAAGCTTATGATTTAAGGAACAAGATTCCTCCTTTTTCTGTTAGGGCGCACTGTACCAGGGCAATAAGTGCTTCATGGGCAGTGCATCATCAGGCTTTGATGGCTCAAATCTGTAAAACTAAAACTTTAGGCCAGTAGCTATAGCAGCAGAGTCACCCTGGCTGATGACACAGGTTCATCTGAGGTGTGGGGTCTAAGCACTAACCGGTATTCACCAGAGCTCCTGATAGTGGAGATGGGCTTTGCTGCGTGTCAGTGCCAGGTCGCAGTCCTCAGGATAGCCACATGCCACGAGGCAGGGACGCGAAAATCTCAGGATTTTCACATCAAAAGGATGTCGGTTTCGGACATATCAAAGACAGATGTAAACAAACACAGATTTTACATACTGTCCCTGGTTTTATTGAGCCTGGTAACCCTGATGGGCCCCCTAGTGGCATGGGGCCCTCGGGCAGTGCCCGAGAGTCCCAATGGTCAGTCTGCCCCTGCCACCAGACACACCAAAGGTCCCAGGTTCAAGCCCAGGTCCTAACAAATAGATGTACGAGGACATGAGGATTCTGCCTTCTGGTATAGTGTGTTGCAGACAGCGGTCTAGGGCTACTTGTCCATTTACGGCCTGCTTGGATGTGCGTTTACCACCCTTCATTGAGCATTGCTCTGGGACGTCACACTATGTAATAAATTGAGGCTCTGTGTCCTGTAATGTACGATAAAGAAAATAGGATTTTTAACCACTTCAGGCCCGCGCTACCGTCGGATGACGGCAACAGCGCGGGCCTGAATATCCAACATGCCGTCATTTGACGGCATGTCATTCAGGCGTTCCCAGCGCGCGCTGTAGAGCGTGCTGCGGGGAAGCCCTGTGTTGTCCGTGTCCCTTGGACACGGCCAATCACAGATCGCGGCGAACGGCCAATCAGAGTGGCCGTTTGCGATGCGATCTGTGGGCGAATGAGAGATGATCTCTCATAGATCATCTCTCATTGCCGTGTTACACAGAAACAGCGTCCTGTCTCTGGAGAGGAGGAGCCCGATCTGTGTTCCTTCCTACATAGGGACACAGATCGGTCACCCCCCCTGTCACCCCCCCTCCCCCCACAGTTAGAACACACCTAGCATACACATTTAACCCCTTCCTCACCCCCTAGTGTTAACCCCTTCAATGCCAGTCACATTTATACTGTAATTAGTGCATATTTATAGCACTGATCGCAGTATAAATGTGAATGGCGCCAAAAATGTGTCAAAAGTGTCCGATGTGTCCGCCAAAACGTCGCAGTACCAATAAAAATCGCAGATTGCCGCCATTTCTAGTAAAAAAAAATAATAAAAAATAATAATTCTCTCCCCTATTTTGTAAGCGCTATAACTTTTGCGCAAACCAGTCGCTTATTGCGATTTTTTTTTTTTTTTTTACCAAAAATATGTAGAAGAATACGTATCGCCCTAAACTGAGAAAAAAAATGTGTTTTTTTTTTTTAATTGGGATATTTATTATAGCAACAAATAAAAAATATTGTATTTTTCTTCAAAATTGTCACTCTTTTTTGTTTATAGCGCAAAAAATAAAAATCGCACAGGCGATCAAATACCACCAAAAGAAAGCTCTACTTGTGGGAAAAAAAAGACGTAATTTTTGTTTGGGAGCCACGTCGCACGACCGCGCAATTGTCAGTTAAAGCGACGCAGTGCCGCAAGCTGAAATTTTACCTGGGCAGGAGGGGAGTGTAAGTGCCCAGTATGCAAGTGGTTAATAACAGCTTACCTGTAAAATCCTTTTCTTGGAGTACACCACGGGACACAGAGGTCCCCCCTTTTTATAGGAACCTTACTGCTTTGCTACAAAACTGAGGTACTTCCCTTAGAGGAGGAGTTATATGGAGGCGAACTTATCTTCATTGGTTGTGCCAGTGTCCAATCACCTCTGGTGACCATACAACCCACTATGTAATGAATAGAGGCCGGATTCCATCTTGTGAGGTAAAATAAGGTCTATCGGGGCGTGGCCAAGACCGACATGTGAGGAGCTCTGTGCCTGATCCGAGTAACAATCCTCCCCAGCATCCTCAACCCTGCCATCTTTGGCTCCCCAGCTGGCTACCAACCTGCTTCATCTTCGGGACTCACTGCCGGCCCTCTGCACAAGGGGGAAGACCCACCAAGGCCTGTTGGAGATGGCAGGACCGGACTCCCAAGATTGTGCCGCCACGGCCCTCACAATGTTGTGATCCAGTGACAAGCCCAGAGACGGGACCAGCAAGAAGGCACTGAAAGCCCAGGATAAGGAGCTATACCGGGACATGCTCTATTATAACCAAAAACTGCAGGGGACACCTGCTGCTGATAAGGGGGAAGCTACACAGGATGAGGAGGATGCAGGTCATACTACACAGGCAGAGTGGGGACAGGACACAGACAGCATCTCCAGCCACTCAGTTGTGGATGTCACACACCCTCCCTCTCCCCCTGCAGAGGAGATGCCAGACACACAGGAGCAACCCACACTAGCTGAGATCCTGTGGGCTGTCCATATGTGCACTGCCTCAGTTAACACCATGAAAGTTTAGTTGGGGGGCCTCAGAGAAGAGGTGTCACTACTGAGACAAGGTCTCCAGAAGGTCAAAAAGAGAGCAAATGCTGTGGAGAGCAGAGTAAGAGATATTGAGGACAAGCTGCCACAGAGAGAGAGGCCAGGGCTCCCCAAAAAAAAAAAAAAAAACAGAGGGCAAAGATCCTACCGCATTTGTGGAAAAATTGTTAATAGATGTCTTTGGCCATCTCACCATATGTCACAGTGAAAAGGGGCCATTGACCACCGTCACAGGGAGCTCCCTCCAGAACGGTATTAGCCCAGCTGCTACACTACTGAGAGGTGGTACTGCTCTGTGCCCAGGAGCCTGCCAGTATTCAGTATAATGGAGTCAGTTTCAGTTTAATTTTACCCAGACTTCTCTGTGGAGGTGCAGGAAAACTGTGATAAATTTGGAGATGTGAAGAGACGCCTACAGTCTTTGCAATTACCCTATGCCATGCTCTACCCAGCCAAGTTGTGCGTTACTGGTGAAGAGCAGGGATTTTCCCAGGGTCCCCATGAGCATCAAAAGGAGTGCAGAAGGAAACGAGGCACCAGAGGGGGGAGGCGGGCCAGAAAAAATAAGCAAATCTTAGAAGGTAATGGCATTTTTAATTTAAGTAAGGGGGAATTTTCAGAAGCAGAAATTAGGACTCTAGATAAGGGACTAAAATTTGCCCCCTCAAAACAGTTGAATAAATTTGACACTTTTGTCGATGTCCAAAAATGTGTTTGTAAATTAAACATCCAGTGTTTTTTTCTATCCAACCCAGGCCAATCTAAAAAGGCAGAGATTAGCCCTGGAGAGCCAATTCACTCGGGTTTGTCCAACCCGTCCCTCTTTAATCCATCCAATACTACATCCTCTTCAATCAAAGTCTTTAGAGACCTTGTTCTCAAAGATCTAGAAACATTACCTAAAAAACGTATATACAATCATCCTGACATTAAGATAGGACTTAAGTCCTTGTGTGAACGCAAGGATTTAATTATACGCCCTGAAGATAAGGGGGGAGGAGTGATCATCCTTGACAAAGCTGACTACCAATTCAAAATGTGCCGCATCTTGGATGATGCTAGCACTTATTCTCCTCTGACCTTTGACCCCACTAAGAAATTACAGAAGGCATTGGTGAGGTTGATACAAAGGGGGGTTGCGGACGTAATTCTGGATAAAAAAAATAAAATAATACCTAGTACACACAGTACCCCGTATACCCGTCATGTATTACCTCCCAAAAGTTCATAAGAACACTGTAAACCCTCCAGGCCGCCCAATTGTGAGCGGAATTAATTCAGTCACTTCCAGAATTGGTAGATATATTGATTTTTATCTCCAGCCATTGGTACAAGTCCCTTCCTTTTTGAAGGACACAGGGGACACTATACGCAGATTACAATCTACCGAGTACCAGAGTGGATGCATTCTGGTAACTGCGGACGTAACATCTTATACGTGTATTCCACATGACCTAGGCTTCAAAGCAGTTGAACGATATCTAGCTACTAGTGATTCAATTCCTAAGGTCCAACAACAGTTCATTATGGACTTACTGAAGTTTGCCACCCAGGGCAATTATTTTTGGTATAATGACCATTTTTTTCTTCAAATACGAAGAGTCACAATGGGGGCCAAGTTTGCCCCCAGTCTGGCAAATCTATACATGGCCCAATGGGAGGAGGATGTCGTCTATGCCCTACAGCGACCAGAGGTGATGCTGTGGGCACGTTACATAGACGACATCCTCCTCCTATGGCATGGAGATGAGGAATCTCTCCATGACTTTATGGTGACCCTCAATGACAACGAGATGGGGATTATTTTGACTAATGAGTTGAGTGTTAATAACATTCATTTTTTTTAAATTTGGACATCTCAGTGAAAGACAACCAATTTGTGACAAAAGAGTTTAAGCCCACTGACAGGAACGGTTACATCTCCACCGACAGTTGTCACCATAGTTCATGGCTTAGACCCGTCCCTTACAGCAAATTACTTCGGATCAGGAGAAATTGTACGAATATAGATGATTTCCATGTACAAGCACAAACACTTAAGTTGAGATTCATTGAAAAAGGGTACATACCCACTGCCATTGATAATGACATCAAACGGGTTTCCAATCTGGACAGGGCTTCCATCATTATGGAAAAACCCAAACGCACTCCTGATAATAAGTTTAGAAGGGCATTCACTACCCAGTATTCAGTACAACATAAACACATTAAAGGGATCTTAAATCGCCACTGGAATGTTCTCCAAAGTGATTCCCTCCTCGGTCCGGTCCTGCCCGAAAAGGCGGGTATCATTTTCAGAGGCCCAATGTCGTTAAGAAACAAACTAGCCCCGAATGTATCAGATCCCCCAATCAAACCCTGTTTTTTTCCTGAACTGAAGGGCTTTCATGCGTGTAGAAGGTGCAATGTTTGCCTCCTTAACACTTTAACTAGATGCCGACCGCCCGCCGTCATATTACTGCGGGACTGCGGCACGCGCGCTCGTTCGTTACAGAGCGGGGAACGAGAGCTGTGTGTATAAACACACAGCTCTCGTTCCTGTCAGCGGGGGAAACGCTGATCTTCCGTTCATACAATGTATGAACGGAAGATCAGTGATTCCCCCTAGTGAGTCAACCCCCCCATACAGTTAGAACACAAATAGGAACACACTTAACCCCTTCCCTCCCCCCTAGTGTTAACCCCTTAATGCCAATGGCATTTTTATAGTAATCCAATGCATTTTTATAGCATTGATCGCTATAAAAATGCCAATGGTCCCAAAAATGTGTCAAAAGTGTCCTATGTGTCCGCCATAATATCGCAGTACCAAAAAAAAACGCTGATCGCCGCCATTACTAGTAAAATAAAAATATTAATAAAAATGCCATAAAACTACCCCCTTTTTTGTAAACGCTATAAATTTTGCGCAAACCAATCAATAAACGCTAATTGCGATTTTTTTTAACGAAAAATATGTAGAAGAATACGTATTGGCCTAAACTGGGGAAAAAAAATGTTTTTTTTTAGATATTTTTGGGGGATATTTATTATAGCAAAATGTAAAAAATATTGCATTTTTTTTTTAAATAGTCGCTCTATTTTTGTTTATAGCGCAAAAAATAAAAACCACAGAGATGATCAAATACCACCAAAAGAAAGCTCTATTTGTGGGGAAAAAAAGGACGCCAATTTTGTTTGGGAGCCACATCGCACGACCTCGCAATTGTCATTTAAAGCGACGCAGTGCCGAATCACAAAAAGTGCTCTGGTCAGGAAGGGGGTAAATCCTTCCGGGGCTGAAGTGGTTAACAAGCCGAAAAAAATGTAACTTCACTTCAACTGTAACTGCCATTACTTAACCAAATGAAAGATTTTGTCACTTGTAACACCAAGTACATAGTGTATTTTCTTACATGCCTTTGTAAAAAGCAATACGTAGGCAGGACCATACGCACATTTGCAATCAGAGTGAATGAGCATATCACTCGCATTAGGAAGGGTAAAACTAACCATAGTGTGCCCAAACATTATTTGGAACATCATGATAAAAACCCAGAAGGAACTAGTTTCCAGGTCATAGGCAAATGTACCCCCCACTGGATAGGGGAATCGCGGGTCAGAGGGGTGTCCCAACTTGAAATGTTCTGGATCTACCAGCTCTGCTGTTTTTCACCCTATGGGTTAAACATAGAGTGGGACATCAACGCTTTTATTAACCACTTGCATACTGGGCACTTACACCCCCCTCCTGCCCAGATAAAATTTCAGCTTGCGGCACTGCGTCGCTTTAACTGACAATTGCGCGGTCGTGCGACGTGGCTCCCAAACAAAATTTACGTCCTTTTTTCCCCACAAGTAGAGCTTTCTTTTGGTGGTATTTGATCGCCTGTGCGATTTTTATTTTTTTGCGCTATAAACAAATTTTGAAGAAAAATACAATATTTTTTACTTGTTGCTATAATAAATATCCCAATTAAAAAAAAAACACATTTTTTTCTCAGTTTAGGGCGATACGTATTCTTCTACATATTTTTGGTAAAAAAAAAAAAAAAAAAAATCGCAATAAGCGACTGGTTTGCGCAAAAGTTATAGCGCTTACAAAATAGGGGAGAGAATTATTATTTTTTATTATTTTTTTTTTACTAGAAATGGCGGCGATCTGCGATTTTTATTGGTACTGCGACGTTATGGTGGACACATCAGACACTTTTGACACATTTTTGGCGCCATTCACATTTATACTGCGATCAGTGCTATAAATATGCACTAATTACAGTATAAATGTGACTGGTATTGAAGGGGTTAACACTAGGGGGTGAGGAAGGGGTTAAATGTGTATGCTAGGTGTGTTCTAACTGTGGGGGGAGGGGGGGTGACCGATCTGTGTCCCTATGTAAGAAGGAACACAGATCGGGCTCCTCCTCTCCAGAGACAGGACGCTGTCTCTGTGTAACACGGCAATGAGAGATGATCCATGAGAGATCATCTCTCATTGGCCCACAGATCGCATCGCAAACGGCCACTCTGATTGGCCGTTCGCCGCGATCTGTGATTGCCCGTGTCCAAGGGACACGGACAACACAGGGCTTCCCCGCAGCGCGCTCTACAGCGCGCGCTGGGAACGCCAGAATGACATGCCGTCAAATGACGGCATGTTGGACATTCAGGCCCGCGCTGTTGCCGTCATCCGACGGTAGCGCGGGCCTGAAGTGGTTAATAAATCTTAAACTATAAGTTTTTTTTAATTTAAGTGGAATCCTATGCCTTTTTCAAAATTTTTTACATATTAGGTTGTCATGCCTGGATCGTATAATGTATGTACTTTAAATTGTTTAACTTGTTATTGATAATTGATTGTGTCACGCACTGCCATTGATTGATTTCTAGTAGCCAAGCAGTTTTCTTTCACTGATGGGAAATGACCGATCTTTTACCATCGATCAGCCCAGAATGTGGATGTTATTCGGCCTTATGTGGTGTGATGACATACGAATATCGTCATTCTCATTCGCTGTCTAGCTTTGTTTGTCATCTCTGGGTCACGGTCCAATCAATATAGCTTGTCGCATAGTGCGTGGCTACGTTGCTGCTGAGTCACGGGTTGACGCCGAATGTGGAGTGATATGCGCAGTTGCGTCGCCGCGGCGTCATGTGACTGTGTGCGCCCGTCCCCCTGTGGAAGTGTGGCCAATCACCTTTCCAGGTTGGCGATGTCTATCCCTTGGTAAGTGACACGCGGAGTTACGTTATCGCGGTGTCACGTGATGGCGTGCGCCCGGCCACCTGGTGGTAGTGTGACCAATCACCTTTCAGGGAGGGACGTCTATCCTCCGTAGGTTGTCTCCCCTGGAGGTAAACAGTGTTTATTACGTCTCCTTGTTGTGCTATGCATGAAGGGGCGGAGACGCACATATACCTCGTGATGCTTTTTGGACCAATGGTGTTGTGTTACCTACTGACCATAGGGCGGGACATGTGTGATCTGTGCAGTTCCTTGCAGACACGAGTGGGCGTAGTTAACCAGACTTCATCATGATTGTTTTTTTCAAACAAATTGATTGCAGCTATTTTGAGACACAGTGAATTACCATTCTAGTATATATATGGCGTGGAGTGGGTCAAAGAGCTATGCTCGAAACATGTCGGGTACATAGCCAGATCTTTCCACAAGACTGGTATTTCTCTCTGTTTTAAATCTTTTGTATTTTAATCAGCCTAATAAAAGGCTTCCTTTTTTTGGAACAAACTACACTATGTGGAGTTTTTTTTTACTTTTTCCATGGTCATACATGAGAATCGTTCCAGTTAAACAGCTTGGAGCCATCCACCATCTGGGATCTCTGGATTCCTGGGAAGGATCTATCGTTCCTCAATCATCATTTCCTATCTGAAGAGCTCTCATATGCTTATCTGACACGGTGCCGCTGGCATAGGTGTCCATCTCATGCGGTAAGAGTACCTATTTTCTTAATTTACCAGTTTGGCTGCATTGTAGTCTTTTGGAAGCGGATTGCTTGGCGGGATCCCATCCACCATTTGATTTCCCAATGATACAGGACTGTCTTGCATTCTAAGAAGATTCATTATATTGGTGTCTTTATATACTGTTTCTTGGAAGGACTTCCTCTATCCTCTTTATCACATTGTACTGTGCACACTAAGGTTATAATACTCCTTAGAATCATTTTTTTTTTTTTTTGGTCACTTATTTCAGTCTTTACTGATTCATGTACTATTTTTGGTTCACTCATCACATTATAGCCTCACCTATTTGGGTGTGATTTATGTAAATTGTTTAATTTCTTTCTATTTTCGTTACTAGTTCTTTGACACTGCCAGAGGAGCGGCCGAGTAGCTAGACCACAATGAACAGACCCTGTGCCTCCATCAAGCTGAAGCAGAAGGAGACTGATCCAGCAGCTTCCCCTGGGGGTCAGCACAGATCGACAAGACCAACCATTAGGTTCCTTTGGCTCATAAGAGGCCTCTCTACCGTTTTCCCTCCCTTGTTCCGTTTTTTGTTTTTTTTCTAAGCGCTAGGAACACAACTGTGACTACATTACTTGCTATTCTTTGCAATGAGAAGACATGTCGTCTGCCTACGTTTAGGCTACATTTGTGTCTGTATGCCTGCCAGGTTGGCAGCTTAAAACTTTTTTTTTTTCTTGATCCTTCACTTAACATATCTGGCGCGGGTGATGTTTACCCGGAAAGTTGAAATCACTATGCCAGGGCAATAATGTCCGTTGGCAGTGTTGTACAATGCACATATCCATACTGCAGAGTATGTCACAGTCCAGAGATGTATGAAAACATGATTACTAATGTCCCCTTATCTAGCCAAACTGCTGTTGCAGTAAACAGTCACTACATTATCCATTGTGCCACTGATGCCTATTGGTGCACAGTGAAAACCGCTTGCCATACTGGGATGATGACTATACTTATAGAATGGCGAGCATCACGGTGATCTCCTGCAATATTAAGGGCATGAACTCCCCACTAAAATGTGCAATGATCTTTACATGTTTGATTTTTTTTTTACCCTGCTATTTTATGTTTTCAGGAAAACGCACCTGACAGCAGAAACAAAGAGTTGTCTGAAATACTTATGGATAGGTTGGGCATACCACTCCACTCATACCTAATTTTTTCAGGGTGTGAGTGTTGTGATACACAGGTACCTAGACTCCCAGGAATATGCCTTCAAGGTAGACCCTGATGGAAGGTTTGTGTTTTTATACTGTCATATCGGGCTCTTGAAATATATTTTGGCATGTGTGTACGGGTCGGGACCTCCCACTGCTACTTGTGGGGGACTTTAATTGTTGGCTGAACCCTAGGCTTGACAAAAATCCATGCCGGGGGGGGGGGGGGGGGGGGGGGGGCGTACTTCACATAGGGAGACCGCCCTGGCAAGAATACTACAGGAGGTGGAATGGTTTGATCTGTGGAGGCATCGAAACCCTGTGGTGAAACAGTTTTTTTTTTGCTTTTTGAAGTCACATGGATCCCTCTCAAGGATAGATTTAGCAATGGGTAACTCGGCTATGCTCTCTTTGATTTTGGAAATTTCCTATAAACCCAGATGTGTGTCAGACAGACCACTCCTATATAGTGGTATGTCTTACTGTAGCGCCAATGTCCAATTTGCCTAGGGCCCCTTGCAAATTTAACGCCTCCTGGCTTAAGTTATTCACCTTGTAGGCAGGGGTTTGGAAAGGAGGCTAGAGATGGACTTTAATGGCACTGTATTAAGCTAATGTCCAGTCAAAGGTTTAAGAAATTTCAAAATAATTTAATTACGAGATAAGAGAAATTATTCACATATTCATAGAATAAAATATTTAGTCATGACAATCATGAAATAGCTAATTATTCAACATCCTAATGTTACTCAGTAGAATATCAAACCATCCACAATATATTGATTTTAGGTTGCTCAACATGTTTCATGAATTTTTTCAAATCAACTGCTTCTTCAGGAGCTTCACACACACACATAATATATATATATATATATATATATATATATATATATATATATATATATATATATATATATACATATACACACACACACAAACACCCACAGTGGGTACGGAAAGTATTCAGATCGATCCCCTTTTTTCATGATTTGTTATTTTGTAAAATCATTTAAGTTCATTTATTTTCCTCATTAACCACTTCCTTACTGGGCACATATACCCCTTCCTGACCAGGTAAAATTTCAGCTTGTGGCACTGCGTCACTTTAACTGACAATTGCGCGGTCGTGCGACGTGGCTCCCAAACAAAATTGACGTCCTTTTTCCCCCCACAAATAGAGCTTTCTTTTGGTGGTATTTGATCGCCTCTGCGGTTTTTATTTTTTGCGCTATAAACAAAAATAGAGCGACAATTTTGAAAAAAATAACTATTTTTTTACATGTTGCTGTAATCAATAGCCCAATTTTTTTTAAAAAAAACTTTTTTTTCTCAGTCTAGGCGATACGTATTCTTCTACATATATTTGGTAAAAAAAAAAACGTAATAAGCGTCTGGTTTGCGCAAAAGTTATTGCGCTTACAAAATAGGGGACAAAATTATTATTATATTTTATTTTTTTACTACTAATGGCGGCGATCAGCATTTTTTTCGTGACTGCGATATTATGGCGGAGACATCGGACACTTTTGACACATTGTTGGCGCCATTCACATTTTTATACAGCGATCAGTGCTATAAATATGCACTAATTACTGTATAAATGTGACTGGCATTGAAGGGGTTAACACTAGGGGGTAAGGAAGGGGTTAAATGTGTACCCCGAATTGTGTTCTAACTGTGTGTGGAGGGGGGTGATTGGGGGAGGTGACCGATGCTGTGTCCCTATGTACAAGGGACACATTGGTCTCCCCTGACAGGACATGGATCTCTGTGTTTACACACAGAGATCCACGTCTTGTCCCTGTAGCTGCCAATCCCGAGTGCCTGGCGGAAATCACGGGCGCCAGGCATGTCAGCGATGCTGGCGGAGTGTAGGCCGTAAAAACACAGCCAGTTAGAGAATTAGAACCACCCTGCGGCCGTACAAAGTTGTACGACCGTCGGGTAGTGGTTAATGTACACACAGCACCCCATATTTACAGAAAAACACAGAATTTTTACATTTTTGCAGATTTATTAAAAAGAAAAACTGAAATGTCACATGGTCCTAAGTAGGGTTGTCCCGATACTACTTTTAGGACCGAGTACAAGTACCGATACTTTTTTTTCAAGTAGTCGCCGATACCGAATACCGATACTTTTTTTAAATGTGTCCCCAAATGCAGCCAGTGGGGATTACAGCCAGGTGGAGGTATGAGCCAGGTGGGGGATGGAGTCAGGTGGACAGGAGGGGGGTACAGCCAGGTGGATGGATGAGCCAGGTGGTGGGGGGGGGGTTAACCAGGTGGATGGATGGAACCAGGTGGATGGATGAAGCCAGGTGGGGGGGGAATTAGCCAGGGGGGGGGGAATGAGCCAGGTGGGGGGAGAATGAGCTAGGTGCAGGGATGAGCTAGTTGGATTAATGAGCCAGGTGCAGGGATGAGCCAGGTGCAGGGATGAGCCAGGTGCAGGGATGAGCTAGTTGGATGAATGAGCCAGGTGCAGGGATGAGCCAGGTGCAGGGATGAGCCAGGTGCAGGGATGAGCCAGGTGCAGGGAAGAGCCAGGTGCAGGGATGAGCTAGTTGGATGAATGAGCCAGGTGGATGAATGATCCAGGTGCAGGGATGAGCCAGGTGCAGGGATGAATAAGCTAGGTGGGTGAATGGGGCAGGTGCAGGGATGAGCCAGGTGGGGGGATGAGCTAGTTATATGAGCCAGGTGGGTGAATGAGGCAGGTGCAGGGATGAGCCAGGTGGGGGGATGAGCTAGTTATATGAGCCAGGTGGGTGAATGAGGCAGGTGCAGGGATGAGGCAGGTGGGTGAATGAGGCAGGTGCAGGGATGAGGCAGGTGGGTGAATGAGGCAGGTGCAGGGATTAGGCAGGTGGGCGAATGAGCCAGGTGCAGGGATGAGGCAGGTGGGTGAATGAGACAGGTGCAAGGATGAATGAGCCAGGTGGGGGGGGGTGAGCTAGTTAGATGAGCCAGGTGGGTGAATGAGACAGGTGCAGGGATGGATGAGCCAGGTGCAGGGATGGATGAGCCAGGTGCAGGGATGGATGAGCCAGGTGCAGGGATGGATGAGCCAGGTGGGGGGGTGAGCCAGGTGGGGGGGGATGAGCCAGGTGGGGGGGATGAGCCAGGTGGGGGGGTGAGCCAGGTGGAGGGGATTAGCCAGGTGGAAAGGAGAGGGGGGTCACACATCAGTGATAAGGTCTGACTGGAAGACCTCATCCCCTGCGCTTCCCACACCAGCTGACACGTTCTTACCTTGGGGCACTTCTTTTTTCAGCTCCCTCCACATGTAAGTCGGTGTCACCATTCCTAGGATCACGCACGACAGAGCTCCTCCCCCGTTCAGATCAACTGATGAATCAGTTCAACCCCCAGGCTCTGGCTGCCGACCGCGGAGAAGCTGGTTAAGCAGGGCGGGCTGCAGAAGCAGCTTTGCTTTGGGCTCATCCAGCTCCAGGGACCAGGACAAGTGGCCCGGTGGCCTTGGCACAGTGTATGTCCTATGGCCAGTCCGGACTAGGCTGGGCAGAGCCATCCCGGCTGTCTCTCTCTGTGCACAATGCCGCCCGCCCTGCTCCTCCAATGGCTGCACATCACCAAGGGTGGGAGGCGGGGCGGGCAGAGAGCTGACACCCACAGCTGCTGCTGGACATCAGCATGGTCGCCCCTGGCTCCGGGGAGGGGGGATCTGAACGCACAGCGACTCTGCAGCTAGTCAGATGGAGCTGCCTCCCGCTACACTCTGCACGCACCAGCCACCACCCGTCAAGGGATCCGATCCTCTGGAGGGGACCCAGCGGCGGGAACACTACAGCTATTCAATTGAAAGCTGCGATGTTCCCGCACGCTTTAACCATGCGGCGGCTTTCATTGCGGCGGACTGCGGCGGCAAGTATTCTATTTGGGTATCGGGGGTATTGGCGGGAGTACAAGTACTCCCGCAAATACTCGGTATCGGTCGTCCCGATACCGATACTGGTATCGGGACAACCCTAGTCCTAAGTATTCAGACCCTTTGCTTTGACACTCATATTTAACTCAGGTCCTTTTCTTCTGATCATCCTTGAGATGGTTTTACACATTCATTTGAGTCCAGCTTTGTTTGATTATACTGATTGGACTTGATTAGGAAAGCCACACACCTGTCTATATAAGATCTTACAGCTCACGGTGCATGTCAGAGCAAATGAAAATCATGAAGTCAAATGAAATGCCTGAAGAGCTCAGAGACAGAATTGTGGCAAGGCACAGATCTGACCAAGGCTAAAAAAAAAAAAAATTATGCTGCACTTAAGTGGCCTCCATAATCCTTAAATGGAAGACGTTAGGGATGACCAGTACCCTTCCTAGAGCTGGCTGTCTGGCCAAACTGAGCTATCAGGGGAGAAGAGCCTTGGTGAGAGAGGTAAAGAAGAACCCAAAGATCACTGTGGTCAAGCTCCAGAGATGCAGTCACGAGATGGGAGCAAGTTGTATAAAGTCAACCATCACTGCAGCCCTCCACCAGTCTCTCTCCGTAGCTCCATGCATGCTGACATGCTGCAATATATGCAACATTTTAAGTCAGAAATAGGAGATTTGGGAGGCAGGGTGGCCCATTTTGAGGAAAAAATGTGGGAATTTGCATCTTCTCACAACATCCTGATAGATGCCCACTCTGACCACTCTGACGAACTGGCTTGGCTAAGGGCAAAGGTCGCTGACCTAGAGGATAGGTCAAGGAGGAACAATGTAAAAATTTGAGGGGAGCCTGAAACTGTACTCCCCCACACAACTTCAGCAATATGCCAGAGACCTACTGCAACAGTTCCTTCCATCTGTCCCTGAGTCTGAATTGCAAATAGACCGAATCCACAGGTTGCCCAAGCCAGCTCATCTTTCGGATAATATACCCTGCAATGTCCTGATGAGAGTAATTTTTTATCAGGTGAAAGAGCAACTCATGATAGCATTTCGAAAAACCCAGCAACTCCCAGAACAATTTGCTCACATTCAACTTTTTGCAGACCTGTCACAATTCACAAAGCAAAAACGTAAATCTCTGCTCCCTGTGACAAAGGCCCTGCGCAATCATAATATTCCCTATTGCTGGGGGTACCCAGTGAAGTTAACAGTCACACACGATGGGAAAAGCACTGTGATTACGGAGTTAGCAGAAGGGCTTACACTGCTACGCTCTCTGGACATTCTTCCTGATCAAACACCTGCAGGCCCCTTGCCCCCTGCGAGGCTCAATCCGTAATATCAATGGCAAACGGTTTTAGAAGAAGAAAAGTGGCAAGAAGAAAACTACATGACTACCCTTCTGAGACTGATGCCGCGTACACACGGTCGTTTTTTGCGATGAAAAAAAACGACGTTTTCTGTGAAGTAAAAAACAACGTTTTTGAAACGTCACTTTCAAAGACAATTTTGCCTACACACCATCGTTTTTTCACAAAAATCGAGGTTACGTTCACCACTCTTTTCCATTGATGCTCGCTTCATAACTAGCTTCTGGGCATGCGCGGGTTGAAAAACGTTGTTTTGAAAGACGTTTTTGCTACACACGGTGACTTTTTGTGAAACAAAAAACGACGTTTTGAAAAACGACACAAAAAATTCAAGCATGTTGGAATTTTTTTTTGGTCGTTTTTTTTAAGACAAAAAACGACGTTTTGCCCACACACGATCAATTTAAATGACGTTTTAAAAACGTCGTTTTTTTTCATCGCAAAAAACGACCGTGTGTACGCGGCATTAACTGTTTATTCATCGATCAAGGTTCACGACCTGTTCTGGAGTATCCAGTCTGCTGTTTATGTTTTCATCCCTAGTTATGGGCAGTAGTTCTGCCCTCTGGTTCTTGTTTGAACAAGATTTTTTATTACTACCTGTTTTTTCTTTTCTATGCTGCTGTGGAAAAAGAGTGTTTGGCCTTAGTCTGGGCTTTAAAGAAATTGCAGCCCTACGTGTATGGACCCTGTTTTACCGTAATGACAGACCACAATCCCTTGATATGGCTTAACCTGGTGGTGGGAGAGAACGGGCGATTACTACGGTGGAGCCCGGCTTTGCAACTGTACAATTTCACCATACAATATTGGCCAGGACCTCAAAATGGGAATGCAGATGGGTTATCCTGGCAGACAGACCTGGAACCTTAAGACTACTTTTTCCAACATCCTTGAGTTGACCTGTTTGGGGTCTCACTGTGGCTGTTGAACTGTTTCCCAGGGAGAGTAATATCATGGACCTTAGAATGCTAAAGTGTTTCTACTTGAAATCGGTTACACAGTGGGGGGGTCTTCTGCTCTGTCTTAAGGCTAACTCCCTCCCCAGACGGCTCCATTGTTCTGTGTCTGTTGTGTACATTGATTGCCCCCTGGGGCTTCTGTCTCAATACACATAACAGTCATGCTATTCAAACGACTGGGCTATTGTGTACATTGATTGCCCCCTGGGACTTCTGCCTCAATACACATAGCAGTCTTTCTATTCCAACTACAAGCCAATCTCTGCTGAGTCATTTTGAAGTCCTCATTTGCATGGAAGAGGACCTGAAGGGGGACTGCATGGACTTTATAATTGACCAATAGAAAAGTGGCTGTTAAGGGCGGGATGTTCCAAATTCTGTATAAAAGTGTGTTGTGTGCTTCCATTAAAAGAGTCCTGTTTGAACTTACATACAGCCTGCCTGGTGTTTGTTCTAATGGATCTCGAACGACACATAGCTGTAGTTCGGATCCTGAAGCATTGGATGACTGAACCATCAGACGTTGCGATCTGCAATCTGATCCAATCGTAGCAGAGGAGTGTCGGGAGAGCGGAAGCAAGCGAGCAAGGGTCTTGACACAGGAATTGATGTTGAGATCATTGGGCTCTGGAGTATTATGATATTATAAAAGCATTAGTCATCTCAGTTGGCTGATATACTGTGTTGCCTGTGTGGGGGTCAGTTATGGAGGTTAATCTAGAATTTTGTGGATGTAGTTGGCCAAAAGTTTACCTGCTCTATTCCCATGGGCATAATAGTTAGCTTTAAAAGTGTTTAAGAGAATTTGTATGTTCTGCCAATAAAGTCTGTCACAGCTGTTGTCTGCATTCTAAAGTGTCTTTTGTACATTAGGGGAAGGGTTCTGTTTATTTTGCGACTCCAGGGTGTTTAGGGTGGACAAGATAGTATCGAGAATTTTAGCCTTCTGCCTTGTTTCCCTAGCCGATGCTTGTATTAGTAAACCCCTACTGTAAGACTTAAGGGCACACCATAGATACATCACATTCGTTTTGCCATTATCATTACGTTTAAATTATACATCCAACATTTTAGATATTTTTCTTTTGTGGTGTATGTTAGAAAGCAGAGATACATTGTTCCTCCTGAGGTAGGTAGGGTTGCATGAGTTATGTTTGTTTATTGTAATAAGTTATAGTATGTATCTTTGCTTCCAGGGTTCTTTGTCGTAGGGTGAGGTCAGATATGATTAAGTCTATCCTTGAGTAGGAATTAGTAGGGGCTGAGAAAAAAGAGTAATCGTGTTCTGATGCATTAGTGCATCTCCACGAGTCATATAGATTGGTTTCTATAAGAAAAGGTTTCATCTTGTGTCTATGAATGCTTCGGGAGGAAAAACAATCCATATTTGTATCCACAACGCAGTTTCTCTGCACAAAAGAGCCTTTGCTATGTTGTTTTATCTGTTGGTAAAGGGATTTAAAAAACAAGGCATGGCCTGTATTAGGTGCATATACATTCACTATGGTATACAACAAGTTGTTCCACATTTCTTGGATGAGGCTCAAGTATGGAAAATATAAGGGAATGAAGTATCTGAGCACTTGGGTTGTCAGCATAGGGGTCAGGCAATGGGGAATTTTTCCCGGTATATCTCATCAGATCTTCCTTAACATGGAAACAATGTATACGTGCTATAACGTCTCTAGGAATCCTGTCTAGTAAGTGTTTAGGCAAACAGTGTGCATGATCTACAATCACTTCTCCCTCTGGTGTTTCAGGTAGTAATATAGAAATAAATATGTTGGACATACTTGCTAAGGTCCACAGGCATAACAGATTCAGCCACCCCTCTCAATTTCATGTTGTTCCTTCTGGAACAAACTACCAAATCTTTGAATTTGCTTTTTATTGCCTTTATCTCATCCTCTGCCTCATGTGCATCAACAAGCTTGTTATGAGCTGAAGCAAACTCCCCCATCTTGTCCACAGCATGAGAGACTCTGTCCCCTATGGCAGTTACTTAAGTTTTCAGCCAAGTTGTGCACTCCATCAGGTCCCTGTGTAATGAGCCCCTCAAAGTCACTAGCATTTCCTTCATTAAGGTATCAGTAAGCGGCTGATCCAGGGTGGGGAAATCCTGCATTCGCTCTATAAAATCCCTGATGCTGTCCTGTGAGGTGTCATGTTCCCCCAGCTCACCTGGATATTTGTGTTCCTCCGACCGCTTCTTTGTAGCTTTCTGCAGACTCTGTACAGGGGATGCTCCTGGGGAGAGTCTGTTGGTGTATACTGGGGATGATGCTTGATACTGGGCGCTCATTTTAGATGATAATCTGCTTCCATGGCCATGCCGTGAGTTGCAGGCCTCAACTCTATCTTGAGGCCTACTAGATTCCATAGTGTAAAAATCATTCTTTTTTTGGGCCCCGCTCCTGCTTTCTTTTGTACATCTCGATGGCGGATGGTAGCTGGGCTATCAGGCAGGAGATATCGCCTCACACAGCCTTACCTTCCAACAAGATAAAGACCCTAAGCACACAGCTAAAATAACGAAGGAGTGGCTTCACAACAATTCCATGACTGTTCTTGAATGGCTCAGCCAGACTCCTGACAAACCAACAATTGAGCATCTCTGGAGAGACCTAAAAATGTCTGCCCACCAAGTTTTACCATCCAACCTGACAGAACTGGAGAGGATCTGCAAGGAGGAATTGGCAGAGGATCCCCAAATCCAAATGTGAAAAACGTGTTGCATCTTTCCCAAAAAGACTCATGGCTGTATCAAAAGGGTGCTTCTACTAAATACTGGGAAAAGGGTCTGAATACTTAGAACCATGTGATATTTCAGTTTTTCTTTTTTTAATAAATCTGAAACAATTTTAACAATTCTGTGTTTTTCTGTGTACATTAATGAAAAAAAAATAACTTAAATGATTTTAGAAAATGGGTGCATATAACAAAGAGTGAAAAATTTAAGGGGGTCTGAATACTTTTCGTACCCTCTGTATATAGATGGTACATACATAGATGTTGCCATATGACTACAAATAAATAAGAAAAAAAAACATGTATTAGTATTATTTTTACAGTTTGGATATAAGCAATAACATTTTCCCATATAAAGAAAGCCATCCCATGAATTATCCCCAGTATTGCCCAGATGTCTCACCATAGGGAGTTGCGCCAAACAAAAAGTCACCAGGTGCCAGATAGAGGAAGGCAGTAATGTGAGCCCAGAGAGAGGGAGTGCCCGAGAGGGACAGCAATCTGGCAGTCATGTTCCCCCAGCTGCAGCATACTGCCAGGTTTTCGACAGTGATGAGGAGGGAGGGGATGATGAGGTCACTGACTCTACGTGGGTGCCTGAGAACAGGAGGAGGAAGAGGAGGAGGAGGAGGCGGCACAGGCACATCCCCAAAGAGGCAGGATGCCCTCCAGGGCACAGCTTAAGGGCAGCACACCAACTGCATTACATCGCAGAGATACGCCTGTGCAGGGCGCTGCTGTGTCTCAGCGTTACTGCAAAAGTTCTTTGGTGTGGGTCTTTTTTGAGACATGTGCATCAGATCGCACCATTGCTATTTGCAACATTTGTCTCAAGCATATCTTGCGTGGCCAAAACATCACCCGCTTGGGCACCACATGCTTGACCAGACATATGTCGACCTGCCATGCAGTTCGTTGGCAAGCATACCTGAAAGACCCACACCAAAGAACAAAGCGGACCTCTCCTTGCCCCTCATCACCTGGGATCTCCAACCCCACTATACCCTCAGTCCTCTCTAAAGCCTGCACTGATAGGACTGAAGGTGTATGTCACAGAAGGTCCCCGCATCCAGACCGAATGCTTCCGTCAGATACTGCTTCCCATAGTTTGGAGATAGATACTGGATAGTTTAGCTGCCTTGAAACACACAACAAGACGAGACTTGTATGTGTGCCAAGTATGGAATGTTTAATAGGACCAAAACCACAATCTTATATACAGTAAAGAAGAGGCAACCAGAACAATAATCAACATGAACTAATTATCTAATTAGTATCTAGACATTTCGGCACCGCAAAGCTTGCCAAGTTCCCCTGAACATAATTGACATGATAATTCAATACACCTGACAGGAGACTGTTAACTTGTAGTACAATACACAAAACAGGCAATTAGCTGGAGAATAGGACATTAGCATTTAGCAGTATGAAAGAGTCACTCTACAATTAACCCTTTGAGTTCAGAATTAACATACTTAAAAAAGCCCTACAGATATCTCAGAATATAATGTGAATAATCTATACCTAATAATCCTATCTTAGGTAGTCCAAGATATCATTCTTATATTCAACCTACGGCCCTAGTGGTCATAGGATGATTTTAGACATTGGAAAATCTGAGTCTGTCACAGTGTAGAATTAGGTGTGTCGCAACCTAGTAGTACATGCGGGCAATCTACTATCGGTACACCGATGTCAGATTGTACCAGCCAAATTTCCCTGCCCCAGCTGCTGCAGCGCCATAAGTAGTACTCTCCCAGCCATCCACATGCCCAGCGGTTGAATGCTAGCTTAGCGAAATTGCTAGCACTTCAACTGCTGCCTTTTCAGTTGGTAGATTCTGCCCCCTTCCGTGAGTTTGTGGAATGTGTGGTACCTCAGTGGCAAGTTCCCAAACGGCACTTTTTCTCATGGAAGGCGATTCCGGCTCTCTAACGCCATGTGGAAGGCTCGCTGGACAGGGCAGTCAGTGGTAAGGTGCATATTACCGCTGACTCATGGTCCAGCAGGCATGGACAAGGACGTTGCCTCTCTTTCACGACACATTGGGTGACTCTGCTGGCAGCTGGGAAGGACGCAGGGCAAGGTACAGTAGTTTTGGAGGTTGTTCCGCCACCACGCCTCCAAAACATCACTACTGGTTGTGACACACCTCTCTCCTTCACCCCCTCCTCTTCTTCCTCTGTGGCCTCTTCCTTTGCTGATGTGTTCTCGGAACCAGCCATGCTCCGTAGGCTTACGAGGGGCTACGCAGGAATGCAGGCAAAGAGATGCCATGCTGGGCTAGAGCTGGTGTGCTTGGGAGACAGGAGCCACACTGGGGCCGAGGTTCTGTCAGCTCTGCAGGGGCAGGCTCAGAGGTGGTTGATGCCACGCAAGCTTAAGCCTGGAATGGTGGTTAGCGACAATTGCACCAACCTCCTCTCTGCCCTGCGACAGGGAAAACAGATCCATGTGCCCTGTTTTGCTCATGTCCTGAATTTGGTGGTGCAGCGGTTCTTGGGCAGGTACCCAGGCTTACAGGATGTCCTGAAGCAGGCCAGGAAAGTCTGTGTGCATTTCTGAAGGTCACATAATGCCAGTGCTCGGCTGACAGACCTACAAAGAGAATACAACCTGCCCAAGAACCGCCTAATCTGTGACATGCCCACCAGATGGAACTCTACATTGGCCATGCTGCAGCAGCTGCACACGCAGCAGAGGGCCATCAATGAGTACCTGTGCCAATATGGCAGCAGAACTGGGTCAGGGGAGCTTGTTTTTTTTTCCCCATACCAGTGGGCCTTGATCAGGGATGCATGCACTGTCCTGTCACCGATTGAGGAGGCCACAAGGATGGTGAGCAGTGACAGTGCATGGATCAGTGAGACTGTCCCTCTTATTCACATGTTGGAGCACACGCTACGTGGAATAATGGACAGGGCCCTTGAGGCAGAACAGAGGGAGGAAGAGGAGGACTTCCTAACCTCTCAAGGCCCCCTTTATCCAGACAGTGGTCCTGCTTGCCCGCCTAGCACACAGGAAGAGGAGGAGGAGGAGGAGGAGGAGGAGGAGGAGAAGGAGGAGGATGATTGTATCATCAGCATGAAGGTGGAGCCTAGCACTCAGCATCAGCACCAGCAGTCTTAAAGGGATCATTTACGTGGCTGGGATGAGGTGGCTGAGGATCCTGTCGTCCTCAGTGACCCAGAGGACTGTGCCCCAAATGCCTCAGCAAACCTACGCTGCATGGCCTCCCTGATCCTGCAAAGCCTGCGTAAGGATCATTGTATTTGTGGTATCAAGGAGAGGGATCATTACTGGCTGGTAACTCTCCTTGATCCAGTTTACAAGGGTAAGGTTGTGGAGCTTATCTTGCAGTTGCAGAGGGAGCAGAAGATGAAAAATCTTTGGGAGGCCATGCTGAAAGGTCTGTGCAACGCATTACCAGAACCTGGGGGATTACCAAATCATGTTGCTGGACAACGTGTTGCTAAGTCTTCGGTAAATCACAGAAGGAGCGGTGGAGAAGGTGGTCGTCTGACTGATGCAATCAGACAAATTTTTTAGTCCGCAGCCCCAAGGTATGACGGGTCCCTGCAACCATTGCCAGCATCTGGTTTACATGGTGCGGGAATACCTAGGGGCAAGATCAGACTTGGACACCTTTTTCACCGAAAATCCTCTGGCTGGCTTACTGGGTCTTGAGGATAGATCACTGGCCAGAGCTTACACAGTACGCAATTGAGCTACTGGCTTGCCCTGCATCCAGCGTTCTTTCAGAACGCACATTCAGTGCTGCTGGAGGCTTTGTAACCGATCACAGGGTGCGCCTCTCCACCGAACCCGTCGATCGACTGACCTTCATAAAAATGAATCAGGCTTGGATCAATACCAGCTACCAAGCACCTGATGCTGATGTAACTGAATAATTTTTTGGAAGTGTCAGATCCCTTGGAGACTGCTTATGCTAATGCCGAGTGACTATCCTGTTATGCTGACTGAATATTCTTTTCCTCCTCAATGATCTTGCCGATTGCTAGTATGACCATTGTTGGTTCTGGGCATCGCCACCAATTTTTCTGCCCCTGTTTAACAGGGTCGTGTAATAAAAATTTCTGATGCAAAACTTTGCATGTGGCTCTTCGCTGCGCTCCAATTACAGTATCTGTGAGGGGTTGCAGTGTTGTGGCACCAGCACCAGTGCCCAAGGCCCAATTTTTCTACTCGGGGGGTTACAATTCTTGATCTAATATTTCACAGCAGGGCGTTCTAGCGCCCAAGACTAACTGTGAGGGCTTACAGTGTTGTGGCAACACAAACACCTAGGGCCCAAATTTCTGCAGAGTATATACGTCAGGCCCCTTCTCTATCTTTTCAGAAAAGCTTAAAAAAAAAATGCTATGGCTGAAGCTACACTTTAAAGAAGTACCAGTTGAAAATTCCAAACGGATTCAACTTAACAACAAACCTACATGTGAAAAGGAAGGAAAACTTGCGCCCAAATTAAAGGGGGAGGGTAATTAGTTAAATGTGAAGCTGCTCCCTAAAAAAATGCAGAGTTGCCGTATTTGGTCACGTGAAATAGTGAAAAAAGGGGCGCTAGAAAAATATAAAGATATACACTATATAGTACTTTGACTAAAATGTCATAATATGCATAAGTGCAAATGAATGCAAACCATACAGTATGTAATAATAAATAATGCCGTGCAATAATATATATTACAGTGAACAATTATATCGCTATAAAAAGTCCATGTGCAAAATGATTGCAAGTAATAAATAATTAGTATATGAAGTCCCAGGAAAAATTATAAATAAAGTGCAAGGTGCTCAATATATCTTCAAAGTGCAAACAGGGAAGTCTATGTATGTAGCATCTATATACGTTGCTCAATTTTTTTTTTAAAGAAACACTTGAATCAGAACGCCTGGGATATTGATCTGGTCAGTTAAGTAGCAGAAGGAGAGGGTTTATACAGAGGGGGTTGTTAATCTATTTCAGCCGCTTTCCTGTTAATTAAAATTAACAACAGGTGCACTAGATAGACAACCTCCAAAACAGGAATGTTTTTTCAGGTGGAGGTGTCTGACTGTTTTTCACTAGTTTTGCATTTGGCTAGGATCAGTGTCACTACTGGTATAACAAGGCGATACTTAAACCCTATAAAGGTTGCATAGGCAGTCCAACTCCTCCAGGATGGCACATCAATACGTGTCATTGCCAGGTTTGCCTTGTCTCCCAGCAGTCTCAAGAGCATCGGGGAGATTCCAGGAGACAGGCAGTTACTCTAGGACAGTGATGGTGAACCTTGGCACCCCAGATGTTTTGGAACTACATTTCCCATGATGCTCCAGCACTCTGCAGTGTAGTTGAGCATCATGGGAAATGTAGTTCCAAAACATCTGGGGTGTCAAGGTTCACCATCACTGCTCTAGGAGAACAGGACAGAGCCATAGGAGGTCCTTAACCCATAAACAGGATCGGTATCTGTTCCTTTGTGCAAGGAGGAACGGGGTGAGCACTGCCAAAGCCCTACAAAATGACCTCCAGCAGGGAGACATTTAAACTACCACAATCTCTACTGTATACAACTTTGGCATTACTTGCATAGCCCAGCCTCGCACCTCTGAATGGGATATGGCGTCAGTACCCTTGTTCTCTCAGCTTAAGGTAGCGGAGACCTCTAAGGGCTTTATATCCCAAAGTTATAATATACTGCTCCACAGGTATCTTAAAAAAACACACCCTGAAAGTGAAAAAGAAATGGGAAGCTGACGTAGGCCCACTAGATGAGGACCAATGAAAGGAGGCTTTGCAGGCAGTGACCATGTGCTCTGAAAATGTAACTCAGCGGCTAACACAGCTATATAGCCTTCTAAAAGTCTATTACACACCTCATAGACTACATAGTATGGGTATGCTTCTCACACCAATATGCACTAGATGCAAGCAAGACCATGGGGACTTGATACATATGCTGTGGCAATGCCCCAAATTGCATGTATACTAGAAGGAAGTGACCAATACTCTGAACACCGTGTTCCAGGTGTTGTTCCAGTTAGACCCCAAGCACTGCCTGCTAAATCTTTTGGAGAAATTTGAATGGGAAAAATCACACCACTATAGCCCCTATAAGGACCCTTTTTCTAGCTTGTCAACTGATAATGCTACATTGGAAATCTGAATCCCCTCCTACGGTCAAGGAATGGATAACTACAGTGGGTAATAAAATGCAGATGGAAAAGATTATTTACCAGCATAGGGGGTGCACCAGAAAATATGAGGCAGTGTGGGGTCCGTGGTTGGAGGTAACAGGGCTTGCCCCGGTGGATCTGATTATGGATAGAATTTTGGGACTGAATGTGGAGTCTCTATTCTTACTCACAAACTTTTTAATGTGCTTCTGTTGGGCCACTGACAAGGTTTCAATTATGGGTAACTCAGGTGTCACAGGGGACATGTCCTTTAGGGGGGTTGGCACTGCCAGTAAAGTCGCTCTGTCCTTCCAAGGTTTCAAGAGTTTTTCAGGCTGGTAAACTTTGTAGTTTACTTCCCCTACTCTTTCCATAGTTTCAAAAGGGACCTTGGCACTTTGCTAAGAATTTACTCAACTGTAGGGACTATTACCAGCACCTTATCCTCAGGGTTAAAGGTCCGGGTCTTGGCACACCAATTATAAAACTATTCTCTGGGCCTCCTGGGTTTGCTCCATATGTTTCCGTACAAGCGGCATGACAGCCACGATTCTATCTTGCATCAGTGAGCTATACTCGATTACAGTTCTATTACGCTTGGGCTCTCCCTCCCACATATATTTTGTGTCATATTGCATTCCCCTAGGATGTCTACCATATAGTAGTTCAAAAGGCGAGTAACCTGAAGATGCCTGAGGTAGCTGTCGTACAGTAAACATGAGGTATGGCAGCAAAAAATCCCAATTTCTCTCATCATTGTCCATCACCTTTTTTAACATGTTTTTGAGCATCTTGTTAAATCTCTCCACAAGACCATCAGAGTTACAAAAATGGGAGATTTTGAACAACTTACACAATTACTTAGTGACTCTGGACATAAACGGTGTGCCTTGATCTGTTAACACTTCTTTTGGAATACCCACACAACTAGGTACCTGGACAAGCTCTTTGGCAATAGTCTTTGCTGAGGTATTCTGCAAGGGAATGGCTTCAGGATACTGTGTGGCATAGTCCAGTATTAGCAGTATGTGCTGATAACCCCGATAACGGTACCAGCGGACTGCAAAAATGGGGTGCAAGCACAGAATACTGACACTCAGAGCATGACATATTCTTTGACATCTGCATGTAACCCAGGCTAAACAATTCTCTCATTAGTTTTCTCTATACCCAAATGTCCACCCAGTATACAACAATGTGCTAAATCTAATACCAGTAGGCGATAGGGTTTGTGAACCACTTGCTGCTGTACCTCATCCTCCTCTTGCTTTAACACTTGATAAAGCAAGTTATTTTTAAGAGCCATGTAAAGAAGAGACACCCCTAGGTTCAACAGGTTCCCCATCAATCATTTTAAGGTTTTCTCTGGCTCTAATAAGTATAGAGTCTCCTAATTGTTCTGTAAAAAAAAAAATCATCTTTCCTGACTTCTAGTTTAGGCACCACATTCTGTCCACTCTCACTATTAGTCAGTAATAATTTATTGTTCATTATCCTCAAGCTGAGGGTTGGATTCCAACTCCCCCTGCTCCCCAACCATTACAGAAAATAATCTACCCCTTCCTTGGACACCAACAGCTTCCCTTTTCATTTCAAAAGGGTCCAGAGTAAGTTCCCTTGTTTACTCCTAAATTCTTTTGTTCTCCTACAAACTCAAAACATTTGGAAAATCTCTCCCCACTAGGGTATCACTCGCCATGAATGTGTCACAGTGCCTCAAGGGGTATAAATCTTAACCACAGCAGCAGTGTTAATTTAGTAGACTAAAATATTTTAGTCGACTAAATAGCACTTTAGTAGACTAAACTTCAACAATTCAGATGACTAAAATACGACTAAAACTAAAATTGCATTTTATATAAAAGACTGACTAAAACTAAATAGAATGTATATCACAACGGCTAAATCTGTGTCTGTAGTGCATGTTCAAACCTTAATACTATAAAAAAATAAATAAACAAGGTATTACATTTTTACTACTACTACTAGTACATACACCAACGAGCTGGGGAAGGAGGCTGTGGCAAGCGTCTGAACAAGGCCCCGGGCACTACGCGATATAATCAATATGGCTGACGAGACGCGGTGTGAGAGACAACGAATAGCACCCCTATAATGTTTGCCAGTTCTAATGAAATAATGCATTAAAATTTTACTAAACCTATTTGATTTTAGTTGACTAACATGAACTGGAGATTTTAGGAAACTAAAATGGCACATCATGCAAACCTGGCTTGTTAGTGGGTCCTGAGGACAGGAGTTAAGAATCTATGCATTCTATGCACTAAGGTGAGCGGGATGACGTAGTACTACGCTAACAAGCTGGGGGAGGAGTCTGGCCGTGGTCGGAAGCGAGCGGCTTAACAAGGCCCCGAGCAGTACGCGATACGATTGATGTGGCTGGCTGTCAGAAAGCATGAATCAGACGTACACAGATATAAATGAAAGAAGAAGGTCTTTATTAACCACTTAAGGACCGCCTACTGCACATTTACGTCGACAGAATGGCACGGCTGGGCACATCAACGTATATATACGTTGATTTTAGTACCCAGCCGTGGGTCGCGGGCGCGTGCCCGCGACCCGGTCCGAAGCTCCGGGACGGGGACCGCGGGATTCGCGGACCCGATTGTCGCTGGAGTGCGGCGATCCGTCCCTGGAGCGGAAGAACGGGGAGAGCCGTGTGTACACACGGCTTCCCCGTGCTTCTCTGTGGCCGCAGCATCGATCGCGTCATCCCTGTAATAGGGGGACGCGATCGATGACATCACACCTACAGCCACACCCCCCTACAGTTGTAAACAAACACACTAGGTCACACATCCCCTACAGCGCCACCTGTGGTTAGTTCGGATATGACAACCGAAAATGCCCACTGAGACCACAGTACATACATCGACCTTCGCATTTCCGAGATGCCCTCTCCCCCTCAGACAGGCGAGCAAACCCCAGTTGCAAGGGCTCACCCCCAGGCAGGTCAGCCTCAGGAGGCATGGGAGGAGAGGGAGGCACGGGTGGGACAGCAAACTTAGGCGCCAATCTGCTAGGAGACCTCCGCAGGCACTCCTTAAAGGAAGGTCTCTCCCTGAGTCTGGTGTCAATCAATATCAGGAAGAAAATCAGAGCCTCGAGCTCCACAGGTAGGTCTTTAGCCGAAATCTCATCTTTTAAGGCATCCGAGCGACCATGGGAGAAAGCAGCGACCAGAGCCTCATTATTCCAGCCCACCTCTGCTGCCAGGTACAAAACTCAATGGCGTATTCGGCTACCGATCGTGAACCCTGTTTGATGGACATGAGGAGCTTTGCAGCAGAGGCAGAGCGAGCCGACACATCGAAAACCCTCCGAAGAGAAGCAACAAAACCAGAAAACTTGGCAACCACCGGATTGTTGTTCTCCCATAAGGGGCTTGCCCAGGCCAAGGCCTTGTCCGAGAGCAGCGAGATCAGGAAGCCCACCTTCAATCTCTCAGTGGGAAAGGCATGTGGCAGCAACTCAAAATAAATGCCCACTTGGTTAAGGAAACCTCGGCACTGAGTTGGCTCTCCCCCGAAGCGCTGCGGGAGGGGGGCAGAGTCGGACATATCCCGAGACACCGTAGGCGCAACAACAGGTGCCGGCTTAGACTCTGGCGCATCAACCGGAGCGTCAGTAGGAGCGGGCCCAGGAGCGTCACTCAGAGCAGCAGTGAGAGTGGTACCAGGATCGACAACCGGCCTATCAGCAACATGAGCGAGATGAGCAGTGCGTTCAAGCAGGGTCTGCAACATCTGAGCGAAGTGCTCCAGCAGGTGATCCTGCTGATCAATTCTGGCAAACAGAATGAGTATCGGAGGCGGCCCTGTACTGTCAGAATTCATGGCTTGGTCCTAATGTCAGGAAGCATGAATCAGACGTACACAGATATAAATGAAAGAAGAAGGTCTTTATTAAAAAACCAAACAGCAAGGTAAAGTCCAAACAGATGATCAACAGCCAGAAGGGTCCTCCGCCGGAGCCAGGGTTGATACACAGGGATGGAATTCAGCCAAGCCGGAGTCAGTAGCCAAAGGGTGGTGAGACGAAGCCGGGGATCAGGAACCAGAAGGACAGTCTGTAGGAGCCGGGTCAGTGATCCAAACAGCAGCACGATCACAGGAGGCTGTAAGACAAGGAACAAGCAATGGAATGCTGCAGCAGCCGAGGTATATATGAGCTGAGCATCCAGCTCCTCCCAGTGGGAAGGAGGAGCCGCAGGACGTGGGAAGTTACAAGAAGCACAGGAAGCAAGATGGCCACCAGCACAAGTCAGTGATAAGAAGGCTGCAAAGGAGGTAAGACCATGACAGTGGCGAGGCGTGGTGTGAGAGGCCACGGATAGCACCCCCTGAAAACCCCCCTCAAACCCTGCCCGGAGATCCCAGGACGTGGTTCGCGATAAACAGATGGGACGAGGAGTGGAGTGCGGTGTGAGTTGCGGGGACGAGCCGGCGGACCAACACCCCAGGAGAAAAATATAGCTTGTGGAGGGAAAATGGAAGAGTACTCCACACGAGCCATGAACCAGAGAGAGGTGGGAATGGAAGGAGACAGGAAGGTAACCTAAAATAGAAACCCACTATGTTTCTTCAAAGACAGAATTTAAACAACTCAACAAGTAAAATTGGTAAATTTCTAACCTTTAATGTACGTGGGTTGAATACACCAGCAAAAAGACATAACATTTTACAAGAAATTGAGCATTATGGGGCAGGTGTAGTCTTCTTACAGGAGACTTACCTGTCTCATGTAACAAATGTGAGGTTGTATTCCCATAGACTTCCAACCTGGTATTATGGAGACTCAATGACCAATAAGGCAAAGGTAGTAGCAATGGACTGGGTAGAGGAATCCAGTTAGTTTGGAGGATAGATTGACAGATCCAGAAGGAAGATGTCTCTTCTTGAGGAGGAAGTTAATGGGAATGGAATGCACATTAGCCAATATATACTGCCCCAATAGGGACCCAACGATATATCCAGGGAGAATTATGGAAAATGTATCAGTTTAAAAAGGGGAAAGTGTTCATCGCGGGCGATCTGAATGTTTGTATGGATCCAAAACAAGATAGTACAGGAGACCAGGAATGCCCAGGAGAAGGCAATAAAACAGAAATTACATAGAAACCAATTGGTTGACACATAGAGAATACAACATCCCAGGGTACAAGACTTTACCCTTTACTCCCCTGTACATAGGACGTACACTAGGATAGACTATTGGATGATAGGACATAGGATGTTAGACTTGGTGATTTCTACTAATATTGAAAAGACTGGAATATTAAAAAAAATATTCAGCGCTGGAAAAATAACAATAAAGGAAAATGCTAGCCAGCACTTAGGATAAATTCAAATAAACTACCCCAAAAAAACGTTAAGTCAAACAGTGCAGCGTAAACAATTAAATATAAATACAAAATATAAAAGAGAAAACAAAAGTCCATATGTGAATTTGTGGAAGAGAAATCCAAATGAATTTAATTACACGGTGCAAAATTCAGATGTAGTGACCGAAGAAAAGATCCTCCACCAAGAATAAACAGATGGCCTCACCCCTCATTCATTCGACCCTCAGGGGGTCATAAGGCATGGTAACAAAATCACGGATCCTGATATTATCAGTCAGCAGGTGGATGTACACCCCCAATACACAGCAACGATGGACATACAAAAAGAAAAGGGAGAGATATAATGCTCTTAGTAGCAAAACAGGTATTTATTAAAAGTATAAATAAGAACACTCACATGAGTCAGCACTGAACAACAGGAGCGTGAAGCGGTAATACATTTTTGTGAACTATTTTACAATAAGGGGATTGATTGTGCTTTTTACATGTGATGTGTATAAGTGTATATCATAAAGGATCAGATTATCTGTTTTCCCCGGTTTGGTTTGGTTTTGTATGTATATACATTTTTTTAATAAATTACATTTTTGTTATGTTTTAACTCTTTGGCTATAGAGCCGGGGTCCGGTTGTGGCCTTTTTTTGCTCTGTTTTAGCCTGGGTATTTAACGCGGGCTGTATTTAGCTGCTGAATGTGGCCAGATTGATTTGTTTATGACGGTTGTCATAACAACGCCGCAGCGTTATATATATTATTGTGTCAGTGGGACATCTACGCTATCTCCTTGACCCACGCTGAAGAAGTCCCACCCATGGGACGTAACGTACGAGGGGGGAGGAGTTACGTGTGATGTCACCCGTGATCGCTGCTTCACGCTCCTGTTGTTCACGCTTGTCAGTGTTCTCTGCCTGTGAACCTGCACTCGGTTCTGAGTGCCGACTCATGTGAGTTTTCTTATTCATACTTTTAATAAATACCCGTTTTTCTACTGAGAGCATTAGATCTCTTCCTTTTCTTTTTGTATGTCCATCATTGCTGTGTATTGGGGCCAACTTTTGCCAATCGGAGTTGTACATCTACCTGCCAACTGTTAATATCAGGACCCGTGCTTTTGTTAACATGCCTTATGACCCCATGAGGGTCGAATGAATGAGGTGAGAGGCCATCTGTTTCTTCTTGGTGGAGGATCTTTAAAAATGAAATTCATTTGGATTTCTCTTCCACAAATTCACATATGGACTTTTGTTTTCTCTTTTATATTTTGTATTTATATTTAATTGTTTGATTGCACTGTTTTACTTTACATTTAAATATTGAAATGACAAATTAAATCGGACCATGCACCAATGACTATGGAAATTATATACTTGAAACCCAGAGACAAGCCTATTCTTGGAGGGTAAATGAAGAACTCTTTTTTTTCAACAGAAAAAAAATAAGAACTCTTAGATAAACAAGGAGAGGAGTTACTGAAACAAGAATTGGAACAATATTTTAGTACAAACGGAACAAGTGAGGTGGCAGATGATACCCTATGGAAGGCTCACAAAGCCTACATAAGGGGGATCCTACTCTCACTAGGTGCCTGAAAAAAAACGAGAAAGAATAAACAAGAGGGAAAAAGTTATAAAAGAAATACATAATTTAGAACAGAGGCATAAAAAAGGGGGAGGACAAGGACAGGAACTGTTACAAGAGATAGTGATAAAAAGGGATAAGTTGAAAGAAAAGTTAGAATATGAAATAAGGAAAACCTATAATAAGATCACAAAGGAAAGATACCAATGGGGAAATAATAGTAGGTGTCTAGCAAGAATGTTAAGAAAAAAAAATTGAGAATGTTATAGACAAAATACAATAACAAGGGGGAAATGGCCTATAACACAAAAGACATTGCAAAGGTTTTCTGTGAGTTTAATGAACAACTATACACAGTAAAACAGAGTGGACTAGGGGAAGAGGGGCAACAAAAAAAGATAAAATAATATCTAACAAAAGCCAGGATCCCCCAGATAACAGAAGAAAGAGCGCTAGCCATTGAAAGGCCTATAGCAAAAGAGGAAATTAGTCAAGCACTAAAAAAATCTGCACCAGGAAAAAGCCCTGGTCCAGATGGGTATACAACACTATTTGAAAAGGTTTAAAGAAATTCTGACTCCGAAATTATGTAAATACATGAACGGCTTGGGTACAAGATCAGGTTGGGTTCATCCCAGGCCGAGAGGGGCGGGATAATGGAGGGAGAACACTCCTACTCCTCCAAAAAAATCAGGGGAAGGGAAGGGTCTACTCCTGTCAATATACAAAGAAAATATGTAGCGCTTGAATATAGATGAATGGCAAATAATAACATAAGTTGAATATTAGACACCATAGGTGCACTTGAAGTGTCTCTAAAATGGTGATATAGTCCAAAAGGATCAATATATAGTGACTAGGTGCAAGTGAGATCTGAAAGGTCCACCACCGTAGATAAAGCTGAGGAGGCTTACCAGATGGATAGCGACCACAATAAGTATACACCTATTTGGTCAGCTAAGGCTTAAAATTACACCAAGGACTGCTCACAGAAGGACTCAGGTGGGAAGAGGAGTGGTAAGAGTATCAGATCGGATGAAAGATCAAACCCAAAGATTGTCATTTCTCTTCTCAATACATTCAGCCTACTCAGAAGGCCCAATGGCGAGGATGGAAAAAATAAAACAGACATAGCGTAACTCCGATAAACAAGTTTACTAAGATAAAAAAAGTAATACACTCACATTTGGTATGAACAATCATGGGCATGTATACAGGCAGTAGGGTCAATCGGTTCCCGACGCGTTTCGTTTCACAAACATCTTCATGGGAATTGTCCTACTGCATAGAAAGACCCTTAAATATATAGTGAGCCCCCACATATAATTAGCAGTGAAGCGAATGGGACAAAGTCATCCATTACTGAATACTTCCGGGTGGGGGAAAAAAGATGGCCACTGCAGCGTCCGTTCCAAGCCTCACTTCCGTGTAAGGCACTGGAGCGCACCGCCGAGCGTATATGGACCATCGATTATAAAAGACTCAAATGGGACGTACATTTAAAATCGCGCAATATTGCGAGACATTTAAAAAGTGACCCCCGACCGTATTTACGCTCGTAGTACATTCACCGTTGTGCGTTCCAAACCTCGCATCGACACACAGCAGTGGAGTGCAAAGGAAACAGACGTGCGTGTGTCATTCAGTCACGTGGCGCATCAAGCGTCACTGGTTTGAACTCTGTAATGCGTTCCAGACCTCGCACCCATACAGGGAAGAGGGACGTAGACTCTGGACACGTCGTCAGAACGCGTGATGACGTCACAACAAAGGGACACCTGCCCCGGCCTCTCGACGGATGGATCAGGGGGACCAATCAAACAGGAGGGAGGCACCATAGCCCTCAAGTGAATACGAACGCCCCGTCACGTCAGTAAACTGTCCGCGCAAGAGCATAACGGGGTATGATGTACATTCCAGAACTAAAAATCAATTGAAGTGCAAACAATCCTATATTCGGCTGGTTATGTGTTGATACAATAAACCAATATACAAGAACATTGTAAAATTGCAATATATGTTGAATTTTAAAATCACATACAAAATAAAAAATATATAAAAAATATAAAAAATACATGTTGATATGTAACTATACACCAGAGACACAAAATGGGCTAGTACATACAGTGCAGAAAATAAGTATTTGAACACCCTGCTATTTTGCAAGTTCTCCCACTTGGAAATCATGGAGGGGTCTGAAATTGTTATCGTAGGTGCATGTCCACTGTGAGAGACATAATCAAAAAAAAAAAAATCCAGAAATCACAATGTATGATTTTTTTAACTATTTATTTGTATGATACAGCTGCAAAGAAGTATTTGAACACCTGTCTATCAGCTAGAATTCTGACCCTCAAAGACCTGTTAGTCTGCCTTTAAAATGTCCACCTCCACTCCATTTATTATCCTAAATTAGATGCACCTGTTTGAGGTCATTAGCTGCATAAAGACACCTGTCCACCCCATACAATCAGTAAGAATCCAACTACTAACATGGCCAAGACCAAAGAGCTGTCCAAAGACACCAGAGACAAAATTGTACACCTCCACAAGGCTGGAAAGGGCTACGGGGAAATTGCCAAGCAGCTTGGTGAAAAAAGGTCCACTGTTGGAGCAATCATTAGAAAATGGAAGAAGCTAAACATGACTGTCAATCTCCCTCGGACTGGGGCTCCATGCAAAATCTCACCTCGTGGGGTCTCGATGATCCTAAGAAAGGTGAGAAATCAGCCCAGGACTACACGGGAGGAGCTGGTAAATGACCTGAAAAGAGCTGGGACCACCGTTTCCAAGGTTACTGTTGGTAATACACTAAGACGTCATGGTTTGAAATCATGCATGGCACGGAAGGTTCCCCTGCTTAAACCAGCACATGTCAAGGCCCGTCTTAAGTTTGCCAATGACCATTTGGATGATCCAGAGGAGTCATGGGAGAAAGTCATGTGGTCAGATGAGACCAAAATAGTACTTTTTGGTCATAATTCCACTAACCGTGTTTGGAGGAAGAAGAATGATGAGTACCATCCCAAGAACACCATCCCTACTGTGAAGCATGGGGGTGGTAGCATCATGCTTTGGGGGTGTTTTTCTGCACATGGGACAGGGCGACTGCACTTTATTAAGGAGAGGATGACCGGGGCCATGTATTGCGAGATTTTGGGCAACAACCTCCTTCCCTCAGTTAGAGCTTTGAAGATGGGTCGAGGCTGGGTCTTCCAACATGACAATGACCCGAAGCACACAGCCAGGATAACCAAGGAGTGGCTCTGTAAGAAGCATATCAAGGTTCTGGCGTGGCCTAGCCAGTCTCCAGACCTAAACCCAATAGAGAATCTTTGGAGGGAGCTCAAACTCCGTGTTTCTCAGCGACAGCCCAGAAACCTGACTGATCTAGAGAAGATCTGTGTGGAGGTGTGGGCCAAAATCCCTCCTCCAGTGTGTGCATACCTGGTGAAAAACTACAAGAAACGTTTGACCTCTGTAATTGCAAACAAAGGCTACTGTACCAAATAATAACATTGATTTTCTCAGGTGTTCAAATACTTCTTTGCAGCTGTATCATACAAATAAATAGTTAAAAAAATCATACATTGTGATTTCTGGAATTTTTTTTTGGATTATGTCTCTCACAGTGGACATGCACCTACGATAACAATTTCAGACCCCTCCATGATTTCCAAGTGGGAAAACTTGCAAAATAGCAGGGTGTTCATATACTTATTTTCTGCACTGTATATTGTAGGATAACAAGCTATATAAGAACCTACAGACATAAATCCTACAATTAACATGAATTAGGACATTAGAATGTCATGGTTAAGCAATGTGTCCAAGAGTAATAAGACCCATGATAAATTAAACAGGAAAAAGCTAAGAGGACACCAAATAATAGCTGAAACCAGATAAAAACTAAAAGGGTAATAATCTCAGGATAGATTAATGAATGCATTCACGCCCCACTCAACGTTCAAGCCATGTGGGACATAAGTGCGTAGTACATAAATCCAATAGGTTTCTAACCTGGAGACCCCCCTAATCTTGGCACCGCCCCTCCAAGGTGCTACATATTTGTCTATGATTAGGAACTGAGTACCCTTAGGGTCGCGCGCATGGCACTCCCGATAATGGCGGGGTACAGTATGTTTGGTGCAACCACCTATGATCTTGGTTACATGTTCACCTACCCGTACGGAAAATGCACGTATAGTGCGTCTCACGTATTGTTTTCCGCACGGGCAGGTGATGAGATACACTATGTGTGTTGTTGCACATGTGCAAAAGCATTTGATAGGGTAAACTTTTCCTGTTGAAGTGGATCTAAATTCCAGAGATTTTGTTCTACCACTGATATTAAAGTGGCATATATTACACTTCTTACATGGGAAGTAACCTTTCATATCGTGAAAGAAAACAGGGCGAGTGGGTGGATCGATGACATTTGGAGCAATGCTGTTCCTTAATGATGGAGCTCCCTTAAAAATGATTTTGGCCGTATCGGGTAGTTTTGGTCCGAGGACTTTATCATTATTAAGTATACCCCAGTGTTTATTGATGATGGATTTGACATCTCTGTGCTGTGTAGAATAGGACGTCAAAACAGAGAACTTAAAGGAGCCATCTGGTTCTCCTGGGGGCTTTTGGGATAACAGGGACATCCTATCTGTACTTCCCACCTGTTGTAATTCAAGGTCTACTACTGAGGTGTCATACCCCTTTTTGATAAACCTCTCCTTTAAATCCTGAGCCTGTGTGAAATAGGTCTCCAGATCAGTGCAGTTTCTACGTAAACGTAAAAATTGACTGCGAGGGACAGAGTCCAACCAGGACCGGTGGTGACAGCTATCTCTAGGGATATAGCTGTTCCGGTCTGTTGCTTTAAAATGAGTAGAACTTAAACTGGCATGAATGCAATTCTATTTCTACATCAAGAAAAACAACCTTACTGGAGCTCCAAGTGTGAGTAAGGGTAATGCCACGATCGTTGGCATTCAGTGCCAGGAAATAGTCATTCAGCGTCTCTGGTGGGCCATCCCAGAGGGGGAGGATGTCGTCTATGTATCTAGCCCATAGGACCAGGGACGGATGATGGTCCAAATAGACGACATCCTCCTCCCACTTGGCCATAAACAAATTGGCCAGACTAGTAGCGCGGTGAGCGTATATACCTAGGTATATACCACATTTTCCCCTCTACTCCTGTCAATAGCTGCCAAAAAAGCTTTCGACAGGGTAGACTGGGGATTCATAATGAATACATTAGAGAGTTGGGGAATATGCCCTAGAATGATGCAGTGAATACAAACATTATACAAAGGTCCTAGGGCTATGGTAAGAGTTAATGGAATATTATCATTCCCCTTTGAAATGAAAAATGAAACGAGGCAGGGGTCCCCCTGTCCCCTCTCGTTTGTTTTAGTTCTGGAACCACTTCTGGCAATGGTAAGAGGGGATGTGAATATAGGGGGCTTTAGGGCGGGAGAAGAAGAGCACAAGCTAGCTGCATTCACAGATGATGAATTATTTTATATATCTAACCCCCACATTATGATGCCCAACCTTTTGAGAGTGTTAAAATAATATGGAGAACTTTCCAATTTTAAGATCAATCCAAATAAATCAAAGATACTAAATATTAATTTAGAAACAAAAGAGGCAAAAATGTTACAACACAAATTCTCATTTCCATGGAGAGAGACAGAAATAAAATATTTGGGGATTAAATTGATGGCTTCACCCAAGAAATTATATCAAGCAAATTATATAATACTATTGGAGGAAATTAAAATAGAAATAAAGAGAATAGAAGTACGCCCTCTCTCACGGACAGGCTTTAAAAATGATAATACTTCCAAAGATTGTGTGCAAGTTTCAGATGCTCCCCATATATATATATATATATATATATATATATATATATATATATATATATATATATATATATATATATATATATATTTATATATATGACAGAGATATATAGAGATATATAGACACCGCCACAATATAGGTCACTGGGCGTTAATACACACTCACACAGATCGTATTTAAAATTTGGAACAATGTGCACAAGCAAAATAAATGGAAATATAACTCACCATTGATCGCATTAAAAGGAAAACAATTACTTTGCATCGGGGAAAAATGAAATGAGAGGGAATTCGATAAAAAAAATGCACAATTACAGGATATAATGCAAGGGGTGGAAATGTGCACCATACAAGTATTAAAAATAAAAGAGGATTTTGATTGATATAAACGAGTGGTGGTACTTTCAGCTTAAGCACTTTATAACGGCGCTCCCTCACCCAATAAGAGGAGGGGAAGATTTAACATCAATAGAGAATCTATATAATGAGGACAAAGAAAAATGGATAGCCGCACTCCAAAACCTGATGGGTGGTCTTTTATTCAATAGACAGCATGTACAAAAATAGGGTCACAGCAGTGGAAACAAGGAGCAGCCGACACGTTTCGCACTGGATCAGTGCTTATTCATGGCACCCTTTGTATCCTGCACCACCTGTAACCATTTAGTGATCCCACCTGGAGCGGTGACGCCTTCCTCTCTATAGCATCTATATGATACTGAAAAAACTCATGGGAATATATAATATTTTGAGGGAAGTGAAGGAGTTGGAGGTACCGGCATTCATAAAAAATTGGGAGAAGGAACTGGGGAAACGCGGAAGGAACCAAGATGTGGGAAGAATCTTGTGCATGGATCAACAGTAAACAACAAGATGATGGAAATTAATTACAAATGCATATCTATGTGGTATAGAACTCACGATACTTTAGGGAAGTATCAAATAGGACAAACATTGGAGTGTTGGAGGAGGTGTGGACAGGTGGAAACTATGGCCCATATATGGTGGGGATGCCCCAAGATAGCGATCTATTGGAAGGGAGTACTAAGCTATATAAAAGAGATCACTTGGACATGTCTATTTCATGGAGTAGATGTCCCGATAAAGGAATATTAAAACTCAATGACAAATACACACGATCAACGCCGCAAAGAGCTGAAAAATTGGAAAGAAGTAAAAAGCCCAAAAAGGGGTGAATGGTTTGATAAAATAGAAGAGATATGTAACATGGAATACCTAAGATATAAGAGATGGGTTTTCAAAAAGATGGGAAGACTGGAAAAAGTTTAAGCTAACAAGGAAATATAGTGAAATTAAAAATATGAAGTGAGGTTGAAGGAGGTCTAACGGGCGGGGGATAAAATAGAATAGAAAGTTGGGGGGTATAGATTGGCGGGGGGTTGGGGGGTGGGGAGTAGAAATAGTTGGGGGTAAATATGGTGAAACAGTGGGCCAGATTCACGTACATTGGCGCATATATTGACCGGCGTAGCGCATCTCCTTTACATTACACCGTCTCAATTTGGAGGCACAAGCACTGTATCCTTGTAGTATTTGCGCACAAATTTGCGCAGCTGCAACGTAATTTCCAAGGCGTAAGGCAGTGTAATTCAAATTGGGAGGGATGTGGCCATTTAAATGAGCCGTGACCCCAAGCAAATGAATGGCCGGCTGGATTGCGCATGCGCACATGAAACAGACCATGGTCAGCACCTCTCTGCGCATGCTCACAACTCGGCACGGCGCAATTAGTCTGATTGGAACTAGGCCCGGTCAACTTAGTGAGCTACGCAGAGCTTAAATAGACAGAGACAAACGCCCTTCCTTTGCAAAAGTACATCCGTTTGTATCCCTTCCTATACAGCAAGGTGCTTTTCTTCTGTTGTTTGTTCGCGTTTGTCGGTTTGTGACTTGTGTTTCTTTGTTGACTGTTTTGTATATTGTTGACATTGTTTTTTGGTGACTGTTTTTGAGACTGTTTGGTTGCTAGATTTTTGGTGATTGTTTTGTTGCTAGATTTTTGGTGATTGTTTGGGAGAGAGTTGTTGTATGAATATGAGTGAAAGGAAGGGGAAATTTTTCTTTGCGAGAGAAAGAAATTATTGCGTGGGCCATTATCCTATATGGGCGATTCCTGCACGGCCCGGAGAGTGCCAACACCACCCCGGCCAGGAAGGCTGAGATATTGCAGGCCATCGCAGAGCAGGTAAACTTGTTGGGGGGGGGGGGGAGACCCGGACACGCCAGGGGATCGCCAAGAAAATCAATGATCTCCGGCGTGTGGTCCGTGGGAAGCTGGGAAAGATTGCAGCCCATGCCAGGGGCACTGGAGGGGGCCCACCATGCCCTGTTAGGCTGACAGTGGAGGAGCGTGCGGTGGCCCAGACCTTCAACAGGCAGCAAGTGGAGGGGCTGCCTGGCTTTGACTCCAGTCAGGAGGCCGTGAGGACAGGTAAGTTTTCTTTTTTATATCTGGTGTGTAGCATGTGTGGGGGGGGGAGGGAATATGTGGCAAGTGTGTGGATCCTACAACCTGTGAATGTTTTGTGTCATCCACAGACGTGCAGGAGGGTGCTGGGCCATCTGGCCTGACCGCACCATCCCCGGGACAACAGTCTGATGAAGACCCCAAGACAAGGCCGGAGTCCTCTGAGGAGGTTGAGGAGGAGGAGTTGGAGGAGGAGGTCATGTCTGGGAATGACTTGTTATTTTTGGAGGAGTCTTCCCCTATGGCTGGCAGCAGCCAGGCCTCCATCAGGGGTAGCCTCTCCCACTCCTCCCCCAACAGGGCTCCCTTCCCAAGGGGCTCCCCTTCTCCCCTGCCACAAGCCTCATCTGGGGGCAGGAAGGCGTCCCAGAAGACCAGGGGGTGGCCGAGGTTCTGCCTGCCAATCTCAGAAGGGACCAGGCCCTTCAGACCCGCCATCTGGGACAGGTCAGCCAGACTTTGGGGCGGATGAAGGCGAGCCTGTCCTCCATAAAGGATACACTTGAGGACATGGAATGCCACTCCGGGCTCTAATAAACTGCCTAAACGAACTGCAGACTACTACAGCAGGCATTGGGCAGGATGTGAGTGCCCTGGCTATTCAGGCCAATATGGCAAGCATAAATGGCCTGACCAGAAAAGCTGTGGCCTTGGAGGGCAGGCCGCCAGGTGGGCAGAGACCAGGGGCTGCTCCTCCTTCCCCTGATTACCCCCCCATGAGTCTACCCTGAGGAGCCGGGGCTGTGGTCCCGCCAGCTGCAGTAATTCCCCCCCCCTTTTTTTTTTGGCTGGGCATTTTTTTTTCTGGACATTTATTTATTTTTTGCCTGATTTTTTAATGTGGGGGTGACATTCCTGCCGGAAAAGGGGTGTTACCCTCATTTGTGGTGAAGAAGGGTTCAACAGGACCAGAGAGAAGTGATGCCCAGGTCCGTGTGAATGGTGTATGAATGTACAGTGACATAATAGGAGCCGTGGTGTGGCGTTGCTGCTCACAAGTCCTGCATGGTGGGCTTGTGCCAATCCATTTTGATGAGGATGTGGGGTGTGTGTGCTAGGAACCACAGTGCTGTGCATGCACGCATTCTCATTGTGCCATGATTAATGTGTGTATTTAACGTGCAAAGATGCCTAATATGAGGTGTCTCCGGGGCTGCTCTTACCTCAGAATACGGGGTAGCCTCGGTTAGGGGGGTGGATTGTCTGGTTCGGGGGTCAGGTCAGCACATATGTCAATCTCCAGGCCCTTTCTCACTGCGAAGTTGTGCAGCATGCAATATGCACCGATGATCTGACATACAAAGTTTGGGGAATACAACAGGGTACCCCCAGACTTATCCAGGCATATTCAGGAGGCCAAAGGTGCGCTCCACCACTGCACGGGTTTTGGTGTGTGCTTCATTGTATCTTTCCTCTCCTGGGGTTTGGGGGTTCCGGAAAGGAGTCATGAGATGGGGTCCCAGTGCATAAGCAGAGTCACCTGGAAGGGAAAGGACAGGAGGATGTTAGTAGTGCATGTGCCCCTTGTGATTTCTGCATCATGGGGGGGGGGGGGCAGTAATGCCTGCCACCCATGTCACTCACCAACCAGCCAGCTGTCCCCATACATGTTCTGATCGAATTCCATTGGGATGGGGCTCTGATTGTATATGTAGCTGTCATGGCTGGATCCGGGGTGTTTGGCACGGACGTGCCATATGAGAAATTTGGCATCGACTATCACCTGTACGTTGATGGAATGCCAGTGCTTCCGATTGCGGTATATGTGCTTTGTCTCATGAGGGGGCTGGAGTGCCGCATGTGTGCAATCAACGGCCCCCACGGTGCGTGGGAATCTGGCAATTCTGTAGAAATCTGTAATTTCCTTCAGCCGCAGGTCCTCCTGGGTGGGTTGATGATTTGGTTGGCCATGCGTCTGAGAATTGCAGGGATAACCTGGTGCACACATCTGCTCATGGAGGATCGTGACATCCCAGCCACCACTCCACTTGTTCTTTGAAACTTACTTTTGTGGATCGCCGTAACTCCCTCATTTGCATATTTGCCTAGCAAATCAATGGTGTGTCTAGCGCATTTTTTGCGCGCACGCTGCGCGGTCTATCGAAATTACGCTGTTCGTAAAAAGCTAGATTTCATGCGTATATCGTTTTGGGGATACGGCACATAGATACGCAGGCGCATATTTACAATTACGCCGTGCATCTCCTGAAACGCCGGCTTAAGTGCTCTGTGAATCTGGCCCAGTATCTTTATATGGGTGAGGAATGTGTAGCTATTTTCTTTCCTTTTTTGCGGTTTATGATGTATGTGCAATATAACATTTATTAAAACATAAAATGCAATTTCAGTCAAAAGACTAACTAAAACGAAGTCAAAATTTTAAGTAAAAGTTAACACTGCACAGCAGTCTGGTAGTCACATGTATTACCATGTATGCAAATAACCCCAATGGTGCGAGGGTCCAACTTTGCAGGATTTACAAAATCACCTTTGACTAATGTCACAACACTACCAGAATCTAGCAGAGCACTGGCTGGTTTTCCATCAACTGAAATCACACACATTTGTTTTTCCATGCATCTTTACCATGATGCAATACATACAGCGATAACTTTTTTTTTTTTTGTGTTCCTTACCCAGTCCTCGAAAATCGCCACCAAGACCTTCCTGACCTATTTGACCAGTCTCCAGTTCCTGAGACTATAGTCCCATTATCTGTATCAACAGTCTTGTAATTTTTCCCTGAACTCTTGAAAAGTCTTACTGGATCCTCCAGGCACTTTGTCACCCCTAGAGATATTTGGCTGGGGCACAGATGGTTTCAGCAAGTCCTCAGCAGCAGTATATCTCTCCAATAGGTCCACCAGCTGGTTTTCAGTGTTCGGGTCCCCAAGGCCGACCCACTTCCTCAAAGTGTCAGGGAGCGTGCGCAATGACCACACACTCCACAATCTTAGGGCCTGATAAAGTCTCTGGCTGCAGTCAAACAACTGGGAGTGGGGTGACTTGTCAGCACGGTATGACCATTGATGCACCCTTTAAGCCCAGACCACAATGGTTACACCCAGGCATGAAAGCTTCTCAGCCATTAGTGTCTCATATTTTGGAAAAATTCACTATGTTCACTTTCCTGCGCTGTGTGATAAGTCCCAACAAGGCAGCGGAAAGGCCTATCACATTATCCTAAAAATAAGTTGTATTGTATATTGTAAAACAGAGGTGAATGTACTCACAAACCATTGTAAGCATTGGTTTGTGAGTACATTCACCTCTGTTTTACAGCATTCAATAAAACATGTTTTTAGGAAAATGTGCTAGGCCTACGCACCGTCTTTGTTCCTATACCTTCAGTGTCTTATAATCCTGGGCAGAATCCGGTTCCAGGTCACAATAGGCCTTTTGGTGTTCTCCTGTCAGAAAGAGCGCTAGCACTCACAGCCATTTTGCTTTTTGCCCATCCTTCCCAAACAGCAACTCTTTCATCTATGTGAGGTAAGCTTCCACATCATCTGCAGGTGTAATCTCCTGCAGGTAATAGCTGGCACATAGCATGCAGACTCCTTTAACTCCACCAGGGCCTCCTCAAAGTGCGAATGATTTCCTGCAGCTGACGGTTGTTTTCCTTCTGGGTTGCAGCAGCATGCCGATTCGCCTTCTGCGGCCCTGCAGCGGTCTCTACTAACTGGTGGTTGGTTTCCTGCTGAATTGAAGTGGCCTGCAGCAGTGCTCTGATCATCTTTTACATTATTCCACTTGCATGGCCACGTGTCTTGTTTGTAAATACAGACACAGAATCTGGCTGCTTCTTTTCTTGAGCCCTTTTCGGTTCAGGAAAGAAAACCAGTAGAAACAGCACATTTACACTTCCATTCACCTGTTAGGCACATTTAACCATTTTATTGCCCCGTCACCCAGCCAGTGCCATTAGTACAGTGTCTGTGTACAGTATTTACCATTGATCACTGTATTAGTGTCACTAGCGGCAACGTCAGATAGCATCAGAATCAGTTAGCATCCTTACCAGCCAGTGTCAGCGCTAAATTTCACACCACACTATCAAAAAATATGTTCCACGGACTCAACATGCCTCTCAGCAAATGCCTTGGGGTGTCTACTTTCCACAAAAGGGGTTTGTTGTTTTTTTTTTTTTTTTTATGTAGACGCATGGAGATCTCAACATACAAGACAAAGAGACTACACATTCCGTTCCCCTGTGCATTGAATGTACACAAGAATTGATTATTTCTTGGTAGAACACAGGTTATTAGACACAGTGGAAAAAACAAAGATCAGAATTACAACATTCTCGGACCACAAACCAATCACACTACAACTGAAAATAGGAGAGAGAGAAAATAGGAAAAGTAACTGGAGGCTTAACAAAGAACTTTTATTAGACAAAGAGATAGAGAAGAGGTTAAGGAAGGAAATAGAACATTTTTTTAAAATAGAGAACAGTAAGGAAGGAATGTCTGAGGCAATAGCTTGGAAAACCCATAAAGTCTATATCAGGGGTATACTGATTAAAGAGGGAGCTGAAAAAAATTAAATAAAGAGAATAAAATAAGCCTAATCAAAGAATTTCGGAATTAGAACAACTACATAAAGATACGGGAGAAAGAGACCTTTTACTGAATCTTAGTATTAAAAGAGAAGAAATGAGAGGACTAATCGAACAGGAATCCCGAATAGCCCTAAGCTTGGTTAAGAAAGAAAGGTACCAATGGGGTAATAAGACGGGGAAACACTTGGCAAATTATTAAAGAAAAAAAAACAGCCAATTATATAGCGAGAATACAGACAAATACTGGAGAAATAAGATTTAAGATATCAGATATCGCAAATAATTTTTAGGAATTTTGCAAGAAACTATATGCAATTAATAAGAATCGCACAAAAGAAGAGGTAAAACAAAAAGGAGAAAATCAAAACATATCTGAGGGAATTGGACTTAAACAAAATTCTAGAAGATGAATTTTATTATCTTGAAACTCCCATAACAAAAGAAGAAATACTTAAAATTATTCAAGACCTTCCTAACGTATTGTATTATAAAAAAAATCTCAGACATACTAACCACAAAACTTTGTTCCTATTTCAATGGGATTGGAGAAAAGTGGGAGATGAGGAAAGAGGAGTTAGACGCTCTAATAACAGTAATCCCTAAAGAGGGTAAGGATAACTCCATTTGCTCTAGTTATAGACCAAATTCGCTCCTGAATATCGATATAAAACTATTCTCAAAAATCCTTGCTAACAGGATGAAAAAAATAATAAAGGACGTGGTCCATCCAGACCAAGTTGGATTATTCACAGGGAGAGAAGGAAGGGACAGCGGAATCAGATCGCTCCTGGTTATAGAGGAATTTAGAAATTCAGAAATTTTAGAAAAAGCGGAGACCTGGGACTACTTCTGTCAATCGATGCCGAAAAGGCTTTTGACAGGGTAGACTGGGACTTCATGCAGTATACATTAGAGGCAATTGAAGTGGGATCCAGAATGAGAGGATGGATAAGATCAGTATATAATAGACCTACAGCAAGAATTAAAGTTAATGGGACCATATCAGAACCCATCGAAATGAAAAATGGCACCCGACAGGGATGCCCCTTGTCACCATTGTTGTTCACCCTCGCATTAGAACCCCTGTTAAGGGGGATTAGGCAAAATGTGGATAGCAAAGGGATAACATTAGGAGGGGATGAACACAAACTTGCCGTGGACTTGTTATGTGGACGATATATTGTTTTATGTAACAAACCCCAGGAGGTCTCTGTCTAACCTAATGAAAATGATTAAACAATATGGTAGGATATCTAATTTCAAGATAAATCCAGCTAAATCTGAAATATTAAGCATAAACATTCCTAAAAAAGAAAGATGCGCTCTTCAGGAAGATTTCCCTTATAGCTGGAAAAAAGAACTAATATACTTGAGAATCAGGCTGGCAACCTCCATGGAGACTTTATAGAAGATTAATTGTATTTCATTGTTAACCACTTAGTCACCGCCTTATAGACGAAATACGTCTATAAGGCGGTTCCTGTACTCTAACAGGACGTCCATGGACGTCCTCCGTTAAGAGTCAGGTGTGCGCGCTTGACCGGGCGCGCACACGCGATCACCGGTGCTCACCGGGTCCACGGAGCCCGCAGCATCGATGATCGCGGTAATGAGCCAATGGCGGCGGCTCCTTACCACGTGATCGCGCCGTCCAATGACGAAGCGATCACGTGTGTAAACAAAGGCGTGCGTCAGATCCGCGTGCCTGAGATGGCGCGCACACACGGTCACGGCACTCGGCGGGTCCACGGGACCCGCAGCGTCAGTGATCTCGGTAAGCAGCCAATGGCAGTGGCTCCTTACCACGTGATCACGCCGTCCAATGACGGCGCGATCACAAATGTAAACATTGCAGGTCATCTCTCTCCTCTCCTCACCTCACACCATTGCAGCGTGAGAGAAGAGGAGAGAGATTAGTGCCCAGCAGTGCCATCTGTGCCCCACCAGTGCCACCTGTGCCACAACACTACCACATCAGTGCAACCTGTGCCCATCTGTGCCAATCAGTGCTGCCTGTGCCCACCAGTGCCACCTGTGCCCCACCAGTGCCGCCTGTGCCCCACCAGTGCCGCCTGTGCCCCACCAGTGCCGCCTGTGCCCATTAGTGCCAATCAGTGCTCATCTGCACCCCACCAGTGCTGCCTGTGCCCACCAGTGCCATCTGTGCCCACCAGTGCCATCTGTGCCCACCAGTGCCACACCAATTCCACCTGCACCACTGCAGTGCCGCCTGTTGGCTTGTTAGGGTCTCAAGAAAGGAGAGAAGCTGTCAGTACTTCAGGTGTGATCAAATTGATACATTTTCAGAAATTGGTACCATAGCTTGTAGACCCTATAACTTTCACCCAGACTAAATAATATCCAATTTTATTTTATTTTTTTACCAAAAATATGTAGCAGTATACATTTTAGGCCAAATTTATGAGGAAAAATTACTTTTTTTTACAAAATGTTATGATAGAAATTAAGAAAAATTCAAATTTTTACAATTTTTTTGTTCTTTTTTCATTAATAGCGAAAAAAATAAAAACCGCAGAGGTGATCAAATACCACCAAAAGAAAGCTCTATTTGTGGGGGAAAAAAAGTACACAAATTTCATTTGGCTACAGTGTTGTATGACCGAGTTATTGTCATTCAAAATGTGAGAGCACCGAAAGCTGAAAATTGGTCTGGTTATTAAGGGGGTTTAAGTGCCCAGTGGTCAAGTGGGTAAACAAGGTCAAAGCTGAACTAAATAGAATTCCACCAGGGCAACTATCCTGGAACAGAAGGATAAATATTTTCAAAATTATAATTTTACCCAAGATAGTTTATAAAATGCAGATGCTCCCAATCCCAATACCACATGCATACTTCAAAAAATTACAATCAATGGTTTTTAAAATGTATTTGGAGAGGGAAAAAAAACACGTATTAAATTATGTTTACTGATTAAAGATAAGCTACAAGAGGGGTTAGGGGCACCCGACATAAGGAAATACCACTACGCAATTGTATTATCACGAATAATGGACTGGGCTAAAAATAATTTGGAAAAAAGGTGGGTAAATTTGGAAATTAATTTGAGTAAAATAGCACTAGGGAAATTAATATGGGTCCTGGCACAGTATAGAGAAATTAGTACTGAAGCACACTATATCACAAGGCACGCACTAAAAATATGGGATCAATTGCACAAGAAAGAAAAATGGGATTATAATTCACCCCTTATACTTTTAACTGACACAATTTTTTTCCACCGGGGGAAAAAAAAAAGGTTTGGTAAAAGGATACTTCAAGATAATATTCAATTAACTGCTTGCCGACCAGCCGCCGCCATTTTACGTAGCTCTACGTCGGCTACTTTTGCGGCCAATAGGGGGCGCGCGCGTCCCCGCTTGCCCCCGAGTCCCGCGCGTGCCCGGCGGGTACGATCGCCGCCGGGCACACGCGATCGCTCGGTACAGAGCGAGGACCGGGAGCTATGTGTGTAAACACACAGCTCCCAGGCCTGTCAGCGGGGGAAACGCTGATCTTCTGTTCATACAATGTATGAACAGAAGATCAGTGATTTCACCTAGTGAGTCCACCCCCCTATACAGTTAGAACACACCCAGGAACATACTTAACCCCTTCCTTGCCCCCTAGTGTTAACCCCTTTACTGCCAATGGCATTTTTATAGTAATCCAATGCATTTTTATAGCACTGATCGCTACAAAAATGGGTCAAAAGTGTCCGAAGTGTCCGCCATAATGTTGCAGTACTGAAAAAAAATGCTGATCGCCGCCATTACTAGTAAAAAAAAAAGGGATTTTTAAATACAGCTTACCTGTAAAATCCTTTTCTTGGAGTACATCACGGGACACAGAGCGGCATATTCATTACTATGTGGGTTATATGGAGTACCTTCAGGTGTGGACACTGGCAATCTCAAACAGGAAGTCCCCTCCCTATATAACCCCCTCCCCTAGAGGGAGTCCCTCAGTTTTGTAGCAAGCAGTATGCCTCCCAAAATGGTCACCCAAAAGAGGGGTGGGAGCTCTGTGTCCCGTGATGTACTCCAAGAAAAGGATTTTACAGGTAAGCTGTATTTAAAAATCCCTTTTTCTTTCTCGTACATCACAGCGACACAGAGCGGCTTATTCATTACTATGTGGGATGTCCGAAAGCAATGCTTTAATGAGGGGAGGGAGACATCTTCCAAAGAAGGATTCAATTTAGAGGTAAACTCAAATAATAATAATAATTCCAACTTAGTCAAGAAAAAACTTTTTCTTTTTTTTTTTTTTTTTTTTTTTTTACAACCAAGGGTGCTTCTGATCCCGAGGATCTCAAACTGCAGCCTGTAGTACTGCCTGTCCAAAGGCAGAATCTGCATTCCTTCTCACGTCTAGTTGATAAAACTTTGTAAACGTGTGGACTGATGACCACGTCGCTGCCTTGCATATCTGAGCCATAGAGATCTGATGGTGTGCTGCCCAGGAGGCGCCCATGGCCCTGGTAGAATGGGCCTTTACCGACAAAGGAGGAGGCAACCTCTTCAAACCGTAGGCTTGAATGATTAATTGTCTAATCCATCTCGAGATGGTGGATTTTGCAGCTGCCTGCCCCTTCTTGGGGCCATCTGGTAGAACGAACAACACATCTGTCTTCCGGATCTTTTCTGTAGCTTTAAGATAGGCCTTCATGGCCCGGACAATATCCAAGGTATGCAGCAACCCCTCCTTTCTAGATGTGGGTTTTGGAAAGAAGGATGGAAGTACCAAATCCTGGTTCAAGTGAAATTTGGATATAACCTTTGGTAGAAAGGAAGGATGGGGCCGGAGAACTGCCCTGTCCTTATGCAGAACGAGATATGGTTCCTTACACGATAAGGCTGCTAATTCTGACACTCTCCTGGCCGAAACTATGGCGACCAAGAAAACCAACTTTCTTGTCAGTAAGACTAAAGGAATCTCAGCCAACGGCTCAAAGGGTTGTTTCTGTAAAGTGGACAGGACAAGATTTAAGTCCCATGGACAAATTGGTGACTTGACAGGAGGATTAATACGCAAGACCCCCTGTAAGAAGGTCTTTACCAGCGAGTGGGTGGCCAGCGGCCTCTGAAACCACACTGACAGAGCTGAGATCTGTCCCTTGATTGTGCTTAGTGCCAGGCCTTTATCCACTCCTAGCTGGAGAAAACTTAACACCCTATCAATAGTATATTTGCGGGAATTCCATCTTTTGGATTCACACCAGCCTACGTAGTTCCTCCACACCCTGTAATAAATCACCCTGGAGACCGGCTTTCTAGCCCTAATCAGGGTAGGAATTACCTGCCTAGACAGACCTCTACCCCTGAGAATCAGGGATTCAGCCTCCAGGCCGTCAAATTTAGACGCCGTAATGTAGGGTGGAGGATCGGGCCTTGTGAGAGTAGGTCTGGTTGTAGAGGAAGAGTCCAAGGGTCTCCCACTGCCATCTTCAGGACTAGTGAGTACCAAGTCCTCCGGGGCCAAGCCGGAGCTACTAGAATGACTGGCTTGTGCTCCACTCTGATCTTGCGCAACAGGCGAGGGAGTAACTGTAGCGGAGGGAATGCATATAGAAGTTTGAATTGATGCCAAGGGCAAACCAACGCATCGGTTCCGCAGGCCATAGGGTCCCTCGCTCGAGACACGAACCTGTCTAGTTTCTTGTTGAACCTGGATGCCATTATATCTACGTCTGGCATTCCCCACCTCTGGCAGATTGTCTGAAAGACCTGGGGATGCAGAGACCACTCCCCTGGCAACAGACTCTGGCGACTTAAGAAGTCTGCCTGCAGGTTGTCCACTCCGGGAATGAATATCGCCGAAATGCAGGGTACATGAACCTCTGCCCACTGAAAAATCAAGCTCACCTCCCTCTGAGCGGCCCGACTCCTGGTTCCCCCTTGGTGGTTTATGTATGCCACCGCCGTGGCATTGTCTGACTGGATTCTCACCGGGAACCCCTTTAATCTGGAGGTCCATGCCAGAAGGGCTAGGCGAGCAGCTCTGATCTCCAAGATATTGATGGGGAGCTGCCTCTCTGCTTTCACCCAAGTTCCCTGGCGAGAGAACCCCTCGAAGACCGCCCCCCAGCCTGCCAGGCTGGCGTCTGTGGTAACTACCTTCCAGACAACAGGGCTGAAGGATTTTCCCTTTAGAAGATTCTGGGGGTTCAACCACCAGGCCAGGCTTTGTCGGACCCTTGATGATAGCGTCAAAGGGGACTCTAAGGCATGTGCCCTCTTGCCCCAGGCTGCCAGAATGGCTGCCTGTAGGACGCGAGTGTGGATCTGAGCGTATGGTACTGCCTCGAACGTGGCCACTAGCTTGCCTAGTACTCGCATACACAGGCGAATAGTTGGTTTTTTCTTGTTTAGAACCAACTGAACCAACCCCTTGATAGCCTCGATCTTTACCAGGGGCAGGAACACCCTTTGCTGTTCTGTGTCTAACCTCATGCCGAGGTATTCCAACTGCTTTGTAGGCTGGAACGCTGACTTTCCCCGGTTTAGGACCCAGCCGAATTCTTCGAGGTACCGAACCGTGAGGTTTACTGCCTTTTGCAGACCCGGCTGTGAGTGATCTATGATTAAAAGGTCGTCCAAGTATGCTAGGACTGTGACCCCTTGGATCCTTAAATTGGCCAGAACTGGGGCTAGGATCTTCGTGAATACCCGGGGGGCCGTGGCCAGCCCGATGGGGAAGCGCCCTGAATTGGAAGTGTCGCTGCCCCACCGCGAAGCGTAAAAATCTTTGATGCGACTGAAAGATTGGTACATGAAGGTAAGCATCCTTTATGTCTATGGAGGCCAGAAAATCGTCCTTCTGAAGCGCGGCGGCTGCTGACCGGATGGATTCCATCCGGAAGGAACGAACCCTTAGGTAACCGTTTAACCTCTTTAGGTCCAAGATTGGCCTGACATCGCCGTTGGGCTTTGGTATGACAAAGAGATTGGAATAGAAACCTAGCCCTTGCTCTTGGGCTGGCACCTCTATTATTACGTCCTGGCAGAGCAGGTGATCCAAAGCTGCCAGCAATGAGGCTTTCCTTGCTGGATCCCTTGGTAGCCTTGATTCTTGAAAATGAGGCGGAGGATACCTTAGAAACTCCAGTCTGTAGCCTGTGGCTACAGATGCCCGGACCCATTTGTCGGGGATCTTGGCTTCCCAAACTTCTGAGAAGAAACGAAGCCTTCCCCCCACCCGCGAGAGTGGGGGCGCCCCTTCATAAGGCAGACTTAGGGGCTGTCTTTGTCGGCTTGCGATACCATGGCCTCTTACCCCCAGGGGCCTGTCCCTGCGATCTACTGTTAACGTTGGATCGTGCAGGCGGCCGTCGATACTGCCTGGAATTTGAGGGCCCCGAGACAGGAAAGAGCTGCCTTTTAAATGTAGGACCCCGGAATGTCTTTTTGACCGGTAAAAGGGTACTCTTGCCATTTGAAATAGTCTGAATATACTTATCCAGATCCTCTCCGAAGAGTCGTCCTCCATGGAAGGGAAACCCTGCCAGAAGCTTTTTGCATGGGGGCTCCGCCGCCCAGTTCTTCAACCATAAGAGCCTTCTCATGTGCACCAAAAATAGTGATAACCGAGAGGCCTGCTGGATGGAATCTTTTATAGCATCTACAGCAAAACACAGAGCTCTGGGAATGTCAGAAAACTCTTCTGCTTGTTGGGTAGGCATGTCCTTTAACATTTCTTTTGTCTGGTCTTTTAACGCCTGACAAACACCAATCGCAGCCACAGCTGGCTGTACCACTGCTCCTGCCGTAGCAAAGGATGCTTTTAAAAGTGTCTCTAACCTTTTATCAACCGGATCTTTAAACATATGTATGTTTTCCACCGGGCAAGTTAGTGATTTATTCACACATGAGATGGCTGCATCCACTACTGGGAGCCTCCACCTCTTGGAGAACCTTTCCTCCATGGGGTAAATGACCGCAAATCTTTTCGGTGGCAGAAAAATCCTGTCCGGCCGTACCCAATCCCGAAAGATCAATTCCTCCAAGAGAGGATGGACCGGAAAAACTGCGTTGCTTAACGGAGCTTTCAAAGAGCCCAGAGAGGATACCGGAGGAACCTGAGGCTCTGGCAATGGTAAACTAAATGCCGAGCGGACCATGTCCGTCAAAGACTGTACCCACAGTCTTTCTGTCTGGGAGTCTGAAAATGGTTCCTCAGAGGCAGATCCCTCAATCCCTGAACTCTCTTGGTTCAGGTCTAGTTGATCCTCCTGTGATTCCAATTCCTCCGGAGAGAGAATCTCAGCATCTGAGGATACACCTCTTGGTGATGGGCATCTAACCCGTTTCTTACCAGGAATAGCTCTAGCGATCAATGCTGCTATTCTCTCTTCTAGCCCCCCTAGGGATACGGCTAGCATTTCCTCTGTGATAAACACAGGGCTGGGCTGATCTGGGCCAGCCTCCGCACCAGATCCCCCTAATGGCTCATCCAAGGCGCCCTTTATGTTAATAAGTTGCGGGGAAAGTATTGGCATATCATCAGAATCAGAAGGGGAACCCCTTTGTTTTTTGGTCTTTTTTGTACCCTTTGACCCCGAACCTTTGGAAGCCATAATACAAAATCGAGGGACTCCGCCCACACAACAGACTGTAGTGGCCAGGAGTACAAAACCAGAGCTTAGGGGACAATAGATCACTAATGCCCAAAAACTGATGGGATCCCGTATGTTTTTCTCTTTTTTTTTTTTTTTTTTTTTTTTTAAATATATATTATATATATTTTCTTTTTTAAAACATACAGTGACCCCAAACTTAGTTTGCCAGCCTCCAACCTGCTGCAAAAAGGGGAATTTCTTGGCTTAACAAAAAAGGCATTGGAACAAAGTCCAGCATGTACTACCCCTCTTCCACCACCGGGAGTCACTGTTCTGCCGCTCTGCGTCCTCTCCTTCTGAAATCAGCCTCAGACTGAGCACTGACAATGCCTGCTGATCTATAACAGCACAAGGCGCGCCCCTGTATGACGCCGCAGGCACGCCCCCCCCCCCCCGCCCTCCTGTCTGAACGGCGTGAAAAACGTCTATAAGACGTGCGCGCACGCGCGCGTATGCCGGAACAGGAGGAACATGGAGGAGCCGCGCTGCTGGAGACCCAGGACTGCAGAAACAGGCGGCAGATTCAAACCCCCGGCCAGGTAGGACTCTCCAAAAGGCCCCTAGGGATCCTTACTAGTCCTAGGAAGAAAGCAGCAGGTTAGCTAGCAACACATTCTTAGACAGGGGAACCTAGTGATGGGGGAAAAAAGGTGTCATCCTGTCTCTCTCAGACATAGTGAGCAAGGTTGCCCATGCAGAGCATACTTAGGCTATCCCCCTTTTAGGTTACCCCGGAGAGCCTGCTGTCGAACCAAGTCCCGCAGGCTCCCCCTTACCTGCTCCATGCTGCAGGATGTTTGTCCAGCAAACTGATCCAATCTTCTCCCATCTCCGTGGGTAGCGTAGTAGACCTTCAGGCCCTGGGGTCCTATGAAGGTACCCACTGTCCTGGACCTATATAGCACCCTGGCAAACAGGAACTTATGGTTTTTACAAACTCCAAGTCCTGGGCCCAGGGTCCAGCCCTCCAAAGAGGAGCATTATAGGCAAAACCCCACGGCTTGGGGCCCGGGTACTGTCCACTTTGGCACTGAGGCTCCTTGGACAGATCCGGTTAGCCCGCCCTTAATCCCAAGGATGTGGAGCAAAGCTATTCCGTGACCAACACCTAAGACACTGGCGAAAAAACTGAGGGACTCCCTCTAGGGGAGGGGGTTATATAGGGAGGGGACTTCCTGTTTGAGATTGCCAGTGTCCACACCTGAAGGTACTCCATATAACCCACATAGTAATGAATATGCCGCTCTGTGTCCCGTGATGTACGAGAAAGAAATATTAATAAAAATGCCATAAAACTACCCCCTATTTTGTAAACGCTATAACTTTTGCGCAAACCAATTAATCTCCACGGAGAGATATAGGTGTATTAACAACCCTTTTTTTGACAACTGGGTATTGGATACTCAAAATACGAGTTGTGGAAACAAAAATAAAAAAAAAAGGAAAGAAAATTAAGAAAATATATCACAATGACGTGAACCATAATCGAGACAGCGAATAAACGCAAAACTGAGTCTCTTGAAAGTGTTCTCTGAGGTATATATATAAAAAAAAAAAAAATTAAAAAATAATGTATTTTAGGATATCATTCATTATGCCTCATGCTACGTACACACGGTCCTTTTTTTATATAAAGAATATATAAGCCTTTATATGATGTATGTTTTTCATGTATTATGTTATGAACATGACCAAAGCCATTTTGGCTTTAATTTTTTTTTAAAGAGGTCAGCTTCAGTTCAATATCTTTGAAACTGAGGAATTCTCAATATAAGGTTTTAATTGTATTAAGTTAAGCTCTCTTAAGATCATAATTTCTTTCGAATCCCGGTCTCGGCTACATGTGAATTGAGTTTGGTGGTCTCAGCCCGGCTCCCGGTGGGTGTGCTATGCAAGGTACGCCTGTGCTTAGTACGCCCACCCCCCCCCCCCCACAAAAACCACCACACTTGCACGCACACAAAATTGGTTTAAAAAACACATGCACTTTGGCCATGCGGTCTCATAAAAATAAAGAGAGGCAACGGACCTACGGGGCTGGCTGGGTGGGCTAGGCCCCCTCACTCCCTCATAGGGGGAGTCCCTCTGCCCCATTGGGTTCCCGTTGGGCCCCAGTTGGGCTCCCAAGAGGAGCAGGTAGGGCGGGGTGAGTGGGAGGCCCCCCTTCACACCCGCCATTGCCACCAGGGGCATGGAGAAGGATGGCGATTGCCTCCGGGGGGAGGGTCTGCCTACTCCCAACTCCTGCAGTCCGGCTCCTCTCTCTCGAGTTCACGCACAAAAATACACTTTAAAAAAAAAAAAAAAAGATCATAATTTCTCTTTCGGTCAGCTTTTAAGATAAGAAAATGGTAGGAAGTTTTCTTTGCATGACCTAAACAAGAGGGCTTATTCACAAATTAAGCTATTGTATTATATGTTTTAAATAATAGTTTTTTCTTGCATATGTTTATAGTGTATCTGTGTTAGTATTCATGGGGACCATTGATGCATATATAGATTATTTTGATTAAACTTGCAAACATGGTATTCGATTAGTGAGAATGTTCATGAATAACTGTTTTTCTTATCGTTATGCCGTGTACACACAATCATTTTTCAGCATGAAAAAAATGTCATTTAAAATGATAGTGACACAAGTAGGTGGAGGTGGGGCGTGGCCTGCGGCGGAGCTGAATGGCGGCTTAGACCCGGAGCGCCGTATCCAGCTGAGAACTAACGGCTCATATCAACCCTCCGGACCCGGTTTTCGGCCGCTACACCCGGCGTTCCAGCTCTGGAGACCCCTGGGAACATGTCTAGGAAGAGGAAGGAGCAGAGGAAGCCCCAGCGGCTAACGGACTTTTTCCCCCCTCATCAGCGTGGAGGTAGGCAAGATGGCGCCGCAGCAGCGTCGACACCAACACACACAGCACGTGCTGGCAGGCCTGAGTTAGCCTGCGGACCCCAGGACAAGTCCCCCTCTGGCATCATACAGACTCCCTCTCCCTCCTCAGCATCAGGCAGCCCGGCCAAAGCCAGACCCAGGCTGGACAGGGAGGGATCCATGCAGTCGGCTAGCCCTCTGCCTGAATCAGGAGATGACACCCGGGAGTTGCCAGACTCCATCGAATCCTTCCCCACCACCCACCAACCTGTCATAGACTCTTTCAGTACAGATATGCTGCTATCCTTAAGAAGTTCACTGCAATCAGACATAATGCAGTGTATGCACAGATTCCATTCCGATATACAGGCCGTGGAGGCCAGGGTGGAGCATATTGAGCACAAGATGGGGGAGTACGCTGTCACTATAAATGACCTAGTTGACTCACATGAGGAGAGGGAGGGGGACACGGAATAGATCAAAGCCAAGCTAGCAGATATCGAGGACAGAAACAGACGCAACAACATGAAAGTAAGGGGGGTCCCTGAGTCTGTTTTGCAATCCGATTTGCACTCTTTTGCCTCCTCCCTGTTCAAGGAACTTCTCGCAGACCTCTCTGACCTAGAGCTCACAGTGGACAGAATACATAGACTGCCCAAACCAGCCTTCTTGCCTGAACAGGTTCCCAGAGACGTTATTCTGAGGTTCCATTTCTTCCATGCTAAAGAGCAACTAATGGCGGTTATGCGCAAAAAAGAGAAAATTCCCTCGCAGTATCAAAATCTGCAGTTCTTTGCAGACTTATCCCAGTATACTCTGCAACGGGAGGAGAAACTTGAACACCATCACCAAGGCCCTCAGAAACCATAAGATCATTTACAGATGGGGCTACCCTGTTAACTGTCTGTCACTAGAGAGGGCCACACGCACAATGTGGACACCCTGGAAAAAGGCATCTCTCTGCTGGAGGAGTGGGGGATTCTCCCGGAAGAAGCGGGTGCTCCAACACCCTCCCCCAGACCCAGGGCACGGTCTGATCCCGCGTGGAAAACTGTCACTAACAGGAATGCCAAGTCTCACAACTAAATCCGGATGGGGTACCTACCTACATGTTCTCTCCTGGTAGGAGTCTCGGAGAGCCTTTAGGCCTGGACTCACCCCCACTTAACTTGTGCAGCTCGCTGCTGCTCTCAGATCTCCCTTTTAGGGAGCGTAGGGTTCATAACCAGCTCATGATGGCCACACGCCAATTGTTTGACTGTTTTTGTTATTTTTTTGTTTTCCTGTTCATCCTTTTTCCTTTTGTGTTCCTCCTTTTTTCTACACATTACCCTCAAGTGTTGCTTCAGCATTGCAATCACCGTCTACAGAAGAAGAGCTTCCCCCCGCATGGAGAAAGTGAGGATCCTGGCCTCTCCCACTTACCTGCCATCGTTCGGGACACCTCTACCCTTTCAACTAACCGTGAGTGCTCTCTTGACCTCTTCTTGGTACAAATAATTTATTACTTGCCATGCTCGGTTTGGTCACTGGAGGGAGACCTTCTCTTAAAAATGAATCCCTGCAATAATTCACCACCAACTGTCCTATTGCTATATCAATGGGGGTAAAATTTCTTTCTATCAACTCCAATGGTCTAAATCACCCCGTTAAGAGGAAGTCCATGTGGAAAGAGGCCACTTCCAACCGGGCAGACGTTTCATGTGTGCAAGAAACACACTTTCCCTCACTGTCTCCCCCTCAGTGTTCACATGGACGCTTTCCACACGTCTTTAAAGCCAATTCGTCTAACAAAACGAGGGGTGTCCTCACGGCCATAAGAGACACGGTTGCTTTTACACTCCATGAAGTTATCCTTGATCCCGAGGGCCGTTACATTGTTTTGATATGTGATATTAATAACACCACGTTCACTATTGTGAATATCTACTCCCCGAACAAGCACCAAGTTCGTTTCTTCAACAGAATAATGGCCAAGGTAGTGACGCACCGAAAGGGGAAGCTGGTCATATGTGGAGATTTCAATGCAACCCCGAACCCGGGTATTGACTCTTCCTCAAGCGCCAAGCGCTCAAGCCCGACATTGGCAACCTCAATTCACAACCATGATTTGACACTTGGAGGTGCCTTCACGCTGGAGAACGGGATTTCACTTTTTTTTTCCTCACCCCATGGGGCTTACTCCAGAATTGATCTCTTTTTAGTCGACCAGCTCACCCTCTCCAGAGTGTCGGACACTGCCAATAATTTGATTACGTGGTCGGACCACGCATCCATTACCCTCACCCTGGACGATGGCATGGCTGACAGTGCACCGTCTCTAGGGAGGGTCAACTCATTATTGCTGCAGCAGGTCGAGGCCAGGAGCCTCATTGAAAGACACTTGAATGATTTGTTTAGTATTAATGAAGGTTCTGTTTAGGATCAATTTGTCTTGTGGAACGCCCATAAGGCGTATGTCAGAGGCATTCTCATCCAATTGGGGGCGAGGGCTAAGAGGCAGCGGCAGCAGAAATTGACAGACCTAACCAAAGAAATATTCAGGCTTGAAACATCTAACAAACAAAATCCTTCCCCGGTACTCTCCCAAAAATTAAACATACTGAGACATGACCTCAGGCTCCTGTTACTGGAATCATTCGAAAAATCGTCACGTAGATTAAGAATGACGTACTATGCAACAGGTAACAAGGCAGGTAAATTAGTGGCCCACAAAGTGAAAGGTGTAAGACACAAATCCAAAATACCCTATATTATCCATCCCGTTAGCAAATGTAAGCTCCACCACCCCCAAGATGTGGCAGATGCTTTCAGCCACTACTATAGTTCCCTGTACAACCTAAAAAATGATCCAGATACCTTCCAACCTGAACCTGAAGCCATTGGCAAATTCTTGCAGGGCTTGAATATCCCATCTATATCTCCTGACCAACTACGATCTCTAAATCAGCCCTTCAGCAAAGAGGAAATCCGTAAGGCTATCGAGTCCCTCCCTAAAAATAAAGCCCCTGGCCCTGACGGGTTCACGGGAGATTACTACAAAACCTTCAATCAGATTTTGACCCCTTACTTGGAGGGTGTGTTCAATGCTGCTGCTGCCTCAGCCGCCTTCCCTACTGAAATGTTGTCCGCTGTTATCGTGACCTTGCCGAAGCCGGGGAAGGAACCTACGTCACCTTCAAATTTTAGGCCAATATCCCTACTTAACATAGATGTAAAAATGTATGCCAAGATCATTGCCACACGCCTATTAGACATTCTCCCTCTGATTATACATCCTGACCAGACAGGATTCACCAAGGGACGTCAGACTTCGGACGCCACTCGCAAGTTGATTAATGTTATCCATTTGGCCAATCTGCATAAAAGGCCTTCTCTGTTCTTGGCTTTAGACGCAGAGAAGGCCTTTGATCGCATTCACTGGACCTATATGGCTCAAGTTTTAGAGAGATTCGGCTTTGTAGGTCCTATCTTGTCCGCAATCCTGGCCTTATATTCCAACCCCTCCGCCCAGGTACTCGCGTCAGGAGTTTTGTCCAATCCGTTTTTAATTTCCAATGGCAGTAGGCAGGGATGCCCACTATCCCTACTAATTTTTAATCTACTAATGGAACCCCTAGCTATATACTTTCGCTCACATCCTGACAATAAAGGTTTTCCTGCCCAAAACTCCACCCACACCATTAGCTTGTTCGCAGACGATATCTTAATTCTCACAGACGTGGAATCCTCCCTGGCTTCGGCACATGCGGCTCTGGAGATGTTTAATAAACTGTCTTACTATAAAGTAAATGAAAGTAAGTCCTACCTTATGGGGGTGGGTATAGCCCCTCCACTGCGGAAAAGACTTGCCGCTCGGTTCCCTTACACCTGTAAAGATAGTGGTCTGAAATACCTGGGTATATCGCTACCGGCAACTAATGGTGAATTGTTTGCAGCTAATTATGCCCCGCTTCTCTGCTCCATGAGCAAATCCCTACAAGATATATCCAAAATTGAAATGCTTTGGTCCAGCCGTTTAGCGGCATTTAAAATGATAGTCCTACCACAATTACTGTATCTCTTCAGGACGCTGCCGATCCCTGTCCCCGCCTCCTTCTTTTCCAAACTTCAGTCTCAACTGAACAATTTTTTGTGGCAAGGTAGGAAAGCGAGATGTTACTTTAAAAAGCTAATAGCGGGTAGAAGAGTCGGGGGTATCGGTCATGTCCTCCTGAAGGACTACCACTCAGCCGCGGTTCTCTCGCAGGCTAGGCTATGGTTTGTGCAAACCCACACCCCTAGATGGTTAGAATTGGAATTATCGCAGGTCCCGGGTCACTGTTTATCCGACATTTTATTATCCAGTCGATAACTCAACTCTCTCCCACGATGGTAGCCACTATTCGCGCTTGGGAGAAGTTTGTCTCTCACACCTTTTTAGGCCAAGACGTTAAACTTCTACCCCTTCCCATCTCCAGTTTACCATTGATCATACCAGGCATATTTGTTGCGCACTGGTCAATTAAGGGCATCAAAACGGTAGAAGACTTGTTGTCAAGCCCCACGCTTAAGTCATTTCAGACTCTACAGGGCGAATTTGGCTTAGCGGACACCGACTTGTATAGGTATCTCCAACTATCTCACTTCCTCAAAAAAAACACCTCAAACGTCTACCGCACTCCCCTGGCGGGCAATGCTATATTTTACCAACCCCACGACTAACATTAAGGGGATATCGCTATTTTATAATCTTTTAACCACTTACCTACTGTGCACCTACACCCCCTTCCTGCCCAGACAAAATATAAGCTTCCCGCACTGCGTCGCTTTAACTGACAATTGCGCGGTCGTGCGACGTGGCTCCCAAACAAAATTGGCGTCCTTTTTTTCCCACAAATAGAGCTTTCTTTTGGTGGTATTTGATCACCTCTGCGGTTTTTATTTTTTGCGCTATAAACAAAAATAGAGCGTCAATTTTTAAAAAAATTCAATATTTTTTCCTTTTTGCTATAATAAATAACCCCAAAAAATATATTAAAAAAATATTTTTTTCCCTCAGTTTAGGCCGATACGTATTCTTCTACATATTTTTGGTAAAAAAAAAATGCAATAAGCGTTTATCGATTGGTTTGCGCAAAATTTATAGCGTTTACAAAATAGGGGATAGTTTATGGCATTTTTTTTTTTTTTTACTATTAATGGCGGCGATCTGCGATTTTTTTATTGGGACTGCGACGTTATGGCGGACATTTCGGACACTTTTCTGACATTTTTGGGACCATTTACATTTATACAGTGAAAAATGCTATAACTATGCATTGATTACTGTATAAATGTGACTGGCAGTGAAGGGGTTAACCACTAGGGGGCGGGGAAGGGGTTAAATGTGTGTCCTATGAGTGTTCTAACTGTAGGGGGAGGGGGGGTGACTGGGGGAGGTGACCGATTGTGTCCCTATGTACAAGGGACACAACCGCTCTCCTCTCTCCCTGACAGGGACGTGCAGCTCTGTGTTTACACTCAGAGCTGCACGTCCCAGCTCAGTTACTGAGCAATCGCGTGTGCCCGGCGGCGATCGTTGCCGCCGGGCACTCGCACGGGATCCCCGCGGAGCGGCGGGTGCGCGCGCGCGCCCGCCCGCGGCTTTAAAGGGACATCACGTCATATGACGTGATGTCAGAACAATGGAGTCGTCTGCCCGTCGTCATTTGACGGCGGGCAGATGACAAGTGGTTAAACAATAAAAACATCTTTATCAAAACCTTGTATATGGAAACGTGGGAGCGAGATATGGATGCAACGTTTTCCGATGACCAATGGCAATCAGCTTTGCGGAGCACATTCTCTGCGACTAAGAGCGTGAATCTGTGGGAACTATCTCACAAAATTCTGGTGCGGTGGTACTTAACACTGTTTCGCCTGTCTAAATTTGACCCCAAAATCTCCTCCCTGTGCTGGAGGAATTGCGGAGAGGTAGGGACGTTGCACCATGTCCTGTGGTCCTGCCCTTCACTTAATCGACTGTGGGTGAGTGTATTTAATCTAATATCCCAGCTCGCAGGGATCCGGATTATCCCCTCGGCGGGGGCTGCGCTTCTGTCCCTGGGCTTAGATAGTGTCCCGTACTCCTCAAGAACCATGATCACTCATTTACTACTCAGCACTAGGTTATGTATCGCAAGGCACTGGAGGGATGCGGGCCCACCTTCGATGAGTGAAGTGGTGGAAACGACTAATACCCATGCCTCCTATGAACTATTGTTTGCCGCATCTCAGGGCAAAATGACCAATATAGAACGTAAATGGTACAGGTGGAATAGGTGGTATAACTTGGTTCATAAAAATTGATGTGTAACAGACTCATGCTGATCACTTCTGTTTATAAGTTATAAGGAGGAACAACACTTTACACTTTAATGTTTTAGTTTATTTCTTGTTCTATTTTAGTTTGTTAGATTTCTTTAGTTTAATCATTTTCTCGGCCATATTGTCTTTATATGCTGAATATCTAAGGGTGCACATGATACGTGGGCTTTGTTGCCATGGAGTGCGGGCCTTGGAAGTCCGGGCCCATGGTCTATGTCGACATTATGGGCCTTGTTGTCTCCGGGTGTATTAAGGGTGGACATGTGGACGGGCCGCCGTCAGCTCTCCCGTCGCAGAGAGTGCTCCCAAAGGGGTGCGTGGGGGAGAGGGCGGTGTGCCGGCCGGGTCTCTGACTGACAGACCGTACTAAGATTGATCGAGCACTGTGGTTATTTGATAATCAACGGTTCATAATCAATGTTTCATTGTTTCAACGGTTCATAATCAATGTTTCAATGTTCAATGCTTCAATATTCATTATCTCATTCTTTCTTGTGTTTTGAATGTATACTATGAAGCTACACAGACCTCCATATGCTTATGGTCTATTTTGTTTTGTTGTATCTTTTATTCTTTTGTTTGCATAAAACTTCAATAAAAACCTATTGAAATGAAAATGATAGTGACACACACACACTTTTTGAGTGGGATAAAAAGTAGCTACCTATAGCAGAAAGGGGATCTCTCTCTCTCTCTCTCGGGCAGAAAGGATGCTATGAGGATTCTGGAATGCAAGGAGATCTTGAAAGGCGGAAAGATGTAGGAATGTTGAAAGAAGTCCCTTTGGGACTTTGCTTCTTCAAAAATACATAATTCTTAAGTCCTGGTAAAGTATTATTCTGTTTATTTTACCTTTTTAGGTAATTGAAGTTTGGACGAGCATATGCTTGACTAATTCAATCAATTGTTAGTTCAGTTTTGGAGTGGAGTGAATTCTAACTGCAGTATGAATTTGTTTCACTTTTAAAAAAGGGGAGATACATATATTGTCATATCTCACAAAACTAAACTTCAAAGTTATAGAATTGGATTTGTTATAGTATCTGTTAAACCATTGATTCATTCTAAAGTATTGATCAAATTATCAAGTTACTGTGCACAATATGACATTTTGTCTGTGCATGTTTAAAGTTTAAGTTGGAAGATCTGTTTGTTTTGAAAAGAAAACACAAGACTAGTCTTTAACCACTTGCTTACTGGGCACATAAACCCCCTTCGTGCTCAGGTGAAATTTTAGGTTCCGGCACTGCGTCGCTTTAACTGACATTTGCGCGGTCGTGCGACATTGCTCCCAAACAAAATTGGCGTCCTTTTTTCCCCACAAATTGAGCTTTATTTTGGTGGTATTTGATCGCCCGTGCTTTTTTTATTTTTTGCGTTATAAACAAAAAAAGAAGAGCGACAATTTAAAAAAAAATATATATATATATATATTTTACTTGTTGCTATAATAAATATCCCATTTAAAAAAAAAAAAATCTCAGTTAAGGCCAATAGCGCCTACAAAATAGGGGACAGAATTATGATTTTTTTTTTTTACTATTTTTTTTTTTACTAGTAATGGCGGCGATCTGCGGTTTTTATTGGGACTGCGACATTACGGCGGACACATCGGACACTATTGACAATTTTTTGGGACCATTCACATAGCGACCAGTGCTATAAATATGCACTAATTACTGTATAAATGTGACTGGCATTGAAGGGGTTAACACTAGGTGATGAGGAAGGGGTTAAATGTGTATCCTGGGTGTGTTTTTAACTGTGTGGGGGGAGGGGGGTGACTGGGGGAGGTGACCGATGCTGTGTCCCTATGTACAAGGGAAACAGCATCAGTCTCCTCTCCCTGACAGGACGTGGAGCTCTGTGTTTACACACAGAGCTCCACGTCCCTGCCCAGTGGCACGCGCGGGGAATTACAACAACATGACATCCAAAGACGTTAACCCGGCACTCTGCGCTGTTGACGTCTTTTGTTAATAGCGCGGATCTGTAGTGGTTAATATAATTTGTATCGTTCAAGTATTTTGTAATAAGAGCTGTGAATATTATCTGCATCATCATTTATCTTTGATATTTAGAAGTATATCCATTCATTTGTATCATCACAAAATATACCTGATTATAAATTTGCACTGTATTTCTAGTTAATATATATGTTTTAAGCATATAATTTGTGTCGCTTCAAAATAGCATGACTAAATAAACTTGAATTTCTTGTTGGTATTTATGGAAAAAGGCAAATCTCCCAAAACCAAGATTTGCATATTTTCAACACTGTTTTATTATTTCAGTATAAACATTCTGACACCACCATCATACACATATACTCCTCTCCCTGCACATACTAACCACCGCATACACTCCACACCATTCTCCTGCACATACTACCCACTGCCGGCCACTCCGCACTGTACATTCCCCATTTAACTGCATTCTGCACTATGCAAGTCATCTCATACGCTATTAAACCACACACCCTTTAAGCCACCCCCAATATTTAGCGCACTTTGAACTACACCCATATTTTGATTCAAGCATGCCCAGAAGTACCAACCAAGAAATGGTTAGCCAGAGGCCCTAAAGGAAAATGGCCAAAAGCCAAGATTCATTCCATGACAATGCTCTGCAGCAACACCAATACTCCAAATTTGAAGAAGCTGAATAGGCTTGAGGGTCAAATTGTAGGTACTTACACCAAGTAAAATAAGCCATCCAGGTGTAACAATAATCCTAAAAAGGAGCTGTTTTATGGTGGAATCACTGTCTAATAAAGACCTTTTAACCCCCAGCATCAAGGACAGCAATTGAGAAGTAGGATAGAGAATCAGGCCCTGGGACAGAAGGTTCAGCCTCTATGGAAGTAGAATGGGACATCTATTGTAGATAGAGGCTCCTGCGCTACCGAGAGGGGTGGTGGAGTGGGATGGGGTCACTGCTGCAAACACCTGACACTCTGTCCTGGGCAGAGAGAAGTAGCAAATGGAAAAACAAGGGGGGGTGGTGTCTGCGCTGTGAAAAGTGGGTGAAATCCAAGGGTGGTACGGGAATAAATCCCTGGGCTGGTGAACGTGGGTGGACGGGAGGGGAGGGGTGGTGTATTTAGAACAGAGTGATAGCGTACATAAGTTTTGTGTCAATACGTAAACCGTCAAAATGTAGCACAAAAGATTATATTGAATACTAAACAATGGCAAATGACAAAGAAGAAGTACACATTCACAAACAGTAAAAAAAGGATTTTTAATAACAGCTTACCTGTAAAATCCTTTTCTTGAAGTACATCACGGGACACAGAGCGCATAGTCATTACATATGGGTTATATGGGTACCTTCAGGTGTGGACACTGGTGTAATCAACTTCACAGGAAGTTCCTCCCTATATAACCCCCTCCCACTGAGAGTGCTTTAGTTTTGTAGCAAGCAATTCTCCCGAGGTTACACAATGTTCCCCAAAAGAGGGGTGGGAGCTCTGTGTCCCGTGATGTACTTCAAGAAAAGGATTTTACAGGTAAGCTGTTATTAAAAATCCTTTTTTCTTTATCGTACATCACGGGACACAGAGCGCATAGTCATTACATATGGGATGTCCCAAAGCAATGCTCCATGAAGGGAGGGAGACCGTAAGGCCAAAAATAGCCAAACAAAAAACATTATCAGGAGGTAAAATAGCTCCACCAACAGAAAAAAGGGGGCGTGAACCGGGCCAGAGGATTCTATACTGCTGCCCGTAGGACCGCCTGCCCAAATGCTGTGTCCGTAGCTTTTGTGACGTCCAACTTATAAAATTTAGTAAACGTATGTACGGAAGACCAGGTTGCCGCTTTGCAAACCTGTGCCATAGAGATCTGATGGTGTGCCGCCCAAGAGGCACTCATGGCCCTCGTAGAATGGGCCTTAACTGATAAGGGAGGTGGAACGCGCTTCAGACCATAGGCCTGAAAAATCAGCTGCTTAATCCACCTAGCCAAGGAAGACTTGGCAGCCGGCTGACCCTTCTTGGGGCCATCCGGAAGAACGAAAAGCACATCTGTTTTCCGAATCTTCTCTGTAGCCTTGAGATAAACCCTCATGGCTCGGACCATGTCCAAAGTATGAAGCAGTCTTTCCTCTCTGGACTGGGGAGTAGGAAAGAAGGATGGTAGGACTAGGTCCTGATTCAAGTGAAAACTGGATATGACCTTAGGAAGGAAAGAAGGTTGAGGCCGCAGAACCACTCTGTCCTTATGCAGAATCAGGTACGGTTCCCTGCAAGACAAGGCTGCCAGCTCGGAGACCCTTCTGGCCGAAGCCATAGCCACCAAGAAAACCAACTTTCAGGTTAGCAGCACAAGAGGGATTTCTGTCAGAGGTTCAAACGGCTGCTTTTGTAAAGCTGACAAGACCAGATTTAAATTCCAGGGGCAGAGGGGAGCTCTAATAGGGGGATTCACATGTAAGACCCCCTGCAAGAAGGTTTTCACAAGCGAATGCGTGGCCAAAGGCCTTTGAAACCATACCGATAAGGCAGACACCTGCCCCTTTAGAGTACTAAGAGCCAACCCCTTGTCAACGCCAACCTGGAGGAATCGCAAGATCCTGTCAATAAAAAACTTGCGAGGATGCCCTCCTTGAGACTCGCACCACTCCACATAGGTCCTCTAGACTCTGTAATAGATATTTCTAGAGACTGGCTTTCTAGCCTGAATTAACGTAGATATGACTTGGGCTGAGAGGCCTCTGCCCTTAAGAATTAGGGATTCAGCCGCCAAGCCATCAAATTTAGCTGCTGTGAAGCAGGGTGGTAGATCGGGCCCTGAGACAGCAGATCTGGGCGCAGGGGGAGTGGCCACGGTGCCCCTACCGACATCCTCACGATGAGTGCGTACCAAGCCCTTCTGGGCCAGGCTGGGGCCACCAGGATCACCGGCCTGCGCTCCACCCTGATCCTTCGTAGAAGGCGGGGAATCATCTGTAGTGGAGGGAACGCATACAGGAGAGAAAACTGGTGCCAGGGGCAAACCAACGCATCGGTCCCGTAGGCCGAGGGGTCCCTGGCTCGGGATACGAATTTGTCCAATTTCTTGTTGAATCTTGTTGCCATGATGTCCACATCGGGAACTCCGAATCTTTGGCAAATCTCTTGGAATACCTGGGGGTGAAGAGACCACTCTCCCGGGAGTAACTGTTGACGACTCAAAAATCTGCTTGAGAATTGTCTATCCCTGGGATGAACGCTGCTGAGATGCAGGGTACATGGGCTTCGGCCCATGAGAAAATCAGGTTTACTTCCCTTTGAGCCGCTAGGCTCCTTGTGCCCCCCTGGTGGTTTATGTATGCCACCGCCGTGGCATTGTCGGACTGTATCCTTACTGGCAGACCCTGCAGGGGGAGAGTCCAGGCGACCAGGGCCAACCGAGCAGCTCTGATCTCTAGGACATTGATGGGAAGCAGACTTTCTGCCTCTGACCACTGTCCCTGCTGGGTCCGTTTTCCTAAGATTGCCCCCCAACCTGTTAGGCTGGCATCTGTGGTTACTATTTTCCACGTGATGGGGCAAAAGGTTTTCCCTTTTGACAATTTTTGAGGGACCAGCCACCAGTACAGGCTGTGCCTGACTCCTGGGGAAAGACCTAATGGACGGTCTAATGCCTGTATGGACCTGTTCCAAGCAGAGAGAATAGCTGCCTGGAGAACTCTGGTATGGATCTGGGCATAGGGCACTGCTTCGAAGGCGGCTACCATCTTTCCCAGCAGTCGCATGCATAGGCGAATAGTCGGCCTCTTTTTGCCTAGGACTATTTGAATTGTTTGAGTCAATGACCTGATCTTTTCTTGAGGTAAAAATATCCTCTGGCATTCTGTATCTCACCGAAGGCCTAGATATTCCAACTGTCTTGTGGGTTGCAACCTCGATTTTCCTTGGTTCACAACCCACCCGAATTCTTGTAGATGCCGAACTGTGCGGACTACTGCATGATTGAGGTTGGAAGCTGATCTGTCGATAACCAGGAGATCGTCCAGGTATGCCAGGACCAAAATGCCTTCTGTCCTTAGGACGGCTAGCACCGGGGCTAACACTTTTGTGAATACCCGCGGAGCTGTTGCCAACCCGAAAGGGAGGGCTACGAACTGGAAATGACTTTGATCTATCATAAAACGAAGAAACTTGTGATGTGCTGGGTAGATCGGCACATGCAGATATGCATCCTTTATGTCTATAGATGCTAGAAAGTCGCCTTGATGCAGGCTGGCTGTCACTGAACGTATGGAATCCATACGAAGGGTCTGAATCTTTAGAAAGCGATTTAGGCGTTTGAGGTCTAGGATAGGCCTGACGTCGCCATTGGTATAATAAAAAGGTTGGAGTAGAATCCCATACCCCTTTCTTGGGTTGGTACTACAATTACTCCTTGGAGCAAGAGGCGATCCAACGCCTTTACGAGAGAGGCCCTCTTTAACGGGTCGCTTGGAAGACTTGACCCCTGAAAATGAGGAGGGGGGATTTCTTGAAACTCTAGTTTGTAGCCTGTGGCTACCACGGACCAAACCCAAGAGTCGGGAATTCTGGCCTTCCAGACTTCGGAGAAAAACTGAAGTCTTCCCCCCACCCAAGAGAGTGGGGGCGCCCCTTCATGAATCTGACTTGATGACTGGTTTAGCCGGCTTGCGAGACCAGGGCCTCTTGTTTGCCGCGGCTTGTCCCTGTGGGCGGCTATTAACTGCTGAACGCCCGGGAGGCCGTCGATACTGACGGGAAGTCGAAGGGGCCGAGCCTGCAAAGGCCTGTCGTTTAAACGCGGGCCCACGCGGTCTTTTCTTGACCGGTAAGGAAGAACTTTTACCACTTGATATGGTTTGGATATATTTATCTAGGTCTTCACCGAATAGTCTTCCCCCATGAAAGGGAAACCCTGCTAAAAGCTTTTTGCAGGGTGCCTCTGCTGACCAGTTCTTTAGCCACGAAGACGACGCATGTGAACCACCAGCAGAGATAACCGGGATGCCTGTTGGATGGAGTCCTTAATAGCATCTACTGCAAAGCAGAGAGCCCTAGGGAAATCTGCTAATTCACGAGTTTGCTGAGCCGGCATGTCCTTTAATATCTGTTTTGCCTGATCCTTTAAGGCCTGACAAACGCCAATGGCTGCCACCACTGGCTGAACCATGGCACCTACTGTGGTGAAAGAAGCCTTCAGTAGGGTCTCTAATTTTTTGTCGACCGGATCCTTGAACATCTGGACATTTTCAACCGGACAGGTCAGGGATTTATTCACGCAGGAAATGGCCGCGTCCACTGTGGGGAGTGCCCATTTCTTTAAAAATTCCTCTTCCATAGGATAGAGAATAGAGAACCTCTTAGGAGGGATAAAGATCCTATCAGGTCGAGCCCACTCCTGGTAAATCACGCTCCGCAGAAGGGGGTGAATCGGAAAAGACACACAAGTTAATGGAGCCTTTAAAGAACCCAATGAGGATACCACAGGGGCTACTAGTTCTAGCACTGGAAGTTTAAAAGCAGTGCGAACTATATCGGTCAAAGACTGGATCCACAGGCTCTCCGCTTGAGAGGCCGAAAAATATTCATCTACAGTGGAACCCTCCATGTCTGAACCTTCGGGACTTGGGTCTGCTTGATCCCCTTGTGGGTCCCGTTCCTCCGAAGAGGAGACCTCCGCATCTGAAAACACCAAACTAGGTGAGGGGGATCTAGCCCGTTTGCTACTTGGCAAAGGGCGGGCAAACAAAGCAGTTAACCTTTTCTCTAGCCCACCCAGGGTGGTCGCTAGCATTTCTTCCTTTACGTAAACGGGAATGGGTGGATCGGGGGCCGCCTCTGCCCCCAGCATCCCCAATGGCTCTTGTACTATGCTACTCGGTGGTCTAACTGGTGAGGGTGGGGCCGTTGAAGCCTGGCCCAAATCCTCTGACCCCGATGGAGACCCCTTTTGTTTCTTGGCACCTTTTGCAGCCTTGGCTGGTCCTGATGCCTTTGGAGCCATTGCACAACCTTGAGTCACCCCTCTAGCCAACACCTGACTGTTGTAGCTAGGAGTAATTAATATGGGAACAGGCTGAGGAAAATGAAAACATTTTTTTTTTTTTTTTTACCCGCCTGGGAGGTGGCAATACTGAGGAAAACCTGTGAGTATTGCAACACCAATGCCCGTTAGCCGGAGTCCAAGGTTGACTCAGATACTGCTGGATCTAAGGCTGAGTCCCTTTAAGCAAAAAAACTTTTTTTTTTTTTTTTTTTTCTGGTCAATAGTGGAACTAAGTCCTAGACCTGGAGATCCACAAACCGCCACTGGGTGTCACTGTGGCCAAAAGACCCAGCTGCGCGCTCTGTGTCCTTCTTCCTCTGCCTCCAGGAGGGAAAGACCAGCCAGAAAAAAAGTTTTACTTTAAAAACAGACCCTGACGCTGCTGGCCCGCCCCCCCAACGCACGCCGACGCTATAAAAGGCGGCGTGCACCCCCCCACGCTGAAAACAACATGGAGGAAGCAGAGCAGAGGAAAAACATGGACCAGCGCCAGGCAGCACCAACAGACACCAGGTAAGCACTAATCTTATTGTAGTGCACAGAGAGAGGAAGCTGTCCCCATGGGCTTCCTAAGAAACAGGAGTTTTCACCAGCAATTTCCTCTTTAAAATATGTGGGGTTGCAGTATCAATGCTAACAGGCAGACCTGGGGTGAGTAGCAAATATATATCTTACACAAGTATACATATATCTACATGTTATCTGGGTAAACATTAGTATCCCATCCTGCCCACACAGACATAGTGGAGATAGTGGCTGATGCACAAGCATACCATTAGCCAACCCAGAACCCCCAGGGGGATACCTACTGTCGAACCAAGTCCCGCAGGTTCCCTCTTACCTGCTCCACGCCGCAGGGTATTGCAAACTGCAAGAGGCCCAATCTTCCCCCATCTCCGTGGGTATTGTCTCGGACCTTCAGGGACCGGGGTCCTGTGTTAAGGAACCCACACCCCTGGACCTATATAGCATCCTGGCATCAGTAGCGTTTAGTCCTGGGAGACACCAAGGCACTGGAGCCCAGAATCCAGCCCTCCAAGGAGAGGCATTATAGGCAACACCCCACGCAGGCAGGGCCCGGGTACCGTACACCTTGGCTTTGAAGCACTTCGGACGGATCCGGCTAGCTATCCTGGGTCCCGAGACCTCCGAGGGACAGCTAGACGTGACCAACACCTAAGACACTGGCGAAAAAACTAAAGCACTCTCAGTGGGAGGGGGTTATATAGGGAGGAACTTCCTGTGAAGTTGATTACACCAGTGTCCACACCTGAAGGTACCCATATAACCCATATGTAATGACTATGCGCTCTGTGTCCCGTGATGTACGATAAAGAAATGTACACAATGTGCTGGTCCAGGTAATGTGAAATCAGGGAGAACTTCCGCTAGGGGTGACCCCTAGGTGGTGGGTGGGACACATGAGCCAATCGACCACAGAGAAGGAGGCAAAAGAAGGGCAGGCTTTATGCGGCCTGACTCCTCCTACAAACACAAGCTGACCTGCGGTCAGCCTTATACTTGTACTTAACCTGTACTTAACTTGTCAACCTGTGGATGGAATAGACAAGGAACACAGAAACCAAGAACACTGACCTGAAGTGTGCCGAGGTCACCTGGTTGGTATGCCTAAAAGGGGGCAAAAATAAACACAGTAGGGTGAAAGTTTAACAAAAGATTTATTGCAAGCAATGATCGACATTCAATCTGATAAATTGACGAATGCTTGTGACATCTCGAACAGAGGCTCTGGGATATACCTTGAGTAACAAGATGACCTCCATCTACCCAATTTTTGGATAATATGGGCCGGTACCCTTTGGCGCAAAGCTGCGGACGCTGCACCTATCCTAAAGCAATAGCCAGAGTATGCCTTGGGGTCCAAAACCAGATTGGCCAAAAGGGTACGGCAGTGTAGAATAAATTGGGCTGAGGAGAGCACAAGGGAAAGGCAGCAGAGGACCAGCACTAATGAGCTGGTCTAAAACCAAACACCAGGCACCATGCCTTGCCAGTCTCAAAAAACCTAATATCCGTGCCAACTCCCGTCTGCTGTGTCTTGCAAGCACGCAGATGCAAACAGAAGAAGTGGCCGGAGTATCTGACTAGTTGATTGATCAAAAGAATATGCGACCCTGGACCAGAAACAGCGAACTTACCTGGCCTCAAAAAAACGTAAAATGCCAGATAAATCGCACCCTTGAGCACTAGGCTAGACAACAACCAAAACAGGGACCTTGTGAGAATAAGACATTTCACGCAAAACATGACCCGAGATAGGAAGTCTATTGACCATAGCTGGGGGGCTGCTCTTCTGGATCCCTTTGGAGATAGCTTTAATAGGGTATGCAGAAAAAAAAGGGTCTATTAGGGTCATCCAAGGACATGAAATTGCTGAATTCCCGCAAGATACGTCCTAATGGTGCCATGGGCCAACTTAAGTTGGGAGCCGCAAAACGCAGTGAACGCTAGCAGGTACTGGATGTCGAAATGATCAGGGCTTCCAAAACTCAACCGGAAAGCCTGGAAAACATTCCAAGCAGTACGGTAAGTGTTAACAGAAAAAGATTTATTAATCAAGGCTGCTACATCAGCTCGATGAGAATTTAATCCATCACTAGTTTCTGGAACCGTGGAGAAGGCTTAGCATAGGCGTCTGCGTCCTGGACCTGCTGGAAAAATAGTGGGAAATTAAACCGGGATAAAGCATCAGCCGCTATGTTATGTGTACCACTGACAAACCTACAATGCAAGTGAAAATTGAACTGGAGAGACAACCAAACGAGCCTACGCACAAACACCATGATCAGTAAAGATTTGGACCTACCATTCATTATTGATAAGCTCAGAGGTTGCTTAGTTGTCCGTAGAAAAAAACATTGTCTGCCCTGCCCATAAATGCCCCCACACATTGTCTGAGCCGCTGCCATTTCAAACATCGCAGAGGCCTCTGCAAACCGAGGCATTGCCAAGACTTCCTTAGACCAAGACCCCGCCAGCCAGTGCTAGCCAAAAATGGCTGCATAACCTTTGGAGGCTGCTGCATCCGTGGATACCTGAGGGGAAAAACTGGACACTGTAGGGATGAACATGGAAACCCCATTCCAACCTTGGAGGAACTCATCCCACATCAAGAGATCTGACAGAGTGGATGGATCCAGAATGACCCGAGAATCTGAGCTAGGGGCAGAAAGCAATAACGACAGTAATCTAAAGATGAAAGTCCTTCCCTGGGGAATGATTCTCATCGCAAAGTCTAACATGCCTAGTAGCGACTACAACTCCAACCTAGTACAAACTCGAGAGGCCGTAAAGGCATGAATACGATCCCTGATCCTAACCAGCTTGCCTGAAGGAAGACTGACCTGCATGGACTGTGTCTCCAGCGTGATGCCCAGAAACGTCAGTCTTGTAACAGGACCTTCCATTTTCTTTACTGCCAGTGGGACATTCAGAGCTGAAAAGACAGCGGTGAGCTTCAGAAGGTCGGTGGGAACCCGATCGCCACCTTCAATGAGGAGAAAATCATCTAGATAATGAAGTACCTTGTTACAATTTTCCCTGTGTGTTAGGATCCAGCTAAGCGCCTGTGCAAAGGAGTTGAACAACCAAGGGCTACTCTTGGAGTTAGCTTGGTGGCAAAAAAGTAATCACCCCTCCACCTGATACCATGCCACTGCCAGAGTGATGGCAGAATTGGCAGCAGCTTAAAAGCGTCAGCAATGTCAGCTTTAGACAGCCAGGAACCTGTGCCCACCCTAATAATGGACTGAATGGTCTGGTCAACTGAAGCGTATTTGAGAAAAAACTCTACCGAAGGTATCAAAGAATTGAGGCTAGGCGTGTGTGAACAAGTCCGTAGATAAAGCGTAGTTTATTTAAAAACTTCCCTCTAACCACCCCCAGTGCGTTAACCCTCCAAACTTGGAAAGGTGGTGTGGTAAATGGCCCGATGACGAAACCCTTTTCCAATTTGGATTGCAATAACAGGTCCACCGCTTCGGAGTCTACTGCTGAAGACCTGAGATTGGGACATGCAACACTCACTCAGGGCAAGTACACAAACCCCGTATGGAACCCTTCTGAAAAACCTTTAAAAAAAATTCCTTTACAAACGATTTATCTCAATAGCTTCCTTTACCTTAATGCAGTGCTGTTCTCATGTCCTCATTGTTCGTTTTTGCTCTCAAGTTGCTGTAATTCTTCTCTGATCTCCACACTTCCTGGTTGTCTGTTTCCTGATGACCACAGTACTGGGAGCTTTCTCTCTATGGTCACTAATCAAGGAGGTGTGATTACTGTGTCTAAAACCCCTCAGCACCAATCAGTTTGGTTTTCCAAACCACCAATGCCCTGTATTGGCTCTGTGGCTCTGTACATCAGAGAGACAGGAAACAGCATGCAAAAACAAAACTAGAAACTGCAGGTATATTATTTGATTGATCTTGATCTATTTTTAATCATTTTTAAAAGGAATCAGTTAACTATTATGTCTCTATACCTTGTAAACAGTCATTTCAGCAAAAACTATTTTTTATTTACAACTCCTTTAATCAAAAAACTACTCAAAGAAGGTGACAATTGGGCGGCTAAGAACTCCCTCAAAAAAGGCACATTGATACGGCTTAGTCACAAGGCTTTGTACTGCCTAAGTGAACAGGCCGACTTGGGGTGAGCCCTAAGACACCCGGTACAAACATGCAACAGACGGCACTGACTGTAATTACATGTCCCAAGGTTGTAATTGTTAAATTACTGGGATTTGCCCAGACAAATGGGCCAGCCCAATTTATCCAATGGAGCAGGATGGTCTGAGGATGGGAAATGGGGCACCCGGCCCCCTGGACGTGCTAGGTAGGGCAGGAACCTCTGAATTAGGGCACCAGTACGCCGTGAGGATGACTGACACATTGCGTACACCGTGGATCTGAGCCCAGTGAAATACCGGCAAAAAAAATCCGTATCAATATTGCTCCAAACTGTTGCTATCTGAAATTGGGCAAAACGGGAAGTGGTCTTGCCGGAAAAAGAGTGGTGGTAGTCAAAAAAGTTGGACCCCCCAAACTTGTGGCCTAACTCGACAACTGTATGGAGGTACAGGTCCAACTCCTCCCTTCTAAGTGGACTAACGGAGCAGATAATGTCTCTGTAGAGACTAAAGGCCAGGAAAAATGCAGGGATGGATAATTTGCGATTGGGCCTGTGATCCCTAGTTTTGACTACCACCAAAATATCCCGCAAGCGTAGGACCTGTTGTCCGCTATGTCGTGAGCCGCAATCAACAGGGACGCCAGATTGACATTTCCCTCCAGGATGTCCTTTTTGATGTTGGTGGGGATAAAATGTGCTGGAGTGACTGGGGGAGCAGATGGATTACCAGGGCCTGCTGGAACTGGTCTGAGAACCAGGGGAGTACCGGAAACCCGCTAAAGCCCCTGAGCCCGCAGAAACTCCTGGAGCTGTAATAGGTGGATTTTCTAACACCTCCACTCTATCTCGTAAATCCTGACATGACATAGCAAGGAAATGGAGGGTAGGATGAATCAGAGAGAAGCGACTACAGTCCACAGAGTAACTTACTCCGCACTTGCGTCCGATGTCCCTGGAAAGCTGGGCTTTCTGAGCGGAAGCTGGGAAAGGAATTCCCCTGCTTTGAAGTTCAGCCATAAGCCTTGGGATGGTCCAGGTCCTGAGAGAGGGTGAGCTGACGTACTCCGACCCCCTAGCTGGAGAAGGCGGGTTGGAAGCGAAATCCCCAATGTCTGCAGCCTGCGACATGACACGTACAACCGGAAAAAATACACTAGATATAACCAAGGATGTGACAACCGACCCCAAACTAATCTGCGACTAATTGGCCACCCCACCCAAGAATAACTGCAAAATGAACAAAATGAAGCAAACTAACATAATTACCAGGCCCAGTTACTTGCGGCATAACAGGTAAATTAAAAATGTAAACTCAGTCCTTGAAACCTGAAAATGTATCAGGCCATTAATGTATGAGATAACATATTAATAAAAATGAAATGTAACTTATGTGCCACAAATGAGGAGACTTGCCACTGAACAAGCCAATTAAATATGGACAGCTCAATCCATGTGAACCTATAACGCGATAGGTAAAGTGCAGTGGAGCCGCCTAGACCTAACAATGAAATGAAAAAGAACTAAGTAAAACATGAGAAATGTAGGTGGAAAGAACATAAATGACACAAATTGCGAGAGAAACGTAAGCGGCTATGAGAACCGTAGCAGCCGACATAAGAACGTAAGCTCACATGAGAAAAGTGGCTGCGTGAGTATGTACAGGAAAACATGGGTGTGTGAGAAACGAGAACTGCGTGCAACGTGAGCTGTGGAAACAAAACTTCAGACTGCCTGAACCATGAGTGGAGTGAAAAACATTAGTATAAGAATGAAAACTGTAAATTTGCATGCCAAATTCTAAACGCGTGAGAAATGTGAATCGCATGGAAAACCGTAACTTTATAAGGAAACCGTAAATTGCATGGAAAAACGTAAAATGCATGGAGAAACGTAAACATCGCACGGGAAACAAACATCGCACAGGAATTGTACACATTGCATGGGAAACTTAAATTGCATGAGAAACAATCTGAACGAGAAAAGTGATTTGAACGCATTACGTAAGCTGTGTGAGAAACAGATGAGGAGACTTGCTACTAAACAAGCCAATTAAAAACGAACCCTCAATCTGCTGAAACCCATAGACATGATGGGTAACCTGCAGTGGAAACCTAGACAAGCACGCTGTGTGAAAAACGTGTCACACATAGAAATACGTACCTAAACAGCCTGGGATACCACCACTGGGGAAAGAAACAATATACCGCAACTATGAACCTGAAAGGTCTTTCCCCAGGAGTTAGGAAACCAATAATACCTACCTGACAGGAAAACAAAAGAAAACCACAAAGAATACAATTTGGTGCTTCCAGAAGAAATGAAGGAAAACCAACTAAAGGAAAAAAGGAACATGAACATGCAACCTAGCATTTAGAAGCCATCAAGCAAGAGCGTGAATATGTTCACAGAAACAAAATTGAGACCCATGCCCTGAGTTTACCAGCGTATGGTGGAAGGTGGAACGTGTGTGACCATGTCTGCATGGAACCCCCCCCCCCCCCCAGGACAACCTGGGGTGCTACTTACTGAGAACCAGGAGAGGGTCCCTGCTGCACTACCCCTAAGTGACCAGCATGAAAAACACTCCACTCCCTGCCCCCCCCCCCCCAAGACACCCGTGTCCCTGCTATACCACCCCAACAGTTATACCCACAGACTATGACCGCAAAGACCCCTACAGGCAATCCCCCAGTGTCCCCCGCCCGCATGCTGCTGAACATATCAAAAAAATGGGAAGCCAGCCTTTCACCTACCTGCGCCCATGGCGCATGCGACCCTGCCGAGGATCACCGCTAAAGCCCGCAACAAGACCTGCAAACAGGCAGGGAGGAAACTGCCACTGAACGTCCTCCTCGAATTGACCGTGACCCGGAAGGGACGTCAGAGTCGCCTGAGCCAATCGACCAGGGAGGAGGAAACAAAAGGAGGGCAGGCTTTATGCAGCCTGACTCCTCCTACAAACACAGGCTGACCTGTGGTCAGCCTTACACATGCGTTCGCTTCTGCACGTGAGCTTAGAGGGACAGGGCACTTTTAAAATGTGTATTTTTATTTTATTTATTCTACTTCTTATTTTTAATTTTTACACTGTCCTTTAAAAAAAAAAAATGGACCACCTTTACTCCTATTACGAGGAATAAACATCACTTGGATTAGAAAAAAAGCATGACCTCTTTAACCACTAAGCACTTAAACCCCCTTCCTAACCAGACCAAATTTTCAGAAAATTCTCTTTGTTGCTGTTAAAATTTAGCAAATTAGTAATTTTTCTTCATAAAATTTGGCCCAAAATATACTGCTACATATCTTTGGTAAAAATAATCAAAATTGGTGTATATTATTTAGTCGGTGAGAAAGTTATAGAGTCTGCAAGCTTTGGTGCCAATCTCTGAAAATTGATCACACCTGAAGTAATGACGGCCGATCTCATTTCTTGAGACCCCAACGTGCCAGGAAGGTAGAAATACCCCACAACCCCTTTTTTGGAAAGTAGACATTCCAGGGTATTTAGTAAGTAGCACAGTGTAGTTTTTGAAGTTGTAATTTTTTCCCACAATTCTTTGCAAAATCAAGGTTATCTTTTTTTTTTAACAGAATTGTCATTATCAGGTTATTTCTCACACACAGCATATGTATACCACAAATTACACCCCAAAATACATTCTGCTACGCCTCCTGAGTGTGGCGATATTACATGTGTGGGACTTTTACACAGCATGGCCACATACAGAGGCCCAACAAGCAGGGAGCACCAGCAGGCGTTCTAGGGGCATAAATGTATGTTAGGTAAATCTAATTACCCTTTGAGGCACTGTAGTGGCATGGATGTGAACTGATGTGGCATGGATGGGATGGCGGAGAATGGCTGGGTGGGTATGGCTGAGTATAGTTGGGTATGGCAGAGTATGGATGAATGAGCATTGCAGAGGATAGATAGATGAGTATTGCAGCATATGGACTGATGAGTATTGCAGAGTATGGATGGACGGATGAGTATGGATGGAAGGATGGGCATGGCAGAGTATGGATGGACAGATGAGCATAGCAGAGTATTACAGAGTATGGGCATGGCTGGAATGGGCACTGAGCAACACTGTGGGCACTACAGATCCAGCCCACAGCGCTGCTGCAAATGATCTCTCCCCCTCTCTTACAATGTTCTGATCGGTACAGAGAGGGGTGAGATAAACCGGTGTCATAACATGACACAGGTTTGTTTACAAGTGATCACTCGACAAAGCGATCATGTGGTAAACGGCCGCTCTCAGTGGCCATTTACCGTGATGCGCTGGGTCTTCTGGACCCGGCGGTCACAATATTTCTGGGAGCACGCCCCAGGGGGCACGCGGGAGCAAGATTTTGGGAGGACTATATATATTTACAACTAAATGTATTTATTTGCATTGTATGTTTCTTATATTTATTTTTATAGATTTACTTTATGTATTTAATTTGTCTGTATATAGTCACATTTTCTTATATGTTTGGTAAATTAGAAGTGCTGCCTTTATTTTGTTATATTACAACCCAGAAAGTCCATAGAGCCAGCTAGTGATTGCAGGTCCAGTTTGGCCTTGGGACTGGGAAAGAACAGTTTCAGTGAATTTCTATACAAGCAGCAGTTCCCCGAGAGGCTGCTACAATAACAAAGTCAGGGCATAGGGCCCGGCAGTGAAGTATCAGATTTTGTCCGATTTGGAAAGACCCTGTGCTTTTTGGCTGGAGAAGACTATCCAGGACCTAGTATTTTGGCATGAAACTGCCAACATCTTTACAGGATAGTCTTCTAAGGACTTGTCTGAAATTCTGATGATACATCCTGTCAGAACATCTGGGGTTAAAATAATATACACACAGGCCTTTATATTATATATAGAGAGGTAGACTGCGCTTAAGATAGTATAAATAAGGGTAGTAGGATCTAGTGAAATAGGCGGCTGCGGCCCCCCCCTAAATATATAGCTCCCCTAAGGGAGTATAATAAGAAGATATGAAAGATGTTGGGGGTAGTGGCGCTGTCGCTAATATGTTGTGCTGCTGAGCCAATTAATAACCCTACTTGGTGTATAAATGGGCTCTATAAAGGGCAACATCCCCTGTGTTAAACAATATAAAGATGGCAGTATCTGCCTAATATGTGAAAAAAATAAAAAAGTAAATATATATATATATATATATATATATATATATATATATATATATATATATATATATATAAAATGAGTGATATTATCCACTGTGAACCACCACACAAGTGATACCAGTAATGCTATCTAGCATAATAAGAGGTTAGCCTCTAAAGTGATACAAATTCAATGACCGCACCATAGGTACCACAGAAAATAATAATAGATATAATAGTAATACAATTTGAGCCTTATGCAAAAAAAACTATAAATAAAAGCAAGCACCGAGATAATAAGTGCAACACAAATGCAGAAGTCCATGTAGTATAGATACAAGCAGGTAGATTTAAATGGTGGAAAGTTCAGGGTGCACCTATGTGGGTAGGTGATCATACAGGTACATCAAGTGTTTCTCGCAGTGGGTCCGGTGCTCCACCTTGTGGTTCCCCACTCACCAGAGGCAATCACCCCTGCTGGGGTAGAATGCGTATCAGACGAACCGCTGCTCCTGCGTGCCGGTGCTCCTTTTCCTGAATTCCTGATGTATATCCTTGGTACGGGTAATGAGATTCAGTAGGTTCTCAAGGTTCCTCCAAGGCAAAGAGAAACAAACTACCATAGCGTGGTACGTTTAACATTTTTAAAAGTTTTATTGGCACTGCCAATAGAGGCGTGCATAAAAACAAAAGCACAGATACAAAAATACAAAAAATGACAACAGGCTGTGAGGGGCAGATAATGATTCAGCACAGCTGCCAGTCAAAAACAGGATAAATTAAATATTAAAATAAAAATGAAAGAACAGCAGCCTATATCCTAAAGGTATAGGCACTGTAGATACACTGCACTGAGGTTGTCCGATTGCTTGTCGCAGCAGCGTGGGAACGGCGTGCGTTCCACACACAGTCAGCTGGTCAACGCGGAAGTGCGTGTAGGTGTGCATGTATCCGCTTTACGCACGTTTCGTATTGTTTACATCTTCTGAAGCGGGTACACGCATACCGTAGCTGGCTACATATGTAGAGGACGTCACCATGGTAACACTCAGACGCTCAATGGCAGATGAGGTGTCCAATCAGATGGATGGACTTGTCACCCTATAGGGACGTATAATGGGGCTGGTGCCACCCAATCCAACAGTGAATGACGGATTAATTGTCCAATCACATGGGGATGATAGAAGCCTAAGACTATACTAGTTACCATGTTTACGTCCCTGGTAACAACGATCCTAACAGGAAGTATAATCAATAAATAATGTTGTTCAAAGTAATTTCAAAAGATGACTGTCTTACAATGGGAAAAAAAAGTGTCGTAACTTTATTAGATACCCACTCTAATATAATAGTGGGCGTCATTGGGAACACATTAGTGAAGGTGAAGCAACGTGTTGTGTGATTCCTGCGCAGAATGACATTCCGCAGCAAAACTAAAATAAATAAACAGTATCCTCGCAAGCATAAATTATGATTTATAAGTCATGCGGCGAGACTAGCAGAGGATTAATTAGTAATTAAATAGTAAATGAGAATGTGTAAGGGCTGGTTACAGCCAAAGAGTTTAAGATATAATAATCTAAAGTGAAGTGCACAATCTATATAAATAGACCATATAGTAACGTGTCTGTGCTAATTAATGTGTACAGTCATCAAATTGTGCAACTGATGCATATATCTCAAAAAAATATAATATAAGTGATTATGGAGGGCTAAACAAGTAATTATTCCCAATATAGTAGAAACAGCTAATGTTGTATGCTATCTGAGGCTCAGACCTAATGAACCTATTGGGTATCTGTATTAACATACAAATAAGTTCCTCATAGGAGGAAAAATTGTATGAAAGGATGCTGTGGACTGTAGGGTTATAGAGGAATGGTGTTCTACCCAAAATATACTACAGTAATAATGGATGATCCACTATAGGTAGTATGGGGAGGGAAGAGGGGGGTTATATCATGTGGGCAGATTAGGGGTTGGCTAGAAAGCAATTGAGATCTATATCTACATTTAATCCATGCGGCCTTAAAGACCCCAGATGGTAGATCCAGCTAGTTTCCTTCTGGGAGATGGCTATAGTCTTATTGCTACCTCTCCAGTTATCCTTGACTAGGTCTATACCGTAAAAAATGAGTCCCGTAGGATCTTGGTGATGGAATTTCTTGAAATGGCGTGAGAGATTATGTTTAGTCGATCCCTTTTTTATCCTATTAATATGTTCCCGAATTCTAACTTTTAGGGGTCGTGTAGTCCGGCCTACGTATTGTAGGTGGCAGGGGCACTCGATGACATAGGTCACATGGGTGGTATGGCAGGTTGACCAGCTGACTGTGTGTGGAACGCACGCCGTTCCCACGCTGCTGCGACAAGCAATCGGACAACCTCAGTGCAGTGTATCTACAGTGCCTATACCTTTAGGATATAGGCTGCTGTTCTTTCATTTTTATTTTAATATTTAATTTATCCTGTTTTTGACTGGCAGCTGTGCTGAATCATTATCTGCCCCTCACAGCCTGTTGTCATTTTTTGTATTTTTGTATCTGTGCTTTTGTTTTTATGCACCACTCTATTGGCAGTGCCAATAAAACTTTTAAAAATGTTAAACGTACCACGCTATGGTAGTTTGTTTCTCTTTGCCTTGGAGGAACCTTGAGAACCTACTAAATCTCATTACCCGTACCAAGGATATACATCAGGAATTCAGGAAAAGGAGCACCGGCACGCAGGAGCAGCGGTTCGTCTGATACGCATTCTACCCCAGCAGGGGTGATTGCCTCTGGTGAGTGGGGAACCACAAGGTGGAGCACCGGACCCACTGCGAGAAACACATTTGATGTACCTGTATGATCACCTACCCACATAGGTGCACCCTGAACTTTCCACCATTTAAATCTACCTGCTTGTATCTATACTACATGGACTTCTGCATTTGTGTTGCACTTATTATCATGGTGCTTGCTTTTATTTATAGGTTTTTTGCATAAGGCTCAAATTGTATTACTATTATATCTATTATTATTTTCTGTGGTACCTATGGTGCGGTCATTGAATTTGTATCACTGTAGAGGCTAACCTCTTATTATGCTAGATAGCATTACTGGTATCACTTTTGTGGTGGTTCACAGTGGATAATATCACTCTATATATATATATATATATATATATATTTTTTTTTTTTTTTTGTTTTGTTTTGTTTCACATATTAGGCAGATACTGCCATCATTATATTGTTTAACACAGGGGATGTTGCCCTGATAGAGCCCATGTATACACCGAGTAGGGTTATTAATTGGCTCAGCAGCACAACATATTAGCGACAGCGCCACTACCCCCAACATCTTTCATATTTATATTATATATGTTTCAAATTTTCTATATTCATGTATATCATGAACGAGAGGACAGGTATATTGTCCTTAAAGTTTAAATTAAGTTTATAACCCATGAATAGGCATTGTACAAAGAGTTATGTTCTGTCTTACTAAAAAGTCTGGTTGTATCATCTCCCAGGTCAAATATAATTTGTCTTTGACTGATATAGATAAAAAGGTTAGTACAGACTCATAAAGACTGTGTGTAGATATAGGTGCATAGTTTTGTACAAATAAGCTATCGTATTATATTTCTTAACCACTTAAGACCCAGACCAAAATGTAGGTAAAGGACCTTGCCCCTTTTTGCGATTCGGCACTGCGTCGTTTTAACTGACAATTGCGCGGTCGTGCGACGTGGCTCCCAAACAAAATTGGCGTCCTTTTTTTCCTACAAATAGAGCTTTCTTTTGGTGGTATTTGATCACCTCTGCGGTTTTTATTTTTTGCGCTATTAACAAAAATAGAGCGACAATTTTTAAAAAAATGCAATATTTTTTACTTTTTGCTATAATAAATATCCCCCAAAAATATATAAAAAAACATTTTTTTTTCCTCAGTTTAGGCCGATACGTATTCTTCTACGTATTTTTGGTAAAAAAAATTGCAATAAGCGTTTATCGGTCGGTTTTCGCAAAATTTATAGCGTTTACAAAATAGGGGATAGTTTTATTGCATTTTTATTAATTATTTTTTTTTTACTACTAATAGCGGCGATCAGCGATTTTTTTCGTGACTGCGACAATATGGCAGACACTTCGGACAATTTTGACACATTTTTGGGACAATTGTCATTTTCACAGCAAAAAATGCATTTAAATTGCATTGTTTACTGTGGAAATGACAGCTGCAGTTTGGGAGTTAACCACAGGTGGCGCTGTAGGGGATGTGTGACCTAGTGTGTTTGTTTACAACTGTAGGGGGGTGTGGCTGTAGGTGTGACGTCATCGATCGCGTCCCCCTAATACAGGGATGACTTGAACGATGCTGCGGCCACAGAGAAGCACGGGGAAGCCGTGTGTACACACGGCTCTCCCCGTTCTTCCGCTCCAGGGACGGATCGCCGCACTCCAGCGAATCCCGCGGTCCCGGTCCCGGACCGGCGCGACCCACGGCTGGGTACTAAAATCAACGTATATATACGTTGATGTGCCCAGCCGTGCCATTCTGCCGACGTAAATGTGCAGTAGGCGGTCCTTAAGTGGTTAAATAATAATGTTTCTTTCATAATGATAATGTAAATGTATTAGTTATAACTTGTTAAGTACATATATATTATTCTGCTTACAAATGTGAGTTCCTAGCTGTATTGACATTAGGAGCTGTATTTGTCAAATGTAAGTTAAGAGTTATATTCCAAATGACTATAGCTTTGAGGAATTTAACTAATGGTCTGAGCCAAGGAGGGTAGTGTTGATCATAAACATTATCTCAACTATAAGTTTTATAAGTTGCCAGTGTGTCAGATTCTTGACATGGAATTGTCAACCGTGAGTGAGTGAGTGAGTGAGAAACTTATATAGCGCAACACATGCGAACTGAATCGCCTGGGCGATCGGTGTCCATGATCTCAGAAGAGATGGGTTTTGAGCTTTCTTCTGAATGCCAAGTGGTTCTCCTCTAACCGGATGCTGGTTGGTAGCGTGTTCCACAGTCTAGGTCTTTGGACCGCAAATCTTCTTTCTCCTTTGGACCTGTATTTGGCTTTGGGAATCTGAAGTATATTTTGGTTTGTGGATCGCAGAATGCGATTGGGGTTGTAAGCTTTTAGTTTTTCGCATTGATTTTGGGGGCATTTCCTAGAATACACTTATGTGTAAGACAGAGTGCTTTGAACGTGATTCTTTCTTTTTCTGGCAACCAGTGAAGGGATGTCAGTGAAGGCGAGATTGATTCCCATGTTTTTTTCCCAGTCACCAGTCGAGCGGCCGTATTTTGAATGACTTGCAGACGAGTGATTTGGTACTTTGGGAGTCCAAGATAGAGGGCATTTGCATAGTCAAGTCTGGAGTTAATGATTGTTCCTACTACGACTGCTATGTCCTCTTTTGGGATAAAGGGAATGAGTCTGCATAGTAGACGCAGCAGATGATGTGATCCGCTGACTACTGACCCAATTTATGCATCCATTGTCATGTAAGTGTCGAAAATGACTCCGAGACTTTTGACTTTGGTGCTAGGGGTGATGATTTTTCCCAGAATGGGCGGGGGTATCCATGTTGTTGCGGGATGATTTTTCCGATTGGCACGAAACAGGAGAAGTTCTGTTTTTGAGCTGTTGAGTTTAAGATAACTCTTTGTCATCCAATTTTCTATCAAAATAAGGCATTTCTCTAGTCTCTAGAGATAATGATCCTTATTGTTAAAGATGCGAAAATACAGTTGTGCATCATCTGCATATATGTGGTAAAGTAACTTCTAGTTACTGATGATTTCAAAGAGAGGGTGAAGATAGATATTGAAGAGAACCGGCGATGAAAGGGATCCCTGAGGGACTCCACATGATACTGTGCGTTTTTCAGAAGTGAAAGGCCCCAATTTCACTATTTGTGATCGGTTTTCCAAGAAAGTGGAGAACCAAGGTAAATCTCCTTCCGCAACTCTGGCAACTTCAGCAAGCCTTGTCAATAATAGTTTGTGGTCTATCGTGTCAAAAGCTGCGCTTAGGTCCAACAGAACTAGGAGACAAGATTCTCCTTCATCTGCTGCCTCGAGGGCGTCATCCCATATTTTTAGAAGCGCTGTTTCCGTCCCGTGACCAGGACGAAAGCCTGATTGAAACGGATTGAGTAATTTATGGGTGTCTAAATGATGTTGCAACTGTTTACAACTTCTTTCTCCATTACCTTGGAGAAGACATTTAGGGCTGTTATGGGCCCGACGATGATTTGGGTCTTTAGGGTCGAGGGTGTTTTTTTTTTTTTTTTTTTAATTGGTTTGATTATGCCTTGTTTCAGCAAGGTTGGTACCATGCCCTCCTTGAATGATTGGTTTATGAGCTGCGTAATAGCTGGTGCCAGGATATCGGCACAATCTTTCAGCAGTATGGTGGGGATGATATCATTAGGTGCTGTGCTATTTCGCAGCGTACCGATGATCTTTTGTGGCATCGATGGAGATGGGATTTAGAGTGAATTTAGGTAATTGCGGCGACTTTAAGTTGGTATTGGATGAATGATTGAGAGGGAGGTTGCAGGAGGTTCTATTTTGCTGGATACTTTCACATATTTTTTTCAATTTTATTGATGAAATAATTTGATAATTTGTTGCAAAATTCTTGTGAATCAGAATTAGAGGCTTCAAGACAGACTGGATTCATAGTCTGGGTGACTAGATTGAAGAGTTTGCGGGGGTGGTTTAGGGCATTAGCGATGATATTGGAAAAATATTTTTTTTGGGGCTTTAAAGATTTATTTATGGTATTTTTTTGTGATTACCTTATAAATGGTGTGGTTTTCCTCTGAGGAGCTTCTTTTCCAAGCTGCTTACGCTCTTCTGCGCTCTTGCTTTAGCAACGACAGCTGGTCGTTAAAACAGCTGGAATTGTTTTTTCGGATGCACGTTTTGCGTTTTGGAGCTACTATGTCTGCTGACTGTAGTAGCGCCTTGTTGATGGCGCCCAGGCTGTTTGATGTTGTTGGATTTTTTTTATTTTGTTCCCTAATGTAGTTTTAAAGAGCTCAGAGTGGAGCTTCTTCTGAGATCTAGTCCAGTGTGTTGTCACTGGTTTGATTGTTTTTTTTTTTTGTTTTTTTAAGGGGGGTGTTTTTAATTATTATGAATTTAATTGCATGGTGATCTGTCCATGGTAACGGCTCATTTTCCAAAATGTTAATTTCGAAATCTTGTCTGAAAATGAGATCTAGCGTATGACCTGAAGCACGCGTGGGCCCGCATACTAGTTGCTGCAGACCTAATCCTTCCAAATGGTCAATGCAGGCGTCGGCGATGGGATCCTGTGCGGAGTTGGCCCAGAGGTTGAAGCAAGAGGTGTCTGCTGTTTAGGGTGTAAGTGGAGATGAACTCTGTCAATGATGTGAGGAGCTGCGTTTTTGGACCAGGTGGTCTATAACAGTAGAATATGAACGGTGTCCTGGGGATTTGTTTGCAGTTGCAGAGTGAGGGTTTCCATGAATGGAAGTGAGTTCTGATGGTCTGGTTTGGTGATCGAGAGGTGAGTCTTTTGGATCACCGCCAGGCCTCCGCCTCTTTGCCCCACTCTGTTTTCAGTTATAATACGATAATTTTCTGGCACCAGTTCTCCTAGAATGGTGTTGCAGTCTGCTGTAAGCCAGCTTTCTGTAATAAAGAGGCAGTCTAAGTCGTACAGTCTAAATCATGGATTTCTTGTCGGTGTTTTACTGCTGATCTTGTGTTGACCAAAGCACATGATATGCGCTTAGGCTGGGTTAAATGCGTGTAATTTTTGACTGTCAATCGATTCCTAACAGTTGCTCACTCCTTAGAGCTTTTTTGGTGACTGCTGGTAGTATTAAGGCAAATGGTTTTTGATCCCAGATTGTTTCTGCAGAGTATCTCAGATTACCCATAGTAGCAGAAAATGCCAGGGAAAGTAATATTGATCGGGGAGGTATTTTATGGTGATGGAAAGGACAATTTCCAAGTGGGCCCCCACCTGTTAAACCATCCCTCCCCATTTGATCCAGAGGAAGGCGAAAAACCTCAGCGGTGCTATGCCAATCTGCAGCGACAGGGGAAAAAATTCCTTTCTGATCCCTCAAGGGCGATCGGTCGAGCCCTGGATCAAGTGCTAAATGGTGGTAGCCTCTGGATTTATCTCTGTTGGAGCTGATAAGGCGGGGGGTGGGGGTTGTATGCCCACCTCTGAGGGGTCAATTCCCTACGATAGGTGTGTGAAAGGGGATTGGGGTGCTAGGGGTGTCTTCTGTTGCTGGGGTGTAGTAAGATGGCCGCCGATCTGCACTAGGCCCGAGCCACGGGCTAAAGTTCTGGGGCACCGAGGGGAGAGGGTGCAGCTTCTCCTGGAGTCCAGGGGGGGATTTGTTACTTTTAGGGGGGATTCGTGCGGTGAACATGTGGCGCAAGCGCAGCGCGCCACTAGGCCTCGACTGAAGCCAGGGATTTTCCTAGACACGGCCGCGGGGGGACTGTGGGGGCTGCGGATGGCAGGAGCTGTGGTGGGGGAATGGCGGGGGGATACTCTGCAGGCCGCTGGGGGTGAGGGGGAATACCGATCGTCCGTTACTCCCCTGTGTTGGGCTGCAGCCGCGGCTTATCCTGAAAAGGATGGCCGCTCACTGTCCCAGGGGAGGTGGATGGTGCAGCAAAGAGATGAGGCCTTACCTTGTGGGGCTTGCGAGGCTCGAGGAAAGATGCTTGCGGGGGGGAAGAGGGCTGCCAAAAAGGGGAAGGAAGGAGTGCAGGTTCTTGGTGCCGTAGCAGGGGGGGGGCTGGAAGAGCCCTGGGAAAGCCCTGTCTGCCTGTCAGGAGACCACACGTCCTACTGCTAGGAGCGCGTGGAGTGAGAGCAGACTCGTTTGAGAGCGTCCTGCCTCACCTGGCCAAGTTGAGCATAGCTATGGTCGACGTCACTCTTAAATTCCCTATGGAGGGAGGTTTACACAATTAATGGTATTTCACCAAGCTAGGGGCAAAGGTCACGTCAATCAACATTAGAAATTATTCCTGATACAAGACTGCCCCTACAGTTTAAAAATGACATTGTTCAAGGTGGTCGCATACTTGGTTGCTATGGCAGCCTACCTAAACATAGCATCATTTGACGTCTTCAGTTATGTAGTAATGTGACATTCACACCTACATCTTGGGTGTGTTAAAAAGGTGTTGTAGAAGACACAGAGGGGAATTCTATCTCTGGACAAACTCACTCTCTGAAAACATCTCTCTCGGGGGTCTACAAGCTGGAAGGGGGAGATCTTGAACGCAAACATGTAGCAATGTTGGAAGGAGTGCTGTGGGACTCATAACGGAATCTTCTCAAAATGACAAACTTCTTAATTACTGGTAACATATTTTTTTTGTTTATTTACCTGTTAGGTAATTGAAGTCTGGTTGAGCATATTCTTGACTAATCCAATCTATTGTTAGAACAGTTTTTGGGTGATGTGAATTCTAACTGCATTATGAATTGGTTTCACGTCTAAACAAGGGAGATATATATATTGTCATATATCCTAATACTAACTTCAGAGTTAGAATTGGATTAGTTATATTCTATGTTAAATCATTGGTTCATTCTAAATTTAAAATAAGCCTTGATTGTATTGTCAAGCTGTATGCATAATATAACATTTTTTTATGCATTTAAGAGGGTAAAGCCCTTTTCACACTGGGCGTTTTTCAAGCGTTATTACAGTGTTTTAGCGTTAAAAATAGCGCTCTTGAAATGCTCATAAAACGCTCTCCATGCATCTCTAAGGACCTTTTTACACTAAGTTTTCTGCAAGCAGCATCTTTGGAGCAGCTTTTGAGCGCTGAAAATAATGCTCCTCTCCATTGAAATGAATTGAAAAGCGCTGTAAAAACGCCTTACTCTTTCACACTGAGGCGTTGAACTGGCGGGCGTTGAGAAAAGTCCTGCAAGCAGCATCTTTGGAGCAACTTTTGAGCGCTGAAAATAACGCTCCAAAAATGCCCCTCTCCATTGAAAAGCGCTATAAAAACGCCTTACCCTTTCACACCGAGGCACTGCAAAAACGCTTTAAAACCTTAGGGTCTTATTGGTGCTTTACCAACACATTGGGATTGCAGATAAGGCTTTGCTCGAATAACGCTGTAATAACACTCGAATAACGCTTCAGTGTGAAAAGGGCCTAAGAGAAGGTCTGTTTGTTTTTAAGAAGAGACAACATAATGCAAACAAGAGTATTTACATGAAGCCGTGAAGGTTGTCAAGACTTTAAGGCCCCTTTCACACGGACGGCTGTTTTGCCGCAGTTAAAAGCATGTAAAATGTTTTGTGAAATTCAAGGCTCCAGGCACTGCAATTGGCTGAATTTGTACATTGTGATTACATGTGTTTACGCGTGGTTACATGCGGCCGCGTTTAGCTGCGGTAGTCATTCCCATAGCAACCCTTTTTATTTTTTTGATTATGATGCGCTTCCTGCTTTTTTTTCTCACGCTGCTATCTGCAGTTGACAAAAAAAGACTGATTACCTGTGGTTATGTGCATATAGATGCGCTACATTGCACCTGGACTCATTCAATTCAATTTTTTCTATTTGCACCAAACCGCATGTAACAAAATCAAAGCTAAACACTGTGTGAATGGGGCCATAGGAAAGCATTGTGTGCTTTTAGCTGTGGTAGAAAACTAGAAAATCTGCAGCTAAAAGCACCATTATATCCATTGCACAGAAATGTATGTGAAGATTATCTGAACATTAAATTACCATCTATCTCTGATTGTAGGAGTATATCAATTATTTGTTTTATCACAAAATATACCTGATTTTAATTTTGCATTTTATCTTTCGTTAATAAATATATTTTAAATATTCATTTGTGTTACTTGTCTTCAAACTAGCATGGATCAAATAACTTAGAATTTCTTGTTTGATATTGTAGGAAGTTGTAAATCTCCAAAAAAAATTTGCATATTTCCATTAATACAATACTGTTTTAATATTTCAGTATAAACATTCTGACAATCTTCTGAACACCAAGCTAAACTGAGCTCTAGAGAAGGTACAGAGGTAAAGCTACTAGAGGGAACTGGCCCAATTTTTTTTTTTTATTATTGTATTGTGTCCAAAGCACCTGCAGATGGTAGAAAATCCACCAATAGAGGAACACGTTAAGTTGTGTCCTACAATAAATACCATAGTAAACTACATTAGAAATCACACAGTTGCAGTAGCATTACACAACATTTATTTTCTAAATAAATTAGACTGAATATTTACCCATCCATCAGTATAGAGCTATTAGTGAATACCTGCAATCCAGGCTTATTCATTTGAGAGGTGAGATTCATTGGTTCCCTCTCCAGAGCTTGTAACATTCTAAACATATCAATTGTTAGCTCACTGAACTTAACCTGTAATATATAAAAAAAAAAAGATTATTTAAATTGAACAAATTGATTCAGTTATATTAAAAAGAACAAACAAGGCAGACTGTTTTTACCATTTGTTATATATGATCAAATATATTTTACAAAGAAGGGATGTAAATATGTACATATTTGAATATAATTACATTAGCATTTCAAAAAGTTTGTAGTTCAGTTTTTATAATTAAAGGCATGTAATTTACTTTACAGGCATTTATATTGCACCGACAATTTGTACAGAGCTTTACATACTGTACATTCACAACAGTCCCTTCCCTGAAGGAGTTTACAGTCAGAGGTCCCTATATTACATGCACGCTAGAGCTGCACGATTAATCGTCAAGAATCGTTATCGCAATCTTTTTCCAGTTGCGATTCTTGATACAGGGTTTCACAATCTTTGACATGAAAATAATTTTCTCTCTGCACTTTGGTATGCAAAGAATTTCCTGTCTGCTCTCAGCCACAAGTCAAAGTCTGGGCAATCTGCCTGGTCTGGGCAGCCTGCCAAGTTTTGAAAACATTCTTTATCAGTGGAAAGTTAAGTCTAAACATTGTATCACATCAAAGGAATAAACTTCTGTATGTAAATTAGGAATGTTTAACCACTTAAACACCAAACCTTTTTCTGACAGCTCTTTTCAATTTAAAATCATTATTTTTTTTTTTGTTGCTAGAAAATTAGTTAGAACCCCCAAAGATGATATTATTTTTTAATAGAGACCATAGAGAATAAAATGGCTGTTGTTGCAATATTTTATGTTGCACTGTATTTGCGCAGCAGTCTATTTAAATGCATTTTTTTTGGAAAAAATTACTTTAATGAAAAAAATAAAAAACTAGCCAGTAAAGTTAGCCCTTTTTTTTTTTTTTTAAATGTAAAAGTTTTTACGCAGTGAGAATCGTGAGAGAATCATGATCTTCATTCTAAGCAAAAAAATGGTGATTCTCATTTTAGCCAGAATCGTGCAGCTCTAATGCACGCATATACTTAGGTTAATTGACTTTTGTCTAAATCTGCCTAACAACATGGCTACATAATGGAAAACAATGCATTAAAGAGGAAAGGGAAGCCGTGGTTCATCGTTTGAGAAGTAGGGGAAGGAAGTGCCTTCCTTCTCTGAAATATATATACACACACACACAACCACACACACACACACACATCGATCGCCTCTATGTTGAGGCGATGAGCCTAACAGGGCTGGTAGTGAGAAGACATGTGTATAAACATATTAAAAACCTAATGTCCATCAAACTGCATCAAGGGACACGTGAATAAGTCCAAGTGAATGTGAAGGAGAAAATTGATTCAAATACAAATTCAGACTTCAGAACGGAGATCACGCATAAACATATGTACTCAACTCAGCAGGGAGAAAATTCACCAATGTGCAACCACCACCAATGAAGGCAATAGGGTACCCTTACCAAACGGTATGGGCTACCTGCCAGCAACAAGGAGCCAAATAAGCAGAACTAATGAGACCTTAACCTCACAGTGACCAGCATGTGGATTGCACAACAGTGCGGATTCAGCATCCAAACATTCCAAGAATCAACATATAAAAAGTGAAGCTTAGCATGTAAGCACTAATGCCGCGTACACACGATGACTTTTCATCATGGAAAAAAACGAAGTTTTTCCAACTTCATCATTAAAAACTTTGTTGCCCACACACCATGGTTTTTCAAATAAATGATGAGCAAAGCGTGGTTACGTACAACACGTACGACAGCACTCTAAAGGGGAAGTTCCATTCAAGCTCCGTGGCACGTACCTGGTGGATGAGCCCGACGTGCAGGGAGTGGCAGCCCTTGCTTCTCTGATCCTGGGACTCCTGGTAGAGCAGACAGAAAGTTCGGGACTGCAGAGTTGCTCAAGCGCCTGGTGCAAGCTGATGCTGGAGCCGTATGAAGCGTCAGTAGTCTCTGGGAGGCACGTAGAAGAACTGGTGCAGGCTGACGGTTATAGGCACACGGTAGAGCAGCTGGAAGCAGGAATGATAGCAGGAATGGGGGAGGTGTCCCGTAGAACAAGCAGGAACAAGTCTCAGCAGGTAAGTCCACCAACTGGCTGGTGGGTCAGGAGCAGGTACGGCTGGTACAGGCAGGGTCGGATTCCAGGCCGGGTCAACAACTGGCGGGCAGCAGAAGGTACAGAGGATCAGGCAGAGGGATGGTCGAGCAAGCCAAGGTCAGGGCAGGCAGCAGGCGGGCATAACAGGTACAATCCGGGTTGTCAGGAACAGGTTCAATAAGGATAACAGGTGCAGGTAACTCACAGGAACGCTGTAGACAGGACAGCAAGAAGTACAGGGATCAGACGCCTTTTAAGACCGAATTTGGCACCAGAACGGCGTCCTCACTTGCCCGCGCCCAACTAATGGGCCAGACTGCTCATGACACTCCGTTTCATAACTTGCTTCTGAGCATGCGCGGGTTTAAAACGTTGTTTTTAACGTCGTTTTAGCCCACACACGATCATTTTTTACAACCCGAAAAACAACATTTTCAAAAACGACATTAAAAAATGAAGCATGCTGAAATTTATTTTTTTGTCATTTTTCAGAAGATGAAAAACGATGTGAAGCCTACACACGATCATTTTAAATTATGTTTTTAAAAACGTCGTCTTTTTTAATGCCGAAAAACAATCGTGTGTATGCGGCATTAGGCTCTACCAGTCACCAGGAGGGAATCATAAATTAAAGAAAGATCGCCACATAGCATAAAATCCTTGGCTAAAAATGTATTAAAGTAGTGCACTTACATTGATGTAGATAAAACACAGGCCTGTAAATAATGTCATCACAAAGAATGAAGAAGAAAGCAGTTTTGTGACATCATCTGAAGGTATGCACATTTTTTTTTATGCTGGTTCCTGAAATGTTTGGATGCTGAATCCACACTGCTGTGCAATCCACATGCTTGTTCCCGTGACATTAAGGTCTCATCAGTTCTGCTTATTTGGCTCCTTGCTGCTGGCAGGTAGCCCATACCATTCGGTAAGAGTACCCTATTACCTTCATTGGTGGCAGTTGCACATTTTTGAATTTTCTCCCTGCTGAGCACATATACTTATGGGTGATCTCTGTCCTGAAGTCTGAACATTTACTTTTCACCGTTTGAATCCATTTTCTCCTTCACATTCACTTGGACTTATTCAAGTGTCCCTTGATGCAGTTTGATGGACATTAGGTTTTTCATATGTTTATACATGTCTTCTCACTAACGTGCATAACATATTTTGCTTTGAAGGTGACATTCCGGTAGAGTGTCACTCTCAAGGCAATGATGCAGAAGCAAATTCAACCTGGGGGGCAGTAGCTCCACAGACTGTTAAAAATCCGCCGTGAAGCCATCCTAGCTAGAGGCTTTGTTGGGGGGGGGGGGGGGGGGGGAATCTGACTATCCACTTCTGTTAACCTAGGGATTGGCAACCCCCCTAGTAAGGATTTGAATGCCGATTCATCATAAGCTGAAATGGGGGAATAGAGGGACGAAAATAATGTTACATATTACTGCATGATGAGCAGCGGATCAGTCAGTCAGTCAGAGCAGCCGCTAGGTGGAGTAGGACGCTTCCCGACGAGTCTGCTCCACTCAGGGACAAGCTAGACAGGCAGTCAGTCTACAGACAGATGCACTCCTCCCAGCCCTCAGTGGCAAAGCATACACCACCGCTTCCAGGATCTAACCGTTTGCCTCTCTCCCCTCAGCCTCCAGCAGACCATCTCCTGCCGCCCTCACAGGCTCCTTCCTCACAGGTAAGCCATGGGGCTTTACCCGATCACCGCCCATCTTCCTGCCCTCCATCCGGGAGCAGATTGTGGCCGTACTTATAAGGATAAGCCACGGCTTTTCCGCCCGAATAGACTCCATACCCCCTCTCCTATTACCCCTACACCACCACCCCTACTCAGGGCTCCCCTCCTGCCACCTCTCCATCTTAAATTTTCGCCTTTTCGGGCATTTTTTCTGACATCCGCGCCGGCCTGTAATGAATCGTGGCAGCCACGATCTAGGAAAGGCCACGGCTTCATCCGCGGCGCGCCATCCCCCCCCCCAAGCAACCTTCATAAACTGCCCAAACGGCCCAGAAAAGCCCCCCCACCCCTGAATGTGCACCTTCGTCTCCTGGCTATCCAGTCCTCCCCAGCAGCAATGATTTATTCAATCTGGTAGCCCCCCTCCTGGATTCTGCTGCCTGATCGATGGCCATTCTAGCTACACACAGCTCACTCTCCCCCTCTCAATACCATCAGAATTTGATCCAGGGTTTGCCGATCGCCTTCCAAGGGGTCAGGAAGAAATGTTTTCCCTGTCATAGCATATTGGCGTAGCTGGGCCAGGTTTTTTTTTGCCTTTCTCTGGACCAAGCCAGGATAAGAGGATTCTGGTAATCCTTGAAAATCCCCCCCCCCCCCCAGTGCTTGGCGACTATGGTTAATGTGCAATATTCCGCGAAAGCCATTTGGGATCTGAGGCGATTTGCCGCTACGTTACTTGCCATCACCAAAAAAGCCCTAAGAATTGAGCGACTCTTGAGAATCGATCGACGATCAAAAATCTCAGCCGTTTACCACAGCCAAAGCACATATCATGTGCTTTTATCAACACAAGATCGGCAGTAAAACACCGACTAGAAATCCATGATTTCATTCTACAATACGATTTAGACTGCCTCTTTATTACAGAGAGCTGACTCACAGCCGACTGTAACACCATTCTAGGTGAAATGGTGCCAGAAAACTACCGTATTATAACGGAAAACAGAATAGGGCAAAGAGGCGGAGGACTAGCGGTGATCCATAAGACTCATCTTGCGGTCACTAAACCTGTCCTTCAAAACCCACTTCCATTCATGGAAACCCTTAGGCCTCGTACACACGAGGGGATATGTCCGCTGAAAACGGTCTGATGGACCGTTTCAGCAGACATCTCCGATCGTGTGTATGGGCTAGCGGACAGATTTGTCCACCCGACAGATTTCAAAGCATGCTTTGAAATCTATCCGGTGGGAATCTGTCCGCCCGACATGTCTGCTGGTTAGTACACTTACCAGCAGACATGTCGTCCCGCACTGCCGCCGCCGAATGGATTCGGCGCATGCGCGGAAGTGTTTTACTTCCTGGTGCGGTGACGTGGCGGTGACGTGGCGGCGGGGAATTTGATCTGATGGTGTGTACACGCCATCGGATGAAACTCCAGATTGGACATATCCGATGGAAATGGTCCGCGGACCGTTTTCATCGGATATGTCCGATCGTGTGCACGAGGCCTAACTCTGCAACTACAATCAAACTCCCAAGAGACCGTCCGGATTCTACTCTGCTATAGACCACCTGGCCCAAAATCGCAGCTTTTACTATCATTGACGGACTTCATCTCTACTTATACCCTCAAAAGCAAAAACAGGGGGAGGAAGCGTTGAGTCAACATCTGGAAAAGAAAAGAGAAGCGGCGGCCAGTCCTGAAGAAGAAGGCACCGGAGAGCGCCAAATCAAAAGCGGAGAGCGGGAGAAGACCCCGAAGAGCGGAGAAGACACCCGGAGAGCGGGAGAACCCCCCCGGAGAGCGGAGAAGACCCACCCCCTGCCGAAGATGTCGGAAGAAGCCCGCCAGGGGGGGGGGCGCTTTTATAAAAGCGACCACCCCCCCCCCCGGCGGCCAACTAATAAAATATTTTAATACCCTGTGTGGTTTATTTGTGTTTACACTTTCCTTGCAGGTGAATGGGTAGGGGTACGATGTACCCCATACTTATTCACTTAGGGTGGGGGGCTGGTATCTGGGGGCCCCCTTATTAAAGGGGGCTCCCAGATTCCGATAAGCCTCCTGCCCGCATACCCTGACAACCAACGGCCAGGGTTGTCGGGAAGGGGCCCTGTCATCAACACGGGGACAGGGTGCTCTGGGGTGGGGGGGCCGCAGTGCGCCCCCCTGCCCCAGAGCACCTGACCCCCCATGTTGAGGGCATGCTGCCCGGTATGGCTCAGGAGGGGGGGGCGCTCGCTCGCCCCCACTCCCTTCCTGACCGGCCGGCGTGCTTTGGATACGGGTCTGGTATGGATTGTGGGGGGATCCCCATGCCGTTTTTTCGGCGTAGGGGGGTCTCCTTACAACCCATAACAGACCTAAGGGCCCGGTATGCTCCTGAGGGGGGAACCCATGCCGGATTTTTATTTAACATCTGGCGGAGAGTTCCCCCTCAGGATTCATATCAAACGCCGCCCACGTGTAGAATTGGCGGGAATCCAAGTCGGATCCCTGTTGCTTCTATGACGGCTTTGTCTCTATCGCGGCAAGCCAGCTCGGCGCTGGGTCCCGCGATGGGCTCGCAGGTGGCCAATCTTGCCGAGAAAGGGAGCGAGATTGACACAGTATCGCGGTCACCCACTGTAGATACCCACAACCTACTTGATCCATTTCAATCGGGTTTCCGACCCGGATACGGGACAGAAACAGCATTGCTCAAAATATGGGACGACGCTCTCGAGGCCGCAGATAAAGGAGAATCTTGTCTTCTGGTTCTGTTGGACCTAAGCGCAGCCTTCGACACTGTAGACCACAAGCTGTTATTGACTCGGCTAGCTGAAGTAGCCAGAGTCGCAGAAGGCGATTTATCTTGGTTCTCCTCTTTCTTGGAAAACCGTTCGCAAATAGTGAAGTTAGGAGCTTTCACTTTTGAGAAACACATTATCGTGCGGAGTCCCTCAAGGTTCCCCCTGTCACCGATGCTATTCAACATCTATCTTCGTCCTCTTTTTGAAATTATCAGCAGCCAAAAACTGCTTTATCACTCATATGCAGACGACACGCAACTGTATTTCCGCATTTGCAATAAAAAGGATCACCACCTCAATCTAGAGACATGCCTCTCTTTGATAGAAAACTGGATGACAAAGAGTTATCTTAAACTCAGCGGAGCGAAAACAGAACTTCTCCTGTTTCACGCCAAGCGTATGCATCAACCTGCAACAACTTGGACCCCCCGCCCATTCTGGGCCAAATCATCACCCCTAGCGCCAAAGTCAAAAGTCTCGGGGTCATCTTTGACTCCTACATGACTATGGACGCACAAATAGGGTCAGTAGTCAGCGGGTCTCACCATCTGCTGCGCCTACTACGCAGACTTGCTCCTTTTATTCCCAAAAAAGACATTGCGGTCATGGTGGGAGCAATTGTAAACTCAAGATTGGACTATGCAAATGCACTTTACCTCGAACTCCCCAAGTACCAAAATGCTCGTCTGCAAGTCGTTCAAAACACGGCCGCCAGACATGTGACTGGGAAGAAACCTGGGAATCAATCTCACCTTCACTGAGAACCCTTAATTGGTTGCCAGTAAAAGACAGAATTGCTTTTAAAGCACTCTGCCTAACGCATAAATGTATCCATGGGAATGCCCCCCATTATCTATGTGAAAAAATAAAAGCTCATAATCCCAATAGCGTTCTGCGATCCACCAAACAAAATCTACTCCAGATACCGAAAGCCAACTACAAGTCCAAAGGAGATAGAATATTTGCGGTCCAAGGTCCCAGACTATGGAACGCTTTACCAACCAGCATTCGGTTGGAGGAGAATCACTTAGCATTCAGGAGAAAGATCAAGACTCATCTCTTTTGATATTAAAGGAGACAGGAACAACAAGCACCCAGAGGCGATTAAGTTCGCATGTGCCGCGCTATACAAGTTTTCATTCATTCATTCATTCAGTAACCAGAGCTCCCCCATCTCTAATAACCGGGATATTGGCAATCGGGTGGTAATCAGCAACTAACATGGCCAGGAGCTTTCCATTTGTATCCCGTCTTCTGCATCGCTGATCGGGTCTGACCTGTAACATGTAAGGACAAAAGGTGACATGCATCTAGTAGAGACACACGAGGGGAACTCACATGGGCCTCTGCACATTCCCTCTCCCGTTGCTGCAGAAGTCCAAACTCCTCGTTGCCATGTACTCTGGCTGCCTTAATGCCGAAACAACCCCCCCCTTGTGACTGCTGTAAAGGCATCCCACACCAACCGAGGTTCTGCTGAGTCAGCATTAGTGGACCAATACGTCTTTATGGATGCCTCTAACTGGGCCGAGACTTGTTTGTGGTGCAACCACCCAGGGGAAAGCCTCCACCCCTTCCTCGCCCTCAACGGGAAGGTCAGGGTAATAGAAAGATGGTTATGATCCGATAGCCCCCCAGGTAAATATGCAATGTCTGTCACTAACGACAAGAGAGGATCATTCTCTGAGGAAATGTGGGCCATCGATATGTGAGAAAAGCATCTATCTGCCGGATGCTTCCAATGCCATTGTTCCTTCAGGACCGCCACAAAAGCCCAGTTATTTAGATCAAAAGGAGCCCACCCAATTCGGATCAGAGGAATTCAGTGCCGAGTACAAGACAGCATTAAAGTCCCCCATCAGAACCATGGGGAGATGAGAGAATGATGCTATTTTAACTATTAAATCATATAGTAGTTGAACCTGAAATGGAGAGGGCACATACATGTTAACCAGCAATAATCTACGATAACATATCAATTACCACTGCCACATACCGACCCCAGGGTCAGAGAGCACCTGATGGATTGAGCAAGGGAGAGTTCTACTAAATAAGACAGACACCCCTCTGGCAAAGGTGGAATAAGTGGAATGCAAGGGCTGGTTTTCATAATGCAAGAACTTTGCTGCCATCTAGGTGTGTCTCCTGTAGGAAAATGATGTGGCCTAGTCTGTTTCAGGTAATGGAATATTGAGGCTCTCTGAAATTTGCAAAGTCCGATCGTGTGTACAGCAAACCATCGGACTTTTGGACAAATTACAAATGCGCATGCTCAGAACCAATGTTAAAATCAACCAACAATAGCAGAAGTTAACCAAAGGGTGGCAGTAAAGAGCAGAAAAGAGCAGAACAACCACGTGATGATGGGAAAGTTTTAGAAAAGTTTGCAGAAAAGTCAGAGCGTGTGTATGCTATGGGTGTGATCGGACAAATCAATTAGGACAAAAATCCAAGGGAAGTTTTGTTGGATGTCCGACCATGTGTACGGGGCTTTAGAGGCAGAGGAATTCATCTTAAGTGTCAGGACCTCTCCCCTTTCACAATAGAGTGCTTAGATCTCGAACAAATATGCTCGAATGTGTCGAGTGGTAGCAGGAGAAGCGGAGCTACAGAGGTATGCGTGCTGCCCCAATCACACCGGGCCGGAATTCAATGCCCTGTCTTTTATAAACCTTCATTTGGGCACTACTTTAAATAGACCCTGGACGTGGAAACTTCATAAATCCTTGGTCCAGGAAGGTCCATTGCGAAATTACCTCTCTTTCACTTTAGCTAGAATCATCTCGTCACGCTGGCGATGGAACTGTAAAAAATAGGCAAGCTGCACTTCAAACCCAGTGAAACTTGGTAGTCAACTTAGAATCCATGCATAAAAAAAATCTCTCATTCTGTAGCAGCAGACCTTAGGGTTCAGTGAGAAAAACTGGCCTCTCTGCTCATACATGACACTAAGACATGGGTCAGAAATGTCTACTATGAACATGGGAAACTTCTCCTAAAAGTTATATTCCACACATTAATTCCAGTAAAGGGAACACTGTTATTTGTCTAGTGATGTGGCTGAAGTCTTCAGAGAGTTTTATTATTTTTTCGTATAATAGGTTTGTGTCATATTGATGTTTTGGCTTGCAGTGACGTCACCGAGTTTGCGTTAGGAGAAAGGGCTCCTGTTCGATGCCGGCCGGTATTTATTTTATATTGCTCATATTCACTTTCTCGTGTAAGTAGCTTTTTTAATCTTTTTATTAAAACCACATTGGTATTACACTATGTTGCAGTCTCCTTCCTTATATATGGTTTACCGTTGCCCTGCATGATACGTCTGCTGGCGAGTATTCAACGCTGCATCCTGGCCATAGCCTGGTGTGGATTCCGTGAACAGTTGTTTCTAGTTGAGACAAGAACTTCCGAGAGGCCGCGATACCTGTCCCTGGGATATCCTGCTTTGGATCCAATTATAGGGTCTTACTTAGCTTATCTCTGGTAAGCCTCAGTCCATGTGGTGGCAGCTCACAAATTCTTTATTGCACTTGGGTGCTGTTTGTGCAGAATAGATCATCTATCTATTGGACTTTATTTTTCACTTTTTTTATCATACAGTTAGGTTGATAGAGACCTAAGAGTTTGCTACCACTGGAATTAAAAATACAAGAAATATGATTTTTGGACTTTGGGGTCAATTCACAAAGAGAAACGTTATTGGTTTTCTTCAGTTGTTAAATTAGCACTCCTTATTTAACGCTAGAAAACATGGTATTCACGAAAGCTATAATCGTTATTTAACATAGTCGTTCTGGTTTTCAACTGACTCTTTATCCAATCGTTATGCTAACTACTCAGACGTTATTATTAAGATTTGGGACGTTACAATAACTCTCAAGATCTTTAAATAATGCTGGAGAGATGCATTCTGGGAGCAGAAGGGGAGGAGAACAGCTGCATGTGGAAAAGAGCAGATACAGAGAGAGAGAGAAAGAGACACAAGCAATACACATGGAGATTGAGCATGTTATGTCCAAAACTTCTAGTGTGTGCTTTTTTAAAGCCATGTGTATTTCCTCATACAGAGAATAAATCATGGGAGATGATAATCGGAATTTAGCCATCACCTGGGTTTCAGAAAAGTCATCCAAAATAGTATGTGAACGGAATACACGTTTATAAATCTGAACAACATTCTAACGTGTTCTTCTTCGCCTCTGGATAATTTTAAGTTCAAATAGAGCACGGTTCTATCTTGCCCAACACTACTAAAAACTTCACTACACTACAAAAATCGCCAAAAGCTTCCTCTAACAACAAAATATCGCCTGGGAAATGTCATAACGCCACCCTGAGGGAGGTGTTAATTTAACGATTGCTTAAGGATCGATAACTGTCAAAAACATCTTTGTGAATTGCACTTCTGTACATATTTAACGATTTGACTCTTTAACCACTTGACCACTGGGCACTTAAACACCCTTAATAACAGACCAATTTTCAGCTTTCGGTGCTCTCACAGTTTGAATGACAATAACTCAGTCATACAACACTATAACCAAATGAAATTTTTGTCCTTTTTTTCCCACAAATAGAGCTTTCTTTTGGTGGTATTTCATCATCTCTGCGTTTTTTTTTTTTTTGCTATAAATGAAAAAAGAACAAAATTTTGCAAAAAATAATAATTTTTCTTCATTTCTATTATAAAATTTTGCAAAAAAGTAATTTTTCTTCATAAATTTGGCCTAAAATGTATACTGCTACATATCTTTGGTAAAAAAAATAAACAATTTTGGATATTATTTAGTCTGGGTGAAAGTTATGGGGTCTACAAGCTATGGTACCAATTACTGAAAATTGATCAATTTCATCACACCTGATGTACTGACAGCCTCTCTCATTTCTTGGGACCCTAACATGCCAGAAAAGTACAAATACCCCCCAAATGACCCCTTTTTGGAAAGAAGACATTCCAAGGTATTTAGAAAGAGGCCTGGTGAGTTTTTTAAAGTTGTAATTTTTACCCACAATTCTTTGCCCAACATGCAGGCCAATTCTGACATTTCTCTCCTACATGTAAAAATCATCATTTATTTGCTAGAAAAATACATAGAACACCAAAACATTATATAAAGATACCTCACATGTGTGGTTTGAACACCGTTTTTATATGTGGGCGGGACTTGCGTATGCGTTCGCTTCTGCATGCGAGCTCGCGGGGACAGGGGCGCTGTATGCCCAGAGTATTGCTAAGTATGCCCAGAGTATTGCGGAGTATGCCCAGAGTATTGCCAGAGTATTGCCCAGAGTATTGCAGAGTATTGCCAGAGTATTGCCCAGAGTATTGCCCAGAGTATGCCCAGAGTATTGCGGAGTATGCCCAGAGTATTGCGGAGTATGCCCAGAGTATTGCCAGAGTATGCCCAGAGTATTGCCAGAGTATGCCCAGAGTATTCCCAGAGTATGGCCAGAGTATTGCCCGGAGTATGCCCAGAGTATTGCCAGAGTATTGCCAGAGTATTGCCAGAGTATGCCCAGAGTATTGCCAGAGTATGCCCAGAGTATGCCCAGAGTATGGCCAGAGTATTGCCCGGAGTATGCCCAGAGTATTGCCAGAGTATGCCCAGAGTATTGCGAAGTATGCCCAGAGTATGCCCAGAGTATGCCCAGAGTATTGCCAGAGTATGCCCAGAGTATTGCGAAGTATGCCCAGAGTATGCCCAGAGTATGCCCAGAGTATTGCCAGAGTATGCCCAGAGTATTGCCAGAGTATGCCCAGGGTATTGCAGAGTATGCCCAGAGTATGCCCAGAGTATTGCCAGAGTATGCCCAGAGTATTGCCAGAGTATGCCCAGGGTATTGCAGAGTATGCCCAGAGTATGCCCAGAGTATTGTCAGAGTATTGCCAGAGTATGCCTGAGTATTGCAGAGTATGCCCAGGTGACTATTGCCCAGCATTGCAGAGTATGTGCAGCAGGGATGGCTGAGCAGGGAGGGAGGGATGGATGGATCTGTGACTACATTTGTCACAGATCCAGCCCGCAGCACTGCCGCTGCCATCTGCTCCCTCCCCTCTCCTCTCACACTGTACCGATCGGTACAGAGAGAGGAGGGAGGAACCGGCGTCAGCACATGACGCCGCTTTGTTGACAAGTGATCGCTCCGTCATTGGACGGAGCGGTCACGTGGTAAACCGCCGCTATCAGCGGCGATTTACCGTGATCCGTGATGCGCCGGGTCCTCCGGACCCGGCGGTCATGGATGTTCCTGTGTGCGCGCCTCAGGAGGCGCGCGGGAGCGCGATTCTGAGAGGCCGTTAATTAACGGCCACTTAGAATCAAGCAATCGCCCTGTAGCCGTACTTTCGGCATAGGGCGGTTGCAAAGTGGTTAAAATAACGATTTGACTCTTTAATAAGGATCCACACCTTAAAATATCGGTTCTGTGTAGTGAAACGTTATTTGATGATTTTTCAAAGCGTTAAATCGTTTAGTGAATTGAACTAGCTTCAATAACGTGCAAAATCGTTAAAATAACACCCGCAATCTGAAAAAAAAGCTTTGTGAATTGACCCCTTTGTGTGCCCATTTAAGAACTGAATTTTGCTTATGCTATATCTCTTGGTATGCACGTAATCGCTTCTTCTATGTTTGTTAGAGAAACTGAAATAAAATAAAGAATAATGAAAAAAATGCATTTCAGTAATTCTATACAGAGAAAATTGAGTACTGTCCGTGAAACTTTTTTTATTTGCACTAACGTACAATTTTTCAGGACAAGCTTCCGGGGTATGTCCCCTTCTCCAAGGTCCAAGCAGTACTGATTCACATTTTTTTTTTTTTTTTTTTGCAGAATGTTAAAACAAATCAAGGGGAAAAAAATCTGAGGGAAAGTAAAAAAAAAGAAAAGAAAGACATACAAATCAATAGTAATAAAGATATTAGCAGAGTTAGTGAGATAAGACAGAGGGAGAGCTATAGACTTCAGAGGGGGATGCTAGTCACAGAGGGGGGTCATAAAACTGTAGTATAATGGGTAAGGAAACAATATCTAAATTAAGGCCATTTGTTTTTGTGTCAAAAATAATTATTCTTAGTTCAAACGTTTTCCTTTCCTGGATAGTTCTGAAATTCCCTTTAAGAACTAAAACACGGAGGTCTTCTATAGCGTGGTCCGGTTGTGAGAATTGATGTCCCACAGGTGTGCATAAACTGTCTTCTTTATGTTCCTTGATGGTATGTGTGCAAATTTATCCTTGCTTGCAACTTCTGTCCTGTTTCACCAACATAAGATCCTTTGCCACACATTTTGCATTGGATGAGGTACACATTACTGTAGGTACAGTTGAGTTGTAAGATCCCATGATATTGAAAGTGCCATTTGTGTGTGTGTGACACTTTTGGATAGATTGATCCGATTGCACAGTTTGCAGCATTTTTTATTGCAGGGTTTGCCACCATTATGTGCAACTTCAGAACCAGAGTGAAGTTTCCTGATGATTAGTTTGTATCCAAGGTTGGGTGGTTGTCTGAAAGCCAATAATGGGGGTTGTTGGAATATTCCTTTCAGAGTTTCATCCACTGTTATAATGGCTTGAAAATCTTTGATTATCTTTTTGATCCCTTTTAGTGTTGGGTTGTATGTGGTGACTAGAGGTACTCAGTTATTAGTTTTTTTCTCTGTGTATTGAAGATTTTCACTTCTGGCTTTTAAGGCTGTGTTTATACTGTTGATGGTTTTGTCTTTTTAACCTTTCTTATGGAAAGAGCCTGCCAGTGTTCTGAGATGTTTAGCTCTGTCTTCTGGGGCTGAACAAATTTGGTGGTATCTGATGGCCTGGCTGTGTATGATGGCTTGTTTAGCCACTTTAGCCCCGGGCCTGTTTTTCAGATTCGGTGTTTACGAGACTAAAACATTTTTTTTTGCTATAAAATTACTTAAAACCCCCAAACATTATATATTTTTTTTTCTAACACTCTAGAGAATAAAATGGCAGTCATTGCAATACTTTTTGTTACACCGTATTTGCGCAGCGGTCTAACAAGCGCACTTTTTTTGGAAAAAATTCACTTTTTTAAATTAAAAAATAAGACAACAATAAATTTGGCCCAATTTTTTTACATATTGTGAAAGATAATGTTACGCCGAGTAAAATGATACCCAACATGTCACGCTTAAAAATTGCGCCCGCTCGTGGCATGGCGTCAAACTTTTACCCTTAAAAATCTCGATAGGCGATGTTTAAAAAATTCTACAGGTTGCATTTTTTGAGATACAGAGGAGGTCTAAGGCTATAATTATTGCTCTCGCTCCAACGATCGCGGCTAAACCTCACTTGTGTGGTTTGAACACCGTTTTCATATGCGGGCGCTACTCGCGTATGCGTTCGCTTCTGCGCGCGAGCTCGTCGGGACGGGGCGATTTAAATTTTTTTTTTTTTTGTTTTCGTATTTATTTGTATTAATTTTACCAATTTTTAACACTAAAATAAAAAAATAAAAAAAATTATCACTTTTATTCCTATTACAAGGAATGTAAACATCCCTTGTAATAGAAAAAAGCATGACAGGTCCTCTTAAATATGAGATCTGGGGTCAAAAAGACCTCAGATCTCATATTTAGGCTAAAATGCAAAAAAAAAAAAAAAAAAAATTGTAAATGTCATTTTTCAAATGACATTTAAAAAAAAATGTCTCTTTAAGACGCTGTTTGGAACTGACGTTTGACGTCACTTCCGCCCAGCAGAGCTACGGGGATGGACGAGGGAAATTTTTTTCCTCACTCGCATCCCCGCTGACCAGAGGAGCGCACCCGATCGCCTCCGCCGCTACCGACGGCTCCGGTAAGCGGCTGAGCGCAGCGGGAGGGGGGGGGGACGCTCGTCCGCCACCGATAACGGCGATCTCGCGGCGATTCCGCCGCGGAGACCGCCATTATCGTTTACCCGACCGCCCACAGAAGAGATGGATATCTCGGTTGTGGCAGCAGCTGCTGCCGTTACCGAGATATCCATCTCTAAAGTGCCGACGTATACCTGCGGTGGGCGGTCGGGAAGTGGTTAGTGTGTTGGGGGTGAAAACTGGAACTATGAAGATAGCTGCATCGGTCAGTCAGTTTTCTGTATATTAAAGTGTGAAGCTGATGTATACTGTGTGTTCGAATAATCCATTTTTAGTTTGATAGATGGGTGAAAAGTGTTGATCAATGAGAAGAATTGGGTTAGATTTTCTTCACCTTCAGTCTATATCATGAAGATATCATCAATATAGCGATAATATCTGTATGGCTTTTGTTGTATGCTGTTCAGGAATTTGTCCTCCAGGTCAGCTATAAATAAGTTTGCATATTGGGGTGCCATTTTGCTTCCCATAGCAGTACCCATACACTGGAGATAGATGTCACTATTAAAAGGGAAGTAGTTGTAAGAATGCATTTGATGAGCTGTGCAACATCCTCAGCGGTGTATTTGTGGTTTGGTGAGGATTATAAGAATCTGTGACATGCTGCCAACCCATCCGTGTGAGGGATTTTACTGTACAGATATTCTACAGCCATAGTGACTAGAAGTGTATTTGTGGGTAATTGTTGTATATTGTTAAAGGGTCACTAAAGGATTTTTTTTTTAAGCTAAATGGCTTTCTTTACCCTAATGCAGTCCTGGTTTCATGTCCTCATTGTTCGTTTTTGCTGTAATCCTTATCTGTTCTGCACACTTCCTGGTTGTCTGTTTCCTTATGAAAAAAGTACTGGGAGCTGCTGTCTGTGGTCTCTAATCAAGGAGGTGTGATTACTGTGTGTCTACAACCCATCAGAATCAATCAGTTTAATTTTAAAAACAAACAATGCCCTGTATTGGCTCTGTGTCTCTGTACTTCACACAAGCATGAAACTAGATGAAAAACAAAACTGAAAGTGCAGGCACATTATACGATTGTTTTTTTATCTATTTTTAATCATTTTTAAAAGGAATCAGTTAACTATTATGGCCCGGATTCACGACTAGCTTTACGCTGGTGTATCTAGAGATACGCCGTCGTAAGTACAAATGTGTGCCGCCGTATTTTTACGCCGATTCGCTAAGCTAGATACGTCGTAAAACAAGGCTTCAGCCGCCTGACGTAACTTGCCTACGCTGGCGTATCGTGGGCTCATAATTCGGCGTACCCATGTTTTAATATGCAAATGAGTAAGATACGCCGATTCACGAACGTAGATGTGCCAGGAAAAGATACGCGGTTTGCGTAAGTGCCAACTCCTGTCACAGGCAGAGTAATACCAAATGCACTCTGCCTGGTACAGCAACAGCTGGAAATACCTGAATAGAAGACAGTTATAAAAAGGTAAGTTTATTACTAAAATCACAGGGTACATATGGGCATATCTGTTCTGCAATGGTTACTGGGCTGCTTTCAAACTGATACGCAGGCGCAGTGCACCAGCAGATTACCTGCACTGAGCCATAGACTTCTGTTATTACCAGCAGGTTTGGTGCACTTTTTGAAAGTGCACTACACCTATGGCTCAGTGAAGTCTATGGCTCAGTGAAGCTAACCTGCAGGAAAGCCACAGGTGCACTGCACTGCACTGCACCAGAGGTGTGGATAACCCTGCAGTTCATCAGTGTGAAAGCAGCCTTAAGCCCTTTTCATGCAATCAGTCAAACCCAGTCAGACCCTCCATTTACCTTTTGTGGCAAACCTAGCCACTTCTGGAGCACTGGACATTACATGTCAAAGGGTTGTCTGTATTATATGCTATGTATTCTGCTGGATCTTTGGTGGGCATGATAACTTGTATGCCGCAGCAATACCTGATGGGAGAAATATCCAGAATGTTAAAGTGGAAGTAAACCCACCTATCATTTTCAGGCAAGGAAGCTGCCATCTTGGCTTATGTTTAATCTTCAATTGCCATGATGCTGCACATGTGATCAGTTATGACACCAGCCATTGGATGGTTTGACAGTTTGGTTGAGAGCACAACCAATGTCACAGTTAGCAATCCCGGCATGCTGGAAATGTAACTGCTTTTTGAAACTGTAAGATCGATGGGTTTACTTCCGCTTTAAGTTCCCCATGTGGTCCACTCTGTATTACCCCTGCTAAATCTGTCTGGAAGCCCCTTACATGGGGAATTGTATAAATATAGAAGCCCGTTAATAAAGAGTTGTTGTTGACAGTTGACTCTCAGAGCTGTGTGTCGTCCGATTACTGGGGAGATTTGGGACATACCCATACTTTTCGGTGCTGACTGTGGATTTACCCTGGATACCAGCGGAGATCGTGGATATTAATAGTGCACTCACACCTTTGATACAAACTTCTAAAAAAAAAAAATCAGAAGGGAATCCGTCCCCTTTTGTCTGGGTGGATTGGAGGGCCCATAGTGTAGAGTGGGCAGTGTCCCTGTCCTCTGTGCATATGCAGAGTGCACATGGACCCGTCATCCACCCGCTACACATATTGTGGCCCGCGACCGGTTACAAAGTCTCCTAAGTGGCCCTTGCTCTTCAAAAGTTTGGGCATCCCTGAGCTAGGATGAAGCTCAAAAATCTGCTGGTATTAAGGAGGAACTCCAACCCACTCGCAGGTTCAGGCCTGCTGGCTTGCCAGTAATTTCTGTGGTCAGGAGACAGGAGGTTACAGGACTCAGAGGAGCTGAGATGATAGGAAGCCAGCACAAGTTCCCAGAGGCAGTGTCAGAGCCGGACAGCCGATGGTAGTAGGATCGTAAGGGAAGCCGGATTCTGTAACCGGTAGACTGCAATGTACAAGTCATAAGCAGGAGCGAGGTCAGGTGGTAGATTGAGTCAGGAACCAGAAAATGTCAGCCTTCAAAAGTAAAATTTAGGAAGCCGGAGTCAGTAACGGGTATCAAGCAGGTATAGCAGAGATCAGAGAATGAGGGGACAGCTGAAGACCAGTCAGCACTGAAAAAAGTCTGAGAGCCCATTAACCACTTGACCACTGGGCACTTAAACCTTAATAACCAGACCAATTTTCAGCTTTCGGTGCTCTCACATTTTGAATGACAATAACTTGTCATACAACACTGTAACCAAATACAATTTTTGTCCTTTTTTTCCCCACAAATAGAGCTTTCTTTTGGTGGTATTTTATCACCTCTGCGGTTTATATTTTTTCGCTATAAATGAAAAAAGAAGGAACATTTTGTAAAAAAAATATTTTTTCTTCATTTCTATTATAAAGTTTTACAAAAAAGTATTTTTTCTTCATAAATTTGGCCTAAAATGTATACTGCTACATATCTTTCGTAACAAAACAAAAACATTTCGGATATTATTTAGTCTGGGTGAAAGTTATAGGGTCTACAAGCTATGCTACCAATTACTGAAAATTTATCAATTTGATTATACCTGATGTACTGACAGCCTCTCTCATTTCTTGAGACCCTAACATGCCATTAAAGTACAAATACCCCCCAAATGACCCCTTTTTGGAAAGAAGACATTCCAAGGTATTTAGAAATAGACATTGTGAGTTTTTTGAAGTTGTCATTTTTCCCCACAATTCTTTCCCACAACATTTTCATATTAGCGGGTTACTTCTCACAAACAGAATATGCATACCACAAATTACACCCAAAACACATTCTGCTATTGAAGGTGGAGTTAGTGGTCAAGAGTCCTTTTTTGATATATGGCACCTCATCCCTAAAAAGGCATTAAAGAGGTGTGGAGGGGAGGGGGGATTATAGCGGTGCCTGGGAGAAGAAGTTATAAGTAGAAACCAAAGAAGACTGCATCAGTATTCAGTACAAAAGATTTTTTATTTTAAATATTTAAATTACTTAATAAGTTAGTACACACAAACAAGAAAAAAGGAAAACCATAAGAAAGCAAATATAATAAAACCACAGTTGGGAGTACTCGTTGGGATATATGGTAAGTGATCCAGACAACCCTACTAGTTTCGCCAGGTATGGCTTCTTCAGGGGATTTTATAGCCGGATCGTTCCAGTTATGAGAACTCTAGTACAGAGAGATTTTTAAATTAGAACATATATTTCAATGGATACAAAAACAAAACACAGCAAAAAATGGTTCACATTAACATCATTGTGGAAGGTGTGACTAGGGTCCGCGGCGGGACGCAAACAGGCCAGGTACCCCACCGAACCCAACAGGTGTAACAGGAATACAGGGGAAGGATAAATTAGTGGCTGGCCTGACTGATTATTCGCAGGTGTGAACAACACAAGTGCGAATAAAACAACAGAGAGGGAAAGAATAACCCCTTGTAAAAGAGAAGGTACAAGAAATTAACCTACCCGGATGGTGAACCTGCTTACATGCGGATGGACCTTTAGAAGGAAAAATGGTTTCCTAAAGGGCAGGAGGGTGCCCTCACATATGGGAAGCAACTTGAATAGATATAGGTGAATCTAATAGTTGACAATAGAAAAAAGACATCTTGATTACGAGGGAATAGGTATGGTATATGTATAGCAAAGTATACATATCATAGACATGTCACAGAACAAAAATAAAAAAAGTTATGTAAAAGTACCTACCTTCAGAAATCAGTGCTATTAAGCTAGATTGAAGAGTAGATAAATCACCTTGCAGATCAGCTAAACAGGTGATGAGGGCGTTATGCAGTCAGTGTAGCAGTGACCCTTATTTGAAACAAGACTTCCAAAGACTAAATGCGGGGTGCCATAGGCACGCAGCATAGAAAGAGTCCAATCGATTGAAGGTAAAAATCAAAGGAACACTATAGACGATAAAAATTAAAATAAAAAGGGAGATGTAAAAGCAACATAAGAGCGATAGCATATCTGTAAAAGGATTAAACAGATTTTGAGGGACTTACAGCAACAGTCTTTGTCTGGAAAGCAGCCTTCCAAAAGGTTGGACATAGCGTGCCAGATGGTGTCTAACGAAAGGAGGTTCCAAGTGGTGAAATTTAGGATGCCTTTTTAGGCATCTTTAATGCCTTTTTAGGGATGAGGTGCCATATATCAAAAAAGGACTCTTGACCACTAACTCCACCTTCTCTTCCATTCTCTCGGTGCTTTAATGCACCATCTGGTGGTCTCCTGTCCTAATAGAAACCAAAGAACACTATATATAATAAATGTGCAACTGCTGATTAAGAATAACTGTTTGTTATCCCCTTGTTTTCTCTTTTTTCTCGTTTTTTTCTTTTTCATTATTGATATTTAAGAACAAATTATGTACTAGATAAACTCAACTTGATTTGTATATTTGACGGTTGGTTTTTTTGACTCTAGACGCATAGATTGGTATATCCATTAACCATGGCTGATTTCTGCGGGGAAGCATGGGAGGGTTTAATGGCCAGGATTCACTCCTCCCAAAAAGGGACAAAAATGTCGGATGAGGATCTAGACAGAATCTTCACCCGACTACAACGTCTCCTGGAGAGAAAATCCAGAATTTATTGGCATAAAACCTATTTTGAAAAATACATGGAACATCAGGTGGTTCCGTGGGGACTCAGAATTCAAATTTTCCCGAATATACGCAAAATCACTGACTCCCTGAAACAATCCTGGGAGCACAATTTACAACAGTGCTCCCATGGTATGATCACTGTTCTCTGTAAAGAATATGAAATTGAATTGGAGCAGATAGATTCACAAATTAGTGCATGGTATTCTGACCACTGGCCAACCCCAGTTCCCTCCAGATTTGCAAGTCGGGACAAAGACCTGAGAACTCATCTGGAGGAATACACACTTGGTATTATCAACATCAAAGAAAGTAAGTTCCAAAGAGATAAATCAGCCCATGACAATGGCTATGCTTATAAATGGAATGAACCTACAACTCCCAAATACCCTAAATCTTACCCACCAGGTGCTGCCAAGAATCAAACTGACATGCCCAATACTGCTTCTGTTTCAGCTTCTATTTCACCAAGTACTTCAACTACATATCATGATTTTTCACAGGATAGACTACCAAAGAAAAGGAAGGGTGATCGCACCGCAGCATCTTTGGACTCTCTACACCGCACCTTCGGTCCGGCAGGTAGTAGTAGAAAATCACACCCGGCCGGGAACGCACCCTCTAACACTCACTCATCTACTCCCTTTCCTGGTAAACAATCTGTTACAACTATTCCCTCTCACCTTTCTCGTCTGCCATCTATTGGAATCAATCCACCGGGCTCGTCCGTTATACCAATGTCCTCTCCTACTCGTCGGGTAAGTGAGCCTTCGATTTCTATACTATTTCCAAGCAGTGCTCAACGTATAGATCCCAAGATAGCTCCTATTTTTTTAGGGAAAAGCCCAGACCTCAGCCTGACTCTAGCTCCCTCCGTACCCCAACAGGGTCCGCAGGACTTAAGGTAATCAACCTTTCCTCGGAAACGTTGACTGCTGAGCAGATTCAGGTCCTTGGCCTGGGCTTAACCTTTTGCCCTACCATTGATATGGATAAATTCCAACTGGTCAAAGATACACACCTCTTTGCTAGACGACTTTTATTTAAAACATTGTATGATAAACCCAAATTGGATAGCTCTCTCATAGACTATACAGATCGTGAACTTCAGGCCATGGATGATTTGATGTATCTCTGGGAGGAGGGTGACACCGGCGGTGACATCGTACCTACAACGTTGGGGGTTGTCGTCCCTGGTGTCACCTTCCCCCCGCCAGCATCATATAAACCCAAATCACGAGCTTTTCCCTCTTTACAAACTAATCCGAATATCTGGGTCTTTGTCCAGCAAGTCACAAACGAGATCAACAATTTGAACCTTACCAATAGAAATAGAAAAAATCTGTCCCCTGCACTCTTCAAGGCATTAACCGACCTACAAAAAAACTCTAATTTGGTTGTGAAGCCAGCTGACAAAGGTGGCAACGTTGTGGTCATGGATGTCGTGGCATATGAACGTATGTGCCTCGACATCCTTGGCAACGGCGATTGGTATAGACCCATCACCAAAACGATGGCTGATAATTTCTCTAAAGAATATACCGAATTGATTTTTTTGGCCTATCAAAGGGGTACCATTGATTTAAATACCTGGAACTATCTAAACGTTAAAGAGTCAAAAACTCCAACCTTTTATGCCTTACCCAAGGTGCATAAATCTCTTGACCATCCCCCGGGACGGCCTATTATCTCGGGTTGCCAAAGCTTGACAGAAAATGCGAGTGCTTTGGTTGATAAATATCTACTTCCACATGTGACTGCTTTGCCCTCTTATGTGAAGGACACAATTGATCTTCTCCAAACCCTCGATGGCAAGTCTATTCCACCTGGGTCCTGGTTGGTGGCCCTCGATGTAGAGAGCCTTTACAATACAATTCCACATACCCGAGGCTTGGAGGTTATTTCCTCTGAACTCCAAGCCCGAGGTACACACTTTGATGTTTACAATCAATTTGTGCTTGATCTGTTAAAATTTATTTTGACACGAAACGTGTTCCTCTTCGGCTCCTCCCACTTCCTCCAGATACAGGGTGTAGCTATGGGGACTAAATGTGCCCCTAGCTATGCTAACCTGTATCTGGGGGGGTGGGAGAGAGAGATTTTTTCGGCCAAACACATGCTGGGTCTGTTGTCTAACGTCATAAAATGGCACAGATTTATTGATGACATTCTCATTTTTTGGTCAGGCAACAGAGAAGAACTTAGCTCTTTGATGAAATTACTCTCAATAAATAATTATAATCTCAAATTCACAATGGAATGTAGTCAATCTTCAGTCAATTTTCTGGACCTGAAAATACATATTGATCCAGCTGGTCAGCTACACTCGTCCCTTTTTCGTAAGCCCTCAGCGGGCAACACTATTCTTCATGCTCACAGTGCCCATCCAGCACCCCTTTTGGATAGCATTCCCTATAGTCAGTTTTTGAGGCTCAAAAGAAACTGCACTAGAAATGAAGATTTTCTCACTGCAGCTAATCACCTATATTCACGATTACATCTTCGTGGATACAGTCGTTCTCTACTCAAAAAATCCTTTAATAAGGTTCAGAAACTAGATCGATCTACCATTGTTCACTCTTCTACGAAAAAATCAAAAGACACCAACTCAATTAGAATTGTAACTCCGTTTTCGAATCAACATGCAGAGATGAGATCTATATTCAAAAAATATTGGCCATTACTTACGGCAGATAACATTATCTCTAAATATATAAAGACCTACCCAGAGATAACTTTTAAGCGAACACCCTCTCTTAGGGATCGCCTAGTCAAAAGCCACCATGACAGGATGGACATCCATCCACTCACATCCACCGGCACTTTTGCATGTGGACGATGTGATGTTTGTCCATTCATTGCTAATAGCCCTGTTACCTCTCTGCCAAACGGCAAACTGCATAATCTAAAACATCGCATAACATGCCAATCCATAGGAGTCGTCTACCTGGCCACTTGCCAATGTGGAAGCTTCTATATTGGCAAAACTAAAAGGCCATTTTTCAAGCGTATCAAGGATCATGTGTCCCCCCTATATAAACGATTATTGACCACCGCTCTCAATAGACATGTAGGTTGCCTACACGATTTTGACATCAATTGTATCAAATTTGCAGCCCTCGAACATGTCCCTTCACATGTTCGTGGGGGAGGTATCGACCAGACCCTATTGCAACTCGAGACCAGATGGATCCATGTTCTAAATGCCGTAAAATTTCCTGGTTTGAACGAATATATAAGTTTTAAACCCTTTTTATAATTATAATCTCATAATTTTATCTTCTTTCATATACCCTTACAATATAGGGCCATGATATGATATTGGCCTTACCATGGATCCATCTTCTCTCTGACTTTGGGTCAAGTATCTGGTCTTACCCCCTCCCCTAAATGTCACTCTATCTTCCTCTCTACAATCAGACCCTGTATTCCAACCTATATGGATACCAATGTGGGCCCCAATTCTCCTTTTAGGGGCCTACTGCGCCCTGAGCCCTCAGCCAACTGTCGCATTCCCAAAGTTCTCATTGCTCCCTTTGGAGTGATCCTTATTTTGGGAATTCTCTTTCTCCCTCCTTTTTCTATAAATACTTCAAAAATCTATTAATTGTTCATCTCTAATATTCATTCATATGATATTCATACTAAATTGGAAATGTTTCAATAATAACCAAGATCCACTAAACATAGTTAAAATAGGTAGATTCTATGAACGAAATTGGTACAGAATCTTCTTATATATTTTACTTTGTATATTTTCCGTCTGTACTTGTTTACATGTCTTTCTTGTGTGGCCCGGGTCCGTGGCGGGACGTTTTTTGCCAATCGGGGATACAGCCCATTTTTGGGAGTGGGCTCTCTCCCCCATATGGTCCCTCTACCCAACCTTAGTTTGGTTTCCCTCCCCTTTCTCCTCCCCCCCTCCTTTCCCTTCCCTCTCCTTTCTTCCCTCCCCCTATCCTTCTCCCCCATCCCTTCCCCCTTTCCCAGTGAGCTCAATACCCCTTGTTATATCCTGCTACATCTGGATGTTCCTTTTGTCTATACTATCCCCTATATAATTTTATATAACTGAGTATTTATATTAATCAGTTATACCTTAATAAGTGACTTTGTTTTTGTAATATTCAAAAAATTCCTTCCTTCTCTTTTTCTCTTTTTCTTTTTTTCCTCTTTTACTCTAAGAAAAATCATTTCCTTTTTTATTTTTTCCCTTGTTCACTATTCATTCTCCAGCAATGCTTTGCACGCCGTGTATCATTTCGACGGGCGGATGGGCGGCGATCTCCCTGATCGCGCCCCTCCTCCCCCTGTCTGAAATGACATCTCTGTGTGTTTACCGCAGCTGTGATGCGCGCGCTGTCTTCGTTCCTTCTTTCTTTTTTCTTTCTCTCCGTGCCTCGTGACTGAGCGCAAGATGATGGCGTCATGACGTTTGTCGATGCCGTGATGCACCCTGGGATTTGTAGGCGGCAAACGCAATAGCCGTGGCGTCCCTGTGACGCAATCGTTCACTAATTGGGCTGGCTATTTATAGCCTTGTCAGTTTCAACTATAACCCAACCTGCTAGGACTACTATCCCTCTGTGTGGCAACATCAAGGTAACCTCTACAACTATAGAACCATATACTTTTAGTTTGCCTGCTTATCCAGAGACACTTCTTTGCTCTTATGCTACCTCTTTCCCTATTCAGTGTATCTTTATCCTAAATTTCACCACTTGGAACCTCCTTTCGTTAGACACCATCTGGCACGCTATGTCCAACCTTTTGGAAGGCTGCTTTCCAGACAAAGACTGTTGCTGTAAGTCCCTCAAAATCTGTTTAATCCTTTTACAGATATGCTATCGCTCTTATGTTGCTTTTACATCTCCCTTTTTATTTTTATTTTTATCGTCTATAGTGTTCCTTTGATTTTTACCTTCAATCGATTGGACTCTTTCTATGCTGCATGCCTATGGCACCCCGCATTTAGTCTTTGGAAGTCTTGTTTCAAATAAGGGTCACTGCTACACTGACTGCATAACGCCCTCATCACCTGTTTAGCTGATCTGCAAGGTGATTTATCTACTCTTCAATCTAGCTTAATAGCACTGATTTCTGAAGGTAGGTACTTTTACATAACTTTTTTTATTTTTGTTCTGTGACATGTCTATGATATGTATACTTTGCTATACATATACCATACCTATTCCCTCGTAATCAAGATGTCTTTTTTCTATTGTCAACTATTAGATTCACCTATATCTATTCAAGTTGCTTCCCATATGTGAGGGCACCCTCCTGCCCTTTAGGAAACCATTTTTCCTTCTAAAGGTCCATCCGCATGTAAGCAGGTTCACCATCCGGGTAGGTTAATTTCTTGTACCTTCTCTTTTACAAGGGGTTATTCTTTCCCTCTCTGTTGTTTTATTCGCACTTGTGTTGTTCACACCTGCGAATAATCAGTCAGGCCAGCCACTAATTTATCCTTCCCCTGTATTCCTGTTACACCTGTTGGGTTCGGTGGGGTACCTGGCCTGTTTGCGTCCCGCCGCGGACCCTAGTCACACCTTCCACAATGATGTTAATGTGAACCATTTTTTGCTGTGTTTTGTTTTTGTATCCATTGAAATATATGTTCTAATTTAAAAATCTCTCTGTACTAGAGTTCTCATAACTGGAACGATCCGGCTATAAAATCCCCTGAAGAAGCCATACCTGGCGAAACTAGTAGGGTTGTCTGGATCACTTACCATATATCCCAACGAGTACTCCCAACTGTGGTTTTATTATATTTGCTTTCTTATGGTTTTCCTTTTTTCTTGTTTGTGTGTACTAACTTATTAAGTAATTTAAATATTTAAAATAAAAAATCTTTTGTACTGAATACTGATGCAGTCTTCTTTGGTTTCTACTTATAACTTCTTCTCCCAGGCACCGCTATAATCCCCCCTCCCCTCCACACCTCTTTAACATTCTGCTATTCCTCCCGAGTATGGCGATACCACATGTGTGAGACTTTTACACAACGTGGCCACATACAGAGGCCCAACATGCAGGGAGCACCATCAGGCGTTCTGGAACACCCAGACCAATTCTGACATTTCTCTCCTACATTACTCTAGAGAATACAATGGCGGCCATTGCAACTTTTTATTAGGGTTGTCCCAATACCTCTTTTTTAAGACCGAGTACAAGTACTTTTTTTCATGTACTCGCCGATACCGATACTTTTTTTTAATGTGTCCCCAAATGCAGCCATGTCCCCCCACATATTGCAGCCATGTCATGTCCCCCACATATTTCAGCCATGTCATGTCCCCCACATATTGCAGCCATGTCATGTCCCCCACATATTGCAGCCATGTCATGTCCCCCACATATTGCAGCCATGTCATGTCCCCCACATATTGTAGCCATGTCATGTCCCCCATATATGCAGCCATGTCATGTCCCCCACATATTGCAGCCATGTCATGTCCCCCACATATTGCAGCCATGTCATGTCCCCCACATATTGCATGCCATGTCCCCCATACCTGTAGTAGATGATGCCGCGTTAATCCCTGTGTATTGTAATCGCCGCATTACAGGCAACTTTCGTTTGAATTATTAATGCCCGCCGCGTATAGACACTCCCCTTCTCGGGATTGGACGGATCCGTCCAATCCCGAGAAGGGGAGTGTCTATACATAGCGCGGCGGGCATTAGAAGAATTCAAACGAAAGGTGCCTGTAATGCGGCAATACACGGGGATTAACGCGGCGGTATTCGACGGCGGCGGCTTTGTGGTATGCGGCGGCGGCGACAGTGGCGGCGGGAAGTATTCTAATTAGGCATCGGGGGTATTTGCGCGAGTACAAGTACCCACGCCAATACTCGTTATCGGTCCCGATACCGATACTAGTATCGGTATCGGGACAACCCTAGTGTATTCCATTGGATGCATTATATGTAAAAAAAAGACAGAAAGAAAATGTGTACTACTTTATAAATATTCTTTATTACTTTTTCATGTGCCTACAAAGTCCATTTTCTTTTTCTATACATTCAAATGGAGAATGGCATCAGTGACTATCTTCCAATACCTGAAAGGAAGAATTCAACCTTTCTAGATCCCAAACCATCAACCACTAATCCTTAGCTGTGCAACACCTCGGGAACATAGCCATCCGGCAATCCAATGCCTGGATCTTCAAATTCCAGACAGAGTGAATGATCCTCTACCAAGATCTGGAGTTGGATCGTACATAAGGAATGTGCTTCGACCTAGAAAACAGCTTCCTACTGCAAAATGTAGCAAAGGAAAATATGGACCAACTGTTTACTGAGCAAAGGTAATTGAGGTATACTGAGATCGACACCCCCTGCATCTTTAGCAACTCCAGCATTTTTTTAAATGTCCCCCCATAAATGCAGCCATGTCCCCCACATATGCAGCCATGTCCCCCAAAAATATGCAGCCATGTCCCCCACATATATGCAGCCATGTCCCCCACATATATGCAGCCAAGTCCCCCACATATATGCAGCCAAGTCCCCCACATATATGCAGCCATGTCCCCCACACATATGCAGCCATGTCCCCCACACATATGCAGCCATGTCCCCCACACATATGCAGCCATGTCCCCCACCCATATGCAGCCATGTCCCCCACACATATGCAGCCATGTCCCCCACACATATGCAGCCATGTCCCCCACACATATGCAGCCATGTCCCCCCACATATTGCAGCCATGTCCCCCCACATATTGCAGCCATGTCCCCCCACATATTGCAGCCATGTCCCCCCACATATTGCAGCCATGTCCCCCCACATATTGCAGCCATGTCCCCCCACATATTGCAGCCATGTCCCCCCACATATTGCAGCCATGTCCCCCCACATATTGCAGCCATGTCCCTCCACATATATCCAGCCATGTCCCCCGTATCTAAATGATGATGCCGCCGCGTTAATCACCGCGCGGCGAACATTACAGGCACCTTTCGTTTGAATAGCAATTTTCCCTGCCGCGGCGTGTAAAGAACACTACCCCTTGCTCGGGATTGGACAGATCTGTCCAATCCCGAGCAAGGGGGAGTGTCTATACATGGCGCGGTGGGGAAAACAGCTATTCAAACTAAAGGTGCCTGTAATGTTCGTCGCACAGTGATTAATGCGGCAGCGATGGCTTTGCGATATACGCTGGCGGCGGCGGGGCAAGTATTCTATTCAGGCATCGGGGGCATTTGCGGGAGTACAAGTACTCCCGCAAATACTTAGTATCGGTCCCGATACCGATACTGGTATCGGTATCGATACAACTCTACTTTTTATGCATGGTATTTGCACAACAATTTTTCGAATGCGTTTTTTCTGGAAATAAAACAGTTTTGTGCTTTTAAAAAAAAAATGAAGTTACGCTGAGTAAATAGATACCCAACATGTCACCCTTCAATATTGCACACGCTTGTGGAATGGGGCCAAACTTTTCTACTTAAAATAAAAGTAATTAAAAAAAAAGCAATTAAAAAGTAAAAATGTTTTTACTGGTTACATCTTTTTAGTTGGAGAAGATGTCTAGGGCCAGAATTATTGCTCCCGCTCCAACTTTTGCAGCGATACCTCACGTGTGGTTTTAACACCGTTTTCATATGTGGGCGGGACTTGCGTGCACGTTCGCTTCTGTATACGAGCACACGGGTACAGGGGCGCTTTAAAATATTTTTATTTTTTTTACTGTTCATTTTACTTTATTTAGTTTGACAAGTTTTTCCCCAAAAATAAATGTTTTGAATACTTTTATTCCTATTACAAGGAATGTAAACATCCCTTGTAATAGGAATATAGAATGACAGGTCCTCTTTACAGTGAGATATGGGGTCAATAAGACCCCACATCTCACCTCTAGGCTGGGAAGCCTGAAAAAAAAAAAAAGGATCCTGCCTTCGATCGTAGCGGTGAGTCGGAAGAAGCACCGGAGGGCGAAGGGAGTGGGGACGTCCCCTTTTGCCCTGCCGTAAGAACGATCAACAGCCACCATGATCGTTCTTATGGTGTAGAGAATCGCCGGCTGAAAAAGATGATACCTGAATGCGATTAAGTTTTCATTCATTCATCAGGCATCATTCAGATATCCCTGCACAAAGTCAAGGACGTCATATGACGTGGGCGGGAAGTGGTTAAAACACATTTTTTTCCCAGAGTATTGGCCGGGGTATTGCAGAGTATTGTGCCGGGGGTATTGCAGAGTATTGTGCTGGGGGTATTGCAGAGTATTGTGCTGGGGGTATTGCAGAGTATTGTGCCGGGGGTATTGCAGAGTATTGCGCAGGGGGTACCGCAGAGTACTGGCCGGGGTATCGCAGAGAACTGGCCGGGGTATCGCAGAGAACTGGCCGGGGTATCGCAGAGAACTGGCCGGGGTATCGAAGAGAACTGGCCGGGGTATCGAAGAGAACTGGCCGGGGTATCGCAGAGAACTGGCCGGGGTATCGCAGAGAACTGGCCGGGGTATCGCAGAGAACTGGCCGGGGTATCGCAGAGAACTGGCTGGGGTATCGCAGAGAACTAGCCAGGGTATCGCAGAGAACTGGCCGGGGTATCGCAGAGTATTGCGCAGGGGGTATTGCAGAGTATTGGGCAGGGGGTATTGCAGAGTATTGGGCAGGGGGTATTGCAGAGTACTGCGCAGGGGGTACCGCAGAGTATTGCGCAGGGGGTACCGCAGAGTACTGGCCGGGGTATCGCAGAGAACAGGCCGTGGTATCGCAGAGAACTGGCTGGGGTATCGCAGAGAACTAGCCGGGGTATTGCAGAGAACTGGCTGGGGTATCGCAGAGTATTGCGCAGGGGGTATTGCAGAGTATTGGGCAGGGGGTATTGCAGAGTATTGGGCAGGGGGTATTGCAGAGTATTGGGCAGGGGGTATTGCAGAGTATTGCGCAGGGGGTATTGCAGAGTATTGCGCAGGGAAGGAAGAGTATTGCAGGGATGGCTGAGCAGGGATGGAAGGATCTGTGACTGCAATAGTCACAGATCCAGCCACAGCGCTGCTGACACCCGCGCTCCCCCCTCTCACACTGTAACAATCGGTACAGAGGAGGGAGGTTTGTTTACAGAGTTAAGTAACTCTTAACTCCTCCCAGAGTTAAGTAACCACCCTGCAGCCGTTATTTTACGGCCTGCAGTGGTTAAGTGGTTAAATAAGCCGTCTGGCGCCAACTGTCATTAGGGATGCGCTCCTGCGCAGCGTTCGTTGCGCTTTCGCACTGGCGTTCTGAAAGTCTGTTGTTGTCCGGGAACGCGCGCCAGACGTGAATTACTTACCGGTAACATCCTTTTCCAGGAGTCTTTCAGGACACCCACCTTAGAGAGAACCTGGCTCCTCCCTTCTCAGAAAACACTGCCTTCAATCACAAGATTTAAGCCTCATGCTCCTGTCGGCCCCTCAGTTCTTCGAGAGTACATCCGGCCAACTGGATCATGTTGCAGCCCTACAAATCTGCTCTGGAGAAGCACCAGCCCATTCTGCTTAAGAAGTCACCACTGCCCTGGTACCATCTGGGGGCTCCAACCCCCCTATTACATAAGCCTAGCAATAGCTGACCTCACCCATCTGTCTATTGTGCGTCTGGAGTGTTTGGACCCCTTCCTAGCCCCTGAAAACAACACAAAAGGGAATCAGATTTCCTAAATTGTCTAGTAATATCTAAATACTGAAGGATGCACCTCCTAACATACAAATTATGATAGAATGTTCCTGTTCCCTCACAGGATTCGAACAGAAAGTAGGCAAAATTTCTTGGCCTCTTGAAACCTAGAGGCCACTTTTGGCAAAAAGGCCGGATCCGTTTTAAAAAATCACACAATCCGGAAACACCTGAAAAAAGGGAGCCCTAATAGAGAGGGCTCCGAGTTCACTCACTCGCCTTGATGTAGTGATCGCCACTAAAAACACCGTCTTGAGGGTGATCAACTTTAACGTGCAGGAGCCCAGCGGCTCAAACGGTTCCCCTGTAAGGACCTTCAAAACTAAGCAAAGATCCACACAGGAAAGAAAAAAAATCTGACTGGCCTCGGTCTGCCTAAGGCTTTAAAAAAACCTTACTATACACGGATCTATCGCTAGCTGTTTTTCCAAGAAAATGCCCAAAGCAGATACCTGTCCTTTCAAGGTGCTAAGAGCTAAACCTTTGTCTGCCCCAGACTGCAGAAATTCCAGCACTGCTACAGAACTGCGTATGTCAAAAGAGTTTTCCGAGGACCAGCTATTGAAACGTTTCCAAACTTTTAGATAGCTTGCTTCTAATTTTTTCTGCAGCTTAGGAGTGTCGTGACTAGACGCTCCGAGAAATCTTTGCCCCTTAGCAATTCCTCCTCAGAAGCCAAGCTGCAAGGTTCCACCTCTCCACGTGAGGACAGCAGATTGGACCTTAACCACTTGAGGCCCGCGCTACCGTCGGATGACGGCAACAGCGCGGGCCTCAATATCCAACATGCCGTCATTTGACGGCATGTCTTTCTGGCGTTCCCAGCGCGCGCTGTACAGCGCGCTGCGGGGAAGCCCTGTGTTGTCCGTGTCCCTCGGACACGGCCAATCACAGATCGCGGCAAACGGCCAATCAGAGCGGCCGTTTGCAATGCGATCTGTGGGCGAATGAGAGATGATCTCTCATAGATCATCTCTCATTGCCGGCTGACACAGAGACAATGTCCTGTCTCTGGAGGGGAGGAGCCCGATCTGTGTTCCTTCCTACATAGGGACACAGATCGGTCACCCCCCCAGTCACCCCCCCCCTCCCCCTACAGTTAGAACACATCTAGCATACACATTTAACCCCTTCCTCACCCCCTAGTATTAACCCCTTCAATGCCAGTCACATTTATACTGTAATTAGTGCATATTTATAGCACTGATCGCAGTATAAATGTGAATGGCGCCAAAAATGTGTCAAAAGTGTCCGATGTGTCCGCCATAACGTCGCAGTACCAATAAAAATCGCAGATCGCCGCCATTTCTAGTAAAAAAAAAATAATAAAAAATAATAATTCTCTCCCCTATTTTGTAAGCGCTATAACTTTTGCGCAAACCAGTCGCTTATTGCGATTTTTTTTTTTTTTTTTTTTTTTTTTACCAAAAATATGTAGAAGAATACGTATCGCCCTAAACTGAGAAAAAAAAAAGTGTTTTTTTTTTAATTGGGATATTTATTATAGCAACAAGTAAAAAATATTGTATTTTTCTTCAAAATTGTCGCTCTTTTTTGTTTATAGCGCAAAAAATAAAAATCGCACAGGCGATCAAATACCACCAAAAGAAAGCTCTACTTGTGGGGAAAAAAGGACGTAAATTTTGTTTGGGAGCCACGTCGCACGACCGCGCAATTGTCAGTTAAAGCGACGCAGTGCCGGAAGCTGAAATTTCACCTGGGCAGGAGGGGGGTGTAAGTGCCCAGTATGCAAGTGGTTAAGTAAGAAGATTCTCCTGGGTGTCAAGCTAGGAGCAGATAACAGTTCAGGTGTGCTAACTATGCAAACAAGAGCACATACCATGAGCAGGTCTGAGATGAGCAGGTCAGCTGGGACTTGTAGTTCACCGCTGCAGATGAAGGTGTTGCTGGTGTTTGTAGTCACCGCTGCAGATGAAGGTGTTGCTACAGGAGGATCAGGCAAAGCGTAGTCTAGGCAAGCTGGGTCATACACAGGTAGATCAGAGTTCAAACGGTACCGAATCAAAGGCGAACAAACAGGGTCAAACGAGCTGGGTCATACACAAAATATACAGAGCAGAAAGTCAGGCAGGATCACACACTGGCAAACAAAGGTAACTCGATCACGAGCACTGATTGGATAATGATACAGGTGATTTAAAGGTGAGCTTGCCAATCACTGTTGTTTTCCAGGCTGTGTCAGGTGAGTTTTGCTGGGTCCTAAAGGGATCCTAGTACTGACACTGGGCTGGTAGAATCCAGGGAGGTTCTACAGCCAGGCTCTTCAAGATGGAGAACCAAGGTCTCCTGGGCCAATGTGGTGCAATCAAAATGAGGGTTGTACTCTCAACCTGGAACTTCCTCAATACTGCTGGAATCAACACAGGAGGGGGAAAGCTTGACTTTTCATGGTTCAAGAGCCATCCTAAATTTTCCAGGATGTCTCTTGCTACCTGAAAATCCAGAGACAACTGCTCTGTAGATGGGGCAAACAGGAGAAGGTCATCTAGGTATACGACTACTGAGACTCCCTTAAGTCGCAGGAACGCCAAGCCTTCCACCATCACTTTGGTGAAGATGCGGGGGGAAAGATGATAGACCAAAGGGGAGAGCTTAGAACTGAAGATGGGACACCCCTTCCCCGGTTTTTACCGCCAGTCTGAGAAACTTATGATGGCCCTCTGTGATGGGCATGTGCAGATATGAATCTTTCAGATCGATCGATGCCATGAAGCATTTCGGTAGAAGCAGCGCCTTCACAGAGTAGATTGAGCCCATTTGGAACCTCCTGTAGGTGACAGACGTTCAGAGGCTTCAGGTTCAGGATGAGCCTGAATTTTCCCAAAGGCTTGCAGACCACAAAGATGTGGGAATAGAAGCCTTTGCCATCTCTAAAGTTGGGACCCAGAATACCACCTCCTGTTCTTCCAACTCCTGTACAAAGGAAAGAAGAGCTGAAGACTTTTTTACACACCTTTGTAGGTCGTGACCAAGAGTCTGAGTGGGGCAGGATTTGAAAACTCCAACCGAGATCCCCTGATGATCCCCAATACAAACTGATTGGAGGTGATCATCTCCCACTGTGGGAGGAAGGCCCCCAACCTTCCTCCCACCATGATCCTGTCACTGGGCCTTTTCTGGGCTGTTCAGAAGGGCAAAAAAATTGCCCCCCTGTGCCCTTTTTCCTTCGGCCCCCAAACCACCGTTTGGCAATCAATTTTAGGGGCTTCCGACTTTGAGGTCGAAACCTTTTCTTAGACTGTTCCCCATATTTCTTTTTAATGAGAAAGGCCTTTTTCCTGTCGGCCGTGCAATCCAAGACAGCCTCCAATCCAGGACCAAACAACAAATCCCCTGTGAGAGGAATTCCACAGAGCTTTATTTTGGACGCACTATCTCCCTGCCACGTCTTAAGCCACAAGGTTCTCCTTGCTAAATTGTTAAGGGCTTCGGATCTTGCCGACATGCGTACAGATTCCGCTGAAGCGTCCACAAATGTAAGCCACACTGAGCAGGAGTAAATCCATCCTTCTATCCATGGGGTCTGAAAGCACCCCCAAAGTCTTCGAAGGACAGGTCCGTATGCCTGGACACCTGAGAAAAGGCAGCATCTAGCTTAGGGAACTTATTCTAGACCAGTGTCTACTCCTCTCTGAAACCTTCTCTTCAATGCCTTTGAAAATAAGGGTTTCCTTTCGGGATGTTTCCACCATCTCTTGATGGCCTTGATCAAGACATCATGGAGCGGGAACACCCTCTTTTCTGTTCCCCTAATCCCCTGTACATCTGATCATGTCACTACAAGGCTTTCCTTTCCTCTTAAATTTCTAAAGTGTAGATTGCTCCTAAGAGATCCTCCTTAAGGTAAAGTTTATACCGATAAGTTTTACTGGACTCCCTGTCTGACCCCTCTCCATCCGATTCTCACTGAGAATCTGCACCAGCACTGTCAGCCTCTTCCTCAACTTCCTCTCTGGAACCCTCCAGCTTCTCACCACTACCAGGGAGAACCTCTGTTAGGCTAGGTGTAACACTCTGCTGTGCTGGGAAATTGGAAAACAGTGACTGAAAGGTGCTCAAAAGCTCTTTGACTGATGCTGCTAGGTCCGCACCCTGCTCTGCCGCTTGCTCCCTTAATAGCCCCTCAATACACTCTCTGCAGAGTGTCTTAGCCCAGGACTCCCCCATGGTCGTTTGGCACAAAGGGCATTTCTTCCTGGACCCATGAGGAGATTTACTTGTGGCTTCCTGAAAAACAGAGAGAAAGAGCGAGCCTAAGCTAAAGCCCACCAGCACTCAACACAGAGGACCACCAGGAGTGCCCCCCCAGGACTGACCACGACCAGGGTCCCAGATACACCCTCCTTCCCCCACTTACCTTAGAGTGGCGGGTGCCGTTGTCTCCAGGAGCTGATCGTGAAGCCTCTGCCTCTGACATCTCCTCTGAGTAATGTGTGGTTCCAATGTGCCTACGACAGCTGTGTCTACAGCTCAAGAGAAAAGGCCGCACCAGTCCAGTGCTTGATTCGCAATCGTCTGGAACCAGAAGACGCGGACCTCACGGAAGTGCACGCCTCCACCGGAAACTGACGCTAGTCATCCGGTCTGGTCCCGCCGGAGGAAACACCATAAGTGAGTGTACCACCTCCTGGGCTAACATTAGTATCAGCGTTACCCCCTTCCCAATTTTTCACAAAAGTGTGGCAGAAGTCGAAGCAGAGGGAAAGTGTAAAATAAGAGACTTGTTTCTAAGGCGTTACCAGTGAATCTACCCCCATTGCCTCTGGAACCCTTGTCCCTGACACAATCTGTCCGAACTTGTTGTAGAGCTTTAGTAGATTCATCTGCGGAATTCCCCCTGCCACTATTCTATACCTGGAATATGCATGGACGATAGAGACAGTGTTTATGCTGTCCCAGACAGAATGAGGTTCACCTTTCTGAGCCGCAGGACTCCTGGTGCTGCCCTGGTGGTTGATATATATGCCTCTGCAGAGGCTTTCCTGGATAGAACCTACAACTGGTGTGTATTATAATCCAGAGCAAGGCGTACTGGGCAAAAACTTCAAGATAATTATGGGCAGTATATTCTTCTGTGGAGACCAAATCCACTGAACTGTAGCCACACTCAATCCAAATTTAGAAACTAGGCAGGCATCCCATAGCATGTTATTACCATAATACCTTTATTGCCTATGTAAGTACCCTGTTGAGTATTAGAAATAGGAATGATTTTTCTTGCTTTCTATCTTTTTTTTCTATCTTTATATTTACTTACTTTTTACTATATACATATTTTTCAGTTGCTTGGTGTACCCCCACATTCCCTACATGCGCTTTTCCATTAGGCCTTTTAGGCCAGCAGTTCTTTTTGGGTATTTCATCACTCCCATCAAGGTGGGGTTTGCCTTAGCTGCAGCGTTATAGGCCCTTGACGACTGGGCAAAGCATTTCTCAATAACACCACTAGCTTGTGAGTTTTATTCATATGTATGCCATTGATATTGTATCAGTTTAGGCATGTACTAGATTTGTTCAAAATCATTGTTGTATTTTCTTTCAAATCTAGACGCTCCTGAGGGAGCGATCTTCTTATGATTGCGAAACATGTTGAGCCACTTTTAGCATTCAAGAATTTTGTGGATACTCACCAAGGAGATACTCTTTCGTCACACTGGCATGGGCATTTATGCTATTACCCCCACAGCGAGTGGAAATTATGTATTAGCAAAGCTTTTTTTCTCAGAAAATAGGTGCAGGAACTCAAATACGACCCGTTCAGATTTCACAAACAGTAGAAGGGTCTTAAAGGGGCATTAAATGCCAGGATTGCATTACATACAGAGAGCAGAGTTCAGGGGGTTACACACTGAGTGCTGAGCTGTCACTTGTAAACACAGCAACCAGACTTCTGTGTTTACAAGTGATTGTAGTGAGCAGGCACCAAAGGGTCTGAGCCAGAGGTGGTGGAACCGAGTTCCACCAAGTTCCCCCTGAAAAAAAGTCCTGTGTATTAGTATCTTCTTCGGTCAATCACGTGGTGGTTCTTTTTTTTAACATTGTTAGTGTGCATTCTAGGGTTGTCCCGATACCACTTTTTTAGGACCGAGTACAAGTACCGATACTTTTTTTTAATGTGTCCCCAAATGCAGCCATGTCCCCCCACATATTGCAGCCATGTCATGTCCCCCACATATTGCAGCCATGTCCTGTCCCCCACATATTGCAGCCATGTCCTGTCCCCCATATATGCAGCCATGTCATGTCCCCCACATATTGCAACCATGTCATGTCACCCACATATTGCAACCAAATCATGTCCCCCACATATTGTAGCCATGTCATGTCCCCCACATATTGTAGCCATGTCATGTCCCCCATATATGCAGCCATGCCATGTCCCCCATACCTGTAGTAGATGATGCTGCGTTAATCCCCGTGTATTGTAATCACCGCATTACAGGCACCTTTCGTTTGAATTATTAATGCCCGCCGCGTATAGACACTCCCCTTCTCGGGATTGGATGGATCCGTCCAATCCCGAGAAGGGGAGTGTCTATACATGGCGCGGCGGGCATTAGAAGAATTCAAACGAAAGGTGCCTGTAATGCGGCGATTACAATACACGGGGATTAACGCAGCGGTATTAGACGGCGGCGGCTTTGTGGTATGCGGCGGCTTGTGGTGGCGGCGGGAAGTATTCTATTAAGGCATTGGGGGTATTTGCGCGAGTACAAGTACCCACGCAAATACTCGGTATCGGTCCCGATACCGATACTAGTATCGGTATCGGGACAACCCTAGTGTATTCCATTGGATGCATTATATGTAAAAAAAGACAGAACAAAAATGTGTACTACTTTATAAATAATCTTTATTACTTGTTCTTGTGCCTACAAAGTCCATTTTCTTTTTCTATACATTCAAATGGAGAATGGCATCAGTGACTATCTTCCAATACCTGAAAGGAAGAATTCAACCTTTCTAGATCCCAAACTATCAACCACTAATCCTTAGCTGTGCAACACCTCGGGAACATAGCCCTCCGGCAATCCAATGCCTGGATCTTCAAATTCCAGAGTGAATGATCCTCTACCAAGATCTGGAGTTGGACTGTAAATAAGGAATGTGCTTCGACCTAGATACAGCTTCCTACTGCAAAATGTAGCAAAGAAAAATTTGGACCAACTGTTTACTGAGCAAAGGTAATTGAGGTATACTGAGATCGACACCCCCTGCATCTTTAGCAACTCCAGCATCGGAGCTAGTAGCTTTGTGAACCTCAGAAGCTGTGGCCAGCCCGAAGGATGGTCACAAAAAAAAACAGACGACTTTCCACTGCAATTACAGAAATCTTTGAGGCTGGAAACTACATGGCACATGAAGTTGTGTGTTTTCTGATTATGGGCCCCGCAAACTACCTCTTGCAGAAAGGTCATCATTGAACAGACCAAGCCTATCAGAGAGAAGGATGCCCAACGGATTGAGATCTTAAGGCCTCTTTCACACGGACGGATAGAATGGTGCTTTTTTCTGCAGATTTTTCTACCGCAGCTGAAAGCACACAATGCTTTACGATGGCTCCATTCACACACTGCGTTTAGCTGTGCTTTCATTACATGTGGTTTGGTGCAGATAGAAAAAACAGGTTTGACTGCGTCCAGGAACGATTTTGCGCAGCTATCTGCACATAACTGCAGGTAATCGCAGTGCACTGTGTCAGCTGCGGAATAGCAGCGTGAATAAAAGAAAAAACAACAGGAAGCACATCAAAATAAAAACAGTTGCTATGGGGATGACAATAATGGCCAACTGCAGCTAAACGTAGCTGCATGTAAACACAGCTAATCGCAGCGTACAAATGCAGCTGATCGCTGTGCCTGGAGTCTTGAATTTCAAAAGAAAGAAACATGCTTTTAACTGCGGCAGAACAGCCGTCCGTGTGAAAGGCGCCTAAGATAGACCTCATGTCCCTATTCAGTTTTGAAGCTGCTACCATTTAATTGTTTTACAATAATGAGCCCATAACTTTTGCTCAAAGACCCAACGCAAGGCAAAGACTGACCAGACTAAGGAAAGAGCAAACTCCCTCAGAGACTGCTCAAATCCTATGGTTGGAGATACTCTCAAACACAGCAACCTCAGATGCCTCTCTCACTTAAGAGGCAAACCTGGGCAGTCTCCCATCCAAGTACTAACCAGGCTTGGTCCGAGATCAGGCGCCACAGTGGTTCAGATCACCCTGATGCCATTGGTCCAACAGGAGATGTGAACATTGCCAGACCACTGAACCTGAGGGCGGTGTACTTGCCCCACCCTTCTGTCATTTATCTAGTCTAACAGATACATATTGAAGTGGTTGTCACAATGTAGAGTATAAGATTTCCTATCATCTGTGCCCAGTCTTGCCACACAGAGTTAATCCAGCGCTGAGTAATCCTCTTAATGTTCAGTGAAAATGAACAGCCTTCCAGATAAAACCCTGCCTAAATCAAAAGTCCGTTTTCTCTCTTCTTGCTTTGAGTGAGAGGTTATTTACAAATATAGCTAGGACATGTTTATCATATGTTATGTTTTGTTCACAATAACATGAGGTGATATAACATCATAACACATCCTAGTAATATACAATGAACTTTGGATCACCTCTTGTTATGATAAACATGTCCAAGCTAGATTTGTAAATAACCTGTTACTAAAAGCAATAACAGAGAAACGGACTTAACCTAATTTGGCAGGTTTTTATCTGAAATTCTGTTAATTTGCACTGAACTTTAAAAGAGGATTACTCAGCGCTGGATTAACTCTGTGTGGCAAGACTAGGCACAGATGATAGGAAATCTTATACTCTACATTGTGACATAAAAAAAAAAAAAACAACCACTTTAAATTGGCTCCATTAGACAAATATGCAGTTCCACAAAGATACCGGCCTAGACAATGTTGGTCTACCTCTAGGCTACCTTGCCATTCATCATTTATATGTGCTCAACACAATAAGCACATATGTATGTAGTCCTAGGCAAAAAAAACATATGTATGTGGTCATAGGCAAATAAGCACATATGTATGCAGTTTAATGTAAATAAGCACATTGTATGTATGTGTATATATATATATATATATATATATATATATATATATATATATATATATACACACACACACACACACACACACACACATATACACACACACAGTTTAATGTAACCAAGCACCTATGCAAGCAGTTTATATGAAAACATGGCAGCCTGCGTTTAAGCAATATGCGTTTAAAGAAGCATGTAGGTATGTACTTATGAAAATATGCGTTTAGGCAAAACCCGAAAGGGCGTATCAACGCACTTAAACAATACGCGCGCATGGAGACATGTGTTTACAGAAAAAGCAAGCATGCGTTTATGAAACGTGTTTATGCAATAATTACGCATATCTATGCACCATGTGTTTATGCAAACATGCATCCACGCAAACACATATCTTTGCAACATGCATACACACTTATGCCCATGCATCTATACAAAACACGTTTTTAAAAACCTTAGTCTACGCAATACACGTCCACGCAAAAGCACCGTCGCGGCTAGCCTCAAAGTCACGGCAAAATCACCTGACTTTTAAGTTGCACAAGCGTGAAAAGGAGCCCAAAACTAAGCTTCTGCAAACCCAATGCATGGTATTCTGGAGACAAAACTCCTTCAAGTGCACCGATGCCCATGTTCTTCCAAAACGTGCTTATGCCCCATGTATGTATGCAAGCATGTATACTACATATAAACAAACAGGTTATCCTTATCAAGGTTGAAAGGAACCAGAGGACCAAATGAGTGACACAGTATGCAATGTATGAGAAATTGAAAAATATTGTAGTTTATTAATGAATAAAAACTAACATAAAACGCCACAATGGGAGAAAATGGTTTGAGATACTAGAAATTTGATAAACGACCAGAAACACAAGCCTCAAAAAGTGTATCTGGGTGTGACCACTACTAATACGAGGCAAGACACACAACAATGGGGTAAAAATGAACAATCATCCAGATGCCAAGAATCTATACAAGGATGAACATGCCAAGACAAAGGTCATATGTACATTTTACTATAAATGGTATGATAAGGCATGGGCATCTATGTAGAGGTCCCTGGAAGACTTGAGCCCTCAAATAAAGGGGAAAGGGTGGGGAGGGGAATGAGATAGCTAATGGGCCTCAAGAAAAAACTGGGAGGTAGTTGAGAACCCCGATGAAGTCAATATCAATATATGATAGAGAAGGTACGATGAACCACATGTATATGGCACCGCAAAAAGTTAAATTGCTGGAGTGTAGAAGAAAAAGTGTGTCCACGGTTAATCCTGGTATGGAAATAATGCCCTGATCAGGGACGACAAAATGGAATGAACCGTAATACACCTGGTTACTGTGGGTTTTAGAGGTAGTCAATTCCTGATATGTTACAACAGTATATTATGACCTAGGTGTGTGTCCTGTATATGGATGTGTGATGGCATATCGGGATATGGGGTGTCCACTGTTGATGGTCCCCTCAGTATCATAGAGAGCTGATCAGTCATACGATACCCTCACGTGACGCTGGTGACGGGCACAGGATACTGAGAGGACCCGATATTTGAGGGCTCGAGTCTTCCAGGGACCTCTACAATACGAACATTGTCTTGGCGTGCTCATCCATGTATAAGATTCTTGGGGCCAGATTCTCAGAGGCGTTAAGACGGAGTATCTCAGATACCCCGTCGTATCGCCTTTTTTTTGTCCTCGTATCTATGCGAGTAATGCTTAGCATCACTTTTGCATAGATACGCTTCTACATTCGACAAGTGTAAAAGCATTACACTTTCGGATCGTAGGTGTAATGACAACTCCGGCCACTAGGTGGCCTTCACGTTGTTTTTTCATTTGCATATGCAAATGAGGCTAGTACGGCGATTCCCGAACGCTTTTACGCCGCCCCGTCGTCGCGTACGTCGTTTACGGACTCGTAAGGTTACCCCAGCTTCTATGTGGAGTAACCTTACGAAGTTCCGTCGGATGCCGTCGGGTGCCGTCGGACGCCATGTTAAATATGGCGTCGGGTCAGCGTCGGCTTTTTCCGTCGATTGCGTCGTTTTACTAACTCGTTCGCGAATAGGGACTTGCGTAAATGACGCTCACGTCGTTTTGACGTCGGTTTCAACGACGCTTCCCGACGTGAGCTGGAGCATGCGCACTGGGCTTTTTCCCCGACCGGCGCATGCGCAGTTCGTTCGACGCGGGGGCGCGCTTAATTTAAATACAAGCCGCCCCATTTGAATTGCGCGGGTTTACGCTTGGCGATTTACGAGACGCCGGCGAAAACTACGGAGCAAGTGTTTTGAGAATAAAGCACTTGCTCTAGTACGCAGCGGCGGCGTAGTGTAAATGGCTTACGCTACGCCGCCGAAAATATATGAGAATCTGGCCCTTGGTGTCCGGACGATTGTTCATTTGTACCCTATTGTTGTGTGTCTTGTGCCTTGTATTGTTAGTGGTCACACCCAAATACACTTTTTGATGCTGGTGTTTCTGGTCATTGTTTATTGTCAAATTTCTAGTATCTCCATCCATATACTCCCATTGTGGAGTTTGTTAATTTTTATTCATTATTAAAGTTCAATATTTTTCAATTTCTCATACATTGCATACTGTGTAACTCGTTTGGTCCTCTGGCTCCTTTCAGCCTTGATAAGGATAACCTGTTTTTTGTGTATATGCAGTATTTTCTGACTAGAGCGCCACTACCTATATTGAGTACACAATGTTTTTGAGCATACACTAGTGTGTTATACACACACACACACACACACACACACACAAGCCCTTTTCCGCTTCTTTCTTTTTTGTTTACAAGCATGTATACTATGCTGTACCTGCCCAACTGCACTTGGCCCCTGTAACGGAATGCACCGTGACCTACTGAGATATTTCTATGTCTAGGGTCACCTTATGTCCACTAGGGCCATAGGGTGACAAAGAATCATAATTCATATGTTACAGAAGACATTAATAAGGGACATTAATAATAATTCATGTTTGCAGGATGTCTTCAAATACCAAAAGCGGTTAGCTATTCAATCTGGGCACACATGATTTGGAAAGGTGTTAATTCAGGTCTACAAGACCAGAGTGAGTCATACCTTTGTATAATATGCTATTGAAATATCTTAAGGTGTTGGCTATTCATGTGAAAGACAGTCCGTTGAAGGTGTGGATTGCACCCACTCTCACAAGACTCTGCCATTGTGTGATAAAGCTGCCTAGATAAACTTATTCAACTAGATGTCTGTTATTATTAAAGGTTAATTGAACACTATTAACCACTTCCATACCAGGCACTTACGCACCTTCCCGCCCAAGCCAATTTTCAGCTTTCAGCACTGTCGCAATTTGAATGACAATTGCGCGGTCATGCTACACTGCACCCAAACAAAATTGGCGTCCTTTTTTCCCCACAAATAGAGCTTTCTTTTGGTGGTATTTGATCACCTCTGCGTTTTTTTTTTTTTTGTGCAACAACTAAAAATAGAGCGAAGATTTTGAAAAAAAATAAAGTTTTTATTTTTTTCTGTTAATTTTTTTGTAAATGAGTATGTTTTCTCTTTCAATTATGGGCACTGATATGGTGGCACTGATGGGCACCGATGAGGTGGCACTGATGGGCACCGATGAGGTAGTTCTGATGGGCACTGATTAGGTAGCACTGATGGGCACTGATAGGCGGCGCTGGTATTGGGCACTGATGGGCACTCATGGGCGGCACTGATGGGCACTCATGGGCGGCACTGATGGGCACTCATAGGCAGCACTGGGCACTCATAGGCAGCACAGATGGGCACTCATAGGCGGCACAGGTGGGCACTGATAGGCGGCACAGGTGGGCACTGATAGGCGGCACAGGTGGGCACTGATAGGCGGCACAGGTGGGCACTGATAGGTGGCACAGGTGGGCACTGGTAGGTGGGCACTGGGCATGGATTGGCACTGTGGGGTGGCACTGACAGACACTGGGGTGGCACTGATGATCACTGAGGGGTGGCACTGATGTATCAATGTTGCCAATCAGTGCCCATGTGTGGGCACTGATTGGCATTTTTTTTTACTGCCCCCCCTTTTTTTTTTGTCATTTTTTTTTTTTTGTCATTTTTTTTTTTTTGTCATTTTTTTTTTGTCATTTTTTTTGGTATTTTCTTTTGTGTTTTTTTTATTTCCCTGGTGGTCCGTGTGGCGATCCGAGGGGGGGCTGTGCTGATAAACAATCAGCGCGAACCCCCCCTGTCAGGAGAGCCGCTGATCGGCTCTCCTGTACTCGCGTCTGTCAGACGCGAGTGAGGAAGAGCCGTCGGCGGCTCTTCCTGTTTACATCGTGATCAGCCGTGATTGGACACGGCTGATCACGTGGTAACGAGGCTCCGCCGGAGACTCGTTACCGAGATCGGAGGTGCAGGGTGTCAGACTGACACCCCGCATCACCGATCGGCGCGCGCGGCATTGAAATCGTGCTAGACGTTTGAGAACGTCTAGTCACGATTTCATAACCACTTCCCTGCCGTAAATCGGCTATTGGCCGGGCGGGAAGTGGTTAAAGATGCGGTGCCGACCGGTCTACATGGTTAGCTTACCTGAATGCCTTTTAGAGTGTGATTGAAGCCCCCCATGGTGTGAAGGGGGTGGAGATTGCATTGTCCTGTGATTAACTGTATTATGCTGTACTGGATATAAACAAGCTAAGGAAACCAATAAATTCATTCATATATCTTTGGAAGCAAGAACCGAGCTCTGTCTCGTCTTATTCTGGGAAAGAATATGGATCGGGTATGCAATATTGTCGGAGTGTGTCAGATAAGCTTGTCGTGGTTGGATGGAAGGTCGTAAGCGGTGGTGACCGTTACAGCCCCATACTAGTTTAGCACATATGCATGCCATGCAGCTTTTTTCTGCTTCAGATCAGCCTAAAAGAAAACTCTTGAAAATCAAATGCACATTATTCTGAAGTTTGCAAGTATGCACCTGTTCAACTGCACCAGGCCCTGTACTATTTTTGTGTCAAATGCACATTATTATGGAGACCCACACTTTAAAGTGCACTGCTAGGGGTGTATTGACTTATGTACAGGCCCCCCTGCCCTTAAGCAGCAAGTATGCATTATATAATCCTGACTTGTATGGCCACACAGTTCTCCCCTAGTAAGTACTCACACTTCACTAATATACATGGGCTGTTTATGCCTCAAGAGGCCCAGCTGAATCTGCCAAGCACATGGCTAAGATGGCCACCCCTCCACTTCCTGCCTATATAGAAACAGGCTGGAGGAGAAATGGCAGCCCATACTCCTAAGTAGTACAGAGCATGTTTCAAACAGAAAACTGCCCCTAGGGGCTACTTCGAGAACACCAAACAGTCAGATATTTTTATAAAGAGAAACTGCAACCAAATGCAGACTTGCCATTCCTGCTGCAAGACTCTGAACATACCAGGAGTCCAATCTTCGCCCATCACCGCAAGCTTTGTCATAAAAGTCCTTCAGGGATTGGGTCCCCATAATCTGGGGTCCATTGCCCTGGACCTGTACAGCACCCTGCAGGAAAGAACCGTGGTCAAACCAAACACTGCACAGGGTTCCATTACGCTGGGTCCAGTGCCGTAAGGCTGCATTACAGGCAAACCTTGATTAATCTTGTCTACTTCCCATGAGGCTCATATATCATCTATTTTGGCTGACATATTTTTCAAATGGATCTGATTGAAGTCTATGATTCTTAATAGAAACGTCCAAACCGCCAAGTATGCTCCAAGAGCACACGTATTACATCAGCATTTCTTCTTTTGAATCTGACCTTTCCTCCACCTTTACTGAGGGTCAATGGAAAACGGCCATAACAAATGTATTACTGCTACACAAGATCAGCTACATATTGGGAAGTTGCACAAAAGATACACCTTAGGTGGCATCTTACTGCTTACAATATATTACAGCCAAGTTTGAATCACATGTATCATGGACATGCAATAATGTCTGGCAGCTTATCTTCTCCTCATGTGTCCATTAGAGGCCCGACTCTCTTCTGGCTGCCATTTTATCATCCTTCCTTCCTGTATGGCCCCAACCCAGGCCATCCCAGGATATCGATATAAACTGTTGTGGTGCAGGTCTGCTTTGCTGCTCCTGTCTGCCATGTGATACGTTACCCTTTCTGTGTACCGATTTTGGCTCGTCCCTGACTACTCTTGTTTGCCTGTGACCCTGACCATTTGGCCTGTCCCCTGGTTACCCTTGTCTGCCTGTTGCCTCGACCTCGGCTTACCCATCACTATCCCTTGTGTTCTCAGTGGCTGCTTCTCCTCTCTCCCTACGAAGCGTGACCTGGGGGACCCCAGGGGTCACGACCTGGGTTCAGTTGCAGCGAAGGCCATCCTCACCACTAGAGACTCTGGTGAACACCTGCTGGACCTTAGACTCCGCGCCCTGGGGAATCTTGGGTTCACGTTTCCTGTCCGTCTGCAGCAGTCGGCTATTAGGTTCACTACTTTGTGGTGCACTCCTGTCTCCAACGGGGTGCATCTGTCACCTGGCCACAGGTGACCTGACAACATGGTTCTAACAAATGTTGGCATGGTTGTGGTACACTACCTCACATGCAGTGGGCCTGCCCAAACCTAAAATGTTTTTGGAAAGCGACATTTCAACTAATAGCCTCCATTACTGGCATAATAGCCCCAGGAAATATTGAAATAGCAAGTCTTAGTTTAATCACCTCTTGCCTGTCGTATAGACAATTGATAGGGTCCTCTCTTGTTCTGGGACGACGTCATATGTCACTCCAGTCTCACGGCGTTTACACGCCAATGAGGGCGCGCAGTGGCCCCAATCTCAGGAAAGAGTACAGTGTTGCATGACCGAGCAAATGTCATTCAAAGTGTGACAACACTAAAAGCTGAACATTGGCCTGGGCAGGAAGGGGGTAAAAGTGCCCAGTATTGAAGCGGTTAAACATAGATCGATATCCTCCAACACTTAGACCAATAGTTATGCAGCTACTATTAGAGGCAAGACTACACAGGCAGAATATACCACAGTTTGTGGACTTTATAACTTTCCTACAGAATAAATAATATACACTGATTTGGGTTATTTTTACCAAAGAAATGTAGCAGAATACAATGTGGCCTAAATTTATAAAAGGAAGGTTATTATTTGCAAAATTATATAACAGAAACAAAGAAAAATTTTTTTTTTTCAAAATGGTCTTTTTTATTTATGTATTAACCTCTCTACTACCAGCCGCCGTCAAATGAGGGCAGCAAAGTAGCTCAGTTATTCGGACATGCCGTCATATGACGTCCTGCCATTTAAACCCGCTAGGGGGCATTACTGGGTACAAAATGCGATGGCCGCCGAGCACCCACGATTGCCCAGTAACTGAGCAGGACCGTGGATCTCTGTGTGTAAACACAGAGATCCACGTCCTGTCAGGGAGAGGAGACCGATGCTGTGTCCCTTGTACATAGGGACACAGATCGGTCACCACCCCCAGTCACCCCCCCTCCCCCTACAGTTAGAACACTCACTAGGCTACACATTTAACCCCTTCCCCACCCCCTAGTGTAATCAATGGATATTTATAGCACTGTTCACTGTATAAATGTGAATGGTCCCAAAAATGTGTCAAAAGTGTCCGCTATCATGTCGTAGTCCCGAAAAAAATCGCAGATCGCCGCCATTCCTAGTAAAAAAACAATAAAAGAATCATAAATGGGGGCGTGGCCTGGACATGGATCTGTGAAGCTGCTTTCTCTTTGAGCTCCCTGCCAAGACTCCCCTAAAATGGCAAAAACACGACTAAAAACCGGCATGATACCTGCGAGAAGGTACAGCACCAGGGCAACATCAGGCAAGACACCCTCAGGGGCAAAGTCGGGGGAAATTTACAAATATTTTCATAGTTTACAGGGCAAGTCCCCCGGCGCCCAGGCGACCGCACCACGTGGCACGGCTGGTGGATCCCTGGCTGAAGCCTACGCCGTATCTGCCGCCGACGACCTACCTGTCGCGGCCACATCGACAGCGCTCCCTGGGCCACACCGAGACCACCCTGGGGCTGAGACACCCATGGTACAGCAGCCTGACGCGGAGATGCAGGACCAGGAGATCAGGTCTCTGCTGCTGGCGCTGCTGACGCGCGCAGACATTGAGGCCCTCCCCACGCGCTCGGATATCGAATCCCTCAATCTACGGCTGGAGCAGACACACAACCGCGACATCCAAGAAGTTTGTGGGGAGGTCTCTACGCTGTCGGAGCGAGTAACGTCCGGGGAGGCGTCCCTGTCATCGCTGGAGGCCAGAGTGGCGGCACTGGAACGATCAAGGGACACGCACAGCGACACGGCCATCGATTTCCAGCTCCACCTGGAGGACATTGAAGACCGCAGCCGCCGTCAAAACTTGCGGGTGCGGGGAGTGCCAGAGGGAGCGGACGAAGAGGACCTGGGGGAGGTGGTTACGAGACTGTTCAGGGAGGGACTGGGAGCGCCAGAGGAAGAGATCATCCTGGACCACGCACACAGAGCCCTGGGCCCGAGACCGGCGGATGTAGAGAGGCCGCGTGACATTATATGCAGGCTGCATCGGTACGCCCAAAAAGAAGCCATCCTTAGAGGAGCCTGGGACCGTGGCGAGGTGGAGCATGAGGGTGCACGGATTAAAATTCTACCGGATCTCTCCAGGGCGACGCTGCGCCACAGAGCCCTGTTGCGCCCACTACTGGATCTGGCCAGGCAGAAGAATCTAACCTACCGCTGGGGATACCCACTATCGGTGACCTTCCGCGGGGAAACCGGGTCCTACGTCCTGCAGACAGCGGCGGACCTCCCGGAGCTCCTCCATTTTATGGAGGAGGATCCCATCCAGGTCCCCAACTGGCTTCAGCTGCTTCCTAGGCCACCTGGAAGATCCGGCCCCTCGGCCCACCGTGGAGCACCACATCCCCGGTAGCAACGTGGAAGACGGAGGAACCTGTCGCACCCCTCCATGATCCCTCTCCACCCGCCGCATCCCTCTTCCCGCCGCCACCATACCATGCGCTGCCCTGCCTTGAGCTGATCCGCAGCACCGATGATTGACCCACGGCACCTTCCCGCGCACCCCCTGGCCACTAGACTCCCTCTGCAACAAAACTGGCCCCAAGCACGTCCTTGTCCCCTATCCCCTTGGCTGCCTGCTCTTGCCGCTGCCAGCTGATTGATGCCCCCTGAACCCATCGCCCCCCTGGGTTGAGTTGTTGTGGGGGGGCGGGGGAGGTGTGGAGGATCCAGCAGTCTCCATATAGCCCATCAGGAGGGTTGTCCGGGGGGGGGTCGAAACGAGGAAACCACTTTGAGACCCAGTTCACACACTTTATGCCTGCAATAGGAAAAGGGTGATACCCCAAGAGATATCGATCTGGCAGCTGTTGCCATGGAAACACACCATCGGGAAACACACCATCGGGGTCGGAGGAAACCCCCCAGGGACCTGACAAAGGGAGTGGCAAGAACATGAGCTTCCCACACTCAGGAGGGTGGCGGGGGAGGGGGTGGGATGCTTGATGTGATTTTGAGGGGGGGACACTTGCTGTCTGTTACCAGTCATACGTTCTCTGCTGCTCCTGACAGCCCATGGCTGCTGCTGTTGATTGCATTATGCTCCTGTGTGCACTTATGTTTCGCTCTGATCTATACATTTAAGATACTATGCTTGCTGCTTTGTTTATACCTTAAAAATGTTGTTATGGTTATTTGTTCTGCCGATACGTGTTGCGCACCATAGATTTATAAGTTAGGGGGTAGGCCGGGTAGCCTGACCTGGGTCCCTGTCCGCCTGATACCCCGTGTATCCTAGCGCCATAGCCGCTAGGGCTACTTTAGATACTTTTTAGAGCTGCACGCCCTAGTGTAAGCTTCTGAACCTCTTCACTTCTCCCTCCTCCTAAGGGAGACTGTACTACTTCCCTCTCTCTGCATTATACCCCCCTGGCCCTGTGCGCTCACAGGACCCCTTCCCATCTTACAAATCTTCACACTACCCCTCCGGACCCCTAGAGTCCACTCCCCACACTAACTGTGGTGTCCTTGAACGCCAAGGGCCTGAACATCCCTGAAAAAAGGAGAATGCTCCTTCATGATATGCGCCGCCTGAAAAGCGGACGTAGTCCTGCTTCAGGAAACGCACTTCAGAGATAATAACCTGCTCACGCTTAGAAACAGATTTTACCCCACGGTCTACCACTCTCTAAACGCCACGGCAAAATCCAGGGGAGTTTCAATACTCCTATCCGCTAGAGTCCCGTGGTCACACGTGGATGCGAGGCTGGATGATGAGGGCCGCTTCCTATTTTTGAAGGGCCGCATTGGGACTGCACTGATCACACTCGCAAACCTATACGCTCCAAATGATCAACAAGCTAGATTCCTGATGAGACAAATAGACCAACTGACACGCTTCGCGGAGGGCCAACAAATTTTGGGTGGAGACTTTAACGTCCCCCTTATACCGACTGAAGATACCTCTACTGGGATGTCCTCTATCCCAGGAGACGCTCGCAAGCGCATCCATGCGGCATTACAAACTGCACAACTGGTGGACGTCTGGCGCCTCTTCCACCCAGGTGAGAAGGAATATACCTTCTTCTCCAAGCCCCACCAATCCTATTCCCGTATCGACTACTACATGATCCCCCATAGACACCTTGCGGCGGTTAAAGACATTTCGATCGGGTCAATCACGTGGTCGGACCATGCCCCGATCACACTAGTTTATGGTTTGAGAGATGCCCAAACAGCCCAGAGACACCCCTGGAGGCTGAATGAAGGCCTGCTGCAAGACCCAGACACCATGACAGATGTAGTGAAAGAAATAGGACATTACTTTGACTCCAATGCCACGCAGGACACTGACCCGGGAGTAGTGTGGGAAGCCTATAAGGCGGTGGTGAGGGGGGTACTTATCAAGCATGGTGCCGGTCTGAAAAGAAAGAGGACCGAGCAACTTGACTCACTGCTGGCTAAGCTGCAGGCCCTAGAGGCCCAGCACAAAAAGGCTCCGACTATACAGGTGTCTTCAAATTTGAATATAGTCCGCAAACAAATTACTGACATACTCCAGTACAAAGCCAAGGCCGCGTTACAAATTTGTAGATGTAATGTTTTTACGAATCAGGAAACAAATGTGGGAGAATGCTGGCCCAGGCGATCCGAACACAAAATATGGCATCGTACATACCGCACATTATGTCGCGCGGGGGTCGAAAGATCTCGGTGCCTCAACAAATTTCGCAAGAATTCAGGTCTTTTTACCATTCCTTGTACAACCTGCCCTCCCCACCCTCGGACCCTAGTTCGGACCAGACATTAGAGTACCTTGCGGCATCTCATATGCCGGCCCTCACCTTAGAAACAAGAGAGCTATTAGACGAACCGATATCCCTACCAGAACTCCAAGCGGCACTGAAACATTCCAAACCCGGCAAAGCCCACGGCCCAGACGAACTTACCACCTCGTATTATAAGACCCTCCTCCCACATCTGGGGAACCGCTTGGTGAGCCTACTCAACACCTTAGGCAAGGGAACAAAACTGCACACTGACACCCTGCAGGCACAGATTGTCGTGATTCACAAGGACGGAAAGGACCCGGGGCAATGCGGGAGTTACCGCCCGATTTCGCTGCTAAACACTGATGTTAAGCTGTTCACCAAAGTAATCGTGTCCAGGATCCAACGATATATCCCAGGCCTCATACATTTAGACCAGGTGGGTTTCGTCCCAACCAGGGAGGCCAGGGACAACACGTCCAAGGTATTGAACCTGTTACATGTCGCAAACACTACAAAGATCCCCTGTGTCTTCATAGGCACAGACACCGAAAAGGCGTTCGATCGGGTTAGTTGGCAGTTCATGTTCTCCACCCTGAGACACATAGGTATTGGACAGACGATGCTTAACTGGATAACTGCGGCCTATACAAATCCGACGGCTAGAGTCAGGGCAAACGGAACACTATCTGACCCATTCCCGATTACCAACGGGATCAGACAGGGGTGCCCTTTATCGCCCCTCCTTAAAACAAGAAAAAACGCGCTATTGGTCCCTCCCAACCTAAGGCAGCAGCTGGCGTGCGATACACAAGTGAACAAAGGAAAAAAAAAAACTGCGCCAAATAAAACCCAATGAATAGATAAAGTCAGACTCTGAGATATGATGATCACAGTCAATGAAACAGCGAAGTTCAATAAAAGTCCATTGAAGAAGCTTGATCCAATAGTGAGCCTTCTCCGATTCACACCACAAAGTGACTTGTATGCAAAGAGTGCACCCACCACCAAATAAATAAGCAGCTTACCAGATGGCAAGCTTTGCAGACAGTTGGCTATAACCCAGCTATGGCTATCGCCCCTCCTGTTTGCACTGTCCCTGGAGCCGTTCTTGCGACGCATACGGATCTGCCCCGACATCACAGGAATAGTAGTGGGGAGTGATCAATGTAAAGTCTCGGCCTACGCCGACGATATGTTATTCTCCTTGACGAACCCATTGACATCCCTGTCGGGCCTGATGCGTGAATTTGACTCTTACGGGAAACTGTCCAACTTGAAAATAAACCTGTTCAAATCTGAGGCAATGGGAGTGGGAATGCCTAAATAACAGCTGTCCCGCCTCCAGAACAGTTTTAGCTTAAAATGGACGGATGTGGCGCTGACGTACTTAGGAACGCGAATCCCCTCTAAACTATCTGAGGTCTTTAAACTTAACTTTCCGCCCTTGCTAAAAACAGTTCAAAAGTTGCTAAGCCTCTGGACCACGGGCCTTCACTCTTGGTTTGGCAGGTGCAATATCCTCAAAATGACCATTCTACCAAAATTCCTATACCTCCTGCAGGCCCTCCCTATACACATCCCACCAGAGTACTTCAAACAAGTGCAATCCATGTTTGGAACGTTTCTGTGGGCGGGAAAACATCCTAGAATACACAAAACAGTCCTCTCCCTACCCAAACAATTTGGTGGCCTAGCCGTACCAGATATTCGGACGTACTACCACGCAGCGCACCTGAATCGCCTTATTGACTGGTGCCGACATGAGTCGACCAAATTATGGCCACGATTGGAGCAAGCGCAATGCGGGATTCTACTGAGACGCGCTCCCTGGTGTCACTCCTCAACACAAAAGGATGTGCACCGTCATCCCCTCATAGGTAATACCATTAGGGTATGCACGCGGTTAATGTCACAGACACGTCTATCATCGGCAGCCTCGCCGTTACGCCCAATTCTGGGCACCCCCTTTTTTGAACCTGGGATTGGCGATGCTAACTTTCGCGCACTACGGGATTCTGGTATTTACCAAGCCTCACACTTTGGCGAATCAGGTCGGTGGAGGACCATAGCTGAGCTGATGGACGAAGGGGGCCGATCCCGGATGGATTTTATGAGGGCCCGCCAGCTCAGCCACTTTCTAAAAACCATCCCGCCCCCCGCCAACACAGGCCAACCACTCACGACCCTGGAAGAGCTATGCTCGGAGACAGGCACGTTACCACATGCCCTGTCCATGATGCACACAATATTAATTACGCCAGGGGAGGGATATCGGATTCCGTGCTTTGATAAGTGGGAACGAGACCTGGACTGTCAGTTCTCTGCCGAGAGGCGACAGCAGATTCTGACGTTCACTCACAAATCGTCGGTCTGAACTAAAATACAAGAAACCAACTACAAAACCCTGACAAGCTGGTACAGGACCCCGCCCTGCTGAGTAAACTTTTCCAGACGGTGTCGGACCTCTGTTGGAGGTGCCAGATGGACAAAGGGACACTGCTACATGTCTTCTGGTCATGCCCGCGTTTGCAGACGTACTGGAAAGCGATCAGGCGAATCTCACAAAAATTGACAGACCGCATAATCACTGATGACCCTGCGTACTTTCTCCTGCATGCGACCGACACCCCCACACGTATATACAAAACATCTGTCATTTGCCACCTAATGGATGCTGCCAAGGCATGTGTCCCGCTCTGCTGGAAATCGCCGCACCCGCCAACGGTAGCCATGTGGCTGCGGAAGGTGGATGAGATTAACAAGATGGAGGACCTTATCCTGACAAAACAGGATAGGAGTAAACTCTACTCCCGGACCTGGCAACTGTGGAACATTTTTACATATTCAGAGGAGGGCCAAGCCTTCAGGGGAGGTAGCTAGGGCTCCCCGACAGGGTACATGATGCGAAGATAGGTGGATCACCCGGTTGGCCGCCCCTTGGGTGGTTCCGCCTGGAGGTGGCGGCTGTCCATGCCCGCGAGCTCCCCCCCATTCTTCTCTTCCTTATTCACCCTCTATCCCCTTTTCTCTTTTATTTTTCTCTTCTCTCTCTTCTCTTCCCTTCCCCCTCCTATTGTCCTTTGGACATCTGCTGCGCTCCTACTCTCTCTTCTCATACTTAGTAAACGGAAAATGAGGGAGGCTGGGCCCGCAGTGACCCAAAGCACCTTACGAATGCACATGGCTTACACGGGATCGCTCTGAGGGATATGGCGGGGGCGCGGTGGGGGGTGATCCCTCCGCTGCCCGCGTCCCGCCCCTGGCGGAGTATGTTAGTGCACATGTTAAATACTGACTAAAGTTGGAATCTCTGCACGTTTACCCCTTTGGTGATTGTGTTTTGTGATGCTAATCTATTGTACCATTGTTGTAGGTCGTGTGGACCAGTCTTCTGTTATGAATAAATTAACAATTAAAAAAAAAAAAATCATAAATATGTCCACTATTTTGTAGGCAATATAACTTTTGTGCAAACCAATCACTATACGGTTATTGCGATTTTTTTATTTATTTTTTCCAAAAATATGTACAGGCTTAAATTGAGATTTTTTTTTTTTTTATGGATATTTATTATAGCAAAAAGAAAAAAAATATATATATATTTTTTTCTAAACTCTTTTTTGGTTTATAACCCAAAAAATAAAAAACTGCACAGGCGATCAAATACCACCAAAAGAAAGCTCTATTTGTGGGAAAAAAAGGACACCAATTTTGTTTGGGAGCCACGTCGCATGACTATGCAATTGTCAGTTAAAGCGACGCAGTGCCGGAAGCTAACATTTTGCATGGGCAGGAAGGGGGTGTATGTGCACAGTAGACAAGTGGTTAAAGGGGTTGTAAAGGTACAATTTTTTTTCCTAAATAACTTCCTTTACCTTAGTGCAGTCCTCCTTCACTTACCTCATCCTTCAATTTTGCTTTTAAATGTCCTTATTGCTTCTGAGAAATCCTCACTTCCTGTTCTTCTGCCTGTAACTCCACACAGTAATGCAGGGCTTTCTCCCTGGTGTAGAGTGTCATGCTCGCCCCCTCCCTTAGGCTACATTATAGACAGGACGCTCTCTACGTTGCATATAGAGAAAGGAGCTTTGTGTTAGTGGGCGTCCTGACTCTCGTCCTGACTCTCCTGTAGTCCAAGAGACTACACACCAGGGAGAAAGCCTTACTGTGTGGAGTTAGACAGAACACGAAATGAGGATTTCTGAGAAGAAATGAGGGAAGGATAAGGTAAGGGAAGGATAAGGTAAGTGAAGGAGGACTGCTCTAAGGTAAAGGAAGCTATTTAGGGGGAAAAAAAATGAACCTTTGAAAACCCCTTTAAGCAAAAAAAAAATAAAAATAAAAGTTGGTGATTAAATCCTACCAAAAGTAAGCTCCACTGTCATTCAAAGTGTTGGGCTGAAACCTGAAAATTGGGCTGAAACCTGAAAATTGACCTGGGCAGGAAAAGGGATGTCTAGTATTGAAGTGGATGAAGCAGCTACACTTCCTGCTTGTTCCCTCCCTGCTGTACAGCACAATGGACTGTGGGTGGTGATAACACAATTCATTCCCTTTGTTTCACCACTCACACGAAGGCCCAAAAAACATCCACAATAACCTGAAGACCCACCCACATCAACTCCCATAGCTGGTACAATTGACTCCCATAGCCCGCCCCAAACTACAGCGCTTAAAAGGATCATGAGAGTTGCAATATCAGGCCTGACAAAGAAAAGAAAACAGGAAGTCAGAGAATGAAGAAATTCAACCAGGAGTAGTGACAAGTTACAAAAAAATGACAGTGTGAATATGATTTATTCACATCCACAATACATCTGTTGTTTTAGGGAGGTAAAGCTGGAAATCAGCTTTAAGAATCCATTAACCACCACCCACAAACATGGTAGGTCTCTTCATGATCTGCTGGTACAAACTAACCCCGGATCCAAATATGCCAGGACCGCCTATCAGGTTGTCAAATAAAAAGGGTTGTTTTAGGCGCTACAACTTCAATATTTGCAATTCCCTGATATGTGGTGAACACTTTACATACCAGCATAGGGGTAAGCTCTACCACATATATTGCCATGTAACAGGAGTCACTTTTGGGCATAGGGTGGCTATGAAATCATAATTCATGTATTATGTATATGTATATGTATGTATATGAGATGGGACATTATTGATAGTTCACATTGCAGGATGGCTTGAGATATTACGAGTGTTGGTTAATGTTGACCCTACCAGTCAAAAGAATGACTCTTCCATGCTTAGCTCCGGCTATTGAAATGTTAAGTGAGGGTGGCTCCGTAAAGACTTTTCATTGTGTGATAAAACTGTTTAAAGCTCTGTGTTTACACTTAAAAGATTGGGTATTCAAGATCACACGTCTCTCTTCAGATGTATTGAATTAGCATGTCAATTATGTTCAATTATGTTTAGCAAAGGAATGTATTGCTGCTCAGGTGTGGGTCCCTTTCCTTTGGAGATGGTCCGTCTGTCTGGAGATGTGGGTTGAAGGGAAATTCATTGTGTGATTGTATTTTGTTGGAATTCTATTGATAAAGGAATGTGATGTGTCTTGTCAGTATCGGTGCCGAAATGTCTGCATAGTAATTAGCCATAGTGTGTGAGGAGGGGGGTGGAGATTGCATCGTCCTGTGATTAACTTTAATATGATGTACTGGATATATAAGCAAGCTAAGAAACCAATAAAGGATTTATACATTTTGAAACCAGAGAGAACGGAGCTTGTGTCTCGTCCTTATTCTGGGAAGTGGAATGGATCGTGTATGCAGGATTGTCGCACTGTCGGATAAGCTTGTCGCGGGTGGATGGAAGGTCGTAAACGGTGGTGACCGTTTCATGCCATACATAATGTTGCATTTACATCTTGAAATGCCTATGCTCAATAATGTACAGTATGTAGGCAAGACAATAGGCCCTCTCAAAAGAGGTTTACAGAGGCATAGGAGAGATATAAAAAAAATCTGCAAAGGTTGACCTAAAAAAAACTGGGGCAGTACTTTTTGTCATGTGTTTTGAAACATCAAATGCATGAACTAAGGGTCATGGTTATAAATTATATAATTATTCCTGCTCTACCATATACGAGAGGAAGAGTGTGGAACTGCTGCGAGCACCAAAAAAATAATAGATATAAGTGGGGGTTGGTGCTGTGCTGTTCCCAGCAAAATAAAAGAATGTACTGCTACAGGTACAAGTGTAGATTTAATAGAAAATAAATCCAACAATAAAGTGACTAATATAAAAAAAAAGGTGCAAAGTGCATTAATACTAATAGCACTGGGATAAAGCTTCTATGTATACTGTATGTAAATCACGACAATAACAAGGTGACAGGTATCAAAGTGCAAAAATAAGTTACTAATAACACTGTGATAAATATACTTGGTATACACTGTGTACAAAATAAACCATGCAGAATTTCAAAATCAAATGTGCAGAATCAGAATAAAAACTTTCTGTGCAAATAACCTGTGCAAAATTAAATCGGATCAAAAATTGTGTCAGCTGCAATTCAACTGTATAAAGTCCAATCTAGTCCAAAGTGTGCAAAATGCAATCAAACTGAAACAGAATGCAATGAATTATGCAATGAGGGTACTCACAAAGCATAAAAACACGAGAAGCGGCTATCTAAGCATACTGTATATTAAATTTACATGAATGTGTATGTATATATATGATTCAATGTGAGGTGCAATTAGGCGAAAACATGTATGACTGTCAGCATGGGACATTTAAGAAAATGGTGCACTTCGTTTTAACTCTTTTTCCTTTTTTAAATAATGTTCTATATTGTGTAACGACAAATAAGAAGGCCAGTATGGTGGCCTGAGTTTATGGGAGGAGCCCGGAGGGTATTTAAGCAGCCCACTCACACATGCTCTTTGTCGGTTCAGTGTGCAGTACTACACGTCACTGGGCCGACTCTTCCCAGCTCACCTCATGTCCGTGAGTCTGCGCATTCAATCGCATTCGACACCCTCCCGCCCTTCCCTTTTTTCAGGGCACTTCTCAGCATATCCTTCTTCAATTAACTACCCATTACTTACTTTGGGTATGCCCCCTTTTCTTGGCATACTGACCAGACCATCAAGGCACACTTCAGGTCTATTTATGCAGTTTTACCCATTGAAAATAAAAATTATATTTTTATAAAATAAATATTTTTCATTACTTGTAAGCTACGTATAAGTATTGGAAGTATCTTGCTTTTTGTTACATACATTATTGGGCTAGCAACATGTTTATAACCAGGAGATGTGGGTTTCATATACTTTCAGTATGGATGTACTTTCCTTTTCATTTTGAGCAGCTGAGCTGATAGGTGGGACCACTTAAATCAATTTTATATGAAAGCTCATCATTGTCCACAAATTTTGATATCGGGATCGTAACTGCAGGTACAACCCTGCTCCTGATATAAACACTTCAACCCGAAGACATACTGGTATATGCCAAGGGTGTGAAGTGGTTAGGGCCAATTCTCATACAGTGTATCCTGTAGTAGCGAGTGAACTGAAAAGGTCCTACTAGGTTTCTTAGATATGAGAAGCAATTGGTGATGGTTCTAGCTTCAAAACAGGAGTGCACCTTATCCACCAAAACCTAAATGTATTCCTACAGCTTAGGAGGGATCAAGGAAGACTGCTCATTCACCCTGGAAGTGTTTTACCCAACACTGTTGCTATTGACAAGCCAGAAAATGGCTTAGCAGGGGATGCGGATTGGCGATGCTTACACCTTGCACATTCCTAGAGACTAGAAGAACAGAGGCTTTTCTCATCAAGTCCACCAGAAATACAGTTTTTTTTTTCTTGGAGGCATTAGAAGTGCCTAAGGAGATGAGCAGAGATGCTGAGGAGTGGAGAGGTCCAAAGACCCAGGTGCAGAGTTTTGAGGAGAACCCTGAATAATCTCATCTTGGCCCTGTGTGTGCTGGCCTTCTCTCTCGTTTTAAATCTCTTTTGTCTAACGTCAACCTTGAAGATAGGGCTGCAACTAACAATTATTTTCATAACTGATTAGTTGGCCGATTATTGTTTCGTTTAAAGTGACACTTTTTTTTTTTTCAAATAACAAACATGTCATAATTACCTCCACTGTGAAGTTCGTTTTGCACAGAGTAGCCCCGATCGCCCCGTTCTGGGGTCCCATGGCGGCTCTCGCGGCTCCTCCCCACAAAAGCTAACCCCCTCTGGGAAACTCTCTTCCGAGGGGGTTACATTACGAGCGTGCTCAAGTGTGATACAATCGGCGTCCATAGCCACGGAAACTGCTAGATGTTTTTTGACCTTAATGAATAGGATGCATTAAGGTGAAAAAAAAAAACGGAAGGTTTACAACCCCTTTAAGTGATAAATCAGATCCCCCCCCCCCCCCCCAAAAAGTGTATAATTAATTTCAAATGTATAAAACACAATGTCTGCTTCAATGTCATATCCCTTTATGCAGTGGTAAATATAAAATACCAGCTATATGGTTAGAGAACAAAATATCTATAGATACATGTGGTCGTCAAAACGTTTCCACACTTTTTTATATTTAGGAGTTTAAAAAAAGTGAAAAAGTGCAGAAACGTTTAGAAGAACCCTTGTACTCTTTGAGGTTAAATCTGGCAAATATCAGACTCAAAATGTTTTTACATTTGAGACCTAAAATATGTTTTGCTAATTTTAGACATGACTAATATAATACAGTTAAACCTCGGATTAACAGCATAATCCGTTCCAGGAGTATGCTCATAATCCAAAGTCCTCGCATATCAAAAGTGAGATTTCCCATTGAAATCAATGGAAACCAAAAATAACTTCAATACCGAATGCGGCCAGAGGTGGGGGGCGCCAGAGTGCCGAAAATGGCGGAAAAGTGCGCACTGTACATCAGGCCAAATGAGGTACTGCAGGCCAATGTCAGGCTTTTATCGGCTCATGCGCCCCCGCACCTTAGGTCAAATGAGGTACTGCAGGCCTATTTAGCTTGAATTCTGCTCGTCTTGCGAGTCAACACTTGCAAACCGAGTCAGAATAAAAAATAAAAGTTGCTCCCAAATCAAAACACTCTCAAACCAATTTACTCTTAAACCAAGGTTCAACTGTATTATGCATGACAGACTCCCTTGTCATAGGCATGTAGCTTTATACAAACTAATTGTGCCTGCTGTCACTTACAGTATGCTGGCTATACATGAACAAATTATTCCTTAGAAAAATCGAATACTCTTGCACTGAACATTTTTAAATTGTTTGTAGTTTTCGACCATAGTGACAGGAAAATTTGCAGGGGCAGAATAGAAAAACCTCTCTCGACTGAATGCGTTTTTGGATAGTTTATGTGGTTTTCATTAAGAAAATTGATTCAATTTAAAACTCAAGATTAATAGTAAGTGAAATTTTAAAAACATTCGTCCATTCATCCAATGTACAAAGAATTTTCATACGGATACTCCTATCCAAAAACCAATACATGTATTGCCAGCATAATACATTTAGTAGCAGCAGAAACGTGCTTTATTTTTAATCACCTGTCATGATGGGGTTAAACAACAAAAAATGTGCCCTTTATAGTACAAAAACGGTAGATACCAGTAATTATTAATATAAGGGGTTCATTTATACTGTGAAACAGTGGAAGCAATACTCACACATTATATATAATTTCTGCTGTGCATTTACACTCGCTCAGACATTCAGTCATGAGTGGGTTAATTTCTGCAACAGCCAATGCACCTTGGCCTGTAGGCTGTTAAGCCTCATCTCCTGGCACAGCAGCCATAGTGTCCACCACACTTTTACAAAAATAAATTTCTTTCCACCATCGAATATCCTTATGGCCATACCATCCCAGTCTGTATGGTTTGTGCTCCAATCAGTAGCACTGCTCCCTCTACCCAAAAAGACACAGGACAGAGTGGCTCAGCAGCATCTGAAACAATGCTTGTGTCAGTAACACACTTCTCAAGACCATTATACGTTTTCACATCGCATTAACGTGAGTGCCACCCAGAGATAGAACTTCTGCTGATCGGGTTGCTCCCCACCCTCCCTCAGATTTGGCACCTTTCAGGGGTGGGGGGGGGGTGCAGATACCCATGTGATCCAAGTATTTGCTCCCACTTCCAGCGAAAGAGCGCCACAGAATCTGTGGCAAACTACGCAATGTCCGACACCTACTCCGTCTCGCCTGCTGTCTTATGGGAGACACAGGTCTCAGAAGACAGCAGGGAACATTCAGATTGCGCAGCAAGACTTGTGCATGCACAGTAGGAAACAGGACGTGAAGCCACAATGCTTCACTTCCTGATTCCCTTACTGAAGATGCCGGTGCCTGCACCCGAAGCCATGGGACGAGTGGGCTTTGGGGGAGGATAATCGCGTGCACCCTGGACAGGTAAGTGTCCTTATTTTAAAAGTCAGCAGCTGCAGTATTTATAGCTGCCATTTTATTTGTGCAGGCTGAACTCCACTTTAACGCATTTTTTCCACTGCACAGTAACTTCTTACTCTTACCCCCAGTAACATTTTTAATAATGTCATCCAGCAAGGCTCCGAAGAGCCTCTCTCCCTGGAAGGGCAAATCCGCCAGAGCCTTCTTAAATGCCTGGTCCGCAGACCAGCATTTTAGCTAAATCAAGCGCTGTAGCACCATAGCAGATACTGAGGCTCTAGAAAGCAAGGGAGACGTATCTAAGGCCGCTTTGCAGACATACTTAAGGCCATGCACCAACTGGACTGCAAGTTCCATGCAGACCGGGAAAGCCTGTTGCTTTTCCAACTAACGGTGAAACAATTTTGCCCATTCAGTAAGTGTCTGGGACACCAGGGCCACAATGCTGACCCCACCACCGTAAACATGGCTAGGGCAACTGCCTCGGCACTCCTATCGGCAGGGGTACCCTCCACCAGAATCGTGGTTATTCTATTTAACCTGGATACTGGGGGGTCCACGATTGGAGATGTCCACTTTTTAGGACATTCTCCTCAAAGGGGTAACGCACTGCCATGCGTTTTGGAACCGAAAAGGCCCGCTGCGGGCATTCCCATTCTTTGTAAATAAACGTATCGAAGTTAGGTAGGGAAACACCTTAACGTGCAGTCTGGCTTGTGAGACCCAAAAGGGACCGACACCTCTGGAGATGTCCCCACCATATCCTCCATTTTAAGGGCATCTCGCACCACTGTGATAAGTGCTCCTACAAGCGCCCTTTCCTGCGCTGACCTGGACAGTCATCCTTACTGTCCAAATGGTCCTGGTCCACATCCTCTGACACGTCAGAACAGATCAGAGCTTTCCCCAGAAAATGGTGGGGGAGAGAGTATTTTTTACCCCCCTTGTGACTGCACGCTGCTTCCACCATGGCAAACAAAGGACTCCAGGACCGCAGCCAACAAAGCGTCCATAGGCAATGCAGGTGTATGGGAGCAGATTGCCATCGCAGGTATGTCTGGGTAAGAAGTGCCAGCTTCTGACACCATGCTGACCCACACTCGCCTGACACCAGTTAAGGACCGCAGGGCAGTTACACAAAAAGTCCACCCTCCCATCTGCCACTGACAGAGGGGCCCCCCCGCAGGACTCACCACCCCAGCCCAGGTACTGCGCTGCGCTGTCCTCTCTCCCTCATGGGGTGTCTTATTCAATTTGCGCCATTCTAGAGGGATAGCTAGTGCTAGAGGTAAAAACCAAGTTGAGACTCTGAGCAAATGGGCACCAGCCACCCCAGTAAGAAAAAAAGGTCTCCGAAAAGATGATCGCTGGACCTCCTGAGCAAGGCTACCGTTAGATGGTCGCCGAACTTCCTGACTAAAACCACAGATAATTGCCTGCCGAATCTTCCTGCCTGAAAAAAAAAACACAGGAAAATGGCGCCACCGCGCTGACCCACCATTCCGGTGTGACAATGTGCACACCAGAACACCCCACAACTAACATAGGGAACAGAACAGCGGACCCCAACACCCAGCACAGCCCCCCGCCAGACGCCCCCCCCGCCCAGACGCACAGCAGCCCAAGTATGGGGAGGAGGGAAAGGATAGGGAGAGAAGGAGGAGGAGAATGAGAGACCCCCAATTCGACCTCCCAGGGAATGCCCAGCTGCTCTATCATGCCGAGACAGGTGGAACCATACTTACCCCTCCTATGGGGACTCTGCTGGATGCATTTTGGACAGACCCATCACCCAATCAGTACGGGGTGGCTGTCGGCCACGACACAGTGTGACACGGACAGCAGTAGCCTGGTCATATGTGTGCCCCGGAGCATATAGCTCGGCGGCCTCCCCTGGATCAGACGGGGTATGTCATGGTCGACCCAGCTCGTAGCTAGGGCGTGCTCACGTTCGATGGCCAGGCTGGGGAGACTACCAGCCTGTCACCCAGCCCGGCTGTTGATAGTAGATTACAATCCGGCGGATTAGCAGCAGGAGCTACAGCGGCGCTCGTTCCTAGGAGTAGGAACGTGTGTGTCATAGCTCCAGGCAGGCGTAGGAGGTAGGCAGGCAGGGTTTCATCCTAGCCCAGCTCCAGCTCCAGCCTGCTTCTGAACCTGGCCTCCCCTCCAGCCTCTCTCCAGCATTCCTCCCCTCCTTTGAAAGGTGAGTCTACCTGTCTCCCTGGTACTGTGGGCGGCCGTCCTTTTTAGGACAAGCCGCGGCATCTGGTCCCAGGAGGCAGACGATTAAATCCCCCCCCCTTCTGGCATCTACACCCCCTCCACTGTTCACCATTGAGGCATCCTTTCCTTGCCGCCTCCACCGCCCACCGCTGTTTCCCGTTTCTTTTCCCTTCTCAAACGATCCGCGCCAGCCTATGCTAGGTCCGCGGCAGCCACGCCTTAGGAAAGACCGCGGCTTCGTCAGCGGCCTAGCGGCGCTCTATACCCAGCTCACTATTTTCCCTAGTTTTTTGCCCCGATTGCCCAGCATACCCCCCCTCACCCCTGGATAACCCCCTCCACCTCCAGGATATTCAACCCAGCCGCCTCTCTGCTGCCAGTCCACCCCACTGATAGCCCCCAGGCCTGGGTTCAGTGTCAGGCCAGCGGCCATCTTGGTACACCTCCCCAGCAACAGAGACATCTCCTACCCCCTGCCCCTCACAACCTACAGAATTTGATCCAGGGTTTTTGCCGATCGCCTTTCAGGGATCAGGAAGGAATTTTTTTCCCTGCCCCAGCACATTGACATAGCTCGGCCAGGTTTTTTTTGCCTTCCTCTGGACCAAAGCCAGGAGAGAGGATTCAGTGAATCTTCCCTCCATTGCCATCCGACCACCGCCCCCTTGTCCCGTCCCCCCCCCCCCCCCGGCGACGGGCAACTATGGCTAATCTGCGATACTCAGCAAAAACCATTTGGGGTCTGAGGCGATTTGCCACAATACTACCAGCCGTCACCAAAAAGTCCTTAAGAACTGACTGTCAAAAAACTCAGTCACCCATCCCAACCTATCATGTGCTTTGATCAATACAAGATCGGCAGTAAAACACCGACTGGAAATCCATGATTTCATACTACAATACGATTTAGACTGCCTCTTCATTACAGAGAGCTGGCTCACAGCCGACTAACACCATTCTAGGAGAACTGGTGCCAGAAAACTACCGTATTATAACGGAAAACAGAATAGGGCAAAGAGGAGGGGGCCTGGCGGTGATCCACAAGACGCATCTTGCGATCACTAAACCAGTCCTTCAAAATCCTCTTCCATTCATGGAAACCCTTACTCTACAACTGCAATCAAATCCCCAGGAGACCGTCCGTATTCTACTCTGCTACAGGCCACCCGGGCCAAAATCGCAGCTTTTAGCATCACTGACGGAATTTATCTCCATTTATACCCTAAACAGCAAACATCTTTTGCTGCTCGGGGACTTCAATCTCTGGGCCAACTCTTCACAGGATCCGATCGCCGACGCCTGTATTGACCACAGGGAAGGATTAGGACTACAACAACTAGTATGTGGGCCCACACATGCTTCAGGTCACACGCTCGACCTAATCTTCAGACAAAATCTGTATTTTGGAAAATGAACCGTTGCCATGGACAGATCACCATGCAATTAAATTCATAATTTACAAAATTCCCCCATTGATAAAAACACCTAAGCCGGTGATAACACACTGGACTAGATCTCAGAAGAAGCTCCATTCGGAACTCTTCAAATCTACCTTAGGAAATAAAATAAAAACACTCCAACCACTCCGAACAGTCTCAGATACATTGGATGCCATAAATACAGCGCTACTACAGTCTGCCGAATTAGTAGCACCGAAACGCAAAGCCTGCATCCGGAAAAACAAGTCTGGCTGGTTCAACAACCAGCTATCGCTACTGAAGCAAGAGCGCAGAAGGGCGGAAGCCACCTGGAAAAGAATCGCATCAGAAGAGAACCTCATCAGCTACAAGACAATAACAAGGAAATACCGTAAAGAAATCTTCCAAGCCAAGAAAAATTATTTTTCTAAGGCCATCAATAATGCCCTAAATCGCCCCAGCAAACTCTTCAAGCTGGTCAGTCAGACCATGAATCCAGGCTGTCTTGAAGCCGCGAATTCAGATACCTAAGAGTTTTGCAGTGAATTGTCGGATTTCTTCAGCAATAAAATTGAGGGAATCCGGGAAAGCATTCGACAAAATAATACCCCCCTCCCCCGCAACCACCCCCTTAATCAACCACAGAACACCCATATAAACCTTCTACAATCAACCAAGTTCACTCTGGAACCCACCTCCGTTGATGCCACAAGAAATATCATCGGTACTTTGCGAAACAGCACAGCGCCTAATGATATTAACCCCACTAAGCTGCTGAAGGAATGTGCCGACATCTTGGCACTACCCATCACGCAGCTCATAAACCAGTCATTCAAGGAAGGCATAGTGCCCTCCCTGCTGAAAGAGGGCATAATCCAGCCCATCTTGAAGAAACCTAGACCCCAAGGACCCTAATCACCGCCGTCCCATAACAGGCCTAAATGTTCTATCCAAGATAATGGAGAAAGTAGTGGTACAACAGCTGCAACATCATCTAGATACCCATAATCTACTTGATCCATTCCAATCAGGTTTCCGTCCTGGACACCTGGGGGATCCTCAAGGATCCCCCCTATCACCGGTGCTCTTCAACATCTATCTTCGCCCTCTCTTTGAAATCATCAGTAGCCAACAACTACTTTATCACTCATACGCAGACGACACGCAACTATATTTTTGCATCTGCAATAAAAAGGATCATCATCCCAGTTTAGAGAATTGTCTCTCTTTGATAGAAAACTGGATGACTAAGAGTTATCTTAAACTCAACAGTTCCAAAACAGAACTTTTTCTGTTTCACGCCAGTCGCAAGAGTCAGCTGGCAACAACTTGGACACCCCCGCCCAAAGTCAAAAGTCTCGCAGTCATCTTTGAAACCTACATGACAATGGACGCACAAATAGGGTCAGTAGTCAGCGGATCTTACCATCTGCTGCGCCTACTACGTAGACTTATTCCGTTTATCCCCAAAAAACTCCAGACTGGACTATGCAAATGCCCTTTACCTCGGACTCCCTTAGTACCAAATCGCTTGTCTGCAGGTCATTCAAAATACGGCCGCCAGACTAGTGACTGGAAAAAAACCCTGAGAATCCATCTCACCTTCGTTGAGAACCCTTCACTGGCTGCCAGTAAAAGAGAGAATTGCTTTTAAAACACTCTGTCTGACTCATAAGTGCATCCATGGGAAGGCTCCGCAATATCTATGTGAAAAGATAGCAGCCCACAATCCCAATCGCGTTCTGCGATCCACTGACCAAAATCTGGTCAAGATACCCAAAGCCAGATACAAGTCCAAAGGAGAAAGAAGGTTTGCTTTCCAAGGTCCCAGACTATGGAACGCTTTACCAACCAGCATTCGGTTGGAGGAAAACCACCTGAGCTTCAGAAGACAGATAAAAACTCTGCTCTTTTGATGACCAGAGAGACAGAAACAACGACCGCCCAGAGGCGATTCAGTTTGCATGTGCCGCGCTATATACGTTTTTCATTCATTCATTCATTCAGAATCAAAAATCCAGAAAAAAAAATTAAAATCTCCAGGACCAATGGTCCCCACTGGAAACCAGGTCCTTCTATATTAGGCAGAAAAAAAAACAGAGCCGCTGGGTGCAGTGTGAGGGGTTATAGCCAGTAAGACCGCCCCCTGGGTGGTACGGTGCAGTTTTGCTGTTTAGTCCTCTCCTGAAGGTGGCGATATAACCCTAACGTCAAGATTAAGTTGTTGTGTCCGTCAATGAACGAAAGAGAATAATGGCCTGGTCATTCAGCAGCCAAATTGTCACATTTTTTATGGATATACACATTTAAACATAATACAGAATAAAAAAAATAGGATTTTTATAACAGCTTACCTGTAAAATTATTTTCTTGGAGTACATCACGGGACACAGAGCCTAGCAATTACTAAGTGGGTTATATTCCACCTTCAGGTGCTGGACATTGGTGTAATCAATTAGACAGGAAGTTTCCTCCCTATATAACCCCTCCCATACTGGGAGCACCTCATTTTTTGTAGCAAAGCAAAAAGTGTCCCAATATCCCCAAACAGGAGGGGCGGGAGCTCTGTGTCCCATGATGTACTCCAAGAAAAGGATTTTACAGGTAATCTGTTATAAAAATCCTATTTTCTTTATCGTACATCACGGGACACAAAGGCCTATCAAATACTAAGTTGGTTGTCCCAAAGCACTGCCTACTGAGGGGAGGGAGACACAAATAACGCAGACCACCATCAGACGTGAGGACCTATACTGCTGCCTGCAGCATACTGTGCCAAAAAGTGGCATCCTCTTGCAGTCTTATATTCACCTGAAAGAAATTAGTGAACGTAAGCACCGACGACCAAGTTGCGGCCTTGCAAATCTAAATCATAAAGGCTTGGTAATGCACCACGCATGAGCTTACTATCCTGGTAGGGTGCACACTAAAAGAAACAGGGGGAAACCCCCTCTTTAAACCACAAGCCTGAATAATTACCTGATGAATCAACATCGAAAACAGTTGATTTAGAGGCTGCCTGCCCATTTCTGGGGCCTCCTGGTAGTGCAACAACATCAGTTTTCAGAGCAGCCGCTCTAACGAGAGAGAGTGTAACCATTTTAATAGCTGATCTGAACACTGCCTGCTCATTTCTAGGGTCCTCTGGCAGCACAACAAAACGTCAGTTTCCTATATCTGAAACCTTTAGATAGATCTTTAACTGCTTTCATCTATATTGAGAGAAAAAAAAAGCAATAACTTTTCTTTCCGCGGAACAAGGTTCTGGAAAAAAGGAAGGCAAGAATAGCTTGATTTAAATGAAAACTAGATACTTCTAGGAAATAAGGCTGGGTGAGGATTTAACATCACCCTATCCTTAAGAATAATTAAGTATGGCTCTATACAAAGAAAGTTGCCAATACTGAAACTCTCTTGCAGAGGCTACCGCAACCAAGAACACCAATTCCCTTGTTGGAAGGGAAATATGGCGCATTAGCCCAAGTTGCTGACCTTGAAAGCCGACAAAACTAGACCCAATCCTCCGAGCACAAGGGTGACCCGACTAGCGGACTTATACACTTATACCCTTGTAAAAAGGCCTGGATCAAAGAGTGCAAAGCAAGCGACCTTTGAAAATACTGACAAGGCTAAGATCGGATCCTTGATGGAACTTAATGCTTTCTCCATCTTCTTGCCTAATGTAGGAAAGAAAGAATTTTACCTATGACATACTTCCAATCATACCACCCCTTGGTTTCACACCACGAACATGGGCCTTCCAGATCCTATGATACATGGTCCTGGAGGCCAGCTCTCCTGAGTGAGTGAGAAACTTATATAGCGCAGCACATGCAAACTGAATCGCCTCTGGGCGCTTGGTGTCCATTTCTTTTTTTTAGTTCTCGGAAGAGATGGGTTTTGATCTTTCTCCTGAAGGCCAAATGGTTCTCCTCCAGCCGAATGCTGGTTGGTAAAGCGTTCTATAGTCCATGTAACGGTCACCACCGTTTACGACCTTCCATCCAACCACGACAGGCGTATCCGACACTCCACAATCCTGCATACACGATCCATATCATTCCCCAGAAAATGAGACTGACTGCTCTATCTTCTGTTTTCCAAATATATGAACCCTTTAATGGCATTTTCTCAGCTTCTTAGACAGTTTACAAGCATGTGGCAGTAATCACAGGACAATACCAACTCCACCCCCCTTCACACCATGGGGGGGTTCAATCACATTCTAAAAGGCATTCAGGTAAGCTAATAATGTAGACATGTCGGCACCGCATCATCAATAGACCTAACTCAGAGAAAATGACATTCCTGTAGATAATGACATCAAAACAAACTACTATCACACCTGAGCATTAATACATTCCTGTATCAATAGGATTCAATTTACCTTTAGAATAACACAATGAAAAGAGTCCTCCAGGAGTGGGTGCAATGAACACCTTTTCAACAGAATGTGTCTTTCTCAGTTAATAGCCAACACCTCAAGACCTGTCTCAAGACATTTCAATAGCCTATTATACAGAGTGACGAGTCACTTGTCTTGTAGACCTGGTCTCAAGTCAAAATGAACTCCTTTGTAAAATTCCAGTCCTGCAATATGAATTATTATTAATGTCCTATTTCATGTAATATATGATATAATTTATTTGTCACCCTATGGCCCTAGTGGACATAAGGTGACCCTAGACATAGGAGAATCTCAGTCAGTCACGGGCCATTCCGTTACAGTCTAGGTCAGTGTTTCCCAACTGGGGTTCCGCGGGAAGTCCCCAGGGGTTCCGCAGGAAATCTATAGTTTCCGTCAGGCTGATGATTTAAAAGCCGCGCCGCCGCTTCAAAAAACGCGCCTTTTCTTCAGACTGTTCCATGATAGGCGGACACACATTTTCCCAGCAGGGCCTCTGTTCAGTGTTCCGCCTATCACGGATGCCTTCTCATCCTCGGACGAGAGGACATCGGTGATAGGCGGAACACTGAACAGAGGCCCTGCTGGGAAAATGTGTGTCCGCCTATCATGGAACAGTCTGAAGAGAAGGGGCGGTTTTTGAGGCGGCAGCGGCGCAGCTTTTAAATCATCAGCCTGACGGAAACTGATGGCACAGTGGAAGCAAGTGATGGCAAGTGGCACAGTGGTAGCAAGTGGTGGCACAGTGGTGGCAAAGTGGTGGCAAGTGGTGGCACAGTGGTGGCAAGTGATGGCACAGTGGTGGCAAGTGATGGCACAGTGGTGGCAAGTGATGGCACAGTGGTGGCAAGTGATGGCACAGTGGTGGCATGTAGTGGCACAGTGGTGGCATGTAGTGGCACAGTGGTGGCATGTAGTGGCACAGTGGTGGCACAGTGGTGGCACAGTGATGGCACAGTGGGGGCAAGTGATGGCACAGTGGGGGGCAAGTGATGGCACAGGGGTGCCAAAGTGGTGGCAAGCGGTGGCACAGTGGTGGCAAGCTGTGGCACAGTGGTGGCAAGCAGTGGCACAGTGGTGGCAAGCAGTGGCAAGTGGTGGCACAGTGGTGGCAAAGTGATGGCACAGTGGTGGCAAAGTGGGGGCACATCGTTGGCACAGTGGGGGCACAGCATTGGCACAGTGGGGGCACAGCATTGGCACAGTGGGGGCAAGTGATGGCACAGTGGTGGCAAAGTGATGGCACAGTGGTGGCACAGTGGTGGCAAAGTGGTGGCAAAGTGGGGGCACAGCGGGGGCAAAGTGGGGGCACAGTGGGGGCAAGTGATGGCACAGTGGGGGCAAGTGATGGCACAGTGGGGGCAAGTGATGGCACAGTGGGGGCAAGTGATGGCACAGTGGGGTCAAGTGATGGCACAGTGGGGTCAAGGTCAAGTGATGGCAAGTGATGGCACAGTGGTGGCAAGTGATGGCACAGTGGTGGCATGTAGTGGCACAGTGGTGGCATGTAGTGGCACAGTGGTGGCATGTAGTGGCACAGTGGTGGCATGAAGTGGCACAGTGGTGGCATGTAGTGGCACAGTGGGGGCAAGTGATGGCACAGTGGGGGCAAGTGATGGCACAGTGGGGGCAAGTGATGGCACAGTGGGGGCAAGTGATGGCACAGTGGGGGCAAGTGATGGCACAGTGGGGAAAAGTGATGGCACAGTGGGGGAAAGTGATGGCACAATGGGGGAAAGTGATGGCACAATGGGGGAAAGTGATGGCACAGTGGGGGAAAGTGATGGCACAGTGGGGGAAAGTGATGGCACAGTGGGGGCAAGTGATGGCACAGTGGGGGCAAGTGATGGCACAGTGGGGGCAAGTGATGGCAAAGTGGTGGCACAGTAGTGGTACAGTGGTGGCAAGTGGGGGCACAGTGATGGCACAGTGGGGGCAAGTGATGGCACAGTGGGGGCAAGTGATGGCACAGTGGGGGCAAGTGATGGCACAGTGGGGGCAAGTGATGGCACTGTGGGGGCAAGTGATGGCACTGTGGGGGCAAGTGATGGCACAGTGGTGCCAAAGTGGTGGCAAGCGGTGGCACAGTGGTGGCAAGCGGTGGCACAGTGGTGGCAAAGTGATTTGCATGTGCTGCGCTATATAAGTTTCTCACTCACTCACAAATTAGAAACATACACTCAGGCCTGATGAACCTGAAGATGTGTCAGGTCATTGTGAGAGATGAAATGTCAAGATGCATGAAACGTAGACGTGATGGATAACCCCCCCCCAGCGGTGAACGCCATGAATCAAAATGAACATACCAATGCTACCAACTAGAAAACATCCCAACTGAAACCTGCATGAGAAACGTAAGTTGCATGAAACGCACAAACCTGAGAACATGAATGGCATGGGAAACAAAAACAAGGGAAACGTAAATGCCTGAGAACATGAAAACACCCTGAGAAACGGAATCGTATGCATCACGACTGAAACCTGCATGAGTAACGTAAACAGTTGAGAACATGAATAGCGTGAGAAACGTAACGTAAAAAGGAAAGTACAAACGTAAAATTGCATGAGAAACGGAAAACATGAAATAGGATGGGAAACAAAACATGAGAAACGTAAACATCTGAGAACACAAAAAAAAAACCACATGAGAAACGTAATTGTATGAAAAGCGTAACCGCAGGAGAACGTGAGAAATGTAATGCATCACGAGAGAAACCTGAATGAGGAACGTAGACACCTGAGAACATGAATAGCGTGAGAAACGCAGCGTAAAACGGAAAGTAGAAATGTGAAATAGCATGAACAAAAATAGCAAGAGAAATGTGTACACTCGACAACCGTGATTGCATGAGAACATGAATCGCAACCACACAAGAAACATGACTTGCATGTGCCACGCGAATGCCTGAGAACGTGAAAACCATGAGAAATGTAAATGCATGAGAAACGTGGACGCATAAGAAAAAAAACATGCGAAACGTAACCGCATGAGAAGACGTAATCGCATGACAACCAACCATGAGAAACATGATCGCATGAGCAACTACCAAGAGAAACGTAAACACATGAGAAACGTAATCACATGAGAACGGAATTGTATCAGCAATGTAATCGCATCAGCAATTACCATGGGAATGTGACTGCATGAGAACAACCACGTGAAACGCAATCGCATGAGGACTACCACACAAAAAGCAATTGCATGAGAACTACCACGCAAAACGCAATCGTACGAGCAACTACCACGAGAAACGTGAATCGCATGAGCAACTACCATGAGAAACGTGAATCGCATGAGCAACTACCACGTGAATCGCATGAGCAACTACCACGAGAAACGTGAATCGCATGAGCAACACAATCACAAGCGCAATGCAACGCAGTCGCATGCGCAACTACCACGCGAAACAATCGCATGAGACCACCACGTAAACGTTGATCGCATGAGAACGTAATCGCATGAGCAACTACCACGAGAAATGTGATCGCATGAGCAACAACCATGTGAAACGTAATCGCATGAGCAATGCAATCACATGAGCAACTACCACGCGAAACGCAATCGCACAAAAAACGTAATTACACCAGAACTACCGTGAGAAACGTAATCGCATGAGAAACTACCATGTGAAACGTGATTGCATGAGAAACGTAACCGCATGAGAAAATACTATGAGAAGCGTAACCGCATGAGAACCTGCCATGAGAAGCGTGACCTGCATGAGAAATGTAACCCGCATGAGAACCATGCGAAACTAAATCGCATGAGAAACTACCATGCGAAACATAATCGCATCAGAGACACAATCGCATCAGAGACACAATCGCATCAGAGACACAATCGCATCAGAGACATAATCGCATCAGAGACATAATCACATCAAAAACAAAACCGCATCAAAAACAAAACCGCATCAGAAACGTAATTGCAAGGGAAACAAAACACATGAGAAAATGATACCACGAAAAAAGAAGTCGCATGAGACCCTGAAACCGTAAGAACCGTGACCGTAATGGGAAATGTGGACGCACAAGAAACAGAGGCAACCAGAAACCTGAGACAGGGGGAGATGCATGACACATGGACAGTAGTGAATTACAGAGCTGGACATGGAGTTTACACATGAATGGAGCTGAACTTGTGTTGTAAGGAGTATACATATGATAGAATGCTGCATGGCCAGAGCTGACAGCCACAGATCCTTCCCCTCCCCCTGACACCATGCGGAGTGAACCTTGCTCTGCCCGCCCCCTAAGTTACTCCTGAGAAGGAGCGGACCTCGTACTGCCCCTCCCCCCGACTGGGGAACCCCCACAACTACTCAGCCAAGCCCCGCCCAGCTACCAAGAGCGAACACACGCTCCCCCTGCAATCACTCCACAGCAGAAAGAGGAGCGGGCCCCCCCAACAGTAAGGAGGGAGGAAGCAACTCCCGCTCTGCTGCAGCCATCAGCCGCCACAGCGTGCGACTCCTGGAGCACCTGTCGGCATTCTGACGTCACACAAGGAAGTAGTGTGGGGAGCTCTCCAGCCCGCAGATGCCCCATACAGCCGAGATGGAGGTGGCCACCGCTCGCTTGTGGGGGCCCCCCCAACTGATTCCTGAAACCTGTAACATGAAAGGGTAGACATGGGGGCCACTCGTGGAGCCTCACGTCCTGCCGACAGAGCCGAAACCGGAAGTGACGTCAGACAGGTCTCCCCACCAGAAAACCGACGCCCAGAAGGAGGAAGGAGGGTGGGTTTAAATACCTCCCGACTCCTCCTACAAACACAGGCTGACCTGCGGTCAGCCTTACACTTATTGCTGTTATATCTACAGCTCGCTGATCAAATCCAATGATCCGTGAACTTTAGATCAGAATTTTTTTTTCAGGGGTTCCCCGAGATCTCAAACTTTTTACCAAGGGTTCCCCGAAGGCAAAAAGGTTGAGAAACACTGGTCTAGGTCCTTGGACCGCAAATCTTCTTTCTCCTTTGGACTTGTATCTGGCTTTGGGTATCTGGAGTAGGTTTTTGTTGGTGGATCGCAGAAGGCGATTGGGGTTGTGAGCTTTTAGTTTTTCGCATAGATATTGGGGGGCATTTCCTAGAATACACTTATGCGCAAGACAGAGTGCTTTGGAAGTGAATCTGTCTTTTACTGGCAACCAGTGAAGGACTCTCAGTGAAGGTGAGATTGATTCCCAAGGTTTTTTCCCAGTCACAAGTCGAGCGGCCGTATTTTGAACGACTTGCAGATGAGCGATTTGGTACTTTGGGAGTCCAAGATAGAGGGCATTTGCCTAGTCAAGTCTGGAATTGATAATTGTTCTACGACTGCTCTGTCTTTTGGGATAAAGGGAATGAGTCTACGTAGTAGGCGCAGCAGATGATACGATCCGCTGACTACTGACCCTATTTGTGCATCCATTGTCATATACAGTAGGTGTTAAAGATGACTCCGAGACTTTTGACTTTAGTGCTAGGGGTGATGATTTTGCCCAAAATGGGCGGGGGTATCCATGCTGTTGCAGGATGATTCTTTAGATTGGCGTGAAACAGAAGAAGTTCTGTTTTTGAACCTTTGAGTTTAAGATAACACTTTGTCATCCAATTTTCTATCAAAGTAAGGTATTTCTCTAGTCCGAGATGATCCTTTTTGTTGCAGATGCAAAAATACAGTTGCGTGTCATCCGCGTAGAAGTGGTAGAGTAACTTCTGTTTACTGATGATCTCAAAGAGGGCAGCGCTAGATATTGAACAGAACCGGTGACAAAGGGGATCCCTGAGGGACTCCACATGACACTGTGCGTTTTTCAGAAGTGAAAAGCCCCAATTTTACTATTTGTGATTGGTTTTCCAGGAAGGAGGAGAACCAAGATAAATCACATTCCTCGACTTTGGCTACTTCAGCTAGCCGGGTCAATAACAATTTGTGGTCTATCGTGTCAAAGGTTGCGCTTAGGTCCAATAGTACTAGAAGACAAGATTCTCCTTTGTCTGCTGCCTCGAGGGCATCATCCCATATTTTGAGAAGCGCTGTTTCTGTCCCGTGACCGGGAGGGAAACCTGATTGATATGGATCGAGCAATTTATGGGTATCTAAATGATGTTGCAGCTGTTGTACAACTTCTTTCTCCATAACCTTGGAGAAGACATTTAGGCCTGTTATAGGTTTCGACGATGGTTTAGGTCTTTTGGGTCGAGGGTGGGTTTCTTTAGAATAGGTTTGATTATACCTTGTTTCAGCAGGGTAGGCACCATGCCTTTCTTGAATGACAGGTTTATGAGCTGCGTGATAGCCGGTGCCAGAATATCGGCACATTCTTTCAGCAGTTTGGTGGGGATGATATCATTAGGCGCTGTGCTATTACGCAGGGTAATGATGATATTTTTGGTGCAATCTGGAAATGGGTTTTAGAGTGAAATTTGTTGATTGCGGCAAATTTATGTTGGTATTGGGTGTATGATTGAGGGGGAGGTTGAAGGAGGTTGTATTTTGCTGAATACTTTCACAGATTTTTTTCAATTTTGTTGATGAAATGATCCGATAGTTAGTTTCAAAATAATTTTTTGGGCTTTAAAGATTTCTTTAAGGTATTGTTTTGTTATTGTCTTATAGATGGTGTGGATTTCCTCTGAAGAGCTTCTTTTCCAAGCTGCTTCCGCTCGTCTGCGCTCCTGCTTTAGCAATGACAGCTGGTCGTTAAACCAACTGGAGTTGTTTTTCCGGATGCAGGTTTTGCGTTTAGGCGCTACTAAGTCGGCTGACTGTAGTAGAGCCGCGTTGATGGCGTCCATTGTTTCTGTGGCCGTTTGATGTTGTTGGATTGTGTTTATTTTGTTCCCTAGTGTAGTTTTGAAGAGCTCTGCGTGGAGCTTCCTCCAAGATGTAGTACAGTGCGTTGTCACCATTTTTTTTTTCAAGGGGGCGTTTTTGGTAATTATGAATTTAATTGCATGGTGGTCTGTCCATGGTAACAGCTAATTTTTCAGAATGTTAATTTCTAAATCTTGTCTGAAGATGAGATCGAGAGTGGGACCTGAGGCATGTGTAGGCCCACATACTAGTTGCTGCAGACCTAATCCTTCCAAGTGGTCAATGCAGGCGTCGGCGACGGGATCCTGTGAGGAGTTGGCTCAGAGGTTGAAATCCCCGAGCAGCACTAGGAGTTTGCTGCTTAGGGTATAAGTGGAGATGAACTCTGTCAATGATGTGAGAAGCTGCGTTTTTGGACCCGGTGGTCTATAGCAAAGAAGAATATGAACGGTATCCTGGGGATTTGTTTGCAGTTGCAGAGTGAGGGTTTTCATGAATGGAGGCGAGTTCTGACGGTCTGGTTTAGTGATCAAGAGGTGAGTCTTGTGGATCACCGCCAGGCCTCCTCCTCTTGCCCCACTCTGTTCTCTGTTAGAATACGATAATTTTCTGGCACCAGTTCTCCTAGAATGGTGTTACAGTCTGCTGTAAGCCAGCTTTCTGTGATAAAGAGGCAGTCTAAATTGTATTGTAGGATGAAATAATGGATTTCTTGTCAGTGTTTTACTGCCGATCTTGTGTTGACCAAAGCGCATGATATGTGCTTAGGCTGGGGTGAATGCGTATAATTTTTGACTGTCGATCGATTCTTAAGCTGAAGAAGTATTCAATACGCAACGCGTCCAGGGACAGGATTGCGCCTACTTTCGTCGCTCGCTACCATCTGAATCTCCTTTGAAACGTTCTTACGTCCTACCCAACTTTTGATGCCTTTTGATTTTACATAAATGTGAGTAAACTGTGTGTAACATTTCTCATTAAACTTTTAAACAAACGGAAGCTCTTAGATCGCCGTTTTCTGCTGTTTTGGTATGTCCATTACGATTGTTATACGAGGAAAGGCGACATCATCTAACTTCTTGGGCTACCTGGCCGATTTCTATGCTTATTAGACCATCTAGTGAAACAGAGGTCTATCTTGGAGGTAATAGCATTTAATCCTTCTGGTGGTGGGACCACTTCAAGTTTGTGCTAGTTTAATCACCTGGTGGAGTTCACAGTCGGATATTTCACATATTATCCTGGATTAGGACATTTATTGGACACTTATTCTTATTAATCACATCTGCATGCCATATTTTGGGGATTTGATTATTGTTTACCATAATATATTCAGGATGCATCACATAATGTATTAATCATTATTTACTATTGAATTTATTGTTTGTGCTGCACTGTTTCATATGTTGTATCTATTTGGGAATTTTACGAAAGTTCTTTAGTGTTCAGCTGACATTCATGTGGATTTAAACTATATTTGATATACTTACCTCATAATTTTGCGCTGATTGCAACCCCCTTTTTCCTTTGATTCTTAACAGTTGCTCACTCCTTAGAGCTTTTTTTGGTGACAGCTGGTAATATTGAGGCAAATGGTTTTAGATCCCAGATGATTTCTGCAGAGTATCTTAGATTAGGCATAGTCGCAGAAAATGCGGGGAAAAGTAACATTGATTGGGGAGGTATTTGATGGTGATGGGAGGGAAGATTTCCAAGTGGAACCCACTTGCTAAGTCTTCCCTCTCCGTTTGATCCAGAGGAAGGCGGAAAAAAAACAGTAGTGCTGTACCAATCTGCAGGGGCCGGGGAAAAAAAAGGGCGATCGGGCGAGCCCTGGATCAAATGCTAAATGGTTGAAGTCCCTCGGTTTACAGCTGTTAGAGCCAATGAAGGGGGGCGTGGGGGGGGGGGTATACGCACCCCTGAGTTCCCAGGTAGGGAGCCAATTCCAGCGATAGGGCTGTGGAAGGGAAAGTGGGGGTGAGTGGTAGGGGTGTCTCAATTGCTGAGGTTTAGCAAGATGGCCGCCAAATCGGGCCTAGGCCCAAGCCAGGGGCTGAGGTTCTGGGGTACTGAGGGGAGATGGTGGAGATCCTGCTGGGGCGCCGAGGCGTGATGGTGGGGATCCTCCTAGGGGAAAAAGTAGTTTAGTGAGGTTTGCGGGGGGTTGCACATGGGTTTAAACTGGTGTGAGTGTGGCGCGCCGCTAGGATGAGGACCCTATGAAGGTTTTTCTAGCAACCTATCAGAATTATTATTTTTTTTAAACCCCAAGGAGGAGACGGAACCTTTGGCTGTCTAGGCTAAGGGAAGTTATATGCAGTATGAAGCTGCCTAGTTAGAGGAATTAAATGAATGTCCGCTCACCTCAATACAGATTGAAAAGCGCCTTCAAACAGGTGAGAGTTCTGGGAGCCCCTTGCCGGATACCCCCACCTGATTGTTTACATCCATTTATCCTCATCCTCTGAGTGGACATTCTTTCCATTCCTCTAACTTGGCCACTTTTTACTGCACCACTTGCTTATGGGACGTTACTATGACCACATACTTTATTGATTCCTATTTGTTTATTTACACTTGATTTTTGACACTCACTTTATTATTGTTTATTTATTCATTTCTCCTGGTAGTGTTAGTGTTTGCGCATACCCCCTTTTATATTGTATCTCACTTGTGTATTGTAAACACTATCAAGTTTTTGCTGCATTCACCCATTTATTTAATTGTTACATCATTGACACATAGTAGCGCGTTGCGCAGGTGCACGTAGAGAAATAGTGGAGGCGGGGGGAGAGATCCCCCAAGGAGTGCCATGGACCCGGACTACGAGGGACTCCCCCCACACAACTGTGGCAGAGCCTGAAGCGGAGGAAGTGAGCCTCTCAACAGACCAGCTAACACTGAGCTTTTGTTCCCAGAGAGCATGGTAAGGGAAACACCAGGTATGTCTTTGCTGCCTCTAGTGGCGGAAAACAGATAAGACATGCAGCTACTCATGGAAGACAATCTATAAGGAATTTACCTAGGGATGTCTTCACTTACCTTATCCCTGCTGCAGGATACTGCTGAGCATAGACAGACCCAATCTTCACCCATCACCGCGGGCTAAGTCAACAGACCTTCAGGGACCGGGGTCCATGGTCAGGATCACCACACCCCTGGACCTGTATCGCAACCTGCCAGAAAACTTTTTGGTATTGGGTCTAACCAAAGCACTGGAACCCAGGATCCAGCCCTCCGAAGAGAAGCATTACAGTCAAAAACCTTGTGCTTCGAAAACAAGGCCCCAGGTACCATCCACTTTGGCCCAAGGCACTTTGGATGGATCTGTTATTTATGGAGGCTAATTAACTCCAGCATTGATCCCTTCAGTGGAGCTCCTCAGAGCACATCTTCACTTGTGACCAACACCTTAGACACTGGCAAAAAAAACTGAGGTGCTCCCAGTATGGGAGGGGTTATATAGGGAGGAAACTTCCTATCTAATTGATTACACCAGTGTCCAGCACCTGAATGTGGAATATAACCCACTAAGTAATTGCTAGGCTCTGTGTCCTGTGACGCACGATAAAGAAAAATGGTATGTGACAATATAGCGGCACCATACCAACACTATGGGTGTGGTCAGATTGCATCAACAGTGGGAGGTGCTTAACCACTTAAGACCCGGACCTTTAGGCAGCTAAAGGACCTGCCTAGTTTTTGCGATTCGGCACTGCGTCGATTTAACTGACAATTGCGCGGTCGTGCGACGTGGCTCCCAAACAAAATTGGCACCCTTTTGTTCCCACAAATAGAGCTTTCTTTTGGTGGTATTTGATCACCTCTGTGGGTTTTATTTTTTTGCGCTAGAAACAAAAATAGAGCGACAATTTTGAAAAAAATGCAATATTTTTTACTTTTTGCTATAATAAATATCCCCCAAAAAATATGATTTTTTTTTTTCTCAGTTTAGGCCGATACGTACTCTTCTACCTAAAAATCGCAATAAGCGTTTATCGATCGGTTTGCGCAAAATTTATAGCGTTTACAAAATAGGGGATAGGTTTATTGCATTTTTATTATTTTTATTTTTTTTACTACTAATGGTGGCGATCAGCGATTTTTTTCATGAATGCGACAATATGGATGGCAGACACTTCGGACAATTTTTACACATTTTTGGGACCATTGTCATCTTCACAGCAAAAAATTCAATAAAAATGGAGTTACTTACCGGTAAGTCTTTCAGGACAGCACCTTAGAGAGATCCCGGCTCCTCCCCTTCTAGGAAACACCGCCTTCTTCAGATCTTTAAAGCCTCATCCTCCCACTGGCCCTTCAGTTTTTACAGAGTACCTCCGGCCAACTGGGGAGACACAAGACAACGTTATACAAGAATACTTTATCTTACCTGACGTCCTTATGTGATGAGTCTTCCAATCTTCAAACCCTGGGTGGGTAGCGGTGCTGTCCTGAAAGACTCCTGGAAAAGGACATTACCGGCAAGTAACTCAATTTTTTGTCTTTCAGGACAGCACCTTAGAGAGGATAAGCGAGTACCTTACCTTAGGGTGGGACTACTGCCTGTAGCACTTTACGACCAAAGGCTTGGCCCTGTGCTGACACAGCAGGTCTAGTCTGTAGTGCTTTACGAATGTAGCAAAACTTGACCATGTCGCTGCTCTGCAGATCTGCTCCGGAGAAGCACCAGCCCATTCCGCCTGTGAAGTCGCCATTGCTCTAGTAGAATGTGCCCTGATTCCCACTGGAGGCTCCATCCACTTTAACACATAAGCTTGAATAATAGCTACTCTAATCCAGCCCGCTATAGTACGCCTGGAGGCTCTAGAACCCTTTCTAGCCCCTGAAAATAATACAAAAAGGGAGTCTGAATTTCTAAACTGTTTGATGCACTCCAAATATTGAAGGACGCACCTCCTTACATCTAGGTTGTGAAAAATAAATTATTTTGAACAAAATGTTGGCAGAATAATTTCCTGGCCTCTGTGAAATTTCGAGGCCACCTTTGGCAAAAAGGCCGGATCGGTCTTAAAAACAATACGATCCGGAAAAACTTGAAAAAAAGGAGTTTTAATTGAGAGGGCCTCGAGTTCACTTACTCGACGTGCCGTCGTAATTGCTACCAAAAATGCAGTTTTGAGAGTGATTAACCTCAAAGAGCATGACCCCAATGGCTCAAAAGGATCTTCCGTAAGTCCTGCAAAACTAAGGAAAGATCCCACACGGGAAAAGAGGTCATACCAACTGGCCTCTGCCTACTCAAAGATTTAAAAAATCTCACTATCCAGGGATCCCCTGCTAGATTTTTCTCTAAAAAGACACTCAGGGCTGACACCTGCCCCTTCAAGGTGCTGAGAGCCAATCCCTTATCTGCCCCCGCCTGTAGGAACTCTAGTACTGCTACGGAACTGTGTACACTAAAGGAGCTTTCAGAGCACCATGAATTGAATCGTCTCCACACTTTATGGTAGATGGTTTGTGTTTCCTTTTTCCTACAATTTAGGAGGGTCGCAACCAAGCGATCTGAAAACCCTTTTCCTCTTAGCAACTCCTCCTCAGAAACCAGGCCGCAAGGTTCCACCTGTCTATGTGAGGGCAGCAGACTGGACCTTGAGTGAGGTTGTCTCGAGCTGGTAGAAGCCAGGGTGGCTCTACAGCCAAGTTCTTTAGGATTGAAAACCACGGTCTCCTGGGCCAATATGGAGCAATTAGAATTAAGGTTGTGTTCTCCTGTTGAAATTTCCTCAACACTGCAGGGATCAGAACCAGAAGGGGGGAAAGCATAACACTTGAAAAATTCCCATTCTGAGTTAGTGCATCTATCCCTAAAGCTCCATCGTACCTGCTTAGAGAAAAGAACCGATCCACCTTGGCGTTCTGCTTGGAGGCAAAGAGGTCCACGCATGGCGGCCCCCATCTCTGGACTATCATCCTGAAAACCTCCTGACTCAGCGACCAATCGCCCTCCCTCAGCGTTGTTTTGCTGAGGAAGTCTGCTAAGTAGTTCTGATCCCCCTTCAGATGTAAGGCCGACAGGGAAAGGACATTGATCTCGGCCCACTTGAGAATGGCTTCTGCCAACCGCCAGAGGGAGCTGCACCTTGTGCCCCCCTGCCTGTTGATGTAAGCCACTGCCGAGCAGTTGTCTGTACGAACTCGTACATGGTGACCCTGCAGATCCTTCTGGAATGAGACCAGAGCCAGGGACACTGCCCTCAATTCGCTCCAATTGGAGGACTTTGCTGCGTCCACTGATTCCCAGGTGCCCTGCACCCAGCGGGAACCCAAATGTGCCCCCCCCAACCTGTGTTGCTGGCGTCGGTTGTGACTGTCCTGGATATAGGTAGGATCCACTCTAGGCCTTGAGACAAGTTTGCTCCCCTTCTCCACCATCAGAGGGACCGCTTGACTTGACTTGGGACAGACTAGGGAATCCAATGACCCCGGGCTGTGGTCCCAAACCTTCAAGATGAAGAGTTGAAGGGGACGGAAATGAAGGCCCGCCCATTGCACTGCTGGAAGGGTGGAGGTCAGCAACCCCAGGGCGGACATGGCCTTTCTTATGGAGACCTGGCCGCTGCCCTGCAAAAACAGCATGGCCTTGTCCACTTTTTGCACCTTCTCTGGGGGGAGGAAGACCCTCTGAACTGTTGAGTCCAGAATAAATCCCAGGAAGGACACCCTTTGTGACGGGATTAAGTTGGACTTTTCTAAATTTATGAGCCAACCTAAACTTTCCAGAATGTTCCTGGCTGACTAATTGCTCTGGGGAGGGAGCGAACAAAAGTAAGTCGTCCAGATATGCGACTATCAGGATTCCCTTGAGTCGCAGGAAGGCCAAGACCTCTACCATCACCTTTGTGAATATGCAGGGGGAAGATGACAAGCCGAAGGGAAGGGCTCTGAATTGTAGGTGTAGTACCTGATCCCCTGTGTTTATTGCTAGCCTTAGGAACCTCTGATGGTCCTCCGCTATAGGGATATGTAGGTAAGCGTCTTTTAAGTCTATTGAAGCCATAAAGTAGTTTGGAGGGAGAAGAGCCTTTACAGAATAGATTGAATCCATTCTGAACCTCTTGTACCTGACCGAGGTGTTTAACGGTTTTAGGTTGAGGATAAGTCTGAACTTCCCCGATGGCTTGCGGACCACAAAGATGTGGGAGTAGAAACCCCCGCCTATCTCCCTGGTCGGGACCTGGACAACCACCTGTTGCTCTTCTAATTCCTGAAGTGAAGAGAGGAGGGCACATGATTTTTCCACACACTTCGGTAATTAACAATCTGAGGGGGGAAGGGGTTGAGAATTCTAGCCTGTAACCCCAAGTTTAGGCGACTTATTCCAAATTAAGGTTTCTTCCTCCTCAAAAGGAAATCTTTTCAGCGCCCTTGAGAAAAAAGGTTTCCTTTCCGGATCCTGCCATTCCCTCTTGATGGCATCGACCAGAACGTCATGGACTGGGAAAACTTTTCTTTTCTGTTCCCCTAAGCCTCTGTACATTTGGTTGTGCAAGGACAGCGGCTTCCTTTCCTCCTGTATCCCTAGGGTGGTGTGGATAGCTCCTAAAAGCTCCTCAACCTGCTCTAGAGAGAGTTTGTAACTTGAGGGTTTTGTGGACTCCCCGTCCATCCCCTTTTCATCTGATTCTCCTTGAGAATCAGAGGGAGCGCTGCCCGCTTCTTCCTTAATTTCCTCTGCCGACCCTACCAGTCTCTCCGCACCAATAGCGAGGGGTTCCGGTGGATCAGGTGAAACCGCCTGTTGTACTGGGGGAGGGGTGCTCTGGGGCAACTGAAAGTTAGCAAACAGAGTTTTAAATGACTGAAAGGTGCTTGAAAGCTCCTTAACTGATGCCGCCAGATCTACCCCCTGTTCTGCTGCCTGCTCTCTCACTACCGCATCCATACACCCCCTACAGAGAGTCTTGTCCCAAGTCTCCCCTAACGTGGACCTGCAGACAGGGCACTTTCTCTTAGAGCCATGGAGCGATTTGCTTGTGTATTTCTGAAAACAAACAGAAAATAGAGAGAAGCAGCATTAGTCAGAACCCCCCAGCTAAATAAACAGGGATCACCAGGAGTGCCTAATCCCCAGGAATGACCACCACCAGGGACCCACTCCTCTCCCACCAACCACCAGGCAGGAGAAAAAACACCTCTGTGGAGCCAACAGGGGTTTGGGAATCAGGGAACACCACCCCAAGGTTCCACTGACCTTAGTTTGGCTGGTGTCCTTGTCTCCGGGAGCGGTTTTAGAGGCCTCTGCCTCCAACATCCTCCCGCACAGCAGAACGGTGATATTCGGTCAAACAACGCTGTCCCCACAGCTCAAAGAGGTGACCGCACCAGCCAAGTGCTGGGTTCGTCTTTCTAGGCCGCATCCGGAACCGGAAGACGCGGCCTCGTGTGTCGGACCCGCCCCTTCCGCCAGAACTGACGTTACCCGCCATCCGACGCAGCCACTGAGTCTCCAGGCTGAGGGTGGAGGGGAAGTGGATTCAACACACAGCGCCACCCTAGGCGCGCAAAAGAGCGGACCTCCCAGCTGCCATCCTTTCCCCAAGGTGCGCCGAGATGCACGGCGCCATTTACAGGTAAGCCAACGCGCTCGTTTCTACCTGGCGCCAAATTCAAACCAAAAAAAAGAGAGCACAAACACCAAGCAACTCCCGGATCCTGCCCTTCTCTGAAATATCAGCCTTAGCCTCCCCAGCTAACAGCCACCGGAGGAAACACCATAACTAAAGGGCCAGTGGGAGGATGAGGCTTTAAAGATCTGAAGAAGGCGGTGTTTCCTAGAAGGGGAGGAGCCGGGATCTCTCTATGGTGCTGTCCTGAAAGACGAACTAGGGAAAAATGCATTTTTTACTGTGAAAATGACAATTGCAGTTTGGGAGTTAACCACAAGGGGGCGCTGAAGGGGTTATGTGTGACCTCATATGTTTTTCCAACTGTAGGGGGGTGTTTGTGGCTGTAGGTGTGACGTCATTGATTGTGATAGGGGAACGCACGATCAATGACGGTGCCACTGTGAATAACGGGAAAGCTGTGTTTACACACAGCTCTCCTCGTTCATCAGCTCCGGCGACCGATCGCGGGACTCCAGCGGCGATCGGGTCCGTGGGTCCCGCGTTCACGGGACTTCGGACCGAGTCGCAACCGGGGAACTTAAAGGAGGACATACCTGTACGTGCATGTGCCCAGCCGTGCCATTCTGTCGACGTATGGCCATATACCATATACTTTAATGACTGTGCCACAATCGAGCATGTAGTAGACAGTACACTAATTTTACTAAAATAAAACTGTTCTATTGCATATCCTTTCTTACATAGAGAACATGCAAACTCCATGCATGTAGTGCTGTGGTTGGAAATCGAACTGACAATCCCTAGTATTGCTAGGTGGAAGTGCAAACCACTTAGCTGCACTCTATACCATACTATCAAATATAAATATAGCATTTCAAAAGAACCTTAGAATGGGTACCTATTAGAAGAAAAACTGCATTCAAGTTTCTCAAGCATACATTTCAATGATTGTCCAAAAAAAATCCTCACCTGATTATTGCAATTGCCAATAATAAGGGCATCAGCCAGCATCAGCTGTCCCACTACCATACCCTGTTCCAACACGGGTCCTGTACCATCCACCAGCCGATTGGAAATAATCACAATTGTGTTGTCATCATTTAAAATCATCACAGGGTCTGCCTGCCAGGGAAAGAAAAGTTATATAAAACTTTGGGAACAATCAGTAAACAGAAATCTACACATTTGAGGATCACTTTTAAGTCGGCGAAAACACAGTGGGAGTACTTTTGTTATTTTCATCTGAGCAGGCGCCAGCCAGAGGGAGAAAGCAGTCGTAGACTGAGCAAGCAGCTGCATCAGCTAATGCCTCTTCTGTAGTTTCAGCTACAGTATAAGGCGGAGTGATATCTATCCATTTTCACCAACAGTTACTGTAAGTTCCCGAGGTAAACTTTTGGGCCTACCCCCCTTCTTCTAAGGTCAAAGTAGTACTGAAAATATAATGATTGGTGCAAATAAAAAAGGTTTCACAGACAGTACTTGACTGCCTTGTTGCCAAAGTGCACCACTATTACCTTCAAGTGTAACTAAAGACTTTTTTTTTTTTTGGTTAGAGCCTGTCAGTTTTAACCGCCTGCAGACTGCCCACCGTAGATATAACCTGTGTGCCGGGATAGGGAGTGTGCCCCCGCCACCCTGGCAGTGTTGCGATTGGCTGCAGAACTAACCAATCAGTGGGTGTCGGCTCCAGACATTACCAAAGAGTACTGTGTAGGCAATACATGGCTCTCTTCTGACAGCAGCAATGTGCCTTTTCTTTCTTAGTGTTGGCTACACATTTAACCCCTTGATAACCTTCCCTGCCAGTGTCAATACAGTGACAGTACATATTTTTAGCACTGATCACTGTATTGGTGTCACTGGTCTCCAAAAAAAATAAAAAATCTAAAGTGTTAGGCGTCCGATTTGTCTGCTGCAATATTGCAGTCCCACTATAAGGTCCCTGATCGCCACCATTACTAGTAAATAAAAAAAAATCCATAAATATATCCCATAGTTTGTAGACTCCAACTTTTGTGCAAACCAATCAATATCCTCTTAATTGGGATTTTTCTTACCCAAAATATGTATATTATAAATAAATAATAAGCCGGTTCCATACTACGCATGTGCAAAGTGCTTTATAATTAGTCCGGCGACAGAGGATGGAGTAGGGGGCCAACTTACGGGAGACCAGGCTGCGGCCAGATCTCCCAGGAGTTTGGAATAGTACCTGTCAAAAACAGGTACCAAAGCCCCCCCCCCCCCCCCCCCCCAAACGGTGCCAAATGTGGGGAGGACACAGATAAGCAGAAATCCACTTTTGAGTGGAACTCTGCTTTATTACTTAAAATTATCCAAAATGTATTTAATTAAGAATGTTTTGATTTATTTTAACAAACTGACATTAAAACACCTCTGAATCATATATAAACAACACAATTATCAAGGCAAATTACAAAGTGCTATTAAAATGATACCCGCCAGAATAGCCTCACATATCCCAGGTGCTTCCACCAATTGCTTTAGGAGAAGTGGGCAGGAGGGCACATAATATATAGGCGCACATGCCCAAAGATTAAAAGGTTTTGGATGCAAAGTGCTGCATTATAAAAAATAAAAAAAATCCCAAGGCAGTTGGAACCTTAGCAACACCATGGCACCTTTTTTTTTATGTATCTAGAAAACAAAGCCACAGAGAGGTAGAGAGTCTAGGGACAAAAATAAAAAGTCATGTGTCCTGTGACGCAACGTGTAAGGAGGAGCCATTGATCTCAGTGCTGTGTGAGCATGGACAGCTAAGTGAGAAGTTCGGTTAATCAACTGACCTTCTTATATGCGATCATATTGCGAGGCATGTGTGAGTGCAACTGTGGTTTTATTACACATGTTGGTCCAAGTCTATTCAGCTGCGCAATGAGTTATGTCACTTTTCTTTTTGAGCAACACGGGTCTATGAAGTATTGAAAGCTATGAAGGTTTGAAAGCAATCCATCACATCATTGGAGACTTTTCATCTGCTTATTGTTGTCCTTCCGATTTCAATCTCACCTAGGAGTGGTGTCTGACCTTTTCTCAACATTATTTGTAATCTGGACTAGCACTTTATTTTTTTGGAAGCACTTTATTTATCATTTAGGCCCCTTTCACATTGGGGCTGGAGCCGCACTGGCGGTATAGCGGCGCTAAAAATAGCAGCGATATACCGTCAGATTTTCCGCGAGTTGCGGCCGTTAGCGGTGTGGTATTAACCCCCGCTAGCGGCCGTGAAAGGGTCAATACCGCCCGCAATGCGCCTATATAGAGGCTCATTGCGGGGGGTATTGCCGCGGTTTCCCATTGTTTTCAAAGGGAACGAGCGGTATACACGCCGCTCCTCTTACCGCTCCAAAGATGCTGCTGACAGGAGATTTGTGTTTCTCCCGCCGGCGCATCGCCTCAGTGTGAAAGCCCTCGGGCTTTCACATTGAGGTTGCTTGGCAGGAGTTTTTCAGGTGGTATAGCAGCGCTATTTTTAGCACCGTACCGCCTGAAAAACTCCTCAATGTGAAAGGGGTTCACTGGGTCTTAATTGCTTATGTATTATTTATTGTATCAGTGTGCAATAATTAAGGTTGATGATAGCTCTTTATTAACCCTTTTTTCACAGAAATAAATAAATGAACAAGCATACAGAACCTCAATAAAAGCAGCAACCTCCTGGAGAACCAGATTCCATTCCAACTGATCTTCTGTATTGAAGCGATGTGTATAGTCTTCAATTTCATCAGAAAGTTCCTAAGATAGCAAGAAAAGGCATAACTAGTTTAATAGTGGTCTATAGTCTATATTCGAGGTAAAATAAAATATGATACTTGTCTGATAACAGCAATTTAAAATGTCTTTTTATTCCAAATAACACCTTAGTCTTAGATGTTGAAGAAGCTACCAGCTTTGTCCATGTGAGAGATTTTACTAAAATATTCCAGCGGTAGCTGGCATAGCTTTTTGCCCTGCCTGTCGTAGCATAAATTTTATAGCAATTAAAAAATATATATATATATAGGATTTTTTAATACAGCTTACCTGTAAAATCCTTTTCTTGGGAATACATCATGGGACACAGAGCCTTAATTACTTAATGGGTTATGTAGTCACAACAGGTGATTGGACACTGGCAAACTCCCCTATATAACCCCTCCCAAATGGAGAATACCTCAGTTTTGTAGCAAAGCAATAAGTGTTCCACGTTAAACTCCGAAGAGGGGTGAGAGCTCTGTGTCCTGTGATGTATTCCCAAGAAAAGGATTTTACAGGTAAGCTGTATTAAAAAATCCTATTTTCTTGATCATACATCATGGGACACCGAGCCTTAATAACTTAGAGATGTCCCATAGCAGCGCTAAAATTTTTTTTTTTTTTTTTTTTTATTTATTCCATGCAGGGACAAACCGGCCCTACGGTCCTCAACATTACAGCATAACAATGGTAGAGTCAGAAATACATAACATACAAGAAATGGTGGCATACAGATAGGGAGGCAGGTGATAAAACATAAATGTAGTCACAGTACTTCTCCCTATGTCCGGTGTCATATACCCCGTATACCTAGATCCCATACAGGCCCACGGATGGTACATGTGGGGGAGCGTATGCATTACCTCATCAGAGCGCCCTCTGCCTCATCTCTAACTACAGAAACCTCAGGGTCCGCGGGAACCAGTCCCCCCCGCTTTTTCCATTTTCAAAATATTGGGAAAGTTAGCATAAGGAGGGAAAGAATAAAGAGAGTGCAAGGAATATAAAGAAGGGTCAGGAACCGCTCCTGACCCGTAAGGGGGGGGAAAGAATTAGAGTGGGAAGGGAGGGGGTAAAGGGGGGGTGGGGTGGATGCGAGCATGGTGACCCCGTATGGGGCTCAGATTGTTTTCATGCATCTTTCCCAGTCCGGAGTGGGTTTTGATTATCTCCTCTGAGGTCCAGGCCCTCATCCGAATATCTAAACATGTTCCAGGGTCGCCAAATCTCTGTATACTTCTCATGTCTATGTTGACTAGTGAGGATCAGGTCCTCCATGTAGCCCACCTCGTCTACCAGCAGTGCTAAAATTTGAGAGGAGGGAGACACAGATCGGAATAAGACCGCCATCGAGCCAGAGGATCTATACTGCTGACTGCAGCACACCACGCCCAAAGGCGGCATCCTCGTAACCTCTCACTACCTGGTAGAATTTAGTAAATGTATAGACCGAAGACCAAGTAGCAGCCTTACAAATATGAGCCATGGAGGCCTGGTGATGCAAATCCCTGTGAAGCACTAACTGCTCTAGTTGAGTGCGCTTTCACCTGAAAAGGAAGGATCTCCTTTTCTAAACCATAGGCCTGAGTAATGACTTGTCGAATCCACCTTGCAATAGTGGATTTTGATGCCGCCTGGCCCTTCTTTGGGCCTTGTGACAGAATGAATAGACAATCAATCTTCCTTATCTGAGCTGTAGTTGCAGATAAACCTTTACCGCTCTTACAACATCTAGAGAGTGTAGACTCTCTTCCTCCGCAGACTGCGAATCTGAAAAAAAAAAAAGACGGTAGGACTATATCTTGGTTCAGGTGAAAACCTGAAACCACCTTAGGTAAGAAATTCGGGAGAGGCTGCAGTACCACCCTGTCTTCAAGAATAATCATATACGGTTCTTTATACAAAAGAGCCGCCAATTCCGATACCCTCTGTAAGATTTGGGGAATCAGACTCCAGTGGCAGGTGCGTTTTTAAGGGCTTGGTAGCCCACTTTTATTTAAAAACTCACAAAAGGTTCACATATGCAATAGCATCCCTCGCAGGGGGTTTACACCATTACTGCATCGTATAAACTAAAGAGCTTAGCCTCCTGGCTTTCAATCCTGGCATCAGACGGCTTCAGGCCTCTAGCCTAAGCCCAAGTTCTGTTCCTCAGAACACACAGCGTTTCCCAGAGATAAGCACAATCCTTGCTTTTCTCCTAGTCAGCGACTTGCTGCTCAAACATAAAGCGGTATCTGCAACCTGCAGATCTGCACACACTAGCTGCAATCCATGCAGCCTCTCTCTGACTCCTTTTAGAGAGTTGGGAGCTCACCTGGCTCCCAGGGACCAGACTTCCTGTCTGTGGGTGGGGCCCTGAATACTGTTCAGGTGAGCCTTAAAAAGCCCAAGACACAGCTGATCCATTAACATGGGTTTCTTTACAGAATCTGGCATAAAGTAGCCATTTCTCACCCCGGACAGGGTCCCATCCTCACACCTCCTAGCAGAGGATATGGCTACAAGAAAAAACTGTTTCTGTGACTTAGAGAAACCTGGTGTAAAGGTTCAAAAGGTAGCTTCTGTAAAGCGGACAACACCAAATTCAAATCCCATGGGCACACGGGAGACTTAACTGGCGGGTTCAACCGCAGTGCACCCTGAACAAAGGCCCTGACTAGGGAATGAGAGGCAAGCAGTCATTAAAATAATACAGACAAAGCCGAGATTTCTTATTTAAGCCCAACTGAAGAAAGGCAAGAATCTTCTTGATAGCAAACTTCCTAGGATGCCACTTTCTGGGTTCACACCAGGAAACATATGCCTTCCAGATTCTGTAGTAGATGAGCCTGGAGACAGGCTTCCTAGCATTAACCAGAGTGGAATAGGACTGGCCCTTAGAGCCCATGTTTCCTCAGAATGTGGGTCTCAACAGCCAAACCGTCAAATTTAGACTTTGTAAGGCAGGATGGAATATTGGACCCTGCGATAGTAGGTCTGGGCGTAATGGAAGAACCCAAGGTCTTCCTACTGCCATCCTTATGACTTCTGCATACCAGGGTCTTCTGGGTCAAGCTGGGGCAACCAAAATTACAGACTTCCTTTCCTTCTTGACTCTCTGAAGGTATTGTGGGAGGAGAGGTACTGGAGGGAACGCATAAATCAGGGGATACTGATCCCATGAGATTGTCAGGGCACCCGAGCCTTGAGCATAGGGATCTCTTGTTCTTGACACAAAGTTGTCCAGTTTTGCGTTGAACCTGGAAGCCAACAGGTCCACATCTGGGGCTCCCCATTTCTGACATATGATTTAAAACATGTCAGGGTGTAGAGACCAGTCTCCTGGACTCAGTTGCTGGCGGCTAAAAAAAATCTGCCTGCCAATTTTCTACCCCTGGAATGAAGACCGCAGATAGGCGAGGAATATGCCTTTCTGCCCAGGCCAAGATGTGATTTACCTTTTTTTGGGCATCCAGACTTCTGGTGCTTCCTTGGTGATTAATATAGGCCACGGCTGTAGCATTGTTGGACTGAACCCGAACTGGCCAGCCTTGCCGTGTGAGACCAAACTTTGATGGCCAAATGAATTGCCCGAATCTCCAGAATGTTGATAGTAGGAGCTTTTCGGCCCCGGACAACTTCCCCTGGGCAGAAAAGTTCTTCAGATTGAGGACCCAGCCTGATTACTCTAAATATTCCACTGTGCTTTGCACATTGTGGCCCAAGCGTGCGGCGGACTGATCTATGATCAACAGATTATCCAGGTAGGCTGTTACCGCTATGTCTCATGCCCTTAGCTTTGCCAGGGCCAGTATTTTTGTGAACACTCAAGGTGCCATAGCCAGCCCAAAAAGAAAGGCCCACAAACTGAAAGTGTCGCTGATCCACCACAAACATTAGAACCCTTGGTGAGCGGGAAATACTGGCACAAATAGATATGCATCTCTGATGACTATTGATGCAAGGGATTCTCCTCCCTGAAGGGTGGAAACAACTGAACAGACAGACTCCATGCAGAAGGGGTAAATGTTCAAAAACAGATTCAGACTTTTCGGATTTAGGATAGGTCTGACATCCCCGTTTTTTTTTTGTTTTTCTTAAACAGGTTTGAATATAATCCTGACCTCTGATCCTCTGGGGCTAACTCGAGAATACTCCTTGGGACAACAGGTGTTTAAAGGCCAATAGTAAAGGCCTTTTTTTCTGAATCTTTGGCAACTCTTGATCTCAGAATACGGGGTGACGGAAGTTCTCTGAACTCTAGCTCGTAGCCTGAGGCCACTGTGTCGATAACTCACTTATCCTGAACCTCATTCCGCCAGGCATTTGGAAAATGCAGCAGCCTTCCCCTCAACCCGGCCGAGCAGGGGCATCCCTTCATAGGGAAGTTTTGGGGGTCTTCTTAGACTTTGAACCCCAAGTTCTTTTCTGCTCTTGGGCTTGCTCTGGGCTTTTCCCCTAGTGTTAGACTGGGGCAGCCTTTGCCACTGCCTGGAGACTGTGTTTTGAGGCGCTGGAAAGACCGTATGTTTAAATGAGGACCAGCAATAGAGTAGACTTGCCTCCGGTAATCTTTTGGATGTATTTATCCAGGTCATCCCCAAAACAGGCGTTCTCCCCCAAAGGGGAGTGCTGCCAAGTATTTATTGCAGGAAGCCTCGGCCCCCCAATGTTTTAACCAAAGGGACCTGCGCATGTGTACCTGCAGGAGATTCAAGTGAGATGCTTGTTGAACAGAGTCCATAATTGCATTAATCACAAAGCATAAGGCCTTAGGATGGCCCTCATAAATATCAATCTCTTCTGTAGGGATGAAAATAATCATCTGCTTAATTTGTTCCTTGAGGAACTGACATACACCAATAGCTGTAACTGCAGGTTGTACTACAGCCCCAGCCATGGCAGAGGAGACTTTTAATAGGGACCCCAGATTTTTATCAGATCTTTAAAACCCTGCTCATTGTCTAAAGGACAGGTCAGGTTTTGGTTTGCACAAGAAATAGCTGCATCAATAGCAGGTACCCCCCATTTCTTGGTAAAACCTTCTTCCATAGGATAAAGGAGGGAGAACTGCTTAGGAGGAGAAAACAGTTCATCTTGATCATCATACATCAGTTTATCATGCAAGGGATGAACTGGAAAGGTGCATGTAGTCTGTGGGGATTTCCGGGATCCCAAAGAGGAAACAGAGGGCCTAGCGTCAACAGGAGGCAATTTGTAAGTGGCATGCACCATCTCTGCATAATATTGCACCTGCATCTTTAGCGACTGAGAAGTCGCAGGAAACCTCTCATCCTCTGAGTCCTCACACTGCACATGATCCTCATCTTCAGAGCTGGATTTTTCACCCTCAGAAGGCTCATCTGAAAACAGAACCAGAGCAGATGAAGAGGATCTACCCCAATTTCTGCTAACTCTCAAGGAGGTTGCGAAGCAATCCTTCCTTCCAGGCCATCCAAAGCAACTTTTAAAGCCTCCTCAGGAGCTGCCATAGGAGAAGCTGCAAAACCAGACAGGGGTTCATCCTGTGAAGCTGCTATCAGGCTGACAGAGGGGGATGGTAAACTGCAGGCAAGCTCAGAATCCTTAGCCGTACATGGGGATTTTTTGGTGCTTTTTTACTCGCCCTAGACACTCTTCTCGGGGACATAGTCTTTACTGCAAAGCAAAGCAAGGTACTATCCACACATACAAATTTAATCACTGTTGTGCTATAGTTTTACAATACACAAAAATATCAGCTCACTGCACAACCTGATGCCGAGTAGGAGTCTTAGGTATGCCTGGTTCAATCAACAGGAATGCCCACAGCTCTGTGTCCATGCCGCTTACAGAAGGCTCCGGTGTGCTGGGCTTTTAAACCAGCCCCTTTGCGCCTGCACACGGGTGTCCTGCATTGAGCATGTTATCATGGAAGGCTATGTGAGAACCAGTAAAGACATCCTACTCCAAAGAAGATAATACATAAATAAAAATGATCTTCTTAAAAGGGGGCGTGGCCTGGACGGCATGGTGTGAGGAGTGTTTTGCGGGAGCTCCGCTCGCTGAAAATCCGATACTGACTATCCTGGGGCTTCTACTGCTTAATTTTTGCTGGAAGACAGGGCTCATTGTTTCCCCTACCTACTGGGACCATGTCACCATCGAAGAAAACATCTGAAGCGGTTGCTAAATTAGCTAAATACCGGCTCCAGGACAAGGAGGGTGCAGAGGAAGATGGCGCCGGCTCCTCCGCTCCCGTTGATTCGGCGACTGATCACACGGAACGAGTCCTGGAAGCTTTCTCGGACTGTAAGAGCTCCCTGACATGTAAAATCGAGGAGGTAAAGATGGATGTCTCGCTCATTAGACAGGACATGCAGAAGCTCAGAGACCGGCTCACGGAGGCGGAGACCCGTGTTGGCTACGTGGAGGACGATATACCGCCATTACAGGTTGCGGTTGAACAACTCCAGCATCAGCTCACCATGGTCCTGACGAACCAGGACGACATGGAGAACCGCCTTTGGAGGTGCAATCTTCGCTTCGTCTGCCTGCCGGAGGGTGAGGAGGGCACGAATCCGCCGAAATTCCTGGAAGATCTGCTGGTGTCCACGTTTGGCCGCGCTGAATTCTCCTCCTCCTTCGTGGTGGAAAGGGCCCACAGGCTGGCTGCTAAACCTCCCCCCGGGTGGACCACCGCGGACTTTCATAGCTAAACTGCTTAATTTCCGGGATCGGGATGCTGTGCTCCGCCTCACCAGAACGCAGGGTAATATCCCCTTCGGGAACGTTGAGATCAGGGTGTTCCCGGACTTCTCCGCAGACGTACAGAAGAAGAGGGCCCTCTTCGCTGAAGCTAAACGCCCCCTGAGGATTCGTCACTACTCCTACGCTATGCTGTTCCCGGCCAGGCTTCGGGTCGTCGGTGAGGACCGGGCACACTTTTTTGATACCCCTGAGGCTGTTCTTTTTTTTTTTTTTTCAAATATAAATTTTATTGAAAGAACACATAAGGAGAAGTTCCAAACACATAACAGATATGTACATGTCACCAAAAAGTAAGATATAGTAGAATAAACGGGTGCAGTAGGATTAAAGGACACATCAACCCCCTCCAGAACCTGACATTTTATAGAGGCACACACGGGGAGAGAGCAATCGACCCTCCCAGTACAGTTCAAGTCCGGTGGGGATAGTGTTAACGAGTGGGAACCTCCCCGTGTTCAGTTTTTATAATTAGGAAAGAAATAAAGTAATAGCAGGTGTAGAAGGAGGAAAGCGTAAGAAAGAGGCGGGGGGAGGTGGGCAAGAGGAGGGGAAGGGGGAGAAAGGGGGAGATGTAGGCAAGGCGAGGACGGTGAATGGCCACGGAGTTCCTAGTCAGGGGGGGGGGCATTAGGACACCAGTAGGGAGACTCCCTCATCTGAGAAGATAAACATATTCCAGATGCTCCAGACCTCCGTAAAGGTCTCCTGTTTGTGCTGTGCAGTGAGGATCAGGTCTTCCATCCTGCGTGTGTCCTCTACCTTTCGCAGCCAGCAACCCACACTCGGTGGGCACTGTTGCTTCCAGTATAGGGGGATGCACGCCTTGGCTGCATTCAAGAGGTGGCACACTAGCGATTTCTTGTAGGACTTTATTGGCAACGTCGACAGGTGCAGAAGGAAAAAGGAAGCGTCGTCTGGGATCTCGTACTCTGTAAATTTTTGTGTGATACGACGGACCTCAGACCAGAAGGTCGTCAGTTTGGGACAGGACCAGAAAATATGCAGTAAAGAGCCCGCGTCCACCCCGCACCGCCAGCAGCGGTCCGTGGCGGACGGGAAACACACATGCAACCTGGTGGGTGTGAGGTACCATCTAGCGAACAGTTTGAAGTTAGTTTCCTGAATTCTAGTGCAAGAGGAAGATTTTATTGCTAGGGAGATTATACGCCGTTTCTGTGCTTCCGAGAAAGTCCGATTCAGGTCCGTCTCCCATCTCGTCACGCATCTCAAGTCAGGTTGCTTAGGGGGGGAATTTAAAAGAGAGTACATTTGTGAAAAAGTCTTCGTCGCAGGCCCGGTCTCCGAGCAGCACTCCTCAAAGGACGTCAGGGGGCGTGAGAACTCCTGCGGGTCAGGGATAGAGTGGAGGAAGTGGTGCAATCGCGCCGCATCCCAAAAGGGGAGGGTGAAGACTCCCACGGGGTCTGTCAATTCAGCAATTGACGGCCAACGATCCATCGTCACAAACTGAGATGCCCATTCCCGTCCCGTCGCCCTCAGACCCGGGTAAGCCGTCGGACTAAGGCCTGGTTGAAAGTCTGGGTGTCCCAAGATCGGGAAAAGCGGGGAATTCCTAGATGACAGGAGAGTCTTCACGGTCACCTGGGAGCTACACCTTAACGTGGTCCCTATCAGTAGGTGGGATTTCAAGCGTGGGGGGAGAGCGTCAAAGCACCACAGTGCACTCTTCAGCGGGATCGTGGTCTGAGATTGTTCAATTTGAATCCACAGTTTGTGTGTATCGTTGCGTCTCCAGTCTATTATTCTGCACAAATGGGCGGCCTGGTAGTATCGTTTGATGTCGGGCACGGCCAGGCCTCCATTCTGCTTGGGCAGGGACATTTGGGTTCTGCTCAATCGGGGTTTCTTCTGGGCCCATATAAACCGCGTAAAGACACCCTGCAGTCGTTTAAGGTAGGGAGCAGGTATCTGGATGGGAAGGGCCTGGACCAAATACAGGAATTTGGGGAGGATACACATCTTTATAAGGTTGCATCTGCCAAACCAGGAGTGTAATCCTGTATTCCAGTTGTCAAGCAGAGAGCGAATCGTCGCCAGCAGCGGGGGGAAGTTAAGAGCAAAGACGCGTGACAGGTCCGCCGGAATCAGAGTTCCTAAGTATTTAAGGGCTGTATTTGCTGAGGCTGTTCTTACCTGGCTGGAGAACGCTGGACCACCGCCCCGACAACCTGTGTAGGCCCTATTGTGGATGCTATCCTGGACTGTGACCACCGGGTGCGGCGGAATGGAAACTCCCCTTCTTCGGATACGCGAGAGCCCTGGATCTACACCCCCCTCAGGTACTGTGTCCTTACTCCTTTGACAGGGGCCCCATGCCCGTTCTATGTCCCCGCACCCCTTTCATCCTGACTTTCCTCCCACCCTCCACCTCCGACCCTGGTCCTGGACCAGCTGCAGTCCCAGCAATCTTCTTTCCCTGCTCCCATTCTTCTACCCCTGTTGCTTGTTGCCCAGCTACGGCCCCGTTCGATTGGCTCCACGTGGCGAGCTGCCCCCCCTCATGCTGGCACCCGGAATATGGACTCACAGTTTAACATCCTTGTTCTCCCCAGGCAGTCGTTATCCTGGAGCTCTTAGACCGGGGACCTCACTCCTTCTGCTATTGCTGTTTCACCAGCGAATAATCGTCCCCTTAGTTGCGGATGTCCCCGCGGACCCCGCTATTTTTCTAATTGGATACGTTTGCCTCTCGGCTCAAGTATGGTTTCCCTGGTCTGGCCGGGCATGGTTAGCTACACTGCACAGTTGTGTGGTGGGCGATGTGCCCGGACACCCCAGTGCTTCAAGTTGGTGTTCTCACCTGTTTTATGGTTGTTTTTCTGTTGTTCTTATTTTTGTTGTTAATTTTGTACTCTTGTGTATTGGGTTTAGTGTTATGCAGAGTGTTACATGCAAGCCTATGCAGGGGGTGGTGGGCATTGTCGGGGACATTGCATTATATATTGCTATGCCTTTGCTGTGTCTCTATCACCTATTATGGCCTCCTGGCTTGGCCGGGCTGGGTTCGGCGTGCGGTGCATGCGGCTTCCCCCCTCTTTTTCTGGGGTGGCCGTGGGTGCCTGTGCGCGACGCTGGTACGTCCGAGACATTGCTGATGGTTGTTTGTCATGCCTGGGGTGAAATTTTTGACATGGAATGTACGAGGCCTCAGGGCCCGCCCGAAAAGGCACTGCTGTTCTCTTCTATTTGAAAGCCCAACGTGCAGATGTTATGGTCCTGGTCGAGACACATTTAACGGGCCAACTCCTAATGTCCCTCAAGAAACCATGGGTGGGTTGGGTGTATCAGGCTCCCCACACCGCGAATTCTAGGGGTGTGGCCGTGCTGGTCACCAAATCCACTCAATTTGTATTGCTCACACTCCAGTCTGATCCACAGTTCAGGTACATATTCCTACACACTAAGGTGAACGGGTTGGAAATTCTTATCCTGGCTATTTACATACCTCCCCCCTTCCAGTTCTCTGTTTTGACTGAGGGCCTGGGGTTTATGTCTCAATACCCACATATACCAGCAGTCTGGCTGGGGGATTTCAATAATGTCTCTAGCACTGTTCTTGATAGACTGTCCCTCGCACCCCTGGACCGCCCCGCTCACTCTCAAACTAGATTTGGTAAACTCCTCCTCGACCTGGAGCTTGTGGACACGTGGAGTCACAGTCATCCTACGGATAAGACGTATTCGTGCTTCTCGTCGACACATAGCTCCATGTCGCGGATCGATCTTATACTGATCTCTCGTGCCCTTCTTCCCATTCTGGGTGGTGTAGGATTCAATCCCCGAGTTCTCTCCGATCATTCCCCTTATTGGATTGAGCTCCGCATCGGACCTCCCCCTCCTCTTACAACTGGAGACTCAATCCCTTTTGGCTGTCATTCGTCCCTGACTTGGAGGAGGCCGGCGCTGAGTGGGATGCTTTTTTCCTAGATAACAGAGACTCCGCGCCCTTTGGGGTAGATTGGGACTCCTTTAAATCCCACGCCCGCATGGTCCTATCTCAACGCATATCCCAATATCGGAGGTCCTCGACTCGAGTGGTTGAGCAGGCGGAGCGCTCCCTGGCTGAGGCGGAGAGGGCATTTGTTTCGGACCCCTCTTCGACCACAGCAGATATCTTAAAACTGCAGTCCCGGGTGGTGACGGGTCTTCTGTTTGAAAGGGCTGAAAGGAAGATCTTTTACGGCAGGCAGAGGACGTATGAGTGTGGGGAACGTGCGGGACGCCTATTGGCTTATCTGGCCCACCTGGATCACAGGCCTCCCACGGTGGTCTCCCTGCGAGATGCTAGTGGGACGCTGCTTACTGACCCGGACTCGGTGGCTGGGGAGTTCCGCTCCTTCTTCGCTTCTTTATATTCCTCTAACACTACAGCCCGCAGGGAAGAGACGGCCGCAATGCTGGCTGGTATAGACTTGCCCACTCTCTCAATTTCCCAATTGGAATATCTAGAAGCCCCTATCACCATGGAGGAAATCTCAACAGCAATCTCCCTGCTTAATGTTAACAAGGCGCCGGGCTCGGACGGTCTCCCCATCGAGTTTTTTAAAACGTACGGTGAGTCACTGGTGCCTAGGCTCCATGAACTCTTTTCTTATATTTTTTCGTCGGGCTCCCTACCGGCTTCCATGTCCGAGGCTTGCATTGTACTCATACCCAAACCCGGCAAAAACTTAGAGTTTCCTGAATCTTATCGCCCAATATCCCTTCTCCAGTTGGACATTAAGATCCTTGCCAAGATCCTGGCACTGCGCCTCAACTCGGTGATCCTTACACTGATTCATCCGGATCAGGTTGGGTTCATGCCTGCCAAAAATACGGCCTATAATCTGCGTAGACTCCACATGAATCAGCAGGCCTCGGCATGATCAGGTGGGCTCCAGAGTTGTGGTGTCCTTGGATGCTGGGAGTGGGTTTACCTGTGGGAGTGCTTGGCGCGCTTTGGGCCCAATTTTATTAAGTGGATTCACCTTCTATACCAAAACCCAAGTGCCAGGATCTTGGTCAATGGTCGGGTCTCGACCCCCTTCCCCCTCTCTAGGGGCACCAGACAGGGGTGTCCCTTGTCCCCATTATTATATGCCTTGGCGGTGGAGCCTCTGGCCTTCTCCCTTAGAGCGCATCCGGGTGTTGGTGGTCTCAGCCGGGGAGATTTGGTGGAGAAGATTAGTCTCTACGCAGATGATATGCTGCTCTACCTGGCTGACTCTGGTCAATCCCTGCAAACTGCCCTCATGGTCATCGAGACCTTTGGGCACCATTCCGGCCTGAGGATCAACTGGGATAAATCCCAGATTCTCCCCATTGACGTGACCGTTCCCTCAAGACTTCAAGCCTCTTCCCCTCTCCTTAGGGTTAGCTCCCTGAAATACCTCGGGATCCAAGTTTCCAGGTCCCCCGAGGATTTTGTTCGCCTTAATATAGAACCGATGTTATTCCTAAAGTCTAAAACACAAATATGGGCCAAACTGTCACTGGGGGTAATGAGCCGAATAAACTTAATAAAAATGATTCTCCTCCCTAAATTCCTATATGTCCTATGGCACTCCCCTGTATACCTCCCTTTAAAAATCTTTAAGGCCATTGAAGCAATCCTTAATTCGTTTGTGTGGGGCTCAGCTCGTCACAAACTGTCCTGGCAGGCGCTAAAGAATCCGGCCGAGTTGGGCGGAGCGGCAGTGCCTGACTTTAAATTTTATTACCTAGCAGCGCAGCTGTTTCACTTTTTTTATTTGGATAAACTTGACAGGGACCGTTTTCTTGAATGTTTGTGCTCCCCCGGTGCTCCCGGGCTCACCCACCCCTTTCAGATTCTCTTTAGGAGTCTGGGGGAGCCTGGGGGGAGCCTGGGTGCATGGGAATCGCAAAGGCCTGCTCTACCATTACTGTAGGGTGTGGGATGTGGTGAGTCGTAGGCTAAAGGTGCCTGCCACTCATTTTCATACCCCTCTGTGGGACAACCCGGGTCTGGGTGAGCTGTTGTCTATCCCTGGACGGACTCTCTGGCTGGACCGGGGAGTACGGTACTTGTCCGACTTGTATCAGGGAACTATTTTAAAATCATTCCAGCAGCTTAAGGATGCCTTCGCCCTCCCTAATTCTATGCACTTCCGTTACCTCCAGCTTAGACATGCTCTCCGTGCTCAGTTTGGTGACACATCCCCCAGTGTAGACAAGCTTGATGTGCTCCGCACCATAACCGGTCAAGACTCCCGTAAATTGATATCAGTGCTATACTACTCCCTTCTCCGACCTCCCGCTGTGATCCTGGCCAATGGGCTCAGAGATCGCTGGTCCGGGGACGTTGGGGAATTCGTGGACGATGAGTGGGAGGATGCATTAGACACCACTAAGAAAGTTTCCCCCAGGTTATCAGACCGCCTCACATATCTGTACATTTTGCATAGGTCCTATCTTACCCCCCCTCCGTTTGGCTAAGTACAAACCTGACCAGAGCCCGCTGTGCCCCAGGTGTGGTAGCCCCTCCAGCAATTTCTTCCACCTCCTCTGGTCCTGCCCTTACCCTCTGCCCTAAACAATGTTTATTGGGAATATTCCCGGATCCGGACTCTGACAAACACCACAAAACCTTTCTCCAAGAATCCCTATTCATAGCCAGACTGCTGATAGCAAAAAAATGGCTTTGGGTCCTCCCCCCGACCCTTCAGGAGTGGATGGCTGCAGTTAATGCTGTACTACCTTACAAGAAGGAAATTTACGCCCACAGGGGCTGTCCAGCCAAATTCGATAAGGTGTGGGGGGGTTGGGTGGGAACTGCAAATACGTGTGATGCCCTGTCTGACCAGTCCTAGTATGCTTCCCCTTGGTTCGAATTGGATCTTCTGGGCGTGGGAATGACTGGCCTTTTGGTTCCTAGACTCTCTGATGTTGTACTAATACTTACATTATGTACCCTGCCTCCATTGTCTGCATTGATGCTAGTATTGTGTTCATTTCCCCTGTATGATCTGTAACTTTCTGCATATTTTGTGTGTCATCTCTTTTGCTTTGACAAATAAAACACTAGCCTTTTGTAAAAAAAAAAAAAAAAATGATCTTCTTACCTGATCCATGCGGCAGGAAAGCTACTGAAAGTACTTCCAATGTTCACCCATCAGGGCGCACAAGTTGTGCCAACCTTCAGGGTTGCCAAGGGTTTTATTAGAGAAAACCTCATACCTGTACCTGTAGAAGACTCTGCCAGAAACTTTTTCGTGCCACAGATCTATTAGTACACCCCAGGTCTGGATCCCAAAGCCCAGACCTCTGTAGAGAGACATTACAGGCAAATCTTGTTTCTTCTTACATGAGGCCCGGGTACCAAACATCTCAGGCCTTTGCTATCAGCCCGAGGAATGAATGCGGTTATAGCTCCTAGGACTCCACAGCACATTTTGAATTTAACCAACCACCTTAACACTGGCGAAAAAACTGAGCCATTTGGGAGGGGTTATATAGGAGAGGAACTCAATTTTAATTGGATTTGCCAGTATCCAATCACCTGTGGTGACTACATAACCCATTAATTAAGGCTCTGTGTCCTGTGATGTACGATCAAGAAAAGAGATTCCCTGTAATGGGTGCCAAGCACAAAAATATTTCATATACTGCATGTGACCATTCCTTGTATGTGGTTGCTTTAACGCCTCATGCATACTAAATGTTTATACAGCTGCTGTTTTTGGCATCAGACGTTTTTTCTTCTGCAGCCAATAAACTCCTGAGCATGTTATCCTATGCGTCCAGGCACACAGACTTAGGGCCCTTTCACACGGGGCGGATCAGCATTGATCCGCCTCCGTGTGTCCGTAAGCTCAGTGGGGAACCCCTCTGTAAATACCCGCTGAGCCGTTAGATGACAGGGCAATCTTAGCATACTGTGCAGGGACAGCCCTGTCTTTTCTCTGCTCTCCCCTATGGGATTTTCTTCCGTCCTCAAAATCGGATCTTTGCGGAGGCGGGCGATTACGGGTGTCAGCGGATACATGTCCCTTTTTAATCCGCAAACGGATGGATGAAAAAGCAGACATAATGTCCGCACATGTGAAAGGGGCCTAATCGGAGGTTTTTGGCAGTGGCATTTTCTGTCTGGAAACAAAAATAGGATTTTTTTAACAGCTTACCTGTAAAATCCTTTTCTTGGAGTACATCATGGGACACAGAGTTCGTTATTACTAAGTGGGTTATTTGTTCCACTTTCAGGTGCTGGACACTGATGTAATCAATTAGACAGGAAGTTCAGTCCCTATATAACCCCTCCCCTACTGGGAGCACCTCAGTTTTTGTAGCGAAGCAAGAAGTGTTCCAATATCCCCAAACAAGAGGGGCGGGAACTCTGTGTCCTGTGATGTAAAATTCTATTTTCGTTATCGTACATCACGGGACACAGAGTCTAGTCATTACTAAGTGGGATGTCCCAAAGCAATGCATTACTGAGGGGGGGGGACGGAAACAACGCAGACCGCCAGACGCAAGGACCCATAATGCTGCCTACAGCATATTGCGCCAAAAAACTGCATCCTCTTGCCGTTTTATGTTCACCTGATAGGAATTAGGAACGTAAGCACGACGACCAAGTTGCGGCCTTGCAAATCTGAGTCAAAAGCTTGGTAATGCACCACGCATGAAGCGCTTACTATCCAGGTAGGATGCACCCCAAAAAAAAACAGGGGGGGCCCTCTCTTTAAACCAGAAGCCTGAATAATAACCTGATGAATCAACATTGAAAATAGTTGATCTAGGTGCTGCCTGCCCTTTCCTGGGGCCTCCTAGTAGCGCAACAACATCAGTTTTCCGTATCCGAGCGGCCGCTTCAGATAGGCCTTGACCTTTCTTACTCTAACGACAGAGTGTAACCATTTTATTAGGTGATCTGAACACTGCCTGCCCACATCTAGGGTCTTCTGGCAGTACAACAAAACATCAGATTTCTTTATCTGAAACCTTCAGAGAGATTTTTAACTACTCTCACCTCTATTGAGAGAAAATAAATAACCTTTCCCTCAGCAGAACAAGGTTTTTTGAAAAAAAGGAAGGCAAGAATATATCTTGATTCAAATGAACACTAGATCCTTCTAGTAAATAAGGCTGGGTTAACATCACCCTACGTGTAAGAATAATTAAGTATGGCTCTATACAAAGAAAGTTGCCAATACTGAAACTCACTTGCAGAGGCTACCAAGACCACCGATTCCCTAGTTAGAAGGATGAAGGGGAAATATGGTGCATTGGCCCAAGGTGCTGATCCTGTAAGCCGACAAAACTTCGAGCACAAGGGCGACCAAACTGGCGGACTTATACACATTACCCCTTGTATAACGCCCCGGATCAAAGAGTGTGAAGCCAGTGACCTTTGAAAATACTGACAAGGCCGAGATTGGATCTTTGATGGAACTTAAGGCTAGCTCCATCTCCTTTCGAAATGTAGGAAGGCAAGAATTTTACCTAGGACATAATTTCAAGGATGCACCCCCTTGGTTTTACACCAGGAACATGGGCCTTCCAGATCCTAGGATATCTGGTCCTGGAAGCCAGCTCTCCTGTATGAAGCAAGGTAATTGCCTCTGATACTGAAAGCCCCGATCCTCTAGAATGTGGCCTATAATAGCCAGACCATCACTTGTTTGCAAGACAGGATGTAATACCCCCTGCGAAGAAGGCCTGGACAAGATGTAAGGGACCTTGGGTCCTCTACTACCACCCTTACTGTTCCTACACATTGAGGTCGTCTGGGTTATGCCGGAGTAATCAGTCCGGCTTCCATTCTCCTCTGATGTTGCATAGAAGCCACAAAAGATCCGGCACTGGGGGGGAGACACACATAAACCAGTGACAACTGGTCCCCCAGGATCACTAACACATCTGTCCCGCATGCGGGTGGATCCTTTGTTCTTGACACACAGCTGTTCAATTTCTTGTTGAACCTGGACGCCAATACACTTTATGTACAGGGTACCCTTTCTGTGGCATTTGGTCAGAAAAAAGTCGGGGTGTAGAGGTCATTCTCCCGAAAACAATTGCCGGCTCTAGCGAATCGCCTGCCAATTCTGCATTCCATGAAATGACGATTGTCAATACGCAAGGCACAAGCTCCTCCTTGGTAAATAAAGTAAATCACTAGTATGGCATTGTCTGATTGTACTCTGACAGAACAATCCTGCCACCTAAACGTTCAGGCCTTTAAGCCAGATGCTCTATTGGTAGCTCTAGAATGCTGGCGGATAAGGCTCACTTGGAGCTTGACTACTTCCCCTTAGCCGTGGTCTCTTCCAGGCCTGGCAATCTTTTAGTTAAGAACCATAAACTGAAATTCCAGCATATCTCTGGGACCAGACTCTTTGGATAATGCTAGCTTAGGATCCACTCTTTCTAGGCTGACAGAATAAGGTTTATTAGCTTAGCATAGAGCAGGGATCTCCAAACTACGGCCCTCCAGCTGCTGTGGAACTACACTTCCCATGAGGCATTGTAAAACTCTGACATTAGTAGACATGGCTAGGCATGATGGGAATTGTAGTTCCTGAACACCTGGAGGGCCATAGTTTGGAGACTCCTGGCATAGAGAGTCGTCTTGAATGAAGCCAGCATCTTTCCTAGCACCTTAAGCAAAAGGCAAAAAGTAAGGAAGTGTTCCTTGCCGTGACCACATAGACCAGCTTTTTCATAGCGATGATCTTGTCTGAGGCCAAAAAAACTCTTTTTTGGGCTGTGTCCCAAACATTCCAAGCTTCTTGTCAGATGAAAGAATGTACCTTTAGACTGGGATCCTAACCCAGGAGTTCCAGATACTTGACCATGCTGGACACCCTTAGGTCCAGCCATGCTACTGACTGATCCATCAGCAGGAGTTTGCCTCGGTATGCCAGTACTGCTATACCCTGGGCCTTTAGACCTGCTAGAGGCGGGCCCTAGCACCCCGTCAACCCAGGCACGGTGGCTAACTCAATGAGCAAGACCACCAACTGGAGACAGTACTGCTCCCCTGCGAAACGCAGACAACCTCTGCAGTCCCATGTAAATAAACACATATGCAAATGGCTCCCCATATGTGTATGTGGCAAGTGTTAAAGCCATATGCCTCTATGGAAGCGTGATCATGGAAGCGTGATCATGGAAGCGTGTGATCATGGAAGCGTGTGTTCATGGAAGCATGAATTCATATAAATATGGAACAAGCATCCTGCAACCAAGCATGCGCTATGAACGTGTTATGCAACATTGTGCAACATGTACCCATGCAGACATATATTCCTATGCAAGCACAAGGAATCCTGCATAATTAAGGAGATTTAAATTATCATGCCTCATTAAGCAACCATGCAAAATCTAGGCCAACATGCAACTTTAAAGCAATCAAACATCCTTATGCGATTCAGCATTTTTCATCCGATCAGACATCTTATGCATTTTAAGCACTATTGTGCAGACAAGTACCCTTGTGTGACCAAGGACTCTTGTGTGATCAAGCACCCCTGTGCGATCTTTATGCAATCAAGGATTTTAGGCATTCCTGTCGAAACAAGCTTCTCTGTGTGACCAAATATCCTTGGGTAATCCAGGACGCGGGTGATCAGGTAACCATGTGTGATCCAGCATTTGTATGCACTCAAGCATTTTTATGCGATTTTAGGCACTTTAATGTGACTGTGTAAAAAAACATGTAAAACCCATACGGACAGAAACATGTATCTTTATGTGATCAACAATAAAACATGTTCTGTTACTTGTTTTTACCCCACATGCATTTTGAACATTCCAAACTCATGTATCTTATGCAAACATGCGGTCTGGTAAAGAGGAAGTTATCCTCTGCAGATGTGCGTTTCCGCAATTATGAGACATTAGCAATGTGCATCAGCAACTGTGCATCCCCCAGTTGTGCATTTGGTTATCCTGAAGCCAACACCAGGATGAGGACCCTATGAAGGTCTTTCTAGCAAACTATAGGAAAACTTTTCTTTTTAAACTCCAAGGAGGAGACAGAGGCTCTGGCCGTCTAGGCTGAGGTAAGTTATATGCAGCATGACTCTGAAAAAGACTGCAGGTGCAACAGAACTTGTGGGGCTTCTGATAGCTTCTCCTCATTAGGCTGCAGCTGTTCCGTCCTCTGACAGTGAACCTTAATGCTCAGGTCTTTTAATCCCTTTGTTTAAGGATTTAGAGCAGGGAAAGGGGCACACCCTGTTTCTGCTTCTTGTGAGGATGCTGCGAATATAGCAGTTAACCTCTTATAGACCAACAAATGCAATGCAAAAAAATATGCAGAGTGGCTGCAATGTTGGGAGAGGCAGCAATGCCTGACAGGGCTGATGGCTCAATCTGTGAGCTGTCTCAAGTCTCTACAGGGAAGGATAGTATCATGCAAGCATGATAAGGGCCACCAGGTTCAGGTGGCGATACCCTTTTATATTCCTACCCCCAACCTTTTTCTATGGGGAGACAAAAGTCCTAAGCTAAAAGCAGAGGAACTTAACCCAGGTGCCCCAAGCTACTGTGTCCCCTCTGGCTTTACAGAGCTCTGACGTCTGGGCTTTTTTGAAGAGCCCGCCCAGCGTCTTCACCATGAGCCGGCGAGCACGTGCGCCAGCGGCAACCAGATCGTCCCCCGCCTACAAAGCGCGTCCCCACTCACGCACGCAGGGAAATGGTGGAGGCAGGGGGAGAGAGAGATCCCCCAAGGAGCGCTGTGGACCCGGACTACGAGGGACCCCCCCACACCACTGTGGCAGAGCCTGAAGCGGTGGAAGTGGGCCGCACAAATAGACCAGCTAACACTAAGCTTCCGTTTCTGGAAAACATGGTAAGCGAAACACCAGGCATGTCTTTTTACTGTCTTTAGTGGCGGAAAACAGATAAGACATGCAGCTACTCATGGAAGACAATCCTTTTGCATAGGACTTAGGGGTACCAGCCCCCTCAAGGGGAGATATATGGGTACTACAGCCATCCTGTCTCAACAGACATAGTGGTTTCTTTGCCCAGGCACACATGCATTATAGGCAAGACCCAATAGCCCCTTATGGAAGACCTCCTGTCGAACCAAGTTCCGCAGGTACTTCCCCTTACCTTCCACGCCGCAGGGTTTCCAAAAGCAGAAAACCCAATTTTCACCCTTCACCGTGGGTATTGTCCAAGACCTTCAGCGTCCTGGCAGCAGAAAAACATTTGGTCCTCGACACTGACCAAAGTACTGGAACCCAGGATCCAGCCCTCCGCAGAGAGGCATTTTAGGCTAAACCTCGTTCTTCGTACCGAGGCCTGGGTACCGCCCACTTTGGCTATGAAGCACCTTGGACGGAACTGGTCTTTTTCAGCTTGCCTTAGTCCCAAAGGACCCATAAGCACAGCTTTCCTAAAACGTGACCAACACATAAGACACTGATGAAAAAACTGAGGTGCTCCCAGTAGGGGAGGGGTTATATAGGGAGGGAACTTCCTGTCTGATTACACCAGTGTCCAGCACCTGAATTTGAAACATATAACCCACTTAGTAATGACTAGACTGTGTCCCGTGATGTACGATAAAAAAATGGGTTTTGAGAGGAGTTTTTTCAGCTGTAAAAAACAATATTGAAAAAAGCTGAATTGTTTTTCAGCTTTTTTCAATATTGTTTTTTACAGCTGAAAAAACTCCTCTCAAAACCCATTTAAAAAATGGCAAAAAATTATGAATAACTAGACTATTCAGCGTTCATCAGTGTTTTTGAGCCATAAGATTTTATGGGAGCATAGTTTAGCTACTGAAAAAAACAGCCAAAAAATGCTAGTGCAAAAACGTTACTGGATTTTTTTTATAACATCCAGTGTGCATGAGGCCTAATATTTTTTTTCACCTTTATTTTCACCTAATGATCCTACCAGTAACACTTACTCTCTTAAGGTGACAACACTCACCACTGTATTGCACACCCTAGGCCAGGTGTGTCCAAACTTTTTTGAAAGAAGGCCAGATTTGACGTGAAAGGTGCGCAAGGGCTGACCATTTTGCCTAACATTCTTTGAACCATTAAAATTTGGTCCAAGTGTGTTCGTCCGAGCACTAATAAACTGCCCAACAAGAATTATCTTGCCTTTGTGGCTGTGTGTGGTGAAGAGATGAGCTTGGGCGTGTTATTTGGCTAAACCAAATCAATCAGTGTATAACACGCACTTTCACTTTAAGAGGGAAGTTTCAGCAAAAAAAAAAAATTTTAAATAAAGAAAAAAATAAGGGTCAGTGCCCATCTGCAGCCCAACCCTTGCCAGGAATGCAGCCTTACCATTGCCAGGAATGCAGCCTGATTGATGACAATCTGCAACCTCAGATGGAACAGGGAGGGGGTGGGATGAGCGCCAAAAGATTGCATACAGCAAAATCTGTTTTCTCAGCGGCCTCTTTAATACAAATGTGATGTGATGGACAGAACAGTTGTTCAATGGCTCGCAGGAGATGGGACTTCCTATTACAAAGGCAGCCGTGAAAACAGGAAATTCCCCTGTATGTACGGCACTCATCCTGCCTCCTCCCTGTCCCCTCCAAGGCAGCCAGCATGTATATCTTTTGTGGCCACCAGCACTCTGGGATTCGTTGGGGGCCACAAAATATATACATATGTCCAAATTACCAGACGGACCATTGGCCCGCGCAGTGGACTTTGGACATGCCTGCCCTAGGCTGTTCTGATTTGGATTACAGATATCTCCCGCTTTCATCCTCTCCATTACATAGAGGATAGGTGTTTTGTATTCTACTGAAGAGAACTGGAAAGGCTAATATTTTAAAATTTCAGAATCAGTACTGCTTGGACCTTGAAGAAGGGGTAACATCCCCGAAAGCTTGTCCTGAAAAATTGTATGTTAGTGCAAATAAAAAAAGTATCACAGACAGTACTCAATTCTATCAGTTAAGTGCATAGAAAGTTGCAAGAACAAAACATTTTCAACAGATATTTAAAATCAATTTAGCCTGAAAAAACTAAATGTATGCAGCCACCACATATCAGCTGCAATAGTAATGGTAAGCTGAAATACATTTCCATTTTTGTTTTTTGTTTAGGGAAGGGTCATTTAAACTGTGGGCAAACAGTTGACCTGCATACCTAAAGATGGGGCCAGCAGCCTGCATTTTACCGACTTGAATATTGTAAGCTTAAACTGTTATGAACACTTTGCTGCAAAGTTTATACAACTTGGTCTGTTAAATCACAAACAGAATTATTGCTAAGTGTCCAAAAACAAAAGTCCTGCTAGCCACAAAAGCTATTTCTAGTGACTAATAATATACAGCAATAAGATACAGCAGAGAGGAAGACCTCTATATACAAATTGACAATCTGGACAGGGCACTTCCCCTGTTCTGGTTGCTGTGGGCATTGCCCGATTCAGGATCAGGCTGCTTAGCATTAGCAGTTACATAATGTTTTGAAAGAGGATAGACATTACTTCTTCCAGCAATGAAGATTGTAATGTATTTTGGAAGAGTCATATACAAGACCTAATCCTGTGTTGTGTGTCTCATATCTGTCAACATGTTACCATACTAAGGATAAATGTTAGGAGTTAAAGAGAAAATTCACTCAATCAACACTGACTATTTTTAATACTTAAGCTGCTAGCATTAGTAAATAGGAAAGTATAACTATTTTAACTTTTTTTTTTTCCATTTCTTTAGTTACTTCCTGGTTTCCAGGCTTAGGCAAATAATGTCATACACCCCAGGAATCTTCAGGGGGGAGGAGAGCTTTTCTCAGCTAAATACACCATCCTCGCTGCATGCCTGAGCTAAAGGCAGGTGAATCCCAGGAAGTAAATGCTACATGAATCATCTGCCCTTTTTTAAGATGGCTATGGCCAGAAATGCAAGGGGTGTTTTTCAAAGTGATTTCTCACTAAAATAAGGTATGAAAGACATGGATAGATGGGTGAGTTTGTTTTGAATATTAAAATGAAATTCATAGCATTTTTGGTTTGTGGTGCTCAGATGCAGCATAGGTCTGCTTTAAGAATGACAGGCACAGCTGCTAACATGAAAAATAGGATTTTGTGTACTCACCATAAAATCCTTTTCTCTGTCGTCCATGGACGGACACAGCTCCTTGAATCTTGACAAGTGGGTTATGTTCCTGTTCACAGGAGAGGACTAGGCAGGAACATGTTAGATAATTGAATACATGTTACATTAACAGAGTTGAAAAGTCCAGCCCAGGGGTTGTTCCCTTCGAACTTAACCCTCCTCCATTCAGAATGCAGCCTCAGTTTGTAACGAGCAGTCCATGGACGATGATTTTACAGGCGAGTACAAAAAAATCCTAATTTTCTCTCTTATCGTCCATGGACGGACACAGCTCCTTAAATTTTGAAAAGTGGGACGTCCCCAAGCAGTGTCAAAACGAGGGGTGGGAACAGTATCAGTAAAAACGATTTAACTTCACCCCAAAGCAAGCAGAGCTCCTCAACGGAGGAGGTGGAACCTTAAAACAGCCACCTGCAAAACCCTGCGGCCGAAGGAAGCATCAGAAGATGCATTCAAATTAACCTTGTAAAATTATGAAAAAAGTGTGAACGGACGACCAAGTTGCCGCCTTGCACACCTGTGAGGAAGAAACCCAGAAAGCACCAGTCGCCCTGGTCGAATGTGCCGTGACCGGAAAGGGGGCACCCGCCCCTAAGAACATAGGACTGTATGACTGTCTGCCGATCCACCGAGAAGTGGTGGCTGACGATACCGCCAGGCCCTTTTGTGGACCAGACACAAAAAGTGAGTCAAATCTCCGAACCTGACCCGTAGCAGAGAGGTACACCGGCAAAGCACGTACCATGTCTAAAGAAGGAAGCGCAACGCTCCTAAGATGCGCCGGCCAAGGACATAAGGATGGAATAACAATGTCCTCCATCAGGTGAAAGGCGCAACCACCTTCGGAAAAAAGGAAGGTTGCGGGGGCAACACTGCCTTATCCTAATGGAGGATCAAGTATGGTGACCTGCAAGACAAGGCCGCCAACTCAGAAACCTTTCTGACAGAAGTAATGGCCACCAAAAAGGCCACCTTCTGAGATAGTGTCAAGAAAGGGATTTTTTTTGATATTTCCAAAGGGAGGTTCCTGAAGAACCGAGAGCACCAGAGTCAAAACCAATGGGGGAAAATGGTACAAGAGGGGGAAGTATATGACAAACCCCCTGCGCAAAGGCACCCACCAGAGAATGGGCCACCAAAGGCCGCTGAAGAACACAGCCAAAGCTGGAATCTGACCCTTAATGGTGCTTACGTTTTTGATCCACTCCACGTTGTAAAAACAGCAGGATCCCGCAAACCGAAAACGTTCCGTGGACGCTACCCCATCTCTTCGCACAAAGATGTACTCCTTCCAGGTGCGATAGCAGATCTTCCTGGAGAAAGACATCCGTGCCCTCAGCAGGATTTAGATGACCGAGTTGGAAAGACCCCGGTCCCTTAATACCTAACTTTCAATAGCTATGACGTTAAAGCCAGCGACTGTAAAGCAGGATGAAGTATGAGACCTTGAGACAGAAGGTCCCCCCGCATTGGCAGCCGCCAGGATACATCCACCACCAGGCACACAAGATCAGCGTACCAAGGACGCCGAGCCCAATCTGGAGCAATCAGAATTAATTGGTATCCCCTCGACCTCCACTCTGTGGAACAGCCGAGGAAGCAACTTCAATGGGGAAAAAACAAAGTAGCCGATACTGACCCCACGGTGCCACCAACGCGTCTGCCCAGGGATCTCTGGACCTGGCCATGAACTTCGAAAAATTGCAGTTGAGACAAGAGGCCAGGAGATCCACTTCCGGCAAGGGAGTTGAAACACCTGCGGATGCAATGACCATTCCTCATGGTCCAGCATCTGGCGACTCAGGTAGTCTGCCTGCCAGGTTACCATGCCCGGAATCTAGACGGCCGGCACGCTTCTTTCTGTCCACATTAGGATGTAAGCGACCTCAGACGTTGCAGCCGAGCTCTGCGTTCCCCCCTGATGGTTGACATACGCCACCGCCATGGCATTGTCTGACTGAATCCCGATTCGACGACCTTCCAACCTCCTCGACCACGAGGAGAGGCATAGCCTGATCGCCCGAAGTTCCGGGACATTGATCGGCAGAGAAATTCTTCTAGAGTCCAGCGACCCCCCAGACGCCCCCCAACCCGTAAGACTGGCATCCGTCATAATCACTGTCCACTGAAAGGGACGAAACGACTTCCCGGACCAAAGAGCCAGGGATCTTAGCCACCAATTCAGAGAGACCCTGACCAGATGGCTTACCTGAATCTGACGATCCAGCGACATAGTTACATAGTTAGTCAAGTTGAAAAAAGTTCAACCACAAAAAAATAAACAAAATAAAAAACACAGTACAATCCCATACACCCAACTCCATAGCCACAGTTAATTCAGAGGAAGGCAAAAAAAAAACCCAGCAGAGCATGATCCAATTTACTACAGCAGGGAAAAAAAATTCCTTCCTCATCCCCCGAGAGGCAATCGGATTTACCCTGGATCAACGTTACCTACAAATCTTAGTACTCGGTTATATTACGTACATTTGGAAAAGCATCCAGGCCTTTCTTAAAGCAATCTACTTAGCTGGCCAGAACCATCTCTGGGAGGGAGTCTGTTCCACATTTTCACAGCTCTTACTGTGAAGAAACCTTTCTGTATTTGGAGATGAAATCTCTTTCCTCTAGACGTAAAAAGAGTGCCCCCTTGTCCTCAGTGTTGACCGTAAAGTGAATAACTCAACACCAAGTTCACTATATAAACCCCTTATATATTTGTACATGTTGATCATATCCCCCCTTATTCTCCTCTTCTCAAGAGTGAATACATTTAGTTCTTCTAATCTTTCCTCATAGCTGAGCTCCTCCATGCCTCTTATCAGTTTGGTTGCCCTTCTCTTTTTTTCTAGCAAGAACTCATGTGGTCTTTTATTAAACGTTCCAGTATCTTCCCAACTATAGAAGTTAAACCAACAGGTCTATAGTTACTTGGTAAGGACTTTGTTCCCTTTTTAAATATAGGCACTACATTGGCTCTGCGCCAATCTAGTGGTACTATTCCCGTCATTAATGAGTCCCTAAAAACTAGATACAATGGCTTTGAAATTACAGAGCTTAATTCTTTTAGAATCCGTGGGTGGATGCCATCTGGTCCAGGCGCTTTATCCACCTTTATTCTAGTCTAAATATTTTCTGGACCATATCACTTTTGAGCCATTGTGGATTTGGGGCTGTGAATACCAGCCCCATTATGGACATGAGCTCCCCCATGCTCCATTGTATACACAGAGCTGAAGAAAGCATTTAATAAATTAGCCTTCTCTTTGTCCCCAGTCACCCATTCTAGATTTTGTAGGGCCTACATTCTCAGACTTCAAATTTTTACTATTAATATATTTGAAGAATTTTTGTCCTTTTACGATCTGTCGTTTGTTTAGAATTTTTGCATCCTGGTTTTCCTTTTTACATATCCTGTGATATTCTTTGTAACATTTAAACACTGGTGTTCCTTCATTTTTATATTTTTTAAAAGCTCCTTTCTTATAGTTTATAGCTTTTTTAACTTTGACCATGAGCCACATAGGTTTTATTTTTAGCCTTTTAAACGTATTGCCCATGGGAATATACTTTGCAGTAAGGTTCCAAAAAGTCTTTCTGAAGAATTCCCATTTTTGTTCTTCTTATCGATGCCAATATTCCCTCCCAGTCCAAGTCCTGGAGAGCAGCCCTCATCCTTGGAAAATTTGCTCTCTTGAATTTAAGTGTTTTTATCTTGCTTACAGCTAACATCAAATGAAATCATTTTATGATCACTGCTACCCTGGTGTTCCTTTATCTGAACATTAGTAATAAGCACTACATGGTTTGAGATTACCAGGTCCAACAGAGCATTATTCCTAGTTGGGGCCTCAAACTGGACCATAAATTTGCCCTGCAATATGTTTTTAAATGTTTGCCCTTTAACTGTCCCAGCAGTGCTATTATTCCAGTAAATTTCTGGGTAGTTAAAATCCCCCATTATTATCACCGTCCCAGCCTGTTCCATCTGTGCAAAGAGCCGAGCCTCCACCTCCTCGTTAACATTGGGTGGTCTATAACAAACTCCAATAATTAACTTTGAACAACGCACATTTGTATGCAGTTCCACCCATAATGCTTCAGCCTCATCACACTCTCCCATCAACCAGGTCCTCTTTCACGCTTGCTTTGAGGTCACTTCTCACATAGAGACAGACCCCTCCATCTTTCCTTTTTACCCCGTCTTTCCAAAACAGAGCATTGCCAGGAAAATTAATAGCCCAGTCATGTGAGGATTGAAGCCAAGTTTCAGCAATTCCGATTACATCATAGCTCTCCTCATGCATCAGAGCTTCCAACTCACCTGTTTTGCTTGGCAGACTTCTGGCATTGCTTGGCAGACTTCTGGCATTGGTGAACAAACACTTAAATGTATTACATTTTTCTCTGGTGTTTTTCATATAATTTTTAGTAGTACAAATGGCATTATAGTTTCCGATGGCTGTTTGCAACATGGGAACTTTCCTGTACCTGCCATAACCCTCCCCCATCTATCCCCATTCCACTCTCCATTAATGTCCGACCCCTAACTGAAAAAAGAGATTTGATCCATTTGGACAGGATTTCCCTCTGCAACACTGTGGAATTGCAACAGTGTGGAATTGGGCATACAGTACCACCTTAAAGTAGGCTACCATCAAGCCCAGGACTTGCATGCAAAAAACGGAGAGACGACCATTTGTGTAATGCCAACACCTTTACTGCAGACTGGAGAGTCTGCAATATCTCCAGAGGTAGAAAGACCTTTGCTATCGAGGATTCCAGAATCAACCCCAGGTACTTCAAACGCTGAGTTGGAACCAGGACCAAATTCTGAATGTTTAACACCTACCCAAATTCTTGAAGGGTCTGGCTGGCTATAGACACATCTACCTCTAATTCTGAGCCAGAAGCTGCTCTCAGAAAAGGCTTGTCTAAGTAGCCCATGTTGGCAATGCCTCGCTGTCTAAGCAAAGCTAGGATCGGTGCAAGCACCTTGGTGAAAACTCTTGGCCAAAAGCAAGGGCCACGAACGAATAGAGGTTCTCCCCCATCGCGAAGCGCGAAAACCTCTGGTGACTTGCGCATAATGGGACAAGCAAGTATGCGTCCTTGATGTCCGGGTTTGGATGCCGGCTTGTCCGGCTTATGCACCCAGGGATGTTTCTGTCCCCCAGCAGAGCCCTTGTTGGCCTGGGAAGGTTTACCCGCGGGCCCTGACTGATGGAAATACTGCTTCTGCGTGGGAAAAGAAGGACGCGGCTAACGGCAGGGCTACTTCCCCTTGGTGGACTGAGGGAGTAAAGTGCTCTTGTCCTGAGTGACATCCCTGATAATGTCGTCCAGCGAGGAACCAAAAAGCCTCCCACCTTTGTAGGGTAAATCTGCCAGGGCTTTTTTGGAAGCTAGGTCAGCAGACCAGCATTTCAGCCAAATCAGGTGGCGCAAAACCACCACCGAAACAGAAGCTCTGGATATCAAGGGGGCTGCATCCAGTTTAGCATCACAGACATATACAAGGCCCTGGACCAGCTGGTCCACCAGCCTAATAACTTTGGGAGGGAGTTGGTGCTACTCCACAGTCTGGTGCAAAATCTTTGCCCATTCAGTGAGTGTCTGATACACCAGGGATGTGGCCACAATAGGCCGCAAGGCAGACCCCAGCATGATAAACATGGACCGGGTCAGTGCCTCGGACCTCCTATCAGTCTGGTCCTTGAAGGAAGGGGTCCCTTCAATAGGAAGAGCGGTCACTTTATGTAACAGGGCAACCGGAGGGTCCACTACCGGAGAAGGGGCCCATTTATTTCAAGAGGCTCTCGTCAAAAGGGGTACTGAATCGCCAGGCGGTGAGGGACTACAAAGGCCTTCTGCGTTTTTTCTCATTCCTTATCAATGAATTTGTCAAAGAAGGACACATAAGGAAAAACCTTCACAGAGCGGTCTGATTTGTGTGACCCAAAAAAAGACAGAGCCCTCAGAGGAAGCCTCAGCAGCACTATTCAGCGTAAGGGAGTCCCTTACAGCTTTGATAAGCGCACTGACAAGTGCCCTGTCCTGTACTCACCCAAGTGAGGAGTCTTCCTCACAAGGGGGGTCCTGTTCCACATTCTCAGACAAAACAGAACCAGCAACCTGAGCCACAGCCAGGTCCTGGTCTGAGTCAGAGCATTTCCCAGGGAATGGCTGGGGGAGGGGGCGCTTTTTACCCCCCCCCCCACACGCCTGCACGCCGCTTCCACCCTGGCAACAAATGTTTCCAGGACTGCTGACAAACTGTCCATGGGAACCACAGGTGCAGGAGCACCAGCTGCCACCTCTGACAAGTTTGGGGAAGAAGAACCAGAGACTGACTCCGTTACAGACAGCTCTCAGAGACCGATTCAGACTTTAATAAAAAGCCCACCCTCCTGCTGCATTGACCGGGGGGTTACCCAGGGGACTCCACAACCACAGGAGGAGACTACAGCCCCACTTCCCGCCCTCAGTACACAGCGTGTGTGAGAGGAAAAAACCAAGAGGTAAAGCTGTGAAATAATCAGGAGTAGACCTGTGCTGTGTGCCATAGGAACCAGCACTAGAGGCCAAAACCACATCCAAGATGGCTGCCGGACACCTCAGATAGAGCAGGACACGGCCACAGTAAAATGGCCAACCGCAATAGCAAGCTGCACCATAGCGCAGCTACAACAAAATGGCCACCAATGGGATTTTGCAATACAAACAAAAAAACGAAATAATGGCGCCGGCGCCACCAAAATGGCAGCGAAATGCTGCAATGAGGAAGAAAAGGCCTATTAGGGCCTTACAGTGGCAAAAACACCCCCACAGAAAAAAGCCAAGACACCCCACATTCTCCTGGTGAGGAGCCCCCCCAACGAGTCCCCCCCCCCTGCAGCAGCATAGTATTGCAGTAGAGGGAAACAAGACAGAGCGCAGGGAAGAGAGTATAGGAGGGCCGTGCTGACTCGCCAAGGCGGGCAGGACTGTACTTACCCATCCATGCGAAGACCCAATGACGCATTCCTGACAGGCATACAACCGTGTTGGAGTAGCTGTCGGCCCGATCCACTGTGAGTGAGACAACACCACAACTCAGTCATATGTGGACCCTGGAGCAAAAGCTCAACTGCCACCCCAGGAGTCATGGGGTATGTCGTGGCAGACCCAGCCTCTTTGCAAAGGTGTGCTCATGCTTGCTGGCTGGCCTGAGGAGACTACAAGGATCTATATATCCAGCCTGTCTCTCATCCGACAGTTGATAGAAGATTCTCAAGAATAAAATAAAATAAAAAACACAAATAAAAAATATCCTCAGGGCGCTGGGCCCAAAAGGGAGCCATACATCCTTCTCCTTTGCTAGGCAGGAAAAAAAACTGAGGCTGTATGCTGCAGGGAGGAGGGTTATGTCCGGAGGGACCGCCCGTTGGGTGGGGCTGTTCAGCTGTTAAAGTAGCATGTATTTAATTATCTAACATGTTTCTGCCTAGTCATCTTCTGTGAACAGGAACATAGCCCACTTGCCAAGATTTAAGGAGCTGTGTCCGTCCATGGACGATAAGAGAAATATATATTATGTAGCACAAAAAAAAAAAACAGAAGGCGTTTTAAATGATCGTTCTTTCAGTTTTCACTTTGCAGATTGTGCTGTCCAATCTTCAGTCATCACCAGAAAACCTTATGCCTAGTACACACGATTGTATTTCCTGTTGGGAAAACTGCCGTTATTTCCTTTGGCCGGGAAAACTGGACGTGTGTATGCTCCTTAGCAGTTTTCCCAACAGGAAAACTGTGGTTTAAAAAATGAAAACATGTCCTATTTTTTCTTGCCGCGAATCTCAGCATTTTTTTTCCCTGCAGTTTTCCTATGGGAAACACTGCGAGGGAGCATACACATGGACGGTTTTCCCAACCAAAGTTCTCCTGGCAGTTTTGCTGTCTGAAAAACCGGCCATTTGTACAGAGGAAAGAGACCGAGATGGTTTTCCCAGCGATCTTTTGACCGCCGAGAAAAACGATCGTGTGTACAAGGCATTAGAATCAGATAGTCAATAAACCAAAAAACATTACAAAAACATTTTCCTGCCATTTTGTGAACTCTCTGTATCAGAAAAAAAAATTTGTGGGGGTTTTAAGCCTTCACTGCTAAAAAATAAATAAAATAAAAAACTACAGATAGATACAGTAGTAGTGCTCATCATCTGTACTTTTTATTTGCACTGTATTATAGTTTAACATGTCGAAACCCCTAAAGTTGGAAGGAAGCAGTTGTGCAATTAAAAAATAATATGGATAGTGACAGATAAACACATACAACAGTTTGGGAGCTAAAGTGCTTGAACTTCTAGATCACAAGACAACATAAAGTATATCAGACTGACAATACAGAAGCAATACATAAAGCACTGAGACCCAAAGGGCCATCAATTACCTTGACTAGGTCTTTAACAACATCCATTTTATTGAGTAACAGACAGACGACGATGAAGCGGGCATAATAACGCAATTTCTTCACAACCAGCTCAGGTCTAAGGGACAATAACTGCAGTTATCTAAAATAGCTTTCATCACTAGCATTTTTTGTTCAATACGTTTTTAATAAGTAAAGGACATGAGAAAAACACTTGATACAAACATGCGTAAGCAACACATTAAGTAGGTCTTTGTAGAACATCAATCAACAACTTATACATAGCCTATAGACCAGTAACATTTGCCGGTCATATATTTATCAAGGACATTAAAACAGAACATTTAGTCGGCTGAGTTGACCATTTTGTTGGGAATAACATGGTAATATCAAAACATACCAGGACAGCAGCCTACGCGGCATCACAAACGCTGTCCTATTCAGGAAAAAGAGAGAAGTCAAAAGAAAAGAGGAAAGATGGGAGGGGGGGAAAGGGGTCCTCTGTCTCAGGCAGCCTCCATTCTCAGGAAACATTCCTGAATAATAATTACTCACTTTACATAGGTTGACACATAATGTATGTATATACAGGGGTGTATTTAAAGGCAAACCAGTCGAACCATATTTTCCGTGACAAGTTAGCTGTATTCCTGAGGGAGTATGTGTGGACCTCCATGTGGTAAATATGGTCTACTTCCACTAAACATTGGTGTAAAGTGGGTATAGCTGTTTGTTTCCAAAATCTGGGAAAGTGATTTTGCTGCATTCAGCAAGTGTGGTGTCAACGATTCTTATATGATCCAACTGGTTTGTCTGTACAGTGAAGCAGTATGGCCCAAGGAACTCCAGAGGTCTCAAAGCCCTGGATTTTCTTCATCCAATGGAGGATAGTCAGACGCCAGTAAGGGCGGATAAGTGGACAATACCACCAACAAAGAGGGGATACCTGAGGAAAAGTCCTGTGAAGCACTACTGGGGTGAGGTGTCACCTTGTCAACAATTTGTAATTGACTTCTGCAGTTTTAGAAGAAATCAAAGTCGTGTTCATCACTAGCATTTAACAATAGGAAGATGTGATTTCATGCATCTGGTAACACGCAGCTAGTATCTGATTTTAAGACTGCATGCACTTGAAATGACCCTGTCAGCACTGGCTTACTTTATATGTTTAATGCCTACCTGTAATAAAAGAGACAATATACTTACATTTCTGGCAGCCTGTGTAGATATGTCATATGGGTCAAATATCTGTTGCCCTGTAGCGCACTGTGCTAGCTTTTATGTCCTGTAGTAACATGAGCCAGCAGGAAAAAACACTACCTGTGAAGTGGGAAACAGGTATTCAACCCCTTCAGTCAGCCAAATACTTGCAGAGGCCAGGGAGAAGTGAAGAGGCAGCGATCTGCTGGAAAGAAAATATTGCCGCCTCCTCTACACGCATGAGGCAAATGAGGTAACCCTGTGTTGACAAGATCTCTTTAACCACTTAAGGACCGAAGCACGACTATATACACCAACAGAATGGCATGGTTGGGCACATGGACGTATTCAGCCCTCAAAAGTTGCACTCGCCTGCTTGCATTTGGCGAGTGAATTTATGAGCAGTGCGAGTATGGACAGGGCTGTGCTGCATAAGGTATGTGTCCAGTTCCCCTCCCGTCGCTCACACACTCGCAGTGCGGCCAATTCAATATTCAGCTTCCACACATTGCTGCTTAGGACCGCCCCCCTCTCCACCTCCAACACATTCTCCGCACTGTACAGGCTAGCAGCAAAGCAAAGCTTTGCAAGGAAGTGTACAAGCCAGCGCCTTCCTCTCTCCACCTATCTCCGTCCCACACAGGCTAGCAGCAGATTTGTGAATAGAAATGTCCGCCCCTCATTACCTCAGATTGGGACCTCCCCTCACTACCTCAGATTGGGACCGCCCCTCACCACCTCCAATTGGGACCGCCCCTCACCACCTCCAATTGGGACCGCCCCTCACCACCTCCAATTGGGACCGCCCCTCACCACCTCCAATTGGGACCGCCCCTCACCACCTCCAATTGGGACCGCCCCTCACCACCTCCAATTGGGACCGCCCCTCACCACCTCCAATTGGGACCGCCCCTCACCACCTCCAATTGGGACCGCCCCTCTTCACCTCCAATTGGGACCGCCCCTCTTCACCTCCAATTGGGACCGCCCCTCTTCACCTCCAATTGGGACCGCCCCTCTTCACCTCCAATTGGGACCGCCCCTCTTCAATTCCAATTGGGACCGCCCCTCTTCACCTCCAATTGGGACCGCCCCTCTTCACCTCCAATTGGGACCGCCCCTCTTCACCTCCAATTGGGACCGCCCCTCTTCACCTCCAATTGGGACCGCCCCTCTTCACCCCCAATTGGGACCGCCCCTCTTCACCCCCAATTGGGACCGCCCCTCTTCACTTCCAATTGGGACCGCCCCTCTTCACTTCCAATTGGGACCGCCCCTCTTCACCTCCAATTGAGACCGCCCCTCTTCACCTCCAATTGGGACCGCCCCTCTTCACCTCCAATTGGGACCACCCCTCTCCACCTCCCACAGGCAAGCAGTTTTGCAACAAGTATACCAGCCATCTGGGACCACCCCTCTCCACCTCTCACACATCCAAGGAGTGCACCGATGCCTGACCCCCGTGGCTGCAGGACAATGGTATGTGAGAATGTGACAGTCTGTTCTGATGTTCTGGAGGTATTGGTGGAATGAACAAGAAGTTTGCTGGAGTAAGAGGGGATTGAGGGAACTTATGTGCTGGATTGGGGGGGGGGGGTAATTGGAGGCTTGGGTCTGACTCATCCCCCCCAATCCATTATACCTATTCCTTCATTTATGCCCCCATTCTATCATACCTGTGCCTCCATTTCTGCCCCCCTCCCCCATTCTATCATACCTATGCCTCCATTTCTGCCCCCACCCCATCTATCATACCATACGATAGAATGGGGGGGGGGGGGCAGAATTGGAGGCATAGGTACACTGGTGAGGGGAGGTGGGAAGACAAGATGTGCTGTTTTTTTATTAAAAGGGGGGGCATTGGAGGCAGAGACATACTGGGAAGAGGTATTATAGGTATAGAGGTGTGCTAGGGGGAGAAGGGATTGGAGACATAGGTGTGATGGAGATGGGAGGCGTGGAAGGTAGAAGTGTACTGCGTCGGAAGTGGAGGCGTACTGGGGGAGGAGTTGGAGGTGAAGGCGTACTGGTGGTGGTTGTTATTTATTTTTGTAATTTCTGAATAAAACATTTAATAGTGTTATTTCATGAGATCATTTACAAGGGCGTGTTTAGGGGTGGGGCAAGGTAGGATTTGGGTGGGGCAACAGGTGGCGAGTAACTCTTAAGGCCTGGCTAGTAGCTCAGGACTTGACATTTTGAGGCCTGGTATATATACACGCCATCTTTAAGAGTCCAGCCGTGGGTCACGAGCGCGACCCTGTCCGAAGCTCCGTGACCATGCCCGTGGGAGCCCATCGCCGCGGGTGTCACGCGATAAACGGGGAGAGGTGGGTGCAAACAAACCTTCCCCATTCTTCTCTGTGGCAATATATATAGGGAACGACGATCACCGACGTCACACGTCCAGCCCCCGCCCCCCTAAAGAAAGAAACACACAAGGTCACACTTAACCCCTACAGCGCCCCCTAGTGGTTAACGCCTTCACTGGCATTTTCACAGTATCAGAGCATTTTTGATAGCACTTTTCGCTGTGAAAAATTACAATGGTCCCAAAAAAAAATCAAAAGTGTCCGATGTGTCTGCCATGTCGCAGTCACATTAAAAAAAAAAAAAAAAATTGCTCATCGCCGCCATTAGTAGTAAAAAAATAAAAATAATAAAATGAACAAAAATGCCATAAAAATATCCCCTATTTTGTAAACGCTATACATTTTGCGCAAACAAATCGATAAATGCTTATTGCATTTTTTTTACCAAAAATACATAGAAGAATACGTATCGGCCTAAACTGAGGGGGAAAAAAAATTATATTTTTTTGGGGATATTTATTAGAGCAAACTAGAAAATGCATTTCCTGAGGAAAATGCGTGGGAATGCTGAATAGCTGAATTGCTAAGAACGCACAAATGACATTCACCATAACCACTATACTATCTTTAGGACATACAAGCAGTGTTCCCTCAGTACTTATAAAGCCTCTCTTTGATCATTAACCACTTGCTTACTGGGCACATAAACCCCCTTCGTGCCCAGGCGAAATTTCAGCTTCCGGCACTGCGTCGCTTTAACTGACAATTGCGCGGTCATGCGACGTGGCACCCAAACAAAATTGGCGTCCTTTTTTTCCCCCACAAATAGAGCTTTCTTTTGGTGGTATTTGATCGCCCGTGCGGTTTTTATTTTTTGCGTTATAAACAAAAAAAGAGCGACAATTTAAAAATATATATATATTTTTTACTTGTTGCTATAATAAATATCCCAATTTAAAAAAAATATATATATTTTTTTTTTTTCTCAGTTAAGGCCGATACGTATTCTTCTACGTATTTTTGTAAAAAAAAAAAAATCACAATAAGTGACTGCTTTGCGCAAAAGTTATAGCACCTACAAAATAGGGGACAGAATTATGATTTTTTTTTTATATTTTTTTTTTACTAGTAATGGCGGCGATCTGCGATTTTTATTGGGACTGCGATATTGCGGCGGACACATCGGACACTTTTGACACTTTGGCGCCATTCACATTTATACAGCGACCAGTGCTATAAATATGCACTAATTACTGTATAAATGTGACTGGCATTGAAGGGGTTAACACTAGGGGGTGAGGAAGGGGTTAAATATATTGCCTGAGTGTGTTCTAACTGTGTGGGGGGGAGGGGGGTGACTGGGGGAGGTGATTGATGCTATGTACAAGGGAAACAGCATCAGTCGCCTCTCACTGACAGGACGTGGAACTCTGTGTTTACACACAGAGCTCCACGTCCCTGCTCTGTCACCGCCGATCGTGTGTACCTGACGGACATCGCGGCCGCAGGGTACACGCATCGAATCCTCGGTGATGCGTTGGGACTGTTTTTCCCCGCAGGGAATTACAAGTAAATCACGTCCAAAGACGTGACCCCGGCGCCTCAGGTCCGCGCTGTTGACGTGTTCTGTCAATGGGGCGGACCCGAAGTGGTTAAAGGTGTTGTAAAGGTAAAATTATTTTCCCTAAATAGCTTCCTTTACCTTAGTGCAGTCCTCCTTCACTTACCTCATGCTTTGATTTTGCTTTTAAATGTCCTTATTTCTTCTGAGAAACCCTCACTTCCTGTTCTTCTGTCTGTAACTCCACACAGTAATGAAAGTCTTTTTCCCTGGTGTGGAGAAAGCCTCTTGTGGGGGGAGGGGGTGAGCAGGACGCCCACTAACACACAGCTCCTTTCTCTATCTGCAAAGTAGAGTGTGTCCTGACTTCCTGGTCGCCCCTCCCCCTCAAGAGGTTTTCTCCCCGCCCCAGGCCAGTGAGGAGGAATATTGCACTGAGGTAAAGGAAGCTATATAGGGAAAGAATTGCCATTACAAACACCTTTAATCCACACACCAAATAAGTGAAATAAGCCTTCAAACAAACCTTAATAAATCCACAACCGTACATGCGATCGATACAGCGACTTCACCGTTTTAAAGACACAGCCCTTGTGAACGCATTGATATGAAATTTATGTTGATAAACTTAAAAATGTGGCCATGTCAGCGATTTAGAAAAGAGTGTCTTTGTGTGTTTTACTGGCAAATTTTAAAAGCTGGTTATAATGACAGTCAATGGGAGAAATTTTGGGACTCTTGTCCTTTAGAAGCTCCAGCAACAAAAAGTAAAATGAATATCACAAAACTGATCACATTGCCTGAAACCAGACAAAAATACCTACAATTTGATATATAAATTGTGTATGACAAGTAGATCTTGTGGGCGTGAGAGCAATTTGTTCCCCCTTTTTTATAGATGATATGATTTTTTTCACTGATCTGCACTCTAATGATCAATTTCTTAAGAAAACAGTTTGCAACAGTCATGAGCTGAAAATTGTGTGTGATTTTGGAACCCAAAAGTAAAACTGTCCCTTTTTTTAATACACAGGAGGACATCAGCCAGCAGGAGGTACAGGAAAGTGCCAGGCAGGAGGAGGGCAGGGTGAGTGGCACAGAGGAGGTGGCATGTTTAACGAAGGAGGTTGCAGGCCCAAGTGGCTTTGAGGAGGTGGCAGGCCCAAGTTGCTCGGAGGAGGTGGCTGGGCCTAGTAGCAGTACTAGGTGTCAGGTGCCTCCAATACGCCTTCAACCCAGAAGGGCCGCAAGGGATACGAGGGTTCGTGAGGCCTCACTGACCCTCATTCGCGAGGCACAGGCCAGCCTCCAGCAGTCTGCCACCCCTCAGGAGGGCTTTTTGACCGTTATTATGGCCAAAATGGACCGCATGAGTGAGGACCAGCGTCTCCTCATTGAGGGACTCCTCGTCACCTTAGCCAATAAGGCGGTGAGGAGTCTTCTCACTGAGGAGACAGTGCTTTGTTCGCATGGCCATCCGCGAACACCAGCTCGCTCACAACCTCCTCCTCCATCTTCTCCTCCTCCTGCTCCTCATTCTCCTCCTCCTGCTCCTCCTCCTTTTTCTTCTCCTCCTCCTGCTCCCCCTTCTCCTCCTCCTCCTCCTGCTCCCCCTTCTCCTTCTCCTCCTCCTCCTGCTCCCCCTTCTTCTTTTCCTCCTGCTCCTCCTCCTCCTCCTCCTTCTCCTCCTCCTGCTCCTCTTTGTTCTTCTTCTTCTCCTGCCCCTACTGCTTCCCCTACTCGTTCTTCTCCTGCTCCTACTGCTTCCCCTACTCGTTCTTCTCCTGCCCCTACTGCTTCTCCTACTCGTTCTTCTCCTGCTCCTACTGCTTCCCCTACTCGTTCTTCTCCTGCCCCTACTGCTTCCCCTACTCGTTCTTTACCTTCTTCTTTTGCTTTTCCTTCTCCTCCTCCTCCTTGTTCTCCTCCTCCCCTTGATTCTTGTTCTCCTCCTCCTCCACCACGTTCCGCTACTCCTCCTCCTGGCATGAGTACTGCCTCCGTGGCCCCGCCTCCAGCCAGGCAGAAGAGGAAGGCTGCTGAGAAGGCTGCAGAGAGGGTCAGAGAGCAGGCTGCAGGGAATCCACCAAGGAAGGCCTTGACAAAAAGCAAAAGATGACTCCCTTCCTTCCAGGTGGTGTACCAGAGGGCAGTCTGCTGTAGTACCACAACTTTGTGACATCTGCCTGCCCTGCTCCAGTTTCTGACCTCTGGGAGTCCAAGACCTTGACACGTTCCTTCCTGGATGAGCCTCTCAACTCCCAATTTTTGACTCCAACTGCTAAGCAGTCACATCACGCCCCACCTGTCTGTGCACAAATGGCAGCAAGCTATCCAGTGCTGCCTTTTTTGTTTTTGGAGTTCAAATCCTTAACCAAAATAAATGGTGATTTTTGAGTTTACAGTTCATAATTGTCTATGTGTTTTTACGCCAAAAAATGATGTAGCTTGTGAGAAGGCAGGTTATGTTTAATAATTATAAAGGTGTAATTAGAAAGGGACAAATGAGATAAGACCAAACAATAATGTTTCAGTGGGGGGTAACTTCACACCCAAAAACAACTAGATGATTAGAAATGAAAAAAAAAAGAAAAGGGAAAAATGAAGATCAGGATTTGAAATACAGGACCAAAAAAAAGGGACAAAACTAATTAAACAAAATAATAATGAGATCATCCAGAAAAAGGGTTCACAAAACTATGTCAGAAATCTGTGGGAATATCAGCAGCAAATTCAAAAAACACTGGTCCTGTTTTGTGCTATTCTAATATTTTTTTCAAAGCGCTGCAATTAAACGATGCAATAATGTTGGCAGCGTGACGAATGTGCTATCTCCATTCCAAACGCTACTTTTACCAAAGATGTTCTCCAGTCTCCTACTTTTATCTGCGCATTCGCGGGTTTTCTTAGCATACACACGATCGAGGTTCTCATCAGGAAAACAGCCTATCAAGGACTCCCGTCGAGGAAATAGAGAGCATGCTGTCTTTTTGGCTTGACGAGCTTCCCGACGGGATGCTCGGCGAAAAGTGTACACCCGACCGGTTTTCTCGGCAGAATACGTCTCCCATCGGGGTTCTCGCTGGATTCTGCCGAGAAACTCGTCGTGTTTACGGGGCCTCAAGGTCCGATAATAACTTGATGTGCAGTCCATAATGCAATTGTAATAATAAATACAATTTAAATATAACAGACCCATCACATCAAGTCAACCCTGTTAGGATAGATTACGCCTGCAGCCAGTTGTATAGGTTTTGATCTGGCTGAGATCTTTCTGTTCTGTCATATACAGATTTTTGGTCCTTTTGTTTCTATTTTTAAAATCCAAAGCAGAATGTGTGGATTGTGAAATGATGTGCCCTTTTTCCTTATAAGTGCAGTGGTATAAGCAGCAGAAGAATACTTTGTATTTGGACATCTCTGCAAGACTGCAGGGTATTGTTATTTATTATTTTATGACATCAGGAAAATAATGTCAGATGGAAACTTAGGCCCCATGCACACGAGAGGCTGTTTAAATGCATGTTCAGAGGCAGTTGGACACTTTTTTCAACTTCCCCTGAACACATTCAATGTTATCCTATGGGGGTCATTTACCAAGCCTGTGCGCCATGACTCATGGTGCACAAGCAGGAGTAAAAGTGTTTTTGACATTTACAAAAGAGATTCGCTGCCAGTGCAGTGTATTTCCTCATTTACTAAAATGCCTAATGCGCCCAGGAGAGGGTGCATGGCACGCCAGTATAGAGCTGGCGTACGGCATTTAGTAATGTAAATATCGGGGATTCGGGCGGGAGTTTATTAGGGGAGGGAGGGGGGTGATGCAGGGGAAGTGTAGTGACATGTGTTTGAATGTGTGTGGCGGGCCGAATTGAAAGTGACTTTTGAGAACCGATCCCCGTGCGCTTGCAAAGTGCTCCTGAACCTCGGGAGGTTAATTTGTTTACTGGGCACGCGCAGAGGGAAAATTTGGGGGTTTCCGTGCACCTCGTCAGTACGCCGAGAAATTGTTAGTAAATTCCATGCGGCGTAGCTGACATTCCTGTGCGTGACGCGGCGCACGGGAATCTCCGAACGGTTTTCAGCTTGCGCTGACACTGAAGGGGAACTCCCCGCCAAATTTCAAACTTGAAACTGGCGCGGGTCCCCCTCCAGGGGTACAGTAGGCTCATCGGCTTGGTCTGGAACGTGAGGGGTTAAACCCACGCCAAAAACGGCGTGGGGTTCCCCCCCAGATCCATACCAAGCCCTCATCCCAGGCACGCAGTCTGGCCGGACAGGAATGGAGGTGGGGACGAACGAGCGCCCCCCCTCCTGAGCCGTACCAGACCGAATGCCCTCGACATGGGGGAGTGTGTGCTTTGAGGGAAGGGGGCACTGCCCCCCCACCCCAAAGCACTCTTGTCCCCATGTCGATAGGGACAAGAGGCTCTTCCCAACAACCCTGGCCATTGGTTGTTGGGGTATGCGGGCGGGAGCCAATCGGAATCTGGGAGCCCCCTTTAATAAGGTGGCCCCCAGATTCCGGCCCCCACCCTATGTGAATGAGTATGGGGTACAACGTACCCCTGCCCATTCACCTGGTGGAAAAAATTTAAAAATAAGACACCACACAGAATAAAATAATTTATTAGTCAACTCCGGGGGTTTTCCGCCAACCCACTCCGGTCTTCGCCGCCGCGGCTCCCTTCACCACGAAGCTCCAAGCTTATGGGGGAGGGCCACGGGCTTTGTCGTTTTCTGCCGGGGGGGCTCTCGATGGCCTCTTCTCCCTGCCTCCTCCGCTGGGGCCAGGGCTTCTCCCCGCTGTCTTCTTCCATTCGATGTTGACACGACGAGGTCCAGCGCTGAAATGCCGACAGAGCGGTGCGCATCGACTTATATTGGCATAGGGCGTGGTGATGCCACCATGTGACCTTAACCCATGTGACAACACGGGGCATGATGGGAATGTGATGTAACGTGGGTTAAGGTCACATGGTGGCATCACCACGCCCACGCCTATGCCAATATAAGTCGATGCCCACAGCTCTGTCGGCATTTCAGCGCCGGACCTCGTCGTGTCAACATCGAATGGCAAAAGAGAGCGGAGAGAAGCCCTGGCCCCAGCGGAGGAGCCAGGCAGAAGCGGAGGGCACCGGAGAAGCCCGCGGGGGTGTCGCCCCGCGGCAGAAGACAGTGGAGAGAAGCCCTGGCCCCAGCGGAGGAGCCAGGCAGAAGCGGAGGGCACCGGAGAAGCCTGCGGGTGTCGCCCAGCGGCGGAAGACAGCGGAGAGAAGCCCTGGCCCCAGCGGAGGAGCCAGGCAGAAGCGGCGGCGAAGACCGGGTGGGTTGGCGGAAGACCCCCGGAGCTGACTATTAAATTATTTTATTCTGTGTGGTGTCTTATTTTTACATTTTTTCCACCAGGTGAATGGGTACCCCATACTCATTCACCTAGGGTGGGGGGCCGGTATCTGGGGGCCCCCTTACTAAAGGGAGCTCTCAGATTCTGATAAGCCCCCCGCCCGCATACCCTGACAACCAATGGCCAGGGTTGTCGGGAAGAGGCTCTTGTCCCTATCGACATGGGGGCAAGAGTGCTTTAGGGTGCACACACTCATTCATGTCGAGGGCATGCGGTCTGGTACGGCTCAGGAGGGGGGGCGCTCGCTCGTCCCCACCCCATTCCTGTCCGGCCAGACTGCGTGCCTGGGATGAGGGTTTGGTCTGGATCTGGGGGGGGGGAACCCCACGCCGGTTTTTGGGCGTAGGTTTAACCCCTTATGTTCCAGACCAAATCTAAGAGCATGTTGTGCACCTGGAGGGGGACCCCACGCTGTTTTTTTTTTTTTTTTAAATGGTGTGGAGTTCCCATTTATCCCGGTCCTGTCAATGTATGAACAGCGATCTGTCATTTCCCCTAGTCAGTCCCACCCCCTTTACAGTTAGAACACACCCAGGTAACATAATTAACCCCTTCCTCGCCCCTAGTGTTAACCCCTTCCCTGACAGTGACATTTTTATAGTAAGCAATGCATTTTTATACCATTGGTCGCTAGAAAAATGCCAAAGGTCCCAAAAATGTGTCCGCCATAATGTCGCAGTAGCCATAAAAATCACTGATCGCCGCCATTACTAGGAAAAAAAAAATATATTCATAAAAAAAAACATAAAAACGAAAACCCCTATTTTGTAGAAGCTATAACTTTTGCGCAAACCAATCAAACGCTTATTGCGATTTTTGGGAACCAAAAATAGGTCAAGGAATACGTATCGGCCTAAACTGAGGGCAAAAAAGTTTCTTTAGATATATTTTTGGGGAGATTTATTAGAGCAAACTGTACAAAAGTTTTATTTTCATTTACAAGGAACTAAGAACTAAGAAAAAACGCAGAGGTGATCAAAAACCACCAAAAACAAAAAAATATGTGTGGTAAAAAAAAAGGACACCAATTTTGTTAGGGAGCCACGTCGCACGACCGCGCAATTGTCAGTTAAAACGACGCAGTGCCGAATCGCAAAAACTGGCCCGGTCAGTGACCAGTAATATGGTCTGGGGCTCAAGTGGTTAAAAATTAACAAAACACTAAAGTTAGCCCAATTGTTGGCCATAATGTGAAAGATGATGTTACACAGAGTAAATAGATACCCAACATGTCACGCTTTAATATTGCACACACTCATGGAATGGCGCCAAACTTCAGTACTTAAAAATCTCCATAGGCAACACTTTTTTTTTTTTCAGGTTACCAGTTTAGAGTTACAGAGGAGGTCTAGTGCTAAAAGTATTGCTCTCGCTCTAACGCACGCTATGATACCTCACATGTGTGGTTTGAACGATGTTTACATATGTGGGCGGGACTTAAACATGTATCCTCACTTACCAACCAACTAGCCAAAACCTTAGAGAAAAAATCCTCACTGTATTAGCATGTGAAAACCTTTGATAGGTATATTAAAGAGAAAATCAATCCCTTTGGACTACGCATTCAGATCTTCCCCAGTTCGGATCTGATAGGCCAAGCCTGCAGATCCGAATGGGAGGAGAATCTCAATAACTGCTCCAATGAGATGATGATGATTCTATCACGCGAGTACAATAAACAAATTATTGCTCTCGACGTAGACATCAATAATCTAGAAACTGCATTACTACCACACCTAGAACATGCTTTGTCGATAGAATTACAAACCAATTTGAAAGACAGTCTGCTGGCCTATAATCGAGGCATTCTCCAGGAAAAGGAGGTTAAGTATTGGCGTGATAAGATGGCCTTTTCCGAGGGAAAGGCATACAAATGGAACACACAAACCAATAAAAGACCCCCTAAAAGGGACCAGTATGGTCCCCAAGGCTCTCACAAATCCCAAAATCCAGTTTTTTCCTCACAAGTTTCCAACAAACACTCTACACAGGATAGTAGAGGCAGAAACAAGAGAGGTCGAACCAGCAGGGGCTCCAGTGAACACGAAAGTAAAAAACGTTCTACGGAGAATGCTGATATGAGGGGAAATAGAGGGGCCACTGATACTCGGGAATCACAAGAATACCAGCAACAACCCGGTGGGAAGGACTCAGATCTCCCACCTGAAAGGATAGCTAGTACCAACAGTACTCCAAACATCTCTCAAAAACCTTTAAACCCTCCCCGGGGTCCTGGCTCCCCTCTACCGACCAGGAGCGGGAAGGGCCTAGACCCATTTGTAGTACGGCTACCTCAAACCAGCTAAGTGTGGTCAATCTTTCTTCCCACTTGCTTACAGAGGCGGAAACTCAGGTGCTTGGTCGTGGACTAACCTTTTGCCCGGAGGAGAATTTTGACTTGTTCAAAGTCATTACTGACGTACACTTATTTGCTAGAAAATTACTTTTGAAATCTATACATTCTAAAATTAATACTGAAGTTGGTATGACCGACTGGTCGGGATACAGTATGCGGGAATTTAAAGCTCTTCGAGATTTGACTCTCCTCTATCGGGAAAGTCACCACACTGATCTTATTGATTCAATTGATTTAGAGGCTCTACTTATTGATGTAGATAAGCCCTCAATTGATCCTATTCTTTTGTTTAAAAAACCTTCTCAGACCTTCCCACCATTAAATTCCAACCCCAACGTATCCATTTTTGTTAAACAAACCATTAGAGACTTGTGTAAACTCCCATGTGACAAACGCACTCCCCAGAACCTAGCACCAGATGAAAATAAAGCATTGATTGCTTTATCCGCCAATACCACACTTACGGTCAAACCGTCGGACAAAGGAGGCAATGTTGTCCTTATGGACAACACTGACTATGTCAACATGTGCATGAATATCCTCGCGAACGAGGATTGGTACAAACCTATCTCTGTGAATCTCATTTCGACAATATCATATAGATTTTTATACCCTTGTTGATCAAGCCTTTACCTCTCAAACCATTCCCCGTAACACATATGAATTCATTCGTACTCAATACCCGAAAACTGCAACCTTCTACAGTCTCCCGAAAATACACAAAGAACTAAATCCTCCACCTGGACGGCCTATTGTTTCCGGAAATGGCTCCATTTCCGAAAACCTAAGCCGCCTAGTCGATACGTATCTTCAACCGTATGTTAATGCTTTACCCTCTTTTGTAAAGGATACCATCCATTTACTAAAAATTATCGACCACACCACCATCTCTGATAACTCTCTACTAGTTGCCATTGATGTGGAGGCTCTATACAGCAGTATACCCCACATCAAGGGTTTAGAGACCATACGACGATGTCTAACCAAAGGTCAGCTACATGACCATACCCTTGATGAGTTCTTGATGGACTCCCTACGGTATATACTTTTTCACAATTACTTTTGTTTCAATGGCTCCCACTTCCTCCAGGTACAGGGCGTAGCGATGGGGACATGTTGTGCCCCATCCTACGCCAATCTGTACCTGGGGGAGTGGGAGCTATCCCTCCCAGATGACGGGAGTCTCGTCGGCTACCTGCACCACATTAAACTGTGGCGCAGGTACATCGACGACGTCCTGGTCATCTGGGAGGGACCCGAGAGTTCCCTGCTGGAATTCTTCAATTGTCTAAACTGCAATCAATACAATCTAAAATTTACCATGAGTTACGACAAATATACCATTACTTTTTTGGATGTAAAAATATTTGTGGGTCCACAAGGTCAACTATGTAGTACCCTGTTCCGAAAAAGTACAGCGGGAAACACGGTCCTACACGCGAAAAGTTTCCACCCAATTTCGCTTAAAAACTCCATTCCTTATGGACAGTATTTGCGCCTCCGTCGCAACTGTTCCAACGACACCCTCTACCTTGAAGAAGCTGAAAGACTTCGAGACAGACTTTCTGCAAGAGGCTACAGCTATTCCTGTTTACGCAAAGCCTTTAATAAAGCCAATACAAACTCTAGACAAGCATTGCTATATCCTAAAAAATCTCCCTCAAATTCCAATCCTCAGACCACCAGGATAATTCTAGGTTTTTCACGACAATACAAGGAGATTAGACAGATCTTTCAAAATAATTGGAGCATCTTAACAGATGACCCACGGCTGAACAACTTTATATCTGAGTATCCATCCATCACCTATAAAAGGGCCACATCGATCAAAGATCGACTGGTCCAGAGCGAATACACCAATGCCTCCATGAGAGGAGCTCATTGTACAACGTTTGGCACTTTCCCCTGCGGACATTGTTCCTATTGCCCACTTATGAGGAGAGAAAAGACCTTCCCACTACCAAACGGTAACACATTGAAACCACTACACTTTACCAACTGCCAAACCAAAGGTGTGGTATATTTCATAGAATGTGAATGCGGGGCCTACTATGTGGGAAAGACTAAGCAGGAATTCTGGCGGAGAATTTCCAAACATGTATATAGCATGAAAATTGGAAATCTCCACCTCCCTGTTGGTAGACATGCAGCACTACAACACCACTACACCGTACCCAAAGTATCCTTTGCCGCCCTCTATCGGATTCACATCCCTAATAGAGGCGGCGACTGGAATAAAATACTTTTACAGCAAGAGCAGAGATGGATCTTTAGAATATGGGCCACTATGTACCCTGGTCTAAACGAATCCTGCTCCTTTGCCCCATTTCTTAAAGGCTTTGTCTCAGGAAAAACACAATAGCCCACACAGCAACTGTAAAGTCTTTCCCTCTCTATGCCCCCCATTATCTAATCTATGATATATCTGCCCCCCCACTGGATAGAAATAATTTACTAATTTACTCTTTTTATTGCTGTTTGCGGGCGGGCGGGCACCCCCTCTTTTCCTCCAAAAGACGCAGATACGCTTTTCCTAACTTGCTCCATGCTCATTGGAAATTTATGTATCTATCATTGTTCAAGTATATACACATGCCTTTTTAGACAAATACTATGTTGTGTGATGCTTTATTTTTTTGACATAAATTGATATATCACGATTGGTGAATATGGCTATAACTGTCATAATTGGATGCAAGGAACTAATTTGTTGTTACATGATTTAACTAAACGCTTACTAACATATGCTATATTCTGTTATGTCCTCCTTTCCAGCGGAGTCTTTGATGCGCTCTGGGATGTGGGTCCCTTCAGCTGCTACCTCCCCCTCCATCCCCTGGCCGCCTTCCCTTTGTTTCTGTCCTTGGGTTCGCCCCCTGCCACTTCCCAGCAGGGCAGGAGAAACACGCGTCTTCGGCGCTGTGTGCGTAGTATCCACAGGGCGGCGCTGCTGCCCTAGTGGATGCGAACCCCTTCCAGCTGGCGGCGTGAGCGATTGCTTCCGAGACGCTGTGACGTCGCTGCGTGAGCGCCGTCCGGCGCCCGCAGTGATGCCGCACGTTACGATGCGCCTTGCGGAAGCGACGGCAGCGTCGGCTTCTGTTTAACCTCGCCCACGCCGGAAGAACCACCGAGACGACTGTCAGGCACCGGCAGGTCATCAGGTGATATGAGGGAGACATACCTCGTCCCCTTCTACCTCATGTGGGGTTAGCTGGACCAATCCTGGGATCGCTGGCGGTATTTATTTCCGCATCCGGTCGCAGGCACTCAGAGAAGCATGCGGCATCTCTACGAGTGTCAGTGTCCAAGTGCGCTGGTAAGTCATTTTACCTATATTACTTCTCCTTATCTAACTGGTAATTACACCCTACTAAAATGCTTCCATTACAAATATTCTCTCCATATATAGATAGCATCTCACGTCCAACATTACTGTAAAGGTGGAGAACATATTGCTATACACCACCATATCCAGACCTCAAATATTTTGAGGTTTTCTTTTTCTTTCCCAGCCCCCTCCCAATATTACTTCCCTCAGCACTTCCAATTGTTATCCACATTGGATTTCAGTTACCCTTCACCTCCCTCCCTCCTTGGTCCTCCATTCTTCCTTCTTTTGTCTTTCCCTCACTGGCACTTTGTTAGTTCATCCTCAAGGTCCTTTTTCACATCTTCTGCTCACTCCCATAATGATGTTCACTATTTTTGCACTTCCCACACCTCTTATTCCCATTTCTTTTTCATCTTTTTAATCTCTCCTCCTACTCCTTTATTCACACCTGACCCCTGCTCCGCCACTTCCCACTTCCCACCCCCCACCTTTTCATTTACACTTGACCCCAGCCCCATCACCCCCCACCCCTCACTTCCTCTGCCTTTCCTCCATCTTAATACCCCTCATTGTTTCAATCACCACCCCCCTTCTCCCTTCCCCCTCCTTTTCTCCCTTGTTCCTCATTTTTCACTTTTTCACACCTTCTCACTTTCCCTTTCTTCTTTTCTCATTCTCCTTCCCACCCCCATGCCTATACCCATTTATTGTTTCCCCTCTTGTTTTCCCCTCTTTCTCCCCTCCTTCTTCCCTTCCCCATCCCTTCCCCCTCATTTGTAATTACTCCTCCCATTCACCCCCTTACACCCTTATTATCACTTTTTTCACCCCATCCTTTGTCCTTTACCACTTCCCTCTTCACACATTAACTATGGTCCCCCTTCTTTTCTCCCTCAATTCTTTCACCCCCCCTTCCTTTTTTTTTTCGCCCCTCTCCCCTCCCCCTCACCATCACTACTCGCACCTTTCACACTTTTCCCCATTTACATTTATTCACCTTCACCCATTCCTTATTCCTCACCATCCTTCCCCCTTTTTTTCACATACCTACCACGGTTCCCCCACTTTCCTTTTCCTTTGTTTACTTTTTATATCTTTTCTAGCCCATTCCCCTTTCCCGTTTCCATCTTTCCTTCTTCCCCTTCACCCCTTTCACTTTCTCCACACCCCCCTTAAGTCCCACCTACCTCTGTTTATCTCCACCTCACCCCTATTACCTGGACCCTCATTGTCCCACCCTTCGAAGATTTCTACTTAACTATATCCAACGTATTGGCCTCCTTTGGTACTAATTACTTTACTTATTTTTAGGATTTGTTCCTTACCATCTCAATTCTCTTTCCCCCACCCCTCTGGCCTACCCGGGTGCTGCCATTTTTGTCAGGTGCTTCTCCGTAAGGCCACCTTTGGATGGTCATCTTGAGAATAAGGCGACACTGGGGGACTGTGACCGGGAGTATTGTCAGCTTCGGACCTCTGCATCCCACAGTCGCATCGGACCCCTGCCTGGACGTTCCATAACTCTGTTTCTGGGTAAATATATGCTGTTGATGATGATTTTCCTGATTACGTTGGGAGGGAGAAGGAAAAGCCTTTCTTCCTCAAACAAACTATACTTATATTGTTCTCTGTGCCTTTTCTCCCTGTGAATTTGGAAGTTCTGTACCCCCTCCCCCCTATAAAGGGGGTGGACTCCATAGGGAGGACACAGATAAAAATACTTTTTGTATACACTTATTTATACAATCAAATCTCTTTCAGCCACAACCCTCTGAAGAAGACCGAATGGTCGAAACGCGTTAGCATTATACACTTGCCTGCCATAATTCAGGCTATGTATTTTACTGTCTACTTGGAAATGTTATGGTTATTTTAATTTCTGTTACTCTGCCGCAACTCATTCATTGTATACCCCACATTTTATGTCATTAATAATTTAATTACTTTTTGTAATAAAAACGTTTTTTACCATAGACGTTGCATTGCTACTTTACTTCACACCAGCTGCTTCAAAGCCCCATTGGGACCATTTCTTTGCTAGTGCTAAAAAGTATTGCTCTCGCTCTAACGCACGCTATGATACCTCACATGTGTGGTTTGAACGATGTTTACATATGTGGGCGGGACTTAAACATGTAAGTCCCGCCCACATATGTAAACACCGTTCAAACCACACATGTGAGGTATCATAGCGTGCGTTAGAGAAAGAGCAATACTTTTAGCACTAGACCTCCTCTGTAACTCTAAACTGGTAACCTGAAAATACAATGGTGCATTTTCGCTTCTGACTGCGAGCTACTAGGGACAGGGGCGTTTTAATAATTATTATTTATGTTTGTTAGGTAAAAATTCAATAAGACCTCCCCTTCAGGTTGTAAAGCATGCGTTTAGGGGGAAAAAAACCTACAAAAATACAGCTCTCATGCTTTCATCCGCGATTGCAGCTTTGATTATATGCTTCTGCATCTCGGATGAACTGGGCATGCTCAGAGACTTAGAAAATGTAAGCTGGCTTCTTGTGCCTAAAAATGACTTGCATGTTTCTGAGCATGCTCAGAAAGCGTGGTTTTTGGGTTAGTAATTTAAGGACATCCTTAACAGGTGTAAGCAGTTACAGTAGCACACAAACTAGAGACTTGACATTTCTTCATGTGTTTCCAATTGGTTCATTAGCACACATGTTATAAAAAGCGTGGATAGAGCACATGTCAGCTGCCCTGAGAGGGGGCAGACTGGCTGGCAAGAATGTCGGTGCGAAACAGAGATGTTTTGGAGCAAGGTTCTTTTTTTGGGGGGGCAACTGTTTTATTTAATGATGTCCACTTTGATGTTTTTGTCTGCTGCATAATTTCGAAAAATGTTTTAATCATGTGGGTCTATCCTCTTATTTCAAAAGCATAAACCATATTCGGCTTACTTTCTGAAATCAACCTAGGTATATTTTTGTGTTTTATGTTTATTTTTGTTTGTGTGTGTTTACTTTTTTGTTTTTTGTTTTGCTTTCCTTGTTTTGTGGACCAATAAAATTGCTTTCAAATTTTGAAGTTTTGTGATTTATTTTATTTTCATGCTACGGATTTTGACAGCTGCAGATGAAATAGTTTGGGCCTAAACAATCAGCTGTGATTTGTCTCTAAGCTTCAAGCTTCTTTCCTGGTCTGTATGCATAAAATGTTTGCTGCCATGTTTAGTCACCAGAAAAGGAAAAACAAAGCGGTGAGTAATGTTTCCTCTCTACTCTAAGTACCCCCGCCAGGACGAGTTTGGTGGAATTCTTTTATGAGAATTGATGTCCAGACTGTCTTTTTAAAGCACATGTGCAAGATAAAGAAAACCTGCAAAACATGGCCTGTTGGGGGGGGGGGGTGGTGTATTGGTGGACAGGCACAAGACAATCCTATTCTAATTGTGGATGTTTGAGGGAAGCCAAGTGAGTGTTCGAACCCCTGCTTGTGTTTTTAGGTTGGGCTTTGTGTCCCTTTTCTTAAAATTGGCTTCACTTTCTGTCACACAGCTGAACAGGAAGTGAGGTTAAAACCCTACCAATGGTCTTTTCTTGGGGACATGGGTCAATCTAACAAGTGTCCCCATTAAGCAAATTGCACTGCTGTGTACACCCCAAATGATTAGTTAGTTTGGGGTTTAGTAAAGGCAAAGCCGCTCTGCAGTAGAAGCGTAGTCAATGAAAATCAGAAGGGAAGCACTGATGGGTTTTAACATCCAATCCCGCCAAGGTTTTTTTTTTTTTTTTTGTTTTCTTCCTTGCTTGTCCACTTGTAGTGCAAAGTGGATTTGCCTTTAGTAAATGGACCCCAAAGTCCAAGATCCCTACTAATCTGGGGTGTACACAGCAAAATGCAATTTCCATAATGGGAAACTATTTAGATTGATCTGTGTGTCCCCAACAAGACATTACTCAGGTTTTACCCTCACTTCCTGTTTGGCTATATGGCAGAAAGTGAATGAATTTAAAGTAGAAAGTGACAACATTTGTGAGGTGTCTTTACCCTAACAGGGGTGCAGGCATCCCCAAAAAAAACAAGAAAATTGTTTATTTAACATTGGGTGGTGTTTGTGGGGGTCCCTAACACACATTCATACATATTAGCAATATAACCTATTGGCATGGTTATTTTTTCTTAGGCCTCTCAATAAAATTATCTGAAATTTGGGGTTAAACTGGAACTATAATCAACACTTCTTTATTTTGTTTGTTTTCTTTCATTTTGGATAGAGTTGGGGCGGAAGGGTTATAAGCCCTGTCAGTTCATTTTGTATTATCCCTGTCCGTTTGGGGAGATTGGCCTTCACTTCCTGCCCCATAGCCAAACAGGAAGTGAGAGAAAAACTATGCAAATTAAGGGAATCCTGTGCCCCCCCCCCCCACAGAACTTGCGTGTGTCCCCTGAAAATTCCTGGGCGGGTCATAAAAATACAGGGTGTGGCCTTGACCTGAAGTGTGGGTCATTTTTCTATTAGGAGGTGCAGAAATTTGGTCCGGCCTAGGGCAGCACAAAACCTAAATATCTTACTGCATATTAGGGCTTATTTAGACAGGATCCGATTTACAGCATGTTTTTAGATTGTGGGAGGAAGCCTACGCAGGCACAGGGAGAACATGCAAACTCCAGGCAGATGGTGTCACGGGCGGGATTCGAACCAGCGACCCTTTTGCTGCTAGGTGAACGTGCTATACACTACACCACTGTGCTGAACGAACATGATCCCAGCTGAAAGCATGAGATGATTTTTTTTTTCAAATTCCATGCTTTTCAGCCTGGAGGACAGATGTGGGGTCTTATTGACCCCGCCTCTCTCCATAAAGAGGACCTGTCACACACTAGTCCTATTACGATTATAGGAAGAAAAGTAAAAATTAAAACAAAAAAGCGACAAAAAAGTGCTAAAATAAAAAAAATTATGTTAGAAAAAAAAAACAAATCAAAATTAAAATGCCTCTGTTCCTAGTAGCACGCACTCAGAAGCGAGCACGCATGCAAGTCCTGCCCACATATGTAAACACCATTCAAGCCACACATGTGAGGTATCATAGCGTGCGTTAGAGCGAGAGCAATTATTTTAGCACTAACTCAAAACTGGCGTCGCCTATGGAGATTTTTTTATACCTTAGTTTAGTGCCATTCCATAAGTGTGCGCAATATAAAAACGTGACAAGTTAGGTATTAGAGTTGAGCGGACAACCTGGATGTTCGGGTTCGGGAACCCAAACCCGAACTCCGAACCCCATTGAAGTCAATGGGACACGGATTTTTAACAAAAAAAAAATGTGCAGAGGTCCCCGCTAATTTAATAACCAGACCCTTTAGGTCTGGTATGGATATTAAGGGGAACCCCACCGTCAATTAAAAAAAAAAATGACGTGGGGTTCCCCGAAAATCCACACAAGACCCCTTATCCAAGCACGTTGACCTGGCCGGCTGCAGAAAAGAGGGGGGACAGAGTGCGCCCCCCCTCTCCTGAACCGCACCAGGCCACATGCCCTCAACAAGACGGCGGGCAATTCAATTGGAAGCTTGTGCGCGGCTTCTTCTTCGCCAGAGGCTCGGCTTCCAATTGAATTCCCCGCCGTCTGACGCTCATGTGACCATGCCCCCCTCTGACGCACATGCACTCCACAGGGACTTTCCTAAGAGTTTGCCTGTGGCGTCAGAGGGGGGCGTGGTCTGGCACACAGTGGGGAATTCAATTGGAAGCGGCGCCTCCGGCGAAGAACAAGAAGATGCGAACGAGAAGGACAGCGGAAGGAGAAGATGGAAGAAGACGCCGGTCAAGATGCGGCACTACAAGACCCAAGAAAGAAGCAGAGGAAGAAGAAGATGGAGGAAGAAACCCGAAGGAAAGAAGAAGATGGAAGAAGCGGAAAGAAGATATTAAAAGACTTTTAAAAAACCGTCTCTTGTCTTTTTTGTACAGCAGCAACAAGGATCGCGGTAAGGAGCCAATGGAAGCAGCTCCTTACCACGTGATCGCGCCGTCGAATGACGGCGCGATCACAAATGTAAACAAACATGGGCGAATGGGTCACCTGCAGGTCATCTCTCTCCTCTCCTCACACCATTGCAGCGTGAGAGAAGAAGAGAGAGATTAGAGACAAAATGTAAGTGCCCAGCAGTGCCCCATTTGTCACATCTGTTCCCCATCTGTGCTTCACCAGCGCCATCTGTGCACCACCAGTGCCACCTGTGCCCCAACAGTGCCAATCAGTGCTCATCTGCGCCCCACCAGTGCCGCCTGTGCCCCACCAGTGCCGCCTGTGCCCCACCAGTGCCGCCTGCTAATCAGTGACCCCAGAGCCACAGTAGTGCAACCAGAGCCACACCAGTTCACACCAGTACCACCTTTGCCCATCAGTTACACCTGCGCCACATCAGTGCCACCAGTGCAGCCTCACTAGCCACCAGTATGGCAAAACACATTTTTACCGCCGAGAAGGCCTACCAGAAACTATCCGAGACTGATGAGAGCTGCGGGGAGCTCTCTGAGTCTCTGTCCGATTCGGATTCGGCCCATGAGCCCGTAACAGGAAGCGGGTCTGATACGGAATTAGAGGAGGAACCTGTGGCCGTTAAAAGAAGACGTTCTGGGGTGGAGCAGCAGCAGCCTACTACTAGCAGCGCAGTGCCGTCCACCTTGCGAGCAGTGCCGTCCACCTCACGAGCAGTACAACAAAGGTCAGGCACCAGTAGGGTGTCCTTTCCGCCCCAAAGGGATAGGGGCCATGCCAGCCTTCCCTATGGCCTTCAAAACCCCCTGTGACTGCCTTCTAATTCTGGAGCATCGAATATCCCCTCCTTTCACCGCCCAGCCAGGTGTACAGGTGAACACCGATAATTTTGACATGCTTTATTTTTTTTATTTTTTTTTTACAGAAGAATTATTATCATCCATTGTGGCCCAGTGCAACCCCCACGCTGAGCAGTTTATAGTAAGCAACCCTTATTCCAGTTATGCCCTCCCCTTTGAGTGGAGATAACTGACCGTAGAGGAGTTCAAAATATTCTTAGGCTTAACCTTCAATATGGGTCTCTCCAAAAAAAAACAAGGGTACTCCTACTGGTCTACCAAAGCTATCCACCACATGCCAGTCTTCTCATACCGTATGCCCAGATCCCGATACGTTATGATTCTACGGTTCCTCCACTATAATGATAACACCCAGTGCCCTCCCCGAAATGACCCTGCTTTTGACAAATTATTTAAAATTCGCCACTCCTAAATTTTTTTGCTGAACAAAATATATCCGTGGATGAGTTCCTAGTCAAATTCTCCGGCAGGCTGGGCATCAAACAGTTCATCCTCACCAAAAAGGCCCGATATGGGGTGGAAATGTACAAACTGTGCGACCGAGACACGGGGTACATCTACTCCTTCCTTGTGTACGAAGGGAAGGACTCCCAACTGCATCCCCACAAATGCCCAGAATACATCGGAACCAGTGGAAAAGTGGTCTGGGAGCTTATCTATCCACTACTTGGAAAAGGATACCACCTTTATGTGGACAATTTTTATACTAGCCTGCCCCTGTTTCGCAATCTTTACTGGAGAGACACCCCAGCATGTGGCACAGTAAGAATCAACAGAAAGTGCTTCCCACAAAAATTGGTGAATCAAAAGCTTAGGGGAGGAGAGAAGACATCTTTGCGGAACCAGGAGCTATTGGCTGTCAAGTGGAGGGACAGACGAGACGTCCACATGCTTACCACGATCCACAAAGACACCTACGTGGAAGTCCCCAAAAGAAGCGGCCCAGTCCAGAAACCATCTTGTGTCTATGATTACAATTTGTTTATGGGAGGAGTGGACTTCAACGACCAGATGATTGAACACTACCTTCCATCAAGAAAATCCCATCACTGGTATAAGAAAGTGTCCATTTATTATTTCAGTTTGGCCTTCTATAACTCTTATGTTACAAAAAATCAACACAGAATCCCGTTCTATATCTGCACTACCAAGAAGATGTTATCACCGCCCTTTTGTTCCCCGAAATCCGACCAGAAATTATTCGCACTGATTGCGTGAGCAGACTTCATGAACGCCCCTTTCCTGACAAAATCAGGGGCCCCCTGAAACAGGCGCAAGACGTCAGAAGAAATGCCGGGTTTGCGCCAGAGGAGGAGTCAGAAGAGACACCACAGTTTATTGTCCCGATTGTACTTCCCAACCAGGCCGCTGTTTAGGTGCATGTTTCCGCCGTTATCATACTACTACAAATTATTAGGTAAACAAAATTCAAATTCCCTGTCATTTTCCTCCACACCCCTTATGCCACTGCACTGTACATACCTCTGCCTTCTCCGTAACCGACCCCGGCTTGTTATACGACCACGCTTCTGCCTAACGCTTAACTGTACCTACCTCTGCCTGCTCTGGAATTGACCCTGGACTGTTTGACCATGTTTTTTGCCTGCCTCTTGGATTGATCTTTTACCCTGCTATGCTAGTAGAAACAAGGGGATCTCACACATGTGAGGGGCTCCAGAATTGTTTTTCTTGATGAAAAAAATAATTTTTTAGTTTTGTCATTCCCGGATTAGGATCCGGTTGCCCGGAGGCTTCAAAGAGATTTTAGAGGGAGAAGCTTCTACCCCTGTCCCCATTCTTTCCTAGCCTGCTACTTGGACCATGTTCCTGCTTACTACCAGGACCAATATTTTGGCACTGCTGGCAATGTTTCTACTTGCACTGGCCCTGGACTATATATGTAGATCTGAAACCGCGATGCTACAATTGGCCCTCCCTTATAAGCACCACCCAGCGCTAAGGATGACTGTAGATAAGGTATTGAATGGTATAGGAACAATTAATAGTTGTAATATCTTATGTAATAATGATTAAAGGACTATAAAGATAAACGTTAGCAGCCGCTAAAGATGAGAATGGTATGTATAAACAAGCAATAAATAAAAGAACCACAAAAAGAGTCCAGATATAAATCGCAGCAGCGCTTAAATTCTCACAACAAAGCGAGAACTGAATGGGATAAAATCCAAATAAATGCCAGACTGAAGAAAGTTCATAAAAAGATAGGGATGTGCACTACAGATGAGCAGGATGCCAGAAGTCTTCTTATCAAGCCACCACTAAATCACCGCGTGATATCAAACGACCCCTTATGCGGATATGCTTACCACAAGGATAAGACCAAAACGACCTTTCATACCACCTTAAGATACTTTCTCCTTCTCGGAATCTCTTTATGCAGATACTGGGTCTGGGTACATCTCAAATTCATGTGGATAATAAACAGAGAGTGCTTCCATAGCATAATACTGTATATTTATTAAAAAAAAAAGATCCCACATACCCCCCTTAATGAAATGCACGTACACAGTTAAAACAATCAAAAACCTTCAAGCACGATACCAGCATATTGGTGTGTTCTGGATAAGTGCCAGTTGTCTATCCGTAAAGATCCACTCACGGTTGTACCACACAATAGCATTCACATTGCTTCCGGGTTTATAATGGGAGACAATCCTGATGTTTCGTCCGGTAGGACTTTTCAAAGGATGTTACCCCATTGCCTTTCAATCGCCGTTTAAATAAGATCCCGATGGCTATGACTCACGGTCGTCCTCCTATCACATAGTAGGGAGGAGCATGCCGTGGGTGCGGCATGGGTGACGGACAGGGTATTGGAACCAATCACGTCTATGGCTCTTAGCCAACTGCGGTGCGATACGCCTCTCCCTCAGCGACCAATAGGGGAGCAGTCAATGATCCTCCAATCACGGGCCGAGGAGGGAGGAAGGCCCGAGTGACGTATAAGGCGTTATAGCTATAACGCGCATCCAATGTAATCCGCCTCTCCCTTAGGAACACCTTAGCAAACAGGCGGAGATTCTAAATGACGCGGTGATCACGTAGACGGCGTTAGGGAACGGAACGTCGTGTGAACCGGAGCGTCGCATTATGGCCAATCAATGAGAAGGGGGTGGGTTTAGCCATACGACTTTAGTGTGGGACAGCTGGCAATGTCTTCCATGGAGGACTGTCACCACATAACAATAGCATATCATCACCTAACAAATGGTAAAACACAACATATAAGTTTTGGTGTCACAATTGTCATGACAAAATACCAAAATAAGAAAAATAGTCAATATATTACAGTATTCTATCAACTCAGAATATCTCCATATATATATCAAAATATTTAAAATATTTAAAAATTAATTTAAAAATGAATAAACAAATAAATGAGAAAGTCACTTATTAGAAAAACAGTGAATATAAATTAAAGGGACTCGATAAAATTAAATGTAACTAAATATGAAAGGAATCAGTATATGAATTTGTATATGCAACAGGACTATATTTAAATAAATGGCTGATAGGCGCCATCTACTGGTCACATATTAGTATTAATTACTAGTTATTAATCCGCAATTATTGTAAACTGACCGCAATCAATCAACAGTATGTATACTCTTCTGCATTTATTCATTAGTGACTATGCTGGGCTTTCATAATATAGTACCTCCCAAAAAATTAATGAATTAAAATATATTAAAATGTGTACTAGAGATAAAAAGACCACAGAGAGAGTAAATACATTGAAATTAAGAAAAATTCATAAAAAAAAAAATCTGTAAAAAAACCTGATATACAATGGACAGCCACACAGCTAATATCACAAGAATTCCATCATATCAAAATATGTATGTCGCCTCATTTTCCATTAGATCAAGGTAAATAGTCAAGTGTCACTAATGAAACAATTGATGTCTAACTCTGTGTTCAAACCCTTAGGAGAGAGGACATCAGTCAGGAAAATCCACTGGGTCTCGTGTCTGGATAGCTCCTGTACGAGGTCAGAACCTCTCCAGTGGGGCTCCAAATGCTCTACCCCCCAGAACTTGAGACCCGATAGATCCTGATTATGCTTCATTTTAAAATGTAAGGATACGTTATGATCCATATATCCAATCTTAATGTTAGCAATGTGTTCTGCAATCCTTGTTCTCAACATCCTTTTAGTGCGCCCTATGTAAAGTAACCCACATGGGCATTTAAGGGCATACACCACATGCGTCGTATTGCAGGTGATGAATTGTTTAATAGAAAACCTTTTGTTATTAGAAGGTGCAACACAATTCTCAATACCTCTCAAAGGTTTCCTTATTTCCCTGCAGGGTTTACATTTCCTGCAAGCAAAGAAACTAAACTTCACACCTCAAATCACCCCAATTCCTGTATGTTCAGGTCTCAGATCACCACAATCCTTCCACCTTTACACCTCAGATCACCCCATCACTGTACCATCCTGAATGCCTGTTCCCCTCTGCACCCCCCACCTTTGTTCCTCTTAAACTCCCCACACACACACATCCATCAGTTCCTACATGTACCCCCTGCACATCTGTTCCTTCTCCCACACAATCAGTTCCTCTCTGTCCCCCCCACACACACACACATTATGGGCCAGATTCAGCAACACTTGCGCTGGAGTATTTCGATATGCGCCGCGTAACTGTGAAGATGCGCCGTCGTTTCTATGTGCCCGTACCCACCAAACTAGATGCGCCCAATAACGGGCCATTTGCGACCGGCGGAACGTTCCGACGCCAGAGTATCGTCAGCGCTTAATTTCGCTTGGCGCATCAGTTGCGCCTATTGATTTCCCCTGCAAATATGCAAATGAGGGATTTTTCCCAATTCACGAACGGATTAGCACCATACGCTGGCTACATGCGCCACGCGTATCTCGTCCGTCCGGCGCAAAGTTATTTCTACAAAAGGCTGCTTTATCTTTACTCCAGATGGCCACAGGTCAGCAGGAGAGCAGCTACAGCAGCGTTACCGACGATAAGAGCTAGCTGAGCACCCCCACTTGCAGGACAACACCTCTGTCCATGCTTGTCTGTCAAATTTTACAGCCATGGAGGAAGACATCATAGGTCTCCATAGCCGAGATGACGTCTGACAGCTCCTGGCCATTAAAGTTCAGCTTTCTTCTGTGCGTTTGCGGGGAACGGGAGCAGCCATCTCAGAACAAAAGTAACATCACTGCGGGGAGGGGGAGCAGGATATACTTTAGTGGCGGAATGGCGCTTCTACGGGCGCATTTAAACGCCCAACGGAAGGCATTGCGCTGACGTTTCCTGTGCAGTGGTGCCGACGGAAGTTGTGAGCATGCGCACAAAGGGGGCGAGTGGAGCCTCACTCACTGCGCATGCTCCGTGGTTGATGCGCTGAACGTAAGCCTCTGCGCTAGGCTCCGCCCATCATTTACATATGATCACACCCACTTCCCCTTGCGTCGGGTTACGCCAGCGCATTATCGTTACTCTGGCGCAAGTTTACGCGCAACTGCTATGTGAATAACAGTACTTGCGCTGAAAGGGTCGTCAGAGTAACGTAAATGAGAAGCGTTACTCTGGAGCAAAGATGCTCTCATCTACCTGAATCTGGCCCTATATGTCCCCCCCCCCCACACCAGTTTCCACTCTGTACCACACACACACACACACACACATACATACATACACACACACACACACACACACTAGTTCCCACTCTGCCCCCACACACACACACACACACACACACACACCAGTTCCCACTCTGTACCTCCTTGCACATCTGCCCCCCCACACCATTTCCCACTCTGTACCAGACCCCCCCCCCCCACACACCAGTTCCCACTCTTAACACACACCTGTCCACACACACCTGCCGTCTTCCCCCCACACCAGTTCCCACTCTGTGTACACACACACACACACACACAATCTGTTGTCCCCCCCCACACCAGTTCCCACTCTGTACACACCTGCCGTCGTCCCCCCACACACTCGTTTCCACTCTGTACCCCCCCCCCCACACACACACACACACACACATCTGCACCCCCCGCCCCCCCTCCCCCCCTCCCCACACACACACACACACACACACACCAGTTTCCACTCTGTACCTCCCTGCACATCCCCCCCCCCCCACACACATATACACACGTTCCCAATATGTACCTCCCTGCACATCCCCCCCCCCCCACACCAGTTCCCACTCTGTACACACACACACCTGTCCACACTAGGGTTGCCACCTGTCCGGTTTTGACCCGGACAGTCCGGGTTTGGACACATGTGCCTGGTTTTGAAGCCTCCTGAGACCCGGGCACATTTAAAAAAAAAAAAAAAAAAAAAAAAAACTTTTTTTTTTTTTTTTTTTTAGCTGTCCATCCTGGCCCGGCCGCAACAGAGCTGAACATCCCCGACTCCACCAGCTTGCCTGAGTGTTAGTAGAAGGTGTGCCGCCCGCAGCAGTGCTCTCTGTTAGCCCCCCGGCCGGGCTGTAAACATGTGTGCAACTTCTCACTGTGCTAGCCCCTCCCCCTCCCTCCCTCCGGCGCGCCTCCGTCTGCATTGTGTGCTGCAGAGTGGAAGAGGACACATGGGACACAGAGTGCTCAGCTCTTCTCTGACTGGCTACAGAATACACATGGAGGTGGGTGGATGGGCGGACCATACACTACCCCCACCATACACTAAACATACAGTTCTGCCCCCCCTGCATATACCATTACCATCCACAGCCGTATATACAGTTCTGCCCCCCCTCCATACCATCCACAGCCATACATACAGTCCTGCCCCCCCTGCATATACCATCCACAGCCATACATACAGTCCTGCCCCCCCCTCCATATACCATCCACAGCCATACATACAGTCCTGCCCCCCCTCCATACAGGGCCGGATTAACAGAGGGGCTGATGGAGCGGGGGTTGTAGCTCGATGACCAGAGGTCACAGAAACCCCACATTTGGGGGGTAGTCAGTTGAAGACCTACCCCACAACTGGTCAAAATATGGGATGGCTATCATTTATGGTTCTGGAGATATGGGCCTGCTTGCACAGCCTGCTTGCACATGTCAGAAGCTACATACAGAGCGGCCATTATAAATACAAGCTGACACACTGCAGCAGACTGAGAAAAAAAAATCATCATTAATTTTTTGCTAGAAAATTACTCTATGGTAGTCTTTGTAACTTTTTATGTTGCACGGCATAGAGCTGCACGATTCTGGCTAAAACGACAACTGCAATTTTTTTGCTTAGAAGATAGATGACGATTCTCTCACGATTCGTGCGGCGTAACATCATCTTTCACATTAAAATGAAAAAAAAATAAAAAATGGACTAACTTTACTGTTTTGTTTTTATGGTTTTTATTATTCAATGAAGTGGGCAAATGCAGCGTGACATAAAATATTGCAGCAATTCCCATTTTTGTCTCTGCTAATATATATATATATAATGTTTGGTGGTTCCAAGTAATTTTCTAGCAAAAAATATTGCTTTTTAACAAGTGTTGGACTTTAAGTGGTTACATTTCTTGCATTTACACACAGAAGTTTGATCTAAAAAGGAAGTTGGTTACAATGTTTCATGTTGTTTACAAACTTGGCAGACTGCCCGGATATTTTCTTTACACACAGAAGTTTATCCCTTTGATCTATGAAGAAAGTGTTAGTTACAATGTTTCCTGCTAAGAACTTGGCAGACTGTCCAGATATTTTCTTTTGACAGCTGAAAGTCTCTCCACTTGTTATATGAAAGAAGCAGCAAACTCTGCATTGGAGATGTCAGGGGGGTTGAATCGACATCACAATTTTTTAACGATTAATTGTGCAGCTCTAGCACGGTACTGTATTTGCGCAGCAATTTTTCAAACGTGTTTTTTTTTTGGAAATAAACTGTTTCATTCATTAAAAAAAAACACTAAAGTTAGCACGATTTTTTTTGGTATCCTAAGCGATGCTTTAATTTTTTTTAGGTTACATGTTTAGAGCTACAGAGGAGATCTAGTGCTAGAATTATTGCTCTCGCTCTAACGATCGTGACGTATGTAACCTGTGTGTATCTGGCTCTGATACTAGCCAGTGCCTACCCAGCCACTGACTGGTATCTCTCCCTAGCCTGTCCCCACACACCCTCTCACCTGCTGACCTGTGGATGGGGGAATCACTCCTGTAGTGTTGTTGTGTTCTGCCAGTGAGTACAATGATCAGTGTTGCTATCTATAGCTGGCAGCACTGATTGTTTTTTGGAAAAACAGGCTGGTTGTACTCAAGTCAATTAATAGATTGACTTGTGTAAAACCAGCTAGCCCATACATAGATCGACTATGGCTGGTCTCTGCATAATTGGTGTCATTTCAATTCATGTATGACCCGCTTAACCACTACGCAGTCCCTAAACATCCTTCCACTCCTATACATTGTGCCCACTGTCATACCCTCCACACTCCTCTCCTGTACATAGTGCCCACTGCCATACCCTCCACACTCCTCTCCTGTACATAGTGCCCACTGTCATACCCTCCACACTCCTCTCCTGTACATAGTGACCACTGTCATACCCTCCACACTCCTCTCCTGTACATAGTGCCCACTATCATACCCTCCACACTCCTCTCCTGTACATACTGCCCCCATCATACCCTCCACACTCCTCTCCTGTACATACTGCCCACTGTCATACCCTCCACACTCCTCTCCTGTACATACTGCCCACTGTCATACCCTCCACACTCCTCTCCTGTACATACTGCCCACTATCATACCCTCCACACTCCTCTCCTGTACATAGTGCCCACTATCATACCCTCCACACTCCTCTCCTGTACATACTGCCCACTATCATACCCTCCACACTCCTCTCCTGTACATAGTGCCCACTATCATACCCTCCACACTCCTCTCCTGTACATAGTGCCCACTGTCATACCCTCCACACTCCTCTCCTGTTCATACTGCCCCCATCATACCCTCCACACTCCTCTCCTGTACATACTGCCCACTGTCATACCCTCCACACTCCTCTCCTGTACATACTGCCCACTGTCATACCCCCCACACTCCTCTCCTGTACATACTGCCCACTGTCATACCCTCCACACTCCTCTCCTGTTCATACTGCCCCCATCATACCCTCCGCACTCCTCTACTGCATATACTGGTCACTGTTACACCCTCTTCACTCCTTTCCTGCAAGTAATACCTACCCTCTGCACTCATTTCCTGTACATAATGTCTTACACTTTGCACTCCTTTCCTACACATACCAACATACGCGCCACACTCTTGTATATACTGTTGTAAATTCTGCACTCCCTCCCTGCACATACTGTAATACCCTCTGTAATTAATGAAAATTAAAAGGTGAACTAATGCCCCTGATCTCCACTGCACTTACCTCTGTAGAAATGGAAGAGTTTTATTTTTTTTAAATGATTGTGCTGAGGTTTATTCATGTCAGTGAGACTCTTACTTGTGGCACAGCAAAGTAAGCATATTTTATAGGTAAAATAATTATTTTGTTTAATTTAATCATGCCTCGTGAGGCCCCTCCCTCAATATGGGCACACCCACCATATGTAGTGGCGTGTTCGGGTTTGGCTTGAGGAAAAGGTGGCAACCCTAGTCCACACACACATCTGTCCCAACACACACATCCGTCCCAACACACACATCTGTCCCAACACACACCTGTCGTCCGCCCACACCAGTTCCCACTCTGTACACACACACACAATCTATCCCCCCCTACACCAGTTCCCACTCTGTACACACATACCTGTCCCCCACACACCCGTCGTTGTCCCCCAGTACCCCCTACACACACACACACACACTAGTTCCCACTCTGTACCCCCCACACACACCTGCCCCCCCCACACCAGTTCCCACTCTGTACCCCCCTACACACATACACACCAGTTCCAACTCTGTACCCCCCCCCACACACACACACACACACACACAATCTGTCCCCCCCACACCAGTTTCCGCTCTGTACCCCCCACACACACACCTGTTGCCCCCCCATACCAGTTCCCACTCTGTACCCACACACACACACCTGTCGTCCCCCCCACACCAGTTCCCACTCTGTACCCCCCCGCCAAACACACACACTCTGTCCTGTCCCCCACACTAGTTACCACTATGTACCCCCCTACACACACACCTGCCCCACTCTGTACCGGGCGTCGGGAAGATGGCGCCGCGTGCTATCCGAGCGACGCCATCCCTGAGAGAGCAACCGAAAGCGTGCGGCTCGCACCGATATATATATATGCCTCTTATGACATCACAGTCCCAGAATGCTCCGGTACCACCCCACCCCTTTCCTGACCGGCCGGGCTGTTGCTTGTATACGGGTCTGGTATGGATTTTAGGGGGAACCCCACACTGTTTTTTTGGCGTACGGGGTGTCTTCTTAAAATCTATAGCAGATCCAAGGGCCTGGTATGCTCCTGTAGGGGGAACCCATGCCGGTTTTTTATTTGAAATTTGGCGTTGAGTTCCCCCTCGAGATTCATACCAAACGCAGCTGACAGTGCACTGCGATTACCTGCGGTTATGTGCTGATAGCTGCGGGATGTCACAGCTAGACACATCCAGTGCTATTTTTCCTATCCGCACAAAACAGCGGAGAAAAAAAATGCAGGTAACCGTAGTGTGTGAATGATGTCATAGGAAAGCATTGTGTGCTTCTAGCCGCAGTAAAATCCGCAGCTAAAAGCACCATTCTATCCGTCCATGTGAAAGGCCCCTTATAACTAGGGATGAGCTGAACACCCCCGCGTTCGGTTCGCACCAGAATGTTCAAACAGACCGCCCGTTCGTGCGAACATTTAGAACCCCGTTGAAGTCTATGGAACTCGAGCGTTCGAATTCAAAAGCGCTCATTTTAAAGCACAATATTCAAGTTATTGTTGGAAAACGTCTTTGAGAACCCGGGTCTTGCCCCAGGGAATATGTCTCAATGGAAAAAAAGGTTTTAAAAACGGTCGTTTTTTTTCTGGAGCAGCGATTTTAATGATGCTTAAAGTGAAAAAAAAAAATATGAAAAATTACTTTAAATATTGTACCTGCTGGGTGTCTAGTGGCACGTGTTTAGAAATGTCCCTGCACAACATGAGATTACTATAAGAAAAAAGAAATGTAATACTGCTTGTGGCTTTAATGTAATGTTTGGTCCCTGCAATATGGATTTCCCCGCCACCACTCCCCCCAGGTCATTACAAGACCCAGTGCCAATCCTGACCTCCCTAGGTCCCTAAATGACATGGCACATTAAAAATGAGAAGCGGGGGCGCTGACAACAGTGACATGTGACATGTCACATTAAAGAAAGTTGAGAAGCGGGGAGAGGGGGTGTTCTGCTGTCCTAAATGACTCGGCCAGCGAGTTTAGAAGTGGGATGAGGGGGCGAAAATGACTTCTCATCAGGCGGGCCTCTAGTAATTTGGGAGGCCCTTTGCAGCTCTGCGGGTCCCTAAGCGTCTTGCATAGTGAGCCTATAGCGATGATCGGCCCTGACAAGACCCTTTGGCCCTATATACTTTGAACAGCAGTATACAGGCGGTGCAAACAAGACAAGGACTGTAGGTTTGTTAAGTAGAATCTGAACCATGTAATAGTGTAATTGGAGCGCAACAAAGTGCCACATGCAAAGTATTACATCAGAAATTGTTATTAGATGCCCCTGTTAAACAGGGGCAGAAAAATTAGGCCTTAGGCACAACACAACACTGCAAGCCCTCACAGATACTGTAATTGGAGCGCAACAAAGAGCCACATGCAAAGTATTGCATCAAAAATTGTTATTAGACGGCCCTGTTAAACAGGGGCACGAAAATTGGGCCTGGTGGCGGAGCCCAGAAACAAAAATGTTCTTACTAGCTATCAGCAAGATCAGTGAGGAGGAAAAGGATATTCCATTAGCAGCATAACAGGACAGTCACTCAGCATAGGCAGTCTCAAAGGGATCTGACATTTCAAAAAAATTATTCAGTTACATCTGCATCAGGTGCTTGGTAGCTGGTGTTGATCCAAGCCTGATTCATTTTTATGAAGGTCAGTCGATCAACAGAGTCGGTGGAGAGGCGCACACTGATCGGTCACAAAGCCTCCAGCAGCACTGAATGTGCGTTCTAAAAGAACGCTGGATGCAAAGCAAGCCAGTAGCTCAATTGCGTACTGTGCAAGCTCTGGCCAGTGATCCATCCTCAAGACCCAGTAAGCCAGAGGATTTTTGGTGGGGAAGGTGTCCAAGTCGAATCTTGCCCCTAGGTATTCCCGCACCATGTAAACCAGATGCTGGCGATGGTTGCTGGAACCGGTCAGACCTTGGGGCTGCGGAATAAAAAATTATCTGAAGGCATCGGTCAGACGGCCATCTTCTCCACCGCTCCTTCTGTGACTCACCAAAGCCTCAGCAACACGTTGTCCAGGACCAGGATTTGGTAATCCCCCAGGTTCTGGGAAGGTGTCGCACAGACCCTTCTGCAAGGCCTCCTGCAGAAGTTTAATCTTCTGCACCCTCTGCGACGGCAAGATAAGCTCCGCAACCTTACTCTTGTAACGTGGATCAAGGAGAGTTGCCAGCCAGTAATGATCCCTCTACTTGATACCACGAACACGAGGATCCTTACGCAAACTTTGCAGGATCAGGGAGGCCATGCAGCGTAGGTTTGCTGAGGCATTCCAGGCACAGTCCTCTGGGTCACGAAGGACGACAGGATCAGCATCCACCTCATCCCAGCCACGTAAAAGTCCATGGGTTCCTTGGGACTGTAAGTGATCCCTTAAAGACTGCTGCTGATGCTGAGTGCTAGGCTCCACCCCCATGCTGCTGATACAATCATCCTCCTCCTCCTCGTCCTCTTCCTGTGTGCTAGGTGGGCAAGCAGGACCACTGTCTGCCTCAAGGGCCCTGTCCATTATTCCACGTAGCGTGTGCGCCAACATGTGAATAAGAGGGACAGTCTCACTGATGCATGCACTGTCACTGCTCACCATCCTCATGGCCTCCTCAAATGGTGACAGGACAGTGCATGCATCCCTAATCAAGGCCCACTGGCGTGGGGGAAAATACAAGCTCCCCTGACCCAGTTCTGCTGCCATATTGGCACAGGTACTCATTGATGGCCCTCTGCTGCGTGTGCAGCCGCTGCAGCATGGCCAATGTAAAGTTCCGTCTGGTGGGCATGACACAGATTAGACGGTTCTTGGGCAGGTTGTATTCCCTTTGAAGGTCTGTCAGCCGAGCAGTGGCATTATAGGACCTCCGGAAATGCACACAGACTTTCCTGACCTGCTTCAGGACATCCTGTAAGCCCGGGTACCTGCCCAAGAACCGCTGCACCACCAAATTCAGGACATGCGCAAAACAGGGCACATGGGTCAGTTTTCCCTGTCGCAGGGCAGAGAGGAGGTTGGTGCCATTGTCGCTAACCACCATTCCAGGCTTAAGCTGGCGTGGCGTCAACCACCTCTGAGCCTGCCCCTGCAGAGCTGACAGAACCTCGGCCCCAGTGTGGCTCCTATCTCCCAAGCACACCAGCTCTAGCACCACATGGCATCTATTGGCCTGCATTCCTGAGTAGCCCCTCGTATGCCTAAGAAACACGGCTAGTTCCGAGGAGACATCAGCACAAGAAGAGGCCACAGAGGAAGAAGAAGTGGAGGGGGTGGAGGAGAGAGGTTTGTCACAACCAGTAGTAGTTTTTTGGAGGCGTTGTGGCCGAACAACCTCCAACACTACTGTACCTTGCCCTGCGTCCTTCCCAGCTGCCAGCAGAGTCACCCAATGCGCCGTGAAAGAGAGGTAACGTCCCAGTCCATGTCTGTTGGACCATGAGTCAGTGGTGATATGCACCTTTCCACTGACCGCCCTGTCCAGCGAGGCATGGACATTGCCTTCCACATGGTGGTAGAGAACCGGAATCGCCTTTCGTGAGAAAAAGTGGCGTTTGGAAACTTGCCACTGAGGTACCGCACATTCCACAAACTCACAGAAGGGGGCAGAATCTACCAACTGAAAAGGTAGCAGCTGAAGTGCTAGCAATTTCTCTAAGCTAGCATTCAAACGCTGGGCATGTGGATGGCTAGGAGAGTACTTCTTTCGGCGCTGCAGCAGCTGGGGCAGGGAAATTTGTCTGGTAATATCAGTAGATTGCCCGCATGTACTACTAGGTTGTGACACATCTATTTCTACACCTTCGGTCCTATCAGTGCAGGCTTCAGAAAGGACTGAGGGTCTAGTGGAATTGGAGGTCCCAGTTGATGAGAGGCAAGGGGAGGTCCGCTTTATTCTTTGGTGTGGGTCTTTCTGGTATGCTTGCCAACGAACTGCATGGCAGGTCGTCATATGTCTGGTCAAGCATGTGGTGCCCAAGCAGGTGATGTTTTGGCCATGCGAGATACGCTTGAGACATATGTTGCAAATAGCAACGGTGCGATCTGATGCACATATCTCAAAAAAGCCCACACCAAAGAACTTTTGCAGTAACGTTAAGACACAGCAGCTCCCTGCACAGGTTGTAGCTCTGCGATGTAATGCAGTTGGTGTGCTGCCCTTAAGCTGGCCCCTGGAGGGCATCTTGCCTCTTTGGAGATGTGCCTGTGCCTAGTCATTCTCCTCCTCTTTCTCCTCCTCTCTCCTATCAGGCACCCACGTAGAGTCAGTGACCTCATCATCCCCTCCCTCCTCATCACTGTCGAAAACCTGGCAGTATGCTCCAGCTGGGGGAACATCACTGCCAGATTGCTGTCCCTCTCGGCCACCCCCTCTCCCTGGGCTCACATCAATGCCTTCCTCTATCTGTGTTCCATCATCGGAGCCTTCAAAACGCTGCGCATCTTCATGCAGCATGTACCCAACACTGTGTTGAAACCGTTCGGGGGACTCCTCAGGAGGACATGGTGGGATTAGGAAAGAATTGTGTGATGACATTGTGCAGAGGGAAGAGGACGTCTTGGCAGCTGCTTTGCCAGACAAACTAAGTTTAGGTGCTATTAAACAGCAAACGTGCAGTAACAGCAACTTGTGTTTAGGTGCTATTAAACAGCACACACGCAGTAACAGCAAATGCGTTTAGGTGCTATTAAACAGCAAACATGCAATAACAGCAACTGCGTTTAGGTGCTATTAAACAGCAAACATGCAATAACAGCAACTGCGTTTAGGTGCTATTAAACAACACACATGCAGTAACAGAAAATGCGATTAGGTGCTATTAACCACTTAAGACCCGGACCAAAATGCAGGTAAATGACCAGGCCCCTTTTTGCGATTCGGCACTGCGTCGCTTTAACTGACAATTGCGCGGTCGTGCGACGTGGCTCCCAAACAAAATTTGCGTTCCTTTCTTCCCACAAATAGAGCTTTCTTTTGGAGGTATTTGATCGCCTCTGCGATTTTTATTTTTTACGCTACATACAAAAATACAGCAACATTTTTGAAAAAAAATCTATATTTTTTACTTTTTGTAAATCAAATAAACTAAATTTTAGTCAAACATTTAGGCCAAACATTTATTTAGCCACATGTCTTTAGTAAAAAAAAACAAATCGCAATAAAAAAAAAATAGCTACCTAGCGGGAACAGGGACACTAATACAGCGATCAGAAAAATTATCGCTTAGTGATGCTGGCAATAGAGAGTGAAAGGGTTAACTAGGGCGGTGATCAAGGGGTTAAAACTTTATTAGGGGGGGTACAGGGGCTACCCTGAACCTAACACCAACTGACTGTCACACTGACACTAAATACAGTAATCATACATGTATGATTACTGCATTTAATGACACTGTGACAGGGGGAGGGGGGGTGATCGCAAGGGGTTAATGTGCCTATGTGTAGTGTGTGTCAGTGTAGTGTTGTGCAGACTTACTGTGCGATGTGATCTCTCCTCAGCGGCGGTTGAAAAATACGCTGAGGAGAGATCACATTACTTCCCCCTTCCTGTGTTTACACAGGAGGAGGAAGTGCAGAGCAGGGGAGTGCGCGGATTGGCTGGGAGCGATCCGGAGGGGTCGGACAAAAACGAATAGCCGCCCCCCTGGTCCCGGATCGCTCGTACAGCCAAGGGGACCGCCGCATGTACCGGGGGGGGGGCCCGATCGGACCCCCGACCCACGTCAAGGCAGCAACGTATATATACGTGAATGTGCCTGCCTGTGCCATTCTGCCGACGTAAATGTACATGCGGCGGTCCATAAGCGGTTAAACAGCAAACACGCAGTAACAGCAAATGCGTTTAGATTAGGGGTGCAACGGATCAAAAAAATCATGGATCGGATCGATTCTCAGATCAGGAATCACGGATCGGATCGATCCTCGGATCAGCAAAAAAGAAAAAAATACTAATCTTGTGGTGCCCCCCTCCACTCCACTCTGGTGTCCCCCCCTCCACTCCAGTGACCCCCCCTCCTCGGGTGACTCTGATGTCCCCCCTCCTCGGGTGACTCTGATGTCCCCCCCTCCTCGGGTGACTCTGATGTCCCCCCCTCCTCGGGTGACTCTGATGTCCCCCCCTCCTCCGCTTAAAACAGTTTTTTTCCTACCAGGTGCAGATCTCAAAGACAGGTCCACGTGCAGATCTCAAAGACAGGTCCACGTGCAGCTCTCAAAGACAGGTCCACGTGCAGCTCTCAAAGACAGGTCCACACGCCTGCATACGGTGGTCCCGGGTCTGTAGTCAGCGCAGTGATGCAGGGAGGAGTGCAACGCTGTGCACTCGCAAGCACATGGGGTGGAGCAAGATGGCCGCCGCTCCGGAGCTAGGCCGAAGCCGGGGACTTTCCTACGGCCGAGGCTCCGGAGCGCTCCGCGGATCGCAAGGTTTTTGACGATCCGAACGGCGTGACCCGTTTGGATCACGGATCGGCGACGATCCGTTGCACCCCTAGTTTAGATGCTATTAAACAACATGCAGTAACAGCAAATGCGTTTAGGTGCACACAGGCACATGTTAGAACACTGCAGCTAGCACAAACTCCTGCCTGACAAATAGGAATAGCTGATCTAGCTAAGCTATACAGTGTATAAATATATGTACAACTCCTAGGAATGTATATGTATCCCCTACACACTGTAAATTAAGCTAAACTGACTAGCCTGCCTGCTCTATCTAGCTATCTAAAAAGACTATCTCTCCATCTCTCTGACTGCTCTCATTAACAACGCCGCAACACACTACACGAGGCCGCCCAGCAGGCGGTCTTATATAGTGTGGGGCGTGTGCTAAAGCCCTGAGCCATAATTGGCCAAAGCCATGCCACCCATGCTTTGGCCAATTATGACTTTGTTTTTTGCGCGCTGTGATTGGCCAAGCATGCGGGACATACAGCATGCTTGGCCAATCATCAGTGCGCAATTTCTATTGTAATATATATTCTAATATAATATAATATCTTATATAATATTCAATTTCTAATATACGGCGCCTGCGCAGTCAGCTCCTAGGTCTGTGCGCAGGCGCCGTATTGTGCTGGAAATACCCGAGCCCTAAATCGGGTATTTTCGGAAGCCGTGACAGGATATACAGGCGCCATCCACCGCGGGGAAGATAAATCAAAATTCATGATTAGACAGTAAGTGGAGCATTTAAAAAAAAAAAAAACAGCATACTGGCGCTGACGCCAGTATGCTGGATCACATGGAAAATTGTATATTTAGGGTGAACCTCCGCTTTAAACATAGGCTTAAAAAAATAAAAAAAAATAAGCATGCCATGCAAGCAACTAGTGTTTTCATAAGCAAACTGTGTAGTTTTCTCAAAATGTTACCTTTACAAGGTGCACCAAAAAATTGAATATTCTCATGCAAGATAGATCTTTTAAAAAAAAAAAAAAGGGTCTTATATTTATGTATAACTTAATTTTGCTTGTGTAAACATAGGTTTTTGTTTTTTTTAATCAATTTACTCTGCCACAGATGCCAGTGTTGATGTACCTGAATGGCATTGGATGCATACAAATGTTTCTATTATTATTACAGAAGAAAGCAAGCTAAAAGCATCCCCTTGAGGGAAAGCTCTCACATGCTGAACATAGGGTTACAAAACTGACATTTAGGTTACAAAAATTGAAGACTGTACAAAGAAAAAGTTTATTTTATAAGCAAAATCTTACCTGTCCTCTTTTGTCACTTGAGAATAGTAGGAACGCTGTCGAATAGCAGAGTAGAATGAGAATGCTTCGTTAAGGTAGCTTGTCTCTGAGGTGCGAAGACTGTAAGAGAAAAAGAAGCGCTTGCTACAGAATATAACTAAAATTAGTGATAACACTAGAAAACTTTGCATAGCTGAACATTCAAAAATACAGTAATCCTTTATAAATGTGTAATAGAAGTAAATAGAGTCAAAACACTGCAGCGCTAGGAATCAAATATTGAGTATTGACATAGCAACATACCGTGATATACAAACTAAATTGTGATTAGCATTAGGGATGAGTTCCGGTCGAACAGGAGTTGGATGCGAACATTGGTTGTTCGCCCGTTCGTTGGAGAACTAACATTATGGGGCGTTCGCACCAAATTCGAGCGGCGCAGTACACCCCATAATGCACTATAAGATTGCAGTGCATTGCTGGATGATGATTGGCCAAAGCAAAAAGCGGTACAATTATTTTGCATGAAAATTTGTCATTTTACACTGTAGGCCGTGTAATTCTTAGGCCTCGTACACCCGAGGGAATTTATCCGCTGAAAATGGTCCATCGGAACATTTCACCCGAAAAATCCGCTCGTCTGTAGGGGCAAGCGGACAGATTTGGACTGATTTCTCCAGCGGAAAATTTCCAAAGCATGCTTTGAAACTTTTCCGCCGGACACATGTCCGTCGGATATGTCCGCTGGTTAGTACACAAAAGCATCGGACCAAAAACCCGCGCATGCTCAGTCAAAACGAGGGGAGGGGAGCACTCGTTCACGTAAAACTCGCGTTTGTTTGGGACATGGCACATACGTCACTTAAACTATCTATATAGTGTCCCGTTTCTAGCGTTTTTTTTGTTCTTTGTTCTCTTGCTAGAATAAACCCGTTCTCTTGCTGATCCTATTTTGACCGATGTCCCATACTGAAAGCTTGCATTTTTGCTTGTGTTTTTTCTATTTGACACTGTTTGCTAGCCTGATGTCCCAACATTTTTTTTCGTTATCCACATTTTTAGGATGTATATTTTTACTTAATGTTGAGCGTATCATATATTGTTATTTTTTTTTTGCAACGTTTTTTTTTTTTCTCTTTTTTTTTTTACAACTTATGGGCCAGATTCACATAGACGTAATATTCCGCTGCGTAATCGAAATACGCTACGCTGCCGTATTTCACCAGGCTCTACGCCGAATTCAGATAGTTTTTTGCGCGTACGCTACGGTGTCGTAGTCTATTTCTCGCCGCGCAATCGAAATACGTGATTAGGGGGCGTGAAGCATTTAAATTAAGCGCGTCCCCGCGGCGATCGAACTTCGCATGCTCTGTTCAGGAATTTCCCACCGTGCATTGCGCGAAATCACGTTGTGACGTCATTCGTTGTTTGAGTAGCGGCGTTTACGAACATTCCTATTCCCGGACGACTTACGTTTAAAAATAATAAAAGACGTCGGAAGACGTTGATATTCGACGCGGGAACGACGGCCATACTTACATGGGCTGTCTAATATTAGAGGAGGTAAAAGGCTGGTATAGTGATACGCAAAAAAAAGATGACTAAAGGTGCCGTAAGAGATTGCGTTTGAAGTGCGAAATTTCTTGGATTGCAGGCAAAAGCTCATTAGCATACCCTGACGAAGAAAAACAACAGGAAGTCCGCCCAGTGGCCGCAATTTTCTTGCAGCGTAGATCTGAAGGCGTACTAACACGTAATCCAGTCGAATTGAAGCCCGCAGGTGTCTTTTCATGGTTTGAGGATTTCGACTAGCTAAAAAACGCCCGTAAGTCGAAAGTACTCCAGTCTAACACCAGTTAGACAGGAGTTACGGCTCTCTGAATCTGGCCCTATGTCTTTTTTGTTGTTTCATCCTTAACTTTTTGTAATTTTTTTTGTTCCTTTTTTTTTTTTTTTTTTTAACGTATATTTTTTGATTATTTTTTGGGGTTTACCAAGTTCAACCACAAAAGGTCCCCCCCCCCCCCCCCAAGGAGTTTGTGTCCTTTGCAAATGACACATTGTATTTTCCAAATGTTTGATGCTTACTCACCACAGTATAAAACACAATAGACAAGGTTTGAAAGTAAATACAAAAGCCATTTATTTCCGGACAAAAAAGAAATTATAAATCACCAGAACGGCAGCACTTGATGAGATTGCAACATACATGCAGACTTGGTAATTACAACATGATTAAGGATAAAATTAGTAACCTCAGGAGTCAATAACAAAAATCAGAATCAGCAGCACATGACCAAAGGAACCCAAGCTGTGCTACTCCAACGAGCTCAGTTTTTTGGAGAATCAACTGGAAGGCAGGGAATCACCTTCTCGACTTCCTTCCATACTTACTTACAGACTGCCTTGCAGCGGAACTTCCACGGGTCCATCCACGGACCCTTGCAGGTGGGGCTGATGTGGCAGCAGGAAGAGGATGATGATGATGGGGAGCAGGCCGGGCCAGGTCACACAGCACAGTGTCCCTGCTCAGCTGGTCCCTTTTCATCCAGGCCAGGACCTGATTAATGAGGTCCTTAGCCAGGCTCTTTTGCTCCTCCCCCCGTTGGTTGAGCTTATTGGACAAAATGCACTATAGCATTCGGTGGGGTTGAGGTGGGCCCTCATAATTTCTGCAGCCTCCCTTATGACCTCCAGGCTCTCGTCCTGCACCAGCCTCCTGCGCCTCCTTGCGCCTGTTGGCCTCATCTGGACGGGAGGAACCTGGATGATGGTGCTGAGTCTGGGCCTGGGGACCTGCTGCACCCCACTGGGCCCGGCCTCCTCCTGGCTGCCACTCCCCCCTTCCGCCTGGCTGACATGGGCCTCAGAAGCTGCCACCTCCTGGCTGGTCTCTTCTTCCTGTGTAAAAAAGGGACATGTTGTAATATTTTGCCCAATCAATCACACACATTTTCTTTCTCTAGACTGTTTTAGTTCGTATTCATTTTAATTAAACAGACTGTCCTTCTGATCCCTGCATTTGGCATCCCTGACACCTATTTGTAGGCCCACAACTTTTGTTTTTCTTCCCAAGGTTTGTTTTTGGTTTACCAGATCAACTCACTAATTCAAAATAAATAGCAGCACCGAAATATGTTGGAAAATACTATACCTCACTGAAGTTGGCCAGATCTGGCTCCATGTCAGCCAGCCCCGCAACGGACTCTGCAGGGGTCCTGGGATCCGGTGAAGTTCCGCTGGGTGGAAGCGTGGAAGGAAGGCTGGAAGGAAGTGTTGAATCTGAATCCCGGCCATCCAGTTCATCGTCCAAAAAATTGAGCTCTTTGAAATACCACAGCTTGGGTTCCTTTGTCTTAGCTGCTGCTGATCCTGATCTTTTATATTTGTACTCTTTATACACATTTCTGTAGCCTCTCCTGAGGTTACTAAATGTATCCTTAACCATGTTGCCCGTGCAAGTTGGCACCCAAGTGTGCAGGTAGGTTGCAATTTCATTAAGTGCTGCTGCTCTCTTGTTGGTGTTTAAATATTCAGGGTGCCTGCTGTCCCAAAGAAGGGGCATATCCCGATAACGGTGAATTAAATGCATGGTCGCCTCTTTGCCCTTTAGCAAGTCCATGGTTACTCTGCTTCTAAGGCGAAATGTGCTTCAATAATGATCTCTAGAATATAAAATGTCAAAGAAACACAAAACAAAAATTAAAAAAAGGCTCAGCTTTGACATTCTAAAAATAGGTGCACATTATTTTTTCAGCAGCTACAGTATACAAAACACAGTGTCTTCTGATGCTACATTGCTGGCCAGCTCTGCCGCATTGTTGTACCCCAAAAAAAAGTTGTCATGCAGAGCCATTGGTTAAAATTGACTACATACATGGCATCTAGATAAGAACACATCCACCAAGAATATTAATGCTAGCAATCATCAAGGCACTATTTAATGTGTATCTATCATGCCCCTCAGTATTGATGACAGAAAACACTACCTAATTACCTCTGTACAACCAACACACAACAATACTTGCATGATCTGACTGCATACACAAAAATTCAAATAAAGAGGATAGAGCATTCTCTACATATATCTTGATGAAGTGATGTGTCCAAGCACTTGGCTCACAAAATTTCATGGTGGGCCCCAAGATACCTAAAGAAAAGTAGCACAAAGGGCGCAAACCACATCCAAAAGCCCCATCCCCAATGGCTCTTCAATTTCTAGGCCTCTGATCCCATGTTGTCATTTACCTTTGTCTCTCGATCTCCTCGCTTCCGCTCGAGTAATCTCCGCTTAACCTACGTAATCACGTCGTTTTGATTATATCCCCACGCAATCAAGAAACGCCGCCCGTGTCTCCGCCCATGACGTACCATTTCCTGTTTTCCACGCCCCTAAGCACTGTTAATGCGAAAATATGGCGATGTCACACAAGCGCACATTAGCCTCTGATCAGGATCAGGAAGGGACAGAGGCCGGAACGTCCAGATCCAGGCCAAAACGATACAAGGCCACAAACATGTCAAGAGATGGTGGAGATGGTGTCCATACTGGGTCGGAAGGACTATGATGGTGAGCATGGGCCATACAGCACCCCTAACCGGAGGAAGTGCAAAATTATGGATAAGGCGGCGAGGAAACTTTGAGATGTTTGGGGTCACCAGGTCAAAAGCTCCGTAAACGCTGGTCGGACTTAAAACTGCGCGAGCCAGAGCAGTATCGCAAAATCAAGAAAATCATAGAAAAAAGTAGGTACTTTAAAATGTCTTTTGAGTGCCTATTGTTTTTTTTATTGTTTTGCCATGTCTATTTCGCCATCTGCCTCGTTGGCCTGGTTGTACTTTTGAACCCCTGTATTTAAAAGTTGGTAATGTTTGGATAATAAATCCGATGACTTGCCACGATCGTAGCAAACATCGTTCCATCACATAGTTTATCCTAAATCCGCTGTTCCAGGAACATCACACCTGGACATGGCTATTTGGCGTAAAACATTGTTTCTAACCAATGTTGAAAAGATGATGTGTTTGTGCAAACTTACTTAATTTTGAAAGGCAAACAGGATTCATTCATTCACACAGTGATGAGATAATAAGCAGCTGTTTTCACATCTGGAATTAAGAGCACCTGTGTCTCCCACCATAAAATAATTTGTACTTTTGGTTAAGGGACTCCAAAAACGACTTATTCTGGAGGCCAGCCATGTGTGTCACTTCACAAAAAAGGGTCATTATATCACAGCTTTGGAGAAGTCATCTAACAAAAAAATGAATATGGTTTGTGCTGGAATAATCCCAAAACTACAATTGTAACGCCACTTTTAAGCAATGTTTGCAAATTAGGCCCTCCAAAAATATCTGTGTGCTGATGAGTATCCCTTTTTTATGTCTTTTAGGGGAAAGAAGAGGACAGCGCTTTGAGGAGTCAGGGAGGCCCACACTGTCTCCAAAACGCACTAAAAAGCTTGTGGAGGAGGAGGATGATGAAGAAGGAGAGGAGGAAGAAGGAGAGGAGGAAGGGAGAGAGGAGGAAGGCGGATTGGTGGATGATGGCGGATTGGTGGATGATGGCGGATTGGTGGATGATGGCGGATTGGTGGATGATGGTGGATTGGTGGAGGAAGGCGAATTGGTGGAGGAAGGAAAAGTTTTAGAAGAAGGGGAAGTTCTAGAAGATGTTGAAATTCTCAGTACAACAGGTCAGTGACACCCCAGCTTTGCAGGGAAAAGGAGATGTAGATAGGCCTACACCTTACTTACAATGTTTTTTTTTTTGTGTTTTTTAGGGGATGAAGATGGGATTAGCACATCTGTTGCTCCTAATTTTTCTCGTGCAAGTGCACAAATCCTAATACAGCAGATAATGGAGTGCAGCACCGAGCTGGCCAATATGAGGGAAAGGATGGTGGTGATGGACCAAAACTTCAAAAACATGCTAGATATGTTGGGACGTATAGAAGACTGACCCCCCCTGCCCTCACCCCGACCACCCCACTCTCAAAGATTTTATATATTTTTACATTAAAATACGCCAAAATTTGAGGATGCACACACACACACAGTTGGGTTTATTTATTAAAGCTAGAACGTGCAAAAGCAGCCTCACTTACATATAAACCAATCAGCTTCCATGTTTAGATGCACAAGCTTAATTGAATAAGCTGAAGTTAGAAGCTGATTGGCTTCTATGCAGAAATAAGCCTGAGTTTGCACTCTTTAGTAAATAAACCCCAGTGTGTGTTCACATGTGCTATCTGCCATCACAGGACATTGATTGTCTGTGCTTTGTGGGTGCAACCCCTTCCTCGATTATCAAATAGGTGAGAGAAAGGGGTTGCACCCACAAACCACATACATTGATCACCCATGATGGCAGATAGCACATGTGAACATTTGGCATGGGATCTCAGGAGAGAATTTACCATTTGGCCCATCACACACAGCATGTGTGCATCCTCAAATATTGGCGTATTCCGGGGTGACATAAGACCATGTAGCCTGGGTTTTGTATGCTAACTAAAAGGTTGAACTTTGTAAGTTCCATTGTTACATATGTTTGGCTAAAAAAATATATATTTTTGTAAGAAATAAAACGTTTCTAAACACGTTTTTGAAATATGAAGACAAAGAAAAATGGATAGCCACACTCCAAAACCTGATGGGTGGTCTTTTATTCAATAGACAGCATGTACAAAAATAGCGTCACAGCAGTGGAAACAAGGAACAGCCGACGCGTTTCGCACTGGATCAGTGCTTATTCATGACAGCCATGAATAAGCACTGATCCAGTGCGAAACGCGTCGGCTGTTCCTTGTTTCCACTGCTGTGACCCTATTTTTGTACATGCTGTCTATTGAATAAAAGACCACCCATCAGGTTTTGGAGTGCGGCTATCCATTTTTCTTTGTCTTCATTTTGCTCAGTGCACCGCCAGCACCCTCGGTATCCTGCACCACCTGTAACCATTTAGTGATCCCACCTGAAACGGTGACTCCTTTCTTTCTATCGTTTCTGGATTTTGCACGTTTTTGAAATAAAAGCCAAAGATTTTTGGAAAAACAAATTAGAAAAAATAAAAATATTTTAAACAAAAACACAAAAAACAGTGGCTTCTTAGATCTATGCTCAATACACAGTTTGTAGATGAGTGACTAGAATGTGCAATTGTGTGTATTTACTAAAACCTGCTAACTAAATTGGGCACAAGAAGTGCACTAGTTTCAGAACCTGGAAGACAGATCAAAAGAGAAAAAGCAATAATGACAAACAACTGTATAAAGTCCAATGGTCGAATTATTTATTAGTTCTTTGGAATATTTCTTTGTTTTGGGGGCCGAATTAGAAAGAAATATTAATCTGGCATAGCTATGGCCCCCCGACCCATAAAGTACTCAACATATTTGTCGCGTGCCTCACAAGCAGATTGGGTGACCGAGCCAGCGCAACCAGTGTCCAGCCCAGGAAGGGTATCTGAGGGTAGTCCTGCCTCAGCACCGATGTTGGGTAGGTACGTCTGGGAATGCCTGCGTAAAAAATTGTGCAAAATGCAGCAGGCCAAAACAACAGTGTTCAATTTATATTCCGCCAGATGTATCGCTGTCTGGAACAGGCGGAACCGGCTGGCGAGTATCCCAAAGGCATTCTCGACTACCCTCCGGGCCCTGGCCAGCCTAAAATTGAACACCCTCCTCTCCGGGGTGAGGGTCCTCTGGGAAAAAGGCTGCATGAGGTGAGGTCCAAGCCCGAAAGCCTCGTCCGCTAAAAGACAAACGGAAGTCCTTCCACATTGTCTTCATCCGGTGGCAGTTCAAGACCACCAGTTTGTAGACGCCTGTAAAATTCGCTCCGCGTGAACACTCCCCCATCAGACAGCCGGTCATTCTTCCCCACGTCCACATACAAAAATTCGTAGTCTGCCGACACCACCGCCATCAACACGATACTATGAAAACCTTTATAGTTGAAATAGTACGACCCCGAACAAGGTGGCGGCACTATGCGCACGTGCTTCCCATCTATTGCCCCTCCGCAGTTAGGAAAATCACACCGCTGGGCAAAGTGGGCAGCCACAGTCTGCCATTCCTGTGGCGTGGAGGGAAACTGTGGGGACAAAACAACAAAAAAAATTAGCACTTTGGCACATAAACATTGCAAACACTAGGAAAAAAAACATCATTCTGCAACATCACAGTGTTAACATTTCTAAATAATAGTGTGTAATCTAGAGCCACTTATTATCAGACTCCACATCCCTCTGATGGGGCAATAAACTTTTTTAGGGGGGGGAGTTGAACTACAATGGAGCAGGCCAAAAATAAGAGATCCAAAAAAAAAATAATGGTGTGTTTGTCCCTAGGATATGATGCTGGACAGGTTAGTAGTGGTGAAGGTAAAAATATGCAGGTAGGCCCAACAAAATTAACATGGAAAGCTTAACAACATGCATGGGGAGAAAAGGGAACATTCAGCACACAGCATATTACAATCATGGCAATTAGGGAAACCAAAAAAAAAAAAATTAGCATACATTATTAAAGACACAAATTGTGATGTTAAAGGCGGAAACTTACCTTAATATACTCCTCCTGCATCACTTGTATGATGGCATAACACGTCTCCGGTATGATGATCCCAAGCGCCTGGGGAGAGATGCCTGTTGAGAACTTGAGGTCCTGCAGGCTCCTCCCAGTCGCCAGGTACCGCAACGTGGCAATAAGCCTCTGCTCAGACGTAATGGCTTGGCGCATCACAGTGTCCTGCCTCATGATATAGAGGGACAGAAGATCCAGCAGAGGGTGTTAAACGGGGTCCGTCATACGGAGAAAGTTCCTGTAGTCATCAGGATTATTCTCCCGGATCTCCCTAAGCAGAGGCATATGAGAGAATCGGTCACGCTGCAGCAACCAATTCTTGGCCCAGGAACTCCTCCTCCCACTGTTCCTGTCCAAATCACTGGAATTCACACAGATTCCAGAACAAAACCCATAAACAGCACGAACTCGTGAAAAGTTGCGATGCTGCTCCAACATGGCTTCAAACCGGCCGGCTGGTCAGTCAAGAACGCACTGAAACAGAAAGCACCCCCAAATCCAGCAAGACCTGCAAAGATCACACGTCAAACAGATACGACCGTACAGGACAGCACTACAAAGCAGAAACACCGCGCAGGGCGACACTGAATGACAAATACGACCCCACAAGCACACACTGAACCCGAAAATACAACCTGCTAAGCGCGGAGACTGAAAAGCACGAATCAGCTCTAACCAAACCTTCGCTAACACGTAACTAGCAAAAGCGGACCAGAGGGCGGTGCCGTAGGCTTTGGCATTCCCCTTTATAGTGACGTTGTACGTGGTTTACGTGCCCGCGTTCTGGTCCGCTCGGATTTCTGTCCGATGGTGTGTACGGTCATCAGACCAACGGACAAATTTCCCTTGTCCGCTGGAAACTATCCATCGGATATCTCCGACCGGATAAATTACATTGTGTGTACAAGGCCTTAGGAATAACTCACTTAAATCTGTCCAAACCAGAGTCTAGTATACATCCCGGGTATGATAAAGTTTGAAACACAAAACCATAAAATTATATAATAAATAACTATAAATAATTATAACAAATGATAATGTAATTATAATAAAAATTATTCAATAATGTGATCAAATCAAAAACACTGAAATTTGCTTAGTTGCAGAATTGTCGCTGTCATTACTTTTATTTTTTTATGACGGATTTCCCTACAAATCACTGTCGCTCAATTCTGCAAGTGATTATAATTTATTATCGCTGTTTTCTAGCTGCTCTAAAACCAGTTTTGACATAAAGGGACACTTTTGGTTGCTATGGGCAATCTACAGTTTTTGCAGGCACAAAAAAAAATGTTTTTATTATATAAAAGTGCATGTAGGACACAGGGCAGACCACTAGGGACAAGGGGGGGTGTGTATTTTTTACATACAGTACTGTAATCTATAAGATTACAATATACTGTATGTAATGTGTTTGTTTACTTTTTTGAATTTTGCGCCGGTCTCCACCCCCGTGCGTCGTAACGTCGCAGGGAACGGAGATCGCAGGGAATGGAGTGCACACGGGCACTGTGTGAATCGAATGGAGGACGCCGCTCGCTCACACAGAGCGGATGCATCGCTGGATCCGGGGACAAGGTAAGTACAGTAATACCCTGCCTGGAAAAGGTAAGCCAGCGTGCACTGCAGGCTCTGCACAGCTACCCCTAGCGTGACTCGGGGTTACCGATAATTGCATAGAAAATTCACCCGAGTCACGCTTTGGATCATTGCTAAAGGGGTAAATGGACACAGCATCTATGTTCACAGATACACTCACTAGCAGCCACTGCTCCAACTCCACCTTCCTCTCACTTCTGCTCTCCCCAGCCCCTCATTATATGGGCTGTGTGCACCTGTCTTTAAAACCCAGACACAGGGTTGGAGATCCGTTCCCACCCAAGACGCTGAAGGATCTCCAAGCCACAGAGCTCCATGTAGAAATAGAACAATCTGAGAACTGTCAGAGCAGTTTTCTGTTTTTAAATTTACGCTCTGCAGTTCTGCACTCAGCCGATATGCAGCCTCTGTGTCCACTTTAATCCCATTTTCATTGGCACAGAGCCTTGCTCTGCCACAATATCTCTATATCTATCTATCTATATCTACACACGCACTGTATCCAGTGTAGCTAGATCTGACTGCAGGCCGCTCGTGGTGCACTTTGTCTAATATACTTTCAGGCAGGCAGGTGACTCAGTGAGTTGCAGTGCATTTAATATACACACACAGTCTCATGTATTATATTATTAAGAAATATTATATATATCACACATACATATACACACACACGCAGACCTCAAATTTTGCACTCGCTTACTCGCATTTTGCGAGTAAAAAACAAGGTCTGGCGAGGAGCTGGGCTGCCCGGGAGTGGGGGGGGGGCGAGCACTGCAGCGGGCTGGGTCAGGAGCTGTTCTCCCAGCGATCCTCCCGATGGCCGAGAACACGGAGGAAGAGGAGAGACGTGGATCGCAGAGCTGTATAGCCCACTGTTAGTGTCAGGTCACCTAAAGTGCACCCCGTTGGGGTCAGGGATGCACAACATGGTAGTGAACCCTATAGCTGACTGCTGCTATCAAAGAGGAAGTGTGAACCTAAGAGTCCCCAGGGCGCGGAGTATAAGACCCAGCTTTGTGTTCACCAGAGCCTCTAGTGGTGAGGATGGCCTTCACTGCAACTCCATCCAGGTCCAGACCCCTGGGATCCTCTATGTCATGCTCCGCAGGGAGAGAGGGGAAGCAGCAAGCAGGACAAGCGATAGTGATGGGTAAGCAGAGGTCAGGGCAACAGGCAAACAAGAGTAACCGAGGGACAGGCAAAAGGTAAGGGTCACAGGCAAACAGGAGAAGTCAGGGACGAGCCAAAAACGGTACACAGGAAGATAAACGTAGCACACTGCAGACAGGAACTTAAGCTAACAACATGGTTAAAGAGCATTGCAGACCTGTAGTGCAACAGTTAATATAGACTTTCTGGGATGATCTGGGTGGGGCCATACAGGAAGGAGAGGTGATAAAAAGGCAACCAGAACAGAGTCAGGCCTGAACAGATGGAGACCGGTAAGCTGCCAGACTTCATTGCATATCCATGACAGTTAGAACTTACAGCTCCTCCGCTCTGCGGGTCCAATGCTGGGATGTGTTGTCTATCACAGGCGTGGGGTCAGGAGGAGGCGGGGCTGTGCGAACAAGCAGAGCGGAGGAAATGTAAGGTCTAACAGCGGGTTATACCGATCTGCGATCCGCGGCTCTGCTCTTTATTCTCTCATGATCTGGCCGCCACGGGGGGCACAATGACTCCGCAATCGGGGGGCACAATGACACTGCAATTGGGTGGGGCACAATGATTCTGCATAAAACATTTAAGTGTCATTTCATGAGATAATTTATGAGGGTGTGATTAGCAGCAGAATTAGGAGCGGAGCTGGGTAGGGGTTGGGCTGGGTTGGGCAACTGGTGGCGATTAACCCTTGAGGCCTGGCTAGTGGCTCAAGACTTGACATTGTGAGCTGTGTGTGTGTATATATATATATTATGGGCCAAATTCTCTAAGAAATTCACCGGCGTAGCGTAAGTCATTTACACTACGCCGCCGCATCGTACTAGAGCAAGTGCCGTATTCCCTAAGCATTTGCTCCGTAGTTTGCGCTGGCGTAGCGAAAATGGCCCAGCGTAAGCGCGCGTAATTCAAATGGGGCGGCTTGTATTTAAATTAAGCGCAACCCCGCGTCGAACGAACTGCGCATGCGTCGGCCGGGAAAAAAGCCCAGTGCGCATGCTCCAGCTCACGTCGGAAAGTGCCGTTGAAACCGACGTCAAAACGACGTTATCGTCACTACGCAATGCCCTATTCGCGAACGAGTTAGTAAAACGACGTAAGCGACGGAAAAAGCCGACGCTGACCCAACGCCATACTTAACATGGCATCCGACGGTACTTCGTAAGGTTACTCCTCATAGAAGCAGGAGTAACCTTACGAGTTCGTAAACGACGTACGCGACGACGGGGCTGCGTAAAAGCGATCGGGAATCAGCGTAGTAGCCTCATTTGCATAGGCAAATGAGAAAACAACGTAAAGGCCACCTACCAAAGTGATGCTAAGCATCAAAAAAACGGCGATACGACGGGGTACTCCGTCGTAGCGCTGCTGAGAATCTGGCTCTATATTATATATATATATCTTCCCAAGGCATCCAGTGTAGCTAGATCTGACTGCAGCCCATTTCCGGTGTACTTTTTCTAAAATACTTCAGGCAGGCAAGTGATTCAGTGAGCTGTTGTGCATTAAATATATATACAGCCTCCTACATACAGTATACATATCCACTGAATTCCAGTCTAGCCAAGCCTATATCTGACTGCAGGCCATTCCTGGTGTACTTTTTTTTTTTATTGTTTATTTGTCATCAAAAAGCCAGGCCGCGAGGGCTGTTGTCATAAAATCACAACATTCAAAACAGGAAAAAACCCTGCGTCGGGTAAACAAAAAGTCGTACAGTCACATATACATGCAATGACATCCTATAGTACACGAGCCGGCTTTCCGACCCATTTTCCGTGTTCTGGAAGAGAGTAGAGCAGAAAAGCGCTCCTAAGGGCGTATCAAAGTTTTCAGTTTCCGTTTGGTTCCTGGACAACTAAGCCATCCCACCTACCGGGGACCCAACTACGATCGATTGAGTCGGCAGGTGGCTATCCGTCTCTCTGAGTCTCCGTCCCTCATCTGAATATCTGAAGCTGTTATACAATTGCCATGTGTCTGAGTATGCCTCCCCTCGTTGCTGGCTGGAGAGGATCAGATCCTCCATGCGGCTGATCTCGTCCACTTTGTTTAGCCACATAGCTATTATTGGCGGATGGGGGGACTTCCAGAGGAGGGGCACGCAGGCTTTAGCTGCGTCTAAAAGGTGACGCACCACTGACTTTTTGTACACCCCAGGCGACAAATCGTTTGCGTGTAGGAGAAAATACGCCGGGTCATCCGGTACAACACTTCCTGTAAATTGTTGGGTGATCTGTCGTACCTCACCCCAGAAGCCCCCAAGCCGTGGGCAGGACCAAAATATATGTAGCATGGTGCCTCTATCCTGATGGCATCTCCAGCAGGTGGCCGTAGTGTCAGGGAACAGCTTACTGAGCATGTCTGGTGCCCTATACCAGCGTGTGAGTACTTTATAGTTCGACTCTTGCTTTCTGGCGCATACAGACGACTTGTGTGTGAAGCGAACTATAGACTGTTTTTTGTTGAATCAGAAATGCGTACCCAGTTCCCTTCCCCATTTGGCTAGGGCTGGGATTTGGTAGTCTCCTGGCGGAGTGTTCAACATTGTATACATTTGGGACAGGGCATGGTGGAGTACCCCAGGTTCACTACACAGTTCCTCTAAAGACGTTAACGGCGCCTGATCGGTCGGAGGGTCCGGGAGGCTGCTCAAGAAATGGTGCTCAGGAAGTCGAGGCAATATGCACCGTCAGGGGCCATCAATTCTGTCGCCGTTTTCCATCTACCCCCCGCACTAAAGTGTGATGCCTGGAACAGATCCGCCTTTGCCAAGTAGAGAAATTTCCCGTCCTGTAGGCCAGGTTCAAAAAGTCCCGTGATGACAAGGAAGACCTTTCAAAAAGGTCTGCACATATTTTACCTGTCTGCCCTATCAGAGGATGTCTAGCAGCCTTAGCGGGGAGAGCCGTATGGCATCATGGGGCGCGGCGGAGAGGGATCTTGCATTGACCTTGTTTTATCCGTGCCCAGAGCTTAATATGGCTATGGCGCCACCAATCAACCTGACTAGATGTGCAGCATAGTAGTACTTTCGTACATCCGGTAATGCCAGGCCGCCGTTTAGTTTGGGAAGGGAGAGTATCTCCCTACGGAGTCTTGACTTCTTCCCTGCCCATAGGAAGTGGGAGAATAGAGTGTAGTTGCCGAAAGTATACTCCTGGTATGTGAATCGGGAGAGCCTGGAGGAGGTACAAGAATTTAGGTAGAATAGTCATTTTTAGTATATTGCACCTTCCCAGCCAGGAGTGAAGACCCCCCGTCCATTGTGATAGCAATCTCCGGACCTCCATCAGGAGGGGGGGGGGGAGTTTAGCTTGTACAACTGAGAGAGCGAGGGGGGGATGTACGTACTGTAAGCTGGGGATAGGTAGCGGGTACAAAAGCTCCCTGGGATGAGCAGGCACAGATACCAAAGTCCATAGGATAAGTGAACAGTGGGATTTTTATTGGTGCTATACAAAGTCTATTTACAGGTGCTGTACAATGTGCAGAAAACAAAACAAACAAAAATAGTTTAAACAAACACCTAGCCGTGTCTCGGCTCTAACTACACGATATGCAGGCCCTAACTACTAAGCTAAACAAGCCTACCGCTTGTTAGCTCAAAATACAAACTGCTCACCAGTCTTTTAACAACCTCCTTGCTCCTACAGATCCACACTATCTGTTTCCCAGGACAGAGCAATGGCTGTTAGCTCAGGTGAGCTTAAATTGGCCTGGGGGAGAGGGCCAACACCTGACCTGGATCAGGGATCAGAGATCCCTGAACGTGTAAGAGAGGAGCCTGGGAGAGGTATAAACCCCGAACTTGACTTTCCAGGGCTCTCTCTGGGACGCTCTGCTACACACCCTCCCCTCTTGTTTCAACCCCAGGGTTGGAACACCTGTAGCCCAACAGGAGTGAACACGGGACAGGGCATCTACATTACCCATCTCAACACCTGGCCTGTGTTTTACCGAAAAGGAATAATCCTGGAGGGCCAAAAACCACCGGTTCACCCGCCTATTAGTCTCCTTCTTTTGGGCCATCCATTTCAGGGGAGCATGGTCAGTAATTAACTCAAACTGGCGCCCTAACAGGTAGTACCTGAGCGCGTCCACGGCCCACTTTATGGCTAAACATTCCTTTTCAATGACTGCATATTTTTTCTCATGATCATTGAGCTTTTTGCTTAGGTAGACCACAGGGTGTTCTTCCCCATTGTATACCTGTGATAGTACTGCCCCGATACCTACATCAGAGGCATCTGTCTGAACCAAAAAATCTTTGGAGAAATCGGGGGAGTATAGCACTGGCTGTGCACAAAGAGCCTTCTTCAGGACTTGGAAAGATTCTTCTGCTACTGGGGACCATTTTATCATTACGGAGTCTTTCCCTTTCGTCAGGTCTGTCAGTGGGGCAGCTATAGTGGCAAAATTTGGAATAAACCTTCTATAATATCCCGCAATGCCAAGAAAGGCCCTGACCTGCTTCTTGTTTGCCGGACGTGGCCACTCCTGGATGGCTTCTACTTTATTCACTTGAGGTTTAATAACTCCACGGCCAATAGTGTAGCCCAAATACTTGGCTTCCTCCAAACCAATGGCACATTTTTTGGGATTTGCCGTAAAACCTTCCTTGAAGAGGGAATCAAGGACAGCTTGGACACGGGGCAAGTGAGACTCCCAATCAGTGCTATGCACCACTATGTCATCTAAATAAGCTGCAGCATACTGCTGGTGCGGTCTTAGGGTCCTGTCCATGGCCCTCTGAAAGGTTGCCGGGGCATTTTGCAACCCAAAAGGCATTTTCTTATACTGGAATGATCCCTCCGGGGTCACAAACGCAGTCTTTTCTTTGGCACTATTAGTCAGGGGTATTTGCCAATATCCTTTGGTCAAGTCCAAAGTGGTCAGATAACGGGCCTTGCCCAGTCGGTCTATAAGTTCATCTACCCTGGGCATCGGGTACGTGTCAAACTTTGTTACTGCATTGAGCTTTCTGAAGTCGTTACAAAACCTCCAAGTGCCATCCGGTTTTGGGACCAACACAATGGGGCTAGACCAGTCACTATTGGATTCCTCAATAACATCTAGTTCCAACATCCTTCTAACTTCATCACTGATGTCCTTTCTCCTCGCTTCAGGAATTCGGTATGGTTTGAGCTTGACACGGACCCCAGGTTCAGTAACAATATCACGCTGAACCGCTGAAGTCGTGCCAGGCAACTCTGAAAATTTCTCTCTATTCCTTATTAGGAACTCTCTAGCTTCCTGTTTTTGGGAATATGACAGGGTGTCTGGAATCGTGACCTCAGGGATCAGAGGGGATTCAGTACCCTTAGGCGTTACCGGTAGGGACCTCGCAGTTAACGCCAGTCTATCCTTCCAGGGCTTTAACAGGTTCACGTGGTAAATCTGTTCGGGCTTCCTTTTACCTGGTTGATACACCTTGTAATTGACTTCCCCAACTCTTTCAATTACTTCAAAGGGGCCCTGCCACTTAGCCAGGAACTTGCTCTCAACAGTGGGAACTAAAACGAGGACCCTGTCACCCGGTGAGAAAACACGGAGTTGGGCCCCCCGGTTGTATATTCTCTGTTGGGCTGCTTGAGCCTGTAGTAAATGTTCTTTCACCACTGGTATTACGGCTGCAATCCTGTCCTGCATTTAAGCGATATGCTCAATTACACTTTTGTGGGGTGTCTGTTCCCCCTCCCAAGTTTCCTTGGCTATGTCCAAGAGTCCCCGGGGGTGTCTCCCATAAAGCAACTCAAATGGAGAGTACCCTGTAGAGGACTGGGGAACCTCCCTGATAGCAAACATCAGGTACGGTATCAGGAAGTCCCAGTCTTTCCCATCTTTGTCAACAACCTTTTTTAACATGCCCTTTAACGTCTTATTAAAGCGTTCCACCAAGCCATCTGTTTGCGGATGATACACAGAGGTTCGCAACTGCGTCACCTTAAATAACTTGCACAGCTCCCTAGTTATCCGTGACATAAATGGGGTACCCTGGTCTGTCAGGATTTCTTTAGGGATGCCCACCCGACTGAACACCATAAACAGCTCTTTGGCAATATTTTTAGCAGATGCGGCGCGTAAGGGAACGGCCTCAGGGTAACGGGTAGCGTAATCCATAATCACGAGGATATGCTGATGACCACGGGCGGATTTGGGGAGGGGACCCACAAGGTCCATGGCAATCCTCTCGAAAGGTACTTCAATAATGGGCAAGGGCACTAAAGGACTTCGGAAGTGGGGCTGGGGGGCTGACATCTGACACACAGGACAGGATTGACAATAATTCTCAATATTTTTCTGTATCCCAGGCCAGTAAAACCTGCGCAACACTCTTTCAGTGGTTTTCTCAACCCCTAAATGGCCTCCTAGCAAGTGCCCATGGGCAAGTTCCAACACCACCCTTCTGTAAGGCTTGGGGACCACCAACTGTTCAGTAACTTCATCATTCTTTTTACATACACGATACAGTAAATCATCATTGCTGCTGAAATAAGGAAAACAGGGCCTATCCCCTGGTTCAACAGGTACATCATTAATCACCATTACATTTTCCCAGGCCCTGGCAAGGGTAGGGTCTTTTCTCTGCTCAGTACCAAAATTTTCCTTGTGCACATTAAGGTCAGTAAACTCCAACATAAGCTCCGAGTCGGCAAATGGCTGTCCGGCTCTACTGGTTGTAGGGACTCCCTCAGGCTCCTCCAGCTCTCCTGCCATAACCGAGAAAGGAAAACTCGGAGAGCCCTGAGATGAGTCCCCTGAACCCACAATATCGGAAGTAGCCAGGAGCTCTGGCTCTGCGACTGAGTCAGGTACTGCGACCGGGTCGGGACGATCCCACAGTTCCAAAACTTAGGGAAGTCCCTACCAATGATGGCCTCGTGCACCAAGTGGGACACAAGTCCGACCGCATGGGACACCGTACCTAAGCCAGTTTTAAACTGAACTGTGGCTATAGGATACTCCCAGGTATCCCCATGTACACAGATCACAGCAACTTTTTTAGCATGAAAATTCACAGTTTCAACCATCTCAGCTGTAACCAAAGTAACCAGACTTCCAGAGTCCAGTAAGGCCGTAATAGGCTCATCATTAACAGTCATGTGACACATGTGTTTCCCCACATTTGGCGCTGCAGCGCATGAAACAGCAGCAAACATAGACGGCCTTCTAATAGACAGATCACACTGCATTGGTTCATCAGTCAATGGACAGTTTGCTGCAACATGTCCCAGCTCTTGGCAACGAAAACACCTGATGTTTCCCCAAGTTGGTTTGCTGACAGGCAGTGGTTTCCCTTGCTTGGGACGCCAAACTTCAGTCCTGGCACCAAAAATCCTCCCCCCTATTTCCTTGCCATGCTTACCACCCACTTCCCCTGGAACAGTCTTACCGGTTGCCTGGGGAGACCGTGGCTTTGGGTGGAAAGTCCGTGCGGTTGTTGGGGTGGTGACCAGGTTCTCTGCAGCAAAGTACCTTTCGACGAGTTCCACCAGGTTATCTGCCGACTTGGGGTCCCCTTGACTCACCCACTTCTGCAGGGGAATTGGGAGTGACCTCAGGAATTGGTCCATGACCACACACTCCACTATTTGTGGCGCAGACAGGGACTCAGGCTGTAGCCATTTTCGCACCAGGTGGATTAGGTCGAACATCTGCGATCTTGGGGGCCTCTCGATTTTGAAGAACCAGCTGTGGACCCGTTGGGCTCGAACGGCCAAGGTGACGCCGAGTCGCGCCAGAATTTCCTGCTTGACCTTTTCGTAGTCTTCTGCTTCTGCTGACTCCAGATCATAGTAGGCCTTCTGCGATTCACCAGAAAGTAAGGGGGCAATCAGTCCTGCCCACTTGGTTTAAGGCCAACATTCCCTCTCAGCGGTCCGTTCAAACGTTAGCAGGAAGGCCTCTGGATCATCATCTGTAGTCATTTTAGACAGAAAGCGAGCCACATGGATGGCTGAAGGCTTGTCTCTCATATCCTTAATTTCCGCAGATGCCCACTGTGCTAGTGTCTCTGCAACCTTAGTCAGGGTTTTCCTATCCACTTCTGCAGCAGTGGCAAGCTGTTCAAACAGCCTCTGCGATTGCTCCTGTACAGCACTAATCTGCCTCTGCGATTGCTCCTGTGCAGCACCAATCTGTTTGTACAGCGCCTTGGTTTGCTCCTGTGCGATAGCATTGGCTTGCTGCAATGCAGCGTTAGTTTGCTGTTTTGCAGCATTGGATAACATCATTTGTTTGAGGATTTCCTCCATGTTGTCACTTTAGGTACTGGCCTTTTAAAATAGTAACTTACTACTGCTGATCGCAGCCTCCACCATATGTAAGCTGGGGATAGGTAGCGGGTACAAAAGCTCCCTGGGATGAGCAGGCACAGATACCAAAGTCCATAGGATAAGTGAACAACAGTGGGATTTTTATTGGTGCTATACAAAGTCTATTTACAGGTGCTGTACAGTGTGCAGAAAACAAAACAAACAAAAATAGTTTAAACAAACACCTAGCCGTGTCTCGGCTCTAACTACACGATATGCAGGCCCTAACTACTAAGCTAAACAAGCCTACCGCTTGTTAGCTCAAAATACAAACTGCTCACCAGTCTTTTAACAACCTCCTTGCTCCTACAGATCCACACTATCTGTTTCCCAGGACAGAGCAATGGCTGTTAGCTCAGGTGAGCTTAAATTGGCCTGGGGGAGAGGGCCAACACCTGACCTGGATCAGGGATCAGAGATCCCTGAACGTGTAAGAGAGGAGCCTGGGAGAGGTATAAACCCCGAACTGGACTTTCCCAGGCTCTCTCTGGGACGCTCTGCTACAGTACCTAGATATTTTAGTGCAACCTCTGTCCATTTCAAGTGAAAACTATCCCTGAGCCTCGCCAGCTGTGGTCGCGGGATCCCTACCACCATGGCCTCCGACTTTGTCATGTTTATTTTTAGATTCGACAACTTGCCATAAGTTTCAAACTCCCGCAGGAGAGCTGGTAGGGACGTGTCCGGGTCTGTGAGGGTGAATAGTAGGTCCGCGTATGCGGAGACCTTGTATTGTGCCTCTGTGGTGCGTATACCTACAATTTTGGGTTTCTGGCGTACGCGGCACAGAAATGGCTCCAGTGATAGCGCAAAGAGTAGGGGTGAAAGAGGGCACCCCTGTCTCATCCCGTTGGCGATAGGGAAAGCGTCTGATAACCCCCCGTTAACTCTCAAGCGTGCTGTCGGTCCCCTGTATATCGCCGCCACCCAGTTCTTCATTTTCTCCCCTAGGCCAATGTGTTCTAAAGTGGACATCATAAATTGCCAGTCTACGCGGTCAAATGCCTTTTTGGCATCAGTCCCCAAGAAAAACCATGGTGTCTTACTGGTGGAGGCAATGTGCAGGAGGTTAAGTACTTTAATCGTGTTGTCACGGACTTCCCTGGTGGGTACAAATCCCACTTGATCTAAGTGCACTAAGTATGGGAGGTGGCTCTGTAGCCTAGAGGCCAAGATTTTGGTGTACAACTTGAGGTCTATGTTGAGTAGGAATATGGGATGGTAGCTGCCACAGTTATTGGGGTCTTTACCTCTTTTGGAATCACAGAGATTTGAGCCTGTAGTGTGGTGACGTGAAAGGCCTTCCCTGAACCCAACTCATTAAATAACCGCACCATGTGATGACCCACTGCTGGGAGCAGTGTTCTGTAGTATGCCACCGTGAGGCCGTCAGGCCTCGGGGCTTTACCTGGCTTGGCAATTTTCAGTGCACAATGAAGCTAAGTTAGGGTGATGGGGTCCTCCAGGCCTTCCCTAGCTTAAGATGACAGGGAGGGCATGAAGGACGTGGAGATATAATTTTTTATCCCATCCCTTGTAGGGAGGGGGGGGGGGGGGTTTGGTCAGGTTGTAAAGGGAGCTGTAATACCGGCGAAATTCCTGCATAATTTGTTGGGGCGTAGATTGCTTCTTTCCTTTTGGGGACAGCACACTGGTGTACTTTTTCTAATAAACTTTGGACAGTGTTTTGCTAATCAAAATTTACAGCATGTCCGGAAGGCCACAAAGGAGAGGCAGACGCTCACAGGCCACTAAAAGAAGGCAAGCAGGCTCTGTGTCTACAGCCAACAGTGCTAGTCGTGGACACGGTGCATCCTCAGCACGCGCCATTATGAGGTCATGAGGTCACTGACTATGTCAGAGCTAAGCATGTGCAGGGCGCTGCTGACTCCCTGTGTATTTTCTGTGGGCCTTTTTCGACACATGTGCAGCAGATCGCACCGTTGCCGTTTGCAACATATGTCTGAAGCATATCAAGCGTGATCAAAACAGCAGCCGCTTGGGCACCACATGCTTGACCAGACATACGTTGACCTCCCATGCAGTCCGTTGGCAACAGTACTAAAAGTCCCACATCAAAGAACAAGGCAGACATCTTTGCTCCTCATCAGCTGGGATTTCCAACCCCACTATACATTCAGTCCTCTCAGAAACCTGCACTATGGCCGCGTACACACAACCGAGAAACTCGACGGGCGAAACACATCGTTTTCCCCATCGAGTTCCTTGTTCGGCTGTCAAAAAACTCGTTGAGCCAAATTTTCCCATTGCCCGTCGAGGAAATAGAGAACATGCTCTCTTTATGGCTCGACGAGTTCCTTGACAGTTTTCCCGGCGAAAAGTGTACAGTTTCCTCGGCAGAATACGTCTCCCATGGAGTTTCTTGCTGAATTCTGCCGAGGAAACCGGTCGTGTGTCCGCGGCCTGAGAAGAATAAGGGTGTAGAATTAGGTGTCCCAAGCAATTGCGGGTAATCTGCTAGTCGTAAACCAACATCCGATTGTAGCAGACAAAATTTCCCTAACCCAGTTGCTAAACCATCAAAAGATATTCGGTCCCAGCCATCCACCTGCTCAGCGTCTGAATGCTAGCTTGGCTAAATTGCTAGCACTGCAACTGCTGCCTTTTCAGCTGGTAGACTCTGCCCTCTTTCTTGAATTTGTGGAATGTGCGGTACCTCAGTGGCAGGTTCCAAAACGCCTTTTCTTTTCACGGAAGGCCATTCCGGCTCCTTACCGGCATGTGGAAGGCAATGTCAGGGCGGTTAACAGTAAGGTGCATATTACCGCTGACACAAGTTCCAGCAGGCATGGACAGGAACGTTATCTTTCTTTCACGGCGCACTGAGTAACTCTGCTGGCAGCTGGGAAGGATGCAGGACAGGGTGCAGTATTGTTGGAGCTTGTTCCGCCACCACGCCTACAAAATGCTAGTAGTGGTGATTCTGCCACAGCTCTCACCTCCACCCCCTCCTCCTCTTACTCTACGGCCTCTTCCTCTGCAGATTTGTCCTCAGAACCAGCGGTGCTCCGTAGGCGTTCAAGGGGCTACACAAGCACTCAAGCAAAAATATGACATGCGGTGCTTAAGTTGGTCTGCTTAGGGGACACTGGGGCAGTGATTCTGTCAGCTCTGCAGGGGCAGACTGAGAGGTGGTTGACGCCGCACCAGCTTCAGCCAGGAATGGTTGTATGTGACAATGGCACAACCTCCTCTCCACCCTCCGACAGGGACACTTGACCCATGTTCCCTGTTTGGCTCATGTCCTGAATTTGGTGGTGCAGCAGTTCTTGGGCAGGTACCCGGGCTTACAGGCTATCCTGAGGTAGGCCAGGAAAGTCTGTGGTCATGTCCGCTGGTCATATAATGACAGTACTCAGCTGGCTGACCTTCAAAGGGAATGCAACCTGCCCAAGAACCGTCTCACTTGTGACATGCCAACCAGGTGGAACTCAACATTGGCAATAGGGGAAAGAGACCGCCGCTCCAGATGAGTGTACCTCGGTGGTGAGTGTGAACTCAGAAGAATCCAATAGGTGCAGGCAATGCACGAAAGCATAAATGGAAGGAGGAAGGTATGGACAGCTGCACTCCGATAAATGTAAAAAACAATAAAAGCCTTTAATCCAGTAAAAAAAACACTGCACAAACAGAAAAACAGCAAACGGTGGGATGATATAGCTGACGCGTTTCACATTGTTTGTACAATGCTTAGTCATAGCTAGGAACAACATAAAAAACAATCTCATTTATAGTATTCCAAAGAAAAAAATCCCATACATCTGTGGGTAGACACAGCAGAGAGAAACTACACCCGTTAGAACCAGGTGAGAAGGAATTCAAAGATCAGCTGACAAAAAACAAAAAAATGATAATAAATGGATAAAAAAGTAAAAAACGCACAATTACCATAAGTCAATGGAAGTAAAGTGACAACAATCGTAGAATCTGCTAGTGTGAACCAGCTATAGTTGTGAATGTGAAAAAAAAAAGAAAACCGTAAAGAAAGATGTTAGAAAAGATGTATGTGTATATGGGATGGAGTAGTAGAAATGTGAAACCATCGGATTGATAAGATGTGTTTATGTATGGAACCCCAATATCATGATATATGTATAAAAATGCTGGATGGTATAGTATCCTGCAAGTGAAATTGTCAATGAATAGGGGATAATGAACACGTAGTGTACTTCACTGCAGTGTGTGGACTCACATAATAGCGTAAGAGGTGACAGAGTGTAAGTACTAAATTAGTGTGTAAGTGTGTGAACAGGCAGAAAAAAAAGAAAAAAAAAAGAAGGGGGATGTATGAGCGCAGGATTGCTACAAGGTAATCAGTGGAAAGGCTAATTGATATGGGTATAAAATAAAAGTGTGTAAGAGCTAAAGTGAAAACCGTGAATCACGGAAAGCTAAAAAAAATTCAGTATGCTGGCTAGCAGCACAATCCAGGAGCATAGAAAGTGAATGATCCATCTCACAACAAGTTAACTCGCTGTGAAAGACGGTGCTGAAACTATATGCATGACTGTCCATGTTATGAACCAGCAGTAGTCAAAAGTATACACATGGATAAGAGATCTATGAATGAAGACATGTCAGTAAGGATCCAGTGCCCGTGCGGGCTACAATATGTGGGCAGGACTAAACGTCCACTTCACATACGCCTAAACGAACACTTGACTAATATATGTAGTGGGTTCCCTGACCATTCGGTCTCTAAACATTTCCTTATTACACATAATAAGGATCCAAAGGGCACCATTTTTGTGGGGATCGACAAATACCAAGCCCATTGGAGAGGAAGTGATCTCGTTAGGAGTATTTCCCGCTCTGAGATGACATGGATTCACACTCTCAGATGTTTTGAACCACATGGCCTCAACATAGAAGTGGATGTCAATTGCTTCATCGACAATTCTTGAGGTACCATGTTGGATTATCAATAACTTGCTGAGTCCCCTTGCCATAGCATTGTATATATTTTTCACTCTACTTTGCCAACCTTGGCCTGTACTATGTAGGGTGATATGTTAATTACCCCCCATGAAGCTCTTTATCTGTAAGGCCTATGATGGGTGTAGGGGGTGTATTTATTATAAAATAATTTTCTTTGACTGTAATTATTTAGCAATTGTCATATCATTGTATGCATTTTTCACTCTACTTTGCCATTTTTGGCTTGTACTATGTAGTGTGTTATATTAATTATCCCCCATGAAGCTCTTTACCTGTAAGGCCTATAAGGGTATATGGGGTGTATTTAGTATAAAATAATTTTCCTTGATTGTAATTATTTAGTAATTGTCGTAATTTCATTTTTGACTATTATTCAGATGTGCCCCATTGTTGCCTTTAAGTGACACATTGTGGCCACATCGGGCAATATGGTCTCTAGATATTATTGATGTGAACACTCACGTTCCAGCCGTTATGTGATATATCCTGGGTCATATTGTAAACCTACTTGTTTAAGTACAAACGTATTGTCCAGTATTGTTTGTTAGGTTGACACTGTATTAGTGGCGTTGAGTCAGTTCCACATGGTAACTTAGCCCTTTTTGGTGACGTTTCTATGGTGTTCTTTTTCATTAGTAGTGCGTCAAGCCCCAGTGCCAATTTAATAAGTACAGTGGTTTGCGAGCCTTTTATATTATTCGTCTTTGTTCCCGCACTATCATATGATAGACAGCGGCTACCTATATGAAATTAGTGTATCTGTTTTTTTATTTTTGTATTGACCGTTTTTTTTGGATAGGGAATATCTGTTGAAACGATCTTTCCCTTACTTTGTCCCTTCTCCAAAATGGCGGGGCCACGTCTATGTGAAACTGACTCCGCCTGCTGAGGGTTTTTATGCGATGACGTGGTGCGTCGTCCTTATCCCGTGACCAAGTCTTTTGTGAAGACGAAACGTTGGGAGGAGACGTTCCCACGTCATCGCAACTACACGAGGGGACGTACGCGTTCCACAAGCCGGCCGGCATCTTTTATTATACGCCTCGAATCTGCATTTGTTTGTAAGTGCATTCCTTTGGCTTTTTAGAATAAATTTTTTTATGGATTTACACTATTTTAGTTTTTCTTTGCCTCCATGCTGTGACGTATCGAGGATTGGTTTCTGATGTGTTGAGAACAGTGTATCCACCGTTTTGCTGCCTATATTGATCCTAGAGTGGATCTTATTGTCTGGTAAGGGTCAGTGTGTTTTTCGGTGGTGGTACCAGCACTTCTCTTCCTCACAGCTCTTTGTTGTCTTCCTCCACGGGTGATTGTGACCCATTTTCATGCAGTCTACACTATGAAAAGCCTTTTTTGTTTTTTCATTGAGGAAAACACCATCATGACGATTTAGAGCGAAGTTTATATACATCATCCTTAAGGCTGTTTTTGACCCCCAAAGGGTCACTCCATCTGGTAAGGGTCAGTGTGTACTGTGTTCCTAGGTGAAGGGTTGCCACTGCACCATGTCTATAATATAGCTATTCTTCACGGGTGGATAGCATTTACAATCTTTAACGGTATCACACTATGAATGTTTTTTTTCTCTTTTCTTTGGAGTTACTGCTACACATTGATATCTACAAGTGCAAGAGTGTCGTGACCTATAACGGGACATTGGTTTTCTAGCATCTCGCTTGTATAAATTCAACATCACTGGCTTCACAGATGAACCACAGACCAACACAGAGGACTTTAACTCTTTCTGTTCACGTTTGACTCATCAGGTTCTTTTTAGTATATATATTATTTTATTTTGTGGGCTTTATCAACACCATTTAGGTTTTGTATTTCATACCACTTTTTGTTTTTTGATAACACATTGTGCTATTGTGCTATTGTGCTATTATCAGGCATTATCTCACGTCTAGCGCGATTCCTCACCTTCTTCCAGTCTATTTTATGTTGTATAACATTTTTGAATCGCAGCTTGTTTATTTTTGTATATTAGGTACGCGCAATTTTCTTTCCATTTTTCATATTCTGTTCTTATACTATTTATTGCAGCTACCCCATTTGTACTCGATCATAGAGTACGGTTTTCTTTGTTAAAATCAATTTTTCCCTTATTATGGATATTTTTGAGTTTAGGGCTACACGCGTTGTCAACCCCGAGGGAGTGTTTGAAACCTTCAAAGATGGTGAAAGTGATATAGGAGGTCTATTCATGAGACTAAAAAACCTCACCATTTCTGAACTCCATACCCAGTGGGATGTGGTTTTTCTAGAAACATACCTCAAACATCAGATGGTTCCCCGGAGCCTTAGATGGGAAGTTGCTCCCCAAAAGGGTGACACCGATTTGGAGGGGTGGTACAAACACTTCAACGATATGGGTCTTAATCTTTTGAGGTTTTTAAGTGACCGCAAAGCCATTAAACTTAAAATGTTGGACGATGAAGTCAAACTTATCAAAGAAAAGCTCTCCCCCTTTATGTCTAGTACGGACTATGCTGATAGATCAAGAAATCTCCTCAAGGTACTAGAGAAGGAGGAAAGAGAACAAAAGATAAAAAAGAAGAAAAAGTTTAATAGAGATTTTGGAGACTACCATTCTAAGATCGTGTTTGAGTGGCAAAAGAAATTGGTGACTGATACCAATAACTCAAACCCTTCTGAGATGGAAGTCACTCCAGCTAACTCGCAAATGGCCAATGGGGCTGTCAGCATGCTTCCAGCACCGGGGATTAGGAGTAATCATAACCGTGCGGGGACAGGTGGCACACCTAAAAGCCATTTTAAACATAAAAAGGGTTCTTTGCAAAAGAACTCTGTTCCACAACTCCACCATCTGGGAGGGTCGGGAGGACAACGTAATCAGTTTGGCCCACCCCCAGGCTACCGGCCCCAACTTTGGGGGCCGGGAGCTGTAGGGGGATTAGCTCCACCCCCCGCTCGGGGTCGTGGAAATTATGGTGGACCCCCCCCCCTTTCTTTCCGCCGGGTTATGGTAATGGCCAGATTAATACACAGGGCCCCATGAGAGGCAACGTATACAATCAGGGGCCTAATTCTAATACTTTGCAGACATTTAGAAATAACGATGTGGTTCATTATACAGGCAATTTTGAACCAGAATACAATGTCTTGACCCAAAATAGTTTTTTACCACTAGGGGATATTGATAACATGGGAACTGAAAATTTGTTCCCAAATACTCACCACACTATGCCGTCTGTACCATATGAACTTGGGTATGGCAACCAATCTATGAACTTTGTCCAGCCCAATTGGGGTTTTCCCCGAGCTGGGCAAGGGATAAAAAGACTGGCAGAGTTAAAAGAGGGGTCAGAGGGGGGAGGCATGCTAAGCCCCAAAAGACCAAAAACGTAACAAGTTCTGGGATCTTTAACTTAAGTTCCCATAATTTAACAGAACCTGAACTCCTTGTATTGGATAAAGGGTTGAAATATGCCCCTCCAAAAAATATGAGTAAATTTAAAACGTACATGGACATCCATAGGTATGTCCGAAAATTGAATATTCAACTATATATGTCGTCTAACCCCTTTAGTCCATCCAAAACTTCTGTCCATAACTATGTTCATTCTGGTCTGGCAAACTCCTCTACGTATAATCCACCGGGACAACTACCGGCTGCTTTGAAGGTTTTCAGAGATTTGTCTCTTAGAGATTTAGATAATATACGGGTTAAAAAAGTTCGGTGTAAATTGGATATAGAAATGGGCATTAAAACTCTCTGTGATAACAAGAACCTTGTGATCCGCCCCGCTGATAAGGGGGGTGGTATTGTTGTCTTAAACAAACAAGATTATCTACAGGAGATGTCTAACATCTTAAGTGACAGGGACACATATACCCCTCTCCCTCTTAACCCGGGAGAGAAGTATAGAAGATCCTTGGTTGAGATTGTAAACAGGGGGTATCGGTCAAACATACTTAACCTTAAGGAGAAATCCTTTTTGGTTCCTAAGGCGCCCCGTGTACCAATTATGTATTACCTACCTAAGGTGCATAAGGATCCAGTTTGCCCCCCGGGTCGTCCCATAGTCAGTGGTATTGACTCTGTGACGTCCCGGGTGGGCAAATATATTGATTTTTACCTCCAGCCCTTAGTGAAGGCCATGCCTTCGTTTGTTAAAGACACTAGTCACATTATTGGCCAATTGGCTGGTTTGACTCTCCCTCCGAATGTATGGCTTGTGACTGCTGACGTTACATCACTTTACACTATAATCCCTCATGAGGTGGGTTTAGAGGCAGTCTCACACTTTTTAAAGAGGGATTCGGGCCTCATTGATGGGCAAATCGCTTTCATTATGGAATTACTTCACTATGCGGCATCCCACAATTTTTTTTGGCATGATGGGCAGTTCTATCGCCAGGATAGGGGTGTTGCGATGGGGGCCAAGTATGCCCCTAGCTTGGCCAATTTATTTATGGCCAAGTGGGAGGAGGATGTGGTCGATGTGCCCTCTAGACCCCAGGTGCTCCTGTGGGCCAGGTACATCGATGACATCCTCCTCCTATGGGAGGGCAGTGAGAATGACCTTACCCAGTTCATGCGTTTCCTCAATACTAACGACATCGGGATTACCCTCAAATATGAGGCAAGCATGAAAACTATAAATTTTTTGGATTTAGTCATCACGAGAGAGGGAGACGAGTTGTCTACGTCCACTTATTTTAAAACCACGGACAGAAACTCATTTATCCCGCATGATAGTTGCCACCATGCCAGTTGGCTGAAGGCCGTCCCCAAGGGTCAATTTCTCCGGTTAAGGAGAAATTGCAATGATCAGGAGATTTTTTTAAAACAGGCTGAAACCTTGAATAAACAGTTTTTGGAAAAGGGCTACAGTCCCTCTTTCTTGGCTGATGCCCTGACATCAGTAACCAACACCAGTAGAGAGGCCATACTGAAAAGTAAATCTAAGCCTGCCACGGTGGGTAAATATAGATACCCCTTCGTGACTGACTACTCATGCCAACACGCTACTATAAAGCACATTTTGAATAAACACTGGCATGTGCTTAAGAACGATAGAATTTTGAATGACATCTTGCCTGATAAGCCTCAGGTAGTGTTTAGGGGTGCTACTTCATTGAGGAACAAATTGGCACCTAATGTTCTGGATCCACCCAAGACCCTATCCATGTTTTCATCTGGCCTAAAAGGTTTTTTTAAATGTGGACGCTGTAGGGTATGTATGGTCAGTGACCATACCCCCAGGAGAACCACTAGTTTTTGTTCTAGATACTCCACTAAGGTTCACCAGATTAAATCCTTCATAACGTGCTCTACAGTGGGAGTCATCTATATGATCCAGTGCCCGTGCGGGCTACAATATGTGGGCAGGACTAAACGTCCACTTCACATACGCCTAAACGAACACTTGACTAATATATGTAGTGGGTTCCCTGACCATTCGGTCTCTAAACATTTCCTTATTACACATAATAAGGATCCAAAGGGCACCATTTTTGTGGGGATCGACAAATACCAAGCCCATTGGAGAGGAAGTGATCTCGTTAGGAGTATTTCCCGCTCTGAGATGACATGGATTCACACTCTCAGATGTTTTGAACCACATGGCCTCAACATAGAAGTGGATGTCAATTGCTTCATCGACAATTCTTGAGGTACCATGTTGGATTATCAATAACTTGCTGAGTCCCCTTGCCATAGCATTGTATATATTTTTCACTCTACTTTGCCAACCTTGGCCTGTACTATGTAGGGTGATATGTTAATTACCCCCCATGAAGCTCTTTATCTGTAAGGCCTATGATGGGTGTAGGGGGTGTATTTATTATAAAATAATTTTCTTTGACTGTAATTATTTAGCAATTGTCATATCATTGTATGCATTTTTCACTCTACTTTGCCATTTTTGGCTTGTACTATGTAGTGTGTTATATTAATTATCCCCCATGAAGCTCTTTACCTGTAAGGCCTATAAGGGTATATGGGGTGTATTTAGTATAAAATAATTTTCCTTGATTGTAATTATTTAGTAATTGTCGTAATTTCATTTTTGACTATTATTCAGATGTGCCCCATTGTTGCCTTTAAGTGACACATTGTGGCCACATCGGGCAATATGGTCTCTAGATATTATTGATGTGAACACTCACGTTCCAGCCGTTATGTGATATATCCTGGGTCATATTGTAAACCTACTTGTTTAAGTACAAACGTATTGTCCAGTATTGTTTGTTAGGTTGACACTGTATTAGTGGCGTTGAGTCAGTTCCACATGGTAACTTAGCCCTTTTTGGTGACGTTTCTATGGTGTTCTTTTTCATTAGTAGTGCGTCAAGCCCCAGTGCCAATTTAATAAGTACAGTGGTTTGCGAGCCTTTTATATTATTCGTCTTTGTTCCCGCACTATCATATGATAGACAGCGGCTACCTATATGAAATTAGTGTATCTGTTTTTTTATTTTTGTATTGACCGTTTTTTTTGGATAGGGAATATCTGTTGAAACGATCTTTCCCTTACTTTGTCCCTTCTCCAAAATGGCGGGGCCACGTCTATGTGAAACTGACTCCGCCTGCTGAGGGTTTTTATGCGATGACGTGGTGCGTCGTCCTTATCCCGTGACCAAGTCTTTTGTGAAGACGAAACGTTGGGAGGAGACGTTCCCACGTCATCGCAACTACACGAGGGGACGTACGCGTTCCACAAGCCGGCCGGCATCTTTTATTATACGCCTCGAATCTGCATTTGTTTGTAAGTGCATTCCTTTGGCTTTTTAGAATAAATTTTTTTATGGATTTACACTATTTTAGTTTTTCTTTGCCTCCATGCTGTGACGTATCGAGGATTGGTTTCTGATGTGTTGAGAACAGTGTATCCACCGTTTTGCTGCCTATATTGATCCTAGAGTGGATCTTATTGTCTGGTAAGGGTCAGTGTGTTTTTCGGTGGTGGTACCAGCACTTCTCTTCCTCACAGCTCTTTGTTGTCTTCCTCCACGGGTGATTGTGACCCATTTTCATGCAGTCTACACTATGAAAAGCCTTTTTTGTTTTTTCATTGAGGAAAACACCATCATGACGATTTAGAGCGAAGTTTATATACATCATCCTTAAGGCTGTTTTTGACCCCCAAAGGGTCACTCCATCTGGTAAGGGTCAGTGTGTACTGTGTTCCTAGGTGAAGGGTTGCCACTGCACCATGTCTATAATATAGCTATTCTTCACGGGTGGATAGCATTTACAATCTTTAACGGTATCACACTATGAATGTTTTTTTTTCTCTTTTCTTTGGAGTTACTGCTACACATTGATATCTACAAGTGCAAGAGTGTCGTGACCTATAACGGGACATTGGTTTTCTAGCATCTCGCTTGTATAAATTCAACATCACTGGCTTCACAGATGAACCACAGACCAACACAGAGGACTTTAACTCTTTCTGTTCACGTTTGACTCATCAGGTTCTTTTTAGTATATATATTATTTTATTTTGTGGGCTTTATCAACACCATTTAGGTTTTGTATTTCATACCACTTTTTGTTTTTTGATAACACATTGTGCTATTGTGCTATTGTGCTATTATCAGGCATTATCTCACGTCTAGCGCGATTCCTCACCTTCTTCCAGTCTATTTTATGTTGTATAACATTTTTGAATCGCAGCTTGTTTATTTTTGTATATTAGGTACGCGCAATTTTCTTTCCATTTTTCAGTAAGGATATATGTATAGAAGGGTGTATGGTTATACCATATACATACCGTGTTTCCCCGAAAATAAGACGTACTCCGAAAATAAGCCGTAGCGGGATTTCGACACAAGATCGAAATATAAGACACCCCTCCGAAAATAAGACGTAGCGATGTAGTGTCGAATCTCCGAAAATAAGACGTGGTGAATCTCCGATAATAAGACGTAGTGTCGTATGCGTAACGGCGCGGCGCGGAGCGGGAAACAACACGTGATAGGCGTACAGTACTGTACTGGAACTAAAGTGAGGAGAAGAATGCTGTGTAAAGCTGTAAAGCTTCTCCCAGCACTGACCAGCAAACCCCTCTCTCACTCCACACAAACACCAGGGGATAGGGGGAAAAGCTGCTACTGAGCCCAAAGAGATCACCCCAGCTCCACTTTGCTCCACATCAGCTTTGCTGGCCTATCTTTCTGTACAGCCAGACAAGATGAGTGCAAAGAGAAGATATCCGAATGGTCCAAAAATGGCGTGCAGAATACGATAATCTCAGTCTACAGGTGGACAGAGGAAATCCTAAGAAGCGCAAGTGTGGTTCAGGTAGGCAACCTTTATTTTCTGTAATAAAAATAAGACACCCCCCGAAAATAAGCCATAGTGTGATTTCTTGAGGAAAAAAAAATATAAGACGGTGTCTTATTTTCGGGGAAACACGGTATGTGGTAAATATGCATAATAGATATATAGAACGCCCGACTGGATGCCGTGAACATGGGAAATAAAAGTGAAAATATGGTAAAGAAAAAAGTTAACTAGAAATGTGAAGAAAAAGAACCAGAAATAAGAAAGGGATTATATGTAATTAAAAGCTTATGCGCCCATCGTGCACCCATCGTGCATAAGGTCAGATGTAAATAATGACAAATATAATTATAATCAAAAAACATTGCAATATAAAGTGTCCTATAGGGGAATACAAATGTGAATGTTAAATATGAAACCAAAAAATCCCATTATTAATTCTAGGCAATATTTGCTGTAAATGAAGAAATTGCTTAAATTAAAAATTGTTAATAGTAGAACCTTAATAAAGTCAATTATGTTCATACGGTCTGTATGATAAATGATGCACAGATGTCAGTATGTCTAGGACATAAAAAGAAAGGGTATAGTAACTAGACTGTCCTGACAAACGTAAGGTGCATGGATAGCCCAAGAAGTTATGTGAGACACTGCAAAAAAGATTCAAGTATCGGGCAAAATTGAAGGGTAAAATAATGGGCTGAAGGAATATTCTGAGGTCAATCAGGTGGCTCCCAGGTGCCTACTAAATAGAGGGTTATGATCTCGGACACACACAATGATAAAAAAACCTAAACAAGATTGTTTTACCATTGTGTGTGTCCGAGATCATAACCCTCTATTTAGTAGGCACCTGGGAGCCACCTGATTGACCTCTTAGAATATTCCTTCAGCCCATTATTTTACCCTTCAATTTCGCCCGATACTTGAATCTTTTTTGCAGTGTCTCACATAACTTCTTGGGCTATCCATGCACCTTACGTTTGTCAGGACAGTCTAGTTACTATGCATATTTACCACATATGTATATGGTATATCCATACGCCCTTCTATACATCTGTCCTTAGTGACATGTCTTCATTCATAGATCTCTTATCCGTGTGTATACTTTTGACTGCTGCTGGTTCATAACATGGACAGTCACGCATATAGTTTCAGCACCGTCTCTCACAGCGCGTTAACTTGTTGTGAGATGGATCATTCACTTTCTATGCTCATGGATTGTGCTGCTAGCCAGCATACTGACAATTTTTTAGCTTTCCGTGATTCACGGTTTTCACTTTAGCTCTTACACGCTTTTACTTTATACCCACATCAATATGCCCTTCCACTGATTACCACACCTTGTAGCAATCCTGCGCTCATACATCCCCCTTCTTTTTTTTCCTGCCTGTTCGCACACTCACACACTAATTTAGTACTTACACTTTGTCACCTCTTCTCACGCTATTATGTGAGTCCACACACTGCAGTGAAGGACACTAAGTGTTCATTATCCCCTATTCATTGACAATTTCACTTGCAGGATACTATACCATCCAGCATTTTTATACATATATCATGATATTGGGGTTCCAGACAAACACATCTTATCAATTGGATGGTTTCACTATTTCTACTACTCACTCCATCCCATATACACATACATCTTTTCTAACATCTTTCTTTACTTTTTTTTTTTTCACACCAGCAGATGCTACGATTGTTGTCACTTTACTTTCCTTTACTTCCATTGACTTATGGTAATTGTGCGTTTTTTACTTTTTTATCCATTTATTATCATTTTTTTATTTTTTTGTTTTTTGTCAGCTGATCTTTGAATTCCTTTCCACCTGATTCTAATGGGTGTAGTTTCTCTCCGCTGTGTCTACCCACAGATGTATGGGATTACTGCAATCAGTTCGGACCAATCACAGACTTACCACATGACTTTTTTTTCTTTGGAATACTATAAATGAGATTGTTTTTTATGTTGTTCCTAGCTATGACTAAGCATTGTACAACAATGTGAAACGCGTCAGATATATCATCCCACCATTTGCTGTTTTTCTGTTTGTGCAGTGTTTTTTTACTGGATTAAAGGCTTTTATTGTTTTTTACATTTATCGGAGTGCGGCTGTCCATACCTTCCTTCTTCAACATTGGCAATGCTGCAGCGGCTGCACATGCAGCAGAGGGCCATCAATGAGTACCTGTGTGAGTATGGCACCAGGACAGGGTCAGGGGAGCTTGGCTTTTTTTGCCACTGCAGTGGCTACTGATCAAGCATGCATGCACTGTCCTGTCACCATGGCCACAAGGATGGTGAGCAGTGACATTAAATGCATCAGTGATACTGTCCTCTTGTCTTCCTGTTGGAGAACACGCTTTGTGGAATAATGAACAGGGCACTTGGGGCAGAACAGCATGAGGAAGAGGAGGACTTCCTTACCTCTCAAGGCCCCCTCTATCCAGATAGTATTCCTGCAGGCCCGCCGATCACACAGAAAGAGGAGGAGGATTGTGTCAGCATTGAGGTGGAGCATAGCACTCAGCATCAGCAGTAGTCTTCAAGGGATCGTTTTCAGTCCCCAGAAACCCATGGAGTTGTACGTGGCTGGGAGGAGGTGGCTGTGAATCATGTGACCCAGATCGAATGCCTCAGCAAACCTACACTACATGGTCTCCCTGCAAAGGGACCCTAGGATTCGTGGTATCATTACTGGCTGGAAACCCTTCTTTATCCACAGAGGATGAAAAATCTTTGGGAGGCCTTGCAGAAAGATGTGTCCAATGCATTTCCAGAGCCTGGTCCTGGACAATGTGTTGCTGAGGCTTCGGAGAGAAGGTGGCCGTTCGACTGATGCCTTCAGACAATTCTTCAGTCCGCAGCCCCAAGGTCTGATCGGTTTCAGCAACCATCGCCAGCGTCTGAATTACATGGTGCAGGAATACCTAGGGGCAAGATCAGACTTGCAGACCTTTCCAAATGAAAATCCACTGGGTTACTGGGTGCTGAGGATGGACCACTGGCCAGAGCTTGCACAATATTTCAGTCTGATGTCCCGGCCGGAAACAAACAGACTACCCGTCCAACAGGGAAACCAAGCGGCCAAAGGGGGGCGATGCCGATGTGCCACACGTTCCGCCCAACCAGTTTCGCGAGAGATCAAGGGGCACTATGAAGAAGCGATCTCTCGTGAAACTGGTTGGGCGGAACGTGTGGCACATCGGCATCACCCCCCTTTGGCCGCTTGGTTTCCCTGTTGAACGGGTAGTTTGTTTGTCTCTGGCCAGGACATCAGACTGAAAGGCTTTAAATGCACTGGAAATATGTGAGTGCTTTTTTGTCTCATTTAACCATTTTCCCACCGAGCTATAGACAAAATACGTCTACAGCGCGGTGGAGTTGTCCTGGAAGGACGTCCCTGGGACGTCCTCCCAGAATCCTCCTCTCGCGCACCCGGCGCATCACGGTAAATTGCCGCTGATAGCGGCCGTTTACCACGTGATCGCTCCGTCAAATGACGGAGCGATCACTTGTAAACAAACCGGCGTCACCATTCGGTACAGTGTGAGAGGAGAGGGGGGGGAGCGGGTGGCAGCAGCAGCGCTGTGGGCTGGATCTGTGACAACTGCAGTCATAGATCCAGCCATCCCTCCCTGCCCCCATACTCCACAATACCCCCCATACTCCACAATACCCCCCATACTCCACAATACCTTGCAATACGTCGCCTATGGGGATTTTTAAGTAGCAAAGTTTGGCGCAATTAAACGAGCGTGTGCAATTTTGAAGGGTGACATGTTAGGTATCTATTTACTCTGCGTAACTTCATCTTTCATAGTATGCAAAAACAATGGGCTAACTTTACTGGGTTTTTTTTTTTTTTTTAGCACAAAACTGTTTTTTTTTTTTAAAACACGCATTCAAAAAATTGCTGCAAAATTACCTTGCAAGATAAAAAGTTGCAACAAACGCCATTGTATTCTCTAGGGTCTTTGAAATAAAAGCATATATAATGTTTTGGGTTTCTATGTAATTTTTTAGCAAATAAATTATGATTTTTACATGTAGGAGAGGAATGTCAGAATTGGGCAGGGTGCTCCAGAACGCCTGATGGTGCTCCCTGCATGTTGGACCTCTGTATGTGGCCACGCTGTGTAAAAGTCTCACACATGTGGTATCGCCATACTCAGGAGGAATAGCAGAATGCGTTTTGGGGTATAATTTGTGGTATGTATATGCTGTGTGTGAGAAATAACCTGCTAATATGACAGAAACAAGATTTTTTTACAGAATTTTCAGTCTTTTTTTCTTTTATAGCGCAAAAAATAAAAACCGCAGAGGTGATCAAATACCACCAAAAGAAAGCTCTATTTGTGTGAAGAAAAGGACAAAAATTTCAGATGGGTACAATGTTGTATGACATTGAGTAATTGTCATTCAAATTGTGAGAGCACCGAAAGCTGAAAATTGATCTGGTTAGGAAGGGGGTTTAAGTGCCTAGTGGTCAATAAAGTTTTTATCAATGTTTTTACACTATCGGAGCCCTCTATGTTTTTCTGTTTCTATGAAATGTGGTCATCCACATTTTAAGAACTTTGGAATGAGGCGATGATTGCTACAGTACCAAACTGTGTTCATCCAGCTTCCAGCTCCGTTAATCCTTAAACCTACATGCTACCCGGGGTCTCCTATAATCAAGGGACCGCCGGGAATCTGGTAAGCAGATTCATATGTTTTGGTGGTGGAGGATTCTATCTATTGGATTGTCACTTCGATCTGGTGTTTTATTTGATTGTCCAAGTGTGGACTCGTCTTTTCTTCACTGGTGAAGGACTATTCATTGTGTTCAAATTATGATCTGATCATTTATCATTTATGGACATTTCCTTTGAGATTTTCTAACACTAATTGATTATATATTAAGCGATTTATTTTAAATTGTTCTTCATAACATACATTCGTATGTTCATACACTATGTTTAGCGTAACTTGTTTTTTCCTATATGTTTATCACTGTTTAGCCACTTAAGCCCCGGACCAATATGCTGCTAAATGCCCAAAGGTGTTTTTACAATTCGGCACTGCGTCGCTTTAACAAACAATTGCGCGGTTGTGCGACGTGGCTCCCAAACAAAATTGGCGTCCTTTTTTCCCCACAAATAGAGCTTTCTTTTGGTGGTATTTGATCACCTCTGCGGTTTTTATTTTTTGCGCTATAAACAAAAATAGAGCGACAATTTAGAAAAAAATACAATATGTTTTACTTTTTGCTATATTAAATATCCCCCAAAAACATATATAAAACATTTTTTTCCCTCAGTTTAGGCCGATACGTATTCTTCTACCTATTTTTTGTAAAAAAAAAATCGCAATAAAGCATTTATCGATTGGTTTGCGCAAAATGTATAGTGTTTACAAAATAGTTGATAGTGTCATTGCATTTTTATATTTTTTTTTATTTACTACTAATGGCGCCGATCAGCGATTTTTTTCGTGACTGCGACATTAGAGCGGACACTTTGGACAATTTTGACACATTTTTGGGACCATTGTCATTTTCACAGCAAAAAATGCATTTAAATTGCATTGTTTATTGTGAAAATGACAGTTGCAGTTTGGGAGTTAACCACAGGGGGCATTGTAGGATTTGTGTGTGTTTACAACTGTAGGGGGGTGTGGCTGTAGGTCTGACGTCATCGATCGAGTCTCCCTATAAAAGGGATCACTCAATCGATGCAGCCGCCACAGTGAAGCACGGGGAAGCCGTGTTTACATACAGCTCCGGGGAGCGATCGTGAGCGGGCGGCTAGAAACGAATAGCCGCGCCCTCGTCCCGGATCGCTCCCCGCAGGTTTCCGACCGCCGCATGTAGCAGATCGGACCTGCGCAAAGACAGGGACAAAAATATACGTCCATCTGCCTGTACGTGCCCTTCTGTGGACTTATATGTACATGCGGCGGTCGGGAAGTAGTTAATGTTACACAGTAAGGTGTAGCTTTACACATTGGCCTCAAGAGCCATTAATCTTGTTTATTCTGTTTATCACAGGTTTATTCAAATTTATTAGCGCAGTTATTCTCTTCACAATTTTTATACCTATGCTGAGTGACTATCCTATTTCTCCTCAATCTTGATGATGCTAGCTTCTAAGAATATTTTTGGTTCAGGGCTTTTTTGCTTTAATATTTCACAGCATGGCTAATTCCTGCGCTCAACTAGAGTATCAGTGAGGGGTTGAAGGGTTGTGGCACCACCACCACTGCCTAAGGCTTGTTCCTGCGCTCAACAAGCGTATCTGAGAGGAAATTTACAGTGTTGTATCACCACCACCGCCTAAGGCCCGATATTTCTGCCCCTGTTTAACAGGGGGGCCCAATTACAATTTTTGATTTAATATTTCACAGCAGGGCCCATTCCTCCGCCCACCAAGAGCATCTGTGAGGCATTACAGTGTTGTGCCACCACCACTGCCTAAGGCCCAATTCTTCTGCCCCTGTTTAACAGTGGCATGCAATTACAATTCTTGATATAATATTTCACAGCAGGGCCCGTTCCAGTGCCCACCAAGAGTAACTGAGGACTTACAGTGTTCTGGTACCAACCCCAGCTAATACCCAATTTTCTGCAGAGTATATAGGGCAGGCCGTATAGTATATATAGGAGGTCCCTTACTTTAAAACATCAGACTTACAAACGACTCCTAAAAGAGGGTGACAACAGAAAGTTAGAGGAAATCTACCCCCTAGGAAGGAAAATTCTCTCCTGTAAGTTTTTTTTTTTTTAAAACACATCAGGCTCCACCATGTCCAGAGACTCGCTCGTACTTTCACTTGTAGTGAAGAGCCATTATCTCTATTTTGGTTTCGCATCATTTGTGATTAAATACTATATTTATTTGTTTAATTTAACTTTATTTCATTTGTTTAAATTTTTTTATCCCCCCCCCCTTCTATCTGCTGTTACTCTACTCTTCCTCACTTTTACCTTCTTCCTTCCCCTTTCCCCTCTCTACACCTCCCGTCACCCACCCCCTCTGTCGCCCCCCTCCCCTCCTTCCCCCCCTCATGGTTTGTTCCCAAGTCTCTCTTTCTTCTAACATTTTCTTTGTATATTCCTCCGACAACTTAAAGTCTTCCCACCGTCTCCATTTTATATTATGTTTCCCAAGTTGGCCTTCATCGCAGCTACAAAGATAAGCCAGTCTGTTATAGTTTTCAATCTGCGCAAACCATTCTTTTATATCTGGTTTGTTTTTATTTAGCCAGTTTTTTGGGATTAGCTCTTTAGCCGCGTTTGTTAGTTGAGGGAACAATGTTTCCCTGTATCTTTTATTGGAACCTTTTACATCATGAAACACAGGCGTGAATACTATTATCTAATTCCTCCCTAGTTATTTCTTTAGCGACTTCCTGGATTTCTCGCCAATATTCCTTTATTTTAGGACAGTCCCACCATATGTGTGTGGTTGTTCCAATTTGTCCACAATCCCTCCAACACAATGGGGAGTTATCTTTATTGACTTTGTTTATCATTTCAGGTGTCCTATGCCATCTTGAAATACATTTGTAGTTCATTTTGATTGTATTTATGACTGTTATGTACGGATGCTATTATTCTTTCAAGCTGTTGATTTTCAAATTTCTCATTTATTTTGGTTTCCCATTTCTCTATGAAACCAGGATCTCTTGCATCTCTGCATCTGTCAGTATTTGATAGACTCTTGATATCACATGCTTTACTGGTGTTTGTGTAGAACACAATTTTTCTAGTGGAGTTAAATTCTTTTAGTCTCTTAATGGTGTGGGTATTGACTTTGTCAAATGTTTTAGTTGTAGATATTGCCATTGGTTAATATCCCATCTCTTTTCCTTGTTTATCTTCTGGAGTGTTTTTATCTTCCCCTGTTCTATAATATCTTTTATTTGTGCTGACCCCATTTTGTTTCCCAACCGTGTTTTTTTTCCTGGTATAAAAAAGTTTGTGTTCAAAAGTGAAATTAAAGGTGAATTATAGATCCATTTATTCTGTTTGTGTAAAACATCCCATACTTGAAAAATCATTAGAAATATATCCAGATTTATCCCAAGACACACTAAGGAGAAGTTGGGCACTAAAACCTCTGATAAAAACATTACAAGAATATGAGATCCAGTATAACTGGGGTTTTCCTGCATGCTTGGTGGGGAAAAAGGACGGTCAAACAGTGAAACTTAGATTCAGTGAAGTACCGGAGTTCTGTGGAAAACTGAATATTCCTGTACCTGAAGTTCTAAGGGGGAGCAGTACGAGTCAAGAAGTGGAAATGCAGGACGAGGAGGTATGGCATTTAGTTCCCAGGAGGAAGCCCTGAGGGGGAGGGACAATAATTATGTTTTTTTTAGTAAGGAACAGAGGGAGCAACAGGGGCATGGGGCAGGGAGGAATAACAAGGAATAGGCAGAAGGGGGCTGGGGATCGGGACTTGTGGAGAGCTCTTGTGTCGCCCAAAGGGGGGTAGACAATAGCACCAGACAGTTCGCCACCTCGGCGCACTTAGTAGGCAGGTAAGGAAAAGTTGTAGGTACCTGCAAAGACCATTGGTCTAAAACATCAAAAAGTGCAAAGGGATTGGGGGGATGGGGGAAGGGGAGGGTGTGGGAGGGAACAATGGGTTATAAGGGAAATGGTTTGTTCAAAAAGGAAAAAACAAAATAGACAACTCATGGCCGACCCGCTGTCTGTCGCGGTGTGGGGCGGGAGGAACCCCTGGTGCAAAACGGGCTCTGGGTTCCCTCCATCCCTGTTCAGGTAGAAAGGAAGGAAGTTTGGAGAAAGACGAAGCAGCAGAAGAAGAAATAAAAATGGGCTCAATAAAATTTATAACATACGATGTCAGAGGGCTCAACTCTCCACAGAAGCGGCATATGGTAATGTGGGAATTAGAAAGAAAAGGCGCTGAAATAATATTTCTGCAAGAAACACATCTAGCACTAGAGATCAATATTAAATTATACTCAAAGGAAATCCCTATATGGTTCTATGGTGACACCCCTACAAAAAGGACAAAAGGGGTGGCAATTGGCATCGGGAAGAATGTTGGCTTCAAGATAGAAGAGAGAAAGGTCGACCCGGACGGTAGATTTCTGTTCCTGATAGGAACCATATGGCCATAATAAGCATCCTAAAAAATTCCTGCTAGAGATCTTAAAGGAACTTGGTGAATTTAAAAAAGGTCACCTAATACTGGCAGGGGACTTACATTTTAATATGGACAGTAAACTAGACTCCACTTCTGGAGTAGTGAACATAGAAACAAAAGACTTAAGAAGATTAAAAAGAAAATGATTTGAACATCAATTAGTAGAGATCTGGAGGATTCAACACCCATGTATAAAAGACTACACCTATCACTCAACAGTACATGGAATGTACTCAAGATTGGACTATATATTGATTGAACATAGTTTACTGGAGGAAGATAGAAATAGCCACTCTATCAGACCACGCCCCAGTGACAATGAAACTAAAAGTTAACAGGGAAATTACTGGAAAAGGAGCCTGGAGAATAAAAGAAGATATAATTAAAGATCAAGAAGTAGAGAAGATAGTAGAAACAGAAATCGATGAATATTTCCTGGCCAACGACACACCAGAACTAAGTAAAGCAACTATATGGGACGCGCACAAGGCCGTTATAAGGGACCAACTGATAGCTATCGGAGCCAGAAAAAAGAAATAAAGAGAAATTAACATCCGAAAGATTTTGAGAGATATATATGAGTTAGAACAAAGACATAAAAGGGATGTGAAAATCAAAATCCAATGTGCCTTAATGATAAAAAGGGAGATGTTGAAAGATCTAATTGAACAGGAAACAAGAAAGGAGTTCTTTAGAATTAGAAAGGAGCGATATAAAAGGAGGAAATAAGCCCGGAAAATATATTGCAAAAATGCTAAAGCGCAACAAGTCCCTAAACTATATAGAGAAGATTCAGAATGGAAGAGGTGAAATGATGAACAAAACAGTAGACATTGCAAGCGCATTTCATACATATTATAGTACACTATACGCAATTGGAAAGGAAGACTCACATAAGGAGAAAGAGAAGAGGAAGGAAAAAATACAAGAATATTTAAAAAGTGCGAATCTGCCAAAAATACAAGAAGAAAGTTTGACAGCCTTGGAAGCAGAGATCACACAAGAAGAAATCATAAGAGCATTAAAAGAAACAGCGACCGGGAAAAGCCCTGGACCAGATGGGTTCACTATCAAATACTACAAAAAAATTCCAAAAACAGCTGATCCTGAGACTATGTGAGTACTTTAACCAAATTGGAGAAGAAAAAGAAATGAGACATGAATCTTTACTGTCCCATATTACCATCATACCAAAACCCGAGAAAGATAAGACATTATGTTCCAGCTATAGGCCTATAGCCCTACTAAATACCGATACAAAATTATATGCAAAAATTCTTGCCACGCGACTAAAGGATTTAATGCCTGAGTGGGTAGACCGAGATCAGACTGGGTTCATACCGGGACGAGAAGGCAGAGGTAACACCCTAAATACTATATTATTGCTGCAGAAAAATAAGGCCGTAGAATCCCCAGTCCTACTCCTGTCGATAGACGCTGAGAAAGCATTCGACAGAGTGGACTGGGGATTTATGATGGAAACTCTAAAACATCTGTGTATGGGTCCTAGAATAAGGCATTGGATACAAAACTTGTATAATAGACCAATGGCAATGGTCAAGGTCAATGGCAAAGTGTCCGCTCCTTTTGAAATGTATAACGGGACTAGACAAGGTTGCCCACTTTCTCCACTTCTATATATACACTAACGTTAGAACCCTTTCTGGCAACCCTGCGAAATAATCCTAGAATCGAGGGGGCGAGAATAGGTGAACAAGAATATAAGGTAGCGGTTTATGCCGACGATATCTTAATGTATATAACAAATCCAACGGCAACGCTGTTGAATATAGCTAATGAAATAAAAAAGTACGGAGAACTTTCACTTTAAAATAAACCCTATAAAAAACAGAAATTTTAAATATCGACGTGGAGAAAAAAAGAAGAGCTTGCTTTGCAAAAACATGCATATACGTGGGTAAAAAAGAGAGTTAACTTATCTGGGGGTTAGATTCACATCCTCAATAGATGTTCTGTTTTCTGCTAATTCTATTTCTTTGTTAAATAAGGTAAAAACAGATCTAAAAAAGAATACAACCAGAGCTCTTTCATGGTTAGGAAGAATAAATGCCTTTAAAATGGTCATCCTTCCAAAAATAACATACAAATTTCAGATGTTACCCATAGAAATCCCTCAGAGTTTCTTTAAGATCATAAAATCAATGTTGACAAAATATATATGGAATAATAAAACACCTAGGGTAAATTTTGGAATACTTACAAGAAGGAAAATATATGGTGGGTTAGCAGCACCAGACATACAGAGATATTATAGAGCCACGATTATCGCAGGAATGGTAGAATGGGGAAAAAACACAAAGACGGTAAAAAAATGGATTCAAATAGAAAACAGTATAAATAAACAGCAATGTATAAAAATGTATGGATACCACGAAAATATAGAGAGTTGAATGGAGACATGCATGGACTAACAAAGAATGTTTTTTCCTGTAATATTAATATGTTAATATGGGAAAAAAAAGTCTCCACAAATGCTCTCTCACCAATCCTGGTTTCCTTAAAAAAAAACTAAGGCCCAGATTCACGTACATCGGCGCATTATCGGTCCGGCGTAGCGCACCGCCATTACGTTAGACTTGCGCCATCTAGCCGCGTAATCCCCCGATTCACGTAGCTTTTGCGCAGGAAATTGCGCAAGCGTAAGATTTTTTCCAGAGGCGTAAGGAGGAGTAATACAAATTGGGAGGGACGTGGGCGTGTTACATTGAAATGAGCCGTGACCCCATGCAAATGAAGGGCCGGCCGGCTCGCGCATGCGCGCTTGAAGGAGACCATGGTCAGCTCCGATGTGCGCATGCTCACAACTCGGGAGCGGCGCAATCAGTGAAATTGGAAATGGACTAGGGCAACTTTATGAACTACGCAGACAGCATAAATAGACAGACACAAATGCACTTCCTTTGCAAAAATACATCCCTTTGTATCCCTCCCTCTACAGCAAGGTGCTTTTGTTTGTTTGTGACGTGTCTTTGAGATATTTGAGGACTGTTTTGCAGAGTGATTTTTGTCTTTTATGTGTTTTCTTTGTTGTTATTTTGTTTAAATTATATTTTTGCTGGGCATTTTTTATTTTTGCTCGTCATTTATTTAATTTTTTTGGTTCTGTTTGTGTATGATTTTGGAATGTGGGGGTGATATTCCTGCGGGAAAAGGGGTGTCACCCTCATTTGTGGTGGAGAAGTGATCCCCAGGTCTGTGTGAATGGTGTATGAATGTACAGTGACATAATTGGAGCCGTGGCATGGCGTTGCAGCTCACAAGTCCTGCATGGTGGACTGGTGCCAATCCAATGTGATGAGGATGTGGGGTGTGTGTGCTAGGGACCACAGTGGTGTGCATGCATGCATTCTCATTGTGCCATGATTAATGTGTGTGTTTAACGTGCAAAGATGCATAATGTGAGCTGGCATGAGATGGGGTCATGAGATGGGGTACCAGTGCATATGCAGAGTCACCTTGAAGGGAAAAGACAGGAGGATGTTAGTCATGCATGTGCCACTTGTGAGGTGTGCATCACGGGAGGGGATAGTCATGCCTGACTCCCATGTCACTCACCAACCAGCCAGCTGTCCCCATACATGTTCTGTTCGAAATCTGTGGGGATGGGGCTCTGATTGTATATGTAGCTGTCATGGGTGTCATGGGTGGTGCCATGTGTTGGGCTGGTGATGTCCTCCTGCAAGGTTGTGGTAATTCCATGATGGCATGAGGGGTGAATCTGAAGATGCGAGACACCTCAGAATCACTCATGCCAAAGATGTCTATGCGTGTGTGATATATCAAGTGAAGAGTGAGGGGCTTGTATCAGATAAGAATATTGTATTAGATTAATTTAAATTGTAAATTTTATATAAGCAAATAAAAAAAAAACATCTCCCGTGCCCTCCTTAGTGCCATCCTCCGTGCCCTCCTCCTTCTTTGTTCATCTAAAGTCAGTAGTATAGCTATGCGCGACGATGCCCCTGGCATGTTGGCATACAGATTGTTGGGCAACACGTGTGACTGCTGAACTCCTCACTAACAGTGTTGCTTTATATGACAAGTATACTTTTATTAATTTTTTAGACCAGCTTTTAGGTGCTCTAACTTTAGACAGGACATTTTGCTGTTGCGCACATCGCGTAGCCTGCGCAGCAACTGCGTTTTTTTGTGGATCCCCGCAACTCCCTCATTAGCATATTTGACTAGCAAATCAATGGTGTGTCTAGCGCATTTTTGCGCGGACGGATGCGTCTGTCTAACGAAATTACGCCGGACAAAAAAAAGTAGATTACTGGCGTAATTCGTTTTCTGAATCTAAACGCACGCGCACATTTAGACTTACGCACGCGCAACACCAGTTGCGCAGGCGTAATCGCTCTGTGAATCTGGGCCTAAATTTCTAAATCCAATTGTCATTGAGACAAAGTGAGGTGAAATCTTCTGAACAGGGGCACAGACAGCAAAACAAATGTTACAGGGGTGATAACCCTTCCCCATGTTATCCAAAAAGCTAAAAAATAGATTTTTTGGCTGGAGCTACACCTACAAAATGTACCTCTTCAAAATTACAAACAGATTCAACTTAACAAACCTAAAGTCCCGATCTTGTTTGTAATCCGGGGACCGCCTGTAAACTGCTGTTCAGAGTATATAGGGCCTGGGGGCCCCATGCTTTTTTTTTTTTGGTGCGGGGTTCCCCTTAATATCCTCACAAGACCCAAAGGGCCTGGTAATGGGCTGGGAGGGTACCCATGACGTTTTTCTCAATAATTTTCATCTGTATTGCCAGGACCCAACATTACATTACAGTCGCAAGCAGTTTTAAATTACTTTTATTCATTTAGAAATGTCATTTTGGGCAGGGACTGGACACACCACTTTACAGGCATACTATAGACACAACCCAGAAACGATATTTAAAGGAATATTTCACTTTAAGCATTATTAACCGCTTCAATACAGGGCATTTTCACCCCCTTCCTGCCCAGACCAATTTTTAGTTTTTAGCCCTGTCGCACTTTGAATGACAATTGCGCGTTCGTGCGACGTGGCTCCCCAACAAAATTGACGTCCTTTTTTCCCCACAAATAGAGCTTTCTTTTAGTAGTATTTGATCGCCTTTGTGGGTTTTTTCTTGCGCTATAAATAAAAAAAAAAGAGCGTCATAAAAAAAAACTAAAAAAACACAATATTTTTTACTTTTTGATTTAATAAATATCACAATAAAAAAAAAAAAAAAAAAGGTTTTCCTCAGTTTAGGCTGATATGTATTCTACATATTTTTGAAAAAAAAAAAAAACACAATAAGCAGATATTGATTGGTTTGCGCAAATGATATAGCGTCTACAAATAAGGGGATAGATTTATTGCATTCATATTTATTTTTTATCAGTAATGGCAGTGATCTGCGATTTTTATTGTGACTGTGAAGGGAAGGGAAGGGGTTAACACTAGGGGGCGCTGAAGGGGTTAAGTGTGTTCCCTAGGGAGTGTTTCTAACTGTAGGGGAAGGGGACTCAAGGGGAGGAGACAAATCTGTGTTCCTCTGTACTGGGAACACACATCTGTCTCCTTACCTCTGACAGGACATGGATCTGTTCGTTTACACGCACAGATCCACAGTCCTGCGGTGATTGATGGCAATCGCAGGTGACAGGCAGACATCGCGGCCGCCGGGCATGCGTGCCTGGTCCCCTTAGATGGACATAAAGACCAGGACGTCATATGACGTCCACCCAGGATGGGAGATCCCACCTGTGGAACTCATTTGACTATGGGCGGGATCTGAAGTGGTTAAAATCACTGCTCCCGAAAAACAGCTATTATTTAAACATTTTTTGTATTGATACATGTCCCCTGGGGCAGGACCCGGGTCCCCAAACACTTTTTATGACAATCACTTACATATTAGCCTTTAAAATGAGTACTTGATTTCTCACGTTCGGGTCCCATAGACTTAAGCGGTGTTCGAATTTTTCACACAAACTTTCAGTCCGTTCGCATGTTCTGCCGCAAACTGGACCGGGGGTGTTAGAGTTTTTTGTATTTGCTAATTAGGGATGAGCCTAACACCATCATCTGAATGATCGTCTCTCTAAATTAAGTGCACTGTACAAATTGTATATCAAAATTGGTAGTATAGTCGCATTAGTGATTAAATTCATTAGTATATATTGATGGGAGGGAATCCAGGAGTGTATTATTATACAGGATTTATATAGCGCTATCTGTTTACGCATCGCTTTACAATATAAAAAGGGAGACAATACAATTACAATACAACAAAATACAAGAGGATTAAGAGGGCCCTGCTTAGAAGAGCTAACAATCTAATAGGATGGGGCAGGTGGTACAAAAGGTTGTAACTGTGGGAAATAAGCTAATGGAAGTAGTAAAAGATTAGTTTGAGACTTGAGAGATTTATCTAAAGAGATGAGTTTTCAGGGATTGGCTGAACGTAGCAGGGGTAGGGGATAGCTGGACAGGTTGAGGTAGCGAGTTTGAGGGGATGAGAAAGGCTCTGGAGAAATTGTGGACATGAGCATGGGAGGAGGAGACGATATAGCTTGAGAGTAGGAGGCCTTATGAAGAGTGAAGAGGACGGTTTGGTTGATATTTGGAGACAATATTGGTGATGTAGCTTGGGGCAGAGTTGTGAATGGCTTTGTATGTTGTGGTTAGTATTTTGAATTTAATTTGCTGGGTGATTGGGAGCCAGTGTAGGGATTGGAGGAGAGGTTTGGAAGACACTGAGCAGTTAGTAAGGTGGATAAGTCTGGCAGCAGCATTCACGATATACTGAAGAGAGCCTATATAGAGGCAGGCCACTGAGAAGGGAGTTGGAATAGTCAAGACGATAGATAACAAGGGAATGGTGAGGAGCTTGGTGGTTTCATTTGTTAAAAAGGGGCAAATATTAGCGATGTTACGGAGGTGAATTCTACAAACTTTTGACAACAATTGGACTTGAGGATGAAATGACAAGTCAGAGTCTAGGATTACACCTAGTACCCTGGCATGGGGGGGGGTTGGGGCTGATGGTTGCATTGTTGCTTTTGATGGAAAAGTCATCATGGAGGGGGCCACGGCTGGGGAGGGGGAATATGAATAGCTCCGTTTTAGAGAGACTTAGGTTAAGGAAGTGGTGGGACATCCATGCTAAAATGTCAATTAGCAAGTTAGTAATGCGAGAGGGGACTGAAGGAGTGAGTTGAGGAGTAGACAGATTTGGGTGTCATCGGCATAATAAATGGTATTGAAAGCCATGGGTGGTTATCAAGTGACCAAGGGAGGAGGTGTAGATAAAGAAGAGAAAGGGTCCAAGAACAGAGCCTTGGGGGACCCCCACAAAAAGGGGACAACAGAGAGGGGGATTAGTAGAAGGTGAGAAAAAGGATGGACAGCCGCACTCCAGGGAAACTTCCAAAAAAAGTTGTCTTTATCCACTTAAGGACCCCCGCACGCACATATACGGCCACAGAATGGCACGTACAGGCACAAGGGCGTAAATTTACGTCCCCGCCTAAGTGCGGTTCGGGGGTCCCATCGGGACCCCCTCCGCGGCGTGCGGGGGTCCCCCTGGCTCCGGGAGCGATCCGGGATGAGCGGGCGGATGTCGGCGCACGATCCCAGCTCCTGTCACTTCCTCCTCCTGTGTTTACACAGGAAGGAGGAAATGATGTAATCTCTCATCGCAGCGGTGTTTCCCACCGCTGCTGATGAGAGAAGACATCACAAGTAAGTGTGCACCAACACAACACTGACACACACTCACATAGGCACATTAACCCCTTGTGATCGCCCCCCCCCCACCCCCCCTGTCACAGTGTCACTGAATGCAGTGATCTAATCACTGCATTTAGTGTCAGTGTGACAGGCAGTGTAAAAAACAGTTAGTGTTAGGTCCAGGGTAGCCCCCCACCCCCCCTAATAAAGTTTTAACCCCCTGATCACCGCCCTAGTTAACCCTTTCACTCCCTATTGCCAGCATCACTAAGCGATCATTTTTCTGATCGCTGTATTAGTGTCGCTGTTCCCGCTAGGTAGCTATTTTTTTTTATTGCGATTTTTTTTTTTACTAAAGACATATGGCTAAATACATTTTGGCCTAAATGTTTGACTAAAATTTCGTTTATTTGATTTTTTTTTTAACAAAAAGTAAAAAATAGTGTTTTTTTTTCAAAAATGTCGCTCTATTTTTGTATATAGCGCAAAAAATAAAAATCGCAGAGGTGATCAAATACCACCAAAAGAAAGCTCTATTTGTGGGAAGAAAAGGACACAAATTTTGTTTGGGAGCCACGTCGCACGACCGCGCAATTGTCTGTTAAAGCGACGCAGTGCCGAATCGCAAAAACACCTTGGGTCATTTACCAGCGTATTGGTCCGGGTCTTAAGTGGTTATTGATAAAAAATGGGCATACAAAACAAACACAGCCACGGGAAAGGACAGCCATGTACTTAAAAAGAGGCGCTTTATTCCATTTTAAAGAAATAAATCACTGACATGCCTTCGTTCCCCGTTGAAGCCCAATAGGGAGAAACGCAGCGTCGGTTGGAGCATTAGTAGCCGACGTCACCACGCTCCCAGCTGATCGGCTACAACCGAAGCTGGTTTGAATCTTCCTACCTGGACTTTTTACTTTGTTGCAAAAAGCTTTTATTGATGTCAGTAATTTATTTTCATAAATCGGAATAAAGCAACTTTTTTTAAGTACATTACTGCACTACGAAGCCTTTTTTCTCCATCAACACCATCTTTAATACCTTCCCTGCATGTGGACTCCTACACTGAGAGACCTGCTAGGAGATCGCACAATCCCTGCAATCTGCAGAGGAGGAAGAGGAGCCAGTGTGAGAATCTCGATCCAGCTGACGATTGATGTGTACAGTGCTATATTGGTCACCGATTTGTTTTTGTTTTGTTTTTGAATGTCAGAAATGTATATTTGTGAATGTTGAGATGTTATATTGGTTTCACTGGTAAAAATAAATAATTGAAATGGGTATATATTTGTTTTTTGTTAAGTTGCCTAATAATTATGCACAGTAATAGTCACCTGCACACACAGATATCCCCCTAAATTAGCTAAAACTAAAAACAAACTAAAAACTACTTCCAAAAATATTCAGCTTTGATATTAATGAGTTTTTTGGGTTCATTGAGAACATGGTTGTTGTTCAATAATAAAATTAATCCTCAAAAATACAACTTGCCTAATAATTCTGCACTCCCTGTATTGTTTTGTTCAATATGTGTATTATATATCATTAATATTTGTTTTCTGTCTTTTTCACACCAAAAGCTGGATAATCATTGTTTCTACAAATAGAACAAATGTGCCATTTGAATCCAGTCCTGAAGAATCCTTATAAGTAAAACTGTTGAAAATATGGACACCACATCTGTACATGAATATAGTAGTTCATCATCATTTGTTAGGGAGCAGGTATATACCTATGACTTTGAAGGAACTGCATCCATTACTTTTATAATGTTATCAATAAATACTATGCTATTCAGTATCTTACAAACTCACAGCGTGCAAACGTCACTTCTGGTGTCCTAGTGTCCGACGCATATCGTCGCTGTCACGTGACTTCATCGGACGATACAAGTCAGACACTAGGACACCGGAAGTGCCATTTCCACGCTGCGAGCTCGCTGCTCGTTTCTGATATACAGTACAGACCAAAAGTTTGGACACACCTTCTCATTCCAAGAGTTTTCTTTATTTTCATGACTATGAAAATTGTAGATTCACACTAAAGGCATCAAAACTATGAATTAACACACGTGGAATTATATACATAACAAAAAAGTGTGAAACAACTGAAAAAAATTTAATTCTAGGTTCTTCAAAGTAGCCACCTTTTGCTTTGATTGCTGCTTTGCACACTCTTGGCATTCTCTTGATGAGCTTCAAGAGGTAGTCACCTAAAATGGTCTTCCATCAGTCTTGAAGGAGTTCCCAGAGATGCTTAGCACTTGTTGGCCCTTTTGCCTTCACTCTGTGGTCCAGCTCACCCCAAACCATCTCGATTGGGTTCAGGTCCGGTGACTGTGGAGGCCAGGTCATCTGGCGCAGCACCCCATCACTCTCCCTCTTGGTCAAATAGCCCTTACACAGCCTGGAGGTGTGTTTGGGGTCATTGTCCTGTTGAAAAATAAATGATGGTCCAACTAAATGCAAACCGGATGGAATAGGATGCCGCTGCAAGATGCTGTGGTAGCCATGCTGGTTCAGTATGCCTTCAACTTTGAATAAATCCCAACAGTGTCACCAGCAAAGCACCCCCACACCATCGCACCTCCTCCTCCATGCTTCACGGTGGGAACCAGGCATGTAGAGTCCATCCGTTAACCTTTTCTGCTTCGCACAAAGACACGGAGGTTGGAACCAAAGATCTAAAATTTGGACTCATCAGACCAAAGCACAGATTTCCACTGGTCTAATGTCCATTCCTTGTGTTCTTTAGCCCAAGCAAGTCTCTTCTGCTTGTTGCCTTTCTTTAGCAGTGGTTTCCTTGCAGATATTCTACCATGAAGGCCTGATTCACACAGTCTCCTCTTAACAGTTGTTCTAGAGATGTGTCTGCTGCAAAAGGTGGCTACTTTGAAGAACCTAGAATATGACATATATTTTCAGTTGTTTCACACTATGGGCCAGATTCAGGAACAGTTACGCTGGCGGATCGAGTGATCCGCCAGCCTAACTGTGACTTTGAGCCGGCGTTTCTGTTTTCTGTAACCAGAAAACAAGAAACGCCGGGTTGAAGTTCCGATGCGAGCAGCGTAACTGAGTTTCGCCATCGCATCGTTACTTCAACTTAAAAATGGCGCCGGGGGCGTTCCCGCCGATTTACGCTCAAAAAATATGTTAATGAGCGGAAATCGGCAATTCACGATCGAAATCCGGCGCGACGCAATGACGATACGACGTTTCCGGACGGGATACGCGGCGCATAGATATACCTACATGGGGTTGGAGTATACTATGTTAGGTATAGGCGTCGTCATCGCGTCGGGAAAAAAAAAAAAAAACGTCGCTTGCGTAAAACGGTCATGAATGGGAATGTGACGTCATTGACGTTCATTCACAGATTTTGGAGCATGCGCACGGGGATGTTTTGACACTTGACGCATGCGCAGTACGTTGGCGGCGGGATCGCGCGTAGTTAGCATACTACACGCCCCGTACCCGCTAAATTTAAATTCCGCCGGCTCATTTGTGATGCGCTGCCGCAACTTTAGGAGCAAGTGCTTCGTGAATGACAGCACTTGCTCCTAAAATTTCGGCAGCGCAACGCAAATGAGAAGCGTTACTCCAGAGCAAAGATGCTCTGGACTACCTGAATCTGGCCCTTTTTTGTTATGTATAATATTCCACATGTGTTAATTAATAGTTTTGATGCCTTCAGTGTGACTCTACAATTTTCATAGTCATGAAAATAAAGAAAACTCTTGGAATGAGAAGGTGTGTCCAAACTTTTGGTATGTACTGTACACTACATTACGGTTTTAAATGAGAGTACCCTGTTTGTTATATGTTTGAATAAACCGCTGAGTGTTTAAAACATATTACACAAGAGAGCCTCCTCTATCTTTTCTCTACCTTGCCTGGTGACACACCTTGGAGCCGTCTTGCCTTGCTGACCACCCAGCCTGGAAGGAAGCCTTAAGCCCCTAGGCGCCACACTACTGGAAGGACGGATAGGAGTTATCCCCTCTACCCCAGAGTGCTTCCATTGGTTTTATTGAATGCTGCTTACCCTGCAGCCATAAGGTAATTTGCTAGCACACCTTTGAGTGTCACCTTGACACCTGCTGATGTCATATAGCACCCAGTACTTCACTCGCACTTTGCAAAATTTTTTTTCAATTAAATTTCATTACCTCTTGGACTGAGTCGCAGTTGCACCATTTGCACTTTAACAATTGGACAATCTTGTAGTTCCATCCACCACTCATACAATGTGATTTTACTTACATTATAGTCACCTATTTGTATTTATTTGCACTCTTATTTAGTTCACTGTTTTATTCATCAATCAATGTTGTATATCAATTGTGAATGGGAGTGATTGGTGAGTCCTCTGTTGCATCCGGCACCTCATCCCTATGAAGAGTTAAGGAATGGGGGATTATAGCGGTGCCTTAAACAAGTCACAAAATATATATATATTTAAACCCATAAATGAAATATAAACATTTTATTGATATTATAAATGGTTTAAAAAAAAGGAGACAATGAAAATCAAAATACAATTGACATAAGTTGTTACATAAGTCCCGACATATTTCAGCAAATCGTTGCCTTCTTCAGGGGTGTGAGTCAGTCAATGTTTTTCATATTGTCTAATAAAAAATATATACATATATAAAATTAGTTCAAAGTATACAAATAAAGTGAATGTCGCAATCTCGAAGAATGAACAAAGAATGGATCCCAAGTGTGGCAATAACCATAGCAAAGGGTTGAGTGCCAAAAACAGAGCTGTACCTACCCCAAATCTATCAGGAAGCAGAGCCAAATGTAGAAGAGCCACAAAGCCAAACAAGGAACCAATCAAACCTTAATATGCAGAGGGCTAGTAATACAAACTAAAAAACAAAAATTCAAAAAGAAAACAGTTTAGGGGTTAAAAGGACCACAAAATATAGTTTGTTGTTGCCTATCCCCAAATAAAGGGCTACCATAGCCTCAGTACATACCTAATTTGAACACATAGGAGTTTCAGTAGGTGGGCGCTGGAAAAAAGGATTTTTAATAACAGCTTACCTGTAAAATCCTTTTCTTGAAGTACATCACGGGACACAGAGCGCATAGTCATTACATATGGGTTATATGGGTACCTTCAGGTGTGGACACTGGTGTAATCAACTTCACAGGAAGTTCCTCCCTATATAACCCCCTCCCACTGAGAGTGCTTCAGTTTTGTAGCAAGCAATTTCTCCGAGGTTACACAATGTTCCCCAAAAGAGGGGTGGGAGCTCTGTGTCCCGTGATGTACTTCAAGAAAAGGATTTTACAGGTAAGCTGTTATTAAAAATCCTTTTTTCTTTATCGTACATCACGGGACACAGAGCGCATAGCCATTACATATGGGATGTCCCAAAGCAATGCTCTATGAAGGGAGGGAGACCGTAAGGCCAAAAATAGCCAAACAAAAAACATTATCAGGAGGTAAAATAGCTCCACCAACAGAAAAAAGGGGGCGTGAACCGGGCCAGAGGATTCTATACTGCTGCCCGTAGGACCGCCTGCCCAAATGCTGCGTCCGTAGCCTTTGCGACGTCCAACTTATAGAATTTAGTAAACGTATGTACGGAAGACCAGGTTGCCGCTTTGCAAACCTGTGCCATAGAGATCTGATGGTGTGCCGCCCAAGAGGCACTCATGGCCCTCGTAGAATGGGCTTTAACTGATAAGGGAGGTGGAACGCGCTTCAGACCATAGGCCTGACAAATCAGCTGCTTAATCCACCTAGCCAAGGAAGACTTGGCAGCCGGCTGACCCTTCTTGGGGCCATCCGGAAGAACGAAAAGCACATCTGTTTTCCGAATCCTCTCTGTAGCCTTGAGATAAACCCTCATGGCTCGGACCACGTCCAAAGTATGAAGCAGTCTTTCCTCTCTGGACTGGGGAGTAGGAAAGAAGGATGGTAGGACTAGGTCCTGATTCAAGTGAAAACTGGATATGACCTTAGGAAGAAAAGAAGGTTGAGGCCGCAGAACCACTCTGTCCTTATGCAGAATCAGGTACGGTTCCCTGCAAGACAAGGCTGCCAGCTCGGAGACCCTTCTGGCCGAAGCCATAGCCACCAAGAAAACCAACTTTCGGGTTAGCAGCACAAGAGGGATTTCTGTCAGAGGTTCAAACGGCTGCTTTTGTAAAGCTGACAAGACCAGATTTAAATTCCAGGGGCAGAGGGGAGCTCTAATAGGGGGATTCACATGCAAGACCCCCTGCAAGAAGGTTTTCACAAGCGAATGCGTGGCCAAAGGCCTTTGAAACCATATCGATAAGGCAGACACCTGCCCCTTTAGAGTACTAAGAGCCAACCCCTTGTCAACGCCAACCTGGAGGAATCGCAAGATCCTGTCAATAAAAAACTTGCGAGGATGCCCTCCTTGAGACTCGCACCACTCCACATAGGTCCTCTAGACTCTGTAATAGATATTTCTAGAGACTGGCTTTCTAGCCTGAATTAACGTAGATATGACTTGGGCTGAGAGGCCTCTGCCCTTAAGAATTAGGGATTCAGCCGCCAAGCCATCAAATTTAGCTGCTGTGAAGCAGGGTGGTAGATCGGGCCCTGAGACAGCAGATCTGGGCGCAGGGGGAGTGGCCACGGTGCCCCTACTGACATCCTCACGATGAGTGCGTACCAAGCCCTTCTGGGCCAGGCTGGGGCCACCAGGATCACCGGCCTGCGCTCCACCCTGATCCTTCGTAGAAGGCGGGGAATCATCTGTAGTGGAGGGAACGCATACAGGAGAGAAAACTGGTGCCAGGGGCAAACCAACGCATCGGTCCCGTAGGCCGAGGGGTCCCTGGCTCGGGATACGAATTTTTCCAATTTCTTGTTGAATCTTGTTGCCATGATGTCCACATCGGGAACTCCGAATCTTTGGCAAATCTCTTGGAATACCTGGGTGTGAAGAGACCACTCTCCCGGGAGTAACTGTTGACGACTCAAAAAATCTGCTTGAGAATTGTCTATCCCTGGGATGAACACTGCTGAGATGCAGGGTACATGGGCTTCGGCCCATGAGAAAATCAGGTTTACTTCCCTTTGAGCCGCCAGGCTCCTTGTGCCCCCCTGGTGGTTTATGTATGCCACCGCCGTGGCATTGTCGGACTGTATCCTTACTGGCAGACCCTGCAGGGGCAGAGTCCAGGCGACCAGGGCCAACCGAGCAGCTCTGATCTCTAGGACTTTGATGGGAAGCAGACTTTCTGCCTCTGACCACTGTCCCTGCTGGGTCCGTTTTCCTAAGATTGCCCCCCAACCTGTTAGGCTGGCATCTGTGGTTACTATTTTCCACGTGATGGGGCAAAAGGTTTTCCCTTTTGACAATTTTTGAGGGACCAGCCACCAGTACAGGCTGCGCCTGACTCCTGGGGAAAGACCTAATGGACGGTCTAATGCCTGTATGGACCTGTTCCAAGCAGAGAGAATAGCTGCCTGGAGAACTCTGGTATGGATCTGGGCATAGGGCACTGCTTCGAAGGCGGCTACCATCTTTCCCAGCAGTCGCATGCATAGGCGAATAGTCGGCCTCTTTTTGCCTAGGACTATTTGAATTGTTTGAGTCAATGACCTGATCTTTTCTTGAGGTAAAAATATCCTCTGGCATTCTGTATCTAACCGAAGGCCTAGATATTCCAACTGTCTTGTGGGTTGCAACCTCGATTTTCCTTGGTTCACAACCCACCCGAATTCTTGTAGATGCCGAACTGTGCGGACTACTGCATGATTGAGGTTGGAAGCTGATCTGTCGATAACCAGGAGATCGTCCAGGTATGCCAGGACCAAAATGCCTTCTGTCCTTAGGACGGCTAGCACCGGGGCTAACACCTTTGTGAATACCCGCGGAGCTGTTGCCAACCCGAAAGGGAGGGCTACGAACTGGAAATGACTTTGATCTATCATAAAACGAAGAAACTTGTGATGTGCTGGGTAGATCGACACATGCAGATATGCATCCTTTATGTCTATAGATGCTAGAAAGTCGCCTTGATGCAGGCTGGCTGTCACTGAACGTATGGAATCCATACGAAAGGTCTGAATCTTTAGAAAGCGATTTAGGCGTTTGAGGTCTAGGATAGGCCTGACGTCGCCATTGGGTTTTGGTATAATAAAAAGGTTGGAGTAGAATCCCAGACCCCTTTCTTGGGTTGGTACTACAATTACTCCTTGGAGCAAGAGGCGATCCAACGCCTTTACGAGAGAGGCCCTCTTTAACGGGTCGCTTGGAGACTTGACCCCTGAAAATGAGGAGGGGGGATTTCTCGAAACTCTAGTTTGTAGCCTGTGGCTACCACGGACCGAACCCAAGAGTCGGGAATTCTGGCCTTCCAGACTTCGGAGAAAAACTGAAGTCTTCCCCCCACCCAAGAGAGTGGGGGCGCCCCTTCATGAATCTGACTTGATGACTGGTTTAGCCGGCTTGCGAGACCAGGGCCTCTTGTTTGCCGCGGCTTGTCCCTGTGGGCGGCTATTAACTGCTGAACGCCCGGGAGGCCGTCGATACTGATGGGAAGTCGAAGGGGCCGAGCCTGCAAAGGCCTGTCGTTTAAACGCGGGCCCACGCGGTCTTTCCTTGACCGGTAAGGAAGAACTTTTACCACTTGATATGGTTTGGATATATTTATCTAGGTCTTCACCGAATAGTCTTCCCCCATGAAAGGGAAACCCTGCTAAAAGCTTTTTGCAGGGTGCCTCTGCTGACCAGTTCTTTAGCCACGAAAGACGACGCATGTGAACCACCAGCAGAGATAACCGGGATGCCTGTTGGATGGAGTCCTTAATAGCATCTACTGCAAAGCAGAGAGCCCTAGGGAAATCTGCTAATTCACGAGTTTGCTGAGCCGGCATGTCCTTTAATATCTGTTTTGCCTGATCCTTTAAGGCCTGACAAACGCCAATGGCTGCCACCACTGGCTGAACCATGGCACCTACTGTGGTGAAAGAAGCCTTCAGTAGGGTCTCTAATTTTTTGTCGACCGGATCCTTGAACATCTGGACATTTTCAACCGGACAGGTCAGGGATTTATTCACGCAGGAAATGGCCGCGTCCACTGTGGGGAGTGCCCATTTCTTTAAAAATTCCTCTTCCATAGGATAGAGAATAGAGAACCTCTTAGGAGGGATAAAGATCCTATCAGGTCGAGCCCAATCCTGGTAAATCACGCTCCGCAGAAGGGGGTGAATCGGAAAAGACACACAAGTTAATGGAGCCTTTAAAGAACCCAATGAGGATACCACAGGGGCTACTAGTTCTGGCACTGGAAGTTTAAAAGCAGTGCGAACTATATCGGTCAAAGACTGGATCCACAGGCTCTCCGCTTGAGAGACCGAAAATATTCATCTACAGTGGAACCCTCCATGTCTGAACCTTCGGGACTTGGGTCTGCTTGATCCCCTTGTGGGTCCCGTTCCTCCGAAGAGGAGACCTCCGCATCTGAAAACACCAAACTAGGTGAGGGGGATCTAGCCCGTTTGCTACTTGGCAAAGGGCGGGCAAACAAAGCAGTTAACCTTTTCTCTAGCCCACCCAGGGTGGTCGCTAGCATTTCTTCCGTTACGTAAACGGGAATGGGTGGATCGGGGGCCGCCTCTGCCCCCAACACCCCCAATGGCTCTTGTACTATGCTACTCGGTGGTCTAACTGGTGAGGGTGGGGCCGTTGAAGCCTGGCCCAAATCCTCTGACCCCGATGGAGACCCCTTTTGTTTCTTGGCACCTTTTGCAGCCTTGGCTGGTCCTGATGCCTTTGGAGCCATTGCACAACCTTGAGTCACCCCTCTAGCCAACACCTGACTGTTGTAGCTAGGAGTAATTAATATGAGAACAGGCTGAGGAAAATGAAAAATTTTGTATATATATATATATATTTTTTTTTTTTTTCCCAAAAAAAATTTTTTTTTTTTTTTTTTTTACCCGCCTGGGAGGTGGCAATACTGAGGAAAACCTGTGAGTATTGCAACACCAATGCCCGTTAGCCGGAGTCCAAGGTTGACTCAGATACTGCTGGATCTAAGGCTGAGTCCCTTTAAGCAAAAAAACTTTTTTTTTTTTTTCTTTCTGGTCAATAGTGGAACTAAGTCCTAGACCTGAAGATCCACAAACCGCCACTGGGTGTCACTGTGGCCAAAAGACCCAGCTGCGCGCTCTGTGTCCTTCTTCCTCTGCCTCCAGGAGGGAAAGACCAGCCAGAGAAAAAGTTTTACTTTTAAACAGACCCTGACGCTGCTGGCCCGCCCCCCCAACGCACGCCGACGCTATAAAAACATGGAGGAAGCAGAGCAGAGGAAAAAACATGGACCAGCGCCAGGCAGCACCAACAGACACCAGGTAAGCACTAATCTTATTGTAGTGCACAGAGAGAGGAAGCTGTCCCCATGGGCTTCCTAAGAAACAGGAGTTTTCACCAGCAATTTCCTCTTTAAAACATGTGGGGTTGCAGTATCAATGCTAACAGGCAGACCTGGGGTGAGTAGCAAATATATATCTTACACAAGTATACATATATCTACATGTTATCTGGGTAAACATTAGTATCCCATCCTGCCCACACAGACATAGTGGAGATAGTGGCTGATGCACAAGCATACCATTAGCCAACCCAGAACCCCCAGGGGGATACCTACTGTCGAACCAAGTCCCGCAGGTTCCCTCTTACCTGCTCCACGCCGCAGGGTATTGCAAACTGCAAGAGGCCCAATCTTCCCCCATCTCCGTGGGTATTGTCTCGGACCTTCAGGGACCGGGGTCCTGTGTTAAGGAACCCACACCCCTGGACCTATATAGCATCCTGGCATCAGTTGCGTTTAGTCCTGGGAGAGACCAAGGCACTGGAGCCCAGAATCCAGCCCTCCAAGGAGAGGCATTATAGGCAACACCCCACGCAGGCAGGGCCCGGGTACCGTACTCCTTGGCTTTGAAGCACTTCGGACGGATCCGGCTAGCTATCCTGGGTCCCGAGACCTCCGAGGGACAGCTAGACGTGACCAACACCTAAGACACTGGCGAAAAAACTGAAGCACTCTCAGTGGGAGGGGGTTATATAGGGAGGAACTTCCTGTGAAGTTGATTACACCAGTGTCCACACCTGAAGGTACCCATATAACCCATATGTAATGACTATGCGCTCTGTGTCCTGTGATGTACGATAAAGAAATTGATGTTTGCTGGCAGTATTATAGGTGGACAAATTGCTGTAGCCTTAAAGCGGAGGTTCACCCTAAAAAAACTATATACCATTAGATCCAGCATACTGCTGACATCTGCAGTATGCTGGTGTTTACCCCCCCCCCCCCGCTGTACTTACCGTTTTATCGTAGTCTTAACCCGGCTTCCGGGTTCTCTCTGCCCCGGGTTATAAGAGTTCCCAAGACCAGGCGTAGATGATTGACGTGCTGGTAAAGCGCGTTACGCCTTCCGAAAATACCCAAAGTGGGACTCGGCTTTTTACGGCGCCTGCGCAGTCAGCTCTACACTGCAGGTGCAGGCGCCGTATAGCGCCATAAACAGCCGAGTCTCACGTCGGCTATTTTAGGAAGGCGTGACGCTCTGTACGCGCACGTCAATCATCTATGCATCGTCTTAGAAACGCCTATTCCCCGCGGGGAATCAGCTCGGAGAAAGGTAATGGTGGCAAGGAAAAACCTAAAATAAAAAGTAAAAAAAGAAAAACCATTAAAAAAAAAAGGGAGAAGGGTCCAAGACCGGCAATAGTAATGAATAAGCCAGCCCAAAAAAAAAGGAAGAAGGAGACCACAGATTAAATCAAAAAATGAATAAAGAAGTTTACCTTTCAACAAGCAAAACCTTATTACAGCGCCCAACAGGCTTAACAGCAAACAAGTGCTGACTGAGCCTGTTTAAATAGCCCCCCCGCTGATCAGCGATCATCATCACTGACCAGCTGCGGACAAAGAAGTGGCCAACGCGCATGCGCACACCCCGTTGTGCGCCTACAATCCCCACAATGCATAGTGGTGCGACATCAGCCGCTCATCACAGCAGAGCGACCTTGCCTACGCCGTCAGCAGATGTTACAGGGGAGGCGAGAATGGCTAAGACTGGAGAGGGTAAACAGGAGGCGTGGCCATGGGCGGGCAGAATGTCAGCAGACACAACAACCCTTGAGTGTCCATACAGCCACAGGTAGGAGGCTTGGAAGTCACCGCGGGAAACCCACACAGAGCTACCGCTAGCATCAGATCCCAAATAGGTGACAGCAGGCAGACAAAACCCCGTACAGGGAAAACCAACAAAATAAAGATGTAAAAAAAAAGGGATCCATAGATGAACACTACGACAAGAGAGAAGCCATGGATGAAAATTAAGTTAATGTATTTTAAGAAATACAGGAATACATTGTGAAGTAATATTAATGAATGATCAACAAACATCAATAGAAAATCTTATTATAAATATAGATTTGAGTAGAGACGGGGGTAAAGGGGAAGGTAAAAGGGAAAAAGAGAAAAGAAGGGGGAATATTCAATATCAACCATACAACACCCGGAGCTGGGACCGGGATGAAAACATGCAATGGGTAAAAATGGAAAAAGATGTGGGGAGGGGGGATGGGTATAAATCCTATGAATATAAATATAACATAAGACACAAAGTAATCACAGAAAAGACTTAAAACTGATATATTACTTGAGTCCTGGGTATTTAGTAGCGTTTAAGCTGTGTATCCAGCGTGTCTCAATTTGTAACAAAGTAACATCAATATCTCTACCACGGACATGTGGTAAAATGTGTTCTAGGGCATGAAATCGCACCATGTTAGCATCAAATCCGTGCTGACAGCCAATGTGGCGGTTTAGTGCGGTAGTAGTTAACCTTTTATGGAGTGGTAGGATGTGATCTCCGATTCTTTTGAAAAATGGTCTCTTAGTCTTACCGACATTAAAAAAAAGCCACATTGGCACAGAGCGAGGTATACCACACCAATCGTCTTACATGTCACCAATTTATTAATGTTGTAAACAAATCCAGTAATATATCAGTTTTAAGTATTTTCTGTGATTACTTTGTGTCTTGTGTTACATTTATATTCATAGGATTTATACCCATCCCCCCTCCCCGTATTTTTTTCCATTTTTACCCATTGCATGTTTTCAGCTCAGGGTGTTATATGGTTGATATTGAATATTCCCCCTTCTTTTCTCTTTTTCCTTTTCCCTTCCACTTTACCCCCGTCTCTACTTGAATCTATATTAATAATACGATTTTCTATTGATGTTCATTAATATGACTTCACAATGTATTCCTTTATTTCATAAAATGCATTAACTTAATATTGTCTTTTTGTATATTTGTTTCAGAACGGTTTCATCCATGGCTTCTCTCTTGTCGTAGTGTTCATCTATGGATCCCTTTTCTTTACATCTTTATTTTGGTGGTTTTCCCTGTGTGGGGTTTTGTCTGCCTGCTGTCACCTATTTGGGATCTGATGCTAGCGATAGCTCTGTGTGGGTTTCCCGCGGTGACATCCCAGCCTCCTACCTGTGGCTGTATAGACACCCAAGGGTTGTTGTGTCTGCTGACATACTGCCCCCTCATGGCCATGCCTCCTGTTTGCCCTCTCCCGTCTTAGCCATTCTCGCCTCCCCTGCAACATTTGCTGACGACGTAGGCACGGCCGCTCTGCTGTGATGAGCGGCTGACGTCACGCTGCTATGCATTGTGGAGATTGTAGGCGCACAACGGGGTGTGCGCATGCGTGATGGCCACTTCTTTGTCCGCAGCTGGTCAGTGATGATGATCACTGATCAGCTGGGGACTATTTAAACAGGCTCAGTCAGTACTTGTTTGCTGTTGAGCTCGTTGGCCGCTGTAATACGGTTTTGCTTGTTGAAAGGTAAACTTCTTTATTCATTTTTTAATTTAATCTCTGGTCTCCTTTTTCCTTCTTTTTTTTGGGCTGGCTTATTCATTATTTTTGCCGGTCTTGGACCCTTCTCCCTTTTTTTTTAATGGTTTTTATTTTCTTGCTTTTTATTTTAAGTTTTTCCTTACCACCATTACCTTTGGTCTGTGCTTAAGGCTACAGCAATTTGTCCACCTATAATACTGCCAGCAAACATCATTGGCAGCCTATCCAGCGCCCACCTACTGAAACTCCTATGTGTTCAAATTAGGTATGTACTGAGGCTATGGTAGCCCTTTATTTGGGGATAGGGAACCACAAATTAAATTTTGTGGTCCCTGCAGCCATATTAAGGTTTGATTGGTTCCTTGGTTGGCTTTGCGGCTCTTCTACATTTGACTCTGCTTCCTGATAGATTTTGGGTAGGTACAACTCTGTTTTTTGGCACTCAACCCTTTGCTATGGTTAATTCCACACTTGGGATCCATTGTGGCCTTTGCTTGAAACATTCACTTTATTTGTGTACTTTGAACTCATTTTATATATGTATATATTTTTTATTGGACAATATGAAAAACATTGAATGACTCACACCCCTGAAGAAGGCAATGTTTTGCCGAACATGTGGGGACATAAGTAACAACTTATGTCAATTCTATTTTGATTTTCATTGTCTTCTTTTTTAAACCATTTATAATATCAATAACATTTTTATATTTAATTTTTGGGTTTGAATATAAATTATTTTTGTGACTTGTTTAAGGCGCCGCTATAATCCCCCATTCCTTAACCCTATACAATGTTGTATATCAGTTATATTCAGTCATTCATTTTGATTGGAGCATAACACCATCCTGCGATTTCCTCTGCGACTACATATCATTATCTTTAAATTGTGATTTTATTTATGTACATGAGTCACCTTATCTGCACTGTTTGCACATTCATTCAGTTCACCTTTGGATGCACCATATCTTAGCATTTATAGCGATTTTATCTTTCAGTCAGTCTATTTGCACATTCATTTATTAATTATATTATTTTGGTTATTTATACATTTTACCACTTACACCATTCTATGGTATTGGAGCGCAATACCATCTCTTGATTTTTTCTATGTCTCACTGTGGGTAATGATTGGCCCATAGGTAGTTGCTGCATCGTTTCCACTGTAGCGCATGAATAACTACTTCACCCAATCTTGTCATTGAAGTAATCTCTTGGGCAGCGAGTTAGTAGGTAGAGGAGGTGGGGGACGAAGCAGAGAGTTAACGATTGAGAAGAGCCGACAGGGACTGGATGACAAGGTATTAATAAGAGACAAAGTAGGCTTGTTTGGCAGCATGAAGGCAGGAATTGTATTTTAGAAGGACAGAATTATATAGGATGAAGTCTTGAAGGCATTTAGTTTTACTCCACAGTTGTTCAAGAGCACGTCAATGTCTCTTGAGACTTCTAGTGTTGTCAGTTTTCCAGGGTTGTAACAGTCGTGGGCCTGATTCTGTGTGTGGTTAGAGGAGCAAGTGCATCTAGTGATTATGAGAGTGAACTGTTGTAGGCAGAGGTGGCCAGGTCAGGACAAGACAGGACAGGGTAGAGATGTCATATAGGTGGTCAGTAGTAGAATAGAGATGTATTAAAGTGGCAAAGGTAATTGTTTGCCTGGAGGGATAGGTAGTTGGGCCAAGGATACAGTGAAACTAATGAGGTTGTGATCAGAGAGAGGAAAGGCGGTGTTGGTGAGGTTGCCAAAATTGCAGAGATGTGAGAATACAAGGTCAAGTGTATTACCATTGGAGTGAGTGGAAGTATGTGTCCATTGGCTTAGGTCAAAAGATGAGGTTAGGTTGAGTAGTTGAGCCGTTAACATTGACAGGAATGTTAAAGTCGCCAAGAATGATAGTGGGTATTTCACAGGAGAGAAAGTAGAGAAATGGGAGAAAACAGACAAATACAGTGCATCTCGAAAGAAGAGAGGGATAGAGAGGGAGGGAAAGGAAGGACTTGGAAGGTGCTTTGTGGAGATAGAAGGAATCAAACTCCACCTCCTTCCTGTTCATTGGGTCTGGGGGAGTGAGTCCAATGGAGGGCACCATGGGAGAGGGCAGCAGGAGAAGCAGAGTCAATTTTGAAGCCAGGTTTTGGTTATGGCGAGTATGGATAAGCCATGAGAGAGGAAGAGGTCATGCACAGATGTTAGCTTGTTACAGATGATGCAGGCGGTCCAAAGAGCACATGAGATTGGTGGGCTGCTTTAAATGAAGCAGGAGGATAGAAACTGAACTGAGTAGATTGCAGTGGTTGCCAGATAGGGGTATTGGATATGTGGCTTGCGGTTGGCAGACCAGGATTAGGAGAAATGTTGCCTGAGACTAGGAGAAGGAGAAGGGTGAGGAAGGAGAGATGAGAGTGGGATGTGCATGAGCGCACGTGTCTAAAGGCCCTGGTAATTATGTCAGCATGTCGGTGCATTAAAATGCAGATAGGGTAGGAGTGAGGGTGATATGTGCATGCTGCAGGGTAGAGTAAGGATAATTTGAGGATACAAGACAGAGAAGGAGGAACAGGTTAGTGGATAGAGATTGGGAATCTGACTTCATAGAAAATAAACGTCAAACGCTGTTTTTCTTGTCGTCTTTCAGAGTGGAGCAGAGTTCTTGTTGTATCTTCACCCAGCTTTGGTTATCTTGCTTTCATTAAACTGTGGCAGTGAAACTGCGCATCACTCGTGACAGAGCCACTCAGGAAGGGAGCCATGGCATCCGCGCCTTGCCCCTGTCTGCGCCACCCCATAGGCTGCTTTAAATTTATAGGTAGACTGAGCAGGCTTGCATTTCTCAATTGGTCATAGGGTCTGGTTTGAGACACCCGAATATGGGAGAGGAGATGGCCAATACCAGACACAGGCTAGGGTTGTAAATCTAATTGCTTCTCAACCCCATTTGGCTTGAGTGATCAAGAGAGGTAATCACCAGTAATGTTGCTATTGCAGTGTGTTTGTTAAAGAGCGAGCATTAAATATAGAAGTTTAAAGATATGGCAGCAGAAGACATTTACCAAAAATGAAATGGCAATGTCAGATAGTCCAGCAGAGTAGAGTGTACAGATGGATAGAAGACATTTACAAAATATGGATTAAAGGAGTCACAGCCAAGGGGAGAAGATTAAATATGCTTACCAGAAGGTAGCATCAATCAGGCATGTGATATCAAAGCTCTGAATAGCGAGTGGTGTAATTATTCCTCCTCAGCTAAGCCACCTTAGACAACCTCAGCCCCGGCATGTGAGAATATGGATCAGGATGGGAATGTTCCAGATGGTAAAAAAAACTCCTTCCACCACAGAACCGTTTTTGCAGGTTTATGGCTAACAGCATCCATAAAAAACAGAAAGCCTTCACATCGTGAAAAACTGTATGGTTACGGGTTTATTTAGAATAAAAAGGCTTTACAATGATTCCAAGATGTATTTTATCAAGTAAAAAATCTCCACTGTGGTCACAAAAGCATAAAAAATTTGAAAAGGCGTAATGGCATGTAAACGACTCAATGCTGACACGTTTCATCTACAAAGACTTAAACAGGTCTTTGTAGACGAAACACATCAGATTTTTTTCCTTTTCATATTATGTTATGTCAATACTCAACTTTTGGTTCCTATTCTCTCTATTCAGTCACATAATATTTGTTCCTATTCTCTCTATTCAGTCACATAATATTTGTTCCTATTCTCTCTATTCAGTCACATAATATTTGTTAAGATTGTACTGCTGGCTGCTATGGTGTATAGCGCAGTATTTTTATATTAATTTCTAATATAAGTAAATGACAACTCATTTTGGTTAATTTATTATAAAAATAACAAACATGCATATAAATTACAGGTTTTGTGCAGTGGTTTTGCACAGAGCAGCCCTGATCCTCTTCTGGTGTCACCCGAAGGCGCTCCAGGTACCCCTCTTCATTGTGCACCCTGCGTGCTCGCTCTCAGGTTCCACTGCTACATTCATTGACACAGACAGCTGGACTTGGTACTACCCCAAGGTCTCTTGTCACGGGATTCGATTGACAGCAGCATCAATCTGACAAATGAGGAGAGACAGCGGCAGGAGCTGCTATGCTTGTGCACAATGTTGGACCAGATCAGGGAAGGAAAAGGGGGGGGGTGTCTGGGAGGGACAGCTGCAGTACAGAAGGTTTTTCACCTAAATGCAAAGTATGCATTTAGGTGAAAAACCTTAAGGCTATAGAACCACTTTAAAGTGGTTCTAAAGTCAGGATCTTACATTGTGTGCTTCCTATAGGCCCATATCACTCAATTAGGACAACAAAATCATCACTAAAGTGTTAGCCAAGTTTCCTGCCTACCTTGGTCAGTATAGACCACACAGGTAAGTCAACAGATATTAATCTATGTAGAATACTGACTCACTTGCAGCTTCCCACTTATAATTCTTCCACTCGGTTATTGGTACTTTTAGCTATAAAGAAAGAATTTGATTAAGTCAATTGGACTTTTATGGCAACAGTTTTGGGGATTATGGGGTTTGGTATACACTTTCACAGGACATTTGAGATACTGTACCCAACTCCGTCAGCACAAATTAAACTGGTAGGGGATTATTCTGAACAAGGCAAGGCTTCCCCCTACCCCCGACTTTGTTTGCACTTCTGATGGAAGCCATAGAGCAAGCTATGAGACTTAATTGACATTGAAGATAATCGAGTTGGGTCTATAACTGAAAAAGTGGCTTTAAAATGGCAACTACTTTGTTTTATTTTTAGATGATTTTTATTGTATTTTTTAGATTTTTATCTCCCCAAAGGCAGCCCTGGATTTAAATATTATTAATTTATTAGTTTGCCAGTTTAAAAGTAGGCTGGTAAAAATCCCTTATCCTTCCAATCGATGAGCATGCGCAGGTAGCTGGGAAACCCATCTCTACCCCTAAAATGGACCACAACTGTATAGTATTTGGCCATAGTGAGATCTTCTAATGTCACAGGCCCAGATTCAGGTACATCTGCGCATTATTAGACCGGCATAGCGCACCGCCTTTACGTTAGACTTGCGCAATTTTGCCGCGTAATCACACTATTCTCGTAGCTTTTGCGCTGGAAATTGTGCATACGTAACGCTTTTTCAGAGGCGTAAGGAGGAGTAATACAAATTGGGAAGGACGTGGGCGTGTTACATTGAAATGAGCCGTGACCCCATGCAAATGAAGGGCCGGCCGGCTCGCGCATGCGCGCTTGAACGAGACCATGTCAGCTCCGATGTGCGCATGCTCACAACTCGGGAGCGACGCAATCAGTGAAATTGGAAATGGACTAGGGCAACGTTGTGAAATACGCAAACAGCATAAATAGACACACACAAACGCACTTCCTTTGCAAAAGTACATCCCTTTGTCCCTTCCCATTTAACCTAGTGCTTTTGTTCTTGTTGTTCGTTGCGGTGTGTTTTGTAGTTGTCAGATTAGTGTTCTGTGTGATCAGGTGTTTGTTAGTAGATTTTTGAAAGTGGTTTTTGATAAGTGTTTGAGAGACTGTTTGTTTGATTGATATATTTATTTTTGTTTCTTTTCCTGCTGTATTTTTGTTTTGTTTTTTGGGGACTGTTTCTTGGTGAGTAGTTTTCTCTCTGTGTGTGTTTTTTTGTGATTGGTTGTGCTTGTTTGTGTGCGTGAATTTTGTTGACTGGGACTGTTCTTTTTTTGGAAGGATGAGTGAGAGAAAACGAAAGCTGAATTTTACAGTTGTGGAAAAACAGATTCTTGCCCGGGCCATTAGCGAGTATGGGCGTTACCTCCACGGCCCAGAGAGTGCCAACACCACCCCGGCCAGGAGGAGGGAGATTTTGGATAGGATCACTGACCAGGTGAATTCAGCGGGGCAGGGGGAGACACGGACCAGGTCTGGGATTGACAAAAAAATCAATGACCTCCGGCGTCTGGTCAAAAAGAAGTTGGCCAGAATGCATGCCCATGCCAGGGGCACAGGAGGGGGCCCACCATGCCGTATTAGCCTGACAGCGGAGGAGCGTGCGGTGGCCCTGACCTTTCATCGGCATGAAGTTGAGGGCCTGCCCGGCTTTGACTCAATTACGCAGCCCGTGGTGCCAGGTAAGTTGTTTTATTTTTTAATATCAGGTGTGTAGCATGTGTGGGGGAGGGGGTGAAAGGGAATATGTGGCAAGTGTGTGGATCCTCCAACCTGTGAATGTTTTGTGTCATCCACAGATGTGCAGGAGGGTGCAGGGCCATCTGGCCTGACCGCACCAACCCCAGGACAGCACCCTAATGAGGCCCCCCCAACAAGGCCGGAGTCCGCGGAGGAGGTTCAACAGGAGCAGGACAATCATGAGGAGCAGGACAATCATGAGGAGGAGGAGAATCATGAGGAGGAGGAGTCCATGTCAGGCACTGGACGTTTGGGTTTTGAGGACTCCTCCCCTCTGGCTGCCAGCAGGCAGGCCTCCCTAAGGGGGAGCCCCCCCCTCCTCCCCCAACATGGCTCCCCTCACAAGGGCCTCCTTCTCCCCGGCCACAAGCATCAGCTGGAGGCAGGATGTCATCCCAGACCACCAGGGGGTTGGCCGATCTCCTGCCCCCCACCCAGAGAAGGGACCAGTTCCTCCAGACCCACCATCTGGGACAGGTCAGCCAGACCTTGGTGCGGATGGAGGAGAGCCTGTCCTCCATCAAGGATACGCTGGGGAACCTGGACTCCCACTCCCGGGCTTTCACAACCTGCCTAAACGAAGTGCAGACGACATCAGCAGGCGTTGGGCAGGATGTGAGGGCCCTTACCCTGGCTATCCAGGCCAACACGGCAACACTTGGTGCTGCCCTGGACAGAATTGCCGTGGCCTTGGAGGGCAGGCCACCAGGTGGGCAGAGATCAGGGGCTGATCCTCCTTCCCCGGTTTTACCCCTTCCCCATGAGTCTCCCCTGAGAAGCCGGGCCCGTGGCCGGGGGCGCCCCAGGCGTGGCTCACGCAGAGGGCAGTAATTTGTTTTCCCCCATTTTTTTTTTTTCACATTTTTTTTTTTGCTGGAAATTTTTTGCTTTTGCTGGTCATTTTTTTTTTTTGTGTTGTGAATGCTGTGTGAATGTGGGGGTGACATTCCTGCCGGAAAAGGGGTGTCACCCTCTATTTTGGTGGAGAAGGGTTCCCCAGGACCAGGGAGAAGTGATCCTCAGGTCCGTGTGATTGGTGTATGAATGTTCAGTGACATAATTGAAGCCTTGGCGTGGCGTTGCTGCTCACAAGTCCTGCATGGTGGACTGGTGCCAATCCAATTTGATGTGGATGTGGGGTGTGTGTGCTAGGGACCACAGTGGTGTGCATGCATGCATTTTCATTGTGCCATGATTAATGTGTATGTTTAACGTGCAAAGATGCCCAATGTGAGCTGTCTCCTAGCTGCTCTTCCCTCAGAAGACGGGGTAACCTCGGTTAGGGGGGGGATTGTCTGGTTCAGGGGTCAGGTCATCACGTAGGTCAATCTGCAGACCCTTTCTTTCTGCAAAGTTGTGCAGCATGCAACATGCACCGATGATCTGGCACACGAAGTTTGGGGAATACAAGAGGGTACCCCCAGACTTATCCAGGCATCGGAAACGTGACTTTAGGATGCCAAAGGTGCGCTCCACCACTGCACGGGTTTGGGCATGTGCTTGATTGTATCTTTCCTCTCCTGGGGTTTCGGGGTTCCGGATAGGAGTCATGAGATGGGGTCCCAGTGGATATGCAGAGTCACCTGTAAGGGAAAAGACAGGAGGATGTTAGTCATGCATGTGCCCCTTGTGATGTGCATCATGGGAGGGGATAGTCATGCCTGCCACCCATGTCACTCACCAACCAGCCAGGTGTCCCCATACACGTTCTGATCGAATTCCAATCGGATGTGGCATTGATTGTATATGTAGCTGTCATGGCTGGACCCTGGGTGTTTGGCACGGACGTGCCATATGAGGCCTTGGGCATCGACTATCACCTGTACATTGATGGAATGCCAATGCTTCCGATTGCGGTACATGTGCTCTGTCTCCTGGGGGGGCTGGAGTGCCACATGTGTGCAATCAATGGCCCCCACAGTGCGTGGGAATCTGGCAATTCTGTAGAAATCTGTCATTGCCTTCAGCCGCAGGTCCTCAGTGGTGGGTTTGATGATTTGGTTGGCCATGCGTCTGAGGATTGCAGGGACAACCTGGTGCACACATCTGCTCATGGAGGATTGTGACATCCCAGCCACCACTCCACTTGTACGCTGAAAAGAGCCACTGGCAAGGAAATGGAGTGTTGACAGTACCTTGACCAGTGGCTGCACTGCATGTGAGCGGTGTGTTGGGCTGGTGATGTCCTCCTGCAGGGTTGTGGTTAATTCCAGGATGGCATGAGGGGTGAATCTGAAGATGCGAAACACCTCAGAATCACTCATGCCAAACAGGTCTATGCGGGTACGGTATATCCTCTCCCGTGCCATTATGCGTGCTCTCCTCCTTCTTTGTTCATCTAAGGTCAGTAGTATAGCTATGCGCGACGATGCCCCTGGCATGTTGGCATACAGATTGTTGTGCAACACGTGTGACTGCTGAGCTGCTCACTAACAGTGTTGCTTTATCTAACAAGTAGACTTTTTTTCTTTTTTTAGACCAGCTTTTATAAGCTCTAATTTTAGACAGGTAATTTTGCTGTTGCGCACACTGCGTCGCCTGCGCTGCCCCAACGTTGTTTTGTGGATCCCCGTAAGTCCCTCATTAGCATATTTGACTAGCAAATCAATGGTGTGTCTATCGCACTTTTGCGCGGAAGGATGCGGCAGTCTAACGAAATTACGCGGGACAAAAAAAAGTCGATTTTTTGCGTATCTCGTTCTAAGGGATGCCGCGCAACGAAACGCACGCGCACATTTAGACTTACCCACGCGCATCTCCTGTTGCGCAGGCGTAATCGCTCTGTGAATCTGGGCCACAGAGTATAGCTCACTTTATTTTATTACAGAAAAAACCCACTAGGGGCGGACGCTGCGCTAAAAAATAATACCAATGATAAAGTGAATGCGTGAGCAGCTGGCACAAAATCGTGTACAACAATCAATAAAGCATAAAAAATAAAAGAGGGTGCAGCGCTTAAATATTAGGAAAGTTAATATGATACAACATTCATGAATAAACTAAGTAAAAAAACCTGTGAAACATTAAACACACTCTTGCTGGAAAACTGAATCAACATAAAATGTTCAAGGATCTAGTAGTAAAGTCCGGTGATGATCGTGATGGTGAAAGGGTTAACAAAGACTACCAATACCAGCAATCATATGTGATATAAAACTGAAAATATAAGGTATAAGTGGAAGAGAGAATCTCTAACGATAAGTTAGAGAGATCTAGTAGTAAAGTCCAGTGTTGATCTTTGTGATAAAAATAAATGTGAAGAAAAATTGTCCAGATGAAGTCCAATACCCATCAGATGGAGAAGGGGAGAAAACACCATAAATTCGTGAGGTAAGAAATGCCTGCTTACCGCAAAGAAAGACTGTTTTACACCAGTCTTATGAAGCACAGGGACATCCGGTCTCCCCAAGACCATTCAGCATGAATCCCAACTAGCTCTCAATGATGGCTCCGAGGTGGGTACATGGACAAATAGAAAGGAAAACTCTCATAGCGTATAACGCATAAAAACATAAAGGTTTAATAAGTCTTGCACTTACATATATTCGATGCAAAAACGGCATGTAACAATTGTGACCTTTTCGATCCGAAATCCGATACCTCTCGCTATTCGACTGGAAAACTCTGAACTCTACGATCGTTTCGTCTCAATAGGACTTCAACGGGGGATTCATCCGGCGAATCCCCCGTTGAAGTCCTATCGAGACGAAACGATCGTAGGGTGCCGTGACGTCATCGCGTTCCGTCCTGTACGCAGGCAGAGTTTTCTAGTCGAATAGCGAGAGGTATCGGATTTCGGATCGAAAAGGTCACAATTGTTACATGCCGTTTTTGCATCGAATATATGTAAGTGCAAGACTTATTAAACCTTTATGTTTTTATGCGTTATACGCTATGAGAGTTTTCCTTTCTATTTGTCCATGTACCCACCTCGGAGCCATCATTGAGAGCTAGTTGGGATTCATGCTGAATGGTCTTGGGGAGACCGGATGTCCCTGTGCTTCATAAGACTGGTGTAAAACAGTCTTTTTTTGCGGTAAGCAGGCATTTCTTACCTCACAAATTTATGGTGTTTTCTCCCCTTCTCCATCTGATGGGTATTGGACTTCATCTGGACAATTTTTCTTCACATTTATTTTTATCACAAAGATCAACACTGGACTTTACTACTAGATCTCTCTAACTTATCGTTAGAGATTCTCTCTTCCACTTATACCTTATATTTTCAGTTTTATATCACATATGATTGCTGGTATTGGTAGTCTTTGTTAACCCTTTCACCATCACGATCATCACCGGACTTTACTACTAGATCCTTGAACATTTTATGCTGATTCAGTTTTCCAGCAAGAGTGTGTTTAATGTTGTTTCACAGGTTTTTTTACTTTGTTTATTCATGAATGTTGTATCATATTAACTTTCCTAATATTTTAGCGCTGCACCCTCTTATTTTTTACACTTTATTTTATTTCCCTACTTCAAATCAGCAAAACTGCAGTTGAAAAACGTGGGCCGGCCAAGTTTCCCGTCACTAAAAAGGAATCAGGCGATTTACTTGTTTGCTTGTATATTTTGGAATAGAGCTGATCTATGGGAGAGTATATCTTTTTTTATGCATGGCTTATGCATGCAAATATTCTGCCAGCTTCGGTAGCTGCAGCTTTAACATTGCATTTTATTGCTCAATCTGTCATCTACTAGGACCCCCAGATCCTTTTCCATCCTTGATTACCCCAGAGGTTCCCCAAAGGTGCTTCAGAAACCTTGGACCCAAGGTGGTTTGGCCTGCCCAGCTCTCCATCCATATTGCATTGCTGCTTAACTCACTCATACCCACAACTGGCTGACAGCTGACAAGACTAACACTGCTGTGGTATTGCAGGCTGCGTTTTGAGGGTCTTATGAAGCACTTCATAACTTATTATACCAGGGAGCCTTAGTGCCGCTTTATATCACTCAATGAAGGTGCTCATGAAAGCCTGGTGTCTCCTGAATTCTAGATCATCCCAACTGTGGTGCTTCTCATATACCTCTATGGTACAATCCCAATCTTGCAGAGTTTTTCATCTTTCAGTACTCCATGGTTTGGGCTAGCAGGGGGATTAAATCTTGCAATCAGTGAATGGTACGCTCAGAATGCTTGACTCTCTGAAGGTTCAATTTGATCTGCCCAACTCTTATCCATTCCGGTACCTCCAACTGAACTACACTTTTCAAATACGATTTCACAGCCATCAGCTCACCTTTGTAGAGTAAGGAATAAAGAGCATGTTACGAGATGACTCTTTGGCAAAACCTTTATCCAGTTTTTTTATACTGGATAAAGGTTTTGCCAAAGCCCTCCTTCCATCTCTTCGTGATGGTGTTAATAAACCGCTGGCCAGCTGGCACATGGAGGCCCCTAGACATAGATTCGGAAGACTGGGAGGATGTTTGAAAATACCCTTTGTAACAAATGGTCTCGGCGAAAAAAAACTAGTTCAATTTAAGATACTTCACAGGGACTATATCACCCCTCACAAATTGCATAGGATCTACCCAAACCTCCCAGCTAAATGTTGTCACTCTCCATTAGACCCAGCAACATTTATATATGTAATTTGGCTGTGTCCAGTTCTTTGGGAAAGATGTTTCTGAGTGTATAAAACTGTGCTATGACCTCCATACAACCAACAGTAGATGTCGTGTACTTGGTCTGGTCCACTTTTTGGCCATGTCAAATGCTGATCGGGCGGTTGCCATTTTATGCCTGTAAGGCCATCCAGCCCAAATTCCCTGTAGGCACCTATGCTTGATTTTGAAAAACTCCGGACAATTTAGCAATACCGGCGTCTAACCACTTCAACCCTGGAAGGTTTTACCCCCTTCCTAAACAGAGCACTTTCTACAATTTGGCACTGTGCTGCATTAACTGGCAATTGCGTGGTCATGCTGTACCCTTTTTTTCCCCACAAATAGAGATTTCCTTTGGTGGTATTTGATCACCTCTGCGTTTTTTATTTTTTTCAATATAAAAGGAAAAAGACCGACGATTTGGAAGAAAAAAATAAATATATTTTCTACTTTTTGTTATAAATAAAATACAATAAACTAAATTTTAGTCATACATTTAGGCCAAAAAGCATTCAGCCACATGTCTCAGGTAAACTAAATAAATCAATAAGCGTATATTTATTGGTTTGTGCAAAAGTTACAACATCTACAATCTAGGGTACATTTTCTGGAATTTACTAGAGGTGCGCATCTTCACTGGTGTATCATGATTTGATTATGATTATCTGGTCAACGAGTCACGATTATCTGGTCAACAAGTCAATTTGATGCGATTCCGTGATGCATCACGATTACCAACGAGCTCCCACTTCTGCTTGGGCAACCTAGTAATATTCTGGGATACATCACAGGTAAGTGTAAGACATGCTTTCCCCCCACCAGCTGTGAACCTGCAAGCTGTCACAGCCGGATACCCACAGTAGTATTGACAGCACTGTGGACAGGTGGGGGAAGGTTTGGCTGGCCACGTCGCTGGATTGTGGGACAGATGAGTGTCTTTTTATTAAAAGTCAGAAGATACCCTTTTTTTGTAGCTGCTGACTAATCAGAAAATGTACTAGAACTCTGCTTTGAATTAATAACATCACTCCATTAAAAATAGAGCTAATCTGGCGCACTACAGGGTACAAGCATGCACACACACTGCTGCTGGGAGGTCAGGAGGGATTAGAATCCGCAGCTGACAAACAGCCCTGTGAAGTTCCCTGTACTGTCTCTGTGGTAACAGTTCCCTGGCTTCCCTGTTTGCACTTTCCAGCACACCAAGAGTTAACACAGTGGAATGTGCAAACGGGGAAGCCAAGGAATGTCAGCACGGAGCATGTAGGAGGTGCGAGTAGAGTACAAACACATTTGTACTCTACTTACTACTGTTAAAATAACTGTGTTGTAATAAATCCAGAGTTAAAATGCATTAAGCACCCCGCTGTATGTGTTTATTTCTGTACACACCCCTTTAGTCACTTAGAAAAAGCCATGCTGTACCAACTATCCATGTGGTCCATCTGGAGGATGCATAACTCTTGAGCATAACTGCCCTTGTAATTTGCGTCGCTCCTTCCTTACAGTGTTCCTATGCTGCTGACTCTACAGTGCATGTCTAAGATGTTCTGCTTACTACAGGTTTAGGGGAAGTAAGGTGGGACTCAGGTGTGTGAATTTTAGTTAAGGGTTGTTGGGGGGGTGACCCACTTGGAGAGGGTTAGGAGAAGGGGGAGAAAATGGGAAGGGGGGGAATGGAACAGGAATAAGTCCCCCTTTTTATTCTCTTGAGAGAGGGGATTATTACAAGAATATAGTCTATGTTTACTGTGAAGGAGGCAGAATTCCATTTTGACCCCCCAGAACACATGGATGGAGGGGGGGGGGTGGAAGGAGGGGGGCATGTGTTGACTGGGAAGGGGAGGATGGGGGGGAGATTAAGGCAATAGTGAGATAATCCTTGGAGGAGAGCTGGGAAGGAAACAGCTGAAAGTGCGAACAGGATGTGGGATGGAATAGTAACAAGAGGTTGCGGGAATTCCTTAGTTGGTACAGCATGAATATAAAAAAAGTTCTGAGGGAAGATGTAAGGTGGAATCAATAGAAGTTTAGATAAAGCTAGAGAGTTTGAGAGGAATTGATACAAATATATTTTGGTAAGCTATGTATAAAAGGTGGGATTAGAACCCCCCCTCCCCCCACAATTAGCCAGGGGGACAGGGCCAGGAGCGGCGCTCCTGGCCAATTCAGACCAACTCCCCATATAGACCTGCACCCACAAGAACAGCATGTTCAGAGGTGGGTGCCTTACTTAGGGGTTTTGCCAATTCAGACCAACTCCCCATATAGACCTGCACCCACAAGAACAGCATGTTCAGAGGTGGGTGCCTTACTTAGGGGTTTTGTCAGGGGGAGCTCCCCCCCCTTTTCTTTTTATTTCCCTAAATCCCAGAGGAGATGGAAGGGATGAGTGTGACCTCTTTAAATGCTAAAAAAAACAAATGTTCTGGAAAAACGGAAGATGCTTCTTAATGAACTGAAGCGCTCCCGTACAGATGTGGCATTTGTGCAAGAGACATTTTAATGTGGGTGGACTTCCCTTCCTCCAGAATAGATTTTTGTCCATGTGTGCACCATGCCTTTAACCAAAAAGCAAAATCTAAAGGCGTGTCTATTCTAAACTCTAGCCGTGTATCCTGGTCTCTCATGGATAAATGTCTAGATGTAAATCGCCGGTTTCTATTCCTTAAAGGCCATATTGGAGGCGTTAAGGTTACTCTGGCCTCTGTATATACACCAAATGTACATCAAGATTCCTTCTTGAGTAAAGTACTCTCAAAATTAGTTGAGTTTGCAGAAGGTAAATTGATTCTTGGGGGAGGATTTTAATATCTCCTTGGACCCTAGAGTAGATACTTCCTCCGGGAACATCTTCTGTCCCAGATGGCACCAGGAAATGTATTATGCAGAAGTTGCATGAATTGCAGCTGGTAGATGTATGATGGACCCTACATGCAGGGGAAAGAGACTATACTTTCTTCTCTATATTTTTCTGGTCCCACACTACTTACTCACTTTAGTATTGGACGTGTCCATAGGAAGCATAACGTGGTCTGATTCTCCCTGTCTGGCCTGGCGTTGGCACTTAAATGAGAGCCTGCTGCAGAATCCTGAAATTCAGGACGAGGTGGCTAAAGAAATTACAGCATCATTTCAGGTAAATGACACGACACACCGGGGAGTGACCCAGGCATGGTACGCGAAGCATATAAGGCAGTAATTTGAGGGATTTGGAATAAACATGGATCTCAACTGAAGAAAGTGCAATAAGTATAGAAAACCAAAAACTGTGATAGGACATTCAGGTCCTTAAACTACAACATAAGCAGACACAGGAGCCCTCTCTGGGGAATGACCTTGCTCATTTGAGGCAGCCGAGAACAGACCTTCTTCGCTTCAAAGCTAAAGCAGTATTACAAGCAGGCAGGAAGATAACATATGACCTAGGAGATAAATGCAGTAAATTGCTGGACGGGAAACTTAAGGAAAGGGGTATGACATCATACATACCCAATATAAAATGAAGGGATGGACAATCTCGTTGGCAAAGGATATTGTGCAGACGTTTGGAGAATATTATTCCTCCTTATATAACTTGGCACCATCACCCTAGCCCTCATCTATCTTGGAGAAATATTTTTCCTCAGCACGTCTCCCCTCAATTACCATCCTTGGCCCGTCGTAACCTAGAAGCCCCCATCTCTACTGAGGAATTAAATATGGTAATAAAAAGGGTTAAATCCAGGAAGGCACCAGGTCCTGATGGATTTACCATACAGTATTATAAAAACGTATTTCCACTGCTAAGCGTGCATATGACAAAAAGGTGTGTAAAGCATTAGGCCTGACTACCCCATTGCCCCCGTATGCTCTTCTGGCACAAATTTTCGTAATTCCAAAAGTAAGGGAAGAATCCGTCGGAATGCGGTAGTTATTGGCCAATTTCATTATTGAATGTGGACTTAAAGCTTTTTACTAAATTATTTGCCTCATGCCTGCAACCACTGCTCTCCTAGTTGATTCATCTAGATCAAGTAGGGTTTATTCCCTCCTGTGAAGCGAGGGACAATACCATCAAGGTACTTAATCTGGTCCACTATGCTAATAGTGAGTCTTCTTGAGCACCAACGCGGAAAAAGCGTTTGATAGAGTAAATTGCCATTTTATGTTTGAGGTCTTGAGGTACATGGGATTGGGAGATTGTTTTCTCCAGTGGATTGCCGGGGTTTATACCACCCCACAGGCCTTTAGTTAAAGTAAACAGAGTATTCTCAAAACCTTTTAAGATCTCAAACGGTACATGCCAGGGATGCCCTCTTTTGCCTCTGTTGTTCATCCTTTCGATAAAGCCTTTATTGAATAAAATCTGACAAAACCCGGACATTCAGGGGCTACAACTTGGAGATTGTTTTTTTTTCCCCCTTCATGGTTCTTTTTCGTATTATATTTCTTTATTACGTTTTCACGAAAGACATCTTTTCATTAACAAATATCTCTTCTAGTATAAAACTTCCATAAATAAATAAATGAAAAAACATTGAACATGGTAATAATCCCCGTCACCCTCCTACCTCAGCCCCCCCCAACCCCGAACCACCAGGCCCCTTTTCTTTTCTCACATCAAAACGGTCTTACTTTCTAATGCTCCCATTATTTCTGCAAATTTCATTGTCTGCTTAAATTCTATCCATTATCTCCAGTTCTCCTCATACTCTTCTGAACCATCTATGTCACTTAGCCTTAAATATTCTAAATTTTGCGTCACATTTATGTTATGGCACCAATGTCTCATCGATGGGCTTTCCCTATCTTGCCAATGGCTGGCTATTGAACTCTTAGCAGCATTTAATAGGTGTGGGAGCAATGTTTTCAAATAAATATAGCTTGGATGGAATTCTAAATCCTGTGATGTAAACATCCCCACGGGTCCTCTGCGACCTCAATATTGGTTGATTCAATTAAATATCTGATCTTACTCCAGTAATTTTTCATTTTTGGGCATGTCCACCATATGTGTGCCATATTCCCTATTCCTTTACATCAAAGTTCTGATATTTCCTTATTGCATTTATGTGCCTTATCTGGTGCCATATACCAACACGCCAAGCACTTATAGTTTAACTCCGTTATCTTACCATTTACTGACGTGGAATGTACCCTGTTCATTAATTGTTTTATCTCTAGTTCATTTAACTGTGTCCCCAGTTCCTCCTCCCACTTTTTAATGTATGGCGGTATTTCCACACTTTTTACCTGCTTCAAGATTTTATAGATCCTGGAGGTCATCCCCTTCTCTCCTTTTTCTCCAAGGGCCGTAAGTTCTCTGCCGATCTAATAGGCTGGGGCAGTGCCTCGAATAAATGTTTTAACTTGGCATACCGCCATTCACTTATCAATACCACTTCCCCTCTATTTTTTAATTTCTGATATGTAATCAGTTTGTCCTGCGTCATAACGTCTTTCAACTGTGTATTCTCTTTTGTGATCCATTTACCAAATAAATTATACCTGGTGTGAAATATTTTGTGTCCGTTAATGGTATTAGCGGGGAATTAAACTCCCATTTTTCCCTATTATGTACCTTATCCCCAATTATTCCCAATTTTTGCATTCCATTTAATACTATGCGTATCCCTACAAAGTTCTCTATATTGTGCTGGGATTTAAATAATCTTCCCCAGTGATACCTTTTTTTTTTTGAGAAATCTTTTTATTGCGTCCCAGTGATACCTTACTCATTTATTATTCCATATTTACCCATCTCTTTTATTTTTTATTTTTAATCCAATATATTATTCGTGTGAGAATAGTTACATTATAATAAACTTCTAATATCTGGTGCACCCCACCCCCCCTTGTGCCTTTTTTTGTCAGTGTTATCCAACAAATACGTGCTCTTTTCCCCTGTGGTAGTGAAATCGGGAGCATCTGCATTTTATACATAATATTGGGTAGAATTACCATTTAAAAAATATTTATTCTGCCCCCCCCCCCATGATAATTGGCCTTAGGTCAGTCTGTTAAATTCTGCCTTGATATCATCTAATAGAGGCATAAAATTTGGTTTATATAACATCTCGGTAATTGTTGTAATTTTAACTCAAAATGGGAATTCTTTTTGATAGATGTTTCAGTCCCTTTTTGGGGTATTCATGCTTAGGGTTTCAGACTTAAAGTTGGATATCTCTCCATATTCTTTTAATAAATTCATTAAATTTGGTAGGGTTATTCTGGGACTAGTTATATAAAATCGTATATAATAATCGTAAGCCGCTAGTTTGTGTTCCACTCCTACCCCTATCTCCCTTATGTCTGGGTTCCTCCTTATCCCTCTTAATAGGGGTTCTAGAGCCAACACGAACAGGGGGGATAGAGGATATCCCTGTCTTGTACCATTATGCATTTTGAATAATCACGAGAGGGTCCCGTTAACTTTCACTCCTGCCATAGGTCGGTTGTAAAGTGCCTTTATCCAAGTAATCATTCTATTCCTATTGCTTCTAAAGTGCCGTACCTGAAGCACCAGTCTACCCTGTCAAACGCTTTTTCAGCGTCAAATGACAGCAGTAGACCTGGGGCCCCACTATCTTTAATTCTCTGTATAGCCAAAGAGTTCTAATTCTGTTATGCCTCCCCTCCCTTCCAGGGACAAAACCTACCTGATCAGTATGTATCAGGTCGTTCATAATTGTTTTCATCCTCCCTTCCAATATTTTAGAAAATATCTTAGTATCGTTATTTAAAAGTGAAATTGGTCTATAGCTAGAGCAAAGTGTACCATCTTTACCCTCTTTCATGATTATGGTAATAGTGGCCTCTAACTCCTCTCTACTCATATCCCACCTTGCGCCTATCCCGTTCATGCAAGAACACATTCTACGGACTAAAATATCTTTAATAGAGTATCGTCAGTCCATCCACGCCTGGGCTTTTCCCACTCGGTGAATTTTTTATAATTTCCCTGATCGCTTCTTCTGTAATAGGGGCCTCTACAATCTCAAGTTTATCCTCTGATATTTTATCACATTCTATGTCACTTAAAAAGTTTTTTTATTTTCTCCCTTTTTTGTTTCATCCCTTCTCTTGTTTCGTTTTTATTAATTGAATAGAGTCTCCCATAATTATCTTGATTTTCGCTATTTCTCCTGTTTTATATACTACTTCCCCACCACCTGTTTGTATTTTTTTTACAACTTGGAGATTGTAAACTATAAAGTTTCATTTCAGCTTACGCAGATGATCTGATGTTCTCCATGTACAAGCCACACGTCTCATTACCTGAAATTTGGAAAGTTGTGGAGCCCTATCAAGTTTAAAAAAAAAATTACACCAAATCTGAAGCGATGCTGCTATCCCGGCGAGTAATATTATAAAACCAAACTTAAATTTTAAATGGGTGTCTTCTGCGCTAAAATACTTGGGTACATATATACCCATGAAATTTAGGTCACACATTCACGGCAAACTTTCCACCGCTATATAACTCAATACGATCTTTATTAGATAAATGGCACCATGGGTTACAGTCGTAGTTTGGTTGTAACATTAGCAAAATGAGTATTCTGCCAACATTTTCGTATCTTTTCAGGCATTACCTATCTCTATTCCGGCAGTCTTTTTCGTCAAATCTGTACCTTTTTACTAAACTTATATGGGCAAATAAACGACCAAGGATTAGTAGATGTCTTATGACGTTACCCAAATGCTTCGGCGGAGTACATGTCCCAGATGAATTTAAATATTATCAAGTGAACCACCTGGGCAGAGTGATTGGTGTAGACATACTGAACTTGAAAACTTTGGCTAGACTTGGAACAGTTTAGTCCAGTACCCCTGTCTAGAGCACCTTGGTGATATGCATTACTTTCAGTCTCTATTAAAACACATCCTATCATAGGCCCCACATTGCAAATCGGTTCTAAGATTTGCCAGAACTCTAAACATTCCTCAATACAATTACCAATGTTTCCCATCCTGGGAAAGTCTAGCTTCCTTCCGAGTATTGAAATAGGTGCGTTAAAGTATCTTTTACAGAAGTGTTGTTTCCAGGCGCCACATTTTTTTTTAACTCTGAGGCCTGGCCCACAATCGCCTCATTGACGCAACCAGGGTTGGTTTGAAATAAATCTTTGGCAAGAATTGCAGCTATGCCATTTTTCGGGTCTTTAGGACCATCGACAAATTACCAATGCCAACTAGATTTATAACAATAACTACTGTGATGAGAAAGAACCTTTCCCCCGGGTGATTTCTAAGATGTATGCACTCCTAATCAGTCTTCCAGAGGATTTTGTGATGCCAGGCATTAGTAAGTGGGAAAGAGTCATTAAGACCCTTACTCCAGCTCAGCATCAGATTATTATCTCATCGATCTGCATGCGAATCCAGGAATGCAATAATAAATTAGACGTGATAGTACTATACCCTTCAAAGCTTTGCAAATTTTCTTTGGTGGCCTCGGATCGATGTTGGCGATGCAGAGAGAAGCAGGGGACCTTATATCACATATTTTGGTCTTGCCTAAAGATTAGACAGCACTGGTTGGAGGTACAGAGGATATCCCAAAAGTTCACAAATTTTTCAATATCAGATGATACCGCTTTCTTTTTGTTTCACTGCTCACAAATTCCTTTAAAGATATACAAAAAAATCTGTGTTGTGTCATTTGGTCAACGCTGCTAAGGCCTGTGTTACTCTTTTGTTGGGGAGACTTAAACCACCTTCTACTGCATTGTGGCTTAATAAGGTCAGAATAAGTCAAACTCAAAAGCAGAAAAAAGCAATATACTAAAATATATGGTCAGCATGGGATCTATTTGTGTATTCAGACTAAGGAACGGTAATGATGGAAAGTATTTCTGGGGAATAAGGTTGCCCTGCCTGTGTGTGTTATAAGTGTACGGATGCCCTCAGTCTACCCTGGGAATGGGTGTGAAAATTTCTTCCCCTATTCCCTCTTTGGGGGGATGGGGAAAAGAAGAGGGGGAAGGAATATACATTTTTCTTTCTTTATTTGGTTTTGTTCTGTTTGGTTTTGCTTAGTTTGATTTGGTTTAGATTGTTTTATAAAATAAAAATAAAAGTTAGGATTAGACCACTTATGGGGTAAAATGGGAGGTATTAGTGATGGTCTCTTATGCCTTTAGACTAGGAAGATAAGAGGGGGATCTGTTGAAGATTTTAGGGGGTATATGCGGATCTACAAAGTGTATGTCTATATACAGGTGAAATTAAGTCAGCCTAAATGTAATAAGGCTGAAAGAGACTGCATGTACTTAATGGAATGTTAATGTAATATTACATAAAATACTCTATGTCGTATATATATATATATATATATATATATATATATATATATATATATATATATATTAAAAAAATGTGTTTGTTTTATCCAATTTGGGGATGGAGGCTTGTCACTAGCAGCACCAGATTGTTTTCTCTTTTTTAAGGATTGGGTTAGGATTGCACAGGATTATGCAGAGGAGATCCTGGAGATCCTGGAGAAACTAAGCAGAGCATCCTTTTACATGCCGCGTTAGGCTATGCCTTCCTTAAACATTTTTGCAAAGCTCTACAGGTCCTATATGTGGTGGAAGGCTGGCAGTATGGGCACATCTGGCGGTGTCTTCTGTAACCCACAGCGGTGGTTCTTTCCCTTTCTATAGTGCCTGGCTGCAGTGGCTCTGGTGGAGCAGCCACAGAGGGAGCTGCACTCTGGTCTTCCATCTCCACAGATCTCTAGACTGCACACTGATTTAAGAGACATGTTTTATCAATTTTTTTTTTAAATCCATACATTTTTATTTTCACAATAAAACAAAAGGTGAAAAACATGCATCATGTAGTCCAAAACGTTACATACACAGGTGCCAACAGTGTAGAACAGGGGTCTCCAAACTTTCTAAACGAAGAGCCTGTTTATTGTCCTTCAGTGTGGAAATTGTCCTAGCATTAGTGAGACTAGACATATAGAATTAGTGGGAGAAATAGTGCCTCATCATTGGTATCATAGGGAGAAATAGTGACCCATTAGAGGTGTCAGTGGGAGGAATTGTTCTCCACTGTCGGTGTCAGATGTCAGAACAGTGTCTCATATCGGTGGGAGGGATACTGCCCCAATGGCCGGATAAAGGCAAGAAAAGGGCCGCATCCGGCCCTCGGGCCGCAGTTTGGAGACCACTGGTGTAGAATTACAAACTGTTAAATCACTTGCACATTGATACATATAACAAACTATATACACAAGCCAGTGAGACTGCCTTTCTTCACAGATCACCCCCTTGGAAACTAATTGACCTGTGGGGACAGCCCCTAAAAGCGCTTCTTAATTCTATGTTCAGTGCAGAGAAAACTATCAAATCAGTACATCTCGCTATATTAACCACTTAAGACCCGGACCAAAACGCTGGTAAATGACCCAAGGTGTTTTTGCGATTCGGCACTGCGTCCCTTTAACAGACAATTGCGCGGTCGTGCGACGTGGCTCCCAAACAAAATTTGCGTCCTTTTCTTCCCACAAATAGAGCTTTCTTTTGGTGGTATTTGATCACCTCTGCGATTTTTATTTTTTGCGCTATATACAAAAATAGAGCGACATTTTTGAAAAAAAAACACTATTTTTTACTTTTTGTTAAAAAAAAATCAAATAAACTAAATTTTAGTCAAACATTTAGGCCAAAATTTATTTAGCCACATGTCTTTAGTAAAAAAAAAAAATCGCAATAAAAAAAAATAGCTACCTAGCGGGAACAGCGGCACTAATACAGCGATCAGAAAAATGATCGCTTAGTGACGCTGGCAATAGGGAGTGAAAGGGTTAACTAGGGCGGTGATCAGGGGGTTAAAACTTTATTAGGGGGGGTGGGGGGGCTATCCTGAACCTAACACTAACTGTTTTTTACAGTGCCTGTCACACTGACACTAAATGCAGTGATTAAATCACTGCATTCAGTGACACTGTGACAGGGGGGTGGGGGGGGCGATCACAAGGGGTTAATATGCCTATGTGAGTGTGTGTCAGTGTTGTGTTGGTGCACACTTACTTGTGATGTCTTCTCTCATCAGCAGCGCTGGGAAACAGCGCTGCGATGAGAGAATACATCATTTCCTCCTTCCTGTGTAAACACAGGAGGAGGAAGTGACAGGCTGGGAGCGCGCTCCCATTGGCTGGGAGCGATCGCGGGGGGGGCAGATATCACGGACATCCGCCCGCAGATCCCGGATCGCTCCCAGAGGTAGGGGGACCCCCGCACGCCGCGGAGGGGGTCCCGATGGGACCCCCGAACCGCACTCAGGCGGGGACGTAAATTTACGCCCTTGTGCCTGTACGTGCCATTCTGTGGCCGTATATGTGCGTGCGGGGGTCCTTAAGTGGTTAATATACAATCACTGATACCCTTTACTTAAAGTTGACCATACATGTTAAGTAAACTTGGAGATGGGGTGAAAAGAAAAGAAAAAGAAGGAACTGAGACCCTGTTTGTTGTGTCACTATCACTATTCGGGACCCCATAAAAGTGCGTTTTGAATGAATAAGAGTTTGAATTGGTTGGTTGTGTTTTTGATATTAGTATTAACAAGATATATGTGTCTTATACCATTCTATCCATTGTTGCCAATGGAGGTGAAAGTCTGCATACTTTCCTTCTATGGTTGCTAACATGCATTTGTACATGTGGTGTTTTGACAATGTGCGAATGACTTCATCTACTTCAGGAGCATCTGAGGATCGCCAAAGTCTGAGTATTACTAGTTTTGCGGCTAGAAATAAATGTGTGGTAAACTTCCTTAAAAGTGGTAGTATATTCTCAATACCTAGGTTTAGGATGTCTAGAGGTGGAGAAGGTTGTATAGGTAGGCCTGTTACTAGGCGGAAGATTAAAAATGTGTTGGACCAAAATGTAACCAGTCTCCAACAAATCCACAAAATATGGAATAGAGTACCTGTTTGTGAGAAATTCTTCCAAAAGAGAGAAGGGGTGGAGGGATCAAATTTAGCGATCCTATATGGTGTTGGGTACCATCTTTGCGTAACTTTACGGGAGAGTTCCCAAAGATTGGTGCATTTAGTGGCTGAGTGGGTGTGTTGTAACGCTTTATACCACCGTTCGTCTGAGTAAGGGCTCTTTCACACGGAGCGGACCGTTTTTGATCCGCCCCATGTGTGACCGTTGGCTCAGCGGTGATCATCCGTAAATCCCCGCTGAGCTGTCGGCGGACAGGGCAGTCCCCGCACACTGTGCAGAGACCGCCCTGTCTTTCCTCCACTCTCCCCTATGGGGAATCGGATGAATACGGACCATATTCATCCGATCCGATCGACGGAAGAAAAATAGGGTTTTTTTCCGTCCGAAAAAACGGATCTTTGCAGACTTTAGCGGATGCATCATCCACTAACGTCCACAATCCCATAGGGATGCATTACAAGTCCATAAACGGACTTGTAAAAAACAGACCGTTTGTTCGTACGTGTGAAAGGGCCCTAATAGACGACCAGGTTCCTTTCCCAGGCTATTTTGTTTTCTCAAATATAGATTTGTTATTGAAAAAGCTTTTGAGACAAGATGCCACTCTGATATAATTGAATAGTTCAGGCGCTGGCAGCCTAAATTCTGACATAGTAAAATATTTCAGGGTAGTGTCAATAAATAGATCCGAAATCCAATTTTGTCCTCAAGATACCCACTTGGTTAAATTCAGTTCAGGTATTATCAATGCCATAGTGGTGATAGGCGTCTCAAGATTGATAACTGGTATTAGTAGAGACTTTGTGTTGTAATATTTTATTATATGTTGTAATATTAATATATATTTGTATGTATTTTATACATTGTGTTATATGTATAGCACAATATGAATGTGTTACAGGCATTCAAGATTACACATCAAAGGGTGTTTGCTGACCAAAGGGGTTAGTGACCAAACAAGTTTACTACACATATCAAAGGGGAGAGATAATGACTCTGATAAGCTCAGGCCACCTTTGGAATCTGTAATCTAATTGCACATATCAGAGACTTGTTAGAATGCAAATTAGGGCATGTCTCCGGCTGGGGTCAGTATCTGTCACTCTGACAGACACACGTAGATCAAAGATGGTCAAATTGCTCAGCCATTCAGTGGATAGGCAATATAATTCTAGAGGTCAGTCTATTCACTCTGTATATTCTCTGAATGTGAAGGCACAGGTCTAGGAAAAGATGGGACTCGAAGGCCCATTTCAGACGGACGGATAGAATGGCGCTTTTAGCTGCGGATTTTACCGCAGCTAGAAGCACACAATGCTTTCCTATGGCATCATTCACACACTACGGTTACCTGGGTTTTTTTTCCCCGCGATTTTGTGCAAATAGAAAAAATAGAACTGGATGCGTACAGCTGCGAAATCCCGCAGCTATCGGCACATAACCGCGGGTAATCGTAGTGCACTGTGTTAGCTGCATTTAGTATGAATCTTGAGGGGGAACTCCACGCCAAATTTAAAAAAAAAAAAAACGGCATGGGCTCCCCCTACAGGAGCATACCAGGACCTTGGGTCTGCTATGGATTTTAAGGAGACACCCCGTACGCCGGAAAAAACGGCGTAGGGGTCCCCCCAAAAACCATACCAGACCCATATCCGAGCAGCAGCCCCGGCCGGTCAGGAAAGGGGTGGGGACGAGCGAGCACCCCCCCTCCTTAACCGTGCCAGTCCGCATGCCCTCAACATGGGGGGGTAGGTGCTTTTGGCCTAGCCCCCCAGAAGACATCGAAGAAGCAGCCCCCCCTTGTAAAAAAGCTAAAGAAGAGAGGGGGAGCCCCTGGAGCTGACTAATAAAATTACTTTACCCTGTGTCGTGTTTTTTACATTTTTTATTCCGCCAGGTGAATGGGTAGGGGTACGATGTACCCCATACTCATTCACCTAGGGTGGGGGGGCCGGGATCTGGGGGGTCCCTTATTAAGGGGGACTCCCAGTTTCCGATAAGCTCCCTTCCTGCAGACCCCGACAACCCTGGCCGTTGGTTGTCGGGGTCTGCGGGAAGGGAGCTTATCGGAATCTGGGAGCCCCTGTCCTCATCAACATGGGGACAGGGGGCTTTGGAGTGGGGGGGGCTTTGGGGTGGGGGGCCCACAGGGCGCCCCCTTGCCCCAAAGCACCCACCCCCCCTCATGTTGAGGGCATGCGGCCTGGCACAGTCAAGGAGGGGGGTGCTCGCTCGTCCCCACCCCTTTCCTGACCGGCCGGGCTGCTGCTCGAATACGGGTCTGGTATGAAATTTGGCATTGAGTTCCCCCTCAAGATTCATGCCAGACGCAGTGCTTGATATTGGCAGGGATCCAAACATAAACATGCTTTTAGCTGCGGTAAAACAGCCATCCCTCTGAAAGGGGCCTAAATCTACTTTTCGTTGTCAAATTTACTATGTGGATTTGTATCATCTGTGGAGTTTGGGCTTTGTTCTGTGTTGGAAGCCAAATAAATTGCACTCTCTGTTTCTGCGGAACATAACTTATAGTCATCATACTAATACCTAAATATATCTACTGGGCACAATATATTATTTCACTATACTTGGATGTCACCATTTTTAACCAAGTTGCTACGATTGGGAGAGAACGATTAGTGTTTTTTGTTTTAAGAGAGGAGTAGGCCAGGATAAAGTCCTGTAGGTCCCCAATCGGTATTTGAGTTTGCTCTAAGAGGCCCCACAATGGTAATAATCCAGCCACATGGTAAGCAATAAAAACTGGTATGCCTACCCCCGCCCTCCTTGTCTTACTAAGTTTGGAAAAAAGGGATTTTGTTAACAACTTACCTGTAAAAATCCTTTTCTTCAAGTACATCACGGGACACAGAGCAGCAAGCCATTACTATACGGGTTATATGGTCTACCTTTAGGTGATGGACACTGGCACGCCCAGACAGGAAGTCCCCTCCCTATATAACCTCCTCCCCTATCGGGAGTACCTCAGTTTTGTAGCAAGCAGTATGTCTCGCAATGAGTCTTCCCAAAAAGAGGGGTGGGAGCTCTGTGTCCTGTGATGTACTTGAAGAAAAGGATTTTACAGGTAAGTTGTTAACAAAATCCCTTTTTCTTCCTCGTACATCACGGGACACAGAGCAGCAAGCCATTACTATACGGGATGTCCGAAAGCAATGCTTAATGAAGGGAGGGGGACACCCCAGTATAAACATGCAAAAAAAAGGAGGGTGCCAACCCCGGACGTGAGGATTTTAAATTGCTGACTGCAGTACAGCTCGCCCGAAGGCTGCGTCGGCACTCCCCTTAACGTCCAGCTGGTAAAACCTTGTGAAAGTATGGACAGACGACAATGTCGCTGCCCTGCAAATCTGAGCCATGGAGATCTGGTGATGTGCCGCCCAAGAGGCACCCATGGCTCTTGTCGAATGTGCCTTCACTGATAAAGGAGGAGGTACCCCCTTTAAACCGTAGGTCTGACTAATCAATTGCCTGATCCACCTTGCAATAGTTGATTTCGCTGCCGGCTGACCCTTTTTGGGTCCGGCTGGTAAGACAAAAAGGACGTCGGTTTTCTGAATCTCTTCCGTGGCCTTCAGATAATATCGCATGGCACTGACGACATCTAAAGTATGCAACCGCCTCTCCCCTGGCGACGAGGGGTTAGGGAAAAAAGCCGGTAGAACCAAATCCTGATTTAAATGAAACTTTGATATAACCTTCGGAAGAAAGGAAGGATGTGGTCGTAACACGACCCTGTCATTATTAAAAATCAGATAAGGTTCCCTGCATGACAGAGCTGCTGACTCTGATACCCTTCTGGCCGAGGTCATCGCCACCAGGAACACAAGCTTTCTGGTCAGCAATAACAATGGGACCTCTGCCAACGGTTCAAACGGCTGCTTCTGCAGGGCCGAAAGAACTAAGTTTAAGTTCCATGGGCAAAGGGGGGATTTGACTGGAGGATTCATCCGTAATGCCCCCTGAAGAAAGGTCTCGACAAGTGAGTGATTAGCCAAAGGCCTCTGAAACAGGACCGATAAGGCTGACACTTGCCCCTTGATCGTACTTACAGCCAGGTTTCTGTCTATTTCGAGCTGAAGGAACTCCAGGACCCTGCCAATAACATACTTGCGGGGATGCCATCCTCTTTTCCCGCACCAGGCAACGTATGCTTTCCATACCCTGTAATATATAGCCATGAAAGCAGGTCTTCTGGCTCTAATCAGAGTAGAAACTACCTGGCTGGAAAGGCCTCTACCCCTAAGAATCAGGGATTCAGCCTCCAGGCCGTCAAACTTAGACGGTGTAAGGCAGGATGGCGGACCGGGCCCTGACACAGTAGGTCTGGTCGAAGCGGGAGGGGCCAGGGTCTTCCTACCGACATCTTCAGGATTAGGGAGAACCACGACCTTCGTGGCGAGGCCGGAGCCACGAGAATCACTGGCTTGTGTTCTGCCTGGATCCTGCGTAGAAGGCGAGGCAACATTTGCAACGGAGGGAAGGCGTATAGGAGAGAGAACCGGTGCCAAAGGCATACTAATGCGTCGGTCCCGCAGGCCAACGAGTCCCTTGTCCGGGACACGAACAGGTTCACCTTCTTGTTGTGCCTTGAGGCCATGATGTCCACATCTGGTGATCCTAGTCTCCAGCAGATTTCTTGAAAAACCTCGGGATGGAGTGACCATTCCCCTGGCAACACCTGTTGGCGACTCAAAAAATCTGCCTCCGCGTTGTCCACCCCGGGGATGAACACTGCCGAAATGCACGGAACCTGATTCTCTGCCCAGAAGATGATCTTGTCCACCTCTGCTTGAGCAGCCCGGCTCCTTGTGCCCCCCTGGTGGTTCATATACGCCACCGCCGTGGCGTTGTTGGATTGTATCCTCACCAGCGAACCCCGTAGTTTGGAGGTCCAGGCTGTCAGGGCCAACCGTGCTGCTCTGATCTCCAGCACATTGATGGGCAAACTTCTTTCCATTGCCGACCATCTCCCCTGTAGAGCACAGCCCTCTAGGATCGCTCCCCAGCCCCAGAGGCTGGCGTCCGTGGTGAATACCCTCCAGGACACGGGACTGAAGGACCTCCCCTTCAGAAGATTCTGCGGGTTCAGCCACCAGCTGAGGCTCTGACGTACCTGGGAGGATAAGGCTACAGGATGATCCAAGCCCTGAGGCCTCTTGTTCCATCCTGACAGAATGGCCTCCTGTAATTTTCTTGAGTGGAACTGAGCATAGGGCACAGCCTCGAAAGAGGCTACCAACCTGCCTAAGAGGTGCATGCCCATTCGAACCGTCGACCTCCTTCTGCTCAGAATAGCCCAGATAGTTTCCCTTATGAACACGACCTTCTCTTGAGGCAGGAACACCCTCTGGCGCTCTGTATCCAAGAGCATGCCGAGGTACTCTAAACGTCTTGTGGGCTCCAAGGCTGACTTGTCCCGATTTAGGACCCAGCCTAGCGACTCCAGGTAACGAACGGTTAGGCTTACCGCCTGACTTACACAAGGCGCTGAGTGACCTACTATCAATAGATCGTCCAGATAGGCCAGGATCAACTGGATTCGTCCAGATAGGCCTGGATTCTGAGATTGGCCAACACAGGGGCCAGAATTTTTGTGAAGACACGGGGGGCCGTAGCTAGCCCGAATGGGAGTGCGACAAACTGATAGTGTTGATGTCCCAAGGCAAACCCCAGGAATCTGTGATGTCCTAGGAATATTGGCACGTGAAGGTTTGCATCCTTTATGTCTATAGATGCTAAGTAATCGCCCTTCTGTTAGACGGCGGCTACCGACCGAACTGATTCCATCCGAAACGATTGGATCCTTAAATACCGGTTTAACCGTTTTAGGTCCAGTATGGGCCTGACGTCGCCATCTGGCTTTGGAATGATAAAGAGGTTGGAGTAAAATCCCTGCCCCCGCTCCTGGGCTGGCACCTCTACAATTACCTCTTGAACCAAGAGACGGTTCAAGGCCGCCACCAGAGATCTTTTCTTCTCTGGATTGCCTGGAAATTTTGACCTTTGGAAATGAGGGGGGGGGGGATCTCCAGAAATTCGAGCTTGTAGCCCAATGCCACTGTGGAGAGAACCCACCTGTCGGGGACCCTGGCTTCCCAGACCCTTGAGAAATGCCGAAGTCTTCCCCCCAGGCACCCCCTCATAAGGTTGACTTGGGAGTGGCCTTGGCCGGTTTGCGGAACCATGGTCTCCTGTTACCGGCAGGCTGCCCCTGGGCCTTGTTACCCATGCCTTGCTGCCCAGGAGGCCGTCGATACTGTCTAGAAGTAGATGAACCTGGGGCGGGCGAGGCTGGACGCTTAAAGGTAGGGCCTCGAGCCCTCTTCTTAACTGGTAGGAGCGTACTCTTCCCACTGGATATGGTCTGGATATACGCTTCCAGATCCTTCCCAAATAATTTTTCCCCATGAAAGGGGAAACCGGCCAATAGTCTTTTACACGGAATCTCCGCAGACCAATTTTTCAACCACAAGAGTCTCCTCATGTGTATCAAAAAAAGTGACAGGCGGGAGGCCTGCTGAATAGAGTCCTTTAGGGGAGGGAGGAGTCTGGTAATGGCACGAGTCGGGAGCACGCTGTGAGTCACGGATCTCCAGCCCTCAGTCCCCGTAGGATGTCTGCTTAGAGGAGCCCCGTCCCCGTGAGCCCAGGTCTCCCTGGTAATACATCTGCCCTCTATGCCTTGTGACTCGGACGTGTCTCTATAGCCGGCGCGGACATGAGGCGTGGATGTTCGGCTGGACCCGAGGGAGCAAGAGAGGCGAAGGAGGTGAGCGCCGGTGGTTGCCGGCGTCTGGAACATCTAAGGGGGGGAGTGTGGGCTTGGCTGCAGCGGAGAGTGGAGGAAACACTGGCCGTACCGAGACCCCCCCCCCCTCTCCCCGCCGCGGAATGTGCTGCTGAATGTGCCGAGAACCCCCCTCCCGGGGGCCGGGTGATCTACACCGAAGCTACACGGACGCGCTTCAGTCCAGCTGAGCTCAGGCCCGCCAGCCTACAACCAGCCTGCGATCGTTTGTTGTACTATCCCTTCCCCCAAAATACAGTTCAGGTAAGGGGTGATAGGAAAGGGGAGCGAGAGTGAGTACCTCCCCTAGTACTATCGCTCAAAAAAAAAAAAACTTTTCTTCCTGTGGAAGCCCTGCAGAGCCAGCAACCCAATGACTTTAATGCTATTGTTTTAAATATGCGGCTAGACTTGGCTGATAAGAAATAAATAATTTATCACAGACCAGGAATTAAAGAAAGAACAAGAATAAGTTGAATGCTACATAAGACCTATACAACTGTACTGTATTGATTTTTCTTTTCCAACTGGGTAGGAAGGGCTGGGATCCTTTTTTTTTCTTCCCAAGGCCTCTGGAAAGAAGTAATTTGATTTTTTTTTTAAATCCGAATAAGATCAGTGCACTGAAATAGAAACCTTTGGGGTTTTTTTTTTCTTTTTCTTTTCCCCCTGCGCAATCTATACTACACTATGGAAACACTGATCTAGTAGAAATATATAACAGATTTAAACGGCATATTAGAAGCAGAGCGAACCCAATCTCCTATTGTCCTGAACTGAACCACAAGGCGTCGCTGTGCAATACTGTGACATTTTGGGAGATATATTAACACGCTACATAGGGATAGGTTACCTGCTCTTTTCTGCCCGAACTCTATTACCTGCACCTTCCGGGTGTCCGAATTTCTTGTTTTTCTTTTTTTTCTTTTTCTTTTTCGGTCTTCTCTCCCCTCTCCTCTTTCCCCAGTAGGTAGCGCATCAAGATGATGGGCAGCATGAGGGGGAGATCTGGAAGAGGGGGGGCGGTCCCTAAATCACCGCGTACAAGCCTAAGCCCTGGCCCCATGGTTAAGTACGTGACAATGGGGGCAAGTGAAAACAACAAAGGAGCAGAAAAACAAATCACTAAGGGTTGGCAGTCGGAAATAAAGGAGAAAAGGGATAAGAAAGAAAAGAGAACTCAAAATAAAACCGCCCCCGAAATAAGCCCATTTACAGAACCCCAGGAGATGAGAGAGGAGGAGGAGATAGAGGCGGAGATTGAGGGGGGGGAAGAAGGGCCAGGTAGGGAAGAACAAATAAGTAAGGACAAACCCCTAACAAAAGGTGAAATGGAAACAATGTTTCTGGCGCTAGATAAGTCATTGAAGAGCCTGGAGTCGTCATTGAAAAAAGAAATAGCTACAATACACAACGACGTAGGACACTTATTGACCAGAGTAGAAAAGGCAGAAAATAAAGTGGACACGCATACAGGCACGATAAAAGAATTAAAAAGGGAAATAAAATCTCTTAGAATGGAACAGAGAGAACAAGCATACAGGTGGGAAGAACAGGAAAATAAGAGCAAGAGAAGACACCTGAGAATTAGAGGGCTCCCCGAACAATCGCAGAAAGATAACCTGAAAGAAATTATGGAGAAAATATTTAACCCCTTACTGGGAAACCAAGAATTAAGCACAGTAAAAATTGAAGAAGCCTTCAGGACCAGGAGACCCACGAGAATCTCCACAGAGAGCCCAAGAGACATAATAGTAAAGTTCGAGAAATTAGAAGAGAAAACACAAATATGGAGAAATATGCGGGGGAAGCCCCCATTAAAATACGAGGAAAACCTATTAGAAATATACCCTGACCTATCCCAGGACACATTAAGAAGAAGATGGGCATTAAAACCTCTGATAAAATCACTGCAAGAAAACCAGATTCAGTACAACTGGGGTTTCCCTGCATGTCTAGTGGGAAAAAAGAATGGTCAATCGGTAAGACTCAGGTTCATCGAAGATGTCCAAGACTTCTGTGGAAAATTAAATATTCCAGTTCCAGAGGCTCTAAAGGGGAGTCAAGAAACAGAAATATATGAAGCACAGGAAGAAGAAACATGGCAATTAGTCCCAAGAAGGAAACCTTGAAGAAGATTCAACAGGGACCACCGGGAACACGGGGTCTATATGGGACAAGGAGCACAGAAACAAAACAAGTCGGGGGGGGGGCGGGGGATATTGGGAAACACGGGGGCTCCCGCGTCTGCCACGGAAAGGGGCAGATAAAGCGCCAGACAGCTCTCCACCTCAGTGCACATAGCAGGTAGGGAGAGGAAAGGAGTAGAAACCTGCAAGACCATGGGTCAAGAATACCAACAAGTGCCAAGGAACCAGAGGGGGGGAGTGGCAGGGGGGGGGAGGGGGCGGGAGGGAGGAGGGGGGAGGGGTGGGAATAGGGAGAGGAGGGGAAGTGGTTTGTTTCAAAAAAGAAAAAATAATATATATATATTCGGTAGACGTATAGTAGTTCTCCCTGGGGGGTGGGAAGTGCCCCTGGCGAAAGATAAGTGCTCGGGCCCATTATGCCCTGAACTGGAAGACCATAGGGAAAACAGTCCTGAGCATTTGAAACAGGGGAAAAAACAATCAACAAGAAATGGGTTCAATTAACGTTATAACATATAATGTCAGAGGATTAAACTCCCCTCAAAAGCGGCATATGGTAATGCGCGAGCTAGAGAGGAAAGGTGCTGAAATAATATTTTTACAAGAAACACATCTAGCATTAGAGAGCAACATTAAGTTATATTCAAAGCATTTCCCCACTTGGTTTTATAGTGACACCCCTACAAAAGGGGCAAAAGGAGTGGCAATTGGTTTTGGGAAAAATGTAGATTTCAAGATCGAGGAGAGGAAAACTGACCCAAATGGTAGATTTTTGATATTAATAGGAACCATCGCGGATATAAGATATACCTTAGTCAACATTTATGGCCCGAACAAACGCCCTAAAAACTATTTCATAAAAATATTAAATGAAATTGACGAAGTAAAAAAAGGTAAATTAATACTGGCAGGAGATCTGAACTTTTATATGGACAACAAAATAGATGCCACATCCAGGAGGACGAACATAGAAACAAAAGAAACAAGACGGTTAAAAAGAAAACTTTTTGAACACCAAATAGTTGATATCTGGAGGATTCATCATCCCAACAGAAAAGATTATACCTACCACTCAGTGGTACATAAGATGTACTCCAGATTAGACTATATCTTGATCGAACATAGCCTGTTAGAGGAAGTAGAGGACTCAAATATAGAAATAGTCCCGCTCTCAGACCATGCGCCAGTGACAATGAAATTGAAGGCCTATAGGGAAACAAGAAAAAAGGGAGTCTGGAGAATAAACGAAGACATCTTAGAAGAACAAGAAACAGAGAAGATAATCGAAAAAGAAATAGAAAGATACTTCAGGACCAACGATACCCCAGACCTAAGTAAGGCAACTATATGGGAAGCGCACAAGGCTGTCATAAGGGGACAATTAATAGCAATAGGCGACAGAAAAAAGAAAGAAAGGGAAAATAACACCAAAAAGATTCTGAAAGAAATATATGACTTAGAACAAAAACATAAAAAAGACCTAAAACTCGAAACCCAGTGCGCTTTAACGGCTAAGAGAGAAATCCTGAAAGACCAACTGGAGCAAGAGACAAGAAAAGAGTTCTACAGGATGAAAAAGGAGCGTTATATAGGAGGGAATAAACCAGGAAAATTTCTCGCAAAAATGTTAAAACATAAAAAGGCGTTAAACTTCATAGAAAAGATCAAAAATGCAAGAGGTGAAATAGTGAACAAAACAGTTGACATAGCTGACGCATTTCATACATATTATAGTACCCTATATGCAATCGGCAAGGGTAACCTATATCAAGATGAAAGAAAGAGACGGGAGAAAATGTATAAACACCGCGAAGCTGCCAAAATTACAAAAAGAACGCCTGACAGCCCTCGAAATGGAAATTACACAAGAAGAAATAATACGAGCACTTAAAGATACGCCCAACGGGAAAAGTCCTGGCCCGGACGGCTTCACCATTAAATATTATAAAAAATTTCAAAAACTTCTGATCCCGAGACTATGTGATTATTTCAATCAAATAGGAGAAGAGACAGAAATGCGACCCGAATCTCTACTAGCACATATTACCATAATACCAAAACCGGGAAAAGACAAGACAATATGTTCCAACTACAGACCAATCGCGCTATTAAACACAGACACTAAACTCTATGCAAAAATATTAGCCACCAGACTTAAAGACCTAATACCAGACTGGATTAATACAGACCAAACTGGATTTGTACCAGGACGAGAAGGCCGGGATAACACCCTGAAAACGATACTTTTAATGCAAAAAAACGATGCCGTAAAACCCCCAGTCCTACTGCTCTCAATTGACGCTGAGAAAGCATTTGATAGGGTGGACTGGGGATTTATGATGGAAACCCTTCAACATCTGGGAATAGGATCAAGATTTAGACAATGGGTACAAAACCTATATAACAAACCAACGGCAATGGTGAAGGTGAATGGTAAAGTATCTGCCCCCTTCGAAATGTTTAATGGTACTAGACAGGGCTGTCCGCTCTCCCCGTTGTTATATATACTGGCACTCGAGCCTTTCCTGGCAACCATACGAAACAATCCTAGAATAGAAGGGGCAAAAACAGGCCTAGAAGAACATAAAGTAGCAGCATATGCTGACGATATATTAATGTTCATAACAAACCCAACCTCAACCTTAGTGGACGTTGCCAAAGAAATAAAAACCTACGGAGAATTATCTAATTTCAAAATAAATCCTAGAAAAACAGAAATCCTGAATATTGGTGTGGGAAAAAAGGAAGAGTTAGCCTTACAAAAACAACATACATACACATGGGTAAAGGAACTGAGCTATCTGGGGATCAAGGTGACACCTACAATAAAGGGCCTATTCTCTGCCAATTTTATTCCACTGTTAAATGAGGTAAAAACAGATTTAAAAAAAAATGCGATTAAACCCCTCTCATGGATCGGAAGAATCAATGCTCTTAAGATGGCCATTTTACCAAAAATAACATATAAATTCCAGACGTTGCCTATAAAAATTCCTCAAAGTTTTTTTAAGATAATGAAATCAATGCTGATAAAATACATCTGGAACAATAAAACCCCTAGGATAAACTTCAAAACACTCACAAGAAATAAAAAAGGAGGTGGAGTAGCAGCACCAGATATAGAGAGATATTACAAATCTATAATAATAACACGGATGATAGAATGGGGAAACAAGCACAAAGAAAAAGATAAAAAATGGATACAAATAGAAAACAATTTAAGCAACACTGCACTATATAAAAATATATGGATCCCTCACAAATATAGAGACCTGGGGGAAAGGGTTCATGGAATAACCACGAATGTTTTTCAAACTTGGGACACGTTGCACAAACAAAACAAGTGGATTTACAATTCACCCCTAATACCACTCACAAGTACGAATTTTTTTTTGCCGGGAAAAATGACACAATTAGGAAAAAAAATAGGAACAGCACAAATTAAGGACATCATAGAAAGGGGAAAGATTAAATCATTCCAGAAGATAAAAGAAGAGCTTGGATGGAACATCACCCAATGGGAATACCTACAATTTCAGCATCTGATAAAATCAATTCCCACACCAATAAGAGCGGAAGGAAACCTAACACAAATTGAAAAATTATGTGCTACACAATTGCCAATAAAACATGTAACATCAAAAATATACCAAATATTGACAGATATAGAGTCGCAAGATAAACCGGAATTTATAAAAAAATGGGAACGAGAAATAAATAAAGAATTTGAAGAGCTACAACTTGGAAGAATCATAACATCAGTGCACAACTCCGCAACAGATATGAACACCATAGAGATGAATTACAAGTGCATCACCAGATGGCACAGAACACCGGAAATAATGCATAAAGTAAATAAAGACAATTCTTCGCTATGCTGGAGAGGCTGTGGACAGATAGGATCAACTTTACACATCTGGTGGAGCTGCCCTAAAATAATAGAATACTGGAGGGAAATCCAAGAAATTGTAAAGGAAATAACCCAGGAAGAACTAGACAACAATATCTATACATGTTTGTTCCACGACATAAAAGGTCCTAGGAACAGAGAGAAAGACACCCTGCTCCCGCAGCTAATAAACGCTGCCAAAGGACTAATCCCAAAAAATTGGCTAAATCCAAACAAACCAGAAATAAAAGATTGGTTTGCGAGAATCGAGAACTACAACAAACTGGAACATCTAAGTAGAAGTGACAATAGCCAACTTGAAAAACATAATAGAAAATGGAAACCATGGGAGAAATATAGAGAAACGCAAGAATATATAATGAAAATGCTCTAAATAAAACAGAAATTAGAAACAAACCACATACGGGGCGAGAGGGAGGGGGGGGGTGAGGGGGGAGAGAGGCGAGGGAGGGGTGGGGGTAGATACAGATGAAGATAGGATAGAGAGTAGGAGAAGAGAGATTAAGGGGAGGAAGCCTAGAAGCTCAATGGGATAAACTATCGAATGAGGAAAAAAAGAAAAAAAAAAAAAGAAGAAAAGAAAAAAGAGAGGAAAAAAAAAAAAAGAGAAACAATAATAAATAAAACAGAAGAAATTCACAAATGATGCAATACCGAGGTGGAGACGAAGGGCTTTCTCTGCTTGTGAAAACACGAGTGACTCTCTGGATATGGTAAAGTCCTCCAGCAAAGGATGGACTGGAAACACTGAGATACCTGATGGGGCTTTTAAAGAGCCCAAGGAGGACACTGTAGTGACCTGAGGTTCTGGTAGAGGCATTTTAAAAGCCGTTCGGACCATCTCTGTCAAGGACTGGACCCATAGGCTCTCCGCCTGGGAGGCTGAAAAAGGCTCCTCTACTGTAGAGTCCTCGGACTCAGAAGCCTCTAGGATATCTTCCGCAGTGTCCCCAGGCAGATCCAGCTCTTCAGGGGAAAAGCACTCTGCATCCAACTCCCTGAGTCTAGGTGATGGGGATCTAGCCCGTTTTCTACCTGACATGGAGCTTGCAATTAAGGTGGTTAACCTGCGTTCCAACCCCATTAGGGTGGACGCTAACATGTCCTCTGTTACAAAAACAGGGGTAGGTTGATTAGGGCCTGCCACAGGACCTAGCAACCCTGATAACTCATTCAGGGCAGCGACCTGAAGCTTGTCTGGGGAGGATGGTACTGCCATGGCCGGAGCCAGATCCTCCGAGCCCGAAGGGGACCCCTTCTGTTTTTTTGCAGCTTTTGCACTTTTAGGGGTTCCCGTACCCTTGGGACCCATGATACAAACCTGAGGCACTCCGCACGAACAACTGACTGCTGTGACAAGGAGTACAAAAGGAAAAAATCCTTCTAGGAGGTTAGAGATAATTCTAGGGAGGCCCAAGAGTTATCCAACCCCTGGGGGTGATCACCGCCACAGGCTACGTGAAATCCCCTGCTGACTGGATTAGCGTTTGAGCCTGAGCCCAAATTGCTGCAGGGGAAAAAATGGCTTTAAACGTCCATAGTGAGCATTAAGCTCTGGACCTGTAGTTCCCAAAACCGCCACTGGGTGTCGCTGTGGAGCTGTTTACAGAGCTGTCTAGCTGACTTGGCTGCTGCTCTGTGATCACTCACCTGCCTGGTTCCTGGTCAGGTCTTAAATGAATTGAGAAAGCCTGACGTCAGGCGTCACGAAGCACACCCGACGCTATCCACCCCCCCCCCCCCGCACGGCGCCGTGCATATCTAATGCGCGCGCGCACACGAAAATAGCCAGAAGGGAGGAGGCATGTAGGACGCCGCTGTGCAGCACACGTGGAGCCTCAGCTCCACACACCCAGCCAGGTATCTATTGCCCCAAGGGCCATGAGGTAAAAACGGGAGAAGCGCTCCCCAGTAACAGGGGGGTTCCCTACCGTGGTGCAGCAATAAATAACCAGCCTGGGGGGGGGGGGTGAGAAGGAAGGAAGAATGTGGGTCGACTCTGCCATCCTGTCCGGAAGGACATAGTGGAACAAGACTGCCGATGCCAAGCATACAACAGGCAAAACCCAGGGATCCCCCCGAGGAGATATCCTGCCGTCGGACCAAGTCCCGCAGGCTCTCCACTTACCTGTCCACGCAGCAGGATATAGCTGAGCAAAACCCAATCTTCCCCCATCTCCGTGGGAATCGTGATACACCTTCAGGGACCGGGGTCCTGGATGGGAACACCACACCCCTGGACCTATAAAGCACTCTGGCAACAGAAGACCTTTAGACCTATGAAGGTACAAGGCTCTGGAACCCAGGGTCCAGCCCTCCGAGGAGAGGCGTTATAGGCAAAACCCCATTCTTGAGCTGGGGCCCGGGTACCGTCCACTTTGGCTATGAAGAACCTTGGGCGGATCCGGTAAGCCAGCCAAAGTCCCAAGGACACCAAAGCCATAGCTCTTCTCAAACGTGACCAACACCTGAGACACTGGCGAAAAAAACTGAGGTGCTCCCGATAGGGGAAGAGGTTATATAGGGAGGGGACTTCCTGTCTGGGCGTGCCAGTGTCCATCACCTAAAGGTAGACCATATAACCCGTATAGTAATGGCTTGCTGCTCTGTGTCCCGTGATGTACGAGGAAGAAAATCACTTCTTGCTTTTTTACCTTCCCATAGGAAGCTGGAGAGTGTGTTTTGTAAGTTACAAATAATTGTTTTGTGGACAGGTATAGGGACTGTTCTAAATATGTATAATATTTGGGGAAATACCAGCATTTTAAAGGCTGCCAACCTTCCTGTCCATGATAGTATATGTTTGCTCAATTTTTCCATTCCTTCATTTAATTTGTTTTCAAGTGGTAGGTAATTAGCCTTAACCTGTTTCCAACCGCCCGCCCTCATAATACTGCGGGACGGTGGCTCTCCTGGGCGAGAGCCCGTAGCTATACGTCCGCATTAAAGCGGCCACTAGTGAGGCCACCCCCCCCCCCCATACAGTTAGAACACACCCAGGAACACACTTAACCCCTTCCCCGCCCCTAGTGTTAACCCCTTCACTGCCAATGGCATTTTTATAGTAATCCAATGCATTTTTATAGCATTGATCGCTAAAAAAATGCCAATGGTCCCAAAAATGTGTCAAAAGTGTCCACCATAATGTCGCAGTACTGAAAAAAAATGCTGATCGCCGCCATTACTAGTAAAAAAATAAATATTAATTAAAATGCCATATAACTACCCCCTATTTTGTAAACGCTATAACTTTTGCGCAAACCAAATCAATAAAACGCTTATTATGATTTTTTTTTACGAAAAATATGTAGAAGAATACGTATCGGCCTAAACTGAGGAAAATAATTTTTTTTTATATATTTTTGGGGGATATTTATTATAGCAAAAAGTCTCTATTTTTGTTTATAGCGCAAAAAATAAAAACTGCAGAGATGATCAAATACCACCAAAAGAAAGCTCTATTTGTGGGAAAAAAAAGGACACCAATTTTGTTTGGGAGCCACGTCGCACGATCGCGCAATTGTAAGTTAAAGTGACGCAGTGCCGAATCACAAAAAGTGCTCTGGTCATTGGGCAGCAATATGGTCCGGGGGTTTAGTGGTTAAAGAGCTGTTAGTCAATTGCAAAATCATTCCATATAATGGGGAATTTGGTTTGCATGTCCAGTTTTTCTAGTTAAGACACCCCACGATCTAAAATATAAGATTTAGTGTCATTCACTTTGTAGTATGACGCCATACCATAGTTCTGGAGTAAGCAAGATACTCTGTTCAGGGTAGACACCAGGTTAGTAAGCATTAGGATTACGTCATCAGCAAAAAAACTGTTAAAGCGGATGTCCCATGCAAAATGTATTTTTTCTTTATGTGCTCTTTACATGTGTAATAGCACTGCTGTGCTAAACTCACGTTTCCCGTGTCCCACCGCCGCTCCGCTGTGATTCGGTTTAAAATAAATACTTATATTCTGCTGCTCAATCCGTTGCCATCTTAGCTTTGGGCGTTCTTTTTCCAGATGCAGGCACTTCCTCTTTGCGGTGGATGCTCTCCCAGCATCCACCGCTCGATCTCGCGCATGCGCACTGGCCGGCGGCGTAAAGTAATGTAGATTCTTCAAAACACCCGCCCGCCTTCCTTTGTTTACCTCGCGTCACTTCCTGCTACGCGAAGTCGCGCGAGGTTTCCTTTCACACGGCCAAATATGATAATTAGGGGGCAAAGAGGCAAGCTCCCAGAAGACATAGCACCGCGACAGGAAACCAGGGAAAACCCGACTTTAACCCGAGGGGATGCAGACCGGAAGACATACCAGCTCAGACGGTACAGTAACATTTATTTATTTAAGAATATTGGATGTGGCATTGTTTTGGACCGGTAATAATATTGAGAGTGAGTTAAATTAAGGGTGGAGCTCCGCTTTAATGTTGTTAATCGTAAACCCTGTATTTCAGGTGTTTGTCTAATGCTAGCAGCTAATGGCTACATTAGAAGATTAAAAATTAGGATAAGATAGTGGGCACCCCTGCCTAGTGCCATTTGTAATCCCAAAGGGTTTAGCTAGCATCCCTGATGTATACATTCTAGCTGATGGTGAAGTATATAGGGCCAAAATGACAGTGAGCAAGTGGCCAGTAAATCCAAATTTTTCCAAAGTGTGCGTCAAATATAGCCAGTGCACTCAAACGCCTTCTCTGTGTCCAAAGCTAGAAGCAGAGAAGGCGTTCGATTGTTCCTAGCGATATGGATTATATTGAGCAGGCGTCTTATGATTGTCTACCCTTTGTAAATCCTGACTGATTCGGGTCAATCAGGGTGGGTAAGATATCAACTAGTCTTAATGCCATCATTTTGGCATAGATCTTAAGATCATTGTACAATAGGGATATGGGCCTAAAAGTTTTGGGGTCCATCCGGTGACTTCCCATGCTTAGGTAATGTGACTATCAGCACTTCCAACATTTTGGGCGGAAAAGAAGCAGAGGCAACTGTGGCATCAAACACTTTAAGGAGGTACGGTCCCAGAATTGTCTTGAAGTGTTTATAATATTCTTCTATGAGCCCGTCTGGGCCGGGGGATTTATTGCTTAGGAGAGTTTGTATGAACTGTAATAATTCTGTCAGGGAGAATTAAATTTTTCGAGTTGTGCTAAAAGAATGTTTGGGTAACCTAATGCCTGAAAGTCTTTCGGATGGTTGTACTGTCAAGTCATCTTGGTTTAGGTTATAAAGCGAGCTATAATAGTCACTAAAAGCATCCGCAATGCCTTGAGGATCATACACGGTTTACTTTTAGGGTGGATGAAGTGTGCCATTTTGGTTTTAAAGAGTTGTCCCTGTATTTTTCTAGCCAGTGCTTTTCCTGCTCTGTTGCTAGTAGAATAGGAGGACAGTTTCATCTTTTTTCCTTTTGTTCATAAATGTTTGGAGTAGAACTAGTCTAAGATCGTGTCTTAAGGTGGCAAGTTTGGTGAGGTGTGAGACATGTGAAGCCCATAGCTTGTTTGTGTCTAACCCCCTCCCTCCCTCCTATGCCCGATCGCCCGGATAGTGGTGTCCGCGTCAGGCTTGAAACAGGCCCCCTATGTTAAAGTTAGAGGAGCTTGGCGCCTTGAAGTCCTGCCAAAAAAACACCTTGCATGGAGGGCTAAAATGTCGGTGGAGACTTTGGAATAGCAGCGGTGCTACTTCAGTTACTTTGTGGTTGGCCGTGTGGGGGTGGATGGAGGATGACGGACGGTGGTGTGAGCTTCCTGGATCCCAGGTCCTTGCCGTTGCCGGCTGTTCGGGGGACTCTCGGCTGCGGGTCTCTCCCCCCCCCCCCCCGCCGCGTCTGATTGGCTGGTCGGAGTCTACCGGAGACATGTGGCCGGGGACCGACGAATATCAGCCCGATGGTACGTCTGTGAGCCTGGGATTGAGAGTGGAGGAAGTTTGCTCTCTGGACCCCAGGAAACCTGCCAGTAATCTCCCCTCCCCTCTCTCCTAGAGTGAAGAAGGTGAGCAGTGAAACGGTAAAGTGAGTAGCAACTTCATAGTAATATTGGTGGCACAAGATAAAGATGTAATACTGATTGTAATAGGTGAAGTTATGGATGCTGCATGGTTATTGGAAGTTGACAGAGACTGATATTAAGCATATGGAATAGAGGGAGGTTGAAATAGGTACATCCTTAAAGGGAAAGGACTTAAAGAAAAAAAATCTTGCTATAAAGTGGATTTAATAAGAGTGATTCTTCTGATAAATAAGTTTCCTCCTCTTCTATCTCTGGATGTAACTGGTTCCCCATTGACCGTTGATTGTGGGCAGGAAAATAGTCCTTATTCCCCCCCCCTGTAGCCATTATTTCTTGATTATGGCCGGCTGGTTCCTGTCTATTGAAAGAGGGCCAGAGGAGACATTCTCTCTCCTTTACATAGTCCCCCCCCCCCGCTATGTCAGGGCCACAATCTCTGTGTTCAGCAAAGGATAAAGAAAAGGTTGGCCCAGCCAGTACAGCGGCAGCCAAATTAGAAAAATATGCTCATACATCTGACAATACCCCGACCAAAGGGGGGGGGGGGGTCGTGGGGTCAGGCCCAGGCTAAAATAGATAGGTAGAGTCAAAAACAAAAATACAGTTGATAAAAGGGTTGAGATAAATCCAGAATCACTCTCCCTCACAGAAGATATCCCTATGTTAAAAGATGTGCTCATGGTGGTTAATGAATGTAAACAGACACTAGGAGAAGTGTGTGTTCAGATGAGGGGCATCAAAGAGGAGCTGTCCCTAGTGCGACAGGAGCTTCAGAAAACAAACGAGAGGATAACGGAGGTGTAGTGGAGGATATCTCAAATAGAGGATGAATTGCACCCAGTAAAACAAGATGTTAAAATGATGAAAGACCAAGTGAGCAAGTTTGATGAAAAAATTGAAGAAATGAAAAACTGACTTCCGAGAGACAATGTGAGGCTGGTGGGCCTACCGGAAAAATGTGAAGGGGCCAATCCAATTGAGTTCTTGGCAAACTGATTTATTAAGTTATTTAGAAGAGAGTTTCTCACAAGCATTTTTGATAGAAAGAGCACACAGAGTCCCGTTTAAACCGCCTCCACCTGGAGGACATCCCCGATCAATGTTAGTGAAAATCTTCAATTACAGGGATAAATAAACATTGCTGAGAAAAAGTAGAGAGATGGGGAATATTTTCTTTGATGGATCAAGGGTTTTATTTTACCCAGACTTTTCGCCCCTCCTGCAGAAGAGGAAGGCAAGTTTTATAGATGTCAAACGCAAAATGCAAAAACTCAATCTCACATATGCTTTTTTATACCCAGAGCGATTACGAGCGGTCACACTGGGCAGGACACTTTTTTTTGATACCCCAGAAGGTGCGATGACATGGTTGGAGGATGAAAAAGACCAGCTATCAACAGAACGAAGGGACAATTAGATTAGTGAAGGAACATAGAAGTTAAAGGGGAAGGAGTATGATGGGCCGGGGGGGGGTGGGGAGGAGTGGGACACATATAGGGTGAGGGGGAGGTATGGTTGGAGAGTGTATTGTAATGAGGTACAAGAAGGGGGAGATAGGAGGGAGGTGGATGGGTGGGGGGGGGGGTGAAAGTGGGGATGGATGGTTTAAATATGGTAGAATATTGAAAATAGGATCCTGGAATGTCCGGAGTATGGGTACTCCCGCAAAAAGAGCAGCAGTATTTGATATACTGGATACATATGAGGTGGGACTGATCTGCTTACAGGAGACACACTACACCAAGGAAATTAAGAAAAAAATTCAGAACAGGAAATTTCAATACCAGCATCACTCGGTCCATACCTCTTATTCAAGGGGTGTGACGATTTTGGTGAAAAGGGGAGTGATGTTCACCTGTAAGCGGGTCAGTATTGAGGAGGGGAGATAGGTTTTCCTCTGATGTGTAATAGAGAATACGTTCTGGCAAATATATATATCCCCCGCCATTTAAATTAGACGCTATGTATAAATTTATGGATTTTATAATGAATAAAATTGGGATACCTGTTATAGCAATGGGGGATTTTAATGAGGTAATAAATAAAAAATTGGATAGATTCCCAAGGGAAAGTGTACAGAATGTATCATAAAGTCAGCTATATCAGTTCTTACAGGAAGTGGGGCTGTTAGATATATGGAGAGTTCGAAATCCAGAGGAGCTGCAATATTCTTGTTGCTATAGCTCCTAGGGCAACATGGAAGCATCTCAAATAATCAGGGAAATAACATATCAGCCCAGAGGGGTATCGGACCATTCATTGGTGATAACAATTATAAATCTGGAGGGCGGTAAGTCTGCAAGGGCATGGAAAATAAGTCCTCTATGGTTTGAATTAATGAGGGAACCTGAGGAGATGTCGTTAAAATTTAAAGAGTTTATAAAGTTCAATGAAGGAACTGTGACCCCCCTCGGGTGATGTGGGACGCATTGAAAGCATTCCTCAGGGGATTATGTATCCAACAAGTGGGAAAAATCTAAAAAGTATCAAGGGAATGGGAGAATAGGATTAGGAAGGATCTAGAGAACACAGAAAAGGAATATATTGAAAATCCAACACCGGAGAAACAAAGAATATGGCTGAATAAGCAACAGTAATATAAAGTTGAAATGATAAGAAAATCTGAGAATAAGATTATCTCAAAAACAAGTGGCATTTGGGGAGGGGGAAAGTGTTGGGAGAATGTTGGCCCAATTAGTAAGAACCAATTCCTCTCTCTCCACTGTACCCGCAATTAAAACACGTAAAGGAGAGATTTCGACACAGATGCCTGTTATTACAGACATATTCAGAGAATATTATGATAAATTATATAGTACAAAAATGGTGGATGTGCAAACACTCACACTACCAAAAAGAAAAAGTGATAAAAAACAATAAGTGGTAATTAGTAAATAATTTTAAGTGAAAATATATGTGTTTATATATAGGGGATATGATCCAGAAAAAAGTCCTGTGTGCAGCAGTTCAATGCTGGGCTGCCAAACTGAAGATATACTGGAAATGTAAAAGCTAAAAGTCCACTCAGAGGATAAAGATGATGAGAAGGTATCCGTCACAGGGCTCTCAGAACTCTCACCTCAGTATGGAATAGGGAATGCCTATACCTATAAGAGGGTCCTGTCATCCACCTCCTCAATCACCGACCAATCTTCTCTTCTACTTCCGCTTACTTCTATAGGGTGTCTCCTATGGGGTATCGCTTGTCTCTCCACTGGTAACCACTCAGGACCTATAAAGCCAGAAGTCTGGGAGGGGAGGGAGAGATAAAAGGTGTACGCCATCCACTCCCTACGTGTTACGACACTGTCACGTGTCTTCAACTGGGGAATCAGTTGAAGGCACGTGACGGTGTCGTAATGCATAGGGAGTGGACGGCGTACACCTGGAGTGACGTAGGCAGACGTTACTGTTGTTTTTAAATGTGAGTGCAGGTTTTTCTTATTCAATAAACCTTCCCTGTGCTTTGACCACTACACTATTGGAGGCCTTTCTCTTTTATCTCTCCCTCCCCTCCCAGACTTCTGGCTTTATAGGTCCTGAGTGGTTACCAGTGGAGAGACAGGAGATACCCCATAGGAGACACCCCATAGAAGAAAGCGGAGGTAGGAGAGAAGATTGGTCGGTGATTGAGGAGGTGGACACACACACATATATTTTCACTTATAATTATTTACTATTATTTACCACTGTTTTTATCACTTTTTCTTTTTGGTAGTGTGAGTGTTTGCGCATCCCCCCTTTTTAGCATATGTCCCACCTGTGTATAGTAAACACTCTAGGTTTGCTGCATTCACCTTTTGTTTTTTTGGCCACATCATTTACACATAGTAGCGCAGAAGCTACCCCACAATATTTTCGATAAGTTATATAGGTCACAAGGGGGGGTGGGGAGGAGGAATTGGAAGGTTTCTTTGAGAATTTAGAATTACCCACCCTTGCGAAGATAGAGAAAGAGCAAATGGAGGCCCCAATAACTCTTGAAGAGCAGTCAATGAGATGGCTAACCAGAAGTCCCCAGGACCAGACGAGCGCCCGGTAGAGACTTACAAATATTATGGGAAGGAGTTATTACCAAAATGTATTAAAGTACTAAACTGGGCGATGAAAGAGGGAAGGTTACCCACCTCAATGACTGAAGCTACAATAATAGTATTGCACAAGGAAGGGAAGGATCCGTTAAGAGACTGCATCATACAGCCCCATTTCCCTTCTTTGCGCAGATGCTAAAATATTGGCTAAAATTGCGGGTAGACTAAAAAAAAATAGCTGCAAGACTCATACATCAGGATCAAACAGGATTTATTCAAGGTAGATCAACTAGCATGAACATCAGGAGAGTATTTTTGAATCTACAAATGCCAACAGAGAACAAGGGTACAAGAGCAGTAATGGCTTTAGATGTAGGTAAAGCGTTTGATAAATTGGAATGGGGATATATATGGCATGTGTTGGAAGCGTTTGGGTTTGGTCCTAAATTTACCAGGTGGATTAAAATATTGTATAAATGGCCCCAGCGCAAAAATTAGAGTCAACAATGACTATTCAGAGAGGGTCCGGCTGGAGAGGGGCACAATGCAGGGGTGTCCACTGTCCCCCCTGCTTTTTGCCCTGGCAATGGAACCACTAGCCACGGCAATAAGAATGGATAAAGGGATGGAGGGGTTCGTGAGACAATCTGGGGAGGAGAGAAACGCCTTATATGCGGACGATGTTCTCCTCTTCCTCGGTGACACGGACCACTCTATTAAGCAGGTGATGACCATTTTTAGAGAATTTGGGAAAATCTCAGGATTGGTTATAAATTGGGAGAAATCCGCATTAATGCTGGTAGACCTAATGAGGAATGAGATTTTAGTAGATATCCCACAGTTGGAGATAGTCGGGACAATGAACAAGTGACCCTTAAATATATAGGGAATAATTTATCCTCCCTCTTGGCTAAATTTAAAAATAAAATCCAAATTTGGCAGCACCTCCAATTGTCAATCGCAGGGAGATGCAACTTGATTAAAATGCTGTGGATGCCACAATTATTATATATGCTGCATAATGCACCAATATGGATACAAAAAAAATGGTTTAGGAAAATAGACACATTGTTCCGAGAATTAATATGGAAAGGCGGACAAGCTAGAATCGGGTTGCAGACCCTGCAGCTGCCAATAAGGGAAGGGGGTATGGCAATACCACACACACACGCTGCTATTTTTCGGCAGCACAACTGCAGCATATAGGAGGAAGAATAGAGCCAGGAGGAGATGTAAATGAAGGTTTAATGACCCTAGGGGCCCCTCACAAAACAGTTTTAGAGGTGCTGGAGGCCAATTCATTTATTAATAAAACTGCAACAGTCAAAATGGCTATCAAAGTATGGAAAGCAGCAAGGTCGATTGGAGGACAGGAAGGTGTGATAGAAAACACGCCTCTGTGGAACAACAGGAAACTCCTGGAGTTGGAAAAAGTTGGAGAAAGCAAGGAATGGACAGCAAAAGGGATAGTCAGATTGGCTCAGCTATATGAAGGAAGGACCCTAAAAACATTTGCCGCTCTAAAAGAAGAATACGATGCGCCCCAAACTGTTTAGGTACTGGCAAGGGATCCTCAATGTCATAAATATGACATATAAAATAAAGCTGGAGATGGACCCTAGAGAATATGTATACTGGGCTTATGGGAAGAGAGAAATAGAGCAGCCAGTACAACAAAAGCAATATTAAAGGTGCCTTTTCCAGGCAAGGAAACTAATTGCTCAAAGATGGCAGGCAGAGAAGCCCCCCTCAGTAAGAGAATGGGTTAACACAGTCACAGACAATCTGGAAGGAGAAAGTAGTATACACTAAGAGAAGGAACATTAGGGAATTTGATAAAATATGGAATCCCTCGTTGGGAGGAATGGGATATCATATGTGAAAATTAAATCCATAAATGCGGAAGATGTGGGAAAAGGGAGGGAGGAGGGTGGTTAGAAAATAGCGTTAATAGGGAAAAATGAAAAGGTTATTATATATGTGAAATAAGACATTTTAATTGTATGGATTAAGCGGATGTAACCTGTTTTTGTAATAAAGAAAAAAATAAAAATTATGACTTAAAAAAAAGGGTGGGGATGGCAAGTTTTGCACAAGTGAAAGTGGTGGGGTTTTTTTTATCGAGTTCCTCAAAGGTGTCAATTTCCTTCATTAAGGTAGTGATTCTCTGCTGACTCTGCTTCTTAATCCTGGCCCCCAATTGGATAAATATACCCCTTATGTATGCTTTATGAGCATTCCATAGTAAAAATGCATAATCTGTGAAAGAGGAATTGATCTGGAAGTATTTAGACATGCGGTCTTCTAAGATTTTCTTAGTGGCTGGATTTTGCATAACATGAGAGTTGGCACACCATACATAAGCAATGGTGTTAGGGTATGAGTTCCTTAATGTGAGAAGGATAGGAGCATGGTCTGACCATGCTATTGTAATAATTTTGGCTTTGGTTACTTTTTGGAGCAGACATTTGTCCACTAGAAACAGATCAATCCTTGTATATGTACAGTGTCTATGGGAGAAGAAGGAATAATCCTTTGCTGGCGTGTGTACAGCACCAAGCATCCTACAAGTCATGTGAGCGCAAAAAGTTCGCTAGAGATGGAGTCCTTTTAGAAGGAACTGTGGTAGGATCCAGTTGTGGGTTAGGAACAATATTAAAATCCCCACACAATACAATACGCAGGGACCAGGGGGTATTTATAGGCTGCTTTACACAGCCTTATTCACATCTATGGACGCTGCCATATCATCTAGGGACTCCCTTTGCACGTTGTGACAGGAAGTCAGGTAAATCTGTGTGTGTTGTCACAGACGGGAGAAACTTTTCTGCCTTGTTTAGACAATACATCAATTACTATTGGGCGTCGGCTACAGAAAATGGCCAGAGAGCTTTAGGGCGTTGGAAGCCTTCAGCTGTTCAGAATTAAGCAATGAAAACCCCTATAAAGATAGCCTAAGGATGACGACTGATTGCTGCATCCTGAGGCTGTGTGAGTGAAGGAGCAGTCACAAACAGTACTGAAGAGGTGAGGTGCTGAAGGATATTTCTGTGTGAGAAAAATCAAAGAGACTTTTTGTTTTCTGCTGTAGGACCAGCAGTGTCTGCCCAGCAGTAGGCAATGTCAGACTCCATAGGTAGGTTCCTGTGTTGGGAAGGTAGACGCCCCAAGTGGCAAGTGTTTATTTTATGTTTTGTTATGGTTATGCTGTTTCAATGCTTGCACGTGTATCCAGCAATATGGAAAAAAAAAACATATTTGTTTTCAATCATCCTCAACTGCCTTTTTGTACAGTTCAGCGTGTAGTGAACCCATCCAGGAGGTCACACACACCCGCTACCGAGCGAATCTCTCACACATGGTGGAGAATGCAGGCAGTTAAAGTAAACCCAAAATGGAGGAGATGCTAAAACAGATGTTTATAGTAAATGCAAATCAACAGCAGACTAATGCAGCTTTGCAGCGGAGCCTTGCAGCTTACCAAATAAGCAGTGCAGCTCAACAACAGGCTCACTAAGAGAGCCTTGCAGTTTACCAAAGGAGCATTGCAGCTCAACAACAGGCTCACCGAGAGAATGGCAGGTTGGGAGGCCATAATGAAACTGTTTGAGAGAAAAGAGGAAAAGGATAGCAAGCCCTCTCTGATTGAGAATCCAGAGGACCATAATGCTATGGAGGTTACCACGTCTGTTGTTGAGACGGAATCATCACCGGAGTGTAGTACTTCACCAGAGGAACAAGAAGTGGAGCCAGAGGAGTGTGCCCTGGCAGAGCCTGAAACTCCCAAAGTAAAGGACCTGCCATTAGTAGTAGAAGAGTCTGTAGAGCCTGTTGAATCCAATGTTGTGAATGGCGTTCCAGAGGTCAAACCAGACGAGACCAAACCAGAAGAGAAAGACCCTCATGAACAAGAAGATGCTGAGGAGATCCCGGCTGTCCCCGCAGTAGCAGCTCCTATGAAGCTTAATCGACGGTCTGACAGTTCTGCTAAATACAGTGGAGAACCTTTAGCAAATACTTTGAAGAAACTTGATGATCCAGCTACCAAAGCTGTTACCTTGAAACTGGAACCCAACAAGTTTAAGGGCAAGATTTTGCATTGCTCCAGATCTTTTCGCAAAGCCAAATTGCTGCATTACCATATGAAGTATTTCCATGGCGTTGACAGGTCAGAACAGGATCAGAGTCCTGTCACGAGGCATATGCAGACAAGAGGCTCTTTAGCTCACGAAAAGACCAGTCAGCAAAGCTCAAAGAGTAGACGCACCACAAACAGTTAAAATTCCCACCGACAGTCTCTAAAAGACAAAAGCAAGAAGAACTTAATCCAGAAGTCTCATCGCAAGCCAGACAAGCTGTCTGGAAGTGTTAAAGAGAAAAGTTCAAAGATTTGAGTCTGAAGTCAAAGAAAAAAAAAGAAGAAAAAGAAAGCAAAGTCAGAGCTGTCTAGTAGTGAAGAGAACATAGAGGTTTCTAAAGAGCTCCCACCAAAAAAGTTACAACCTTCAAAGCCCAACAGTGATTATAAGGCCCCGTGTTACGGTAAAAGCAGCGATCACGGATGCCATCCATATACAAGACTAAGTGATGAGGAGATGCTCAGCCATTCTTGCATAGAAAGCTTACTTCAGAGTGATGAGGATTACAATGAAGAGATCGTTGTCATGCATGCTGATGATTTTCTAAATGTTGGCCGCAACAGGAACAAGTACAGCTCTGCCAAGCAAAGACTTGTGATGGACAATATGGATGAGAATGCTATGGATGCAAATATGGGTGAACTGTTAGATCTCTGCTCAGAAAAGATTAAGCAATCACAGTCCAACACCAGCCAGCCTGATGCAAATGACTCCAAGATAGGGGCTATGGATGAGTTGCTGGGACTCTGCTCTGGAAAATGTGTCTTTCAAGATGATGGTTCAAATCAAGAATCTTTTAGTTGTACAAAGGCTCATGCTGAAAATGAGAAAAATGACCCAATGTCTGAAGCAGTTGCTCTCTGTTCTGGTTCTTTCAACAACAGAGAAAATAAAGAAAATTAGGCCGGGCTTGAGGATTTCCATCTTCTAACATGTGATGATTCTGACAGCGAAGAGCTTGCAGAAATTAAAAGTGGTGCAGAAGATGAAGAGGAGGAAGTGAAGGAGGAAGTAAAGGTGGAAATGGATGTCCTGGAGGAGGATGACGCCCTGCAGGATGAGGTGTCTGCTGTGCTGGCGGGGAGCGATTCCGAAAAGTGCTCCTACCCCCTGGGTTATGTGAAGAGACAAGCGCTGTACGCCTGCAGTACCTGCACCCTGGATAAAGAGGAGCCTGCTGGGATATGTCTGGCCTGTGCATATAAGTGTCATGAAGGCCACGACCTGTTTGAGCTCTACACCAAGAGGAACTTTCGCTGGGATTGTGGAAATGCCAAATTTAAACAGCTGGAGTGCAAGTTATATCCGGATAAAGAGAAGAAAAACCTGGCTAATAATTACAATGACAATTTCTTTGGCATGTACTGCACATGTAAGAGACCGTACCCCGATCCTGAGGATGAGACCCCAGGTGAGATGATCCAGTGTGTGTTGTGTGAGGACTGGTTTCATGGTCGGCACCTAGGGGCAGTTCCATCGGAGCACGTTGAGTTTCATGAGATGGTGTGCCAGGGCTGTATGGATCACTGTTCATTTCTTTGGGCCTACTCTGCCAAGTTAGGAGTTCCTGGTGTCACCAAGATTACCAAAGCAGAAACGGAACATGAAGATGTTAAAGTTGATGATTGTCCTACGGAAACAGCCAACACTCAGAATGGACTAACAATAAATAATGAAGAATGTGTGGAAGATGACGACGATGAGGAGGCAATTCTTAGAAAGCTAAATCTGAAGGACTTTATGGAAAATTAAGCTGAACTTTCTGGAAGTAATTTTGAAAGTAAAATCCCTGACCGCTTCAGGGCAAATGAAGTCGCTGAAGTGCAGGAAGTAGGGGTTTGCACATCTTCAGTTCTCAGTCAGTTGCTTGATGGAAATAAAGCCGAAAAACTTAATTCTGACACTGCACTAAATGATGTAGAAAAAGTGTGTCCAATATCCAGTGAGCCTTGTGAATGTAGTAAAGCAGGTGATATTCATGACTTTCCCATAATTGATGATCAGTAGATCAGGGTCATTGAGGAATCTGAATTGCAAGAAATATGCACCCAGACTGAAGCTATTTTTGCCTCTGTGAATTATTTGCATGTTGAAGAGCAGTGTGTTAATTTTTATGTTAATGAAATCAGATTTGAATATAAAGGTAATGTCACGTCCTGTGAAACCCAGTCTTTAGAAAGGTGTTCTGTCAGAGCAAGTAACGCAGGATAATACTTTGAACTTATGCGGTATGAGAGCATACAATAGCACAAAGTCCATTGTAAATTAGTAGGGACAAACAATCACGTGAAACTTCAGTCCCAACACCTGGTAGGTGTAACAACCTTGTCTTTCATGCTAGTCAACTTGAATGATTGTATACTTCAAAAAGGCAATCCTCACATAATGGACATAAATAGGTAGATGGATACCCTTACCGGATCAGATAGACCCTCATCTCACCGTACGGCGCAGGGGTCTTTGGAGCTTTTGTAGACCGATTGTCTAATCCGGTTACCATCAGGATTGTAGTCCTAGGCAGGGGTGATCTCCAAGGTAAATCGGTGCTGGGTTCGCACTGTGATGGTGCCCAGTAGCTCTCAAGCGCAGGAAGGGAAAAATAAAGAAAAATAGCTCCTCATAGTGTAAAAATGCTTAATTTAATAAAAAATTCCAAAACATCATACACTAGTGACAGGAACCATATAAAAAAGATAATAAAAAATAAAAACCTTCCTTTTTTCCCCTCTCTAAGTTTTTTTTTTATCCTTGCAGAAAGTGTAAGGTTTGTGTTAATAATGTGAATGGGAGGAGCAAATCAGTGTGTTTCAAATCCACCCACACAGGGATGGAGTACCCCATGAAACATTTTTTCACATGTGCTACAACGCACATTGTTTATCTTATCACCTGCCCTTGTGGAAAACAGTACGTTGGTCGCACCATACAGAGCTTTTCCACAAGGGTAGGTGAACACATTGCTAAGATAAAGAAGGGCTATACCAAACATACTGTGCCCAGACATTACCTCAATAAACACAATAATAAACTTGAGGGGACCAGTTTCCAGATTATAGATAAGTTCGTCCCCCATTGAAGGGGAGAACCTAGCAGGAAAGACAAGGTTGTTACACCTACCAGGTGTTGGGACTGAAGTTTCACCTGATTGGTTGTCCCTACTAATTTACAGTGGACTTTGTGCTATTGTATGCTCTCATACCACATGGTCTTACCACATATTTATAGTATTGACATTATCTTTTCACCGATATTGTTCTTTATTTATACTTTTTTGTGCAGTTGGGTTTGAACACCTGTGAAGTTTGATGGCATGTCAAATGCTCACCTAATGTGGGAATATATATTTTCTATTTTCTCAAATCTTTTCTTTTTGGATTAGCAGGGTCTGCGACACCTATTTCTTGACTGCACTGGGCATACCTTATGTAGGACCCCCCTAATAGCGCTACACTTTTTACATATTCATGCTTACAAATATCCACTTTGTTGTGTTGGCTGCTTGACCTTTATTCACCTTTTTAGTTAGCGCAATATATTACACAGTTTTTTCCAAATGTCTTGAAAGGAATGAAGAATATGAGAATTTGTGTCCAATAGTCGATGGTTTCAAGGAAACAAATACTAAAACATTTTTGGGAGACTATGAGGCAAAGATAGCTGAACAACTAGCCATAAACATAAGTTCAAAAGTGATTGTAGCTGCTAGACAGGAAATGTTGTCTAGTTCAGTTAATGATGTGTCCGATAGCAGTTGTCAAGTTCTTGTTAAGAATAGGGATGTGCGAACAAGTGATGCACAGAGTAAGCAGTTGGTTCAAGAAAGTGACGAGGATTCAGTTTCTGAAAACCTTACATTGGGTTTGGTAGATTTTCACCATACTTGTGAGTCTGAACTATCACAAAGTAAGAAACTTGGAAATATAGAATTGACAAGTAATGATTTCCTTCAAGAGCCCCAAAGGGAAGAAAAACCGCCTAGTACATCGCTTTATCAGAGGTCATATGAGTCAGACTTTAGTCCAGTTCATAGAATAACAGATTTTTTTGAGTGTCACCATGCCTTGGAGGATTCCAGTCTTAGTGTGTTTTCATCCGAAGAAGGCATCCACATGGATGATCCATTGCAGAGCACAGTGTTATCAGCTCTTGGTATTGGTTATGACTCGCTGAGTTCTTCAGGGATTGAGCTATCGAGGGAAACCTTTGGGTCCACTGAAAAAAACAATTAAGGTTTTGCATGGTTTACAACTGAAAATGAGTATATTACAGAGCAAGGAACACCCTCTTATGTACCTCAGCCGAAATATGAAGACCAATAGGAGAATAAATAGGTGCTTCCTGGCGCTTGAGGAATTTAGTTTTGTCGTAACGCATCGCTCCGATGTTAAAATGGGGAATGCAGATGGTTTGTCCCGAGTGCATGCGTGCCTGGCAACCTGTGTCCCAACCCTAGGGTTGAAACAAGAGGGGGGGGGGGGGTATGTGACAGGAAGTCAGGTAAATCTGTGTGTGTTGTCACAGACGGGAGAAATTTGTATGCCTTGTTTAGACAAAACACCAATTACTATTGGGTGTCGGCTGCAGAAAATGGCCAGAGAGCTTTAGGGCGTTGGAAGGCTTCAGCTGTTCAGAATTAAGCAATGAAAGCCCCTATAAAGATAGCCTAAGGATGACGACTGATTTCTGCATCCTGAGGCTGTGCGAGTGAAGGAGCAGTCACAAACAGTACTGAAGAGGTGAGGTGCTGATGGATATTTCTGTGTGAGGAATATCAAAGACTTTTTGTTTTCTGCTGTAGGACCAGCAGTGTCTGCCCAGCAGTAGGCTGTGCCAGACTCCATAGGTAGGTTCCTGTGTTGGGAAGGTAGACGCCCCAAGTGGCAAGGGTTTATTTTATGTTTTGTTTTGGTTATGCTGTTTTGATGCTTGCACGTGTATCCAGCAATATGGAAAAATAAACCATATAATTTGTTTTCAATCATCCTCAACTGACTTTTTGTACAGTTCAGCGTGTAGTGAACCCATCCAGGGGGTCACACACACCCATTGCCGAGCAAATCCCTCACAACCTGGATATTCCACATCCATGTAACTTATTGCTATTTTTGGGTTTTGTTTTTTGCCACCAGACTGCAACCTGGTCGATGCACTTCATCTTACTATTTTTTTATTAAAAGGTCATACACAGACTTCCTGGCAGTCTCCCATCTGTGACCACCATTTTGGTTCCATATACATCCCCCCCTCTGGCTGCCTATCCACAATAGGTACTCCAGCCCTGCGTTTCGGCTATACTTGGCGCAGTCACCCCAGTTTCCGGGTCGGACATCCTCCCTCTGGCTATGGCTCAGCACCCGCATACTCCCACCCTCCACACCATTTTACTAGGTATGCTAGTTCAGGAATGTTTCATGTCTTTATGTCATTCTTTAAGTTATTGTAGATTATAATATTATCTAATCCTTCAGATTTGGAAGCATTAGCCCCTGATGAGTGCATTTGCACGAAACGCATCGGGCCATTCAAGGGTGCCTACCCATTCCACATATGATTTACCAACCATCACTATCTACAACTTTCTACCTCATGTTTTTTAAATCGCACTATGTCACTTTAAGGAAGTATATGTGTCCCATCTCCTGCTCACAGGAAGCTGCTTATTGTTTTTCATATTGTTTTGTATCAACTATTGATGGCATTTTTTATCCCTGATGTCCATGTTTCATATGTTAAGCCATATGTCATGGGTTTCCTTGTTGATATTACTATGTATCTTTATTGTCCATTACAGTTACGTCTCCATGCTCATTCCCTGTGATTCAGTGAGTGTACCACACATTTTTCATTTTAATAAACTTGTTTTCCTTCGATACTCCCACCCTGTCTTGAACGTCATTTAAGGTCCCAATCTCCTTTTTCTATATACATAATTGTATCAGGGATGGAGGCACATTCATGTGCTTCACTCAAAGTCCCACCTATGCTGCTGCATAGCCCCCCCTTTTTTCTTGAAGTTTCACACAATACGAGGGATTCTTGTTGAATCTTTTTCACTTTTTGCATAAGCCCATTAAGAAAGTTAATTTGACGTTTGTTAGTAACATATAAAAAAGGGAAAAGAAAATGCGCCAATAGGCAAAAATCGATGGATGGACCAGTCCAGGAGCAGCAATTAATTGTGGGATATAACACAGATAAATAGAGAAGAAAAATTGCGCTGATTGAAAAGTCTGATGGTAGGGTTAAACACAGTCCAGCACAAACGTACAATTGTTATTGTAATACCCAGTGAATGGATCATAGGCAGGTGTACCACCACCAAATAAATAACCTGCTTACCAGAGAGTAAGCTAAGTAAGCAGATGGCTTAAACCCAGCCCGGGCCTTTATCCTAATGGGTGTTCACAGACATCCTATTTAAATGGCGAGGACTTCCACATCCTGGTAAGCACAGACTCCTGAGCCCCAGACTCTGTATGTTTATGCAACAATCAATCCAAAAAACAAAAAAGGGAGAATGATAGGTTGGTGACGCCATCTCACTTAGATGTTAGATAGGTACATAAGTCTTTCAGGCACAAATTATACCAATGTATGCACAAGAAACACCCAGTGATTGATTCCTTGGACAAGTGCAGCACCACCACCACCACATAGAGATCCTGCTTACCAAATATCACTCAGGCCGCGTACACATGATCGTTCAAAACCGATGAAAACGGACTGAAGTTCAGTTTCATTGGTCCAAACCGACTGTGTGTACGGCCCATCAGTCTGTTGTTCTTCGGACAAAAATTAGAGAACTTGCTTTAAAATCGAACCGATGGACCACTGACCGATAGGTCCAAACCGATGGTTAGTACGAACGACCATCGGTTAAAAAACCCACGCATGCTCAGTCTAAATGAGGAAACGAGAGCGCTCGTTCTTGTAAAACTTGCGTTTGTTTTTGATATAGCACATTCGACATTTTTAAAATGAGTGTCTCGTTTATTGCAGCGCATTTTTTTCTTCGTTCTATTGCTAGAATAAACACGTTCTTTTGCTGATGCTATTTAGACAGAGTTTTCCCATACTGATTTTTTTGCTTGAATGCCAAATATGAACCCACAAGCACACACTGAACCTGAGAATAGGACCTGTAAAAGCACAAATCGCCTCTAACCAAACCTTCACTAACACGCGGTTACACGGAATTAGCAAAAGCAGACTCAAGGGCAGCACCAAAGGCTTTGGCCTTCCCCTTTATAGTGACGTTGTACATGGTTTATGTGTCCACGTTCTGACCTGATCGGATTTTTAACTGATGGCACATCAGACCATTAGGTCACTTCAGCAGTGAACCAATGAAAACGGTCCGTCGGACCATTCTCATCGGATAGACTGGTCTTGTGTACGCGGCCTCAAAGGATTGCAGATGGCTAAACCCAGCTAGGGCCTTTATCTTTGCAGGAGTAGAACAGCTGATAGAACTCTCAGGCGAGTAACCAACAAGCTGTATTTCCATGGTGGATAAGCAATATTCAGCCCTGCATTTTGGTACAGTCTGGAAAATCTCCCGGGGAGATTTAATGTGCTAGCTGTATGTTGGCATAAATAACAGATAACTCTGCAATTAGCTGCTTCTTCTTGTTTCCTTTGTGAAAGACGCTGATAAAATAAGCGTGAACCCTAACAAGCCAAGCCCTTTTTACCAGGTCATTGAGCTTGCGTAAGGCTGAGTTCCTGTTAGTGGTAGTCAAGCTGTAGAGGTAAAATGTGTTGTTTCCGAATGATAACGTTTGTTGCTGTTGTCTTGTTTGACTGGTTGATTGAAGAGTCTTGAATGTAGTGGTGGGTACAGTTCCTGAAAGGGTAACTGGTAAACAAAAAGAAAATAAACTAGAACTTAAAAATAAGGTTTTTATAACCAGGTGCAGAATAATACCGGTCAGTCTTTTGGGAGCTTGTATTGTGGGAGAAGCTCCAAAAAGGTGGGACCCTGCGTCAGGGCAGGTACTCTATGGCATCATGGCAAATAATAACAGTTCTTATGGCTCATGAGGAGTCAGAAACCTGTTTCCCCTCTGGAATGATTTTGCTGGCGTTTCCTAGATTAGAGGATGTAGGCTGATCATCCGTTATAATCCATTTTTGGAGGAGTCGGAGGCCTTTGGTTGGGGATGTGATCACAGAGTCGCACCATCCTTAGGCACCAGCAATATTGAACCTTGTGATTTCTTAATGCTTTAGTGACGTTATTCAGATTCTTGCAGAGTTGCAGAGTGAATTGCGACAAGTCTGCATAGAATTGCAATAAGGAGTAGTCAGTGTTGCAGTGTTCCCCTTTGCGTGTGATTATCAAGAGCTCTTTAGTTTGGTAAAAGTGCATTCGGAATAGAACATCCTTGGGGGCACTTTCTGGGATGAATGAGGGTTTTGGGAGACGGTGAATCCTGTCTATAGAGAGCTCAAAAGCAGGGAGATCAGGCATGAGGTTTGCAAGCATTGCAGTAGCATGGGAGCGCAGTTCAGAAGGTTGCACGGTTTCTGGAATGATTCTTATTTTAACGTTATTTCTTCTGGACCTGTCTTTCAAAGCTGCTAATTTTGCCTTGATCCATGTCTGCTCTTCCTCTACTCTGTCATGTTTGCCCCCCAAATCATTGATGGCATACTCCCCCATTTTAGTTTCAATATGATCGACTCCATCTCCCACTGCAGTAAGATCTGTATTGAACTTTCTCATACATGCCATCATGTCAGTGTGGATAGTGCTTCTAAGTGAAATAATGTCTGAGTGTTGTGTCCAGAACTGGCTGGTACTGCGTGGGGGATTGAGACTATGGAATCAGGGAGTTCTCTGGTATCCTCCTGTGAGGCTGCAATAGACCTTACCTCACATTGCTGCAGATCTGGGTCATCCGCCCTGAGGCGAGCTTTAGCTGGGTGTCTGCTGAGGAGGTCTGAGATGTCTCCCCAGAGTTAGAGGATCGTCTGTGCGCCTGATCCCTGTGGATGTCCATAAGCCGTCCGTGAGGAGGAAAAAAAAGCCGACACCATTTTGCCAACGAGGCAGTGTCAGTGTGTAGTAGTCTGTCAGTTTCTTCAGGCGGTGTTCTGCCTGTCACTTCCTGGTCATGATGTCAGGATGTTGGGGAAGTTGACCGCCGTGTACAGAGCTCTGTTTGGTGCCTCCGGTCGTTGTGAGCCGTTTTGTTATCCCACCATTTGCCAGAGCTCAGGGATCACACCACCATCTCGGTGGAGTCCAAGCCATGCCCACCCTCTACTTTTGTTTGGAGGTGCAACCTTTACCTTTTTTGAGCTCTACAATAAACTTGCTTACTACACTATGGTTGGCTTGGCACCCCATTACATTAAAAATAAATGGCCACTCTGAAAGAAAAACATAGCACATGAACCACTTGTTAATCCGATTTCTTCTATTAAAACTCAGACTAATGAAACATTTTGTGAACGCAATGAACAAGGTAGAGGTTTTCATCACAGAAGTTTCTAAGAGTAACTGATGCCGAGATTAAGGTAGGCATTTTTGTTGGTCCACAGATAAGACTGGGTATGACCCTACACGTGAGCTCACCTTGTTTTGGGAAAAACATTACCTTACGTCGCTTTGCCTTTTGGACACTAGGGGCACACACGTTCGCAGCGTGTACCCAGAGCTGATGCGAGTGCCTGGTGGGCAAGATGACCTGTGATCGCTCGTGACAGAGAACTGGGATCTGTGTGTGTAAACACACAAATTCTGGTTCTCTCAGGGGAGTGGAGAGAGATTGTGTATGTATACCAAGTATGAACACCAATCTCTCTCCCCCTAGTCAGTCCCATCCCCCCAGAGATAGAACACACTTAACCCCTTGATCGCCCTCTAGTGTTAACCCTTTCCCTGCCTGTGACATTTATACAGTAATCAGTGCATTTTTATAGCACTTGTTGCTGTATAATTGCCAATTACATAGTTACATAGTTAGTCAGGTTGAAAAAAGACACAAGTCCATTCAGTTCAACCATAAAAAAATAAAAATAAACAAACAAAATAAAACACAGTACATCCCATACACCCAACTCCATACCCACAGTTGATCCAGAGGAAGGCAAAAAACCCCAGCAGAGCGATGATCCAATTTGCTACCGGAGGGGAAAAAATTCCTTCCTGATCCCCCAAGAGGCAATCGGATTTACCCCGGATCAACTTTACCTACAGAACTTAGTACTCGGTTATATTATGTGTATTTAGGAAAGAATCCAGGCCCTTCTTAAAGCAATCTACTGAGCTGGCCAGAACCACCTCTGGAGGGAGTCTGTTCCACATTTTCACAGCTCTTACTGTGAAGAAACCTTTCCGTTTTTGTAGGTGACATCTCTTTTCCTCCAGGCGTAAAGAGTGCCCCCTTGTCCTCAGCGTTGACCTTAAAGTGAATAACTCAACACCAAGTTCACTATATGGACCTCTTATATATTTGTACATGTTGATCATATCCCCCCCCCTTATTCTCCTCTTCTCAAGAGTGAATAAATTCAGTTTTTCTAATCTTTCCTCATAGCTGAGCTCCTCCATGCCTCTTATCAGTTTAGTTGCCCTTCTCTGCACTTTCTCCAGTTCTCCGATATCCTTTTTGAGAACTGGTGCCCAAAACTGGACTGCATATTTCAGATGAGGTCGTACTAATGATTTGTACAGGGGCAAAATTATATCTCTCTCTCTGGAGTCCATACCTCTCTTAATACAAGAAAGGACTTTGCTTGCTTTGGAAACCGCAGCTTGGCATTGCATGCCATTATTGAGCTTATGATCAACTAAAACCCCCAGATCCTTCTCCACTACAGATCCCCCCAGTTGAACTCCCCCTAGCATGTATGATGCATGCATATTCTTAGACCCCATATGCATAACTTTACATTTATCAACATTAAACCTCATCTGCCACATAGTCGCCCAATTAGACAGAGCATTGAGGTCGGCTTGTAAATTGGAGACATCCTGTAAGGACGTTATTCCGCTGCATAGCTTGGTGTCATCTGCAAAAACAGAAATGTTACTTTGGATCTCAGACCCAATATCATTTATAAATATATTGAAAAGTAAGGGACCCAAAACTGAACCTTGGGGTACACCGCTGATAACCTTGGACCATTCAGAGTAAGAATCATTAACCACAACTCTCTGAATTCTGTCTTTCAGCCAGTTTTCTATCCATTTACAAACTGATATATCTAATCCTGTAGACCTAACCTTACACATGAGCCATGTGTGGAGAACTGTATCGAACGATTTTGCAAAATCCAAGTATACCACGTCCACTGCTACGCCTCTGTCCAGGGTTTTACTTACCTCTTCATAAAAAGAAATCAGGTTTGTCTGACAACTTCTGTCTTTCATGAATCCATGCTGTCTGCTGCTTAAATAGTTTATTTCCAGCAAAAACTCATCCATGTGGTCTTTTAAACGTTCCAGTATCTTCCCAACTATAGAAGTTAAACTAACAGGTCTATAGTTACTTGGTAAAGACTTTGTTCCCTTTTTAAATATAGGCACCACATTGGCTCTACGCCAATCCAGTGGTACTATTCCTGTCATTAATGAGTCCCTAAATATTAGATACAGTGGCTTTGAAATTTCAGAGCTCAATTCTTTTAGGATCCGTGGTTGGATGCCATCTGGTCCAGGTGCTTTATCCACCTTTATTCTGTCTAAATATTTCTGGACCATATCACTTTTGAGCCATTGTGGATTTGAGGCTGTGTCACTCCCACCCCCATTATGGACATGAGCTCCCCCATACTCCATTGTATACACAGAGCTGAAGAAAGCATTTAATAAATTTGCCTTCTCTATGTCCTCAGTCACCCACTCTAGATTATTTTGTAAAGGGCCTACATGCTCAGACTTGACCTTTTTACTATTAATATAATTAAAGAATTTTTGGGGGTTTGTCCTACTATCTTTTGCAATCTGTCGTTCATTTTGAATTTTTGCATCCTTGATTTCCTTTTTACATATTCTATTATATTCTTTGTAACATTTAAACGACACTAGTGTTCCTTCATTTTTATATTTTTAAAAGCTATTTTCTTATTGTTTATAGCTTTTTTAACTTTGACTGTGAGCCACAGAGGTTTTATCTTTAGCCTTTTAAACTTATTGCCCATGGGAATATACTTTGCAGAGAGGTTCCAAAGAGTCTTTTTGAAGAATTCCCATTTCTGTTCTGTGTTCATCTGTGCCAATATTCCCTCCCAGTCCAAGCCCTGGAGAGCAGTCCTCATGCTTTGAAAATGTGCTCTCTTGAAATTAAGTGTTTTTATCTTTCCTTTATGTATTTCTTGCTTATAGTCAATATTAAATGAAATCATGTTATGATCACTGCTACCCAGGTGTTCCTTTATCTGAACATTAGTAATAAGCTCTGCATGGTTTGAGATTACCAAGTCCAACAGAGCATCATTCCTAGTTGGCCAATGGTCCCCAAAATATCTCAAAAGTGTCTCATCTGCAATATCGCAGTCCTGATAAAATCGCAGATCGCCACCATTACTAGTATAAAAAAAACTGGAACATCTGGCAGCAACAATCAGGGCTTCCAAACACATCACAGGTTTAATTATGGGATCTAGGGAAGACAAAACTATCCTTATATGCAGATGACATATTTGTATTTGGGGGATACCAAAACTTCTCTTACTAATGTCATGTCTCTGATTAAACAGATCTCCAGATCGTCTATAAATTGGTTCTCCTACCATTGGAAGAATTGTGCTGCCCCTTAGAAGAAAGTGCTAGCTCACTACAAATTGTGACTCAAGTCAAGTATTTAGGAGTTCGCGTCAACTCAGACACCTCCAAATATCTCAAAACGTACTTTCCTTTTTAAAATTCCAAGCCAAATGCAACACATAGGTGTTGATTTACTAAAACTGGAGAGCAACATCTGGTTCGACTCTGCATAGAAACCAAGCAGCTTCCATGTTTTTTTGTCAAAGTTTAATTAAACAAGCTGACGTTAGAAGCGGATTGGCTACCACCACAGCTGCACCAGATTTTGCACTCTCCAGTTCTAGTAAATCAACCCACGGTGTAAACAAAGACCCAGGGGGCCTAGAGGTACCTAATCCCAGACTACACTATATGGCCTCTCAGCTCCAACATCTTGGGGGCTGGGGTTGTCCTGACACCTCAGATCTGATTAACATACTTTTTGCTGAATCCTACACATATACAGCTTTGTCCCATTTAGAAATGGGGCTCTCATCCCCACCACTTGAGGGGCCCACAATAACTCTTATAAAAAAAGCTCTGGACAGAGGATAAAAGTAGCATGAAAATATCAGGTTTTCTTCAAACTATACAAACTAGAGGAAATCGCAAGTATGGGAAGTTCCAAGTATATGATATGTCTCCAAATTATAGATTTAAAACATGTTACAATCTTTTACTGAATTACAGTCAGAATATGTCCTATCAAGACAGCAGTTCTATTATAGAACTGCTGAAAATAATCTTTCGACACTGACTTGGGTGGGTGGCATTGCAGTAACTATTCTGGCCACATCACCATTGATCTCTGGATAAACAAGGATGGCTTCTTCAACAGTAAGTTTTGATGAGCAATCATACTTTTCAACTTCTTTTAGTGCTTTATAAAACTCCTGTTGAAATTTTTTATTTGGACATGTACTGGTTCGGTAACGCTTATGCAACGCCGCTTTCCTTTAGCAAATTCCATTTTGTCTAATTCTTCGTTTGAAGAAGATCATAAGTTACCACTATTGCTTAAAAGAACTTCATCCTGTGGAGGTATTTCAGGTCATAATCCCTTCATGCGAACTGCTACATCATAGAGGGCCTTTTCCCAGTAGCAGTCTGTTCACTGTTCAACAAAAGTCGGCTCATTGGGTTGACAGAAATAGCTGCTAACAAGATTTCATTTTCCAGCAAAAGACTCTTTTCATCATTGAAGATACAATGCCCTCAGCTATTAACCCTCCATTTTTGTTCAGGCGATATAACAAGCTCTTCCATTCCAATAGGAATTTACTTGGGGTTAGATTGTCAGATTGCAACCTCTTGGTGACAGTAAAGGGGTGAGAAAGAAGAAAGAAGGTTCTCCAGCTCTTTTGTTTGTGTCCACTGGCTTTCAGTTAATGCAAGATTAATGCAAGATTTTCCTTGTCCATTTCTTCTATGAAGTCTTTAAGTTCAAGCAAACGCTTCACCATTAAATAAGTGCTATCCCAGCGAGTTGTTTAATCCAAAATGGCTTTTCCTGCACGTCTTTTCAAAATTGCATCTGTTTTCCGGGCCCTGGCTGCAACAGTTACTTGCCATAATTTGCCAATTAGTGTAGCTGCATGGCAATCTTTCAATCCATCTCTTATGACAAGTTGCAGTGTATGAACAGCACATTGCATATGATGAAAAGTAGCAAGCTTCAATGCCTATTCAACAAAGTTTAACTCCAATCTAAATTTAGTAGGCGTCGGAGCATTGTTTGCCGGCTCCGACTCCAGGTACACAAAATTTCCTCTGATTCCTCAAATCCACAGCACTGGTTCTATAAGTATTTACAAATACAACATGCCCTACAAAAACGCATGCACAGGTTTCTACCCCAACACTATCAGATCATCCCTTGTTGTGGCATTTATTTACTGAACCTTGTAAGATGGGTATGATCTCCTGATTTACTCCTCACTGCCATTTGCTACACAAGATGATACAGCTTTGCCATGTAGGAGAGGATGGGAATAAGATTTAGGGGATATCAGTGAGGAAATGTGGGAACTAGGTTTGCAAACTGTACCCATTATTTCTGTCACAAACCATCACAGTTATTTTTATTGCACAGAGCTCATCGTACCACAATTTAGTTGTACCCCTGGGGAAGGGGGATTCTCCTATATACCCTAAATTCTCTATTGAAGAGGGAACACTTATTTACCTACTGTGGTGATGGCCCAAATTATTTTGTTATTGGAAGGACATGGAGACACCATTACTGTGCTATTTATAATTACGGTGCCACGGGACCCTTTGGTTTTCTTATTGGGTGCAGTGGATGAGATCTTCCCTCCCCTGGCTCATATAGCTGTAACTAGACTCATATATTGAGTGGTAAAAAAATAGGGCAATTCTGGCTTTCCCCACATTCCTCTACCAGAAAGATTTAAATAGAATGGGTTAACTCTATATTGATAAAGGAACGTTTGACATATCAGCATAGGAACGCTACCCAAAAGTTCTCTTCTATATGGCTTGTGTGGCTTGACACCCCAGAACTCACTCTTGGAAAGACTACTGCAGGCATGAGTGCCCTGGCATATATTTACCCCCTGAATAGATTAGCATGACAGAGAATCCTATTTTTGCTTAACTACTTGCGGACCCTGCACTGTATATATACGTCCTATTTTTAAAGATGGATATCTCGGTAACGGCAGCAGCTGCTGCCACAACCGAGATATCCATCTCTTCAGTGCAGGGTCCTGTGTACAACAACAGCGGTCTCCGCGGCGGATTCGCCGTGAGATCGCCGTTATCGGTGGTGGGAGAGGTGCCCCCCCCTCCCGCCGCTTTCCCGTGCCCTCCCCTGCTTACCGTTGCCGTCGGTAGCGGCGGAGGCGATCGGATGTGTGTGGCTCCTCTGCTGGGATACGAGTGAGGGAAAAATGTCCCTCACCCGTCCCCCATAGCAGCGCTGGGCGGAAGTGACGTCAAAACGTCAGTCCCGCCCAGTGTCATTTGAAAAAAAAAAAAAAATTTTTTTTTTTCCTTTTAAGCCTGAATATGAGATCTGAGGTATTTTTGACCCCAGATCTCATATTTAAGAGGACCTGTCATGTTTTTTTTTATATTACAAGGGATGTTTACATTCCTTGTATTAGGAATAAAAGTGATAATTTTTTTTTTTTTTCAAAATAAATAAAAATAAATAGGAAAACAAAAAAAATTTTTTTTTAAATCGCCCCGTCCCGACGAGCTCGCGCGCAGAAGCGAACGCATACGCGAGTAGCGCCCGCATATGAAAACGGTGTTCAAACCACACAAGTGAGGTATCGCCGCGATCGTTCGAGCGAGAGCAATAATTCTAGCCCTAGACCTCCTCTGTATCTCAAAAAATGCAACCTATAGAATTTTTTAAACGTCGCCTATCAAGATTTTTAAGGGGAAAAGTTTGACGCCATGTCACGAGCGGGCGCAATTTTTAAGCGTGACATGTTGGGTATGATTTTACTCGGCGTAACATTATCTTTCACAATATGTAAAAAAATTGGGCCAAATTTATTGTTGTCTTATTTTTTATTAAAAAAAAGTGTATTTTTTCCAAAAAAAAGTGCGCTTCTAAGACCACTGCGCAAATATGGTGTGCCAAAAAGTATTGCAATGACCACTATTGTATTCTCTAGGGTGTTAGAAAAAAATAAATTATATATATAAAAAATGTTTGGGGGTTTAAAGTAATTTTCTAGCAGAAAAAACTGTTTTAGTCTTGCAAACACCAAAACTGAAAAACACCTAAGGTCCTTAAGTGGTTAATTGCATATAGTATATTGGCAGCACCAAGTTTACCAGTTGCTCAGAAGATGCCTGTTTTTGTCTACAATGTGTATCATAGATAACCACTTAAGACCCGGACCAATATGCTGGCAAATGACCCAAGGGGTTTTTGCGATTCGGCACTGCGTCGCTTTAACAGACAATTGCGCGGTCGTGCAACGTGGCTCCGAAACAAAATTTGCGTCCTTTTTTTCCCACAAATAGAGCTTTCTTTTGGTGGTATTTGATCACCTCTGCGGTTTTTATTTTTTGCGCTATAAACAAAAATAGAGCGACAATTTAAAAAAAAATGCAATATTTTTTACTTTTTGCTATAATAAAATATCCCCCAAAAATATATAAAAAAACATTTTTTTTCCTCAGTTTAGGCCGATACGTATTCTTCTACATATTTTTGGTAAAAAAAATCGCAATAAGCGTTTATCGGTTGGTTTTCGCAAAATTTATAGCGTTTACAAAATAAGGGATATTTTTATTGCATTTTTATTAATTATTTTTTTTTTACTACTAATAGCGGCGATCAGCGATTTTTTTCGTGACTGCGACAATATGGCGGACACTTCGGACAATTTTGACACATTTTTGGGACAATTGTCATTTTCACAGCAAAAAATGCATTTAAATTGCATTGTTTACTGTGGAAATGACAGTTGCAGTTTGGGAGTTAACCACAGGTGGCGCTGTAGGGAATGTGAGACATAGTGTGTGTGTTTACAACTGTAGGGGGGTGTGGCTGTAGGTGTGACGTCATCGATCGCGTCCCCCTATTACAGGGATGACGCGATCGATGCTCCGGCCACAGAGAAGCACGGGGAAGCCGTGTGTACACACGGCTCTCCCCGTTCTTCCGCTCCAGGGACGGATCGCCGCACTGCAGCGGCGATCGGGTCCGCGAATCCCGCGGACCCGGTCCTGGAGCTTCGGACCGGGTCGCGGGCGCGCGCCCGCGGGCGCGCGCCCGCGACCCACGGCTGGGTACTTAAACCAACGTATATATACGTTGATGTGCCCAGCCGTGCCATTCTGCCGACGTAAATGTGCAGTAGGCGGTCCTTAAGTGGTTAATATACCAGCTATTGGTCTCACTCTCACCTTACCTTATGGTGGTTAATACTTTTATGTTTATAGTTTAGATTTTTCTTTAAGCATATTCCAAAGTGCCATATGTCCAAGTTGTGTTTACAATGAACCCTGTATAACTTAGGAAAGTTATATTATTTGTTACTACAAAATGCAAAGTATGACGTCTAATCATTTATGTTGTGGTATATTGTATTGTTTTCTATGCTGAACTTTTGACACAATAAAATATTTTTCTGTATTAAACCCACGTAAAAAGCTATATATTTCACACATTTCATAAAAGTTTAGTAAAATTAAACTAGGTAACTAAATGTTGTTTTGTGTAAACCTTAATAAAATAAAATATTGGATGTTTCAACTATGTAACTTTAGACTGGATGGCCTTAATCATTCTAGGCTTTGTGCTCTTTTCACTTGATACTTACTAATAGTGGTAATACAGCTGACCAATCTTTGAGGCTATTTCTCCAATTTGCCATCGTTTGAGGCCATATCGGTTGTCAAGGACTTGTCTGTAAACAGATAAAAAAAAAAAAAGGATCATCTACAACAAGTGCAACAGGTGGAGGAGAAAAGCAGATAATGTAAACAGTAAAGTTATTGTATTTGTGCAAAGGTTTGTGTGTCCCAAGTACAAATATGGCAATAGTAAATTCTTTAGAAACCTGAGCATCAAATTATTCCAACAAAAAAAGCAGGTACAGGGTGGTCAAACGCTGCACAGTAACTGCAGGCAAAACGATAAAATTCATAACTTTTAACACAGAAGTGATCACTTAACCCTATAGGGGGTAACAATTTTACAAAATATGGGGCCAGATTCAAAAAGCACTTACGCGGGAGTATCTCGAGATGTGCCGCCGAAGTCTAAATAAGCACCGTACCAACAGAACTAGATACGCACCAAAATAGGCTATTCCCGACCGGCCTAACTTGCCTACGCCTGAACATCCTAGGTGCACATTTATTCCGTCCACATCATCGATTTCCTATGCAAATGAGGGAGATACGACGATCCACAAAATTAAGTTTGTGCGGTGCAGGCTACGCCCTGTGCGCATCAGCTGCACGTCCGGTCTAAAGTTAGTCCTTATAAAAGCAGGTTTAAAATTGGACAATCCGTCTACATGTCAGCTAAAGCAACACTGTTAGGGAGGAGCTGAGCAGCCACACTTGCAGGGCAACAATCTGTATGCCAACATGCCAGGGGCTTCCTTGCTAATAGCTATACTACTGACTTTGAATGAGCGCAGACAGAGGTGGGGCACGGAGGAGGGCATGGGAGAGGATCTTTGTCGGGTATATCCGTGGGGTGAGCCCAATGGTAATAGGCCCCCCTTTTGGCTGGAATTAGGGTGCAATTAGAGGGATACCCAGTGTTAATAGGAGGGTAGATGTTGGTTCCTCAGCTTCCACTAATATCAGTGAAATTGAGTAAAGGTGGATTAATTAGGTCAGGAGCCTGTGCGGGCCAGCAGGCTCAAAGATTGATAAAGTAAAATGATCCTATGCTGCTATAAGGATGTCAGTTGTGACCGATGCACCCTAAACCATATAAAACAAAGAAAAAAATGTGTCTCTAGAGTCTAATAGGTAGGAATCCCTACTAGTGTGGTTGATTACACTAGTAACCACACTAGTAATGATTCCTACCTATTAAATTTTAAAGACATTTTTTTCTTTGTTTTATATGGTTTAGGGTGCATCGGTCACAACTGACATCCTTATAGCAGCATAGGATCATTTTACTTTATCAATCCTTGGGCCTGCTGGCCCGCACATGCTCCTGACCTAATTAATCCACCTTTACTCAATTTCACTGAAATTAGTGGAAGCTGAGAAACCAACATCTACCCTCCTATTAACACAGGGTATCTCTCCAATTGCACCCTAAATCCAGCCAAAAGGGGGGCCTATTACCATTGGGCTCACCCCACGGATATACCCGACAAAGATCCTCTCCCATGCCCTCCTTCGTGCCCCACCTCCGTCTGCGCTCATTCAAAGTCAGTAGTATAGCTATTAGCAAGGAAGCCCCTGGCATGTTGGCATACAGATTGTTGCCCTGCAAGTGTGGCTGCTCAGCTCCTCCCTAACAGTGTTGCTTTAGTTGACCCTATTAACACAGGGTATCTCTCCAATTGCACCCTAAATCCAGCCAAAAGGGGGGCCTATTACCATTGGGCTCACCCCACGGATATACCCGACAAAGGTATTATTTAGCAGCGCCATTTCCCTTTCTCCTATCCATATTTATATTAGGTCCCCACATAGGGATCCTACTGGGAGGCAGCAGCTATATAATTTTATTTTTTATATCTAATATATATATATATTTAAAGGGGTGTTCCAGCCAAAATTTTGTTTATTAAAAGTCAGCAGCTACAAAAAGTGTAGCTGCTGGCTTTTAATAAACACTCACTTACCTGGTCCTGCGTTCCAGCGACGCGCCGACCGGGGCTCCGCTCCTCTCCCCCCCTCCCCAGCCGGCGTCTCCATCTCCACTGCGGGCACCCAGCCGTGACAGCCTTCGGCTTCACGGCCGGGCACCCACTGCGCATGCGCGAGCCGTACTGCGCATGCGTGCGCGGCGCGGCTCGCCGCTGATTGGAGAGGCGATCGCATGGGACCTGTCAGTGTCCCATGTGATCGCCTACAGGGAGGGGGCTGGTGTAGGCGATTAAGCTTAATCGCCTAACCAGCCCCTCGGCGGAAGCAGGAAGTGGGACAGGAAGTCCCACTCCTACTGAAGCCCCCACTCCCCCCCCAAAAAAATTACATGCCAAATGTGGCATGTATGGGGGTGAGGAGTGGGTTAAGAAAAGGTCATTTTTGTGGGTGGAACACCCCTTTAATATTTTAAATATTATAATTATATTATTATAAACATGTTTTTAAATATACACACAGTGGGCCAGATTCAGGTAGATGAGAGTATCTTTCCTCTGGAGTAACGCTTCTCATTTACGTTACTCTGAAGACCCTTTCAGCGCAAGTCCTGTAATTCACATAGCAGTTGCGCGTAAACTTGCGCCAGAGTAACGATAATGCGCTGGCGTAACCCGACGCAAGTGGAAGTGGGTGTGATCATATGTAAATGATGGGCGGAGCCCAGCGCAGAGGCTTACGTTCAGCGCATCATCCACGGAGCATGCGCAGTGAGTGCGGCTCCACTCGCCCCCCTTGTGCGCATGCTCACAACTTCCGTCGGCACCACTTCCTGGGAAACGTCAGCGCAATGCGTTCCGCTGGGCGCTTAAAAGCGCTGGCGGAAACGCCATTCCGGCGCAAAAGTATTTCCGCTTCCCCCCACCCCAGGGAAGATACTTTTGTGCTGTGATGGCTGATCCCGCTACCCCCAGAGAGAGGAGGAACCTCAACTTTAATTCACAGGAGGTCTCAGTGATCATTTCGGCAATGGAGACGGATAATGAATTTCTCCATGGCAAAAAAAGCCGGAAGACCAGCCGGGAGAGGAAGCAGGGCATCCTGGAGTCGATTGCTGCCAGGGTCAATGTCCTGGGGTACTCCACCCGGACTGCTGGGGACATACAAAAAAAAATTAATGACCTGCGGCGCAAGGTGAGGGACAAGGTGGCCTCCATCAGGAGGTATGAGAGGGGCACAGGTGGTGGTCCCCCATGTCCTGTCACCCTAACCGCAGAGGAGGAGGTGGTTGCTCGCTGCCTGGAGAGGGAGCAGGTGGAGGGGGTCGCAGGCTATGACTCCGTGGAGGAAGGCACAAGGACAGGCAAGTGTTTTATAATCCCCTATTTGTTGTTTTGCATTTGGGGGGGGAGGGTACATGTGCCAAGTGTGTGGGACCACCAACATGTGTCTGCTTTGTGTCATCCACAGATGACGGAGCTGGGCCATCATCTGTCAGCGTGCATTCCACCCCATCCCCCCCACGCCATCGTGTGCCCGAGCCACTGGGTGGTGAAGAGGTTGTGGAGGAGGAGAGTGGCCACACCACACCTGCCGAGGTGGTTGTGGAGGATCCTGCTGTGGCAGAGCAGGACTTTTCATTAGTGTTGTCTGTCTCCTCCCCTTCTCCTGGGCCGTCTGTCGTCCCCTCCCCCATCCTTGGAAGCCCCTCAAGGGCGACTCCTTCCACCCGAGGACAACCATCTTCTGTCCCCAGGAAGGCGACCCAGAAGACCAGGGGGGTGTCTGATGGTATACAGGACCAGTTGGCGAGGGATCACGCCAGGCAGACGGAACAGATGGGGGCCATAGCGGTGCACTTGGAGAAAGTGTCTGACAGCCTGGGCTCCGTTGCCAACCTCAGCAACGCAGTGCAGGATGTCAGCTGCAACTGCGCTGCAGTGGTCACCACTTTGGGGGAGGTGCAGGGGGATATCCGGCAGCTTACTGCAGCCGTCCAGGCCAACAGTGCTGCCATCCGGGACCAGGGGAGGCTGAGTCGGCGGGCCCAGCACTACCAGGTCACCCGTCAGCTCCGGATGCAGGCCCAGACCAACTCCTACCTTGGACGGATAGCCAGGGCCTTGGAGGGCACGCAGGCCACACCTGCCAGGAGTGGCCCACCTGGGGATCAGCCACCTCCAGATGCCCCCCCACCCCCACCCACTCCATCCAGGCAGCTGCGGAGTCAGAGAGGGGCCCCCAGAAGAAGCCCCCGGCATCCCCGATGAGGCCTTTTATTTTTTTGGGGGTTTTATATTTTTGTTTTGGACATACTCAGGTCATGAGTTTATTTTTTATTTTGCTCAGGTTTTGAGATTTTGTTTTTTTTAATTATCAGGATATGATATTATTAATTTATTTTTGTACTGCACACGGTCAGGAGTGCAGGGGACAGTGTGAATGGTGTGTGAATGTGAGGGGGTGGCACTCCTGAAAGTAAGGGGTGTCACCCTCGGCCGTGGTGGTGAAGTGAACCCCACGGCTGAATGAATGACGTGTGAAAGGTGTGTGAATGGACAGTGACATCATTGGGGCCTTGGCGCTGGCGTTACTGCTCCCAACTCCTACATGCTGGACTTGGGCTAATCCAATGCGATGTGCATGTGGTGTGTGTGATCTAGGGACATCAGTGGTGTACACGCGTGCACTGTCTGTGTGATTAATGTTTTGGTTTAGTGTCCAAAGATGCCTACAGCGAGGACCCTCCTGACTGCTCTTCCATCAGCAGACTGGGTGTCCTCTGGCAGGTGGGGACTGTGTGGGTTGGGAGTCAGGTCATCACGTATGTCAATATGCAGGCCTTTTTTCATAGCAAAGTTAAGTAGTATGCAACATGCACCGATGATCTGACACACGAAGGTAGGGGAATACAATAGGGCCCCCCCAGACTTATCCAGGCATCGGAAACGGGACTTTAGGAGCCCAAATGTTTGCTCCACAACTGCACGGGTTTTGATGTGTGCTTCATTGTATTTTCTCTCTCCTCTGGTTTGGGGGTTCCGGAAAGGAGTCATGAGATGGGGTCCCAGTGCATATGCAGAGTCACCTGGAAGGGAAAAGACAGGAGAATGTTAGTCATGCATGTGCGATTTCTGTTGTGCATCACGGGAGGGGATAGTCATGCCTGACTCCCATGTCACTCACCAACCAGCCAGCTGTCCCCATACATGTTCTGGTTAAATTCTGCTGGGATGGGGCTCTGACGGTATATGAAGCTGTCATGGCTGGACCCGGGGTGTTTGGCACGGACGTGCCATATGAGGCGTTGGGCATCGGCTATCACCTGTACATTGATGGAATGCCAATGCTTCCGATTGCGGTATATGTGCTCTGTGGCACTGGGGGGCTGGAGTGCCACATGTGTGCAATCAATGGCCCCCACAGTGCGTGGGAATCTGGCAATGCTGTAGAAATCTGTCATTGCCTTCTGCCGCAGCTCCTCAGTGGTGGGTCTGATGAACTGGTTGGACATGCGTCTGAGGATTGCAGGGACAACCTGGTGCACACATCTGCTTATGGAGGATTGTGACATCCCAGCCACCACTCCACTTGTACGCTGGAATGATCCACTTGCAAGGAAATGAAGTGTTGCCAGTACCTTCACCAGTGGCTGCACTGCTTGTGAGCGGTGTGTCTTGCTGGTGATGTCACCCTACAGGGTTGTGGTTAGTTCAAGTATTGCATCAGGGCTGAATCTGAAGAGGCGATACACCTCCTCATCCCCCATGCCAAAGAGGCTCATACGAGTGCGGTATATCCTCTCACGTGGCCGCCTTCTTGGTTCCAGGGGACCCATCAGTAGTTCTAGGACCACAATTGCCCCTGGCATGTTGGCACACAGAGGTGTTGTCCTCCTTGCAAGTGTTGTTGTTCAGCAAGCTCCTATCGTCGGTAACGCTGCTGTAGCTGCTCTCCTGCTGACCTGTGACCGTCTGGAGTAAAGATAAAGCAGCCTTTTGTAGAAATAACTTTGCGCCGGACGGACCAGATACGCGCGGCGCATGTAGCCAGCGTATGGTGCTAATCCGTTCGTGAATTGGGAAATCTCCCTCATTTGCATATTTGCAGGGGAAATCAATGGGCGCGACTGATGCGCCAAGCAAAAATAAGCGCTGACGATACTCTGGCGTCGGAACGTTCCGCCGGTCGCAAATGACCCGTTATTGGGCGCATCTAGTTTGGTGGGTACGGGCACATAGAAACGACGGCGCATCATCACAGTTACGCGGCGCATATCCAAATACTCCAGCGCAAGTGTTCGTGAATCTGGCCCTATATATATATATATATATATTTATATATATATATACACACACACACACACACACACATTATATATTGTAAGCTGGGGATAGGTAGCGGGTACAAAAGCTCCCTGGGATGAGCCAGCACAGATACCAAAGTCCATAGGATCAGTGAACAACAGTGGGATTTTTATTGGTGCTATACAAAGTCTATTTACAGGTGCTGTACAGTGTGCAGAAAACAAAACAAAAATAGTCAAACACCTAGCCGTGTCTCGGCTCTAACTACACGATATGCAGGTCCTAACTACTAAGCTAAACAAGCCTACCGCTTGTTAGCTCAAACACACACTTCTCACCAGTTTTTTCAGCAGCCTCCTTGCTCTCACAGATTCACACTGTTTCCCAGGACAGAGCAATGGCTGCTAGCTCAGGTGAGCTTAAATTGGCCTGGGGAGAGGGCCAACACCTGACCTGGATCAGGGATCAGAGATCCCTGAACGTGTAAGAGAGGAGCCTGGGAGAGGTATAAACCCCGAACTGGACTTTCCCAGGCTCTCTCTGGGACGCTCTGCTACACACCCTCCCCCCTTGTTTCAACCCCAGGGTTGGAACACCTGTAGCCCAACAGGAGTGAACACGGGACAGGGCATCTACATTTCCCATCTCAACACCTGGCCTGTGTTTTACTGTAAAGGAATAATCCTGTATAGCCAAAAACCACCGGTTCACCCGCCTATTAGTCTCCTTCTTTTGGGCCATCCATTTCAAGGGAGCATGGTCAGTTATTAGCTCAAACTGGCGCCCTAACAGGTAGTACCTGAGCGCGTCCACGGCCCACTTTATGGCTAAGCATTCCTTTTCAATGACTGCATACTTTTTCTCATGATCATTGAGCTTTCTGCTTAGGTAGACCACAGGGTGTTCTTCCCCGTTGTGTACCTGTGACAATACTGCCCCGATACCTACATCAGAGGCATCTGTCTGTACCAAAAAGTCTTTGGCGAAATCAGGGGAGTATAGCACTGGCTGTGCACAAAGAGCTTTTTTCAGGGCTTGGAAAGATTCTTCCGCTACTGGGGACCATTTTACCATTACAGAGTCTTTCCCTTTCGTAAGGTCTGTCAGTGGGGCAGCTAAAGTTGCAAAATTTGGGATAAATCTTCTATAATACCCCGCAATGCCAAGAAAGGCCCTGACCTGCTTCTTGTTTGCCGGACGTGGCCACTCCTGGATGGCTTCTATTTTATTTACCTGGGGCTTTATGACACCACGGCCAATAGTGTAGCCCAAATACTTGGCTTCCTCTAGACTAATGGCACATTTTTTGGGATTTGCCGTAAACCCTTTTTTGAAGAGGGAATCGAGAACCGCTTGGACACGGGGCAAGTGAGAGCCCCAGTCAGTGCTATGCACCACTATGTCATCCAGATAGGCTGCAGCATACTGTCGGTGAGGTCTTAGGGTCCTGTCCATGGCCCTCTGAAATGTCGCAGGGGCATTTTGCAACCCAAAAGGCATCTTTTTATATTGAAAGGAACCCTCCGGGGTCACAAATGCAGTCTTCTCTTTGGCACTAGCAGTCAGGGGTATCTGCCAATAACCTTTTGTCAAGTCCAAAGTAGTCAGATAGCGAGCCTTGCCAAGTCGGTTTATAAGTTCATCTACTCTGGGCATTGGGTACGTGTCAAACTTTGTCACTGCATTAAGCTTCCTGAAGTCATTACAGAACCTCCAGGTGCCATCCGGTTTTGGGACTAACACGATGGGGCTCGACCAATCACTATTGGATTCCTCAATGACATCTAGCTCCAACATTCTTTTAACTTCAGCACTGATGTCCTTTCTCCTCGCTTCAGGAATTCGGTACGGTTTGAGCTTGACACGGACCCCAGGTTCAGTAACAATATCATGCTGAACCTCCGAACTCGTGCCAGGCAACTCTGAAAATTTCTCTCTATTCCTTATCAGGAACTCTCTAGCTTCCTGTTTTTGGGAAAATGACAGGGTGTCTGGAATCGTGACCTCAGGGATCAGAGGGGATTCAGTACCCTTAGGCGTTACCGGGAGGGACCTTGCAGTTAACGCCAGTCTATCCTTCCAGGGCTTTAACAGGTTTACGTGGTAAATCTGTTCCGGCTTCCTTTTACCTGGTTGATACACCTTGTAATTGACTTCCCCAACTCTTGCAATTACTTCAAAGGGGCCCTGCCACTTAGCCAGGAACTTGCTCTCAACAGTGGGAACTAATACGAGGACCCTGTCACCCGGTGAGAAAACACGGAGTTGGGCCCCCCGGTTGTATATTCTCTGTTGGGCTGCTTGTGCCTGTAGTAAATGTTCTTTCACCACTGGTATTACTGCTGCAATCCTGTCCTGCATTTGAGCGATATGCTCAATTATGCTTTTGTGAGGTGTCTGTTCCCCCTCCCAAGTTTCCATGGCTATGTCCAAGAGTCCCCGAGGGTGTCTCCCGTAAAGCAACTCAAATGGAGAGTACCCTGTAGAGGACTGGGGAACCTCCCTGATAGCAAACATCAGGTACGGTATCAGGAAGTCCCAGTCTTTCCCATCTTTATCAACAACCTTTTTTAACATGCCCTTTAACGTCTTATTAAAGCGTTCCACCAAGCCATCTGTTTGCGGATGATACACAGAGGTTCGCAACTGCGTCACCTTAAATAACTTACACAGCTCCCTAGTTATCCGTGACATAAATGGGGTACCCTGGTCTGTAAGGATTTCTTTAGGGATGCCAACCCGACTGAACACCATAAACAGCTCTTTGGCAATGTTTTTAGCAGACGCGACGCGTAAGGGAACGGCCTCAGGATAACGGGTAGCGTAATCCATAATCACGAGGATATGCTGATGACCACGGGCGCATTTGGGGAGCGGACCCACAAGGTCCATGGCAATCCTCTCGAAGGGCACTTCAATAATGGGCAAGGGCACTAAAGGACTTCGGAAGTGGGGCTGACATCTGACACACCGGACAGGATTGACAATTTTCAATATTTTTATGTATCCCAGGCCAGTAAAACCTGCGCAACACTCTTTCAGTGGTTTTCTCAACCCCTAAATGGCCTCCTAGCAAGTGCCCATGGGCGAGTTCCAACACCACCCTTCTATAAGGCTTAGGGACCACCAACTGTTCAATAACTTCATCATTCTTTTTACATACACGATACAGTAAATCATCATTGCTGCTGAAATAAGGAAAACAGGGCCTATCCCCTGGTTCGACAGGTACATCATTAATCACCATTACATTTTCCCAGGCCCTGGCAAGGGTAGGGTCTTTTCTCTGCTCAGTACCAAAATTTTCCTTGTGCACATTGAGGTCAGTAAACTCCAACGTAGGCTCCGAGTCGGCAGACGGCTGTCCAGCTCTACTGGTTGTGGGGACTTCCTCAGGCAACTCCAGCTCCCCTGCCATAACCGAGAAAGGAAAACTCGGAGAGCCCTGAGATGAGTCCCCTGAACCCACAATATCGGAAGTAGCCAGGAGCTCTGGCTCTGCGACTGAGTTAGGTACTGCCACCGGGTCGGGACGATCCCACAGCTCCCAAAACTTAGGGAAGTCCCTACCAATGATGGCCTCATGCACCAAGTGGGGCACAAGTCCGACCGCATGGGACACCGTACCTAAGCCAGTTTTAAACTGAACTGTGGCTATAGGATACTCCCGGGTATCCCCATGTACACAGATCACAGCAACTTTTTTTTCATGAAAATTCACAGTTTTAACTATCTCAGCTGTAACCAAAGTAACCAGACTTCCAGAGTCCAGTAAGGCCGTAATAGGCTCATCATTAACAGTCATGTGATACATGTGTTTCCCCACATTTGGCACTGCAGCGCATGAAACAGCAGCAAACATAGACTGCCTTCTAATAGATAGATCACACTGCATTGGTTCATCAGTCAAAGGACAATTTGCTGCAACATGTCCCAGCTCTTGGCAACGAAAACACCTGATGTTTCCCCAAGTTGGTTTGCTGACAGGCAGTGGTTTCCCTTGCTTGGGACGCCAAACTTCAGTCCTGGCACCAAAGATCCTCCCCCCTATTTCCTTGCCATGCTTACCACCCACTTCCCCTGGAACAGTCTTACCGGTTGCCTGGGGAGACTGTGGCTTTGGGTGGAAAGTCCGTGCGGCTGTTGGGGTGGTGACCAGGTTCTCTGCAGCAAAGTACCTTTTGACGAGCTCCACCAAGTTATCTGCCGAATTGGGGTCCCCTTGACTCACCCACCTCTGCAGGGGAATTGGGAGTGACCTCAGGAATTGGTCCATGACCACACGCTCCACTATTTGTGGCGCAGACAGGGACTCCGGCTGTAGCCATTTTCTCACCAGGTGGATTAGGTCGAACATCTGCGATCTTCGGGGCCTCTTAATTTGGAAGAACCAGCTGTGGACCCGTTGGGCTCGAACGGCCAAGGTGACACCGAGTTGCGCCAGAATTTCCTGCTTGACCTTTTCATAGTCTCCCGCTTCTGCAGACTCCAGATCATAGTAGGCCTTCTGCGATTCACCAGAAAGTAAGGGGGCGATCAGTCCTGCCCACTTGGTTTTAGGCCAACCTTCCCTCTCAGCGGTCTGTTCAAATGTTAGCAGGAAGGCCTCTGGATCATCATTCGTAGTCATTTTTGACAGAAAGCGAGCCACATGGATGGCTGAAGGCTTGTCTCTAATATCCTTGATTTCCGCAGGTGCCCACTGTGCTAGCGTTTCTGCAACTTTAGTCAGGGTTTTCCTATCCGCTTCTGCAGCAGTGGCAAGCTGTTCAAACAGCCTCTGCGATTGCTCCTGTACAGCACTAATCTGCCTCTGCGATTGCTCCTGTGCGATAGCGTTGGCTTGCTGCAGCGCAGCATTAGTTTGCTGTTGTGCAGCGTTTGCTTGCTGTTGTGCAGCATTGAATAGCACCATTTGTTTGAGGATTTCCTCCATGTTGTCACTTTAGGTACTGGCTTTTTAAATAGTAACTTACTATTGCTGATCGCAGCCTCCACCATATGTAAGCTGGGGATAGGTAGCGGGTACAAAAGCTCCCTGGGATGAGCCAGCACAGATACCAAAGTCCATAGGATTAGTGAACAACAGTGGGATTTTTATTGGTGCTATACAAAGTCTATTTACAGGTGCTGTACAGTGTGCAGAAAACAAAACAAAAATAGTCAAACAAACACCTAGCCGTGTCTCGGCTCTAACTACACGATATGCAGGTCCTAACTACTAAGCTAAACAAGCCTACCGCTTGTTAGCTCAAACACACACTTCTCACCAGTTTTTTCAGCAGCCTCCTTGCTCTCACAGATTCACACTGTTTTCCAGGACAGAGCAATGGCTGCTAGCTCAGGTGAGCTTAAATTGGCCTGGGGGAGAGGGCCAACACCTGACCTGGATCAGGGATCAGAGATCCCTGAACGGGTAAGAGAGGAGCCTGGGAGAGGTATAAACCCCGAACTGGACTTTCCCAGGCTCTCTCTGGGACGCTCTGCTACAATATATATATATATATATATATATATATATATATATATATATATATATATATATATATATATATAATGTGTGTGTGTGTATAATGTGTGTGTGTATATATATATATATATATATATATATATATATATATAATGTGTGTGTATATATATACTGTATATATATATATTATGTGTGTATAAATTGAGTGATGGTCCTCAAAATAATGGAACACACCAACACAAACCTACAAACAGCAACAGACAACGGAACAAAAGCACCCTGCTTCAGGGAGGGAAAAAAATGGATGTACTTTTGCAATGAAAGGGTGTATGTCTGGGCCTATTTATGAACTGGGCGTAACTCACTAAGTCTGCCGGGCCTAGTTCCTATCTCACTGATTGCTTCGGGCCGAGTAGTGAGCATAGTGACCATAGTCAGCGTCATGCACAAGCCCAGTCTGGCCGGCCCTTCATTTGCATGGGGTCACGGGTCATTTCAATGGAACACTCCCATGTCCTTCCCACTTTGAATTACACTGCCTTAGGCCATAGAAATTAAGTTGCGCCGGCGCAAATTTGGGCTCAAATACTCTGTGGATACGGCACTTGCGGCTCGAAATTGGGCCGGTCTAACGTAAAGGAGATGCGCTATGCCGGTCTATATATGAGCCAATGTACGTGAATCTGGCCCATAGTATTTAGGAGGAGTTTGTAAACCCCACTGTTACTAGCAAAGGATTTTCACACAAATGGCATGGGGAAGGTGGTGCACTGAACTAAGGAACATGTACAAAAATTAGGACATTTTACTTACAGAAAATTCCTTATTTTGTAATACAGAAAGTCTTAGACCGTGGGCTATATATTATATTATATATATATATATATATATATATATATATATATATATATACATATATACACACACACAAACATACATACATACATACACACACACATACACACACCACTACGTTTAGAGTGATTTGACACTGGCTTTGTTGGCAACATCCCCTGTGCACTTTCCTATAACCCAATTCATTCAGCAGTTCCCCAGTTTTGTAGCAAACAATAAAGCGGAGCTCCACCCAGGAAAACAACATTTTCCCATGTTGTTTAAAAAAATTAAATCAAAAAAACCTGAAAAAAAAATACTCACCCGAAATACCTGTTGCTATGCGGAAGTCCGTAATCTGCCTCTTCCACTCAGCGGTGCCTTTTCTTCTTGTCCTTCTCCTTGTGAATGGGGCGCACTGCTTTCTGGGAACTGTGTGTGTTCTCAGAGAGCAGCGCGCCCATTCACAAGCCAGCGTGAGACTCACGCAGGCGCAGTAGGAAATGGGCAGTGAAGCCGTACGGCTTCACTGCCTGTTTCCCATAGTGTGAATGGCGGCGCGGGACCCGGAGCGATCGTGGGAACGGCATCGGGGGGCCCATCAGCGCAGGCAAGTAGGACAAGGTAAGTGTCCTTATTTAAAGTCAGCAGCTACACTGTTAGTAGCTGCTGACTTTAAAAAAAAAAAAAATCGCGGCTGGAGCTCCGCTTTAAGGAGAAACGGAGAACAAAGGGGAAGGACCTGTACTGTATCGCAAGAAATATAATTTACTGGTAAGTCAAAATACCCATTATACTAATTGGTATAAACATAGCAAACAGGCCCACAAAAGAAGAGTCTATGAACTGGAAACACTCATTGATAAAATAACGCCGAAATATGCGGCGTCGGCTTGAAGGGTTTGCAACGGAGTGATGCATCCAGCTGCTGGCATCAACCCGGTACACTGTTTTTTGTAGAGCAAACAGTCGGCTGTTATCCCAAGGAGTGGGAGGGAACGTCCCTCTGCCGCTTTTCGTAGCTCGTCCGGGCTTTCCTATCTCACCGGAAGGCCTGAGCAACCAGCCGGTATGTCCACCGAGTAGTCAGAGATTCGAGCGAAGCCAGAACAGGCTTTGATCAGACCCTGGAACCCGGACGTGATGTCAAATCACTTATGGTTTACTGAAGACTTAAAGGCGACAAATTTTTAAAAATTACAGTATCGGGCACTGGGCCCTAAAAATTCTGATCCCTCAATGCCCAGAGACATAATCTGCAGAATATACCATTTCCATATTAAAGGGTTAGTAAAGGGAAAAAAAAATGTCCTCTAAAATAAACAAACATGTTATACTTATCTCCACTGTGCAGTTTGTTTTGCACAGAGTGGCCCCGATCCACGTCTTCTGGGGTCCCTCGGTGGCTGTCTCTGGTCCTCCCCGCAAGAACTGACCACAGTCATGCAAGAGAGCTCGCATTGGTGGTGAGTAATTTAGGGCGCGCTCTCGTGATACAGCGAGCGGCCATAGCCGCTCACTGTATCACTCAGCCTCGCCCCTCGGCACGCCACATCACTGGATGTGATTGACAGCAGTGCCAGCCAATGACTGCGCTGCTCTCAATCCATCCGCTCTAGCCAATCAGCGGCAAAGAGGATCTCGGGACCGAGCGCAGGACTTTCGAGGGGTCAGGTAAGTATAACGGGGCCTGGGGGGGGCAGCAGCATCAGATGTTTTTTCACCTTAATGCATAGATTGCATTAAGGTGAAAAACTTTTTTACTTTACAACTCCTTTAACTGCTTGCCGACCGCCCACCCCAGTTATATACGGCGGGACGGTGGCACTGCTGGGCGAGAGCACGTAGCTCTACGTCCTATCTTTTTCTACCGATAGAGGGGGCGCGCGCGCACACCGCCGGCCCGACCCCCGAGTCCCACGCGCGCGCCATACGGGCGCGATCGCCGCCGGGCACACGCACTCGTTCGTTACAGAGCGGGGAACGGGAGGTATGTGTGTAAACACATAGCTCTCGTTCCTGTCAGCGGGGGAAACGCTGATTTTCTGTTCATACAATGTATGAACAGAAGATCAGTGATTCCCCCTAGTGAGGCCACCCCCCCAATAAAAAAGTAAAAAAAAAAAAGTAAAAAAAAAATTAATAAAAATGCCATAAAACTACCCCCTTTTTTATAAATTTTGCGCAAACCAATCAATAAACGCTAATTGCGATTTTTTTAATGAAAAATATGTATAAGAATACATATCGGCCTAAACTGAGGAAAAAACAATGGGCCAGATTCAGGTAGATGGGAGCATCTTTGCTCTGGAGTAACGCTTCTCATTTACGTTACTCTGCCGAAATTTTAGGAGCAAGTGCTGTTATTCATGAAGCACTTGCTCCTAAAGTTGCGGCAGCGCATCGCAAATGAGCCGGCGGAATTCAAATTGGGCGGGTACGGGGCGTGTATTATTTAAACTAAGCGCGATCCCGCGGCGAACGTACTGCGCATGGGTCGAGTATCAATGCATCCCAGTGCGCATGCTCCAAATTCTGTCAGTAAATGTCAATGACGTCACATCCCCATTCATGAACGTTTTACGCAAGCGACTCGATTATTTTTTTCGACGCGATGACAACGGCTATACTTAACATAGGATACTCCACTAGGGGGCTGCTTTATCTGCTTTATCTTTACGCCGCGTATCGCTTACGGAAACGGCGGAAAGTCACTGCGTCGCGCCCGAATACGATCGTGAATTGCCGATTCCCGCTGATTAACATATTTTTTCGTCGTAAATCAGCGGGAACGCCCGGCGCCATTTTTAAATTAAAGTTGCGATGCGAGGGCGAAATTCAATTGCGCCGATCGCATCGGAACTCCAACCCGGCGTTTCTTGTTTTCTGGTTACAGAAAACAGAAACGCCGGCTTAAAGTGACAGTTAGGCTGGAGTATCACAGATACACCAGTCTAACTCTACCTGAATCTGGCCCAATGTATTTTTAGATATTTTTGGGGGATATTTATTATAGCAAAATGTAAAAAATATTGAATTTTTTTCAAAATAGTCCCTCTATTTTTGTTTATAGCGCAAAAAATAAAAACCGCAGAGATGATCAAATACCACCAAAAGAAAGCTCTATTTGTGGGAAAAAAAGGACGCCAATTTTGTTTGGGGGCCTCATCGCACGACCGCGCAATTGTCAGTTAAAGCAACGCAGTGCCGAATCACAAAAAGTGCTCTGGTCAGGAAGGGGGTAAATCCTTCCGGGGCTGAAGTGGTTAAAGTAAAGATCATGGCGGCAGCACGACAAAAAAAAAAAAAAAAGACACTGACGGAACACAAATAATTGTATTTCAAGATTTATCTAAATATACTCTTTGAGGAAGGCAGTTAAACCTCTCTTGGAAGCCCTCAGAGCAAAGGGGATATTATATAGATGGGGATTCCCCTTTCAAATAAAAGTACAACATAAAAAGGGATATACAATAATATTTTTCTGTACTTTCTAAGTGAGCTTCAGTTGCCCATGATTGAACAACCCTTATGGCCGCAAACCACCATGGCTTTCTAGAAGAAACCTCAACAAAAAGAAGATAAGATAAAGCAATGGGAGGATGACAGGGGGGGCTTGTGGGGGGGGGGGAGACAGGGGAGGTACTAGGAGAGTTTTTTTATCCAATATATTTTCTTATATTCTAAACAATTTTTATTTATATTTATTCATTCATTCTTTCCTCCTGTTTTCCTTTTTCTTTTGAATGTTCTCTACGTGAGAGATGGGGAGCAAAAAGGAGGAAGGAAATGTAAAAGCCATTGATAATTACATAGTGGGTTAGATAGTCACCACAGGTGATTGGACACTGGCAACCCTAATTACAAGGAGAGTTCCTCCCCTATATAACCCCTCCCATATGGAGAGTACCTCAGTTTTTGCCCCAGGTCTCAAGGTGGTTGGTCACGTTGAACATGTGCTAAGAAAGCAGCTCTATTGATGGTTTTCTGAGGAGACCTAGGAGCTATACAACCGGATCCATACCTCGGGCTAATACTAAAAACGCCTAAGCTGGATGGTAGCCGGGCCTTGTTTAAAGAAGAAACAAGGTTTGCCTGTAATGTCTCTCTTCAGGAGTCTGGGCTCTGGGATCCAGGCTTTGGTGTACTAATACAATAGTGGCACGAAAAGCTCTGACTTCTACAGGTCCAGGTAAGAGGATCCTGTAAGGGGAACCAATGAACCTGAAGGTTGGCACAACGCTACCCGCTGTAATGGGTGAAGGCTGGATCTGCTATTTTTAGCAGCTTTCCTGTGGCGGGGATAAAGTAAGTGAAGATATTTTTTTTTATTTTTTTTTAAATGTTATCTTCTATGAGTAGGCATGTCTTACCTGGCTCCCGCCACCAGAGGGAGGTATCAAGAAGCCCCCCAGGTAGTCAGTTATCTCCCCTTCACCCCTGGCTGCCGCCACAGGAACGCGCTCTGAATCTATTAGATGACAGGGGGAGGGGCGTGGTTGCTAGTGCCTGTGCGTGTGCACGGCTCTCCATGTGCAGACGCCAAGAGGCTTGTATTTAAAAGCCCAGAGTGCCAGAGCCTTCTTTAAGCAGTGTGAAACAGAGCTGTGGGCTGTAAGCATCCCAGGAGATCAGACCAGGCTAACCAAAACACCTACTCGGCATCAGGTTGTGCAGTGAGCTAATATGTGTATATTGTAAGACTTTTGGCACAGCACTGATTGCATTTATACTAGTACCTCTGCTTTGCAGCTTAAGGACTATGTCTCCCAGTAAGAGGGGGTCAGGGGCAAATATAAGAGACTCTAAAAGATCCCCGCCTAGTGCTAAGGGTTCTGTACAGGGATCTGCAGATCATCATCCCCCCTGACAAGACTGGTAGCAGCCTCACAGGATGAACATGTATTTCTGTCAGGCTTTGCAGCATCTCCTAATGTTGCAGCTCCTGTGTGTGTCACTGAGGACACTCAAGGTTGCTTTGGATGACTTAGAAGGAAAGATTGCTACATTAATATCAACCTCCTTAAAAAATAGCAAGAAGGGGGGTAGGTCCTCTTCATCTGATCTGGATGAGAAGATTCCATCTACCTCTCTGGCGCTTAAAATGCAGGTGCAATATTATGCAGAGATGGGGCGTACCACATACAAGTTGCCCCCTGCTGTGGCTGCCATGTCCTCTGTTTCCTCCTTGGGGTCTCGGAAATCCCCACAGGCTGCGTGTACTTTTCCAATTCATCCCTTGTTGGAGAAATTGATGTACGATGACTGGGTTTACCCAGATAAACTGTTTTCTCCGCCTAAAAAGTTTCCCCTCCTTTACCCTATGGAGAAAGGCATCACCAAGAAATGGGGGGGGGTGCCAGCCATAGCTTGTGTAAACAAAACCCTGACCTGTCCTGTAGACAATGCTCAGGGCTTCAAAGATCCAACTGATAAAAACTGGAATCTTTGCTTAAAGCCTCCTCCATTATGGCTGGTGCGGTGGTGCAGCCGACAGTTGCAGCAATTGACATGTGCCAGTTCCTAAAAGAACAAATGAAACAGGTGGTTAACCTCCTCCCTGCAGAGGAAATTGAGGTTTATGAGGACCTTCTTAAGGCCCTATGTTTTGCGGTTGATGCGATTATAGACACTGTTCAGCAAACATCACGCCTAAATCTCCTGCTAGTTCACATGCACAGGTTCCTTTGGCTAAAGCATTGGGAAGCTGAAGTTTCTTGCAAAAGATACTTGGTGGTGTTCCCATTTTATAGGGAACACCCATTTGGAGATGATTTGGACAAATATATCCAAAAGATTACGAGAGGCAAATCTACACTGTTACTCGTTAAGAAGAGTAAATCTCCCTCATTTAAGCAGTCCCTCATTTAAGCATTCCCTTTCCCCAGCTCCTGGAACTTCATCTTCAAGGCAGTGGCGGCAGACTCCCCAGTCTAATACTAGGGGAAAAGCCCAAAGCTAAGCCCAAAGGCAGAAAAGAGCTTGGGGTTCTAGGCCTGCCAAACAAAACCCCAAACCTTCCCTATGAAGCCTCGGCCGAGTGGGAGGAAGGCTGCTGCTATTTGCAAACGCCTGGCGGGAAGAAGTTCAGGACAAGTAGGTCATCTCCATGGTGTCTCTCGGCTACCAATTGGAATTCTGAGAACTTCCGCCACCCCGTTTTCTGAGATCAAGGATTTCCAAGGATCCAGAAAAAAAAAAGAGACCATTGCATCATTGGCCCAAGGGGTAATTATGGAAGTAGCCCCAAGATTAGGGCTCAGGTTTTCACTCAAACCTCTTTACGGTTCCAAAACCAAACGGGGATATCAGACTTGTCTTAGATCTGAAGGACTTAAATCAGTTCCTGAACATTCACTCCTCCTGCATGGAGTCTGTCCTTTCAGTAGTCTCCACCCTTCAGGGAGGAGAATTTCTGCCGTGCATAGACATCAGCGATTCATATCTTCATGTGCCAATATTTCCTGCTCACCAAAGATTTCTAAGGTTTGCGGTGGATCAGCAAGATTTTCAGTTTGTGGCCCTTCCATTAAGTCTGGCTACTGCACCTCGGGTATTCACAAACATACTAGCCCCACCTCTGGCAAAGCTGAGGGCACAGGGCATAGCAGTAACAGACTATCTGGACCCTAGGCTGGGTCCTCAATCTGGAGAAATCCTCCTTACAGTCTCAAAAAAGGCTGGAATATTTGGGGATGATTATAGACACGTCCCAAAGCAGGGTATTCCTACCTAGGCCAATGGCCAAAGCCATAAACGATCTGGTCCGAGTGATAAAGGCAAAAAAGAAACCTCCCATCCGTCTGTGCATGAGGTTATTTGGAAAGATGGTAGTCTAATTCTAGGCTGTTCCCTATGCCCAGTTTCACTCAAGGCCATTGCAGGGCAGCATCCTGTCCACTTGGAACAGAAGAATTCAGGCCTTGGACCTTCCAATGGTCCTGGACCCACAGGTTCGCCAGAGCCTCAATTGGTGGTTGCTACCCCAAAATCTGCTAAAAGAAAATCCTTTATTCCGGTTACTTGGAAAATTGTAACCAGAGACACCAGCCTTATAGGCTGGGGAGCAGTTCTGGACAAGGCTTCTGCCTGGGGAAGGTGGTGCAGAGCCAAAAAGCTCCTGCCCATCAACATTCTGGAGATTTGGGCAATTCATCTGGCCCTCAGGGTCTGGTCTTACAGACTGCAGGGATGACCTGTTCAGGTACAATCCGACAATGCCACAGCAGTGGCTTATTGTCAATCACCAATGAGGCACCAGAAGTCTGGGTGCCCAAACAGAGGTGAATCACATTTTTTCTTGGACAGAAAGGCATACATGGTCTTCATTCCAGGGAAAGAAAATTGGCAAGCAGATTTTCTAAGCCGCCAGCAACTGAGTCTAGGTGAATGGTCTCTACACCTCAACATATTTCAAGCCATATGTCAGAAATGGGGTACCCCAGATGTAGACCCTGTTGGCTTCTAGGTTCAACACAAAACTGGACAACTTTGTGTCATTACAAGGGATCCATTGGCTCAAGGGTCTAATGCCCTGACTGTTCCATTGGATCAGTATTCTCCGATTTAGGTGTTCCCTCCAGTTCCACTTCTCCCACTATTCCTTCAGAGAGGAAAGCCGGTGATTTTGGTCACCCCAGCTTGGCCCAGGAGATCCTGGTATGCGGAAATAGTAAAGATGGCAGATGGGAAGCCTTGGGTTCTCCCTCTACGCTCAGACCTACTCTCACATGGTCCAATATTCCATAATGCCTTACAAAGTCTAAATTTGACGGTTTGGCTATTGAGACCCACATTCTGAGGAGATGTGGGCTCTCAGATCCAGTCCAATCCACTCTGGTTAAGGCTAGAAAGCCGGCTCCCAGGCTCATCTACTATAGAATCTAGAAGGCATACGTTTTGTGGTGTGAACCCAGGGGGTGGCATCCTAGAAAGTATGCCATTAACAGGATTCTTGCCTTATTTCAGTAAGGCATAGAAATTAAGTTGGTCTTGAGTACTATCAAGGGCCAAATCTCAGCTTTATCTGTATTGTTTCAAAGACCGCCTGCATCTCATTCCCTGGTCCGGAACTTTATTCAGGGAGCTCTGCACTCGATTCCACCAGTTAGATTTGCCGTGTGCCCATGGGACTTAAAATTAGGTTTGGTCCGTTTTACAGATGCTAAACCTTTTGAACCATGCTTTGGTTCTTTTGACAAAAACAAATTGTTCTTGTAGCCATATCCTTGATATGGCTATACATTCTCTAGATATTGTAGAAGCGGTAAAAATGTATCTGCAAGCTACAGCTCTGATATGAAAGACTGATTGTCTGTTTATTCTGCCACAGGGCCCAAGGAAGGGCCAGGCAGCGTCGAAATCCACTATTGCAAGTTGGATTTGACAGGTCATTATTCAGGCCTATGCTTTGGAAAAGAAGATTCCTCCTTTTCAGGTGAAAGTGCACGCAACTAGAACAGTGGGTGCTTCATGGGCAGTGCATCAACAGGACTCCATGGCTCAGGTCTGCAAAAATCCCATACATTCACAAAATTCTACCAGGTAGATGTGAGGGCATGAGGATGCTGCCTTCGGGCATAGTGTACTGCAGGCAGCAGTACAGATCCTCTCGCAGAATGGCGGTCTATGTTCCTGATATGTGTCTCTCTCCCCTCAATTTAAGCATTGCTTTGGGACATCCCACTATGTAATTATCAATGGCTCAGTGTCTTGTGATGTGATAGATAATGAAATAAAAATTCCCCTTTTTTTCATTCCCTTTCACTTGGAATGTCATAAGTGGAATAAGTCCATCACATGACACTTAGATAACACACCACACTCTTTTAGAGATTAAACAATTACTGTATATACTCGAGTATAAGCCGACCCGAGTATAAGCCAAGGCACCGAATTTTACCACCAAAAAAATGGGAAAATGTATTGACTCGAGTATAAGCCTAGGTTGGGAAATGAAAATAGTCACCCATCAGTGTAAAATCAGAGTGTCCCCATCCAATTATTATCTGTGTATTACTGTACTTGCCTTATTAAAGCGGCTCCCTTTCATCTCCCGACTCCCGCCCGCTGCAGTAGGATCTTTAATACAGACAGCGGGCGGGTAGCCGGGAGGTGCCGCGCCAATGATGTCCACTGGCTGCTAGGACATGGCAGTCCCAGCAGCCAATCGTAGCGCACAGCGTCCTGGCATGGGCGGGAGTTATGGCAGCGGCTCTGCAACAAACAGGAGCAAGCGGGAGTAATATACGGGCAGGACAGATGCTAGCTGCGGGCCGAGATACACACCGGAGATGACTGCCGCACACCGGAGGCACCCAAGACTAGTGGCAACATGACTCGAGTATAAGCTGAGGGGGGCATTTTCAGCCTAATAAAAAGGGCTGAAAAACTTGGCTTATACTGGAGTATATACGGTAGATAGGGAGGGGGGCTTTAAAAGATCTTGTATATCCTAATTTATATTGAGATACATTTTGCGGTGATTTTTATGTATATAATTTGGTTTCTTGAACTAAAATAGATGGGTAAATATCACTTGAATTCCCCCCCCCCCCCCCCATTAGCTATGCATTTCCGAATAGAAATGTGCAAGATATTTCGCTATATGATACAAAGAATACAGAAGTTCCGATTTATAATTATGATACACATTTATATGTAAACAAGTTGTCACGTATTAATAGATTGGACGGTGTCACTATGTATCCTCCAGGGCTTCCTTTTCCCTTTTTTTCCCCCCTTCCCCTTCCTGGTCTGTTCCTCTCCCCCTCTTTCGGGCCCAGTCTTCCAGTCTTTTTTTTATTTTTCCATGTGCGGTTTACCCTCTTCTCTCCTTTTCTTATAATGACATAAGTCCCTCATACTTGGGATGAGGGGGTGGGGATGTTTGGATGGAAGCTAAGATTTATAGGTGGGACCCATCTGGGGAGGTTCCTCCATATTCCCAATATAGAGAACTTAAAGGGACACTAAAGGAATTTTTTTTTTTAGCTAAATAGCTTCCTTTACCCTAATGCAGTGCTGTTTTCATGTTCTCATTGTTCATTTTTGCTTTGAAGTTGCTGTAATTCTGCTCTGATCTCCACGCTTCCTGCTTAACTTCCAGATTAATTTTAAAAACAAAACACTGCCCTAGATTTGTTTGTTTTTGTTCTGTGTGTCTTCTGTACTTCACAGAAACATGAAACCAGCTTAAAAACAAAAGTGAAACTAGAGGCACATTATATGATTGATTTTTAAAAGGAATGAGTTAACTTTTATGTCTCTATACCCTGTAAACTGTCATTTCAGCAAAAACATTTTTTTCCTTTAGGTGACCCTTTAAGTTCAGACTCAATTGAGTCAATTAGTGTAGGGTTAGATGTAGTGTAGTAATCCCCCCCCCCTTCCCCTAGACACAAACTCAATAAAAATCTGCTCTTTTAAATGTGAGGGGACTAAATTCCTCATCAAAAAGTCACAGATTCTATATTTACATAAACAAAAAGTTATTGTCCTTCTCCAGGAGATGCATTTTCACTCAGATTGCATACCAAATATACAGAATAGGTACTACTCTACCTGGTATCACGATTACAAGTCTAGAGGGTTCTCCATAGGAGTTCATAAATCCCTACCGCATCAAATAACAGCAAGCTGGTGTAGTCGAGATGGCAGATTTTTACGCTTAAAGTTAACCATTTTTGGAAAAAATATACTATTATTAACCTATACTTACCAAATCAAGATCAGATTAAGATAGGTATGCAGAAATGGATAGATCTCATGGAAAAAATAGAGGGGTGACCCTAGTAGGAGGAGACTTCAACTTTGTACTTAACAGGGACACCACTGCCCTGAAAACCTCACGTGACAAACCAAATGAACAGATTCAAAGCTACATTAGATTCACGTCACCTGATAGATATTTGGAGGGCACTTAACCCATTAGACAGGGATTATTCATTCCCTCGAAAGTACACGGTACTTATCATAGATTCTATTTTTCTTATAAACCAAAATGGGAATGGCAGCGATATCTTCAGCTGACAGAGAGCTTTATTTGGTCGGACCATTCGCCAATATTTTGGTCATTGAGATTAAACGATAATTTGTTAAAGACCAAGTATATATAGCAGAAATTAAATTAACAATTAACACTACTTCAAAACAGATCCAATGGGAGACACTAAAATGCGTCCTACAGGGTCCAGATTGAAAAAAGAAAGAAAGTAATATATCTTCTCTGTTAAAAGAAATTCCCAAGCTTGAAAAAAAAGGATTTTTAATAAACAGCTTACCTGTAAAATCCTTTTCTTGAAGTACATCACGGGACACAGAGCGCATAGCCATTACACTTGGGTTATATGGGTACCTTCAGGTGTGGACACTGGTGTAATCAATTTCATAGGAAGTTTCCTCCCTATATAACCCCCTCCCACTGGGAGTGCTTCAGTTTTGTAGCAAGCAATTCTCCCGAGGTTACACAATGTTCCCCAAAAGAGGGGTGGGAGCTCTGTGTCCCGTGATGTACTTCAAGAAAAGGATTTTACAGGTAAGCTGTTTATTAAAAATCCTTTTTTCTTTATCGTACATCACGGGACACAGAGCGCATAGCCATTACACTTGGGATGTCCTAAAGCAATGCTCTATGAAGGGAGGGAGACCGTAAGGCCAAGAATAGCCAAATAAAACATTGTCAGGAGAAAACATGGCTCCACCAACAGAAAAACAAGGGGGCGTGAACCGGGCCAGAGGATACTATACTGCTGCCCGTAGGACCGCCTGCCCAAAAGCTGCGTCCGTACTCTTTGCAACGTCCAACTTATAAAATTTAGTAAACGTATGTACGGAAGACCAGGTTGCCGCCTTGCAAACCTGTGCCATAGAAATCTGATGGTGTGCCGCCCAGGAGGCACTCATGGCCCTTGTAGAATGGGCTTTAACTGATAAGGGAGGTGGAACGCGCTTCAGACCATAGGCCTGAAAAATCAGCTGCTTAATCCACCTAGCCAAGGAAGACTTGGCAGCCGGCTGACCCTTCTTGGGGCCATCCGGAAGAACAAAAAGCACATCTGTTTTCCGAATCTTCTCTGTAGCCTTGAGATAGACCCTCATGGCTCGAACCACGTCCAAAGTATGAAGCCGTCTTTCCTCTCTGGACTGGGGAGTAGGAAAGAAGGACGGTAGGACTAGGTCCTGATTCAAGTGAAAACTGGATATGACCTTAGGAAGGAAAGAAGGTTGAGGCCGCAGAACAACTCTGTCCTTATGCAGAATAAGGTATGGCTCCCTGCATGATAAGGCTGCCAGCTCGGAAACCCTTCTGGCTGAAGCCATAGCCACCAAGAAAACTAACTTTCGGGTTAGTAGCACAAGAGGGATTTCTGTCAGAGGTTCAAACGGCTGCCTTTGTAAAGCTGACAAGACCAGATTTAAATTCCAGGGGCAGAGGGGAGCTCTAATAGGGGGATTCACATGCAAGACCCCCTGCAAGAAGGTTTTCATAAGCGAATGGGTGGCCAAGGGTCTTTGAAACCATATTGATAAAGCCGACACCTGCCCCTTTAGAGTACTAAGAGCCAACCCTTTGTCAACGCCAACCTGGAGGAATCGCAAGATCCTGTCAATAAAAAACTTTCGAGGATGCCATTTTTGAGACTCGCACCACTCCACATAGGTTCTCCAGACTCTGTAATAAATATTTCTGGAGACCGGTTTCCTAGCCTGAATCAACGTAGCTATTACCTGATCTGAGAGGCCTCTGCCTTTAAGAATTAGGGATTCAGCCGCCAAGCCGTCAAATTTAGCTGCTGTGAAGCAGGATGGCAGATTGGGCCTTGAGACAGCAGATCTGGGCGCAGGGGGAGCGGCCACGGCGCCCCGACTGACATCTTCACGATGAGTGCGTACCAAGCCCTCCTGGGCCAGGCTGGAGCCACCAGGATCACAGGCCTGCGCTCCACCCGGATTCTCCGTAGAAGGCGGGGAATCATCTGCAGTGGAGGGAACGCATACAGAAGAGAAAACTGGTGCCAAGGGCAAACCAAGGCATCGGTCCCGTAAGCCGAGGGATCCCTGGCTCGGGATATGAATTTGTCCAACCTTTTGTTGGATCTCGTTGCCATAATGTCCACGTCTGGGACTCCAAATCTTTGGCAAATCTCTTGGAATACCTGGGGGTGAAGCGACCATTCCCCCGGGAGCAACTGTTGACGACTCAAAAAATCTGCTTGAGAATTGTCTATCCCTGGGATGAACACCGCCGAGATGCAGGGTACATGGGCTTCGGCCCATGAGAAAATCAGGTTTACTTCTCTTTGGGCTGCTGGGCTCTTCGTGCCCCCCTGGTGGTTTATGTATGCCACCGCAGTGGCGTTGTCGGACTGTATCCTTACTGGCAGACCCTGAAGGGGGAGAGTCCAGGCGATCAGGGCCAGTCGAGCAGCTCTGATTTCCAAGATATTGATGGGAAGCAGTTTCTCTGCCCCCGACCACAGCCCTTGCTGGGTCTGTTCTTCTAGAACTGCCCCCCAACCTAACAGGCTGGCATCCGTGGATACTATCTTCCACGTGATGGGGCAAAAGGATTTCCCTTTTGACAAATTTTGAGAGACCAGCCACCAAGACAGGCTGTGCCGGACCTTCGGGGAGAGCACTAACGGACGATCTAACGCCTGAATGGACTTGTTCCAAGCAGAGAGAATGGCTGCCTGAAGATATCTGGTATGGATCTGGGCGTAGGGCACAGCCTCGAAGGCGGCCACCATCTTCCCCAGCAGTCGCATACATAGGCGAATAGTCGGCCTCTTCTTGCCTAAGATCATTTGAACTGCTTGGGCTATTGATCTGATCTTTGCTTGAGGTAAAATTATCCTCTGGCAGTCTGTATCTAGCCGAAGGTCTAGATATTCCAACTGCCTTGTGGGTTTCAATACCGATTTTTCTAGATTTACAATCCATCCGAATTCCTCTAGATGCTGAACTGTGCGACCTACTGCCTGATTGAGGTTGGAGGCTGAGCTGTCGATAACCAGAAGATCGTCCAAGTATGCCAAGACTAAAATGCCTTCTGTCCTTAGGACGGCTAGCACCGGGGCTAACACCTTTGTGAATACCCGCGGAGCTGTTGCCAACCCGAAAGGGAGGGCTACGAACTGGTAATGGCGGTGATCTATCATAAACCGAAGAAACCTGTGATGTGCCGGGTAGATCGGCACGTGCAGATACGCATCTTTTATGTCTATAGATGCTAGAAAGTCGTCTTGATGTAGGCTGGCTGCCACCGAACGTATGGACTCCATACGAAAGGTCTGAATGTTTAGAAAGCGATTTAGGCGTTTGAGGTCCAAGATAGGCCTGACGTCGCCATTGGGCTTTGGTATTATGAAAAGGTTGGAGTAGAATCCCAGACCCCATTCCTGGGTTGGTACTTCTACGATTACTCCTTGGAGTAAGAGACGATCCAATGCTTTTGCAAGAGAGGCCCTCTTTAATGGGTCGCTTGGAAGACTTGACCCCTGAAAATGAGGAGGGGGGACTTCCCGAAACTCTAGCTTGTAGCCCGTGGTTACCACGGATCTTACCCAAGAGTCGGGAATTCTGGTCTTCCACACTTCGGAGAAGAACCGAAGCCTTCCCCCCACCCAAGAGAGTGGGGGCGCCCCTTCATGAATCTGACTTAAGGACTGGTTTAACCGGCTTGCGGGACCATGGCCTCTTGCCTGTCGTGGCTTGTCCTTGTGGGCGGCTATTAAATGCCGAACGCCCGGGAGGCCGTCGATACTGACGGGAAGTTGAAGGGGCCGAGCCTGCGAAGGCCTGTCGCTTAAACGCGGGCCCACGTGATCTTTTCTTGATGGGCAAGAAAGAACTTTTACCACCTGATATGGTCTGGATATATTTATCTAGGTCTTCACCGAATAGTCTCCCACCATGAAAGGGAAATCCTGCTAAAAGCTTTTTGCAGGGTGCCTCTGCTGACCAGTTTTTTTAGCCACAAAAGGCGACGCATATGAACCAACAGCAGAGATAAACGGGACGCCTGTTGAACGGAGTCCTTAATAGCATCTACTGCAAAGCAGAGAGCCGGTATGTCCCTTAATATCTGTTTAGTCTGATCCTTTAGAGCCTGACAAACGCCAATGGCTGCCACTGCTGGCTGAACCACGGCACCTACTGTGGTAAAAGAAGCCTTCAGTAGGGTCTCCAATTTTTTGTCGACTGGATCTTTAAACACCTGGACATTTTCCACCGGACAGGTCAGGGATTTATTTACGCAGGAAATGGCTGCGTCCACGGTAGGGAGTGCCCATTTCTTTGCAAATTCTTCTTCCATAGGATAGAGAATGGTAAACCTTTTAGGAGGGATAAAAATCCTATCAGGTCGAGCCCAATCCTGAAAAATCACGCTCTCCAGAAGGGGGTGAACCGGAAAAGATGCACCACCCAATGGTGCCTTCAAGGAACCTAAAGAGGATACCGCGGGGGCTACTTGTTCTGACACTGGAAGTTTAAAAGCAGTGCGAACCATATCCGTCAGAGACTGGATCCACAGGCTCTCTGCTTGAGAAGCCGAAAAAATTTCATCTATAGTGGAATCTTCAATGTCTGACCCGTCAGGACTCAGGTCCGCTTGATCCCCCTGTGGGTCCAATTCCTCCGAAGAGAGGACCTCTGCATCTGAACACACCGTTTTAGGTGACGGGGATCTAGCCCGTTTGCCACCCGGCAAAGAGCGGGCAATTAAAGCAGTTAACCTTTTCTCTAGCCCACCCAGAGTGGATTCTAGCATTTCTTCCGTAACATAAACGGGAATGGGTTGATTGGGGGCCGCCTCTGCCCCTAGCACCCTCAATGGCTCCTGCACGATGCTGTTCGGTGGTCTATCTGGTGAGGGTGGGACCACTGGAGCCTGGCCCAAATCCTCTGACCCCGTTGTAGACCCCTTTACTTTTTTGGCACCTTTTGCAGCCTTAGCTGGCCCTGATCCCTTGGGAGCCATTGCACAACCTTGAGACACCCCTACAGCCAACACCCAACTGTTGTAGCTAGAAGTGAAACATTAATAAGGACAGGCTATGTAAAATCTTTTCAAAATTTTCATACGCCTGAGAAGGCGGCAATACAGAGGAAAGTCCTGTGAGTATTGCCACACCAATGCCCGTTAGCTGGAGTCCAAGGTTGCACCGACTCAGATACTGTTGGATCTAAGGCTGAGTCCCTTTAAGCAAAAAAATATATTTTTTTTTTTTTTTTTTTCTGGTCAGTGTGGACTTTTAAGTCCAGACCTGAAGATCCACAAACCACCACTGGGTGTCACTGTTAGCCAGAACTGGCTCAGCTGCGCGCTCTATGTCCTCACTCTCCACTGCTCTCAGGAGGGAATGACCAGCCAGGAAATGCTTTTTTGCTTTATCTGAGACTGACACTGCTGGCCCGCCCCCCCCCCACGCCACTGACGCTGTAAAAGGCGGCGAGCACGCGCGCGCCCCCGCCCCCCCCCCCCACGCTGAAACCAACATGGAGGAAGCAGAGAGCAGAGGAGAAGCCCGGACCAGCGCTAGAAACCCAGACACCTGGTAAGCCACTAATCTTTGTAGTGCACACATAGAGGAAGCTGTCTCCCTAGGCTTCCTAGGAAACAGGAGTTTTGTCAGCACTTCCTCTCTATACACGTGGGGCTGCAGTATCATGCTAACAGGCAAATCTGGGGGGAGTAGCAAAATACATATCTTTTAAAAGCATATATATATCTACATGTTATCTGGGTAAACATTAGTACATCCCATCCTGCCTCAACAGACATAGTGGAGATAGTGGCTGATGCACAAGCATACCATTAGCCAACCCAGAACCCCCAGGGGGATACCTACTGTCGAACCAAGTCCCGCAGGTTCCCTCTTACCTGCTCCACGCCGCAGGGTATTGCAAAATGCAAGAGGCCCAGCCTTCCCCCATCTCCGTGGGTATTGTCTTGGACCTTCAGGGACCGGGGTCCTGTGTTAAGGAACCCACACCCCTGGACCTATATAGCATCCTGGCATCAGTAGCGTTTAGTTCTTGGAAGAGACTAAGGCACTGGAGCCCAGAATCCAGCCCTCCAAGGAGAGGCATTATAGGCAAAACCCCACTCCAGCAGGGCCTGGGTACCGTACACCTTGGCTTTGAAGCACTTCGGACGGATCCGGCTAGCTATCCTGGGTCCCGAGACCTCCGAGGGACAGCTAGACGTGACCAACACCTAAGACACTGGCGAAAAAACTGAAGCACTCCCAGTGGGAGGGGGTTATATAGGGAGGAAACTTCCTATGAAATTGATTACACCAGTGTCCACACCTGAAGGTACCCATATAACCCAAGTGTAATGGCTATGCGCTCTGTGTCCCGTGATGTACGATAAAGAAAGAGGCATAAGCAAAACCTGATCGCAAGGAATCTAATAGAACCATCAGATAAACAGATAGAACTACAGAGGTTATTAAATGAACAAACTTTACGCCCTAGAGATAAGAGTCGCGCACTGTTCTATCAACATAGCTCTTTTCAAGCTAAAATCATTATTTTTTTGCTAGAAAATTACTTAAAACCCCCAAAGATTATATAATTTTTTAGTAGAGAACCTAGAGAATAAAATGGCAGTTGTTGCAATATTTTATGGTGCACTGTATTTGTACAGCGGTCTTTTTAAATGCATTTTTTTGGGGAAATGATTAATGAATTAAAAAAAAACTAGCCAGTTAGCCCATTTTTTTTTTGTATAAATGTAAAAAATTTTACACCGTGAGAATCGCGAGAGAATCATGATCTTCATTCTAAGCAAAAAAATTGTGATTCTCATTTTGGCCAGAATCGTGCAGCTCTAATATACAGGATACAGCCATTCCATCAATATCCCTGACTAAAAGAGGATTTAGAAAATGAATTCTCAACAATGGAGTTGCAAAAGGAAATTGACTCTCTGGTACTGGGCAAAAGCTTTACACCTGGATTCTATAGAATATATATATTTTTTTTAATCAGAAAAGGTACTTATTGAGGAGAAAAAAAAAAGGAACTGTACAAAGTTAAAAACATCACATTGCATATTGCAGCAGAAATAACACAGTACAGGCTGATTCTATAGAATATTTAAACAACATTTGATCCCAATTATGATCAAAACTTTCAGTGGGATCTCAGCCTCTCAAACCTTATTTATATATATATATATATATATATATATATATATATATATATATATTAGGGGTGTTGAAATTAATCGTAGCATCGGTGCATCGCGATTCGACCACCCACGATGCGATTCCGATGCTACAATTTGCATTAATCGATTTTTGATGACGTCATCTGCGCGCCGCTTCCCCCCCCCCCCCCCCCCCCCCCCCCCCCCCGAGTCAGATTTTTCAGCCGAAAAAGGAGATGTGGGCGTTAGCCGCACCTCTTTCCCGCCCCCCGCTGTGCAGACGAACCTGCCGTGGGTGTTAGCAGCGCCTCGTTTCCCGCCCCCCCCCCCCCCCCCGCTGGTTCATCCGAAGAAGCCATTCCCACCTCCTTTCCCGCCCCCCGCTGACGGCATTCCCAGCCGCCCGTCACCACGTGGAGCGAGTGTCCCCGACAAGTGATGACCCGGTCCCGACTCCCCAGAGCCTTCCTCCTTGGCTCACCTTTCACTGTGCAGACTGCACAGGTTACTGTGGAAGACCCGAGACAGCCGAGGACTGCAGGCAGCAGAACACTGACAGGACAGAGATTTCATCATCATCAACATCAGGTACTTACTTGGGGGGATGCACACTGGCAGCAATTGATGGCACACTGGCAGCAATTGATGGCACACTGGCAGCAATTGATGGCACAATTGATGGCACACTGGCAGCAATTGATGGCACACTGGCAGCAATTGATGGCACACTGGCAGCAATTGATGGCACACTGGCAGCAATTGATGGCACAATTGATGGCACACTGGCAGCAATTGATGGCACACTGGCGGCACACTGGCAGCAATTGATGGCACACTGGCGGCACACTGGCAGCAACTGATGGCACACTGGCGGCACACTGGCAGCAACTGATGGCACAATTGACGGCACACTGGCAGCAATTGATGGCACACTGGCAGCAATTGATGGCACACTGGCGGCACACTGGCAGCAATTGATGGCACACTGGCAGCAATTGATGGCACACTGGCAGCAATTGATAGCACACTGGCAGCAATTGATGGCACACTGGCAGCAATTGATGGCACACTGGCAGCAATTGATGGCACACTGGCAGCAATTAATGGCACACTGGCGGCACACTGGCAGCAATTGATGGCACACTGGCAGCAATTGATAGCACACTGGCAGCAATTGATGGCACACTGGCAGCAATTGATGGCACACTGGCAGCAATTGATGGCACACTGGCAGCAATTAATGGCACACTGGCGGCACACTGGCAGCAATTGATGGCACACTGGCGGCACACTGGCAGCAATTGATGGCACACTGGCGGCACACTGGCAGCAATTGATGGCACACTGGCGGCACACTGGCAGCAATTAATGGCACACTGGCAGCAATTGATGGCACACTGGCGGCCCACTGGCAGCAATTGATGGCACACTGGCGGCACACTGGCAGCAATTGATGTCAGCAATTAATGGCAAACTGGTTTATGTATGTCTTATTGTCTTAGTGATTGATTAACGTCGCAACTTTATTGATTTGAAATTGATACCCTTTTTTTTTTGTTTTTTTGTATGATTTTTGCTTTTGCTCATCACTGCCACACACATGCAGCCATGCATTGCACGTGTGGTAGTAATGAGAAAAACTAAAAATCATACAAAAAAAAGGTATCAATTAAGTTTTGATGTGAATCAATCACTAAGACAATAAGACATACATAAACCATAATTTATGACACGGCATACATTGTCGCTTGGCAGGACTTTATGGGGACAATGTCCGCAGTCTCTGATCCTCTCTAGTATCATTGTCTGCAGTCTCTGATCCTCTCTAGTATCATTGTCTGCAGTCTCTTATCCTCTCTAGTATCATTGTCTGCAGTCTCTGATCCTCTTTAGTATCATTGTCTGCAGTCTCTGATCCTCTCTAGTATCATTGTCTGCAGTCTCTGATCCTCTCTAGTATCATTGTCTGCAGTCTCTGATCCTCTCTAGTATCATTGTCTGCAGTCTCTGATCCTCTTTAGTATCATTGTCTGCAGTCTCTGATCCTCTCTAGTATCATTGTCTGCAGTCTCTGATCCTCTCTAGTATCATTGTCTGCAGTCTCTGATCCTCTCTAGTATCATTGCCTGCAGTCTCTGTCCATCTCTTGTATCATTGTCTGCAGTCTCTGTCCATCTCTTGTATTATTTTGGGGTCAGTCTGGAGCTCCTCTTTAAGTTGTCTGCTGTGTTTACAGTTTGCTACATGCAGAGAATTTTTTTTAAGAACAGATGAAAACCGTGCGCAGTAATCTTGATGCATCGTGATGCATCGCGGAATCGAATCGAATCGTGTACTTGATAATCGTAATCGCATCGAATCGTGAGACCGGTGAAGATGCGCAGCCCTAATATATATTATATATATATATATATATATATATATATATATATATATATTATATATATAGTGATTATTCCAAAGCCATAAAAGGATCATACGCTATTGTGGGAGCTATTGTCCGATCTCGATAACCAACATGGATCTTGGATTACCGTATTTTTCGCCGTATAAGACGCAACGGCATATAAGACACACCCAATTTTAAAGGAGGAAAATTTAGAAAAAAAAAAGATTCTGAACCAAATACTGTAGTAAAATATTTGCCCCCCACTCGTCATCACCATCACACCACCCCCACATTAGTAATAGCCAGTAACATTGCCTCCACATTAGTAATAGCCAGTAACATTGCCCCCACATAGTAATAATAGCCAGTAACATTGCCCCCCACATTAGTAATAGCAGCCAGTAACATTGCACCCCACATTAGTAATAGCAGCCAGTAACATTGCCCCCACATAGTAATAACAGCCAGTAACATTTCCCTCACATTAGTAATAGCACTCAGTAACATTGCCCCCACATAGTAATTATAGCCAGTAACATTGCCCCCACAACTCACGGTTATTGCAGATGCATGACAAGATCGCGGCGCGCGCTCTGCTAGGGATAAACAGATCCACGAGCAGAGCAGTGATGACGTTCAGAGCGCCGGGTGTACTAAGATGGCCGCCCGCTCCAGAGCTAGGCCAAAGCCGCCGTCTTTCCTAAGGGCACAGCGGCGGTGCACTCCGCGGAACATGGATCGGTCAGGCGAAACTGTATTCGCTTTATAAGACGCACCAACTTTTGCCCCCCAGTTTTGGGGAAGTAAAAGTGCGTCTTATAAGGCGAAAAAAAGGGATTTTTAAATACAGCTTACCTGTAAAATCCTTTTCTTGGAGTACATCACGGGACACAGAGCGGCATATTCATTACTATATGGGTTATATGGAGTACCTTCAGGTGTGGACACTGGCAATCTCAAACAGGAAGTCCCCTCCCTATATAACCCCCTCCCCTAGAGGGAGTCCCTCAGTTTTGTAGCAAGCAGTATGCCTCCCAAAATGGTCACCCAAAAGAGGGGTGGGAGCTCTGTGTCCCGTGATGTACTCCAAGAAAAGGATTTTACAGGTAAGCTGTATTTAAAAATCCCTTTTTCTTTCTCGTACATCACGGGACACAGAGCGGCATATTCATTACTATATGGGATGTCCGAAAGCAATGCTTTAATGAGGGGAGGGAGACATCTTCCAAAGAAGGATTTAATTTTAGAGGTATACTCAAATACTAGTAAATCCAACTTAAACGAGAAATGTGAATCTCAAATCAAATCAAGGGAGCCCCCTCAGATCCTGAGGAGCTTGAATCGCGGCCTGTAGTACTGACTGCCCAAAGGCTGTATCCGCATTCCTTCTTACGTCCAATTGATAAAATTTTGTAAACGTGTGGACTGATGACCACGTTGCTGCCTTGCATATTCGAGCCATAGAGATCTGATGATGTGCTGCCCAGGAGGTGCCCCTGGCCCTGGTAGAATGGGCCCTTTTACCGACAAAGGAGGAGGCAACCTCTTCAAACCGCAGGCCCGACCAATTAATTGTTTAATCCATCTTGCGATGGTGGATCAAGCAGCTGCCTGACCCATCTTGGGTCCTTCCGGTAAAACGAACACCACATCTGTTTTCCGAACCTTCTCTGTAGCTTTAAGATAGGCCTTTATGGCCCTGACAATATCCAACGTATGCAGCAACCCCTCCTTTCTAGAGGTGGGTTTTGGAAGAAGGATGGAAGTACCACATCCTGGTTCAGGTGGAAACTGGATATAACCTTTGGTAGAAAGGAAGGATGAGGACGGAACCCCGCCCCTATCCTTATGCAAAATGAGATATGGTTCCTTACAATATAAGGCTGCCAATTCCGATACTCTCCTGGCCGAGACTATGGTGATCAGAAATACCGACTTTCTAGTCAGTAAAATCAAGGTACCTCAGCCAACGGCTCAAGGGGTTGTTTCTGTAGGGATGACAGAACAAGATTTAAGTCCCATGGACAAAGTGGTGACTTGACAGGAGGATTAATACGCAAGACCCCCTGTAAGAAGGTCTTTACCAGCGAGTGGGTGGCCAGCGGCCTCTGAAACCACACTGACAGAGCTGAGATCTGTCCCTTGATTGTGCTTAGTGCCAGGCCTTTATCCACTCCTAGCTGGAGAAAACTTAACACCCTGTCAATAGTATATTTACGGGAATTCCATCTTTTGGATTCACACCAGCCTACGTAGTTCCTCCACACCCTGTAATAAATCACCCTGGAGACCGGCTTTCTAGCCCTAATCAGGGTAGGAATTACCTGCCTAGACAGACCTCTACCCCTGAGAATCAGGGATTCAGCCTCCAGGCCGTCAAATTTAGACGCTGTAATGTAGGGTGGAGGATCGGGCCTTGTGAGAGTAGGTCTGGTTGTAGAGGAAGAGTCCAAGGGTCTCCTACTGCCATCTTCAGGACTAGTGAGTACCAAGTCCTCCGGGGCCAAGCCGGGGCTACTAGAATGACTGGCTTGTGCTCCACTCTGATCTTGCGCAACAGGCGAGGAAGTAACTGTAGCGGAGGGAATGCATATAGAAGTTTGAATTGATGCCAAGAGCAAACCAACGCATCGGTTCCGCAGGCCATAGGATCCCTCGCTCGAGACACGAACCTGTCTAGTTTCTTGTTGAACCTGGATGCCATTATATCTACGTCTGGCATTCCCCACCACTGGCAGATTGTCTGAAAGACCTGGGGATGCCGAGACCACTCCCCTGGCAACCGACTCTGGCGACTTTAAGAAGTATGCCTGCAGGTTGTCTACTCCGGGAATGAATATCGCCGAAATGCAGGGTACATGAACCTCTGCCCACTGAAAAATCAAGCTCTTGAGCGGCCTGACTCCTGGTTCCCCCTTTGGTGGTTTATGTATGCCACCGCCGTGGCATTGTCTGACTGGATTCTCACCGGGAACCCCTTTAATCTGGAGGTCCATGCCAGAAGGGCTAGGCGAGCAGCTCTGATCTCCCAGATATTGATGGGGAGCTGCCTCTCTGCTTTCACCCCAGTTCCCTGGCGAGAGGACCCCTCGAAGACCGCCCCCCCCCCCAGCCTGCCAGGCTGGCGTCTGTGGTAACTACCTTCCAGACAACAGGGCTGAAGGATTTTTCCCTTTAGAAGATTCTGGGGGTTCAACCACCAGGCCAGGCTTTGTCGGACCCTTGATGATAGCGTCAAAGGGGACTCTAAGGCATGTGCCCTCTTGCCCCAGGCTGCTAGAATGGCTGCCTGTAGGACGCGAGTGTGGATCTAAGCGTATGGTACTGCCTCGAACGTGGCCACTAGCTTGCCTAGTAATCGCATACACAGGCGAATAGTTGGTTTTTTCTTGTTTAGAACCAACCGAACCAATCCCTTGATAGCCTCGATCTTTACCAGGGGCAGGACCACTCTTTGCTGTTCTGTGTCTAACCTCATGCCGAGGTATTCCAACTGCTTTGTAGGCTGGAACGCTGACTTTCCCCGGTTTTAGGACCCTGCTGAATTCTTCGAGGTACCGAACCGATGCAGACCCGGTCGTGAGTGATCTATGATTAAAAGGTCGTCCAAGTATGCTAGGACTGTGACCCCTTGGATCCTTAAATTGGCCAGAACTGGGGCTAGGATCTTCGTGAATACCCGGGGGGCCGTGGCCAGCCCGAAGGGGAGCGCCCTGCTGCCCCACCGCGAAGCGTAAAAGTCTTTGATGCGACTGACAGATTGGTACATGAAGGTAAGCATCCTTTATGTCTATGGAGGCCAGAAAAATCGTCCTTCTGAAGCGCGGCGGCTGCTGACCGGATGGATTCCATCCGGAAGGAACGAACCCTTAGGAAACCGTTTAACCTCTTTAGGTCAAAGATTGGCCTGACATCGCCGTTGGGCTTTGGTATGACAAAGAGATAGGACTAGAAACCTAGCCCTTGCTCTTGGGCTGGCACTTCTATAATTACGTCCTGGCAAAGCAGGTGATCCAAAGCTGCCAGCATTGAGGCCTTCCTTGCTGGATCCCTTGGTAGCCTTGATTCCTGAAATGAGGCGGAGGATACCTTAGAAACTCCAGTCTGTAACCTGTGGTTACAGATGCCCGGACCCATTTGTCGGGGAACTTGGCTTCCCAAACTTCTGAGAAGAAACAAAGCCTTCCCCCCACCCGCGAGAGTGGGGGCGCCCCTTCATAAGGCAGACTTAGGGGCTGTCTTTGTCGGCTTGCGATACCACGGCCTCTTACCCCCAGGGGCCTGTCCCTGTGATCTACCGTTAACGTTGGATCGTGCAGGCGGCCGTCGATACTGCCTGGAATTTGAGGGCCCCGAGACAGGAAAGAGCTGCCTTTTAAATGTAGGCGCCCGGAATGTCTTTTTGACCGGTAAAAGGGTACTCTTGCCATTTGAAATAGTCTGAATATATTTATCCAGATCCTCTCCGAAGAGTCGTCCTCCATGGAAGGGAAACCCTGCCAGAAGCTTTTTGCATGGGGGCTCCGCCGCCCAGTTCTTCAACCATAAGAGCCTTCTCATGTGTACCAAAAATAGTGATAACCGAGAGGCCTGCTGGATGGAATCTTTTATAGCATCTACAGCAAAACACAGAGCTCTGGGAATGTCAGAAAACTCTTCTGCTTGTTGGGTAGGCATGTCCTTTAACATCTCCTTTGTCTGGTCTTTTAACGCCTGACAAACACCAATCGCAGCCACAGCTGGCTGTACCACTGCTCCTGCCGTAGCAAAGGATGCTTTTAAAAGTGTCTCTAACCTTTTATCAACCGGATCTTTAAACATATGTATGTTTTCCACCGGGCAAGTTAGTGATTTATTCACACATGAGATGGCTGCATCCACTACTGGGAGCCTCCACCTCTTGGAGAATTTTTCCTCCATGGGGTAAATGACCGCAAACCTTTTCGGTGGCAGAAAAATCCTGTCCGGGCGTACCCAATCCCGAAAGATCAATTCCTCCAAAAGAGGATGGACTGGAAAAACTGCGTTGCTTAACGGAGCTTTCAAAGAGCCCAGAGAGGATACCGGAGGAACCTGAGGCTCTGGCCATGGTAAACTAAATGCCGAGCGGACCATGTCCGTCAAAGACTGTACCCACAGTCTTTCTGTCTGGGAGTCTGAAAATGGTTCCTCCGAGGCAGACCCCTCAATCCCTGAACCCTCTTGGTTCAGGTCTAGTTGATCCTCCTGTGATTCTAATTCCTCCGGAGAGAGAATCTCAGCATCTGAGGATACACCTCTTGGTGATGGGGATCTAACCCGTTTTTTACCAGGAATAGCTCTAGCGATCAATGCTGCTATTCTCTCTTCTAGCCCCCCTAGGGATACGGCTAGCATCTCCTCTGTGATAAACACAGGGCTGGGCTGATCTGGGCCAGCCTCCGCACCAGATCCCCTTAATGGCTCATCCAAGGCACTCTTTATGTTAATAAGTTGCGGGGAAAGTATCGGCATATCAGAATCAGAAAGGGAACCCTTTTGTTTTTTGGTCTTTTTTGTACCCTTTGACCCCGAACCTTTGGAAGCCATAATACAAAATCGAGGGACTCCGCCCACACAACAGACTGTAGTGGGCAGGAGTACAAAACCAGAGTTTAGGGGACAATAGATCACTAATGCCCAAAAACTGATGGGATCCCGTATGTTTTTTTTTTTTTTTTTTTTTAAATATATATCATATATTTACTTTTGACAACATACAGTGACCCCAAACTAAGTTTGCCAGCCTCCAACCTGCTGCAAAAAAAAAAGGGGGATTTTTTGGCTTAACAAAAAAGGCATTGGAACAAAAGTCCACATGTACTACCCCTCTTCCGCCACCGGGAGTCACTGTTCTGCCGCTCTGCGTCCTCTCCTCTGAACATCAGCCTCAGACTGAGCACTGACCATGCCTGCTGTCTATAACAGCACAAAGGCGCGCCCCTGTATGACGCCGCAGGCACGCCCCCCCCCGCCCCCCTGTCTGAACGGCGTCAATAAGACGTGCGTGCGCACGCGCGCGCGTATGCCGGGAACAGGAGGAACATGGAGGAGCCGCGCTGCTGGAGATCCAGGAACGCAGAAACAGGCGGCAGATTCAAACCCCCGGCCAGGTAGGACTCTCCAAAGGCCCCTAGGGATCCTTACTAGCCCTAGGAAGAAACAGCAGGTTTAGCTAGCAACACATATTTAGACAGGGGGACCTAGTGATGGGGGAGAAAAGGGTGTCATCCTGTCTCTTTTAGACATAGTGAGCAAGGTTGCCCATGCAGAGCATACTTAGGCTATCCCCCTTTTTAGGTTACCCCGGAGAGCCTGCTGTCGAACCAAGTCCCGCAGGCTCCCCCTTACCTGCTCCATGCTGCAGGATGTTTGTCCAGCAAACTGATCCAATCTTCTCCCATCTCCGTGGGTAGCGTAGTAGACCTTCAGGCCCTGGGGTCCTATGAAGGTACCCACTGTCCTGGACCTATATAGCACCCTGGCAAACAGGAACTTATGGTTTTTACAAACTCCAAGTCCTGGGCCCAGGGTCCAGCCCTCCAAAGAGGAGCATTATAGGCAAAACCCCACGGCTTGGGGCCCGGGTACTGTCCACTTTGGCACTGAGGCTCCTTGGACAGATCCGGTTAGCCCGCCCTTAATCCCAAGGATGTGGAGCAAAGCTATTCCGTGACCAACACCTAAGACACTGGCGAAAAAACTGAGGGACTCCCTCTAGGGGAGGGGGTTATATAGGGAGGGGACTTCCTGTTTGAGATTGCCAGTGTCCACACCTGAAGGTACTCCATATAACCCATATAGTAATGAATATGCCGCTCTGTGTCCCGTGATGTACGAGAAAGAAATACGGTATATTCCAAGATCATAGCTAATAGACTTACTTAAATTTTGCCAACGTACGTTCATCTGAAACAAGTAGGGATTGTAAGGGGGAGAGAGGCAAGAGATAACACATTGAAAACTTTGACATTGGTAGAATATGCCCAGCAGAACTCCATCCCAGCCTGTCTACTGGCGGTGAATGCTGAAAAAGCATTTGACAGGGTGGGATGGAGTTTTATGGAAGAAACCCTGGATCAGTGGGGAATAGGCCCAATGCTTAAGGGGAAAATAATGGCATTCTATCAAAACCCAACAGCTAGAAATGGAAACAAATGGAAACCTCTCTGAATCTGTGAAAAAATCGAATGGAACACGACAGGGATGTCCCTTATGCCCAATGCTATATGTATTAGTAGTGGAGCATTTGACTACAGCCATTCGGAAAAATCCTGACATACAAGGGATAAAAGTTAAAAGGAACAGAATGCAAAGTGTCTGTATAGGCAGACGACCTGCTGCTATACACAACAAATCCAACAGTATCTATGCCAAATTTAATTTAAGAATTTAACCATTTTGGTGAGATTAGCAATTTTTAAGTAAATTACAACAAGACAGAGGCTCTGAATATTACTTCTCAGTAAGGATATTGACATTTTGCAAAAAAAGGTTTCCTTTAAATGGCAGAGGACAGCTATTAAGTACTTGGGAACATATATTCCTAAGGACTTAACGAATTTTCAAGAACTGAATTACTTACCAATAATGCAAAAATTTCAAACAATTCCAATATATTTTCCAACTAATTTAATACATCAACTCCGGAGATCTATAAGGACATTTATATGGACACACAAAACACCTTGGATTAGAAGAGATATACTGACCAGGGCCAAAAAAATAATATGGAGGTCTAGCACTTCCAGACTTTTCACTATACCTACGGTCGGTATTCATGGGGAGAATAGTAGACAGGTTTCGCAGTACAAATACCAAACAATGGCTGAAATTAGAGGATGTCACTGGAATAAAACTTAAATCATTACCATGGATAAATCGTAATCTACGACCCTCCATGAGAGAAATTAAGATGTTGGTATGCTCCACATTAAAGGCATGGGACACAATGTTAAAAAAAAAAAAAAAAATGAAAAAAAAAAAAATGGTCCACAACGATTGGCCCAATGACACCTGTTTGGAAACCACAAGTTTCCACCAGCAATGAATGCCCCAACCTTTTTAAAACGGAATAGAATTGAGGATACAAGAGTGGTCCAGACCCTGGTTGAAGGCAAAATTCAACAACTTCAAACATATATTCAATTATTAGTAAAAAAAAGTGGGTATTAGACAGACTGGCCACAGAATTTGAGCAGTTATTAACACAGGAGCAAAAACCAGCACACGCATTATCTGTAATATATCAACATCTTCTTTCAAAAAACATCCGGGGGTCCGAGGGCCCTGGATATATGCCTTGAAAAATTCTTGGAGATATGCCTCCTTAATTGAGTTACGTCTGGATCTCCTTCAACTTGTCGCCCAGGTACTGACCGACAGGTGATCAATCTCTCAGTGTCCAGCCACCTCAATCCCAGGTGTTTTGTCCAGGCTCTTTTGGACCACCAGTCTCTCAATGACTGATTCCCCACCGGACAGCAGTACAGATTGGGATACTCAAAATCGGAACCCAGTCACTCACTGGATCCCCGCCGCTGTTCAAATGCTCCGGGTCAGCATGGCCCCGAAACCAGGAACAATGCGTGGTACACATGCCCCGGCCAGGTAGGCCATAACGCTGGGGCGCCGTGGTGTGGCCACCATAAGGTGGGTGCCACACTCGAAGAAGACCCAGAACCAATGGCGTCTGCCCCATTAATACCCCTCCCCAGCATGCACAGCAAGGACAAACCCTCGTGATTGGCTGCTGGGAAAGAGCACCCAAATCTTGACTCCACTGCTGCCACCTGCAGCACCGGGACTGGAAGAACACTCCAGTACAGCAGAATGGGCTCACAGTACAGCCAAGCTAAGACAGAGACCATATTTTGCTACTAACAATCTGGATCAGAGTTTAACACTGATCTACCCTTAAATTTAACTAGCACCAGTATTATAATGTACATAGGCGCTATATAATATACATCATAAAATCAAGGGGAATAATATTGAGGTACTGGTACCTCTTGTCTTGAATTCCAGGATCCATAAAAACTATAAAAAGGGGCATTCTAAGACATATGTTGGTAGCAGCGCGCACAATTATAGCCCAGAATTGGAAGAAAACCAGGACGTTTTTAACTGGAGAACGAATATGTGAAATGAGCGAGATGCATACTCTGTAGAATACGATAGAATCAGAAGCAGGCGTTAAAGAACAAACTTTAAGGACATGGCAGCAATGGGTAGAATTTAGAGCCTCTACGCTAATATCAACATATACCGTATGTAGAGTTTCATGTCAGGGAACTCCCCCTTTCTGTCCCTTCCACCCTTGCCCCTTTCCTTTTCGTTTTTTTCTCTTTTGTTTTGTTGTTGTCGATGTGTAGTCATTATTTCTGGATATAGGGAATCATGAGTGCAGGATTTATATTGGTACAGGTGTGATAAATTACAAGGGGACTTTTAGTAAACAATTAGCGGTTATGTAACAAGACAAGACCAGATTTATGTACGTATTAAAATGAGAATGGGTGGGTAATGGGTTATGATAGTTAGGCTCCATGCACACTGAAGCTGATAAAAGCTATAAAAAAAAACCCACCAGTAGCTTTGCCGAAACGCCAATAAACTGCAGTTTATCAGCTTCAGTGTGCATGGAGCCTTATTATATATTTGTATTGTTTTGTGTAAAATAAAAAATGTATAATTAAAGATTATAAACACATGGGAACAATAGTGGCTCAGTACTATTTCTAAGCCTTTCGCTATCCGTCATGGCACTAGACAAGGTTGCCCGTTGTCACCATTATTGGTTTTCTCTAGCCATTGAGCCCCTGGAGCAACTCCTTCGAATTTCCCCCAATTTACAAGGTATCTGGATTGCTTCTTTAGAAGAACGTGCATCACTTTAAACAGATGACATGCTTTATTTGTCCAATTCCTGCATTACAATCCCTATGATACTACAAATGATCCCTGGGGTTTTCTCTGGATTTAGGGTCAACTGGGCCAAGTCAAGTGTGTTGTCTGCGGAATGGTCCATTTCTTTTACTCTCCCGACAAACTGCCCATTACACATTATTCTATTAAATATTTAGGAGTACAGCTTCCAGTATCTATGTATGTAGCAAACAACCTCTTAAGCCTCCTTTAAGAAAAAATTAGCTAGTTGGGAATAATTGCCCCATATTCTAATGGAAATAGTTGATCTTTGCCCAAATGTTTGTATATTCTTTCAAATTGTCTGGTATATATTCCTAAAAAACTTTTTATGGCACCCTAAGGACTCAAATTTTCATTGGAAACTCTACAATTTCCTACCACTCAAGAAGGTCTAGCAGTTAAATAATGCAGCCACAGCAATAAAGGCTGCCTTGGTTTCTGCCTACAAAACTAATTTAATCTGTAAGATAACTCTTGTTCTCTGAAGGCACCAGTATGTTGAGACACACCTTCTCCCCATGCCATTTTTTTTTTTGCTTTGCCCGATGCATGCTCTTGAATATCGAAGCAGCTAAAATATGTGCACCAGTTATATGACCAGGGCCAATACAAAGCCTTTTCTCAACTGCAAGAATTTGGGGTTCCACACTCATGGCATTTTAGATATCTGCAACTGAAACATGCTGCCATGACACAATTCGGTCTCAATGTCCAATTTAGGAACTCTACCCTGGAAAAAGCTCTATTACAACCTGAACATACAGGGCTGATCTCTCATTTTTACAGTACCCCAACACTGGCCTTGAAATTAAAATGGTCATATATTACTGATCTCAGATGAAAATTGGGAGGAACTTTTCTATACTTGTTTTACTACCACCATATCAGCTAGAGATCGACTTATTCAACTGTGTATCTTTCACAGAATATACTATACTCCACTTATTTATTTTTTAGGATGCATAAAAGATATAGCCCTTGTGACAGAGCCGCTCTCTGTCACTATAAGTTTATAGGAAAAGTTGACTCAGGAGTCAAAGAATGCAAGGCTCGGAACTAGTATCTCTCCAGATTCTGTAGTTCTGAATCAGAACATTCAATCCTGGGTCCAGGTTTTGCTAGATGCCTACAACCTGACTCACTACACAGGTGTGCAGGGTCATTATATAGTCAGATCTGCTGATTGCTCGTGGCTCTCGTTTTGGAGACGGCTTCCAGTTTGGTGTCTGGAAGGTCAGGGGGCCCCAGCCAGAAGGCACGGGACAGAGGACTGATCAAGGGGTCAGAGGACTCTGCCACAGGGCAGCGAATCTTGGTTTCAGGATTTAAGTCAGGTCCTATCAGGGGTGTCAGGAGAGCCCCCAATTCCTAGGTCAGAGGTAGGCCAAGCAGCAGGGCAATGAGAGCCAAGTGTGTGTAAACGCCGCTGTTGCCGTATTGTGTTCCACGCTGAAGCGCATACGGTGACCGCCTGATGACATCGCCCGGCGCCGCGTGCGTTTCAGGTTGGAACGCAGCAGTGCCGAATGCAATCAGCACTGCATTCGGCACACATGCCTTGCAACTATAAACAGAATGGCATGTATTACACACGCCCTATTATTGTCAGCCGTATCGGCCATGCTACAATCCTGATACCATCGCTCGCACGCTGGACATCAAGACAGGACGCATCTTCATGGACACATATTACCCTTACTACGTTCCAGGCTGCCATTGCTGGGGACACCCTGAGAGATCTCCCTTGCCGACCCTACACTACGAAATCATTTGCCGTTAATTTCAAGCCCTGCAAAACGGATAAGTACCAAATTGTTCCATCTGTAGTGCTTTAGAAAGACCTGCTACACATATTGCTTCTAAACATTCATTGGCTTCCTAGATACTAACATACTGCTTGGGACTGACTGCTGTCTTACTGTCTGTTTGCTGTGGAACATCTTAAAAGGAACAAACTCTCAAATTAGCTGAGCTATATATGCCTTTCTTACGCAACTATTAGTTGCTATCACAAACCCTATTTACTACATGCTTGAAATAAGTGTTACTTGTTTATGGGCCCATGCCCTAAGTTATTGAACATGTTCGCCTTGAGGCATTTCATACCTGCTCCCTTAGTGGCCTAATGCATTTCCTTATTTTTAAGTGATATGATGTAGAGAACCTCCAAATTCCTGTTCTCTGATTGAAGCGATTCCTGGGTTCCAGTACTGATAATCACTTGCATATAGAAGTGCATTGGAATCTTCACGTGCATCGTAATCTTTTAACGCTAGTGGTTTGACGCATGTTGTAATACGTCCACCCCTGGTAGCTAAACGCATTCTTTATGTGAGAGAGAGAGAGAGAGAGAGAGAGAGAGAGAGAGAGAGAGAAAGATGATGTAGAGAACCCCCAAACTCCTGTTCTCTGATTGGAGGGACGCCTGGGGTCCAATACTGAATTCTCACATAACAGAGAAGTACATTGAAATCATTGTTAACCGCTGTTGTGGTTCACTCCCATTCACCAGAGTTGTTACAGTGTGCTAAAGAGCTGAATGACACAGTCAAAAGGACTGGTAAGAGGAGAAGCAGTGCTGCCAACACATAAGCCAGGTGGCTTGGTATTTTCATTAATTCTTGTTTTGTGGAAGAAACCCCTGCGTGGACAACTGCTGTATAAGTGAACTTTTCCTTTACTCAATAAAAGTGGGCTGCCACATCCTAAAACTACAGTTTGAACTGGCGCAGCTCATTGTGAATGCACCTGCTACTTGAGTTTAAATTACCCCACTACTACATCCTGTATTTCATAAGGGCCATAAATGTCAGGGGGACCTGCTTCACATGCTTCGGTGATCCTGTTTTGATCTCCCTAATGTATGTAATGTATGTAATCCAAAATGGTGCCTACTTTTCAAAGTGCATGTACAAAAGGGTACAATAGACTACTCAATACTAATGCCGCGTACACACGACCATTTTTTATGGTCTAGAAAAATCTGTTTTTTTTCAACCCGATTATTGTTAAAAAAAAAATAAAAAATAAATGCTCTAGCAAAGCGCAATGACGTACAACATGTACGTCGGCACTATAAAGGGGAAGTTTCATTAGGACGGCACAACCCTTGGGGCTTTTTTTGCCGATTCGCGCTTTTTAGTCTTCGTGCTTTTCAGTCAGTTACAGCGTGATGAATGTGCCATCTCCATTCTGAACGCTAGTTTTACCAGAACGAGCACTCCCTTCTCATATTAACAAGAAAAAAATTGCGCTCATCACATAGGTATTAATCAATGACAGTATAAAATACCATACAGGGAAATTAGGGGAGGCAGCAGCTAAAATGCAAATGCACTAAATACAGAAAAAAGGAGTAAAAACTGCGCCATAACACCCGGACCACATATGACATACAGTCCACAAAACCTATTAGTCCTCCAAGAGGTCTGTGGTAATATAGAGTTCTCCAGTGTCTAATGTTCTTTTAAGTCTGTGAATAAATCTGCTTAGTATATGACTAGAAGCATGTAGAAGATATTCAATCACCTGCGTGATTCCACAGCACACTACACTCTTGAGTGAGAGCCCACCACCAACGCATCAAGCAGCTCGCCAGACAGACAGATTAGAAGTAGCAGTCGGCTATGACCCAGCCGCAGCCTTTGGTGAGAAAAACAAACTCCCTAGTTGTAAAGCTGCACCCAGGCTCGTCATTAGCGAGAGAACTCCACCACAGGGTCATGCGGAAAAAATATACCAATATAGCTTAATTCCGCAAGGAACTTTGTTAAAACGAATATTAAAAATATACTCACAGTATATCAGTAAAAACATGCATATACAAAATCATTGCCGGCCGGCAAACACATCAATCGGAGCCCTTCCTCCTGAACGCGGTGACGTCACTGCAGTCCTTCCAGACGCGTTTCGTCATTGGACATTGTCAATGGGATCATGCGGAATTACGCTATATTCGTATATTTTTTCCGCATGATCCTGTGGTGGAGTTCTCTCGCTAATGAGGAGCCTGGGTGCAGCTTTACAACTAGGGAGTTTGTTTCTCTCCCCAAAGGCCGCGGTCATAGCCGACTGCTACTTCTAATCTGTCTGTCTGGTAAGCTGCTTGATGCGTTGGTGGTGGGCTCTCACTCAAGAGTGTAGTGCGCTGTGGAATCACGCCGGTGATTGAATAGCTTCTACATGCTTCTAGTCATATACTTAGCAGATTTATTCACAGACTTAAAAGAACATTAGACACTGGAGAACTCTTTATTACCACAGACCTCTTGGAGGACTAATAGGTTTTGTGGACTCCCTTCTCATAACTTGCTTCTGAGTATGCGCGTTATTTCCACGTCGTTAAAGCCTACACACGACCATTTTTTACGATGTTAAAAACGACAACATGAAAAACGATTAAAATATAAAGAGGGAGGCCTTTAAGCCTTCAATCCATGATACATTCATGTCCATTACTGGCGTCTTGTCAGGAACCATGAATCAGACTGAGACAGAAAAAAAACAAAAAACAAAAAACACACACTTTAACCTCCCTGGGAGTATGATTATGTCTGATTTTTGACGCTGAAAGCGTTATAATTATTTTGCATAGAAATTTGGCGTATTATATTGTAGGCCTGTAATTCTTAGGAATAACTCACCTAAATCTGTCCAAACTAGTCTAGTAGACATCTCGGGTATGATAAAGTTTGAAACACAAAATCATAAATATAATAACTATAAATTACAACAAATGGTAATATAATAATAATACTTATTCAATACATTTTTAGTCAATAATATAATCAAAAATATTTTTTGGCCAAACAAGGGTGCAATATTACTAGTCATACTGCTTTAGTAAACATCCCGGGTATGGTAAATTTTGAAACATGGGACTGCAGAAAGTCAGACGTCACAATCAGGACAATAGAACCTGGTTTATTTTCTGATTTTCCTTTCAGTGTCATCACACTTCGAGCAACAAAACCACACACATCCTGGGGGAAGGGCATGGCCAAGCGATGATGGAGTGAGGACGTGCCTGCTCTTAGCTCCGCTCTCGACGCAGCTTTTTTTAGCGATAACGGGGGCACACTCAACCGGGCACAGCACTAATCATGTCCCAGCGATCGAAGGCAGCTTTACAGCCACCGAAGGCGGAACCAGACAAAGCAGGGTACGATGGATTCATTCTGCACAGAGACCCGTTGTTTCGGGAAGGCATGCCCCAAGATGGCGGTGGAGAAGAAAGGCCCCAAGAACACCAAGGCTCCAGCTACTAAGCCGACGGATATGGTGCTTAAAGCTTGCCATCCCATTTCCTCGATTGGTGAGTGACACAGCTCCCCCTGCATCCTTATCCTCACAGGGACAAGGCCCAGACTTCACAGCTATTCAGGATGCAGGCCTCACCTACCGTTGGGGCTTTCCCTTAAGTGTGCAAGTGATAAGAGGGGCAGCAAGTAATGCAACGCAATAAGGATGATCTGACACACTTCCGAAGCCTTGGCAAACAGTGAGAGGTAAGGGGCGCCAAAGGAGTAACAGAGTCTGCACCGCCAGCGCCTCCTCCGGTCATGCATCTGACAGGACTTCAACTTGACCTTTTTGAGAAGATGACCTCACTGCCTTTTTCCTCTCGGGCCTAACCGATGCCACATTCTTTTGCCAACAATGACCTCATCCGGGAACCCCGTACCCTATAATCATACTTTTCTGTAGCCATCTCCCCTTTGGGGTCCCAGGCATGTTTTTCCATGCCTCAGATGCCTGGCACTGGGTATGCACAATGGGTGCCCCCTGTTAATACTCAGACGCCCTATAGAGGCGGAGAGAGGGGAGCGGCCTCTGTTCCCCCAGTAGGCCTACCCACTTTGGGAATACTCCCTTTAACCACTTGCGGCCCCGCATATCATCAATTGACGGCACACAGAGCTCCACAGCCTGTCAGTGAGAGGAGACAGATGCTGTTTCTCTTGTACATAGGGAGACAGCATCGGTCACCTCCCCCAGTCACCCCCCTCCCCCCACTCAGTTAGAACACACCCAGGACTCACATTTAATCCCTTCCTCACCCCCTAGTGTTAACCCCTTCACTGCCAGTCACATTTATACAGTAATTAGTGCGTTTTTATAGCACTGATCGCTGTATAAATGTGAATGGTCCAAAAATGTGTCGAAAGTGTCCGATGTGTCCGTTGCAATATCGCAGTCCTGACAAAATTCGTAGATCGCCGTATTACTAGTAAAAAATAAAAAATAAAAAAAATTGTCAGAATTCTATCCCTTATTTCCTAGCCACTATAACCTTTGCGCAAACCAATTACTATACGCTTATTGCAATTGTTTTTTCTACCAAAAATATGTAGAATACATATCGGCCTAAACTGAGAAAAAAAAAATATATATTTTTTAAAAAATTGGATTTTTATTATAGCAAAAAGTAAAAAATATTCTGTGTTTTTTTTTTCAAAATTGTCGCTCTTTTTTGTTTATAGCGCAAAAAAAAAAAAACGCAGAGGCGATCAAATACCACCAAAAGAAAGCTCTATTTGTGGGGGAAAAAAAGGACTTCAATTTTGTTTGTAAGGCACGTCGCACGACCGCGCAATTTTAATTTAAAGCGACGCAGTGCTGAAAGCTGAAATTTCGCCTGGGTTAAAGGAAAGGTGGGTCGCTGCCTGGGGCCTTTGTTGTGAAAGGAAGGTATGTCAGGTCTGACTCACTGACTGTTCCTTGGGCCGGCTAGCTTGACTCTGCCCACTATGGTGGGCTGTGTTTGCTGATCTGCTCAACTGAGTTATTTAATATGTTCATATGTTTTTCTCTTTTTCTTTTGTTTCCTTCCTGCTTCACCCTGCTCTCTTCTCCACTTTCTCGTCTGCCTCCATCTGGAGTTTCCCTAGGCATGCCACTTACCGAAATGCTCATGCTGCGACCATCGGCTACCCCTCTGCACTGATGGACTTTCTGGGTCTCCATGGCTTCTATTAAGGTAGTATCTGGGGTCTTTGTTCTCCACACAAAAGGAGCCAGTTTTGTCTGGAACTGAAACGATTGGGGGCTTAGATAGTGTTTTTGCAGGAAACACACTTCACCGGTCATTCCACTCCGAAAAACTGCCTACCCACTTATTTAAGCAATGGTTCCTTAGCACCTCTATGGTCCCTAAGGCGAAGGGCAACGACCATAGCTATACACAAATCAAGCCCTTTTCAACACAAAGCGCATCTCTCAGATCCCATGGGAAGGTGTCAGGTTTAATATCAGGCTAGGAGCAGACAACAGCTCAGGTGTGCTAATATGGCAACAGTTCAATAACAAGAGCACATACCATGAGCAGGTCTTGAGAAGCAGGTCAGCGCTGGGACTTGTAGTTCACTGCTGATGTAGGTGTTGTGATGAGCAGGAAAGCTGGAACTTGTAGTTCACCGCAGATGTGGATGTTGGTGGTGTTGCTGGTGCTAGCAGTGCACCGCTGCAATGGATGTTGCTTACAAGAATCAGGCAAAGCGTGGTCTAGGCAAGCTGGGTCATACACGGATAGATCAGAGTTCAAAAGGTACCAAATCGGAAGCGACAAGCAGGGTCAAACGAGCCGGGTCATACACAAAGTTTACAGATCAACAGGTCAGGCTGTATCACACAAGGCAAGCAAGAGTAACTCTATCACGAGCACTGATTGGGTGGAGACACAGGTGTTTTAAAGGAGAGCTAGCCAATCAGTGTTTCCCAGGCAAAGCTGTGTCAGGTGAGTGCGATGGGTCCTAGAGGGATCCAGTACTGATAGAAGGTTTGTTCTACTGAAAGGGGAGATAGCAGGGACCCTTTACACATTTGCTAATTTTTATGCCCCTAACTCCAACCAGCTGACATTCATAGACACCATACTGGGCTGCCTGACTGAATTTAGGGAGGGCCACTTGATCCTGGGGAGGGGGAACTTTAACATTAGTCCGGACCCTCTATTTGATAAATCTCATAATCGCACGGCTCACTCCCATGCGTTCCTGAAACGGTTAAAAAAAACATTCAATCCTATCTTTTGTTTGACTGCCGTCGAGTACTATTCCCATCAGCTACAGACTATAGCTACTATTTTAAAGTCCACGGTGTCTACACCTGCATAGATCTCCTCTACCTAGATCAGTACACCCTCGAGCTACTGCAGGAAGCATTCATAGCGAACATCACTATTTTTGACAACACACCGGTAATAGCTACTTCTGCATTGCCGCAGGGCGCACATCGCTCATGGTCATGGCGCTTAAATGAGAATCTCTTGGATGACACTGCAGTGGTGGCAAAGGTCTCTGAAATTATAAGACATTACTTTAAAGAAAAGTCTACAGACAATGTCAGCGAGGGAACTATCGGGGAGGGCCACAAGCCATCAAGGGGGAGCCGATTTCACAAGGAGCCAGGTGCAAGAGGGCATGACAGGCTGACTTCCAGAGGATCTTGACAAACCTGCAACAAGCAGAGCTTCGTCATAAGCGTCACAGTGATCCGGAGGCTTTGGAGAGGCTGCTAGAGCTGAGAGAACTATTTTCTCGATTGTGGGACGGCAAGGTGTGCAGGCATATCATATGTATAATTGCCTCCCTGTTCTGGGATTATTATACAAAGCTTTACTCCTTAGATTCGGCTGCATCACCTGAGATTGCGGCCTCTAAATATCACGATATTCAGGAATACTTAGTAAACTCCGGACTCCCCTCCTTGTCGGAGGAGCAGCAGGCGGAGTTGGAGTCCTCTGTGGTGCCCTCCATCATCAAAGCGATAATAAAATCACTGCCCAATGGGAAAAGCCTGGGTCCTGATGGATACACAAAGGCGTACTACAGCACCTTTCTCCCCCTTCTGGTTGGTCCTATGTGTCTCGAAGCCTTACTAGCTCACATTATGGTGATCCCCAAGGAAGGTAAGGGCCCTACTCTAGCTCAGAGTTACCGTCCAATATCACTATTGAACGTGGGTGTGAAAATCCTAGCAAAAAAATTGATCAACGGCCTGAAACATCTCATTCCACATACTGTACACCCCGAGATCAAACTGGTCATGTCGCAGGGCGCGAGGTGCGCCATTCGCTGAGAGCTATTCACCCAATTTATTGGGCACGTATATACCGTACTTGGTCCTATCGACAGACGCAGAGAACGCCTTTGATCAGGTAGACCTTCCTGAGAGTGGTCCTGGAGACTGTGGGACTTGGCCCCCTATATGCTGACTTGGATAATGGCTTTCTATTCTACCCCAAGTGTACAGGTCAGGGTGAATGGCCTCCTCTCCCCTATATTCCCGATCAAAAATGGCACAAGACAGGGCTGCCCCCCCTCACCCCTCCTGTTAGCCCTTACCCTGGAATCTTTGTTGCGCAGGGCGAGGGCTAACCAGGACATTAAAGGCTTGATGGTCAGGAATATGGAACACAAGCTTTCGGCCTATGCGGACGATGTTCTGTTCCACCTAACGGAGCCTCTCATCTCGTTGCCGAACCTGATGAAAGAACTCCACCAGTTTGGAGCCTTATCCAATTTTAAAATCAATCAAATCGAAGTCTGAAATTTTAACGATAGTGCTCCCTTCACATTTAGGGACTGTTTAAAGGCGGCGTAACCCTTCACCTGGGCCAGATCTTATATAAAATACCTGGGTATCCAACTGACTGATAGCTATGAGACTCTCTACCACCACAACTAACCCACCCTGCTGACGACTATTAAAACTGACTTCACCCTCTGGACTAAAACGTCTAAAAACCTGGCTAGGGTGGGTGAATATTATTAAGATGAATGTACTTCCAAGTACTATTTTATCTGCAGATGTTGCCGATACCCCTACCCCGTTCTTTTTTTTTCTTCGATTACCAGCATGCTCATAGACTGTGTGGAGTGCAAAGAGGCCCAGAATACCTATGAGAGTTCTGAAACGCTCTAAGAGGGCCAGGGGCTTAGGGATACCAGGTATCCAAAAGGTACAGTTCAAACAAAACAGTAAAACCAAAGATAATTCAAAACTTAAAGCCCCAAAATCTATTGAAAAACTGTAGCAGCGCTACTTCCAAACAGGCGTCTGGAATACTTCCATATAACAGTCTATATACAGGAAAAAGATGATGGTGCAGATGGATGTACTGTAATATACAGATAAACTTCCTCAATCAGTGCTCCTTTCACCAAGGGGGGGTATCTATTCCCCTTTTGGGATGCACTCACCACAAAAATGGAAATATAAAGCCTTGAGTCAGTATCTCCCCTGTATGTCCTGGATATTGCACTCTCCACCGACCGGTATGTTTGTTGTTGTTCAATCACATATAATAGAAAGACTTATATAGTGTGACATTTTATTGTCGGTTCATTGATGACCTGCTGTTTATTGTTTCTAGTGATGACATTAGCCTAGACTCATGGCTCCTTTATCTTAATGATAATGATCTTAACCTTAAGTTTACAGGGAATTTACAGAGGGTGGAGATTGATTATCTGGATGTCAAATTAACGGCTAAGCATGGTTGCATCACAACCAGTATCTATAGGAAGGAGACAGCGGGCAATGCCCTCCTCAGGGTGGATTCCGCACACCCTAATCATACCATCCGGGGTGTACCGTACGGACAATTTTTGAGGTTAAAACGTCTTTGCAGCTCGCCTGATGATTTTTCTAGAGAGGCTGGTGAAATGTCCCATAGATTTTTGGATAGAGGCTATCCTATTAAAACCATTAAAAAAGCTCTCTCCAAGGCTAGCGGTGTTCCAAGGACTGAGCTATTAGGTGCCGTAGGCACCTCTGCACGCAAACCCTTGGACACCTTTTTTAGGGACACTCCGGTTTTTTCTACCCCCTATAGTTAGGAGTTTGACAAAATTAAACATACAATTGATAAATACTTACCCATTCTATATAACGACGAGATTTATCAACAAATTCTACATAAAGGTGTCAAAACAGTGTCCCGGCGGGCACCTACACTGGGAGGCAGACTGTCACCTAGTCTATATCAGAGCAAACGCACGAACGTGAATTGGTTACAGTTTCAGGGCACATATAAATGTGGCACCAAGGATTGCAGGTACTACAGACACATTAAAACTGGCCAACAGGTTCACTCACATTCCTGCGATAAAAGCTTTGAGATTAAGCATTTTATTAATTGTAACACCAAGTACCTCATTTATGTCATCAGTTGTGACATATGTCACCTCCAGTACGTAGGACGAACCATTCGTAGACTAAAGGATCGTTTGTCCGATCACCTGTACGATATCGAGAAAGATCATAACACTAACGTCGCCAACCATTGGAATAATGTACACTTTAAGGACCTATCCAGCCTCACAATACAGGGTGTTGAGAAAATAACTACCCCCATTAGGGGAGGAGATAGGTTCAAAATCCTCTGTAAGAGAGGTATTTTGGATCTTCTCGCTCCACACTAGGATCCCACATGGAATGAACTTTGAGTGGGATGTATCCCACTTTTATGACTAATGGCCAGATTTGATTTGTCATTTATGGTGGTTTTCTCTAATGATTCAAATCCATACAGGCAGGCCCTCTACCCATGGTAATGGGTTTGTTACATTAATCTATATATTCGCTCTCCACTTCAGATATCCCGCGAGCCTCATGGATTGGTCTATTTTTGTAGCTGGTGTCCTTTTTACATGCGGACACACGTATACACGTGTATATGTCCCCTCCATGTCCAGGGTTCTGTGCGTGCATCATGTATGGATAGTATTTTACTGTCCGAGCGTGATCCATGCACTGAGCTTGAGGTCTCCTTTATTATGCAGTATGAGCCATTATAAATCTTTTTTGTTTCTTCTTTTTTACCCATGGGTTCTATTTTTAACATATTGAAAAAATATCTCTAAAAACAAGATTTTAATGTTTCAAACAACTTTTATAGGTTGGACCTGTTCTACAGTTGATTATGGTAGAAGTGTTTTTCCCTTTATTAAGGGACACCTCTATCTCAGATTATATGATAAATCCAGTGTAATCAGCTACAGGGAGGTTTCCTACATTAACTATGCACCCGTCGAATATACAGGGCGAAAATAATCATTCCTTTGTACAGCAGTACACTGGTAACAGGGTCATTTCTATATAATAGTAACAATAACCAGAATTTTTTATTCTTATTGTTTGATCTTACTTTTCCTTCACTTCATATCTTGTATGCTCTGTGCTTATTGTACACGGTCCCTATTATTCCATCCCGTTTATTTAAATGGTACATTCACACATCTTGTTGTCACATTTATTTCTATCACCATTCACTTTACCCATGTATATGTCCCTTCTATACTATGGCCGTTAGGGATTTGGATTAAACACTGAAGACATTTAATCTCCTTACGGGGAAAGGGTAGCACACATTTCTTTTTAACTCAGTAAATTTTACCCTACTTTGTGCTTTTGTGCTTTTCTGCTGTTTTGAGGACACCTAACGTATATACTTTGGTCACTTGACCTTTCAATATTGTCTCCATCTCATATGATGTGGAACGCTACACATTCACATTGGTTCAACCAGCAACTACCAGTCCTCTCCTTTTCCCCCTCTTCCCCTCTTGCAGCACGCCACACACTAAAACACCATTTTCTATGGGTCGTTAGGGATTTGGATTAAACACTGAAGACATTTAATCTCCTTACGGGGCAAGGGTAATACACATTTATTTTTATCCTAGTAACTTTTACCCCATTTCGTGCTTTCATGCTTTTCTGCTGTTTTGAGGACACCTAACGTATATACTTTGGTCACTTGATCTTTCAATATTGTTTCCATCTCATATGATGTGAAACGCTACACATTTACATCGGTTCAACCAGCAACTACCAATCCTCTCCTTTTCCCCCTCTTTCCCTCTTGCAGCACACCACACGCTGAAACACAATTTTCTATGGGTTATACATTTTAATAATTATTTACACGTCCGGCGTAACATGATTCACACGCTTTGGCTGGGTTTTTATTTTTATTTTTATATCCTCTCATCCCACACACATCTACACTTGTTTATCAGTGTTGTAGAATATGTAATGTCATACTTCCATTGGGATAAAAATAAGGTTTCTTTACATTGTAACACATATGTTCTCAACACACATCCACTGTATATATTTTCCTAGGGGTTGAAACTAGGTTTGCTGCTATTAGACTGGTGTAACCAGTTTTAATCGGCCGATGTATATATTATGTTTCCATCTAGTTATGATGGACTGTGTTTTTTCCTTGTTGCATTCTTTCAACAGGTGTGCACGATTACCGGCATTAGCCAGGCCCCACCAGGAGACTGATTAATGAATCATCAGATGGTTTCTGGGACTTTTTTCTATAAATGAGATTTCTTTTATCATTATGTTTAGCTATGACTAAGCATCGGTTGTCGATGTGAAACGCGTCAGATTTTGTTACCCCACTGTTTGCTGTTTTTGCTGTTTTAGTTTTTTGACTGGAATAAACAGGCACTATTTTTAAGTCTTTTCATCCATTGGAGTGCGGCTGTCCATTTTTCTTTCCTCACATTGCACCACGCATTGCCTGCACCCATTTGGGTTTTTGAACTTTACTCACCACTGAAGAGTGTCGTCTGGAGCGGCGTCTTTTCCCTTTATCATATAGTGTGATATTGTTTAAAACAATTTTATTGAGCCCCAAACATCCTCTTACATAATATGCGTACCATATAATAAAATAAGCAAGCAAATAAATAGTACTGTGCCTGTAGGTCTCTCCTGGCCAGACTATGAAGCTATAGTTTGTTTAAAACTTTCTCCTGCTCCTGATCCCGGGGACTATACAAGCTGCTAGGTCACTGGATAAGCATCACGCGCTGACGCGTTTCGTCATTGGTTGACTTTTTCTGAGGGCGTGGTTAAGCCTATCTCTGGCCAGTTATATATATCATATGCTGGAGCGCATCTATCAGCGCTCAGTGGTTAGTTTCGGTCACGTGAGTGCATTGGAACGCATTGCGCTCCACGCTCGGAACTACTGTGTTCATTTATTGGGCAAGAAAACAAAAACAAAAGTGCGCATCCTACGTCCTTGGTCACGCAGTAGTTAGTGTGAAGCCATTTCCATCTTAGGGCGGAACACTTCCGCATTGGAAACACTATGTCTGTTTGTTTGGGCGGAAGCTGTCATATGTTCACATGCGCCGTGATTTATATGAGGCCATTCCCTTCTAAGGGCGGAACTATTCATAGTTCTCAAAGACCTCGTCACTGGAACATAGGATAAAGCTTGGAACATTAAAAATTGGTCTATTGTGCGCATCCTAATACCCCTGCAAGCACTTAATCACCAAACCCTAGTTCAGGGAGGAGATATATGTTGAATGTATGAATCTTATCAAAACAACATTATTTGTTCTTAACTTTGGTGGCCGGATTGGTCTATATATGACTTTGTGGACTCAATCTTAGTTTAGTTACATTGTTGCAAAAAAAACTATAAAATTGATAAAATATTCATCTATATACCAAATTAATTTAGAATTAGCATTCCATAAACATAATATATTAAAAATGTATAAAAAATGTATATGCACATAATGTATATAGAGACCCAACAAAATACAATAAAATAAAATAAAAATTAAATACTGATAAAGACACCCAAAAAAATAAAATAAAAAAATACCATAGAGACATGGGAGACTTTAAGGCAAACACCATATTTGCATGGCAACACAATTTACCAGACAATCTGAATATGATTGAAAAAGAGCGAGTAACACAAAATGACATTACACAAGTTGGACCATCCCAATCTGCCACTAGAGAACCAGCTAATACACAAGCAGAGGAAGAAATCGCATATGGCACACCAACAAGATTTTCAACACCTATCAGGATAGGTCATGGAAAAACAAGAGGCACAAATCCAAAAAGATACCAAGGACAAGCTCAACAAAATGGACCATATCAAGTCCCTGTATACAACAAATTCCAACCATTACAAAGACATCCGGAATACTATGAAAATGCTCCACCACAGCGACCTTTTTTAGGGCGAGGAGGAGGGGGAGCACAAACGAGGGGGGGAGAGGTTATCCACCACGCAGGGGGAAACCTCAGGAATACCCCATGCCCCAATACAGAGATCAGAATGCAAGAGGGCCACCTCCACAGAATTAACGGGAGAGAGAACACGTACCGAACCAAAGGAACAAAGAACCAGAGGCTGTAGGGCAGGAAGGAGGGCACAAGAAAAGAAGAAGACAACAGGAATAGGTGGTATCTTCAACTTGAGCCCAGTTGAACTAACACATAAAGAGATTAACATCCTCAATTTGGGTTTGAAATGCGGATTGAACCGACCCGTCAACAAGTTTGATGTATTTATAGATATACACAAATATATCCGAAAGCTAAACATCAAAAAATACTTTGTGGGCACGAACATGCACACAAACAGTCACCCCCTGGAGACAGGGGTTGTACAAAATCGTGGCTTAAAAAATAAATCACTATTCAACCCGATGAACAACCCAAATCACCAGGTTGAGGTGTTTAAGAGTCTAGTGTTACGAGACTTGGAGGGCCTGAAACCCAGAAAAAATGTAAATTTAAGACACATTAAAGAAGGGATTGAGATGCTGGAAGATCGTAAAGACATTATCATTAGACCAGCAGATAAAGGGGGTGGGGAAGTCATTTTAACCAAAGATTTCTACCACAACCAAATCATGGAAATGCTGACGGATAAGTATACATATACAATGCTGGATCGGGACCCAACCCCATCTTATAAAATAGATTTAGGGATTGTGATCAACATTGGTTCTAAACTGGGTGTACTAACCACTAAGGAAACAAAGTACCTAACACCAACCAGTAGCAAAGTACCAACTATATATACTTTGCCAAAAATCCACAAAGATCCTCTTAACCCTCCTGCAAGGCCTATAGAAAACAGCATTAACTCTATTGCTTCCAGATTAGACCAATACCTAGACACTTTTTTGCAGAAATGTGTGAAAACCACAAAATCATACCTCAAAGATACGAAAGATTAATTGATCTGCCTTTAAGACATAACCTTAACCACTTCCCGCCCGGCCAATAGCCGATTTACGGCAGGGAAGTGGTTATGAAATCGTGACTAGACGTTCTCAAACGTCTAGCACGATTTCAATGCCGCGCGCGCCCGTGGGGGCGCGCAGCGCGGCGATCGGTGATGCGGGGTGTCAGTCTGACACCCTGCACCTCCGATCTCGGTAACGAGTCTCCGGCGGAGCCTCGTTACCACGTGATCAGCCGTGTCCAATCACGGCTGATCACGATGTAAACAGGAAGAGCCGCCGACGGCTCTTCCTCACTCGCGTCTGACAGACGCGAGTACAGGAGAGCCGATCAGCGGCTCTCCTGACAGGGGGGGTTCGCGCTGATTGTTTATCAGCGCAGCCCCCCCTCGGATCGCCACATGGACCACCAGGGAGTGCCCACACTAGACCACCAGGGAACATAAAAAAATGAAAAAAAAATGTCAAAAAAAAAAAAAATGAAAAAAAAAAAAAAAGTCAGCAGTAAAAAAAAGGGCAGTAAAAAAAAGATGCCAATCAGTGCCCACACATGGGCACTAATTGACAACATTAATCCATCAGTGCCACCCCTCAGTGATCATCAGTGCCACCCCAGTGTCTGTCAGTGCCACCCCACAGTGCCAATAATGCCCAGTGCCCACCTATCAGTGCCCACCTGTGCCACCTATCAGTGCCCACCTGTGCCACCTATCAGTGCCCACCTGTGCCGCCTATCAGTGCCCACCTGTGCCGCCTATCAGTGCCCACCTGTGCCGCCTAACAGTGCCCACCTGTGCCACCTATGAGTGCCCACCTGTGCCACCTATGAGTGCCCATCTGTGCCGCCTATGAGTGCCCATGAGTGCCCATCAGTGCCGCCCATGAGTGCCCATCAGTGCCGCCCATGAGTGCCCATCAGTGCCCCATACCAGCGCCGCCTATCAGTGCCCATCAGTGCTACCTAATCGGTGCCCATCAGAACTACCTCATCGGTGCCCATCAGTGCCACCATATCAGTGCCCGTAATTGAAAGAGAAAACATACTCATTTACAAAAAAATTAACAGAAAAAAATAAAAACTTTATTTTTTTTTCAAAATCTTTGCTCTATTTTTAGTTGTTGCGCAAAAAAAAAAAATCGCAGAGGTGATCAAATACCACCAAAAGAAAGCTCTATTTGTGGGGAAAAAAGGACGCCAATTTTGTTTGGGTGCAGTGTAGCATGACCGCGCAATTGTCATTCAAATTGCGACAGTGCTGAAAGCTGAAAATTGGCTTGGGCGGGAAGGTGCGTAAGTGCCTGGTATGGAAGTGGTTAATAGAGAACCAGCCAATTCTACTAGTAACAGCTGATGTGTCGTCCCTTTATTCAATTATACAGCATGATGATTCAGTATTAGCCCTTAACTGGGCATTAAGCACTAGGGATGACCTACCACATAATCAAAAGATGTTTTTAGGACATGCGTTACATTTCTGTTTATCGTATAATTATTTTTGGTACAACAGCAAGTTCTATACACAGAGAAGAGGTGTCGCGATGGGCGCCAAGTTCGCTCCCAGCATCGCGAATCTGTTTATGGCAGAATGGGAGGACAAAACCATTTTAAGAAACAGAAGATCCGAGTTATTATTTTACAGAAGGTATATCGATGACCTATTTTTTATCTGGACTGGTTCTACAGACTCCCTTGAAGAATTTTTAACCATCTTAAATAAGAATGGAAACAATATAAAGCTGACCTCAGAGTCTAGTGAAACAGAGATCAAGTTTTTGGATGTCACTATATACCGTCAAAATGGAAGGCTGGGAACTAAAGTTTATTTTAAGCCTACAGACAGAAACAGCTATCTGCCAACTTCAAGTGGTCATCACCCCCAGTGGATTCAAAATATCCCCAAAGGACAGATTATGAGGGTAAGAAGAAATTGTTCTGAAGATTCCAATTTCCTCATTCAATCAAGAGTTCTTACGGAAAGGTTTGAAGCCAGGGGATATAAGCCATTGTTAATGGAAAAATTGATTGAGGAAATACACACGATTCCCAGAGAAACCTGTTTACAACCCAAATTCATGTCTGAGCCTGGACCTATAAACAACAAGGAATGGGGATTTATATCCCAATACCACACACAATACAGGGAGGTGGAGTCGATTTTCAATAAGTATTGGCACATTTTATTGATGGACAAAAAACTGGGTACAGTATTTATTTATTTATTATTGGGTACTTATTTTCACCCCCAGCTCCCCAGTTTATCTATAGGAAGGCAACCAACTATGGAGACCGCAAAGTGAAAAAAGTGCTGGATCCACCTACTAAACCAGAATCCTTTTGGGATAAAAATGGCTTCTTTGCGTGTAGAAAATGCAAAGCTTGCCAATCAGTCGGACAATTAGCAAGAGGAATTGATAAATTCATATCCCCATCTAATAGTCAGGAATTTAAAATTGAGCAATTTATCACCTATAACACTGACCATGTGGTGTATGCCTTGAAGTGCCCATGCGATCTCCTTTATATAGGCCGGACCAAAAGGAAGCTGAAAGTCCGAGTTCTAGAACACATCAAAAATATCAGATTAGGCTTTGTAGACCACAATGTATCATTGCACTTTAAAACAAAACATAACCAGGATCCATCTGGCCTCCAGTTTTGGGGTGTTGAACATTTGAAATGCAATTGGAGAGGCTCGCATAGAGTGCGAGAACTCTCTAAACGCGAAACAAGTTGGATCTTCTCTACAAATGCCTTAGCAACTAGAGGCTTAAATATTGAACTTGATATTAACTGTTTTATTAGTGATGCATAGATATCACTATACTGCATTTTAATGTCATATACTGCTCTATACCTTTTACTGGTTTTACATTTTTTAAGCATATATGCTGCTTTCTATTTTTATATTTAGATTTATAATTTTCTTATGCAGTTTCTGATGCAGTTTTTACCACAACCTCTAGTCAGATTGCTTAAATGCGCTGGTTGTATTTTATTTTTATTTTATTGTATTTTGTTGGGTCTCTATATACATTATGTGCATATACATTTTTTATACATTTTTTATACATTTTTAATATATTATGTTTATGGAATGCTAATTCTAAATTAATTTGGTATATAGATGAATATTTTATCAATTTTATAGTTTTTTGCAACAATGTAACTAAACTAAGATTGAACTAAGTCATATATAGACCAATCCGGCCACCAAAGTTAAGAACAAATAATGTTGTTTTGATAAGATTCATACATTCAACATATATCTCCTCCCTGAACTAGGGTTTGGTGATTAAGTGCTTGCGGGGGTATTAGGATGCGCACAATAGACCAATTTTTAATGTTCCAAGCTTTATCCTATGTTCCAGTGACGAGGTCTTTGAGAACTATGAATAGTTCTGCCCTTAGAAGGGAATGGCCTCATATAAATCACGGCTCATGCGCGAATAAGAACATATGACAGCTTCCGCCCAAACAAACGAACATAGGCCCAGATTCACAGAGCGATTACGCCTGCGCAACTGGTGTTGCGCGTGCGTAAGTCTAAATGTGCGCGTGCGTTTAGATGCGCGCGATTCAGAAAACGAATTACGCCAGAAATCTACTTTTTTTTGTCCGGCGTAATTTCGTTAGACAGACGCATCCGTCCGCGCAAAAATGCGCTAGACACACCATTGATTTGCTAGTCAAATATGCTAATGAGGGAGTTGCGGGGATCCACAAAAAAACGCAGTTGCTGCGCAGGCTACGCGATGTGCGCAACAGCAAAATGTCCTGTCTAAAGTTAGAGCACCTAAAAGCTGGTCTAAAAAATGAAAAAAAGTCTACTTGTCAGATAAAGCAACACTGTTAGTGAGGAGTTCAGCAGTCACACGTGTTGCCCAACAATCTGTATGCCAACATGCCAGGGGCATCGTCGCGCATAGCTATACTACTGACTTTAGATAAACAAAGAAGGAGGAGGGCACGGAGGATGGCACTAAGGAGGGCACGGGAGATGTTTTTTTTTTTTTTTTATTTGCTTATATAAAATTTACAATTTAAATTAATCTAATACAATATTCTTATCTGATACAAGCCCCTCACTCTTCACTTGATATATCACACACGCATAGACATCTTTGGCATGAGTGATTCTGAGGTGTCTCGCATCTTCAGATTCACCCCTCATGCCATCATGGAATTACCACAACCTTGCAGGAGGACATCACCAGCCCAACACATGGCACCACCCATGACACCCATGACAGCTACATATACAATCAGAGCCCCATCCCCACAGATTTCGAACAGAACATGTATGGGGACAGCTGGCTGGTTGGTGAGTGACATGGGAGTCAGGCATGACTATCCCCTCCCGTGATGCACACCTCACAAGTGGCACATGCATGACTAACATCCTCCTGTCTTTTCCCTTCAAGGTGACTCTGCATATGCACTGGTACCCCATCTCATGACCCCATCTCATGCCAGCTCACATTATGCATCTTTGCACGTTAAACACACACATTAATCATGGCACAATGAGAATGCATGCATGCACACCACTGTGGTCCCTAGCACACACACCCCACATCCTCATCACATTGGATTGGCACCAGTCCACCATGCAGGACTTGTGAGCTGCAACGCCATGCCACGGCTCCAATTATGTCACTGTACATTCATACACCATTCACACAGACCTGGGGATCACTTCTCCACCACAAATGAGGGTGACACCCCTTTTCCCGCAGGAATATCACCCCCACATTCCAAAATCATACACAAACAGAACCAAAAAAATTAAATAAATGACGAGCAAAAATAAAAAATGCCCAGCAAAAATATAATTTAAACAAAATAACAACAAAGAAAACACATAAAAGACAAAAATCACTCTGCAAAACAGTCCTCAAATATCTCAAAGACACGTCACAAACAAACAAAAGCACCTTGCTGTAGAGGGAGGGATACAAAGGGATGTATTTTTGCAAAGGAAGTGCATTTGTGTCTGTCTATTTATGCTGTCTGCGTAGTTCATAAAGTTGCCCTAGTCCATTTCCAATTTCACTGATTGCGCCGCTCCCGAGTTGTGAGCATGCGCACATCGGAGCTGACCATGGTCTCCTTCAAGCGCGCATGCGCGAGCCGGCCGGCCCTTCATTTGCATGGGGTCACGGCTCATTTCAATGTAACACGCCCACGTCCCTCCCAATTTGTATTACTCCTCCTTACGCCTCTGGAAAAAATCTTACGCTTGCGCAATTTCCTGCGCAAAAGCTACGTGAATCGGGGGATTACGCGGCTAGATGGCGCAAGTCTAACGTAATGGCGGTGCGCTACGCCGGACCGATAATGCGCCGATGTACGTGAATCTGGGCCATAGTGTTTCCAATGCGGAAGTGTTCCGCCCTAAGATGGAAATGGCTTCACACTAACTACTGCGCATGCGTGACCAAGGACGTAGGATGCGCACTTTTGTTTTTGTTTTCTTGCCCAATAAATGAACACAGTAGTTCCGAGCGTGGAGCGCAATGCGTTCCAATGCACTCACGTGACCGGAACTAACCACTGAGCGCTGATAGATGCGCTACAGCATATGATATATATAACTGGCCAGAGATAGGCTTAACCACGCCCTCAGAAGAAGTCAACCAATGACGAAACGCGTCAGCGCGTGATGCTTATCCAGTGACCTAGCAGCTTGTATAGTCCCCGGGATCAGGAGCAGGAGAAAGTTTTAAACAAACTATAGCTTCATAGTCCAGCCAGGAGAGACCTACAGGCACAGTACTATTTATTTGCTTGCTTATTTTATTATATGGTACGCATATTATGTAAGGGGATGTTTGGGGCTCAATAAAATTGTTTTAAACAATATCACACTATATAAGTCTTTCTATTATATGTGATTGAACAACAACAAACATACCGGTCGGTGGAGAGTGCAATATCCAGGACATACAGGGGAGATACTGACTCAAGGCTTTATATTTCCATTTTTGTGGTGAGTGCATCCCCAAAAGGGGAATAGATACCCCCCATGTGGTGAACACCCCCCCCCCCCCTTGGTGAAAGGAGCACTGATTGAGGAAGTTTATCTGTATATTACATCCATCTGCACCATCATCTTTTTCCTGTATATAGATTGTTATATGGAAGTATTCCAGACACCTGTTTGGAAGTAGCGCTGCTACAGTTTTTCAATAGATTTTGGGGCTTTAAGTTTTGAATTATCTTTTGTTTTACTGTTTTGTTTGAACATTGCCATTTTTTTTGAGCAGCTGCTGCACACTGTTTTGTTTATATATCCAATCATCTGTGGCCATTTTATCTCAAAGAGAACCATCCTAAGCGCTGAGCTGTGCTATAATACTGAAGGAAGGGCCACACTAGCACTCTTTGAGATCCAAAAGGTACAATAGGGCCATTGTCCTCCAATGGATTCTGAACTGGTGCTTCTATGCCTGTACTAGATTGTGGGTTCCCCTGGAGAAGTGTATGGCTGGTAGGAACAAGGCAGGACCTTAAGGTCTGAGATCAGATTAACTATATTCTCTGGCACCCCGTTTCCCCATTGGCCCCTCTTGGGGGCTTCCACTGGTTCATTCCCGTGGGAGCAAATAGATTTTTTCAGGAAGTGGGTGGATGACCCTAATGCCCCCTGCGGCAAACTTTTGGAGGATGGGAGACTCCCCACCCTGGAATCTTTTAGAACATGCCATGGTAGTTTCCAATGGACTTTTGGCATCACAAGCAGCCTAGCCATTTTTCCCCCCACACAGCACATACCTATCAGAGCCACATCTCAACATACGCCTTTCAAGCCTTTTTGCTGTGGACCAGACCATCCCCCATATGATATCTGAGCCTTTACCAGCTACTAGGCTAGTCCGCAGCACAGACCAAACCAGCCTACATTAGTGAGTGGGTGGGAGACCCGAGGAAGTAGATTTTCAAGGCACAGCTGGCCCCCCTGCGTCCCTCTTTCACTGATGCACTTTCTCCTCCATATACTTCCTATGCCAATCAGCCAATATAGGAGATATGTGTTGCCGCACCTCCTGAACGCGACCAAGCATCTGCTTCCCATCTACCGGAAGCAGGCTTATGTTCCTGGTCTGGAAGAATGGACCAGGAAGGTGCAGGAGATTAAGGAGGCAGAAGAATGAGTGGCAACCTGCAATGGCACAAGCGATCGCTTTAGTACCACTTGGGCAGCATGGTTACAATGCACTTCTGATAAGGGGTTTATTCCTTTCAGTCTAGACACTGCTCTTCTGGAGCTTGCGGAGCTCTCCCTTTAGGGACGCAGGCGCAATGCAACGCAGATGTCAGAGGCAGAGACCAGGGGCACTTGAGGTTCCATACCAAATCGAACGCCGGTAGTGAGACAATAATTGAAAGCGCCTCGTAGTGACATGGATACAAGCCAGGTGGAGGCAGTCCTGTGCCCCCTTCTCATCCCCTTTGACTTCCCTATCCTTCCATTTTCCCTTTTTGCTCGATTCACATAGCATCAATAATTTTATGATATAGGATAGGAAAGGTAACTGTCAGCGCAGATACAAAGTACATGTATGGTAGGGGCATGGTTATTAGTCCATTAGAAGTAATAGTAACAGGCAGTTCAATGGTTAAAAATGCAGGTGATTTGGTTGTTCAATGGCGGCTGCTGTCCTCAGAGAGCTGATTCTGTGGTAAAAAAAAAAGAGGGGTAGAGAAAGGAAGCGCCACCTAAGTGCAGTATTAAAGAGGTTCTTTTAATGACACATTGTACAAAACACACTTACAAGAAGGTAAGGAAAGAAGGCTCATCTGTAACATCCTGTAGTCCTCGTCCTGGATCCATGGGCTGCTTAGAAGTAAAGATAGCAGAATGTGTTCAGTCTTCAGGCTTGTCCTGTGGCCATCAGGATAAGGCCTGTTCCAGCCTCACGGGTCACGTGACAGGTCACGTGGTTACTTCCGAGGAACACTTCCAGGTGGAGGGTCAGACAGGGAGGACAAAGGCTGATTGGGCTACGCGCTCGGAGCCACTGTTCCTTCAATTGGCCTGATGGTGAGCTATAGAGGCTGGTGCTTTTATACCTAATGTTGGTGCTGTGGGACTACAGGTCCCAGCGTGGCTCAAGATAGCAGCAAACTAACAAATAATTACGATGGCATAATTAAAAAAAAAAAGCTGGATAAAATACTATAAAAGATGTGTTAAAAAAAAAAAAAAAAAAAAAAATAATCATGTGTATATATAAAAACTGGGGTGTATAAAAACCAGGATAATTAAACATATGTATGTCATAAAACTGTAGAAAATCGATATATATGTATAAAAACACAGGGCCAACAAAGAATATATGTAAAATATATACATACGCATATATACATATACACAGAAATAAAAAACATGTTTGCATGGATTGTTAGAAGGGACCCATTCAAGAATATATTTATATATATTTTCATAACACATAGGGAGGATGCTCAGAAGCCTACAGCACCTGGTATTCCCAGGCGGTCTCCCATCCCAGTACTAACCAAGGCTGACCCTGCTTAGCTTTTGGGTTTAGGTGCTTTCAGGGTGATGTAGCAATGGGCGATCACATACCCAATTAATACATGATTGATATCAGCTAGTAGTTGTATTTTTTCCCTCCTGGTCGGTTGTCCCTCCCCCTCTCCCCCTCTGGCTGTTTTGTCCTTCCTTTTTTCCCCACGGGGCTCCCTCTTGCCCCCCGAGCGCTGGAAAAGTTGAGTTGTTAGTGCAAAACATGACTAACATAACATTTACTACGTATAATGTTAAGGGATTAAACATCCCGGAAAAACTAATTAGATTGTTATCGGAACTTAATAGACGTAAATCACAGATTATCCTCTTACAAGAAACACACTTTAAAGGGGATAAAATTCCGGTCCTTAAGAACCACAGATTCCCTACAGTATACCATAGTACATCACAAAACTCTAGAACGTGTGGAGTGTCTGTGCTGATATCTAAGCAGATGGTCTGGGAGGAATCAGCGGTGATTAGGGACGATGTAGGACGTATTTTAATAGTCAAAGGATTTTTGAACCAACAAAAAATCACAGTGGTGAACATATATTTACCGAATATTGACCAGATACATCTTTTGGAAATATGTTTATGTCTCTATCGGAACCTTTACGCTCTCAGACCATGCTCCAATTGATTGCATAATAAAATGGGGAGAGGTCAATAAGAAAGAATGGCACTGGAGGATAAATGAGACTTTATTAAAAGATAACGATTATAAAGAGAAGCTAAACGACGAGCTAGAATTTTTTTTTAGAACGAATGACGTAGGCGAAACAACCCCCTTTTGTTTATGGGAAACGCATAAGTGCGTAATGAGAGGTAACTTTATTGCAAAGGGAGCACATAGAAAAAAAAAATTTAATGAACAGATAGATCAGATGTTTAAACATATTGGAGAGCTAGAAACTGTACATAAAAAAACCCAATCACAATCAGTAGAAAAAGAACTAGAGGAAATAAGAGAAAAACTGAACCTGTTGCTGATCGATAAAGCCAAAGTTAAATTATTAAGGGGAAGGCGAACATTATATATGAGTATGGTAATAAACCAGGTAGCCTGCCAGCAAATGCCCTAAAAGAAGCTCAGGCAGTGAAACACATTACGCAAATAAAGACAGTCAAAGAAAATAGTAAACACCCCGCAGGAGATTGTAAAATGTTTTAAGGAATATTATGAGAAATTATACCAGTTAGATGAGAAAATCCCTGTGGAGAAGGATCAAGAGAAACTAGAAAGAGCTAAAGAATACATTAAAGAAACCCAGATGCCAAAAATACCAGAAGAAATAGCTAGAAAATTAGATGAACCAATAACAACAGGGGAGTTTACGGAAGCAATACAAACATTAAAACTGGGCAAGGCCCCAGGACCAGATGGGTTTACCTTATCATATTATAGGATGTTTTCCGAGAAACTGGCACTAAGATTTACAGCAGCATACAGTTCACTACGAGAAGATAAGAAAATACCAAGTGAATCACTGCTAGCACATATAATAGTTATTCCAAAAGATGGGAAGGACCCATCACAATGTGCCAGCTATCGCCCTATATCATTACTGAATGTAGACCTAAAAATATTTACAAAATCTTGGCCTTAAGGCTTGTAGAACATATTTCAGATCTCATACATCCAGATCAAGTGGGATTTACACCAGGGAAAGAGGGAAAAGAGAATACGCAGCGGGTGGTAAATGCGATATACCGGTCAAAAAAACAAAAGAAGCCAATGATATTAGTATCTAGTGACGCAGAAAAGGCCTTTGACCGAGTAAAGTGGACGTTCTTAAAAGCTATGTTACAATATATAGGGTTGGGAGAGGGAATGCTGAGCTGGTTTTCAAATCTATATTCACAACCGAGTGCGAAAGTCAGTATAGCGGGTAAGATATCTGAACCATTTTCTATTCGGAATGGGACAAGGCAAGGCTGCCCACTGTCACCTATTATTTTTATTTTAACAACTGAACCATTCTTAAGGAAAATACGGGCAAATCAAAATATCAGAGGACTAAAAATAGAAAAAGAAGAAGAACAGAAAGTGGCAGCATATGCGGACGACCTAATATTTTTTATAACCTCCCCAGTCATCTCTCTACCAGTGTTACTGGCAGAAATTAGAGAGTACGGAAAACTTTCAAACTTTAAAGTCAACTATGGGAAATCAGAGGCAATAGGGATAGAAACAAATGCGGTATTACTTGAACAGATAAAAACACAATTTAATTTTAGATGGACAGATTCCCATATAAGTTACTTGGGAACAAAAATAACAAGGAACTTAAATAAATTATATGAAGCTAATTATGTAGCACTGGCTAGGCGAATAAAATTAGACCTAGTGAGATGGGACAAGGAAATATTCACCTGGTTTGGGCGGACAAATATATTGAAAATGAATGTGTTACCAAAAGTCTTGTACTTAATTCAGGCCCTGCCAATTAAGATTCCACAAAGTTTCCTAAGGGAACTAAGATCAAGTTTTCTGAAATTTATCTGGGCAGGAAAACCTGCAAGGATACGTAGAGCCATCTTATCACTTCCAAAGGGGGAAGGAGGAATCGGATTCCCAGACCTGGTAAAATACCAGGAAGCAGCCCACTTAGTCAGAGTAACAGAATGGTGTGGGCAAAATAGGAAACCATGGATAAAAATAGAAGAAACTACAGTGGAAATACCACTGGACGGTCTAAGCTGGATTCCAGAAGCAGAATTAACAACAGATGTAAAGAGACATCTAATGGTAAGAGCAACTATTCAAATAACTAAAAAGATTTTTGAAAAAACAAACATGTCAAAATATCCCAGCCCAATGACTCCGATCCTGGGTACTAAGACATTTCAACCAGGTTTGGTAGATCTAAGATTCAAAGCCCTGCGATATAGAGGTATGAGTAGAATCCTTCATTTTTCAAAAAATAACCGAATAATGACAAGGGAAGAGCTTGAAAAAGAAGTTACACCAGACCTAGACTGTCTGAGGTTGTTGCAACTAGAAGCATTTCTACGGATATTAGCAAAGACTTATATAGTAGTCAGGGACCCTTCTAAATTCGAACAGATATGTCTAGAAGGGAAGCCTAAGAGAAACATGCTATCTTACTTCTATGCAACACTTATTAACTTAGAGATACCACAAGAACTCCCGTTTATGCAAGCATGGGAGAGTGAGCTGGGATTAATATTCTCCCAAGAACAAAAAGTCAGGATTCTACGGTTCACTCACAAAGCCTCTGTGGCAAGTAAATATGAGGAGGGAAGCTATAAAATCTTAACAAGATGGTATAGAACACCAACAGTATTACACCGAATATACCCGCAGACCCCAGATAGATGTTGGAGATGCCACGCAGCAGAAGGGACACTACTGCATATCTTTTGGGAATGTGCAAAAATAAAAGAATTCTGGGAAATGGTGATAGAAACGATCAACAAAATTACAGGGATTAACCTAGAAGGTAGACCATCAGCCATGCTATTACTAGATATGCCAATGTCAGTATAAAAATACAAAAACTCGCTGTTAAGACATCTCATTATAGCCGCGAGAGCATGTATCCCGATCCTGTGGAAACAAGAGACCTCCCCATCTAAAGCTCAGTGGATCGCGAGAGTGGCGGAGATTCAAATAATGGAGAATCTCACAATGACATTGAAAGACGAAGATGAGAGATACCGGAAGACATGGGCCCCATATCTAAGGTATAGGGAGGAGCAGTGGGGATAGAGGTGTAAGGGGGGGGAGAGACGGCCGATGGGGGGTTGGATAGGGAAGTCCCTTTTTTTTTTTTTTTTTTGGGTAGGGGGGGGGAAGAAATAGGGGGAAATAGATCGGTAAGAAATAAGAGTGTACATTAATCCACAGAAGTTAAGGAGAGGGAGAGAGGAGATGAGAGGAAGGGGGTTCCTTTGTTTCCTCCTTTTTGGTTATCTATCAATTATTATTTTTTCTGTCTCTCTCTCTTGGTTATAATTGATTCAAATGAATGTTAAGAAATGTGTTAATGTGTAACTTGAAACTTTGGAAAAGAAAAAAGTAAAAAATAAAGAAGTTATAAAAAAAAAAAAAAAGTAGTTGTAAACATTACAGCTAATGATTACAATACTTACTATGGTAGCAAATCGGACAGAGAAACTCTGTACAGGTAAGGGTCATGGGGTAATTAGGTGATTTACCACACATAGAGGAAATATATATATATATATATATATATATATGCATTTATACATACACACATATCCTCCCTATGTGTTATGAAAATTATATTATATTATATATATATATATATATTTATATTCTTGAATGGGTCCCCTCTAACAATCCATGCAAACATGTTTTTTATTTCTGTGTATATGTATATATGCGTATGTATATATTTTACATATATTCTTTGTTGGCCCTGTGTTTTATACATATATAGATTTTCTACAGTTTTATGACATACATATGTTTAATTATCCTGGTTTTTATACACCCCAGTTTTTATATATACACATGATTATTTATTTTTTTTATTTTTTTTTAACACATCTTTTATAGTATTTTATCCAGCTTTTTTTTATTATGCCACCGTATTTATTTGTTAGTTTGCTGCTATCTTGGGCCACGCTGGGACCTGTAGTCCCACGGCACCGACATAGGTATAAAAACACCAGCCTCTATAGCTCACCATCAGGACAATTGAAGGAGCAGTGGCTCCGAGCGCGTAGCCCAATCAGCCTTTGTCCTCCCTGTCTGACCCTCCTCCTGGAAGTGTTCCTCAGGAGTAACCACGTGACCTGTCTTGTGACCCGTGAGGCTGGAACAGGCCTCATCCTGATGGCCACAGGACAAGCCTGAAGACTCCACACATTCTGCTATCTTTACTTCTAAGCAGCCCATGGATCCAGGACGAGGACTACAGGATTTTACAGATGAGCCTTCTTTCCTTACCTTCTTGTAAGTGTGTTTTGTACAATGTGTCATTAAAAGAACCTCTTTAATACTGCACTTAGGTGCCGCTTCCTTTCTCTACCCCTCTTTTAATAATTTTTATGATAAATGGTGCTCTCTTTGATGCCATATATTGTATCCAGCCGAGTCTTACTTTGTAGACCATTAAACTTCCGTCTATACTGATGTCTCTATCTGGTACATAGCTCGGTTGGAAATGTTTCTGAATTCGATATACCTCGCAAATCTTTGAGTTTTGGTGCTGGATGTGTAGTTTCATCAAATTCATTATTTTCAAAGTGCAAATACTTCATTATCTTGGAAAATGTGTACTCTGACATGACCATGCCAAAGAATGGAGTGGCTAGCAATTTATTGGTTGTCCAATACCACTTCTGCAGGGGTTTCCCCACCACTCCCCTGAATGATTAGGACCATAAATTTCCAAATGTCCTCTTTGGCCACTAGTTCCCACTTTCTGCTCCTTGAAAACCTCTGATGAGTAGTAGCTTGTTGCTCTAACAATTTTTTCAATAACCTCATCAGTCATAAATAGTTGGAGGTATGCCAAGGGGTGGCAAGGGGTTGTCATCTTCAACATACACTTTGATACCAGGTTCTCCAGTAAATGGGAATCTGTGCTCTATTGACTGTGGTATGGATCACGTGCCCCCATCACTGAGCACAGTCGCAGAATCATCGCTGAAATCACTTTCCGTATAATGACAAATTTCCCCACAAATCGCTATCACTCAATTCTGCAAACGATTCTGTATCGCTTTTTTCCAGCAGGTCATAAAACGCTTTTGAGGTAGAGGCATGTTTTTTTGATGCCATGGTCGTTCTGCAGTTTCCAGGCAGAAAGTACAGTAAAACTGCAGGCAAGGGCACTGGACAAAGCACTGGGTTGCAAACGAAGGTCAATTTATTTTATTTAGTAATGTAGCCCAATAAGATGACAATGTTATGTGTGTGTTGTGTTTTATACTGTTTGAATTTGCCACCAGTTCCACCCTCCTGCTTCACAACGTTCGCAGGGAAGGAAGCCGGAACACACAGTGCATCAGGCTGAAGATCTGGCCACCATACACAGCAGGAGTACATTGCGAGATCCCGGGGACAGGGCAAGTAACTGCTTCCAGGATCCAGCGATGCAATCCCGAGTGTGGCTCGGGGGTTACTGCTAATGGTACTGAAATTTCACCAAAAAAAAAAAAAATCGGGAATACCGGCAATGTAGTTAATAAAATGGTAAAATAGTACAAACAAAATAAAGTGGTCAAAACATAGCCAGGGTTTGGTAACCAGAGTGGGTAGTCAAAACAAGTCAGTAAAACAGGAATCGAGAGATCAGCATAGTCAGAAGCAACAAACGGAATAAGGAACCAGAAGGAAAGTCAGCCAGGCAAACGTTTTTAAACAGAAAAACACAGCAGAGAGTATCCAGATATGTTGACCAAGGTAAAGGCACAGCAGATCTAATCCAAGAAGTTTAAGTAGCCAGCAGGGCTGGTTGACCAGCAGAATCTGATCATCAGATGAGTCACTGTGGAATGATGAGTGCTGGCAATTAACCGACAGCTAAGCAGCCTGAGCTATGAGAAGGGAGGGCCCCTCCCCCTAGGAGGACCACCAGCTTTGAGGAGGTGTGAATGATGGATTGTACTTAGGTAAAAATGGGTTCTCTCGCAAAGTCTTTGGATCACGCTAAAGTGTCAGATGTGAAGAGTGAAAAATATAAAATATAAATAAATCAATGGCAACGTGCCAATGCACAAATAAAGTCTATCAGTGATAACACAGATATACTGTGAAAAAAGGAGAAACATGTAGTAAACTATCCACAGATCTTGAATCTATAAAATGGCTTAATCTCCAGATCAGCTAGTCTCAAAGAATTCTCACCTCATAATATTGGTATAATAAGCATCAAGGACAATCAGGGTACACTCCACCTCCGTATGAAAGCAGTTTCCAAACCTCCACTGGTACCTCTTAGGCTCAATCCAGGCTCATAAGTATCCTCTAGCAATTATATAGCCATATTGATTATCCTCGAAAGAATCAGGAAAGAACCTCACCATGAAGCCAATCAAAATATGGGTTGTGCCTCTGTAACCAAGGATAACCAATGACCAGTGGGAAATGAGGTGAGGAAACAATTTGGAATTGGATTATCTCATGGTGAAGAGCCCCTATGACCATGGTCAACTGAGCAGTCTCATGAGTCAGATGGGCAGGCTGTAGTGGTCTCCCATCAATAGCCTCAACGGCAAGTGGTGGGGCACAAAGCTTCAGCGGAATAAAGTGCTTAGACACATCAATCCCATCAATTTTAACCATCTTCCCTGTCCTTGCTGAAGAAAAGCAGGCCCAAACCATGATGCTGCCACCACCATGTTTGACAGTGGGGATGGTGTGTTCAGGGTGATGAGCCGTGTTGCTTTTACTCCAAACATAACATTTTGCATTGTTGCCAAAAAGTTCGATTTTAGTTTCATCTGACCAGCGCACCTTCTTCCACATGTTTGGTGTGTCTCCCAGGTGGCTTGTGGCAAACTTTAAACAACACTTTTTATGGATAGCTTTAAGAAATGGCTTTCTTCTTGCCACTCTTCCATAAATGTCAGATTTGTGCAGTATATGACTGATTGTTGTCCTATGGACCGAGTCTCCCACCTCAGCTGTAGATCTCTGCAGTTCATTCAGAGTGATCATGGGCCTCTTGGCTGCATCTCTGATCAGTCTTCTCCTTGTATGAGCTGAAAGTTTAGAAGGACGGCCAGGTCTTCGTATATTTGCAGTGGTCTGATACTCCTTCCATTCCAATATTATTGCTTGCACAGTGCTCCTTGGGATGTTTAAAGCTTGAGAAATCTTTTTGTATCCAAATCCGGCTTTAAACTTCTCCACAACAGTATCTCGGACCTGCCTGGTGTGTTCCTTGTTTTTACTGATGCTCTCTGCGCTATAAACGGACCTCTGAGACTATAACACTGCAGATGCATTTAATACGGAGACTTAATTACACACAGGTGGATTCTATTCATCATCATTAGTCATTTAGGTCAACATTGGATCATTCAGAGATCCTCACTGAACTTCTGGAGAGAGTTTGCTGCACTGAAAGTAAAGGGGCTGAATAATTTTGCACGCCCAATTTTTCAGTTTTTTATTTGTTAAAGTTTGAAATATCCAATAAATTTCGTTCCACTTTATGATTGTGTCCCAGTTGTTGATTCTTCACAAAAAAATACAGTTTTATATCTTTATGTTTGAAGCCTGAAATGTGGCAAAAGGTCGCAAAGTTCAAGGGGGCCGAATACTTTCGCAAGACACTGTATATATATTTTTTTTAATTGGTAGTTTACATTTTTTTTTTAACAAAAAATAAATAAAAACCGCAGCAGTGATCAAAAACCACCAAAAGAAAGCTCTTATTTGTGGGAAAAGAATAAAAAATAATAATTTGGGTACAGTGTTTTATGACCGCGCAATTGTCATTCAAATTGCGTCAGCGCTGAAAGCTGAAAATTGGTTTGGGCAGGAGGGGGGTTTAAGTGCCCAGTAAGCAAGTGGTTAATAAAATGGTAAATTTTAAATAGTACAAACAGAATAAACATTGTCAAAACATAGCCAGGGTTCGGTAACCAGAGCGGGTAGTCAGAACAAGCCCGTAAAATAGGAATCCAGAAATCAGCATAGTCAGAAGCAGCAAACTGAATCACGAACCAGAAGGGAAGTCAGTCAGGCAAAAGTCTTTAACAGAAAAGCATATCAGAGAGTATTCGGATATGTTGACCAAGGCAAAGGCACAGGAGATCTGATCCTGGCTGATGAGCAGGATATGATCATCAGGTAGGTCATTGTGGAATGAGTGCTGGCAATTAACCGACAGCTGGACCAGCCTGAGCTCTGAGAAGGGAAGGCTGAGCCCAGCCCTGACACATTCTTAGAAAAAATAGCAGTGGTAGGGTACTTAAGAAAAAATCTTCTCTCTAGTGGCATATTTACTTCTTTGATATAGTACATTCATAATGCCATTGAGCCTTTTGGATTATACCCACATTATTTCCATCAATGGAAAATATTCAGTCCCTCCTTCAAAAAGGCTTGGGAAGATAACTTAGCATCATGCCCTTAGAGCATAAAAGTATATGCCAGTAGAGCCAAGGAGCTAGATAGAAAACTGGACTCCATATACAATATGCTCTCTCAACAAAGAGAGCACTCTGCATATGCTCAGCTGCACAAAGAGCCAACTTTAAATTGACAGATTTTGATCAAAAACAGATTAAAAAATGCAGATAGATAAGTTAGCCTTCCAGAAAGGCTTACAATTGGAGTCCCAAATACCAGGTTAAGAAGAGATCTCAGCCCAATCATTTCACACAAGGTAGAAATGCAGATTCTGATCTGTCCGATGCCTCTTCTATTTCATCTATATCCATTTCTTCCTATAACTCTGCCAGGACCAAGAAATCAAATAAAACGAGAATTCCCAAGGGGGAGGTTCCCAAGAGAAATCTTCTAAAAAACGAGTCATAGAACTAGAACATGCTGGTGACCCAAATAATCACATAGTGCTGTGTAACTCTGTGGGTGATGGTGCTTCCACTTCGGTTTCCCATACTGCTCTTCTTGTGGCACTACCTGTACAGGTATTCCAATTATTTCACGCAAACTATCTCTGCCCTCCACCTCCACTCCAGGGCAGTAATAGGGCTCCACTTCCTCACTCAGTACAGGTCCAATTTAAGCACAAAAACTGTCTTTAAAATCACAGGACTCTCTTAATGTTGTTACCCTTTACAAATATCCCCTTACCAATTTAGATACAAACATTCTGAGTAGGGGCTTAAACATTTTCCCTTAACAAAGACAGAGATTGAGGACAGCCAACTTTTGGGCAGAAAGATTATTCTTAACCACTTCCCACCCGGTCAATAGTAAATTGACGTCCATTGACTTGCGGGCGCGTGCCCTTGCCGGCACGCGCCCGCAAGGGCGGCTTGTCAGTCTGAAAAGCCACATCTTCGATCGTTATAAGAAGCCTCTGTCAGAGGCTTCTTACCACGTGATCAGCGGTGACCAATCACAGCTGATCACCGCATGAACCAGGAAGTGACGGTAAATGGCATTTCTCGGTACACGCCAACAGGGAAAGCCGATCGGCGGCTCTCTCTGTCAGAGGGGGGGTCTGTGCTGATAAGCACATTCATTATGCGAACAGCCCCCTCCAATGTACCAATCACCTGCCAACCAGTGCCCTCATAATAAAGTATGCCAGTGCCCACCACAGTGCCAATCACTGCCCACCACAGTGCCAATCACTGCCCAGCAGTAACACCTGTAAGTAACTTATCAGTGCTACCTGTCCATGCCAATCAATTCTACATATCAGTGCCTCGCATCAGTGCCACTTTATCAGTGCCAACTCATCAGTGCCCATCAGTGCTGCCTCCTCAGTGAAGGGGAAAACAACGTTTTATGACAGAAACTAAAATTATATATATATATATATATATATATATATATATATATATATATATATATATATATATATATATATATATATATATATATATATATATATTTCAAAAATGTTGATCTTTTTTAGCTTGTTTAGCAGAAAATAAAAACCGCAGGAGGAGATCAAATGCCACCAAAAGAAAGTTATTTGTGGGAAGAAAATTCTAAAAATTTAGTCTGGGTATAGTGTTGCATGACCGCGCAATTGTCATTTAAAGTGTGACAGCGCTGAAAGCTGAAAAATAGATTTTTGTATTCGTCGTAAAATCTTTTTTTCTCTAAAGTCCATGGACGGACACAGCTCCTTTAGTCTTGACAAGTGGGTTATGTTCCGTCTACTAGGTGAGGACTAGGCAGACATTTTAGATATACAAAAACATGCAATTATATCAAAGCTTAACAGCCCCACCCAGGGGGCAGTCCCTCTGGTCAAAACCCCTCACCCTGCACTCAGCAGCTCAGTTCGTCAAAAAGCAGTACAAACTCAAACAGGAGGGGTGGGTGTCCGTCCATGAACTTCAGAGAAAAGGATTTTACGGCAAGTACAAAAATCCTATTTTCTTTCATTCATGGGCAGACATAGTTCCTTTAGTCTTGACAAGTGGGACATCCCCAAGCAGTGTCAAAAAACGAGAGGTGGGAACAGCAAGCAAACAAACTTCACCCCAAACAGAGCTCCTCAATGGAGGAGTGGCAACCTTTAACAGCAGCCTGCAAAACCTTGCAGCCAAAGCAAGCATCCGCAGATGCATGCACGTCAACCTTGTAAAATTTTGTGAAGGTGTGAACGGACGACCAGGTCGTTGCCTTACACGCCTGTACAACAGACGCTTGATGTCGAAAAGCCCAGGAGGCACCAATCGCCCTGGTCGAATGCACTGTGACAAGAAAGGGAGGCGCCCGCCCTTTTAGGGCATAAGGCTGAATCACAATCTGTCTGATCCACCGAGAAATGGTGGCCGACGAGACCGCCAGGCCTTTCTTTGGACCAGTCACACCACAAACAGTGAGTCTGACCTCCGAAAACTGAGCCATAGCAGACAGGTACACCCGCAGAGCATGTACCACGTCTAAGGAATGTAACGCAATCTCTTTGGAATGCGACGGCCGAGGACACAAGGATGGAAGTACAATGTCCTCATCCAGATGAAAAGCCGAAACCACCTTCGGAAGAAACGAAGGCTACGGGCGTGGCACCGCTTTATCCTTATGGACGATCAAGTAGGGGACTTGCAAGACAAGGCCGCCAACTCAGAAACCCTCCAGACAAATGTAATGGCCACCAGAAAGGCAACTTTCTCAGAGTGTCAAAAGAGGAATCTCTCTGATGTTCTCAAAATGGAGGTTTCTGAAGTACCATGGAGGTCGTGGTGGTCGAAGCAGAGGAGACACATGTTGAACCCCTTGCACAAACGTACTCGCCAATCCTTTCTCTCTCTCTTTCTCTCTCTCTCTCCCCCCCGCTGTTCCTGCTCCCCCACCTGGCGCCCCCCCCCTCCTTTTTCCCCCTACTCCACCCACCCCCCCCCCCTGCTTCCACCTTTCCTATATTCCTACTCCTTTTCCCCCTACTCCACCCAACGCCCCCCCTGCTTCCACCTTTCCTATATTCCTACTCCTCCTCTCCCCTGATCCACTCCCACCCCCACCATAACCACTATCCATGTCCTGGGCCTCCTCCTCCAACTTAATGTATGCTAATTTTTCAGAGATCCACATACCATCCCCCACGTTCGCTGCAGGGGGATCACCTATTAGGCAGACTTGGCTCCGCGCCTGCTTCGTTACACTTTGGGTAAAACCTCTATGTCTATTCAATTTTTAACTCACTGCTGAACTGTATTACCTGTATTTTATATTATTTTTCATTGCATTATTGTCCTTCAGATTGGTTCTCCTGAAGAAGCGGACATCCCGCGAAACTAGTAGAGAATCGACCAATCTTTTGATGTACACTATTGTTTTTATGCAACATTTTTTAATAAATTAATTTCTTATTTATCCTATTGTTTACACTGACCTATTTTGTACCGAGATAGTCCACACCCCAACTGGGCGGGTATATGTTGGGTCTAGCTTCAGCAACTATTCCCCCATTCACACCCCCCCCCCCTTTTTCTCATCAATACTTGGATGATGGTACTCTATTACCTTATTAATTATTCCTAAGTGAGGCCATACTCGCACTTTTTCATGGATGTTACTACGAAAAAATGATTGCGAACGTAAAATTTACTTCAAAACACTTTGCAAACTGCAGAACACATGGGGTTGTGTACCTTCTACAATGCGACTGACTGTTCATGCTTCTATGTAGGCAAAACCAAGAACAAATTTTGTCAGAGAGCACCCGCCACATCTCTAGCATGCAATCCGGACCTACCATTAGGACGCCATATTCTGTATTTCCACGTTGGAATTGCTCCACGCGTTAAATTTCTATTAGATAGGGTGCACTCCGGAATGCGTGGGGGCGACAAATTATTGTTATAGAGGGAACAACGGTGGATATAAAGGTTGAATGCTAGATCTTTCCCAGGACTCAACGAGGCGATCTCCTTTAAACCCTTCTGGGAGAGCTTTGTCTCTGGAGGCCAAGAACACGTTTGACCACATTTTGTGTGTGAATGATGGCCTACTCCCTTCCCACCCCCCCACCCCTTCACACTTCCGAGTCCACAATACCACTGCTATCCATTTGGATAAATGCTGTTGCTATACCACTCAATATCAATCTCTTTCTCCACACACAGTCATCCTGCCCTAGTATAGAAAATGTTGAATGAACCAATGGGCCACATTGGCCGTTTGGACCCTTAGGGTCAGAGTTCTCTTTTTAACTTTACTGGTATGTTCCTTCACATGCTGACATGTCCCATATTGCATTTTTGTTTGTTTTTTTACCTTTTTTGCGTGCAGATTCTTTGAGTGTCTCCATCTTCGTCATAGATGTGCACGCCATCATTATGGGTCTCATCAGCTTTGGTCCGGTTTTACATGTTCAGTTGATTGCTCTACTTCGGAGACTCAGTTCTCCATCATTTTATCTACTGTGTGGGAATTTTCAGACTTTTCTATACTGACTATGCTCTGTGGGTGTATAGACTGGTGGTTCTTCTGACAGTATGTGATATGCCATACACAGAGGCGGCTCTAGGCTTGGTGAGGCCTTAGGCAAACCTTAGATATGAGGCCCCACTAACTCCCATAATGGGAAAAATAATTCAAGCGTTAAAAATTAACGGTAAAAATTGCATATATAAAGAGCCTTAAATCCTATGAACTATGGGACTCTGGTCACCATAGAGCACCTTCCCCAGAGTGAACGCACTAGGGTAAGGGGGGCGGGGGGCTTACTTATACAACAGTGAACCTTTATATCAGAGCCTCCTTACTTTACTGTATTCTCTGCCCCCTACATCAGAGATGGTCAGAGACTGCATACATACTACAGGAGATTGTCAGAGACTGCATACACGATACAATAAATGGTCAGAGACTGCATACACGATACAATAAATGGTCAGAGACTGCATACACGATACAATAAATGGTCAGAGACTGCATACACGATACAAGAGATGGTTAGAGACTGCATACATGATACAAGATACGGTCAGAGAGTTTGTGGACATGATACAGGAGATGGTCAGAGACTGCATACAAGATACAGGAGATGGTCAGAGTCTGCATACATGATACAGGAGATGGTCAGAGATTGCATACATGATACAAGAGATGGTCAGAGATTGCATACGTTCTACAGGAGATGATCAGAGACTGCATACATGATACAAGAGATGGTCAGAGACTGCATACATGACACAGGAGATGGTCAGAGACTGCATATGTGGTACAAGAGATGGTCAGAGACTGCATACATACCACAGGAGATGGTCAGAGACTGCATATGTGGTACAAGAGTTGTCAGAGACTGCAGACATGGTACAGGAGATGGTCAGAGACTGCAGACATGGTACAATAGATGGTCAGAGACTGCAGACATGGTACAATAGATGGTCAGAGACTGCAGACATGGTACAGGAGATGGTCATAGACTGCGTACATGGTACAAGAGATGGTCAGAGACTGCAGATATACTACAGGAGATGGTCAGAGACTGCAGATATACTACAGGAGATGGTCAGAGACTGCATACATACCACAGGAGATGGTCAGAGACTGCATATGTGGTACCAGAGATGGTCAGAGACTACAGACATGGTACCAGAGATGGTCAGAGACTGCAGACATGGTAAAAGAGATGGTCAGAGCCTGCAGACATGGTACAAGAGATGGTCAGAGACTGCAGACATGGTACAAGAGATGGTCAGAGACTGCAGACATGATACAGGAGATGGTCATAGACTGCATACATGGTACAAGAGATGGTCAGAGACTGCAGACAATGACATGGTACAAGAGATGGCCAGAGACTGCAGACATGGTACAAGAGATGGTCAGAGACTGCATACGTGGTACAAGAGATGGTCAGAGACTGCATACATGATACAGGAGATGGTCAGAGACTGCATACTTGATACAAGACATTGTCAGAGACTGCAGACATACTACTGGAGATGGTCAGAGACTGCACACATACTACTGGAGATGGTCAGAGACTGCACACATACTACTGAATATGGTCAGAGACTGCACACATACTACTGAAGATGGTCAGAGACTGCAGATATACTACAGGAGATGGTCAGAGACTGCATACATGATAAAAGAGACAGTCAGAGAGTGTGCAGACATGATACAGGAGATGGTCTGAGACTGCAGATATTGTACAAGAGATGGTCAGAGACTGCAGACCTGGTACAAGAGATGGTCAGATAATGCAGACATGGTACAAGAGATGGTCAGAGACTGCAGACATGGTACAAGAGATGGTCAGACTGCATATATACTATAGGAGATGGTCAGAGACTGCATACATACCACAGAAGATGGTCACAGACTACAGACATGGTACCAGAGATGGTCAGAGACTGCAGACATGGTACAAGAGATGGTCAGAGCCTGCAGACATGGTACAAGAGATGGTCAGAGACTGCAGACATGGTACAAGAGATGGTCAGAGACTGCAGACATGGTACAAGAGATGGTCAGAGACTGCAGACATGGTACAAGAGATGGTCAGAGACTGCAGACAATGACATGGTACAAGAGATGGTCAGAGACTGCAGACAATGACATGGTACAAGAGATGGCCAGAGACTGCAGACATGGTACAAGAGATGGTCAGGGACTGCAGGCATGGTACAAGAGGTGGTCAGAGACTGCATACGTGGTACAAGAGATGGTCAGAGACTGCATACATGATACAGGAGATGGTCAGAGACTGCATACTTGATACAGGACATTGTCAGAGACTGCAGACATACTACTGAAGATGGTCAGAGACTGCACACATACTACTGAAGATGGTCAGAGACTGCAGACATGGTACAATAGATGGTCAGAGACAGCAGACATGGTATAAGAGATGGTCAGAGACTGCGTACGTGGTACAAGAGATGGTCAGATACTGCAGATATACTACAGGAGATGGTCAGAGACTGCATACATGATAAAAGAGACGGTCAGAGTGTGCAGACATGATACAGGAGATGGTCTGAGACTGCAGATATGGTACAAGAGACGGTCAGAGACTGCAGACATGGTACAAGAGATGGTCAGATAATGCAGACATGGTACAAGAGATGGTCAGAGACTGCAGACATGGTACAAGAGATGGTCAGACTGCATATATACTATAGGAGATGGTCAGAGACTGCATACATACCACAGAAGATGGTCAGAGACTGCAGACATGGTACAAGAGATGGTCAGAGACTGCATACATGGTACAGGAGATGGTCATAGACTGCATACATGGTACAAGAGATGGTCAGAGACTGCAGACATGGTACAAGAGATGGTCAGAGACTGCATACGTGGTACAAGAGATGGTCAGAGACTGCATACATGATACAAGACATTGTCAGAGAGTGCAGACATACTACTGGAGATGGTCAGAGACTGCACACATACTACTGGAGATGGTCAGAGACTGCACACATACTACTGGAGATGGTCAGATAGAAGGATGCGATCCGGCGTGTTTGCACAGCCCACGTGCAGAGCCCCCCGGGAAGTTGGCACTGTGCTGTGCTAATCACAGGCAGCAAAACATTTCCCGATCTCTGCAGCTGCGCACCGGGAGAATGCCTGTGATTAGCGCAATGCTGACTTCCTGATGGGCTGTGTGAAAATGCAGGAACTCATCCTTAGTCAGAGACTGCAGACATGTGCGGACATAATTGGGCTGAAATTGCACAGAACGCACAGCGTGTTCCTGTGTTTTTCAGTGTGAAGCTGGACCTATGACCTGGAACCCACACTTGCTAACTTGCCTGGAAAGGGGGCATTAATATGGGCACCTGGAGCAATTTGGCACATCTCTTTGGGGGGGGGGGGGGATATGTGCTAAGGGGGTGAATTTCATATCCAAGCCCCCTTGCAGCAAACGTCATAAAGTGCCCCCTAGAACATATCCTCTCCCCCAAAATTACTCAAAGTAAACTGTAAACCGTAGGCATCAACCCTCCCCCCCCCCTCTCTCTGGAAGGCTCACTTACTTTGCATCAGGACATGATGTATCATAGATTGTCAGACGAGCAGCTTTTCTCTGCAGCGTGATGAGCCTCCTTCCCCTCCCCTCTCCTCCTCTGTGTACACAGGAAACATCACACAGCACGAGAAGGAGGGGGCGGGCTCAGCTCACTTCGTCTCACTCTGTCTGCACTGTGTGTGTCAGGAGTCAGGGCCAGGCAGCCAGGGACTGCAGGGAGAGATGTCGGCAGACTCAGCTCTCTCTGCCATAACAAGTGGAGCTTGCGGCCGCGTGGGGGGAACGAAAATAGCCGGGAAAGGGTGAGGCATGGGCAAATTAGGCGGCCGCACGGGGCCCCTGACTTTGCGAGGCCTCTGACTTTGAGGGGCCTAAGGCAGCTGCCTAATTTGCCTAATTAGAGAGCCGCCTCTGGCCATACAGCACTGCTATATTTAGCAATGCCGTGTGTCTGCAGTATGTTTCACTTCACTGGTTATTATGGAGTGGCTTGGCTTGCAGATTGCTGCGATCTCTACCAGCAGAGGGTGTTTGACACCATGGTATTGTAATGCACGGCGCCATTTCATTACATCACGGCCCCACACCATTAGGTTACTATGGCACCCCCTGCATACAAGCTCCATTATAGCCTTCAATAGCCAGTTTAATCTGCGATTCAACACTTGTTCTAACGCCGACTGATGATGTCAGAGCAACGTGCTGTTCTCATCATAATCATTCACAAACGAGGCACACCTGCACTGCCTGGTCAGATCACTGCAGGGCCGTTGTAGCGCTTACCCAGGTGTGTGCAATCGCTTATCACTTGTAACAGTAAGAATAGTGCAGCGCAAAAAAATATTAACATGAATGTAAAATATGATATATAATAAACAATAAACAATTAATAAGAATCAAAAAGTCCATATGGAGTGCTCAAGTGTTTAAACTGATCCAAAATTGGAAAACAAACAGGTGCACAAAGAGTGATTTCCAGAAGAAACTTCCACCAGGTAGCATTTTAATAAATGTACCGAGTTGGCTTCAGAGAGCACTAGATCTCCTTTCTTTTTTGTTCTATGCCCTGTTTTTGCCTGACTTGGCTCCGGATTCTGTCAATATTGAGGGTGAGCTGCTGCATCTGTATGCTGTGCCTTTGAGAACAGGAGGTTCTCTATTTCATGCTCTGTGACCTATTGTTGGTCGAGGTGTTAAGGTGAGAGGCCACTCCTGCTACCTGGTGGAAGTTTCTTCTGGAAATCACTCTTTGTGCACCTGTTTGTTTTCCAATTTTGGATCAGTTTAAACACCTGAGCACTCCATATGGACTTTTTGATTCTTATTAATTGTTTATTATATATCATATTTTACATTCATATTAATATTTTTTTTGCGCTGCACTATTCTTACTGTTACATGTCTTGAGGTGTTTTATTTGAATTTACCTAAGTGCTGGCTTGCAATTTTATTTTATTTTATTTATTTTTAGTTTGTTGTGTAGGTTCCAGCGCTGAATAATTTTATTTTCACAATCGCTTATCACTCCCTGACACAGAGATATATAGCTATAGGTCCAGCCATTCAGTTAGTCTCTGCTCTACCTTACCAGACAGCCACATAATTTTGACTCCAACGTTAAAAGTAAACTATATACAATGGTGTAGGTTTTTTCTTTTGCCCTCTGACTATGTCTTGATGGTTATTATACCGCAAGATGTATGGTAGTCCCGGGCACAAGCTATAAAGCAAACATCTTTTCCCTATACAAAAGTTTCTAGATCCATAAGGCACGTCCAGATATCTGGCTGATGGATACAACCATCTTTAACCCATGATGTTCTGGATGATTTCATTTTTGATATACACTCTCCATCAACCAGATCTGTATAGAGGGGAAAGTACTATTCTACCTCTCCTTCCACCTATTAATCCGAATTATCTGTTCCATTTTTCCATAGAGTTATACCACAAAGTTACACAATAAAACCATTCTACATTATACAGACCTCTGGCTGATGTCCTTTACGTTTTCTGTTGCTTGTGCACTGCTCTGATGGACATAGCTTTCTTTTTATTTTTAAGTTATGTTCTTTGTCTTTATGGGTGGAGCATCAACATTTGGGATCAGTATGCTCAGCTGTGTTTTTAATGTTCCAATTTTAAAATGTATTTAGAATGTATATAAAATACATGTATATGGTTTTTATGCATATATCAGGGCTCAAGATTTCGAGCCCTGAGCTACTAGCCAGGCCTCAAGTGTTACTCGCCACCAGTTGCCCCACCTAACAGCCCATTCATACACTGCCCCGCACCTAATTGCGCCCCTAAACACGCCCTTGTAGATTATCTCATGGAATGACACTGTTAAATGTTTAATGCAGAATCAAGTTACACAATTTAATATTACCAACAACTTTAACAAAATGGGACAGGGCATGGGGGCAGACCAGAGGGACAGGGCACTGGGGGCAGACCAGAGAGACAGGGCACTAGAACCGGGTCTCTTCCCTATTCTCTTGCAACTCCCATCCACCCTCTCTCTCCCTCTCCTATTCATCTCATCATCAGGAGCCCCTGTGTGCGGCTCCACGCTTGCATGTCCCCACTTCCCCCTTTTATTCAGGCTGGCAGTGAGGAGAGGAGCTGCAGCACAGCGGGAGGGAGTACAATCCAGCGCCGAGATCCACACAACTGCACAGCCATTGACACCATAGCACAGGCTGAACTGCTGGAAACTTACATAGAGCACAAGGAGAAGAAAACTGCACAAACTGGAAGGCTGTAGCTCTCATGTCAGGGCAACTTTCAGTGAGCGCTACACTGCCTACCTGGGACATCCGGAGTGGTCATTTTCGCAATCCTCCACCTCACTCATTACTTCCTGCTCCCTGCCCCCCAGCTACATTGGTGGGGGGAGGGGGCAGGCTCAGAGAGGTCATACTGTTAGGTCCCATGGCTTAATGAGAATTGTAAGGAGAGTACCTGTGTACTGCTCTGCCTGTGCGCGGCTCACCAGACTACTTTTCCCGAGCATGCGCCTTTCCTCTTTGGCCGCCAATCGCATCGGGGCTCTAAGTGTAGGCACAGATTGGAGGGAGATTGGTCATGCAGCCCTGTCATCACTCGCCCCCAGCTGAAATCCACTCGCCAAATGCTAGTAGGCGAGTGGAAATTTTGAGGGCTGTTATATATCTCTGCATACTCCTGACATTATACATTCTGTTATAGATATAACCTCTGTCCCTGAAGATCTGCATTTTGTTTTTCGAAATGCATTGGACGTTCTGTCAGTCTGACAAAGCTCTGGGCTTTTCCTTGCAGCTGGTTTCCTTTCTTTTGTTCCCAATATTTGTGTTTGTTGCTTATGTTATATATTATCAATGTGCAATACATTTTGAATACTTTATTAAACGGTTTGTGGCCTGGTTTAAAGTCCTCACTGAAATGTAGTCACAGTGACTAGGCCTTCAAAAAAGAAAAAAGGCCTTTGCCAGTGACTATGGCTCCCTAAATATTTTCCCGTTTCTCCTATAGGGAGCTCCAATCCCCCCCAAATATAAACAAAAATAGTTTGAGTAGGGAGAGAGAGAGAGAGCGAGAAGAAAAAAAGGGGGCCTGTAAAACAGACAGCCAAGGGGACCGTATTTTAAAACAAGTGGGTATACCCATATCCAAAAATGGCAAACCTTAGGGCACGCCCACCACATATGCAATGGTGTGCCTATTTGGCCACAACCCCTAAAGCAGGGGTGCCCAACCAGTGGCCCGGGGGCCACATGTGGCCCGCGGAGCCCTCTGATGTGGCCGGCGACCTCCTGCTCTGGGATGGAAGGTTGACAAGCCCATATTGCAGCTTGCCGACCTGCCATCCCAGAGCATCAGTGTAAAAGCAGCCTCAGGTCCCTTTCACACAATCGGTCTGACCCAATTGGACCCTCCATTCACCTATATGTATCGCCATATGCAAAGAGACTTTTGTCCGTTTACACCCGCCTACCCACAATGTGATCTGCTAAAAAAAAAAAACAAGTGGATCAGTCCCCTTCCATCTGATCGTATCAGAGGGCCCATAGAGAAGAATGGGCTATGTCTGTGCTCACTCTACATATGCAAAGTGGACACAGACCTGTCATCTGCCCACTCCGCTCATTGTGGCCCACGACTGGTTACCAGGTTGCTTAAGTTGCGCTCGCTATTTAAATGGTTGGGCATCACTGCCCTAAAGCTTATGGCTGAGGTGCCTGGATACAATTTTGACAAACGCTCTGCTACCGAGTACCATCTGGTGTAGACTTTATAGTCTGCTTCTATCAAGGCTAGATTTAGGATACCTTTATAAATCCGTGTGATCCATTAACACCAGTCCTCCACCTCAGGGGTTATGGACAGATCCCTTTCCCATGCCACCTGGTAGGATAATCTATCAGTGTTGATAAACAGTTTATATAATAATGAGATGTCCCCCGCAGAGTAGCATCCTGCATGCACCTGTTTTCAAACAAACAGTACGGACTGCCACATCAGAGCTATCCTTCTATAAGGATTTGAGGAAGGGGTCAATTTGTTACCAGTGGAAGCTCTCAGTGGGGGGGAATCTCCAGAATTCCTGTGAAATATGAGGGACGTATGCCTCTGGTCTAAATAGTCGCCAATACGGTACAATGCCTTCTTCAGCCACCAACCATACCTGTCGGGTTGCATACCTAGTGGAAACGGGGGGTTGCCGAAAAGGGAAGCTACTGGAGTATGTGTCGAACGCAGAGACCATCTCCTGTAGCTTGTGTCCTACACCTGGAGTGGGAGAGCGTTGGGCTCAGTATAGCCATACAATGTTTTGGGGGAACCCAAAATAAGGGGATCCATTGCAAGTGGGAAACTTTGCCTGGGCCTCTATGGAAACTCAATCTGGTCGGTAGCATTTGCTATGAAGAGCTTGACAAAGGTGTGCGCCCTAAGTTCTATCTACCAGTGCACATGCTTCAAAACACGGTTGCAACCCACCAGTGGCGTCAATACGCCCGGTACCACGTCCCAGCCCTCACCATGCCTGGATTTTAATCGGTGTGGTCCCAGAGATCCTGCTGGCTAGGATCAGCTCTTCAGAACACTGCTCTGCAGTGAACGCCATGCCAGTTTGTATGGACTCGTGCCTAGAGGCGCCTGTGTTTCTCTTCTGAATTGCTATGGAGTTGGCCTAGTTGAGTGACATGTGCTGCCACATAGTATTTCCTAAAGTCAGTTACTCCTAGTCCACCAATATCCTTAGGAGCATACATTGTGGCCCCTGCTATTCTGGGGTCTTTGGAACTCCCTATTAAAAAAAAAAAAGAAAATTTTGGATTGGATCCATTGAACGGCGTTAACAGGGACCTGGATCAGCAAAGTAGGGAACAAATGTAGTAACCTAGGCAGGGCTGTAATTTTCACCGAGGCAATCCTACCCATCAATGACAAACTCACATCACACCATGCCTGCATGTCTTATAACAGCTTAGCAAATAGAACAGGGTAGTTGGCCTTGTAAAGGGAGGAAATGCTGGGGGTCAGTTGGATTCCTAAAATAGGAGAGGGGTGTCTGCTGCCACTGAAATTAGTATTGAGACCTAATACTCTATAGAGTCAAATTAACAATCACAATAAATTGGAGGCGATGAGTCCCGAAACTCTTCCAAAGCAGCTCTGAAGAGAACGTGAGCTTGGAAGAGTAGTGTGGGGAGAGGAGATGTTCATCATCAGGTCATCAGCGAATAAAAGCACACTTATGGCCCCCCCTCCTCTCTATCCCCAAAATGTTTGGGTTCTGATGTATCGCTATGGCAAGAGTCTTGATGGCTATGACGAATAGTATAGGAGATAATGGACATCCTTGCCGAGTGTGCAATCTGTAGCCCCTCAGAACTATCTGAACTGTGGGTGAGCTATATAATCAGTGCAGCGAGGCCAAGAACTTAGGACTGTAGTTCCATCTCAACAACACCCGGAAAAGAAAAAGCCACGAGAGGTAATTGAAAGCTTTACAAATATCAAGTACAGCAGCATCCTGATCCTATTTGTTTTCCGCCATCCCAGGAAGTGTGTTAAATGGAAATAAGGTAAATTGCTCTATGGACCTGGTCGGCAGCTTGTCTGTGCAGCAAAAATCCTACCTGGTCAGAGTGTATGTAGCTAGCTAAAAATGATGACAGCCCTTTTGCCCAAATTTTTGTAAATAGTTTCAAGTCAGAATTAAGGATTTTGAAAGGTAGTTAGCTACGTCACTGGTCTTTTTTGGGGCTTAGGAATGAGAGTAATAAATGTGCTATTAGAATGTCGATTGGATCGCTCTTTTGGATGGCTTTAAGAATAGCACTAAAGATGGGGCCAAAAAGGGAGCAATTTTTTTATTTAGTATAGGGTTGTGAACCCATCTGGGCCCGGCGCTTTGTCCAATAGGGCTTGTTTAATGACCACCAATACTTCCTCCACTGAAATTTCCTTATCTAAGGAGTCTCTATATTCGTCTGTTAGAGTTGGGGTAGGGAGCCGGTCGACCAAGTTATCAAACTCCTGCAGTCATAATTTCTAGTAGGCATGAAATTTCTGCAAAACCAAAATTGGGGTTTTGGGTTAGGGTTCCGTCAGGGAACATGAAGAGGGGGTGTCTAGGGGCTAGCCTTGTCACCAAGAGTTTACCCGATTTGTCCACTTGGGAGTAGTACCTGGCCTGCATAATTGATTCTCTGCTTTTGTTGCAAGACAAACATTTAAATACAAATCGAGCAGCCTCAAACCGACTACGCAAGACTAACTGGAGGGTGCGTTTACGTTTGATTATAGCTGCTAGATCATCCTCTTTTTGCTTGAGCAAAGCACCATATTGGCTCTTATACCTAGTGACCGTCAATCAAAATACTCCTTGATCATGGCCTTGTGAGCGGCCCAGGTGTACAATGGGGAGTACTCCTTTAGAGCCATTTCAATATCAAGGCAAGTGGCTGGATTGCTAATGTGTGATTAATTCAGGCGCCAGGCACAGGAAGTCAGAACTTCGTAAACAAGAAATGAGGACCACTACTGGGGAATAATCAGACCAGGGTCTTCAAGATCTTGAAAGACATGCAGAAGGGTAATGAAGTGGTAGGTGAAGATGTGGTCTATCCGCGAGTACTTCAGATGCACATGGAATAAGTATAGTCACGTTTTGTAGCGTTCAATTGCCTCCAAACATCCAAGTTATTGTCGTACAGTAGTTTCACAAATTTAGTGCTCAACTTTGCGGGCTGCAAAATTTGAGATCCTGGGGGCAAGTCACATCCAAAGTGCAGTCTATGGTTATGTTGGAGTCTCCACTCATCAAAAGTGTACCCTCTCAAAGAGGGGGGACAGTTGTTGGAAAAGGTTTTGAAAAAAGGGCAACTGATCCTTATTTGGAGCACAGTAGGCAGGGAATGTCACTAGTGAGCCTTCCAGGTTACCTTTAACCAAAACAACAAACAGCAGCTCTATGAATTTTAACTTCAGACAAACAATCCTTGAATCATTATCACAACGTAAAAACCCATAGTAACTATAAAAACGTTCAAACAGTTGTGTTTGAGGAACCCAGAAAAAAGGGTAACTAGGAAACTTCTCTGTAGGAGGGAAATGGAGGTATAATTTTCAATACATTTTCAGGGTGGTCTGGTGTTTCTGGTAGATTGTCACAATGGTGAAACCAGGCGGCCTCTGTCACCTCGAACCCATCCAGGGGCAGAGGAGGTATGGGAGCCTGGTGATGCTGATGGCAGAGTTTGACAAATTTGAAAAATCTAGGAGCCAGCTAAAAAAGTTAGGAGCCAGAAACGTGCCCCATCCTGCCGAACTCATACGTGAGTAGCACCCACATATGAAATCAATGTTCAAACCACATGTGAGGTATCGCCGCAATTGGTAGAGCGAGAGAAATAATTCTAGCCCTAGACCTCCTCTGTAACTCAAAACATGCAACCTGTAGAATTTTTTAAAGGTCGCCTATGGAGATTTTAAAGGGTAAAAGTCGCCATTCCACGAGCGGGCGCAATTTTGGATGTTGGGTATCAATGTACTCGGCGCAACATTATCATCTTTCACAGTATAAAAAAAATAATTGGGCGGACTTTACTTTTAAAAAAGCCCAGCCAGGGGATACCAGTTTCTCAGGTGCCCCACTATTCACCTGATGCGATTCTGCTGGATCGTTTCTCTACCATGCTGCAGGAGGAGCTATCTAAAACTTGCACCTTGATTACAACAGATCTTAAAAAGGACATTCACAGTTTTGGGGAAAGTTTTGAGTGTATTGAACCTGTAAAAAAGGTAAACCAAAATGCTAATATGATCACTGACCTCCAAAATCAGCTGGAAGAGGCCAACAATAAAATTGAAGATTTGGAGAACCACTCTCAAAGATACAATGTGCGCATACGGGGCCTCCCTGAAACGTGTACTGATCTGGAAGAGGTCATGCGGGAGCTCATGAAGGATTTGATACCAGACATTGCTGACCACCACTTAAAGATTGATCGCATTTACAGGGCCTTGACGGCCCCAAGGTCTGATGGCCTGCCACGAGATGCAATTGCCAAACCGCACTTTTACCGCATAAAAAAGAAAAGCCGATGATGGCGGCTCGGAGACGATTTATGGGGCCTGCTCGGTAACTTGTCTCTTTACAGTGTTGGGGTACATTTTTTTTGCTAGGTTGTTCAATTTGCCCACCCCGGTTGCCTGAACAGGAGATTTTTTATTACTTGGCGGAGCGGTTATACATGCCACTATAGAGTTAAGAAATAGGGAGGCCGTCTCTGCTTTTTTTTTTTTCTTCTCACTGCTCCCCTTATAAGTATTTGTATGTACGTATGGTGTTTTTTTTTTTGTGTTGGAATGTTGTATGTATTGTGGTATATTATAATAAAGAAAAGAAGCAATTATAAAAATAAATAAAATACATGCCACTCGATTGCAAGACTACTCATCTGTGGAGGATGGTACCCTTGCACACATTATCCCGGATGTGCAACGCCGTTAGTGTTGCTTGCTGTGACGGACGCAGCTGTCGCTACTTTCGTAGCTGCGCTCCGCTCACAGTACTGTCATCCCTTTCTGTGAGCTTCAAACTGCTATCCTGGGACCTGACCAGCTTCACCCTGCAGCTTCTACCAGGACACCTCTAATCTACCCCGTGGAACTACAAGTCCCAGCAGCCCGGATCCTGGACCCTGCTAGCCAGTACCTCAGTATCGCAAGTACCCTGATCTATGCTATGTGTACTGCCCTGTGAACCATGCAACTATGTATGCTATGCTATGTCAGGACCTGCTGCAGCCATAACCTCTCTGTGTTTAAACCTCTAATGTGACTCTCTCATGTTTACTGCACCCTGGATATTTGGAAGTTCTTTCATGTTCATGTATCCTCTTCTCAAATGTTTGGGTGCATACTGCTATTTACCTGAGGACTTGTCATACAGTATAATTCACATACCATGCATGCTCGGCCTCCTGCATTATTAGAGTCAGGTCCATAATGTCCAGAGACCTCCCATAACGTTCCTGTTCGCCATCCCCTCTATGTTGCTGCGCTGTGGCAGCTCATCTCTATTGAGGCAGATGGCGTTAACGCTGTTTACCTTGCTACGAAACATTGTAGTTCTTATCTAGTACTATAGTGGACGTATCCCCTTCTGGGATCACGCCAGCTATTGTATCTAGAGTAACCTTAACGTTTCTTGGACCTAGCGTCCGATATCTTCCCTTAAATCGCACAGGCGCCTATGAAGGAATATGCGCCATACTGCGTGACTGAGACTGTGATGCTAGGATACCAAACTCTCTGCACAAAAGAGAGTGAAACCTGGGTCCGAACCTGAGAAGTCTCCGCAGTTGAGATCCGTATTCCTAAACCTGTCGGGCGTAACCTTACAGGATGTTGTATCCGGTGGGGGTTACCCCCCTTTCAATCAGGAGAATACTTAATTGTCCTTGGTTTAAATGTTTGGTTTTTCAACCTATACGGTCGTTGTTCTTTTCAACGTCTTACCTTTTTCTTTGTTGTTCTTTTCTTTTCCCTTTTGAGAGCTCCGTTCCAGTTCCTTATCCATGTGGAATCGCCAGTGGAAGTCCCACAGTTGTCGGTCTTCATCCGGTGGCCTTTTCTACTCACTTGACGTTTCAAGATAAGAGTGCTCTGCCCTGCCACGATGGCTAAGTCCTATTCTACTGATTATTCAGTGGATTACTCACAATGTCCACGAGAACAAAGGCCTTTCAAATTTTACCACATACAGAGGGCTGATGTTCTCTTGCTACAGGAAACTCACTTTTCGAAGACCTCAGCTCCTCATTATCTCAATGCTAGATACCCGCAATATTTCTTATTGTGTGGTGGGAAAAAAAAAAAGGAGGAGGAGGAGTGGCAATCTGTTTTTCCAAGCGAATCCCTTTCACACCCATAACAATAGTTAAGGATAGGGGTGGAAGGTATTTAATGGCTGTGGGACGTCTACACGATCAGGTGGTCTCGTTTTATCTCATACTACGCGCCAAACACTGGGCAGCTAGAGTTTTTTCAAAATATGCTTAGGATATTGATCCCTAGGATCCAGGGACAGGTAATCATGGGAGGAGACAGCAATATCTATTTAGATCGAACCATGGACAAATCGGATCCAACTAAATCTATTCTGAGGTGACCTCCGATTAGTAGCAGTAAGGTGGCGCGTTCGTTTCCCTCTTGCAATCTGATTGATACTTGGCAGGAGTGTAACCCCTCGGTGCGGGATTTCACTTATTCACAGGTGCATCATTCTTATTCAAGCATTAATCATCTTTTAGTTCATACCCGCCTGCTCACGTATAGAACATATTACTCACCCCTTGGTCGGATCATTCCCCAATGAAACTCACTACTAAAAAGCTGTGGGCTAAAGCGCCCCCCTCCCCGTGGCAGCTTAATGCGAGTATATTGAATGACCCTATACTCTATGTTGAGATTGAACAGGAGATTCAGGCTTACTTTGAGATCAATAAGCATACTAACCCATCCTGTGCGGTTAATTGGGCAGCTCACAAGGCGGCGATACAGGGTAAATTTGTTACAAATCGCGAGTAGACTAAAATGAACGAGGGAACACACGATTAAACAATTGGAGAACAATCTGGAGGCTCTATTGGCGGAATATCATAAGAACCCCCGGACAGATTTGAGCTTTAAAATCGACAAGGCGCAATTGGCACTGAATCTTAGTTTGACAACACAAGCTGAGAAACGCGTTAGCTGGTCCAAACACAGGTTCTATACGATGGGAGACAAGCCAACTACGTTACTGGCAAGGAGGCTGGTAGCCCGGCCTTTTACATTGACGCTACCAAAGCTTTGTCTAATGTCATTATACTCAAAATCCTGAGCGTATCGTTAGAGAATTTTATAAATTGTATGGGCCAGATTCACGAACACTTGCGCTGGAGTATTTGGATATGCGCCGCGTAACTGTGCTGATGCGCCGACGTTTCTATGTGCCCGTACCCACCAAACTAGATGCGCCCAATAACGGCTCATTTGCGACCGGCGGAACGTTCCGACGCCAGAGTATCGTCAGCGTTTATTTTCGCTGGGCGCATCAGTCGCGCCCATTGATTTCCCCTGCAAATATGCAAATGAGGGATTTTTCACAATTCACGAACGGATTAGCACCATACGCTGGCTACATGCGCCGCGCGTATCTGATCCGTCCGGCGCAAAGTTATTTCTACAAAAGGCTGCTTTATCTTTACTCCAGACGGTCACAGGTCAGCAGGAGAGCAGCTACAGCAGCGTTACCGACGATAGGAGCTAGCTGAGCACCCCCACTTGCAAGGACAACACCTCTGTGTGCCAACATGCCAGGGGCACTCGTGGTCCTAGAACTACTGATGGGTCCCCTGGAACCAAGAAGGCGGGCACGTGAGAGGATATACCGCACTCGTATGAACCTCTTTGGCATGGGGGAGGAGGAGGTGTATCGCCTATTCAGATTCAGCCCAGATGCAATACTTGAACTAACCACAACCCTGCAGGATGACATCACCAGCCCAACACACCGATCACAAGCAGTGCAGCCACTGGTGAAGGTCCTGGCAACACTCCATTTCCTTGCAAGTGGATCATTCCAGTGTACAAGTGGAGTGGTGGCTGGGATGTCACAGTCCTCCATAAGCAGATGTGTGCACCAGGTTGTCCCTGCAATCCTCAGACGCATGTCCAACCAGTTCATCAGACCCACCACTGAGGAGCTGCGGCAGAAGGCAATGACAGATTTCTACAACATTGCCAGATTCCCACGCACTGTGGGGGCCATTGATTGCACACATGTGGCCCTACAGCCCCCCAGTGCCACAGAGCACATATACCGCAATCGGAAGCATTGGCATTCCATCAACGTACAGGTGATAGCTGATGCCCAACGCCTCATATGGCACGTCCGTGCCAAACATCCCGGGTCCAGCCATGACAGTTTCATATACCGTCAGAGTCCCATCCCAGCAGAATTTAACCAGAACATGTATGGGGACAGCTGGCTGGTTGGTGAGTGACAAGGGAGTCAGGCATGACTATCCCCTCCCGTGATGCACAACAGAAGTCACACATGCATGACTAACATTCTCCTGTCTTTTACCTTACAGGTGACTCTGCATATGCATTGGGACCCCATCTAATGACTCCTTTCCGGAACCCCCAAACCAGAGGAGAGAGAAAATACAATGAAGCACACATCAAAACCCGTGCAGTGGTTGAGCAAACATTTGGGCTCCTGAAGTCCCGTTTCCGCTGCCTGGATAAGTCTGGGGGGGCCCTATTGTATTCCCCTACCTTTGTGTGTCAGATCATCGGTGCATGTTGCATACTACATAACTTTGCTATGAAAAAAGGCCTGCATATTGACATACGTGATGACCTGACCCCCGACCCACACAGTCCCCCCCTGCCAGAGGACACCCAGTCTGCTGATGGAAGAGCAGTCAGGAGGGTCCTCGCCGTAGGCATCTTTGGACACTAAACCAAAACATTAATAACACAGACAGTGCACGCGTGTACACCACTTATGTCCCTAGATCACACACACCACATGCACATCGCATTGGATTAGCCCAAGTCCAGCATGTAGGAGTTGGGAGCAGTAACGCCGCGTCAAGGCCCCAATGATGTCACTGTCCATTCACACACCTTTCACACGTGATTCATTCAGCCGTGGGGTTCACTTCACCACCACGGCCGAGGGTGACACCCCTTACTTTCAGGAGTGCCACCCTCTCACATTCACACACCATTCACACTGTCCCCTGCACTCCTGACCGTGTGCAGTACAAAAAGAAATTAGAAATATCATATCCTGATCATTAAAAGAAAAATAATCTCATAACCTGAGAAAAATAAAAAATAATCTCATGACCTGAGTATGTCAAAAACAATAATATAAAACCAGAAAAAATAAAAGGCCTCATCGGGGATGCCGGGGGCTTCTTCTGGGGGCCCCTCTCTGGCTCCGCAGCTGCCTGGATGGAGTGGGTGGGGGGGCATCTGGAGGTGGCTGATCCCCAGGTGGGCCACTCCTGGCAGGTGTGGCCTGCGTGCCCTCCAAGGCCCTGGCTATCCGTCCAAGGTAATTGTTCGTCTGGGCCTGCATCCGGAGCTGACGGGTCACCTGGTAATGCTGGGCCCGACGACTCAGCCTCCCCTGCTCCCGGATGGCAGCACTGTTGGCCTGGACGGCTGCAGTGAGGTGCTGGATATCCCCCTGCACCTCCCCCAAAGTGGTGACCACTGCAGCGCAATTAGAGCTGACATCCTGCACTGCGTTGCTGAGGTTGGCAACGGAGCCCAGGCTGTCAGACACTTTCTGCAAGTGGACCGCTATGGCCCCCATTTGTTCAGTCTGTCTGGCGTGATCCCTCGCCAACTGGTCCTGGACACCATCAGACACCCCCCTGGTCTTCTGGGTCGCCTTCCTGGGGCCAGAAGATGGATGTCCTCGGGTGGAAGGAGTCGCCCTTGAGGGGCTTCCAAGGATGGGGGAGGGGACGACAGACGGGCCAGGAGAAGGGGAGGAGACAGACAAAACCAAAGAAAAGTCCTGCTCTACCACAGCAGGATCCTCCACAACCACCTCGGCAGGTGTGGTGTGGCCACTCTCCTCCTCCACAACCTCTTCACCACCCAGTGGCTCGGGCACATGATGGCGTGGGGGGGATGGGGTGGAATGCAGGCTGACAGATGATGGCCCAGCTCCGTCATCTGTGGATGACACAAAGCAGACACATGTTGGTGGTCCCACACACTTGGCACATGTACCCCCCCCCCCCCAAATGCAAAACAACAAATAGGGGATTAAAAAACACTTACCTGTCCTTGTGCCTTCCTCCACGGAGTCATAGCCTGCGACCCCCTCTACCTGCTCCCTCTCCAGGCAGCGAGCAACCACCTCCTCCTCTGCGGTCAGGGTGACAGGACATGGGGGACCACCACCTGTGCCCCTCTCATACCTCCTGATGGAGGCCACCTTGTCCCTCACCTTGCGCCGCAGGTCATTAATTTTCTTTTGTATGTCCCCAGCAGTCCGGGTGGAGTAGCCCAGGACATTGACCCTGGCAGCAATCGACTCCAGGATGCCCTGCTTCCTCTCCCGGCTGGTCTTGCGGCTTTTTTTGCCATGGAGAAATTCATTCTCCGTCTCCATAGCCGAGATAATCACTGAGACCTCCTGGGTATTAAAGTTGAGGTTCCTCCTCTCTCTGGGGGTAGCGGGAGCAGCCATTACAGTGCAAAAGTATCTTCCCTGGGGTGGGGGGAAACGGAACTACTTTTGCGCCGGAATGGCGTTTCCGCCAGCGCTTTTAAGCGCCCAGCGGAACGCATTGCGCTGACGTTTCCCAGGAAGTGGTGCCGACGGAAGTTGTGAGCATGCGCACAAGGGGGCGAGTGGAGCCGCACTCACTGCGCATGCTCCGTGGATGATGCGCTGAACGTAAGCCTCTGCGCCGGGCTCCGCCCATCATTTACATATGATCACACCCACTTCCACTTGCGTCGGGTTACGCCAGCGCATTATCGTTACTCTGGCGCAAGTTTACGCGCAACTGCTATGTGAATTGCAGGAATTGCTCTGAAAGGGTCTTCAGAGTAACGTAAATGAGAAGCGTTACTCCAGAGGAAAGATACTCTCATCTACCTGAATCTGGCCCTATATGTCATTATACAATCAGGGTTAGATACGTCCAAAGTTGAAGCTTTCTTTAATGACATTAACTTGCCCAGATTGGCGCAGGATCATGTTGATCTTATGGAAGGAGCAATAACGGACACTGAGGTTAGGGCCACCATAAAGTCCCTGCATCCTGCAAAGGCTCAGGGACCATTATTACAGAAAGTACCAGGATATTCTTGTTTCTCACCTATGCGCTTATTTTAAAGACTTACGTCGGGGCGGTAAACTTCCCATGCATGAAAATGCCGCTTATATTCATGTTATACCAAAGCCGGGCAAGGATCACAGGGACTGCGAGAACCATCGCCCTATTTAGCCAATTAACACTGACTTAAAAATGTTGACAAAAGTCCTAGCTCTTAGATTAAATACCTTTCTCCCTTGTTACATTCACTCAGACCAGGAGGGTTGTGTCCCTAATAGACAGGCTTTGGACCAAACCCGTAGAATTTTGAATTTGATCTCAGCCATTCAATCCGATTGGGACAGCAAAGGATCTAGGAGGGGGTACGATACTCTCATTGGATATTCAGAAAGTGTTCGACTCCCTTTCATGGGATTATCTGTTTGATGTTTTGAATCGTTATGGATTCGGCGAACACTTCCTGGCCCCCCTCCGAACGTTATATGAGGCTGCGACAGCCTCCTTGGTGCTTCAGGGGTATTCTTCCCAATCTTTCGCTATTAAGAGAGGAACTAGGCAGGGATGTCTGTTGTCCCCGCTTTTGTTTGTCCTGGCAATAGAGCCGCAGGCTATAAAAATTCTGGATTGCCAGGATGTACGGGGTATAGTTTGCGGCGGAAATGAACACAAATGCTTGCTTTTTGCGGACAATTTGTTGTTAACTTCGCCGATTACGTCTCTCCCTAATTTGTATGCGATACTTAATCCAGTTTCGGTAATATCAGGGCTACGAATCAATCATAGTAAATCTAATATTTCGCTGCCGAATCCAAAGCACTTCCCTACCTAGGCATTAATTTAACTTCATCTCTTCAAACGCTATACAGGAGAAATTACCCAGCTCTTTTTAGGATGTTAAATGGTGGACAAATAGGGGTTTGCTACGCATAGCTGACATTTGTGATAGGGGGGTGTGCTTACAGAGCAAACTATGCAGGAAACATATATGCCATCGGTAGAGAGGCCCTGGCTCGTCGGGGGGGATCTTGCGACCTCTACTCCCATGGAGCATTTCTGTACTCAATATGATAGGCTCAAAAGGTCATATTTCCGAGATATATGCAATGTTGATGAGCTTATCGACTAAATTGACCTATATGCTCCATTGGGAGGGAGATTTGCGGGAGACCCTGGGCTTGGAGGAGTGGCACAGGTTGTCTGACACAGCGTCCAGATTGCTTATTAATATGTCTATAATAGAAGCTAATTATAAAGTTTTACTTAGATGGTATATGGTGCCGGCTAGGTTTGCTACTTTTGTACATTACCCCCAAGTGTTTTAGAGGCGGTGGCCAGACTGGAACCACCTACCACATTTGGTGGACTTGTCCTAAAGTTTGGAGGTTCTGGATTAGGGTCTATAATTTTATATACTCTTTGACTCAGTTTTTACATTTATTTTTATATCAGCTAAAATTACAAATCGCTAGAAATTGGCGGTCCGCAGCCCTGCCATTGGATAAGTTTAGGAGGCAAATGTCCTGGCTGATGCTGAATGAACGTTTGACAGCATTGGTACAGGACATAATCAAGTCTGGGACCCATGGCTTGGGTACCTTACCAACGACCTGAGGACATTGGCGATTGAGTTATGATCATATGTGCTGGATGTTGGGGTCCTGGACGGTAGCTCTCATGTCTCTCTTCTTTTCTTTCTTTCCTTCTCTTCCTTTTTCTCTTATAAGAGCTCTCCAACATTGGCCCTTTTGCTCAGATGTCGGCATTAGCGGTAAGATGGGCATACAATTTTACACCCAGGGACCCTTGCCCTTCGGGACTCGAGATTCCTGGAATATGCACTGCTAGTTATGTTGTTCCTGAAGGGTTACTCCTAGGGTGGTATCCTGTTTTTTTTTTCAGAGTTTGTATGTATTTATATTAGGGCTGTTACTGATTTAATATGTTGTGGTCGATTGATCGACTAATTATAACGCACATACAGATCCAACTACTTTTAGCTGATCTCCTTGCAGGCCGATTCCCAGTGCAGCTACCAACCACTGGAAAAATGGATAGCAGGATACAAAAAACACACAAAAGGCAGCGCTCGATGGGGATAGCATTAAAACTTTTATAGTCTTTAAGTAGGTAACAAAAATATTGAACTGGAGATAAAATCAATGTAGCTACATAAACTGTAAAAATGGTGCGAGTAATACCAAACGGCAGCAAAAGCAGTCATAAAAACATGTAGCTAAGTATGATACTGGTATAAAAATGTTTACAACGATACCACTGCTGAATCTACAGTAGATGAGGAGAGGTTAACATCAGTCCGTCGGCATGTATATGTCCCATGAAGGGATGGCTGTAGAATCCCAGGTTGATAGAGGGAAGTGATAGAGGGAGTGTAACAGCCCTTGCTTGTGGCAGAAAATAAGGTCCCGCTGGCATGCAGATATTAAGGCACAGCAAAGGAGCTCTTCAGATGGACATGGCAAGCCCCGCCGGTGCCTGTGACGTTACCGGATCTCCGACAGAGCTCCCTGAAGGCCCAGAAGCCGGTGGAGAGGCGAGTACCAATCAAAAGAATTTCAATCGATCAAAAAGATTTTGATCGATCAAAAAAATTAAATATTAAATCGATGAATTAAAAGTTAATTTGCACAGCCCTAATTTATATTTGATAACTTACTGCATTATTTATATGGTATATGTATTGGTCTCAGATTGTGTTTGCGAACGCTATTGGAGATGTTGAAACGCTTTTGTACTGTTGTATACATCTTAAAAAATGTCAATAAATATCATTGAGTATAAAAAAGTGTATTTTTTCCTAAAAAAAAATTGCGCTTGTAGGAGAATATATAATGTTTGGGAGTTCTAATTAGGAGGAAAAGAGATAGCAGTAAAAATACAGGTGAAGCTCCATTAGCATTGCTGGTTGTATTTCATACCAATGGCCACCACAAGGTGGCACCAGATCACAGAAGGAAGCATAGGCCTGTGAAAGGCCGCAAAGCTGCAGCGTCAATTACTGGCTGGCGTGGCGGGGGAGGTGGGGGCGCACGGAGACACAGGATGGGGCATCCTGTGTCTCCATGCGCCCCCACCTCCCCCGTCATGCGATCGCCAGGCCACTAATTCTAGTCGCAATTGCGACCTGGCGCCCGGATTTCATGTAACCCTGGCTAATGGTGAGGTGGAAATGAAGCCCTGGCGTTTAAGCAAGGCTTCTCCATCCAAAAAAGGTTGAAATGGAGTATGGCGGCGCCACCATCTTGCTGGATCCGACCGGCTGAGATACAGAGACCTGCGGCTGCTCTAGATTACATTTCGGCTTCCCTCTGGCCAATAAAGTGTGGCCAGATGATCGAAGAAGGGCTCTGGGTGCTTTGTAAGGTTACTGATCACCCCGGGACTAGCACCTCCGCAACTGGTCATGTCTAGGCTGCTGCAGGTGTAAGATGCACCTCCACTCTAGCGGTAAAAGTGGGCTTTGTTGGTTCTGTGTATTAATTGCAAATTGTATTTTAGGCCCTGCACTTTGGTTGGTGGGAATTGATTCTGATTCTGTGGGTAGACTGTGGGTTGAAAAGTTTTAGCTGTGGCCCGTTGGCTTCATAGGTAGTTGTGTTGGGGGGTGGAATTGCATCTGCCTGCCCAGCACGATCTAATCCTTGTTAATGTCAGTAAGTGCCTTGTTTACAATATTAATGCCTCTAATATACCATATGGACTGTGCATATTTCATTTTGTTATTTTCAGACCTTCATAATGTGTCTGTATGTTATGTTTCATTTTATTGGCACAATAAACAATTTTTCTGATTTAAAAAAAAAAAAAAGGTTACTGAGCCCTTGGATTAGCAGGATGCAGCTGGATAGCGTCGGGTCACAGCGGAGCTGAATCAAGCTACGTCCGTTATGTACAGCTATGCGCATGCGCCTCCTATTTTGGATGCTTTAGTTATACTCTTCAACTGTACAATATGATGTTCTATTGACAGCTGTGGGGGATTAACTCGGTAGCGGGTGTGTGTAACCCCCTGGTTGGGTTCACTATACGCTGAACTGTACAAAAAAGGCAGTAGAAGATTGTTGAAAACAAATGATATGGTTTATTTTTCCATATTGCTGGATACACGTGCAAGCATCAAAACAGCATAAACAAAACATAAAATAAACCCTTGCCACTTGGGGCGTCTACCTTCCCAACACAGTAACCTACCTATTGAGTCTGGCACAGCCTACTGCTGGGCAGACACTGCTGGTCCTACAGCAGAAAACAACAAAAAAGTCTCTGATATTTCTCACACAGAAATATCTATCAGCACCTCACCTCTTCAGAAGTGCTTGTGACTGCTCCTTCACTCACAAAGCCTCAGGATCCAGCAATCAGTTGTTATCCTTAGGCAGTCTTTTTAGGGGCTTTAATTGCTTAATTCTGAACAGCTGAAACCTTTTAACGCCCCAACCCTCTCTGGCCATCTCTGCAGCCGACGCCCAATAGTAATTGGTGTATTGTCTAAACAAGGCAGAAAAGTACCTCCTGTCTGGGACAACACACACAGATTTACCTGACTTTCTGTCACACAGCATATTCAGCTAATACATTTTTCCCTTTGCTAACGGAGAAGGTAAGGATGAATTGGATGCTCCTCTCACCAAGGAGGAGATTCAGCTTGTCATTACGCAAATGCTTCCACATAAGACCCCCGGCCCTGATGGAGTGGTAGAATACATTTAAACATCTGTTGAGTCCTTGTCAGCCCTGGATGTGTGCATCGTTCCTCTCTCCATTTGGGAGGCTTCGATTGTCCTCTCATCCTTAAACCGTGCAAGGACCCACTGGACTGTGATTCGTGTGAGCCATTTCATTAATGTGGAAATACATTTTTGGTAAAGGTACTTGCTAACCGATTGAACAAACTAGGTTCTTCTCTGGTGCAGAATGACCGGGGGGCTTCATCCCTGGTTGCTCTATGAGAATGAACATGCATAGACTTTCAAAATATGCAATATACCCATAATTGCTCTTCTACATGAGTTGTCTCTTTGGACACATGTAAGGCATTTGGTAGTGAAGAATGGACCTACTTGTTTAAACGCTTCCAGACCGCTATACGTACATTTACTGCGGCCTACCTGTGCTTGATTTTGTGCACGCGGTTCAGGTGGCACGGTGAATGGACATGGTGGGAGCCATTCAGCAGGTCCGGCAGCCACCGCGACTCTCCGATCATTCACAGGAGAGATGGATCAGCTGTGTGCTGATTTTTTCAAAATTGTTGCATTTTTTTGTTTATAGCACAAAAAATTTAAACCACAGAGGTGATCAAATACCACCAAAAGAAAGCTCTATTTGAGGGAAAGCGTCGCACAACCGTGCAATTTTCAGTTAAAGCAATGCTGTGCCATATCACAAAAAAATGGCATGGTCGGGAAATAGGTAAAACCTTCCGGGGATAGAGTGGTTAGAGTGTTGCAATTTTATGGGTCTGGTCCACGGATAATTGAATGGATACAGCTCCTATACACAGATTCGGTGACTAAAATGTGAGTCAATACCACGGTCTCCCTAAACATTCTCCATCTCAAGAGGAACACGTCAGGGTGGCCCCGTTTCCACTCTTCTTTGCATTGGACATTGAGCCTTTAGCGGTTTGGAGCCGTTCTTCATCTAACATTTAAGGACTAATCATCGGCACTATAAAGAAGCGAACCTCATTCTCCCAAAACTGTTATATGTAATGGCTATTGCTCCCTGTAAAATTCCTAAATCCAATTTTAAAGGACTCGATTCTCCATGGATGAGTTTTCTTTGGAACGACATGCTTCCAAAATGGCCCTGGAAATTTTGAAAATGCCCGACCATATGACTGGTTTGGCTTTCCCAAATTTTTACCATTATTAGTTAGCATCCCAGCTAGCTGTGGTACATGACTGGTTACATCCTTCTCCACAGAATGCTTGTACCATCAAGACTGGGTTCACGCTTGTACGACAAACGCTCCAACATTAAGAGCTCATGTCGCTTGACATATGCAAATCAATGATTCCCTATGAGAGCTGTCTTAACTGGTCCGACAAAAGTCGGTCCGACTTTGAAAATGCTCCCTGCACTTCTTTGGTCCGACTTTGATCCTACTCCACCCCTTTGAATATTATTGAAGTCAAATGAAAGTAGGATGCTTGTCCTAACCATCCGACTTGTGACATCCGACATGGTGATTACAGCATCCGTGAAAAAAGGTTTTATGTCACTATGGGATTGTTTTGATTAGTCTCAAAGTCGAAGCAAAAAAATTATCTTGTTCATTCAAGCCAGATGGAAGTAGGACCGACGTAGGACTGATATCACAGAGCAAAGTAGGATCATAGTCGTACAACAGTTGTGTAGCATCATCGTGAACCCAGCCTCATGAAGCCGTGATAGTCCCCTCATTGGAGGCTTTGCACAATATTGTATGCCGTAGACAGGTACCAACCGGTCTGGGAACAGCAATGCTACAAACTACGCTGTCTTTCTTTACTACCATAGTGACCCACTTTTCTAAAGATACATGAACCACCTTTCCTAACAATCTGCTTTGGCATAATACTGTACTAGATGAATTGCTCATGATCCCTTACCCACAATACTGTATTGTCAGTAGTTTTAATTACCTCTGTCACTTAGACTGAACAGGACATTAAAAAGGCGTTGTAAATGCAGAAGTTATTTTTTTTATCTTAATGCATTCTATGCCGCCGTTGCACCCCCTAATTACTTACTTAAGTCCTATCTCTCTCTCCAGTGATCCATACGTGTCTTAGCAGTCTGGGACTGCAGTGGCAGCATTGGCTCCTGTGGCTATCTGGGAAGAGAGGGGACGGGGCTCCGTGTCTCAATGGACCTGAAGCTGACTTGGCTCAGGTGCCCCCATAGCAAGCTCATTCCTGTGGAGGCACTCGACAGAAGGGAGCGGTCAGAAGTGAAAAGGGACCCAAGAAGAGGTTCCAGGCTGTTCTGTGCAAAACCAACTGCACAGAGGAGGCAAGTAATTTTTTTTTTAAATAACAAAAGAACAAAAAACGTTACCCAATTGAAAAAGAACTTTCCCCTTTTTTCAATTTTTTTATTTAAAAAGGGAAAAGGCAGCTTCCAAAACAGACGTGCATGTGCAGAAAATAATGTATACAAAAAAGGGACAAGTGACAATGAAATACAAAAACATTCAATAAATACCAGGGAAATAAAAGAGAAGGCCCATGTAGAATGGCAGTGTCATCCAGAGCATGAACCACAATTAACAGGATGAACATGGGAAATCATCTCTTAGAGACAATACCTCAGCATGGTAAAATGCATTTCCATACAATTTTCAGAAAAAGCGCAACATCAGTAGGAGCCATGTTCATAATCGAGAACTGCCCCCAGGTAAATAGAACAATAGAGCAGAGAAGCAGAAAAGAGAAAGGAAAAAGGGGGGGCCAGTTTGTCAGTCAGGCTGCTACAAGGTGTAGGGCCACCATCACACATTACGATTAACCTCGATGATAGCCTTCCCTTCCTCAGAGTAAATGAAAATGTTCCATAAATGTGTGTGTGTCTCACTTTTGTCGGGGAGGTCAAAACCAAATCCTCCATCGACTTAAAGGGGGTCTTACTTTTATCTATAGGTAAGCTTAGAATAAGGCGAGCAAATATCTCCTAAACGAGCATCGTTTAGATCATCTTTCACTTGTAGTGTGCCAATGTCATCGGTGCATGCGCTGCAAAGAAATGGCCCTCCGCGATTTCTTTCCCAGTGTGTGTCGTGACTGACGCTCTCCCACATGCATGAATGGGAGTGACATCACGCGACTCCGGACAGTCAAAAAGCTGGAGTCGGCATCGGATGCAAGATGGTCGTGGTCTGCTCAGGGGACAGCAACGAGGGCTTAGTTTGTAGGTAAGCGTCACATAATGGGATAGAATGTGATGCATACTAGCCCATTATGCTTTTAATTTGCAAGGTTTGCACAGAAGTAAACCATCTGGGTTTACTTCCTGTTTAACTACCCCACCAACCTCAGCCACAGTCCAATGGGGGAGGCTGTGTCCGCTTCCAGGTAAGGGGAATACACAGGCCACGTGAAGGAGGTAGCGAAGGATGGATTTTTTGTAAACTTTGGCGGGCATGTAACAAAAACAAGGCAGAATCCGCATGGACCTTGTAGTATGTAAATGTTTTTGCATGATAAAGCAGACCTCTTTCCAGAAACTCTCAAACCTAGTACAGGACCAAAAGATAGGCAGCAAGGTCCCACATTCCTCCTGACTCCCATTTAGCGAAGGAAGGCAATAGAAAGTCCTCAGGCAGTGTGACCAGCAGGGCCGTTTGAAGAAACTTGGGGGCCCCAAGCAAAATGGACATGAGGTCCCCCCGCGGCCCCCCCTGCTCCGCACGCCCGCAAAGCCTACAGGAACCACAGCATAGCAATCGAAATATGAACAAGTGAACATTTGCAAAAAACACCACTGTACCATAAAATCAATTAATATAAATAAAGTGCACAATAACTAAATCCAACATACTTCTTACTAAACCCCCTCCCACCCCACAGCAGGTGTCCCCATCAGAGCCCCCCCCCCCACAGCAGGTGTCCCCATCAGAGCCCCCCCCCCCACAGCAAGTGTCCCCATCAGAGCCCCCCCACAGCAAGTGTCCCCATCATAGTCCCCCCCACAGCAAGTGTCCCCATCATAGTCCCCCCCACAGCAAGTGTCCCCATCATAGTCCCCCCCACAGCAAGTGTCCCCACCAGAGTCCCCCCCCCCCCCCCCCACAGCAGGTGTCCCAAGATCATTAGAGCTGTACCTGTCCAACTGTGCCTGTAGATTAGGCACATTGCGATCAGAAACATGTTGCAGGGGGTGGGCCATACGTGACATCTTCAGTTGCTAGGTGTCAGGTTTCATATCAGGCTAGCAGCAGACAACAGTTCAGGTGTGCTAATATGCCTATAGTTCAACAACAAGAGCACATACCATGAGCAGGTCTTGAGAAGCAGGTCAGCGCTGGAACTTGTAGTTCACCGCAGGTGTGGATGTTGGTGGTGTTGCTGGTGCTAGTAGTGCACCGCTGCAATGGATGTTGCTTACAGGAGTCAGGCAAAGCGTGGTCTAGGCAAGCCGGGTCATACACGGATATATCAGAGTTCGAAAGGTACCAAATCGGAAGCAACAAGCAGGGTCAAACAAGCCGGGTCATACACAAGGTTTACAGATTAACAGGTCAGGCTGGATCACACAAGGCAAGCAGAGTAACTATCACGAGCACTGATTGGGTGAAAACACAGTTGTTTTAAAGGAGAGCTGGCCAATCAGTGTTTCCCAGCCAAGGCTGGGTCAGGTGAGTGCGCTGGGTCCTAGAGGGATCCAGTACTGACACTAGGAGAGCGGGATGATTGATAGCAGCTCCGGTCAACCAAGAAGCCTCTCAGCCGCCTATGCCGGTGAAAGAAGCCGACAGACACAGAGGGGCGGGGTCAGACAGGGGACTGCTACAGTACGGCGTGGCCGTTCACGTGCACCATACTGGAGGATTAGTGGAGACAGCGTGGCATGGCAAGGGCCCTGCTTGGGGGCCCCAGGCCAGCTCAGGGCCCCAAGTTGCTTGTTTTGCCGGTCTAGTTCCGACAGGCCTGGTGACCAGGCGCGTGTACATCAACAAAAGTATGTGGGGCAGTGGGCCCTTTGCAGAGCAGTACAATTGCAGAAGAGTGTACTAGGGGCAGATGTGGTCTGTAGAAAATGAAGAATTTGTAATGCCTACCAAAAGTTTAAGCAAAAAGAACCATTCTGGTCTGTCAGAACCTGCAATGAGGGCAAGAAATTCGAGATCACAAAGCGCAAAGCCTGATAATGCTCTGACTCCAGTAATGCATTGAAGGCATCCTCTAAGAGGCCCGGAAGAAACGGCAGGTTACCCAAGATTGGGAACAGTGGAGACTCCAGAGTTGATTCTTAGAGATAAGCCGGAAACACAGCCGGGTCATGGGTCCGATAAGTCAGTGGTTGCTTAAGTGGAGGAGGAAGGGCCCTAAAACACCATGGGGAGATGGATAGTAATACCCGGCTCTGGGCTATTTGGCTACAGTTTGATGTCCCCATGCCGCCACAAGTCCATCCAGTTCAACCACAAAAAAAAACAAAAAAACAAACACAGTGCAATCACATACACTCAACTCCATACCCACAGTTGATCCAGAGGAAGGCAAAAAACCCCAGCAGAGCATGATCCGATTTGCTACAGCAGGGGAAAAAATTCCTTACTGATCCCCTGAGAGGCAATCGGATTTACCCTGGATCAACTTTACCTACAAATCTTAGTACTCAGTTATATTACGTGCATTTAGGAAAGAATACAGGCCTTTCTTAAAGCAATCTACGGAGCTGGCCAGAACCATGTCTGGAGAGAGTCTGTTTAACATTTTCACAGCTCTTACTGTGAAGAAACCTTTCCGTATTTGGAGATGAAATCTATTTTTCTCTAGACGTAAAGAGTGCCCCCTTGTCCTCAGTGTTCACCATAAAGTGAATAACTCAACACCAAGTTCACTATATGGACCCCTTATATATTTGTACATGTTGATCATATCCCCCCTTATTCTCCTCTTCTCAAGAGTGAATACATTTAGTTCTTCTAGTCTTTCCTCATAGTTAAGCTCCTCCATGCTTCTTATCAGTTTGGTTGCCCTTCTCTGCACGTTCTCCAGTTCTCTGATATCCTTTTTGACAACTGGTGGACAAAACTGAACTGCATATTCCAGATGAGGTCTTACTGATGATTTGCACAGGGGCAAAATTATAGATCTCTCTTGCTCTCTCTGGAGTCCATACCTCTCTTAAGACAAGAAAGGACTTTGCTCGCTTTGGAAACCGCAGCTTGGCATTGCATGCCATTATTGAGCTTATGATCAACTAAAACCCCCAGATCCTTCTCCACTACGGATCCCCCCCAGTTGTACTCCTAGTATGTATGATGCATGCATATGCTTGGCCCCCAAGTGCATAACTTTACATTCATCAACATTAAACCTCATCTGCCACATAGTTGCCCAATCAGACAGAGCATTGAAGTTGGCTTGTAAATTGGAGACATCCTGTAAGGACGTTATTCCACTGCATAGCTTAGTGTCAACTGTCATATGAGCTGCCTGGTAATATTTATAAAGATCTGGGACAGTAATGCCCCCCCAAATTGTTTTGGAAGGGTTAACAAGAAATGTCTAATCCTCGGGCGAGTCTGAGCCCAGATGAAGCCAGTGAAAGGGGCATGAAAAGGGCATTGACCTGCTTAAAATATCTCACTGGAATATCTATAGGCAGAGCTTGGAAGAGGTATAGGAACTTGGGCAGAACACAAATTTTTAAAATATTGCATCCTCCAAACCAGGAGTGGAGACACCCCGTGCCACACGTCCAGAAGAGTGTGAACGGTACATGAAGGGGGGGGGGTGGTTAATTAAGCTTGCAGGTGCGGGCAAGATCAGCAGGGATAAAGGTCCCTAGGTATTTCAAGGCTAAAGCAGTCCATTTAAAATTGAAGCCAAGCTTCAAAGACTGTAGCAGAGATAAAGGGATTTCAACTCCCATTGCCTCACTTCTTTTTTTTTCCCCCAGCTTCGCCATGCTCTGGAAGCACAATTAGGCTCGCTCTTGCTTCCACTGCGGATAGCTCCTCTACAGAAGTTACTCAGAAAATACCAAATTGATCTATCAATATTACTCTGAATTACTGGCTGGTTTTAAACACAAGGTTTGCGGCTGCACAGACCTGTCAGTCTGTGGTTGTGAAGCAGAGGCCGACCTCCTTCATTGTTTTTTGTCCTGTCCATTGATGTCTATTTTGGTCTGAAGTGGACTAATTTTTATCCACTGCCCTGGGTGTCCCTTATATTTTGCATCCTAAAAATTGTATATTGTGTATTTTTGGTGAATGGTTTCCGACACCACACCAAAACGATTATTACGCATCTTATATTTTTTTCGGCCAGAAACTTTTCTCCTGAGCTGTAAGGGGACCTCACGTCCCACTATAACCACCTGGCTTCAATTGATTAAGAATAGCTTTTCCTTACATAAGCTCACTTTTGAACTATGAAAGCAACCTCTTCTCTTTGAAGGAATAGATGGATATCCAGTCCTCTTACCTTGGTGTCTTTTGGCTCAGGAGACCAATTTATAGTGCTGACATTTTTCTTTCCTGCATGACTCACTGACCTAATGCGTGTTGTCATATCTCTGCTGTACGTCAGATTTAAACATTAATGTGTATTTCCATGTATGTATGCATTACATGTGAGAGGCACACAGTCTGGTTTTGGTTGCGGTTGTAACCTTTGTTTGAAGTTTAAGTAAAAATCAAAAAGAAAAAAAAAACATAGGTAAAATAATATTTTATGCATATAGTTTATTAATATACTTAACCAAGAGGCTCTGTGAAGCTGATACAATAGGATCACCCATAATAAAGGATGAAATAGTGATCCAAAGCACATACATCAAATAAAACACAGGATAAAAACACAAGCGTGTAAGGAAAAGATATTTCAAAATTGTTTTGAATCATAGATCACTTAACAATCTTGGTGTTGTCACCGTAACCAAACCATTAATGCAAAAAGAAAAATAACCCCCCTGGTAGTGTACACCTGGAGAGTAAAGGAGTTGTGTTGGTAACACAAGGATCATAATTAGGGTTGTCCGATACCGATACCAGTATCGGTATCGGTACCGATACAGAGTATTTGCGGGAGTACGTGTACTCCCCCAAATGCCCCCGATGCCTAAAAAAAAAGTATCGGTATTCGGTATCGGCGACTACTTGAAAAAAAGTATTGGTACTTGTACTCGGTCCTAAAAAAGTGGTATCGGGACAACCCTAATCATAATAGAGCACAAGTGGAAAAATAAATAAAACATTTATTAGTATCAGGCAGATTTAAAGGAGCAAATCACAATACTGCTATGAAAGCAGATTAAACTTCACAGTTACATTGAATAGCTGGTTGGCACTAATTTAGTGCCTAGATGACAAGACACACTTGTCTTTGTACTCCTCACCTGGTTGCCATCACACAAGTTTGACACCATCTGAACCAAATTATCTTGGTCTTATCAGGACATGGTTCCAGTAATCCATGTCCTTAGTCTGCTTGTCTTGTCTGCAAACTGCAGGCTTTCTTCTGCATCATCTTTGGAAGAGGCTTCCTTCTGGGATGACAGTCATACAGACAAATTTGATGCAGAGTGCGGTATATGGTCTGAACACTGACAGGCTGACCCCCACCCTTTCAACCTCTGTAGCAATGCTGGGAGCACTCATACATTCATTTCCCAAGGACACTCACATTATATGACGCTGAGCACGTACACCCAACTTCTTTGGATTGACCATGGCGAGTCCTGTTCTGAGTGGAACCTGTCCTGTTAAACCACATTATGGTCTTGGCCACAATGCTGCAGCTCAGTTTCAGGGTCTTGGCAATCTTCTTATAGCCTAGGTCATCTTTAAGTAGAGCAACAATTATTTTTTCAGATCCTCAGAGTTCTTTGCCATCAGGTGTTATGTTGAACTTCCAGTGACAAGTAAGAGAGCGAGAGCGATCACACCAAATTTAAACACACCTGCTCCCCAGGTGTACTCACTTTTGTTGCCAGCGGTTTAGACATTAATAGCTAGATTCAGGTAGGGCAACGTATTGGTAAGCGGGCGTAGCATATCGAATATACACTACGCCGCCGCAAGTTAGAGAGGCAAGTGCTGTATTCACAAAGCACTTGCTCCCTAAGTTACGGTGGTGTAGCGTAGATGGGCCGTCGTAAGTCCGCGTAATTCAAAGTAGGTGGAATGTGGGCGTGATACATATAAATGAATCGTGACCCCACGTAAATCACACGCCGAACGAACGGCGCATGCGCCGGCCGTGGACGTATCTCAGTGCGCATGCTCAAAATCACGTCGCAAATAGTCGAAGCTTTCGACGTGAATGTAACCTACGCCCAGCTGACCTACGCCCGGCTGACGTAAACGACATGAAATTCGACGGCTGTTCCGACGTTCATACTTAACATTGGCTGCGCCATCTTTTTGGTGGTTTATCTTTACACCTGAAAAACGCCTTACGTAAACGGCGTAGCTTACTGCGACGGGCGTGCGTACATTCCGTGAATAGGCGTATCTTGCTCATTTACATATTCTAGGCGTAACTCAACGTACAAGCCCCTAGCGGCCAACGTAAATATGCAGCTAAGATACGGCAGCGTAGGAGACTTACGCCGGGCGTATCTTGGCTAAATTTAAGTGTATCTGGTTTCTGAATCTGGCTATAAATGTGTATGTTATTTTTAGGGGACAGCACATTTATACTTTTAAACAAGCTGAACACAACATTGTACATTGTAGCAAAGTGTTATTTCTTCAGTGTTGTCATATGAAAAGATTTAATAAAATATTTACAGAAATGTGAGGGGTGTACTCACTTTTGTGAGATACTGTACTTGTGTCCATTTACAAACGCTTCTTCAGCAGCGGCACTTTTAACCTCTCTGGGGTTTAAAACCCCCCCCTCCCGCCCGCATAGGGTCAGTAAAAAAAGCAGTGATTTACCACTAGCACAGTGAGGTCTTCAGTGTGAAAGAGGTCTTACTGTATAGTTCATTTCTGGCAGTGCAGGAGTAAATTTAGATTCAATACCACTTTATACAGTCTACATTTTAGCAATGGGCTGAATCTTCAGTGAATCTCCAAATCTGGGGGTCCAGTATGACACAGAAAAAAGGATTTTTAATAAACAGCTTACCTGTAAAATCCTTTTCTTGAAGTACATCACGGGACACAGAGCGCATAGCCATTACACTTGGGTTATATGGGTACCTTCAGGTGTGGACACTGGTGTAATCAATTTCACAGGAAGTTTCCTCCCTATATAACCCCCTCCCACTGGGAGTGCTTCAGTTTTGTAGCAAGCAATTCTCCCGAGGTTACACAATGTTCCCCAAAAGAGGGGTGGGAGCTCTGTGTCCCGTGATGTACTTCAAGAAAAGGATTTTACAGGTAAGCTGTTTATTAAAAATCCTTTTTTCTTTATCGTACATCACGGGACACAGAGCGCATAGCCATTACACTTGGGATGTCCTAAAGCAATGCTCTATGAAGGGAGGGAGACCGTAAGGCCAAGAATAGCCAAATAAAAACATTGTCAGGAGAAAACATGGCTCCATCAACAGAAACACAAGGGGGCGTGAACCGGGCCAGAGGATTCTATACTGCTGCCCGTAGGACCGCCTGCCCAAAAGCTGCGTCCGTACCCTTTGCAACGTCCAACTTATAAAATTTAGTAAACGTATGTACGGAAGACCAGGTTGCCGCCTTGCAAACCTGTGCCATAGAGATCTGATGGTGTGCCGCCCAGGAGGCACTCATGGCCCTCGTAGAATGGGCTTTAACTGATAAGGGAGGTGGAACGCGCTTCAGACCATAGGCCTGAAAAATCAGCTGCTTAATCCACCTAGCCAAGGAAGACTTGGCAGCCGGCTGACCCTTCTTGGGGCCATCCGGAAGAACAAAAAGCACATCTGTTTTCCGAATCTTCTCTGTAGCCTTGAGATAGACCCTCATGGCTCGAACCACGTCCAAAGTATGAAGCCGTCTTTCCTCTCTGGACTGGGGAGTAGGAAAGAAGGAAGGTAGGACTAGGTCCTGATTCAAGTGAAAACTGGATATGACCTTAGGAAGGAAAAAAGGTTGAGGCCGTAGAACAACTCTGTCCTTATGCAGAATAAGGTATGGCTCCCTGCATGATAAGGCTGCCAGCTCGGAAACCCTTCTGGCTGAAGCCATAGCCACCAAGAAAACCAACTTTCGGGTTAGTAGCACAAGAGGGATTTCTGTCAGAGGTTCAAACGGCTGCCTTTGTAAAGCTGACAAGACCAGATTCAAATTCCAGGGGCAGAGGGGAGCTCTAATAGGGGGATTCACATGCAAGACCCCCTGCAAGAAGGTTTTCATAAGCGAATGGGTGGCCAAGGGTCTTTGAAACCATATTGATAAAGCCGACACCTGCCCCTTTAGAGTACTAAGAGCCAACCCTTTGTCAACGCCAACTTGGAGGAATCGCAAGATCCTGTCAATAAAAAACTTTAGAGGATGCCATTTTTGAGACTCGCACCACTCCACATAGGTTCTCCAGACTCTGTAATAAATATTTCTGGAGACCGGTTTCCTAGCCTGAATCAACGTAGCTATGACCTGATCTGAGAGGCCTCTGCCCTTAAGGATTAGGGATTCAGCCGCCAAGCCGTCAAATTTAGCTGCTGTGAAGCAGGATGGCAGATTGGGCCTTGAGACAGTAGATCTGGGCGCAGGGGGAGCGGCCACGGCGCCCCGACTGACATCTTCACGATGAGTGCGTACCAAGCCCTCCTGGGCCAGGCTGGGGCCACCAGGATCACAGGCCTGCGCTCCACCCGGATCCTCCGTAGAAGGCGGGGAATCATCTGCAGTGGAGGGAACGCATACAGAAGAGAAAACTGGTGCCAAGGGCAAACCAAGGCATCGGTCCCGTAGGCCGAGGGATCCCTGGCTCGGGATATGAATTTGTCCAACTTTTTGTTGGATCTCGTTGCCATAATGTCCACGTCTGGGACTCCGAATCTTTGGCAAATCTCTTGGAATACCTGGGGGTGAAGCGACCATTCCCCCGGGAGCAACTGTTGACGACTCTGCTTGAGAATTGTCTATCCCTGGGATGAACACCGCCGAGATGCAGGGTACATGGGCTTCGGCCCATGAGAAAATCAGGTTTACTTCTCTTTGGGCTGCTGGGCTCTTCGTGCCCCCCTGGTGGTTTATGTATGCCACCGCAGTGGCATTGTCGGACTGTATCCTTACTGGCAGACCCTGAAGGGGGAGAGTCCAGGCGATCAGGGCCAGTCGAGCAGCTCTGATCTCCAAGATATTGATGGGAAGCAGTTTCTCTGCCCCCGACCACAGCCCTTGCTGGGTCTGTTCTTCTAGAACTGCCCCCCAACCTACCAGGCTGGCATCCGTGGATACTATCTTCCACGTGATGGGGCAAAAGGATTTCCCCTTTGACAAATTTTGAGAGACCAGCCACCAAGACAGGCTGCGCCGGACCTTCGGGGAGAGCACTAACGGACGATCTAACGCCTGAATGGACTTGTTCCAAGCAGAGAGAATGGCTGCCTGAAGATATCTGGTATGGATCTGGGCGTAGGGCACAGCCTCGAAGGCGGCCACCATCTTCCCCAGCAGTCGCATACATAGGCGAATAGTCGGCCTCTTCTTGCCTAAGATCATTTGAACTGCTTGAGCTATTGATCTGATCTTTGCTTGAGGCAAAATTATCCTCTGGCAGTCTGTATCTAGCCGAAGGCCTAGATATTCCAACTGCCTTGTGGGTTTCAATACCGATTTTTCTAGATTTACAATCCATCCGAATTCCTCTAGATGCTGAACTGTGCGACCTACTGCCTGATTGAGGTTGGAGGCTGAGCTGTCGATAACCAGAAGATCGTCCAAGTATGCCAAGACTAAAATGCCTTCTGTCCTTAGGACGGCTAGCACCGGGGCTAACACCTTTGTGAATACCCGCGGAGCTGTTGCCAACCCGAAAGGGAGGGCTACGAACTGGTAATGGCGGTGATGTATCATAAACCGAAGAAACCTGTGATGTGCCGGGTAGATCGGCACGTGCAGATACGCATCCTTTATGTCTATAGATGCTAGGAAGTCGTCTTGATGTAGGCTGGCTGCCACCGAACGTATGGACTCCATACGAAAGGTCTGAATGTTTAGAAAGCGATTTAGGCGTTTGAGGTCCAAGATAGGCCTGACGTCGCCATTGGGCTTTGGTATTATGAAAAGGTTGGAGTAGAATCCCAGACCCCATTCCTGGGTTGGTACTTCTACGATTACTCCTTGGAGTAAGAGACGATCCAATGCTTTTGCAAGAGAGGCCCTCTTTAATGGGTCGCTTGGAAGACTTGACCCCTGAAAATGAGGAGGGGGGACTTCCCGAAACTCTAGCTTGTAGCCCGTGGATACCACAGATCTTACCCAAGAGTCGGGAATTCTGGCCTTCCACACTTCGGAGAAGAACCGAAGCCTTCCCCCCACCCAAGAGAGTGGGGGCGCCCCTTCATGAATCTGACTTAAGGACTGGTTTAACCGGCTTGCGAGACCATGGCCTCTTGCCTGTCGTGGCTTGTCCTTGTGGGCGGCTATTAAATGCCGAACGCCCGGGAGGCCGTCGATACTGACGGGAAGTTGAAGGGGCCGAGCCTGCGAAGGCCTGTCGCTTAAATGCGGGCCCACGTGATCTTTTCTTGATGGGCAAGAAAGAACTTTTACCACCTGATATGGTCTGGATATATTTATCTAGGTCTTCACCGAATAGTCTCCCACCATGAAAGGGAAATCCTGCTAAAAGCTTTTTGCAGGGTGCCTCTGCTGACCAGTTTTTTAGCCACAAAAGGCGACGCATATGAACCAACAGCAGAGATAAACGGGACGCCTGTTGAACGGAGTCCTTAATAGCATCTACTGCAAAGCAGAGAGCTCTTGGGAGGTCAGCCAATTCACGAGCTTGCTGAGCCGGTATGTCCTTTAATATCTGTTTAGTCTGATCCTTTAAAGCCTGACAAACGCCAATGGCTACCACTGCTGGCTGAACCACGGCACCTACTGTGGTAAAAGAAGCCTTCAGTAGGGTCTCCAATTTTTTGTCGACTGGATCTTTAAACACCTGGACATTTTCCACCGGACAGGTCAGGGATTTATTTACGCAGGAAATGGCTGCGTCCACGGTAGGGAGTGCCCATTTCTTTGCAAATTCTTCTTCCATAGGATAGAGAATGGTAAACCTTTTAGGAGGGATAAAAATCCTATCAGGTCGAGCCCAATCCTGAAAAATCACGCTCTCCAGAAGGGGGTGAACCGGGAAAGATGCACCACTCAATGGTGCCTTCAAGGAACCTAAAGAGGATACCGCGGGGGCTAATTGTTCTGACACTGGAGTGCGAACCATATCCGTCAGAGACTGGATCCACAGACTCTCTGCTTGAGAAGCCGAAAAAATTTCATCTATAGTGGAATCTTCAATGTCTGACCCGTCAGGACTCAGGTCCGCTTGATCCCCCTGTGGGTCCAATTCCTCCGAAGAGAGGACCTCTGCATCTGAACACACCGTTTTAGGTGACGGGGATCTAGCCCGTTTGCCACCCGGCAAAGAGCGGGCAATTAAAGCAGTTAACCTTTTCTCTAGCCCACCCAGGGTGGATTCTAGCATTTCTTCCGTAACATAAACGGGAATGGGTTGATTGGGGGCCGCCTCTGCCCCTAGGACCCTCAATGGCTCCTGCACGATGCTGTTCGGTGGTCTATCTGGTGAGGGTGGGACCACTGGAGCCTGGCCCAAATCCTCTGACCCCGTTGGAGACCCCTTTACTTTTTTGGCACCTTTTGCAGCCTTAGCTGGTCCTGATCCCTTGGGAGCCATTGCACAACCTTGAGACACCCCTACAGCCAACACCCAACTGTTGTAGCTAGAAGTGAAACATTAATAAGGACAGGCTATGTAAAATCTTTTCAAAATTTTCATACGCCTGAGAAGGCGGCAATACAGAGGAAAGTCCTGTGAGTATTGCCACACCAATGCCCGTTAGCTGGAGTCCAAGGTTGCCCGACTCAGACACTGCCAGATCTAAGGCTGAGTCCCTTTAAGCAAAAAAATATATATATATTTTTTTTTTTTCTCTGGTCAGTGTGGACTTTTAAGTCCAGACCTGAAGATCCAAAAACCACCACTGGGTGTCACTGTTAGCCAGAACTGGCTCAGCTGCGCGCTCTATGTCCTCACTCTCCACTGCTCTCAGGAGGGAATGACCAGCCAGGAAATGCTTTTTTGCTTTATCTGAGACTGACGCTGCTGGCCCGCCCCCCCCCACGCCCGCTGACGTTGTAAATGCGGCGCGCACGCGCGCCCCCGCCCCCCCCACGCTGAAACCAACATGGAGGAAGCAGAGAGCAGAGGAGAAGCCTGGACCAGCGCTAGAAACACAGACACCTGGTAAGCCACTAATCTTTGTAGTGCACACATAGAGGAAGCTGTCTCCCTAGGCTTCCTAGGAAACAGGAGTTTTGTCAGCACTTCCTCTCTATACACGTGGGGCTGCAGTATCATGCTAACAGGCAAATCTGGGGGGAGTAGCAAAATACATATCTCTTAAAAGCATATATATATCTACATGTTATCTGGGTAAACATTAGTACATCCCATCCTGCCTCAACAGACATAGTGGAGATAGTGGCTGATGCACAAGCATACCATTAGCCAACCCAGAACCCCCAGGGGGATACCTACTGTCGAACCAAGTCCCGCAGGTTCCCTCTTACCTGCTCCACGCCGCAGGGTATTGCAAAATGCAAGAGGCCCAGCCTTCCCCCATCTCCGTGGGTATTGTCTTGGACCTTCAGGGACCGGGGTCCTGTGTTAAGGAACCCACACCCCTGGACCTATATAGCATCCTGGCATCAGTAGCGTTTAGTTCTTGGAAGAGACTAAGGCACTGGAGCCCAGAATCCAGCCCTCCAAGGAGAGGCATTATAGGCAAAACCCCACTCCAGCAGGGCCCGGGTACCGTACACCTTGGCTTTGAAGCACTTCGGACGGATCCGGCTAGCTATCCTGGGTCCCGAGACCTCCGAGGGACAGCTAGACGTGACCAACACCTAAGACACTGGCGAAAAAACTGAAGCACTCCCAGTGGGAGGGGGTTATATAGGGAGGAAACTTCCTGTGAAATTGATTACACCAGTGTCCACACCTGAAGGTACCCATATAACCCAAGTGTAATGGCTATGCGCTCTGTGTCCCGTGATGTACGATAAAGAAAAGCTGTTTTCCCACTGCAGTGAATATATAAATTGAGGGTCTGATATGATACCGAGCAAAGTCTGGATGCTGGGTGTGAATATCCAGTCTGGTATTATGATAATGTCATCAGCTGGTAACAGAAGAATCTTGATCCAGCATAACTGGAGAGAGACAACTTTAGTTTAGTATATGCAGGTCTATAGGTGGGCCTTTTAAATGGCCCAGAATAATGGTAGAGAATAGGTTTATTTTTATTTTGCAATGTGATCGCATTTAAAATCTGGTCAGCTGTCAGAAGACTGGATGGCTCCTTTACTTTTCTCATAGATGCCAATAACAGATATTCAAGTGTGAATCTATTTCAGTATTCCAGGATTTAAAGGGGTTGTTAAACTTCAAATATATATTTTTTTAAATAAATAACAAATATGTTATACTTACCACCACTGTGCAGCTCATTTTGCACAGAGTGGCCCGATCCACGTCTTCTGGGGTCCCTCGGCGGCTGTCTTGGCTCTTCCCCACTTCTGGTAACCCCCCTGGGAAGCGCTCTGCCCACAAGGTAACAAGGCTACCTTGTGGGCACGCTCCCAAGTCCTGTATCCGTCGTCCATAGCCGCCGACTACAAGACTCGGCCCTCCCCCCAGGCCTCGCGTCATTGGATTGTCAGCAGCGTGAGCCAATGGCTGTTTTTTTTTTTTTTTATGAAAGTCAAGAAGTGAGATTGCAACACATACAGGGCTAGAAATAATGACCTATGACGTCCAACTCTGGCATCATGTACACAAAAGATGTCACTAGTCCTCAAGTTTATCCAACCAATACTGGAATATGTTTCATTACACTTGAATATTATGGTCCACATGTAAAAAGGTCTGAATTGGTGCTCTAACTTTAATATGAACACATGGAGACCAAAGGGCTTCAGATATCCTCAAAACTGTATTATTAACTACACTAGTGAGTTGTTCATTGAGCATAATCCAAGATACCTTTCGTCCATACAGAGACATATATAGAAGATTTCTTTCACAACCGGGCTATAATTCGTTTAGCGGCTAAAAACATAAAAAAAAGATTAGTCTTTGCATGGACAGAGGCAGGTTCTTTATTAGTTTGTTCAATAAGGTTTTAATGGATATGGTCATCATATGTTAAATAAAGTGTTAATATTTTACATCTCTATTGTCTGTATTACATCCTTGGATGAATACACAAGGTCCCAATTGTTTTGCATTTCTATTTTTACTTTTAGAGTAGGCTGGATATGGGATTAAGTATGCTCAAGAGCCATGTACTGCCATTTCAGTTTTCACAGGGATTCAGTGGGCAACCAACGCACTGGTTGTGCAGTTCTTGAAGGCCATCATAAAGCTTAAGCCCCCAAGAGCTCAGTTAATCGTGAAGTGTTCCATTAGTTCTGGAGTTTCTAGCCTCGGCTAGGTTTGGGCATTAAGGGGGAGATATACTAGAATTGGAGAGTACAACATTTGGTGCAGCTTTGCATATAAACCAATAAGCTTCTAGATTTTATTGTCAAAGCTTAATTAAACAAGCTGAAGATAGAAGCGGATTGGCTGCCATGCACAGCTGCACCAGATTCTGAGTGCTACAGTTTTAGCATATCCATGTTGGTTCTGACTCAGAAAGATCCCTTTCTGGTGGCAGTGACCTCAGCCAGAAGAGTTTCTGAAATAGCAGTTTTGGGGTGTAAAGAACCCTATGCTGCCTTCCTGGCCGACAGTAGCTCTCGTCCCAATGCTGGGATTCCTTCCATGAGGTTCCATATGACCCAGGAGATTGTTCGCCCTACCTTTTTTCAGAAGATAACCAGGAGATTAGTTATCTAAATGTGGGTAAAACCCTAGCATTGTACATTCAGACTTGCAGTTAGGGTCCATAGATCATCTGTTTGATTCCTTCTGGAGCCAACAAGGGCACAAAAGCCTCAAGCAGGGTCATGGCTGCTGAGAGTCATTATGCTGGCTTACAAATTCAAGGAGTCAACGATTCCAGAGGCAGGGCCGATCCTAGGGTCACAGGCGCCTGGGTGCAGAAATATTTCTGGCTCCCCCACATGGGCGTGGTCATCCTAATAACTCCTCCACATTAAAAATGTTTCTATGGCAACGACTCAGACACAGAGATGCTCCCTTAAGAAGTCTTCATTATCCTGGGATCCTCATATGATCTCTTAACAATAAACAAATTACAGGAAGAGAGTACACTAGAGAGTACACTAATGGGACCTGGGGGGTGGACACAGAGGGAGCTTCTGTTAGGAGGTCTGGTAGGAAGAGCCCCCAGACATACTACATACATAGTACAGGAGACAGTCAGAGACTGCAGGCACGATACAAGAGATGGTCAGAGACTGAAAACATGATACAAGAGATGGTCAGAGACTGCAGGCATGATACAAGAGATGGTCAGAGACTGCAGGCATGATACAAGAGATGGTCAGAGACTGCAGGCATGATACAAGAGATGGTCAGAGACTGAAAACATGATAGAAGAGATGGTCAGAGACTGAAAACATGATACAAGAGATGGTCAGAGACTGCAGGCATGATACAAGAGATGGTCAGAGACTGCAGGCATGGTACAAGAGATGGTCAGAGACTGCAGGCATGGTACAAGAGATGGTCAGAGACTGCAGACATGGTACAAGAGATGGTCAGAGACTGCGGAAATGATACAAGAGATGGTCAGAGACTGCGGAAATGATACAATAAATCAATGCATCAAATGCAGCCTACCAGTGCCCACAAATTGCAGCCCCATCAGCGCCCATCAAATGCAACCTACCAGTTCCCACCAAATCCAGCTCATCAGTGCAAACCAATTGCAGCCTGTCAGTGCTCCTGGATCACACAGAGCAGCGGCGATCTCCTGCTGTCACAGAGCTTGGATTTGAATCTCCCGGGCAGCCACTGTAACAAAGTCCCGCCTCGTAGACCAGCTTGTGGCTTCTATGATACACGTCACACGGATTAAATCTTACTGCATTGGATCAGTGTTCCGTCTATCTCACAGGAGGCGGGACTTTATTACAGTGCCACCAGGAATTTCAGACCAAAGCTTGTGCGATGTGTGAGAAACACACAAGCAGTGGCATCGCTAGGGTTTGTGTCACCTGGTGCGGTCAGCAGGAACCACAGGTCAGCGGCCAGCAGGAACCACAGGTCAGCGGCCAGCAGGAACCACAGGTCCGCAGACAGTTCCCAGCAGGACCTACAACCTGTGGGTCCTGCTGAGAGGTGGCTGCGGATCTCTGGGTCCTGCAGGGGGCTGGCTGCGGATCTCTGGGTCCTGCAGGGGGCTGGCTGTGGATCTCTGGGTCCTGCAGGGGGCTGGCTGCGGATCTCTGGGTCCTGCAGGGGGCTGGCCGCGGATCTCTGGGTCCTGCTGGCCATGGCTAGCTTCCAGCAGGACCCACAGGTAATGGGAAGCTCCCAGCAGGGGGAGGGGGGGAAATAAATAGAATGATCATGTGGGGGTCAGGGTCTCTCACCTCAGCCATGGTCCAATGGCAGCTGCCAGCTCAGCAGGACAGGTCCTCCTCCAAGGTGCATGGCCTCCTCCATTTCTGGGGGGGGGGTGGTTTTGATGCTCCTGGGGTCAATTACATGCACTGACAGGCCGCAGCATAAAACAGATCCAGACCCAGGGCTGTAAGCACAACTTTTCTTTCCTCTCCTTCCTCACACCATCACACCACCCACCGGGAGCCTCAGTAGTCAGCACACAGCCGTGGACTACAGCTCCCAGAAGCCACAGCGGCGGCCGTCACGCAAGTGTCAGTGCTTAGTAGCACTGTTAGGGACGGTGTGTTGTCACATTCTCACCAGGAGTGCCAGGAGCCGCGGCCACCCGCTTACATTTTTTTTCTTGTGGCTTCACTCCGAGCGAGCGAGTCAATTGTCTGTCTCAAAGGGGGCGGCCAGCGTCGTGGCTTCTGGGAGCTGTAGTCCGCGACTTCCTGCGAGACCGACGATTGACTAGCTCGGAGTAAAGCCACAAGAAAAAAAATCCAAACGGCGGCCGTGGCTCCTGGCGCTCCCCCCAACAGTGCTACTTTGCTTGTGTCAGCTCACATACTGCACCACCACGCGAAAGCGACTCTTTGTCACGGCTGCATGGATGAAGGAGAGGAGGAGGAAGAAAGTACTTGACTCTGACACTTTAGCGCTTCCACCCTCTGGGCGCCTGGGTGCCGGGCACCCGCCAAGGATCGGCCCTGTCCAGAGGGGATAACAGCGCACGCCACAAGAAGTGTTTTGGCATAATGGGTGTCCTCTGGTTTTGCCAGAAATAATTTGCAAGGCGGCAACATGGTGCTCTTTACAGAGTTTGGTAGAACATTAATTGCTGCAGCATCCTGCCATAATTAAAACTGCTCTGCATTATCCCACCCTGGTCAGCTAGTAATTTCCTGTTGTATGCCGACATGGCACAGTCAGGAAAACCAGAAAATTATACATCATTCTCAAGTTTTTCTTTCCAGACAAGCTCCTTGGCATTGGGTTCTCCGCCTTACATCTTTATTTTCAGACTGCAAAATTTTTGGCATTGGGACACGGTCCTCTGGGAATCTTGGAAGCTGGATTCTATCACCTATGAATCATAGGTCTTTCCAAATTACTCTGTGGAGATGCAGAAGTTGCGCTGCACGTTTGACCACATGAAACCGCTCCACAACAAGATCAAGTACAGCATGTTATTCCCAGTTTGCCTTTGTTTGCAGGACGGCAAGTCAGTTTGATTCTTACCCAATCCTGAGGAAGCTGCCACCTGGCTGTAATCTTTACCTAGGGGCCGATAATCTACCAATCAAAGGTATTGTTCTGAAAGCCCCCAGGTTGTTATCCATCCCAGCAAGATGAGGTACAGATCCAAGGAGCAATTTGTTGCTACCACCCCCCCCCCCCCCCGATTGGTATTTCTTTCTATGTGGGATTATTTGCAGCCTGAGTCCCTGGTATTGAGGAAGCATGTGTACCAGCTATGGTTTGCAACTGCTCTAATCATTAGGCCTTGCCACATACCTGTTCACAGACAGGGGGCAGCATGTATGCTCTCTAGTTATGATTGCTGTATATTGATAAATTTATATCCTGACCTTGGCTGCTTCAACTTACAATTTACCCCTATGAGTTTAGGGGGTATGCCTCTATTATACATTCCCTAAGTATGTTCCCTCAGAGTGATGCTCTGAGGGAGCACCCGTGGTGTAGGAAAATCAACTGCATCAGTGTGCAAGTGCCCTAAAAGTTGTTTTACAAAAACACTGACATGCATAACATTTTCACCTGTGTTGCTGTTGGAACTTCCAGAGTTTTGTGTAAACATCAAACGTCCTTCCAAAGTATGACTGCCATTGCTTTTGTCCATATTGAGGCAAATCTCTGCAAAAAAATATAGAACAGAATTAAAAAAAAAAATTTGTTCAGAGACCCTGATCACTAAATAAATGTTTTTTCTGTAAGATTGTGATGTATTTTGTGCATGTTTACATGTAAAAAGCCTTTCTTGTGTAGACTTCAAAAAAGCCTGAGACTGCTGCTGGATGCCATCCATTTTGGGTGTAATGTCAGCAGCCCCAGCAGACTCGCAGCTGCTACTTAAATTACATTTCTTTAAATTAAAAAATGTCCCATTGCTCCTTCTCTGACAGCTACAACAATATATACAGTACTTCTTCACCATGGATTCTTTCAGGTGAAATATAAAAAAATTGGGATACTCCTGAACTAGGAGTAGAATGCTGTTACACAATGGGTTTACGTGAAGATTTAGGGTTTGAGTCGCTTCGTGGTCACCATTTGTTGCCTCGTTTCTGTGATTATGTGCATACGCCTCAATCATTGGAGTAGTATGAACATATACATATCTAGAGATCTTACACAAAAGAGGTAGTACCATCCGCAATAGACATTAATAGGGTTACATAATCTATACAAATCACACACCAGACAGTATTTAGAAAAACAACGTACAGCATAGGTTCACTGGCTTACATGATATTTAAAAATGACCAACAACCATATTTACAATACAATATAAAATGCAAATATAGGCCCGGATACACATACCTTGGCGCATCTTTATGCGAGCGCAGTGTATCTTCTTTACGCTACGCCGGCGCAACATTGAGAGGCAAGCATGGAATTCACAAAGCAAATGCTCCCAACGTTGCGCCGGCGTAGCGTATATTCGTCGGCGTAAGCCGACGCAAGTCAAAGTAGGTGGAAGTGGGCGTGTTACATTTAAATGAAGCTTGACCCCATGCAAATGATGGGTTGAGCTTCAAACAAGTACTAAAAACGAACGGCGCATGCGTCATATCTTGGACACATCCCAGTGCGCATGCTCACAGTCACGTCGAAATAACTGCCTAAGATACGCCGAAACACTGCCTACGACGTGAACGTAACCTACGCCCAGCCCTATTCACGTACTACATAAACGGCATACACAACGTTAAATTTGACGGCGTCCGTTCCCTGGTCCATACCTTTGAATGGGTTGTGCCTCTTATATGAGGAATAACTTTACGCCGGACGTAACCCTTACGCAAATCGCTTAAAACATGGGCCGGGCGCAAGTATGTTCGTGAATCGCCGTATCTCCCTCATTTGCATATTTCAATGGGCGTTCCAAATGCGTCCAGCGTAACTATGCACCCACTATACGCCGGCGTAGGCAAGTTACGTTGGTCGGATGAAGTCAGTTTTTTGGCGTATCTTAGTTCTATGGGCACAGTCCTCCATACAGTCCTCCTCCTCATTTTTTGGGGTTCTGACAAAATGAGGGAAGGATAATTTCCTGTCACCTGTGGAAATCTGGGGTCACTTTTGGCAAATATAAAAGGGTCCTGTTTGAGGATTACCCTATCCTCTAGGAGCAACAAAAAAGGCTCTTATTGTCAGAGCCTGCAGGTCGCCAACCCTTCTGACTGTCGTGATGGCCAGGAGCAAGGCCATTTTAAGTGAAAGAAACTTAACTTGAAACCTGAGCCACCAGCTCAAAGGGCTCTCTAGTTAGAGCATCTAATACCAGGGATAAGTCCCAAGGTGGGAAACTGCTTGTCCTCACCGGGGTTACCCTTTCCCTGGCTGTCAAAAATTTCTTTACAAGTGGGTTCAGGGCCAGTCTACAGTCTAAAAACAAACAAAGACAAGACTGCAACCTGGACCATGAGGGTGTTGACAGCTAGGCCTTGGTCAACCCCCTCCTGGAGGAAATCCAGGACCATCGGTATTGTTTGGAGAGAACCTTCTCTAAACTGAGCCCAGTGAGAGAAGACTCTCCAAACTTTTGCATAGATTTGTCTAGTGACTGGTTTCCTACTCAGCAAAGGCATAGCAATCACTTTCTCTGAACATCCCCTACGCCTGAGAATCTCCCTCTAAAACACCATGCTGTCAGGGAAAGAAACCCCAGATCGGGATGTAAAACTGGTCCCTGGGGGAGAGGAGATTGCTCCTCTGCTGCATCTCCCGTCCAGGTGCAATCGACCACCACTTCAGGGTGGGGAACCATGCCGACCTCAGCCACCAGGGTGAGATTAGAATAAGGCACCCGTTTGATTGGGACAGCTTCTGCAATACCCGGGGAATAAGCCCCAGGGGAGGGAATGCACTTGCCAGGGCGAATTCCAAGCTCTGGGCTAAGGCATCCATTTCCTGGGAGCCCTGCTCCCTGGTGAGAGAGAAGTACTTGTATACCTTTCTGTTCTTCCTGCAAGGAAACAAATCTATCTCTGGTTTGCCAAAGTGTTGACTCACTAGAGATAAAAAAAAAAAAACTTTGTTCAGTTCCCACTCTCCCTGATGAAAGGGCTGCCTGCTGAGAAAGTCTGCCTGCATGTTCAGGGACCCTCTTAAAATGGACTGCCGAGACAGATAATATTTTTCTCTGCTTCCCCCAGGATTTTCTTCATCAGCTTGCTGGACCTTGATCCCCCTTGACGATTTAGGTAGGACACGGCCACTGCGTTTTCCGAGAAGATCTGTACTGACCTTCCCTGGATCTGTTTTTTGAAAAGGCTTAACGCTTTTCTGACCACTAACTCCTCCATGAAATTGGAGGAGGCCCTGCTCTGCTCTTGGACCGAAGGACCCTGGGCGAAGAGATCTCCCATTTGGGCTCCCCAGCCACAGGCATTTGCGTCCGTAGTCACGTTCAGTGGGTCCTGTTGGGTCCAGGTCCAACCTCCCAACAGGTTGTCTTAATTGATTCACCAGTCTAGGGAGCTTCTTGCTTCCCCCAAGAAGGATACTCTTATGACCAAAGATTCTTTTTTTCCATCCCAGGAGGAGAGAAGGAATCCCTGGAGACCCAAGAATGGAACTGGGCCCAGTAGACCACTGGAATGCAAGATGTCATAAGTCTCAGAATATTCATAATGGTCCTTAGAGAGGCCTCTCCTTTACTGTGGAGAGTGGCCACCGCTCTCTGTACCTTTGTGATCATCTCTTGGGGAAGGAAGATCCTCTGGTATACTGAGTCTACCCGGTAGCCCAGAAAGACTTTGGATTGCGAAGGATCCAAGGAGGGATTCTCCCAGCTGACCATACAGAACTTTTTGTACAGCAAGTACTGGTTTAGCTTCCGTAGGTTTAGGATCAGTCGGACCTTGCCCGATGGCTTTGGCACCACAAATATGTGGGAATAAAACCACTGACCGATTTGACCCACGGGAACAGGAATGATGACCTCCTGTTCTACTAGTTCCTGGAGACTCCCCAAAAGGCCCCTTGCTTTCAGTGGATCCCTGGAGAAATGGGTAAGGATAAAGTTTGGAGGGGGGAAATTCTAATTTGTAACCCTCCCTTATCAGACTTAGAATGTAAGGGCTCTGTGTGGTCTTCTCCTATAGGGGAGGAACCACGAGAGCCTTCTACCAACTTTTATGTTGGCGTAATTTGATCTCCTTGTTGGACTCCACCCTTTTCCCTGCCCTTGCTAAGTTCCCACTTTTTCCTCGGCTTCTTCTTACCCTTAAAACGGTCTTTAGAAGGGTGGGTCCTCGAAAAAATTTCTTCCCCTCACCTCTCTTGGGCTTTGTTTTTTTGCCTTTATCTGTCGAACGGGACAGGACCTGCTCAAGGCCCTAAACGAAGAGTAGAGAGCCCTCGAAGGGTATACCACAAAGATGTGACTTAGGAGGTAAATTCTCCATCCCACGTTTTTAGCCAAAGGGCTCTTCTAGCGGAGTTTAGAAGTGCTGCAGACTTGGCAGTTGTTCTAACAGTTTCTACCACAGCGTCAGCTAAATAGGCTCCTGCCTTAGCAATGATTTCCAGAGAAACTAATACCGCTTTAGATTTGCTCTCATGTGCCACATGGTCCAATAATCTGCTAACCCATGTGTCTGCATTTCTGGCGACACAAGCGGAGGCCAAAGCTGGCCCCATAGCTGCAGCGTCAGCGTCCCAGGCTCTGCGTAGCTAGGTTTCTGATTACTTGTCGATGTGATCTCCAATGTTTCCGGAATCTTCAAAGGACAGATCTGAACGTTTGAAAACTTGTGCCAAAGAAGCATCCACTTTAAAGTATTTCTCTTCTTCCTCCATCTTAAAGGGGCATCTGCGCTTCCAGGTCTTAAAGGGGTTGTAAAGGTAAAAAATGTTTTTCCTAAATAGCTCTCTTTACCTTAGTGCTGTCCTCCTTCACTTACCTCATCCTTCGATTTTGCTTTTAAATGTCCTTATTTCTTTTGAGAAATCCTCACTTCCTGTTTTTCTGTCCACACAGTAATGCAAAGGCTCTCTCCCTGGTGTGGAGTGTTATGCTCACCCCCTCCCTTGGATTACAGGAGAGTCAGGATGCCCACTAACACACAGCTCCTTTCTCTATCTATAATGTAGAGAGCGTCCTGACTCTCCTGTATTCCAGGGGAGATGTCAAGCACAACACTCCACACCAGGGAGAAAGCCTTGCATTACTGTGTGGAGTTACAGACAGAAGAACAGGAAGTGATGATTTCTCAGAAGAAATAAGTACATTTAAAAGCAAAAATCGAGGGATGAGGCAAGTGAAGGAGCACTGCACTAAGGTAAAAAGGAAGCTATTTAGGATAAACATTTTTTACCTTTACAACCCCTTTAAGTCTCAAAACTTAATGCTCAGGTTCTTCCCATTCTCTTAAAATTATATCTTCAAGAGATTGGTGCACTTAAAAAGACTTGGCCTAAGGTTTACCGAGTCCCCTGTATGCTCTATCCCAGGGGTGGGCAAACTTTTTGACTCGAGGGCCGCAATGGGTTGATATATTGGACCCGGGGGCCGGACCAAGAGTAGATAGACGGTGTGTATGTGTGAATTAATATAAGTGAAATTTAAATTTGTAACATTAAATGTTTAGATTAATTTAAGGTAGAAAAGCATAAAAAGAGTTATTTTGCAAAACTACATTTGATTGCACAGTGGCTGCATTTGATGGCACAGTGATGACAATTGATGGCACAGTGGCTGCATTTGGCATGGCACAGTGGTGACAATTGATGGCACAGTGATTGCTTTTGATGGCATGGCACAGTGGTGACAATTGATGGCACAGTGATTGCTTTTGATGGCATGGCACAATGGCTGCATTTGGCATGGCACAGTGGTGACAATTGATGGCACAGTGATTGTTTTTGATGGCATGGCACAGTGGTGACAATTAATGGCACAGTGGCTGCGTTTGATGGCATAGCACAGTGGCTGCATTTGGCATGGCACAGTGGTGACAATTGATGGCACAGTGATTGTTTTTGATGGCATGGCACAGTGGTGACAATTGATGGCACAGTGATTGCTTTTGATGGCATGGCACAGTGGTGACAATTGATGGCACAGTGATTGCTTTTGATGGCATGGCACAGTGGTGACAATTGATGGCACAGTGATTGCTTTTGATGGCATGGCACAGTGGCTGCATTTGGCAAGGCACAGTGGTGACAATTTATGGCACAGTGATTGTTTTTGATGGCATGGCACAGTGGTGACAATTGATGGCACAGTGGCTGTGTTTGATGGCATGGCACAGTGGTGACAATTGATGGCACAGTGATTGCTTTTCATGGCATGGCACAGGGGTGACAATTGATGAACACGGTGGCTTCTCTTACCATATCTATTGTCTGTGGTGTCTGTTGCTTGTAATGCTTTGTGCCCATTTGGTTTGCAATATATTGGTGCATTTTCTGCTAAAATTACATAAACCAGCTGATGTCAGAAACTAAAAAAAGAGAAGATAAATTGGGCACAAAGCATGACAAGCGACAGACACCACAGAAAATAGATAGAAGTATAGAATAATATCAGTCTGTATCGCATAGCAACGATCACTCACCATCAGTACAGATGAAAGTCCCGATGTGATGGATGACTGACATTTTAGGGCCAGCCGCCAGTCACTGTTCACAGGCTCACGGCGCATGGATCGCTCCTCACAGGCGCACGGAAAGGAGTTGACGTCATCTGACGTGACGTCAACTCCCTGCCCGCGCCAGCACGTACGGCTCAAGCCATACTCTGCCCACGGCCATGCCCCCTAGCTGCTAGCGAATTACATTGCGCAACGTCTCCTCTCTCCAGCTAGCTGCTAACCACTGACCATCCAGGACGAGACGTTGCAATGTAATTCGCCCAGCGGCCAGCCACTACAATGCCATACCCAGTGCCCGCCCGGGGGCCAGATTAAAAGGTCCGCCGGGCCGTATACGGCCCGCGGGCCGTAGTTTGCCCACCACTGCTCTATCCTGTGCTGAAACCTGAATGGACAACACCTGAAAATCCTCCGATTCATAGATTGCCTTGAGGAGACCCTCCATGTCTTCAGCTGCAAAGAGATGCCCCCAGGCCTAGCCTCAAACTGACTATCCTGGTCTGAATCCTCTCCTTCCTCTCGAGAGCTCTAGTCCCGAGGACTCTTCCTCATCAAAATAGCAGGGGGACGGTCCCTGGGATCCCCCAGTATTACTTGCCGGTGTTCCCTCCAGAGAGGGGGAGCTCTCCCTGCCTGAAGGGGCTTCCTCCCGCTTCTCAACCACAGCCCTGAAAGACTGGAGGGTCACTAGCATCTCAGACTGTAGGGCCCTGCCATTACAATTCCCACAGCGCTTAGACATATTTGTGGTATTGGACCTAGACTTACTGGCCGTCCCCTGGGCAGGGAATATAGTCTGTAAGAGATAAATAAACCCTGTACAAGCCATTTACCCATAGGGTATCTTGAAGGGGAGAAGGAAATAGGCCACCCCAAATAGACTTCCCCCCCCCCACCAGCCGGATCACTCACCCCCTGTGGTGACCTCTGATTATGTCGGAGCCGGTCCGTCCTCCTCCCCCATCCCGCTTAGGCAGCCCACTCAACCGGGTAGGATTGCTTAGGGTAGATTTTGAGGGACACAGAAACCCCCACTCTGTTACTGCTTTTGCTTGCATTCTTGCACCATTTGCCGCCATTTTGCTGTAGCCCGGCGCACCGGAAATTACCTCACTTGAGCGTGACAGCATCCAAACATGCGCACCAGCCGCCTAACGCTGTGAACCAGCAAGGTGGCAAGAAGCAGGAGGTCCCTCGGCTCCGCCGGCCATCCTGATTGGTATACCATGGCATGCCTGAGCCCTTTCCACCTGCAAGTAAGAGACTCCCTCCCCCCTGAGAGTATAAGGAAAGGGAGCCAGTGGGGGCTGCAGGGTCTGACAGAGCCTGGCTCTTTCCAAGTCGACACCTCTTGGAAAGAGCCAGGCTCGGTCAGACCCTGCAGCCCCCACTGGCTGGAACCTGGAGGGATGAAAATAAAAATAAATAAATAAAAACAGTTTAGCTGCCACCCTGTGGGAAACACAATCAATAACAGAGACAGAGGGAAGGGAGGGGCCTTTTAAACTCTGTTGATTGCACTTCCTGTTAGGTGGATTTTTTTTTTTTAGCTCTGGTGTGAATCCCCCTTTTAATGCAAGCCAATATTATGTTGGCTTTGCTTGCAGCAGCTTGGCATTGCATGCCATTGCTGAGATTGTCATCTACTAGGGGTCCTTTTCCATCCTGGATTCCCCAAGAGGCTCTCCCCCTTACATTCGTATTTCTAGCACCCAAATGCATTACTAAATTTTTCAACATTAAACCACATTTGCCATGTAGATGCCCGACCCATTATTTTATTTAGGTCTTCTTGTACGGTTTCCACCTCCTGCGCAGCAGCTATAGCCCTGCTCAACTTTGTATCATCCGAAAATATTAAAATTGAGCCATTTATCCTATCCTCTATATAATTTATCAATAAATTAAACAAAATTGGCCCAGGACAGATCCTTGGGGGACCCCACTTACCACACTGGACCATTCTCAGAACTCTCTATTTATCAAACTAAAGTAATGCTCTTGCGCCATCACTTAGACCCCTTTCACACTGGGGCACTTTTCAGGTGTTTGAGCTTAAAATGGCATCTATAAAAGCGCCTCTCATGCCTCCCCAGTGTGAAAGCCTGAGCGAAAAACAGAAAAAAAAAGTCCTGCAAGCAGCATTTTTTGGGCGGTGTGGGAGCAGTGCATACTCCGCTCCTAAACCGCCCCTGGCACTGAAATTAAAACGTCCGCTTTCTGCTTAACCCTTTCTTCGGCCGCTAGCAGGGGATTAAAAGCACCCCGCTCGCGGGCAAAAAGCACTGCCCATGCGGACCTGTTGATAGGCAGCCTTGTTATACCTTTATCAACAAAAGCCTGGGAAAAATCAAGAAAAAAAACAAGCCTACTTACCGACCAGATCGCAGACAACCAATTAACCTGTCTAAACGGTAGGCATTAAAAACAGGGGTTGGCCTGTTAGGTTAATTGGTTGTCAGCGAGCTGGTCGGTAAGTAGGCTTGTTTTTTTCCTGGACATTCCCTAGGCTTTTGTTATCGGTTTCAGTCTTCCAATGCTGCTTACTGTGATGGCCATCTATAGAAGAGGGCGGTGGACAAGTTTGTTTTTATACATTTATGCCTTTCTACATATGTCACTTTTATATCCTGTAAGTCAGGGGTGCCCAATCAGTTGCGTCCAGACGAAGCTATGTAACAAACGTTGCGAAACGCGTTGACGTCACTCGGCGCCGGACGCCGCCCCGACAAACCCCCGCTGGTGCGGGTTTTTGAAGAGAAGTTTGCGAAAGACAGGTTTTTCAGCATAATCATATGAGAAGACCATAGGACCACATCCCCACACAGTGGGACCTGCTAACTGGCCGAACGAAACAGATGCAGAACACAACATAGACGGACTTCACGATCGCACAAAAAGCTTGGTTAACAGTTGCTGTCAGCAAAACATTCATCACGCAAAAAACGGGGAACTAACTTCAGCCATTTACCTATAGATCTCCTCACCTGGAGCTTGGTAAGATCGTTCCAATTACTCTATTAATAGTCTATGCATCTGTTCATACCAATAAGTTCGGGGGCCAACTAAATGAATTATTTCTTTTCACCTGGCAGTGTAAATTCCCACATATGCTAAACATGGTCTTCTGTGAAATTTAATATGCAGTAGCTAAAGGCGCTATATATACTGGACATCCATAGCACAATATCAAGGAACTTTTGCTGCTGTTCAGCCTACACAAAGACGTCTATCAATCTGGACTCAATGATAACCCTAAAAGACATCTTATATATCCATTTCAGGAATTTAATAAGATCTGAGTGCATTCAAATTTGATGGACACTTTTTTTCACCTCATATATTGACTGGTGCTGCAACCTCTCTTTCTTCCCCCCTTCTTTCTCCCGCAGGGGTACTTCGGCTGGTTATTCCCTATATTATAATCATTATTTTTTTATAGCAATTTATACGGTAGTTATTGTTAGGAATCCCCAGCAGTAGTGTTCTATTCGGTGTCCGGACCGCCTTAGTTATATGTTTCTCATGTCTGTTATCTGTCTGTGTCTTGTGTATGTTGTTTTGTTGCACGAGAGATGAACTTGGTTCATTAGTGCAGTACTGGCCGGCCACTTCAAGTAGGGTCACATTGTTTTTTTTTAGCCTACAATTTGTATTTAATATTTATTTGACTGTTATATTCTGAAAATTTGTATATTTGCATTTACATGTAATTAAAACTTTAATCTATATCATTGTCCATCCCTGCCTTGGTAGCTCCTTTGTTGCCCACTGGGGACACTATTTCTTGGTCTCCCTGTGGGTCAATGTCCCCCTTTTCTTGTGCCCAATCAGTTGCCTGCAGAGCGCTCCGATGAGGCTCACAACCTCCTACTCTAGGATGGTGGGTTGGCAAGACCAGATCGTGAGTTGCCGCCTCCCCCCCAACCCTATTCCACAGCATCAGTGTTGTGAATAAAGCCAGGGGTAGAGGAAGCAAGCATCTGCAGAGCCGCATAAGCCGATGCTTCCTGTATAGCGCCAACTCCTATAACAGCCGGAGTGATACCAATTGCACTCTGCCTGGGACAGAAACAGCTAGCGATACCTAAATGGAAGACTTATTAAAAGGTAAGTTTATTACTAAAATCTGTGTATAAATGGGCATATCTGTTCTGCAGTGGTTACTGGACTGCTTTCGAACTGATCCACAAGTTCACCACACCTACCTCCAATCAGATCCATTCCCCTTCTATCTGGGCAGATATGATCTGAGGGCTCAGAGTAGTGCATATGCAGAGTGGCCATGGAACTGTCATCCGCCTGTTCCACTCATTGTGGCCCACGACCAGTTACCAAGTCCCTTAAGTGGCACTTGCTCTTCAAAAGGCCCTGCTGTAGGTAGTCTCTTTAGATACTGATTATGTGTATTTTAATTTCTTGCTCATACATCACGGGACACAGAGCCTTAATTACTTAATGGGTTATGTAGTCACCACAGGTGGTTGGACACTGGTAAACCCAATAAAAGTTTCTCCCCTATATAACCCCTCCCAAATGGAGAGTACCTCAGTTTTTTCACCAGTGTCTAAGGTCGTTGGTCAAGTTAAACCTGTGCCAAGAAAAAGCTCTTTTGATGGTTTTCTGCAGAGGCCTAGGAGCTATAACCGGATCCATACCTCGGGCCAATATCAAAAGCCTAAGATGGGTGGTACCCGGGCCTTGTGTAAAAAAGAAACAATGTTTGCCTGTAATGTCTCTCCACGGAGGTCTGGGTTCTGGGATCCAGGCTTTGGTGTACTAATGCAACTGTGGCACGAAAAGTTACTGTAATGCCTAGTACACACAATCGTTTTTCCCCACGGGCAAAAGACCGCCAGGAAAACAGAGAACCGACACGGTCCCTTTACCCCTGTACACACAGCTGGTTTTCCCGACAGGAAAACTGCCAGGAGAAATTTGGTCGGAAAAACCGGCCGTGTGTATGCTCAAACGCAGTAAAAACTTTGGGGGGGGGGGAAACGCTGCGATTCACAGCAAAAAACAAAACAAAAAAAAACAAACATGTTCTTATTTTTAAACTGCAGTTCTCCTGTCTGGAAAACTGCTAAGACGCATACACAATTCAGTATTCCCAACGGGAAAAACGGTTGTGTGTACTAGGCAGCAGAGTCTTCTACAGGTTCAGGTATGAGGTTCCTTCAAGTAGGAACCCTTGGTAAACACAAAGGTTGGCACAACAAACTAGCCGTAATAAAGTAAGAGAACATTTATTTAAAAAATTATCCTATCTTATGTGAGTAGGATGTCTTTCATGGTTTTCACCACTAGAGGAAGTACATACATGGTGTATTCTTACATAGCCATCCAGGACACGCTCAGTGAAGGCGGTCAGTTAAATACCACTCACCTACTCTGCTTCAGGCTCTGCCACAAAAAACGCATACAGGGGTTTCCCCCAAGAAACCCCAGTGATTTGTCTACTGATTTCGTACTGTCTATGGGCAGATGGAGAGGGGGATGGAGAGGGGGATTAAACCAGGCAAACCTAAGACTTCTACTCTGCATCAGGTTGGGGAGGCATATCCCTGACTGCCATTAGGTATGAAATCCTTGGACCCATTGTCAGACCCTACTCTGGTGCAGTGGGTCCTGGGTTCCTCCTGGTGCACGACAATGCCTGGCCTCATGCGGCGAGAGCATACAGCCAGTTCCTGGAGGATGAAGAAATTGATACCATTAAATGGCCCCCACGCTCACCTGACCTAAATCCAAAAGAACACCTCTGGGACATTATGTTTCGGTCCATCCGGTGCCGCCAGGTTGCACCTCAGTCTGTTCAGGAGCTCAGTGATGCTCCGATCCAGATCTGGGGAGGAGATACCCCAGGACACCATTCGTCGTCTCATTAGGAGCATGCCCTGATGTTGTCAGGCATGCATACAAGCACTTGGGGGCCATAAAAACTACTGAGGACCATTTTGAGTTGTTGCAATGAAATTTCAGCAAAATGGACTAGCTTGCTGCATATTTTTTTCAGTTTGATTTTCAGAGGAGTCTTTAAATTAAGCCCTCTGTAGGTGGATAATTTTCATTTACATCAAATGATGTGCCATCCTTTCATTCTTAAAGTGGTTGTAAACCCACTTTTTTGACTTTTAAGGAGAATATCTCCCAAACCTGCACTGTTTAGGAGATATTCCCATCGCAATGCGCCGCTGTTTGCAGCAGCGCATGCGCAGGGGGACTCCACGGCGAAAGAACCGGCCACCACCAGACGCTGGGCGGATTTAAATCTCCCGCGCGCATGCGCGGGAGTGACGTCATCACCGCTCCAGCCAATCACAGCGCTGGAGCGGCGATACCCGGAAGACACGCCGAGTGAAGATGAGATCTCGCTCGGCGTGGACCAGTAAGTTCCCTACACCTTGTTCCGAGGTAAGTATTTCATAATGAGCTAATATGCAGTGCATATTAGCTCATTATGACTTTTGCCTTGCAGGAGAAAAAAAATAATAATAATTGATGCGGGTTTACAACCGCTTTAACACATTACCCAGTCCATAGCAGTATAGATATCCAGCATGATATTTTTGCCCGATCTGATGTGTTTTCAAAGTGTTCCTGTAAATATATATATATATATATATATATATATATATATATATATATATATACACATACACATATACACATATATATACACATATATACACACACACATATATATATATATATACACATATATATATATATATATATATATATATATATATATATATATATCTATATCTATATACACACATATATACACACACACACACACACACACACAAATACACACAAGGCTCAAAATGTAAAGTCCTGAGCTACTAGTCAGGCCTCAAGACGTACTCGCCACCAGTTGTCCCGCCCAACCCCTACCATGTCCCGCCCCTAATCCCACCCTTAGACATGCCCTCATAAATCTCATCTCAGTTTCCCTCCCCTTGTCCGGGAAACTGATAGACAGATCACCCATCCAATCCTGGGATGGGTGATCTGCCTATCAAAGTGCCCCTGGACAAGGGGGGGGGGGGGCTGTATATGACGAGCGCAGCAGGGAACACAGCTATTAAATGGAAAGCTGTTAAGTTAGCCGCGCTCTGAACAACCAGGCGGTGGCGGCGACTCTCCTCTGCTCTCCGCTCCTTGCTCACCCCCCCTGCTCCCAGGCAGCCCCCTCAAAATTTACTTGCAAAATGTGAGCAGGCGAGTGTAAATTTTATATATATATATACACACACATACACACACACACACACACACACTCAGTGCCTTGTGAAACTATTCGGCTTCCTTGAACTTTGCAACCTTTTGCCACAAAACAAAAAGATATAAAACTGTAATTTTTTGTGAAGAATCAACAAGTGGGAGACAATCATGAAGTGAATAGAAATTTATTGGATATTTCAAACTTTAACAAAAAAAAATAGGGGGGGGGGCAACATTATTCAGCCCCCTTAAGTTAATACTTTGTAGCACCACCTTTTGCTGCCATTACAGCTGTAAGTCGCTTGGGGTATGTCTCGATCAGTTTTGCACATCGAGAGACTGAAATTTTTGCCCATTCCTCCTTGCAAAACAGCTCGAGCTCAGTGAGGTTGGATGGAGAGCGTGTGTGAACAGCAGTTTTCAGTTCTTTCCACAGATTCTTGATTGGATTCAGGTCTGGACTTTGACTTGGCCATTCTAACACCTGGATATGTTTATTTGTGAACCATTCCATTGTAGATTTTGTTTTATGTTTTGGATCATTGTCTTGTTGGAAGACAAATCTCCGTCCCAGTCTCAGGTCTTTTGCAGACTCCATCAGGTTTTCTTCCAGAATGGTCCTGTATTTGGCTCCATCCATCTTCCCATCAATTTTAACCATCTTCCCTGTCCCTGCTGAAGAAAAGCAGGCCCAAACCATGATGCACCACCATGTTTGACAGTGGGGATGGTGTGTTCAGGGTGATGAGCTGTGTTGCTTTTACGCCAAACAAAGTTTTGCATTGTTGTCAAAAAAGTTCGATTTTGGTTTCATCTGACCAGAGCACCTTCTTCCACATGTTTGGTGTGTCTCCCAGGTGGCTTGTTGCAAACTTTAAAACTACACTTTTAATGGATATCTTTAAGAAATGTCTTTCTTCTTGCCACTCTTCCATAAAGGCCAAATTTGTGCAGTAAATTGTTGTCCTATGGACAGAATCTCCCACCTCAGCTGTAGATCTCTGCAGTTCATCCAGAGTGATCATGAGCCTCTTGGCTGCATCTCCGATCAGTCTTTTCCTCTTGTATGAGCTGAAAGTTTAGAGGGACGGCCAGGTCTTTGTAGATTTGCAGTGGTCTGATACTCTTTCCATTTCAATATTATCACTTGCACAGTGCTCCTTGGGATGTTTAAAGCTTGGGAAATTTTTGTGTATCCAAATCCGGCTTTAAACTTCTCCACAACAGTATCTCGGACCTGCCTGGTGTGTTCTTCCTGATGCTCTCTGCGCTTTAAAACGGACCTCTGAGACTATCACAGTGCAGGTGCATTTATACGGAATTTATACGGAAACTTGATTACACACAAGTGGATTCTATTTATCATTAGTCATTAAGGTCAACATTGGATCATTCATGGAATCCTCACTGAACTTCTGGAGAGAGTTAAGTGATAACAAGGTAAGTGATATTTAAAATGCTCTAGCTTGCAGCAATCAATTGATCCAATAAACAAACCTTTAGTGTTCCTTTAGGCCTGAAATTTGGCAAAATGTCGCAAACTTTATTACTTTCGCAAGGCACTGTGTGTGTGTGTGTGTATAATATATATATATATATATATATATATATATATATATATATATATATATATATATACACACACACACACACACACACACACACACACGTTTGGGGGTCCCGAGAATTTATTTATTTATTTTTTGCAAGAAAAGGACGGATCCTGGACATGGGCTTCAAATGTCGTATTTCTGGAGGCGCATGCGCGGCGCTCTGTGGTATGGACACATAGCTACAGAGCTCCATCCTGCTCCGTGACATTGGCGCCCCCATTGGCGAGTAAATTCACCCCCCCTTACCGCAACTGAAACCGGACTGTCCAGGGCACCTGTGGGCACATTTGTGGAAGTTTTAGAGCAGCGGATCAGTCCTCGGAAGCTTAAATCGGGGCTTTGTCAGACGCTGCTGAGGCACCTAAAATGGCGGCGGTTTGGCTGCAACCTGACACGGAAACGTCAGCCCCTTCTCCATGGCGGGCTTCACTGCATGAGGAGGTACGTGGAGAGGTTTCAATGCTCTCATCTCTGGGGGGATCAGCATCTCCAGCTTCTACAATCTCTCTCCTCAATCAGACCCTAGACGAGATGCTAATGATGCCGGCAGCAGCTGCCTGCCTGCCTGATATTCCTGAAGCTGTGCATTCTCTAATCAAAACCCTTATACCTGACATACGTGCCCACAGATTGGAACTGGATCGGGCCCATAGGGCTCTTGGTCCCCCCAGACCTGATGGACTGCCCGGTGACATTGTGGTGAAACCCCATTATTACAGTGTTAAAGATGAAGTCATGAGGAGAGCCTGCACCATGCAGCAAATTCAAATTATGGAACATACAGTACAAGTTTATGGGGACATTTCCCCCTTCACCCTCCAGAAGAGGCGAGCTCTCAAATCCCTTCTTATGGTCCTGACGCAGAAATATTAAATACTGGTGGCTTTTCCCTTTAAGCTTGAAATTTGACTTCAACGGCAAGCCCTATAGATTCTCAACACTTGCGGGCCTCCTGCCCGCTGAACCAACCTCCCCGATGCAATTCTCTCCTTCCAGTCTGGCTAAACGACCGCCTCCATCTAGTCCACTCACGTCTACGTGGCAGAAGCCTAAACTCAAGAAAGTCAAGGATGGAATCGCCACATGAGCTGGAAATTTTCTCCAATTCACCCTCTCATTTTCTTTTCTGGATCTGGAACCATCTGGCCCCTTACACTCTCATGCCCGCTGGTTCTTATTAACTGACTTTAACCTGGGAACTCCTGTTTGCCCTGTAGCTTGTGCCTGTCTAACCAGATCTTGTGCTCTGCAGCAACTTATCCCAGTAGCAGTACACCGTTTCACTTACTCTGCTTAGGAACTGCACCTAATCCAGGATTGCTCCATTTACTCTATTATTTCCTTTCTGTCATGTTAGTAATCCGGGTAAAGGGTGTTAATTTGTTTTCGTATGACCTGAACCTTTTTGGGACCCGTCTGCGGCTCTTGTGCATGACGATCGGTCTTGCACCTTCTCAACCATCTATGTTTCTTGAGCGATGCATTGGCCGGGGACACATGTCCGCAGAATACCCTGGAGTTCCCTGGGTTACCATCTCTCGAAACATTCGACAACTGGTTCATTATTGGGAGAACTGGACTTCTGAATTTGGGGGCACTTTTCACTTTTCATTTTTTATTTTTATGACCCCTGGTCTTTGTCTATTTCCATTCATTTTTCTTTCTGCTCCTGGTTGGGATCTCCCCCACTGGTTGGGGGGGGACCTTTTTTTGAATTTTTGGGTCATGGTGGAATTATTTTCCCCATTGCCTGGATTTTTTGCTTTCTTCTTGTATTTTTTTCTTTGACTTTTTCTCCCTTTACTAATTCTCTTTTTTCTACAGTGACGTCAGGCCCGGATTTACCACAAGGCCACCAAGGCCAGGGTGCCAAGGGGCGGCAGTGGCATGGAGTCCCCCGACGACCGTAACATACAGTTGAGGGCGGAAAATTGCTGTGTAGGAGAATTGAGTGGGGGAATCCGCTCACTCGTTAAGTGATTACGGCAATGTCGTCAAAATCACTTGTCAAATGTGTGCTGCTGTCCGTTCTCCCCTACCCCCACATACCTTTCTCGGCTTGCTCTGCCTTCGGCACTCCTCCGTCCTCCCCCCAGTCGCCGAGTTTGTCTCCTGTCCCTGCCGTCGATGTACACAGTGAGAGGGGTGAGCTGTGCTCTTCCCATCTCAGCTGTGACAGGATTTCTGTTTTGGATGTGACAGGGTCAATAAATAGAACCTGTCACCTCCAATTGCTATCGCACAGGGAATTGTTTTCTCCTGTGTGATAGCAATAAAGTTAAGTGAAAAAAATTGATAAAAAATAATAATAATTACATTTAAAAAGTAAAGAATAAGAAAAATAATATTCAAAATAATAAGAACATTACACAAAAATAAAAACAAGTAAACGAAAAGCTAAACATGAATAAAAATTAAAAAAAAATGCTAAAAAGTTAAAAAAAGAAACAAATATTTGAACTAACCATGCCGCCCCTGTCCCCTCCGGTTGCCATTCTCCGTTGATTTGGGGGGGGGGGGCGGCGTTCGGTTGGTGGGGAGGGGGTGCATTGTGGAACCTGGCCTTGGGGCGGCAGGGAGAGCAAATCAGGCCCTGAGTGACATGTGCAGTTCAAACCTGCCCTACGCTTTGCCTCACACAATGTGCAGGGAATTAAACTCCCCTATTAAGCACCATAACATTTTTCAATATTATCATGATCAAAAGATTCACATATTATTGCTTCAAGAAACGCACTTACCAAAAACGTATTCCCCCGTCCTTGATTCATGCCAAGTTCCCTACATTCTACCTTGCTAATTCTGAGAAAAAGGACTAAAGGAGTAGGCGTCTTTTTCCCGTAATATTCAGTTTTCAATGATTTCAGAAGTTAAGGACCCAGATGGCAGGTACATACTCGTAAAAGGCCTCATTGATGGCCAGCTTTACTCTTTCACCTCATACTATGCACCTAATAAGGGCCAATCAAAATTCTTTCAGTCCCTCTTTCACACTCTATCTCCCATGCTTGAGGGCCTAGTCCTCTATGGCGTCCCACCAGACAGAGTCTTAATGTTTCTTTAACCAACTCAGGTCTGGTATACTGCTCGATAAGGCATTGAATTCAGCTTACATTACGGTTTTACCTAAACCTGGCAAAGACACTAGTTGCACCGCCAATTACCGCCCCATATCATTGATAAACAATGATCTTAAAATGTTAACAAAAATCCTTGCAAATAGAACTTCCAACTTCATTGAACTCTATATACACAAAAACCAGGTAGGCTTTATTCCTGGTCGACAGGGGCCTGATCAGAAGAGCAATTGACATAGTCTCTCTCCTGGGATCGGGGTGGGACAATGGACCCTCGCAGAAGGGATTTTTGCTTTTACTCGATCCTATGAAGGCGTTTGATTCTGTCTCCTGGGCTTTCTTATTCCCGCTTTGGCAAAAATGGGATTTTGGTCCTTCCTTTATGAACATAATAGGAGCACTTTACTCCAATCCAGAAGCTCAAATTAAAATGCAGGGATATTACTCGCGTCCATTTTCCATCTTCAAGGGTACATGACAAGGCTGCCCCTTGTGCCCATTTATCATTGCAGTAGTCATTGAGACCTTGGCTATCGCTATTCAGGATAATCCTGATATACATGGAGTGTGTTGTGGCCCGTAAACCCACAAGTGCGGTACCGGCGTTTTGCCACGATTTCGTTTAAAGGTGACCTATTTTTTAACATTAGAAATCTCAAAAATGATGGCAAATGATGAAAAACCATTAAAAAACATAAACAACTGTAATTGCTTGCATTGCATTGTGGACAATCCACAACTTGTGGCAGGTGACATGGCCAGGTGACGTGGCAGGTGACGTGGCCAGTGGACAATCCACAACTTGTGGCAGGTGAGGTGGCCAGGTGATATGGCAAGTGAAAAACCCACAACTTGTAGCAGCTGAGGTGGCCAGGTGACATGGCCAGTGGACAATCCATAACTTGCGGCAGGTGACGTGGCCAGGTGTTTTGGCAGCTGACATGGCCAGGTGACGTGGCAAGTGGACAATCCACAACTTGTGGCATGTGACATGGCAAGTGGACAATCCGCAGCTTGTGGCAGGTGATGTGGCAAGTGACACGCTAAATACAAGTATACTGCTGCTCCTTCAGCTGCTACTCACTCTGGTCTCACAAAATGGCTGAAATGGTTAAATAATATTGTTTTTTGAGCTTAGGGATGTGGCAGGTGACGTGGCCAGTGGACAATCCACAACTTGTGGCCAGGTGACGTGGCCAAATGACATGGCCAAATGACATGGCCAGGTGACATGGCAAGTGGAAAATCCACAACTTTTGGCAGGGGATGTGGCCAAGTGACATGGCAGCTGACATGGCCAGGTGACGTGGCCAGTGGACAATCCACAACTTGTGGCAGGTGAGGTGGCCAGGTGATTTGGCAAGTGGATAGTACACAAATTGTGGCAGGTGAAGTGGCCAAATGACGTGGCCAAATGACATGGATAGTACACAGCTTGTGGCAGGTGACATGGCCAGGTGACATGGCGAGTGGAAAATCCACAACTTGTGGCAGGGGACGTGGCTAGGTGACATGGCAGCTGACGTGGCCAGTGGACAATCCACAACTTGTGGCAGATGAGGTGGCCAGGTGATTTGGCAAGTGGATAGTCCACAACTTGTGGCAGGTGACATGGCCAAATGACGTGGCAAGTGGACAATCCACAACTTGTGGCAGGTGACGTGGCAAGTGGACAACCCACAACTTGTGGCAGGTGAAGTGGCCAGTGGACAATCCACAACTTGTGGCAGGTGACGTGGCAAGTGACGTGGCCAGGTGATGTGGCAAGTGGACAATCCACAACTTGTGGCAGGTGACATGGCAGGTGACGTGGCAAGGTGATGTGGCCAGAGTAAAATCCACAACTTGTGGCAGGTGGCATGGCCATGTGACATGGCAGATGACGTGGCAAGTGGACAATCCACAGCTTGTGGCAGGTGATGTGGCAAGTGACATGCTAAATACAAGTATACTGCTGCTCTTTCAGCTGCTACTCACTTTGGTCTCACAAAATGTCTGAAATTGTTAAATAATATTGTTTTTTGAGCTTAGGGAGGGTCTTATGATGTTTCTTAACTAAACGCTTATAAACGCAAACTATTTCTTGGAGACACTAATTTTGATCGCTCCTGATTAACAAGAGAGGCTTCAACTGTTAGTTTTTATTACTGTCTGCTGTTATTTGGGCTCTTACTAGGACTTCTCCTGTTTGCTTGATGCATACAAGTTGATATATCTTTAGATCGTAATAGTCTGATCGAAAGGTCTAGGATCAGTTGGCTTGCTAGGTATTTCCGAAGTAATTCAATATTATTTCTCTCTCTCTCGCTTCATAATGTTTTGCATCTATGCTTCACTGGACATCTGTGTTTTTACTGCTTGCTTTTTGCCCGGGGGGCGAACTCTCTCTTTCCAGCACAGTCTGAACCCGTAAGGAGTGCTGGGGGGTGAGTCTGCTCCCCTCTGCCGGTAACGGATGTTTTTTTTTTGTTTGGCTCTGTTGGGAGTCTGTTTGAGGTCTTCCTTGTTGACGTACTATCTGTTATTCATTGTTCTGCTATGCCTAATGCTTTATGACAGTTTTACCTGTATTTCTATTGTTATTCAATTGTGGATATTTCAATAAAAAACTATTGAAAACAAATGTCGTATTTCTCTTGTCAAGCCACTCCTAAACAACAAACGTCAGAAGCGTCTTACCTGCTACTTTCAGGGGAGAGGAGACAGATCGTGTGTTCATACTAACACTGATCTCTCTCTCTCTCTCTCTCTCTCTCCTCCTAGTCAGTCCCATTCCCCTACAGTTAGAACACAGTTAACCCCTTAATCGCCCCCTAGTGTTAACCCCTTCCCTGCCAGTGACATTTATACAATAATCATTGCTGTAGAATTGTCACTGGTCCCAAAAATGCGTGTCTAATCTGTCCGCCGCAATAGAGAAAATAAATAAATATATATTTTTTGCAGATTACCGCCATTACTAGTAAAAAAATAAAAAATGCCATAAATCTATCCCCTATTTTGTAGATCTGCAGTGCCGCATCACAAAAAAGGGATTTTTAAATACAGCTTACCTGTAAAATCCTTTTCTTGGAGTACATCACGGGACACAGAGCGGCATATTCATTACTATGTGGGTTATATGGAGTACCTTCAGGTGTGGACACTGGCAATCTCAAACAGGAAGTCCCCTCCCTATATAACCCCCTCCCCTAGAGGGAGTCCCTCAGTTTTGTAGCAAGCAGTATGCCTCCCAAAATGGTCACCCAAAAGAGGGGTGGGAGCTCTGTGTCCCGTGATGTACTCCAAGAAAAGGATTTTACAGGTAAGCTGTATTTAAAAATCCCTTTTTCTTTCTCGTACATCACGGGACACAGAGCGGCATATTCATTACTATGTGGGATGTCCGAAAGCAATGCTTTAATGAGGGGAGGGAGACATCTTCCAAAGAAGGATTCAATTTAGAGATAAACTCAAATCATAATAATAATTCTAACTTAGTCAAGAAAAAACTTTTTTTTTTTTTTTTTTTTTTTATAACCAAGGGTGTTTCTGATCCCGAGGATTTCAAACTGCAGCCTGTAGTACTGCCTGACCAAAGGCAGCATCCGCATTTCTTCTCACGTCTAGTTGATAAAACCTTGTAAACGTGTGGACTGATGACCACGTTGCCGCCTTGCATATCTGAGCCATAGAGATCTGATGGTGTGCTGCCCAAGAGGCGCCCATGGCCCTGGTAGAATGGGCCTTTACCGACAACCTCTTCAAACCGTAGGCTTGAATGATTAATTGTCTAATCCATCTCGAGATGGTGGATTTTGCAGCTGCCTGCCCCTTCTTGGGGCCATCTGGTAGAACGAATAACACATCTGTTTTCCGGATCTTTTCTGTAGCTTTAAGATAGGCCTTCATGGCCCGGACAATATCCAAGGTATGCAGCAACCCCTCCTTTCTAGATGTAGGTTTTGGAAAGAAGGATGGAAGTACCAAATCCTGGTTCAAGTGAAATTTGGATATAACCTTTGGTAGAAAGGAAGGATGGGGCCGGAGAACTGCCCTGTCCTTATGCAGAACGAGATATGGTTCCTTACACGATAAGGCTGCTAATTCTGACACTCTCCTGGCCGAAACTATGGCGACCAAGAAAACCAACTTTCTTGTCAGTAAGAGTAAAGGAATCTCAGCCAACAGCTCAAAAGGCTGTTTCTGTAGAGTGGACAGGACAAGATTTAAGTCCCATGGACAAATTGGTGACTTGACAGGAGGATTAATACGCAAGACCCCCTGTAAGAAGGTCTTTACCAGCGAGTGGGTGGCCAGCGGCCTCTGAAACCACACTGACAGAGCTGAGATCTGTCCCTTGATTGTGCTTAGTGCCAGGCCTTTATCCACTCCTAGCTGGAGAAAACTTAACACCCTATCAATAGTATATCTGCGGGAATTCCATCTTTTGGATTCACACCAGCCTACGTAGTTCCTCCACACCCTGTAATAAATCACCCTGGAGACCGGCTTCCTAGCCCTAATCAGGGTAGGAATTACCTGCCTAGACAGGCCTCTATCCCTGAGAATCAGGGATTCAGCCTCCAGGCCGTCAAATTTAGACGCTGTAATGTAGGGTGGAGGATCGGGCCTTGTGAGAGTAGGTCTGGTTGTAGAGGAAGAGTCCAAGGGTCTCCCACTGCCATCTTCAGGACTAGTGAGTACCAAGTCCTCCGGGGCCAAGCCGGAGCTACTAGAATGACTGGCTTGTTCTCCACTCTGATCTTGCGCAACAGGCGCGGGAGTAACTGTAGTGGAGGGAATGCATATAGAAGTCTGAATTGATGCCAAGGGCAAACCAACGCGTCGGTTCCGCAGGCCATAGGATCCCTCGCTCGCAACACGAACCTGTCTAGTTTCTTGTTGAACCTGGATGCCATTATATCTACGTCCGGCATTCCCCACCTCTGGCAGATTGTCTGAAAGACCTGGGGATGCAGAGACCACTCCCCTGGCAACAGACTCTGGCGACTTAAGAAGTCTGCCTGCAGGTTGTCCACTCCGGGAATGAATATCGCCGAAATGCAGGGTACATGAACCTCTGCCCATTGAAAAATCAAGTTCACCTCCCTCTGAGCTGCCTGGCTCCTGGTTCCCCCTTGGTGGTTTATGTATGCCACCGCCGTGGCATTGTCTGACTGGATTCTCACCGGGAACCCCTTTAATCTGGAGGTCCAAGCCAGAAGGGCTAGGCGGGCAGCTCTGATTTCCAAGATATTGATGGGGAGCTGCCTCTCTGCTTTCACCCAAGTTCCCTGGCGGGAGAACCCCTCGAAGACCGCCCCCCAGCCTGCCAGGCTGGCGTCTGTGGTAACTACCTTCCAGACAACAGGGCTGAAGGATTTTCCCTTTAGAAGATTCTGAGGGTTCAACCACCAGGCCAGGCTTTGTCGGACCCTTGATGATAGCGTCAAAGGGGACTCTAAGGCATGTGCCCTCTTGCCCCAGGCTGCTAGAATGGCTGCCTGTAGGACGCGAGTGTGGATCTGAGCGTATGGTACTGCCTCGAATGTGGCCACTAGCTTGCCTAGTAATCGCATACACAGGCGAATAGTTGGACTTTTCTTGTTTAGAACCAACTGAACCAACCCCTTGATAGCTTCGATCTTTACAAGGGGCAGGAACACCTTTTGATGTTCTGTGTCTAACCTCATGCCGAGGTATTCCAACTGCTTTGTAGGCTGGAACGCTGACTTTCCCCGGTTCAGGACCCAGCCGAATTCTTCGAGGTACTGAACCGTGAGGTTTACTGCCTTTTGCAGACCCGGCCGTGAGTGATCTATGATTAAAAGGTCGTCCAAGTATGCTAGGACTGTGACCCCTTGGATCCTTAAATTGGCCAGAATTGGGGCTAGGATCTTCGTGAATACCCGGGGGGCCGTGGCCAGCCCGAAGGGGAGCGCCCTGAATTGGAAGTGTCGCTGCCCCACCGCGAAGCGTAAAAACCTTTGATGCGACTGAAAGATTGGTACATGAAGGTAAGCATCCTTTATGTCTATGGAGGCCAGAAAATCGTTCCTTCTGAAGCGCGGCGGCTGCTGACCGGATGGATTCCATCCGGAAGGAACGAACCCTTAGGTAACCGTTTAACCTCTTTAGGTCCAAGATTGGCCTGACATCGCCGTTGGGCTTTGGTATGACAAAGAGGTTGGAATAGAAACCTAGGCCTTGCTCTTGGGCTGGCACTTCTATACTTACGTCCTGGCAAAGCAGGTGATCCAAAGCTGCCAGCATTGAGGCCTTCCTCGCTGGATCCCTTGGTAGCCTTGATTCTTGAAAATGAGGCGGAGGATACCTTAGAAACTCCAGTCTGTAACCTGTGGTTACAGATGCCCGGACCCATTTGTCGGGGATCTTGGCTTCCCAAACTTCTGCGAAGAAACAAAGCCTTCCCCCCACCCGCAAGAGTGGGGGCGCCCCTTCATAAGGCAGACTTAGGGGCTGTCTTTGACGGCTTGCGATACCACGGCCTCTTACCCCCAGGGGTCTGTCCCTGCGATCTACTGTTAACGTTGGATCGTGCAGGCGGCCGTCGATACTGCCTGGAATTTGAGGGCCCCGAGACAGGAAAGAGCTGCCTTTTAAATGTAGGACCCCGGAATGTCTTTTTGACCGGTAAAAGGGTACTTTTGCCATTTGAAATAGTCTGAATATATTTATCCAGATCCTCTCCGAAGAGTCGTCCTCCATGGAAGGGAAACCCTGCCAGAAGCTTTTTGCATGGGGGCTCCGCCGCCCAGTTCTTCAACCATAAGAGCCTTCTCATGTGCACCAAACATAGTGATAAACGAGAGGCCTGCTGGATGGAATCTTTTATAGCATCTACCGCAAAACACAGAGCTCTGGGAATATCAGAAAACTCTTCTGCTTGTTGGGTAGGCATGTCCCTTAACATTTCCTTTGTCTGGTCTTTTAATGCCTGACAAACTCCAATTGCAGCCACCGCTGGCTGCACCACTGCTCCTGCCGTAGCAAAGGATGCTTTTAAAAGTGTCTCTAATCTTTTATCAACTGGATCTTTAAACATGTGTATGTTTTCCACCGGGCAAGTTAGTGATTTATTCACACATGAGATGGCTGCATCCACTACTGGGAGCCTCCACCTCTTGGAGAACTTTTCCTCCATGGGGTAAATGACCGCAAACCTTTTCGGTGGCAGAAAAATCCTGTCCGGCCGTACCCAATCCCGAAAGATCAATTCCTCCAAGAGAGGATGGACCGGAAAAACTGTGTTGTTTAACGGAGCTTTCAAAGAGCCCAGAGAGGATACCGGAGGAACCTGAGGCTCTGGCAATGGTAAACTAAATGCCGAGCGGACCATGTCCGTCAAAGACTGTACCCACAGTCTGTCTGGGAGTCTGAAAATGGTTCCTCAGAGGCAGATCCCTCAATCCCTGAACCCTCCTGGTTCAGGTCTAGTTGATCCTCCTGTGATTCCAATTCCTCTGGAGAGAGAATCTCAGCATCTGAGGATACACCTCCTGGTGATGGGGATCTAACCCGTTTTTTACCAGGAATAGCTCTAGCGATCAATGTTGCTATTCTCTCTTCTAGCCCCCCTAGGGATACGGCTAGCATCTCCTCTGTGATGAACACAGGGCTGGGCTGATCTGGGCCAGCCTCCGCACCAGATCCCCCTAATGGCTCATCCAAGGCGCTTCTTAAATTAATAAGTTGCGGGGAAAGTATCGGCATATCAGAATCAGAAAGGGAACCCTTTTGTTTTTTGGTCTTTTTTGTACCCTTTGACCCCGAACCCTTGGAAGCCATAATACAAAATCGAGGGACTCCGCCCACACAACAGACTGTAGTGGGCAGGAGTACAAAAATCAGAGTTTAGGGGACAATAGACCACTAATGCCCAAAAACTGATGGGATCCCGTATGTTCTTTTTCTTTTTTTTTTTTTTTTTTCTTTTAAATATATTATATATTTTCTTTTGACAACATACAGTGACCCCAAACTAAGTTTGCCAGCCTCCAAACCTGCTGCAAAAAAGGGGGATTTCTTGGCTTAACAAAAAGGCATTGGAACAAAGTCCACATGTACTACCCCTCTTCCGCCACCGGGAGTCACTGTTCTGCCGCTCTGCGTCCTCTCCTCTGAAAATCAGCCTCAGACTGAGCACTGACAATGCCTGCTGTCTATAACAGCACAAAGGCGCGCCCCTGTATGACGCCGCAGGCACGCCCCCCCCCCCCCGCCCTCCTGTGTGAACGGCGCGAAAAACGTCCATAAGACGTGCGCGCGCACGCGCGCGCGCGCGTATGCCGGAAACAGGAGGAACATGGAGGAGCCGCGCTGCTGGAGATCCAGGAACGCAGAAACAGGCGGCAGATTCAAACCCCCGGCCAGGTAGGACTCTCCAAAGGCCCCTAGGGATCCTTACTAGCCCTAGGAAGAAACAGCAGGTTTAGCTAGCACACATATTTAGACAGGGGGACCTAGTGATGGGGGGGGGAAAAGGTGTCATCCTGTCTCTCTTTAGACATAGTGAACAAGGTTGCCCATGCAGAGCATACTTAGGCTATCCCCCCTTTTAGGTTACCCCGGAGAGCCTGCTGTCGAACCAAGTCCCGCAGGCTCCCCCTTACCTGCTCCATGCTGCAGGATGTTTGTCCAGCAAACTGATCCAATCTTCTCCCATCTCCGTGGGTAGCGTAGTAGACCTTCAGGCCCTGGGGTCCTATGAAGGTACCCACTGTCCTGGACCTATATAGCACCCTGGCAAACAGGAACTTATGGTTTTTACAAACTCCAAGTCCTGGGCCCAGGGTCCAGCCCTCCAAAGAGGAGCATTATAGGCAAAACCCCACGGCTTGGGGCCCGGGTACTGTCCACTTTGGCACTGAGGCTCCTTGGACAGATCCGGTTAGCCCGCCCTTAATCCCAAGGATGTGGAGCAAAGCTATTCCGTGACCAACACCTAAGACACTGGCGAAAAAACTGAGGGACTCCCTCTAGGGGAGGGGGTTATATAGGGAGGGGACTTCCTGTTTGAGATTGCCAGTGTCCACACCTGAAGGTACTCCATATAACCCACATAGTAATGAATATGCCGCTCTGTGTCCCGTGATGTACGAGAAAGAAAAAAAAATGGCCTGGTCATTGAGCAGCCAAATCTTCTGGGGCTGAAGTGGTTATTGTGCTAACCAGCCCCCTGCCAGAACACACTGGTCAGTGATCATTGGCTGCAAGCTCAGTTTTCCAGCATGCTCGTTCGACAGAAACCAGTTGCGAGATCGGCTTCGGTCGGACAAGCAGTTATACACATTAGAACTGCGCGATAAATCGCGATCTCGATTCACCCCCGTCAAATGGCGCCGATCAAGTGGTACCGCTACTCGGGTGTGGCCATAGGAAAGTCCCTGGCTTTAGCCTAGCTCCAGAGCGGTGGCCATCTTGGTACACCCGGTGGCGGCTGTCTCGTCAGGAAGCAACGTTGCATCACCGCCATCTTGCTCCACCCCACACTCCTGCACAGTAATGTTAGTGAGAAGGGGGCAAGAGGACATCTTGTTACACCCAACAGAGTTTTAGATTTCACAGTTCTTCTCAACACAAAAAAACTGAGCTTATGTGCTTAAATACAGTATATGTAAATCTAAAAGCAGCAGTAAACCTTACATGCTTGCTAATGCGACAGAACACCTCTGATGTCCACATTTAGTTGAATGTGAAAATCAGAGCTGTTCTTTCACATTAGCAAGCATGTAAGGTCAGCAGGTTTGCTGCAGCTCTTAAAATTTAACCTGTAAACAGTCCGTCACATTTACATATACTGTATTTAAGCACATAAGCTCAGTTTTGTGTTGAAAATAACTTTGAAATAAAACTTTTTTTGAGAATCGTGATCTTCATTTTAATGAATGAATGAATGAATGAATGAAAACTTATATAGCGCGGCACATGCGAACTGAATCGCCTCTGGGCGCTTGTTGTTCCTGTCTCCTTTGATATCAAAAGAGAAAAGTCTTGACCTTTTTCCTAAATGCTAGGTGGTTCTCCTCCAACCGAATGCTGGTTGGTAAAGCGTTCCATAGTCTGGGACCCTGGATCGCAAATCTTCTTTCTCCTTTGGACTTGAAGTTGGCTTTCGGAACCTGGAGCAGGTTCTGATTCGTGGATCGCAAAACGCGATTTGGATTATGCGCTTTTATTAATTCGCATAAGTAAAGGGGGGCATTCTCATGGACACATCTATGCGTAAGACAGAGAGCTTTAAAAGCGATTCTGTCTTTAACTGGCAGCCAATGAAGGGCTCTCAGTGAAGGTGAGATAGATTCCCAGGGTTTTTTCCCAGTCACAAGTCTGGCGGCCGTATTCTGAACGACTTGCAGACGAGCGATTTGGTATTTGGGGAGACCGAGGTAAAGGGCATTTGCATAATCCAACCTGGAGTTTACAACTGCTCCCACCACGACCGCTAAATCTTCTTTAGGGATGAACGGAGTGAGTCTGCGTAGTAGGCGCAGTAGATGGTGAGATCCGCTGACCACTGACCCTATTTGTGCGTCCATTGTCATAAAGGAGTCAAAAATGACCCCTAGGCTTTTGACTTTGGCGCTAGGGGTGATGAGCTTGCCCAAAATAGGCGGGGGGGTCCACGCTGTTGAGGGTTGATTCCTTCGCTTGGCGTGAAACAGAAGAAGTTCTGTTTTCGCTCCATTGAGTTTAAGATAACTCTTTGTCATCCAGTCCTCTATCAAAGAGAGGCATGTCTCTAGATTGAGGTGGTGATCCTGTCTATTGCAGATGCGGAAATACAGTTGCGTGTCATCTGCATAAGAGTGATAAAGCAGTTTTTGGCTGCTAATAATCTCAAAAAGAGGACGAAGGTAGATGTTAAATAGCACTGGTGACAGAGGCGATCCTTGAGGGACTCCGCATGTTACTGTGCGTTTTTCAGACGTAAAAGGTCCTAGATTCACTGTTTGCGATCGGTTTTCCAAAAAAGAGGAGAACCAAGATAAATCGCCTTCTGCGACCCTGGCTACTTCAGAAAGCCGAGTCAGTAACAGATTGTGGTCTACAGTGTCAAAAGCTGCACTTAGGTCCAACAGAACCAGGAGACAAGATTCTCCTTCGTCTGCGGCCTTGAGAACATCGTCCCATACTTTCAGTAATGCTGTTTCCGTCCCATGTCCGGGACGGAAGCCTGATTGCAATGGATCAAGTAGCTTGTGGGTATCTAGATGCAGTTGCAGCTGTTGTACCACTACTTTTTCCATTATCTTAGAGAATACGTTGAGGCTTGTTATGGGACGGCGGTGGAGTGGGTCCTTGGGGTCCAGGGAGGGTTTCTTCAATGCAAAAGAATCGCGATTCTCAGGTTTCCCAGAATCGTGCAGCTCTAATATACATGGGTCAAAAAGCGACCGGTGTGTGCAGGGTTTAAGACCGTTTAGGCTGAAATGCATAAGTGGGGCTCTGTACATGGTTATTAACCACTTAAGCCCCGAGCCTGTTTTTCAGATTCGGTGTTTACGAGACTAAAACATTTTTTTTTTTTTGCTATAAAATTACTTAAAACCCCCAAACATTATATATATATTTTTCTAACACCCTAGAGAATAAAATGGTAGTCATTGCAATACTTTTTGTCACACCGTATTTGCGCAGCGGTCTTACAAGCGCATTTTTTTTGGAAAAAAAAAATCACTTTTTTGAATTAAAAAATAAGACAACAATAAATGATACCCAACATGTCACGCTTAAAAATTGTGCCCGCTCGTGGCATGGCGTCAAACTTTTACCCTTAAAAATCTCTATAGGCGACGTTTAAAAAATTCTACAGGTTGCATTTTTTGAGTTACAGAGGAGGTCTAGGGCTAGAATGATTGCTCTCGCTCCAACGATCGTGGCGATACCTCACTTGTGTGGTTTGAACACCGTTTTCATATGCAGGCGCTACTCGCGTATGCGTTCGCTTCTGCGCGCGAGCTCGTCGGGACGGGGCGCTTTAAAAAAAAGAATTGTTTTCGTATTTATTTTTATTTATTCTACAATTTTTAAAACTGAAATAAAAATAAAAATTATCACTTTTATTCCTATTACAAGGAATGTAAACATCCCTTGTAATAGAAAAAAGCATGTCAGGTCCTCTTAAATATGAGATCTGGTGTCAAAAAGACCTCAGATCTCATATTTAGGCTTAAATGCATAAAATAAATAAAATTTAAATGACAGAAAAAAAAAAAAAAAAATTCTTTAAGACGCTGGGCGGGACTGACGTTTTGACATCACTTCCACCCAGCAGAGCTATGGGGACGGGTGAGGGACATTTTTCCCTCATTCGCATCCCCAGTCAGCAGCCGACAGGACCTGATCGCCTCCGCCACTTCCGATGGCTACGGTAAGCGGCGGAGGGCGCAGGAGAGCGGCGGGAGGGGGGGTCCTCTTCCGTCACCGATAACGGCGAATCCGCCGCGGAGACCGCCGTTATCGTGTGCAGAACCACCCACTGAAGAGATGGATATCTCGGTTGTGGCAGTAGCTGCTGCCGTTACCGAGATATCCATCTTTAAAGTGCCGACGTATAACGGCGGTGGGCGGTCGGTAACTAGTTAATGCTATACATCAATAAAAGCTTTTTATCTTTAAGATCCTGTCAAGTACCAACTATTTTGAAATAGTAACAAAATTAGGCAATACCAATTAACTCATGTGGGGGTCTAACCTCTTATGGACCGCCGCATGTACATTTACGTGGGCAGAATGGCACCGACAGGCACATCAACGTATATATACGTTGGTGCCTTGAGGTGGGTCCGATCACAGGAAGGGGGAAGCGATGTGATCTCTCCTCTCAGCGTTTTTTTCAACCACCGTTGAGGAGAAATCACAATGCACAGTAAGTCTGCACAAACTCTACACTGACACACACTACACATAGGCACATTAACCCCTTGCGATCGCCCCCTCCCCCTGTCACAGTGTCACTGAATGCAGTAATCATACATGTATGATTGTACAGTGTGACAGTCAGTTAGTGTTAGGTTCAGGGTAGCCCCCGTACCTCCCCCTAATAAAGTTTTAACCCCTTGATCACCGCCCTAGTTAACCCTTTCACTCCCTATTGCCAGCATCACTAAGCGATCATTTTTCTGATCGCTGTATTAGTGTCGCTGTTCCCGCTAGGTAGCTAATTTTTTTTTTATTGCGATTTTTTTTTACTAAAGACATATGACTAAATTTTGGCCTAAATGTTTGACTAAAATTTAGTTTATTTTTTTTTTTTGAAAAATGACGCTCTATTTTTGTATATAGCGCAAAAAATAAAAATCGTAGAGGCGATCAAATACCACCAAAAGAAAGCCATTTGTGGGAACAAAAGGACGTGAATTTTGTTTGGGAGCCACGTCGCACGACCGCGCAATTGTCAGTTAAAGCGACGCAGTGCCGAATCGCAAAAAGGGGCCTGGTCATTTACCTGCATTTTGGTCCGAGTCTTAAATGGTTAATAAATCTTCCTCATAGTGTACTTTATGCATTAAAGATTCTAGCTCTTTAATTTTGCTTGCCAAACATGGAGCATTTGTGAACACTGTAAACCAGGCATGTCCAAAGTCTTTAACGCAGGCCGCGATTGGCCCATGTTCCAGTTTCGGATGGCCCGCCTTATAATTTTGAAATGCATGTCTTTTGTGGCCCCCAATGAATCTTTGAGCGCCCAGGGCCACAAAACAAATACATGCTGGCTGCCTTGGAGGAGGCAGGACGAGCGCCGTGCATACCAGTGACCAGTGTAAAAGGAAGTCAGTCTCCTGCGCTGCCATTGGACGACTGGTCTGTCCATCACAGGAAGCAGGACTTTGATTAGAGAGGCCGCCAGTAAAACAGGAAATTCTCCTGTATGTCTGTCGCCACTCGTCCCGCCCCCCTTACTGTCTCCTCCAATGCTGCAGATGAATGAATCAGGCTGCAGTGGTGAGTCTGCATTCAGGTCAAACAGGGGGGGGGGGTCTGCATTCAGGGCACTTGTGAGGCTGTAATGATGGGCAGTGACACTTATTTTGATTCATTCTTTATTTAACCACTTAAGGACCGCCGCATGTACATTTACGTCGGCAGAATGGCACCGACAGGCACATCAACGTATATATACGTTGGTGCCTTGGGGGGGATCGGGGGTCCGATCGGACCCCCCCCCCGTACATGCGGCGGTCCGCGCGGCTGCAGGAGCGATCCGACGAGTGGGGGCGGCTATCCGTTTTCATCCGCCCCCTCCGGATCGCTCCCAGCCAATGCGCGCGCCCGCCTGACCTGTCACTTCCTCCTCCTGTGTAAACACAGGAAGGAGGAAGCGACGTGATCTCTCCCTCGGCGTTTGTTTCAAGCGCCGCTGAGGAGAGATCACCACACTACAAGTAAGTCTGCACTAACACTACACTACACTACACACAAAATCCCATTTAACCCCCGCGATCCCCCCCCCCCCCCTCCCCCCTGTCACAGTGTCACTGAATGCAGTAATCATACATGTATGATTACTGTATTTAGTGTCAGTGTGACAGACAGTGTGACAGTCACTCAGTGTTAGTGTCAGGGTAGCCCCCCCCACCCCCCCCAATAAAGTTTTAACCCCTTGATCACTGCCCTAGTTAACCCTTTCACTCCCTATTGCCAGCGTCACTAAGCGATCATTTTTCTGATCGCTGTATTAGTGTCGCTGTTCCCGCTAGGTAGCTAATTTTTTTTTAATGCGATTTTTTTTTACTAAAGACATGCGGCTAAATAAATTTTGGCCTAAATGTTTGACTAAAATTTAGTTTATTGTTTTTTTATTATAACAAAAACTAAAAAATATTGATTTTTTTTCAAAAATGTCGCTCTATTTTTGTATATAGCGCAAAAAATAAAAATCGCAGAGGCGATCAAATACCACCAAAAGAAAGCTCTATTTGTGGGAAAAAAAGGACGCAAATTTTGTTTGGGAGCCACGTCGCACGACCGCGCAATTGTCTGTTAAAGCGACGCAGTGCCGAATCGCAAAAACCCCTTGGGTCATTTGCCAGCGTATTGGTCCGGGTCTTAAGTGGTTAAAATGTATTTTTTTTTTAAAGTGAAGGTGCACCGATTATACACCGATAAATTTGGTATATCCAAATAATATGCCTAAGCTCATCTCTTAACCGCACACAGCCACAAAGGCAAGGGAATTCTTGTTGGGCAGTGTATTAGTGCTCGGACGAACACACTTAGACCGAATTTTAATGGTTCACAGAATGTCAGGCAAAATGGTTGGCCCTCACGCATGTTCACTTCATCAAATCTGGCCCTCTTTGAAAAAAGTTTGGACAACCCTGCTTTAAACCCACTAATCTTTCACTCGTCATAAACATCTCTTTTAGCACAGACTCACTTTCATTAAAAAAGGTGCACATACTGTAGATTGTAATCCAACAAAAATTAGACTGGTGTTCTAAAAATATAAAAACAAATCCACACCCAGAAAATATTCCTGCTTTTGACGCTCTAAACTTGTGCGATACTAACCTCAGGCCATTGAAGAGCTGTTTGGACTTATCAAGCAAGTAGCAGAAATCAGTGACAGTTTTCCTCTCCACCTGAGGGATGTCCTCATCGTTAGCGACCGACATTGCTCAGTTTTATATTGCACTTTACCCTGAAATAAATAAATTTTCACAATCAGTTTTTTTTTACTGCGATACTTAAAACACAATTCTTTAAACCAGTTGCAGATTGCCTACCACAGATTTACTGCGGCAGGGCCGCCGCTCTGCGCCAGATCACGTACCTAGGGAACACAGTTAACCCTTTGATCGCCCCCGATTTTAGCCCCTTCCCTCCCAGTGTCATTAATACAGCGACAGTGTATATTTAACATGTCAAAAGCATCAGTAAGTAGGGGTGTCAAATTAAAATCAGTGCATCGCGATTCGGGTGTCCCCAATGCGGCACCGATTCATGCGACCAGAATAATCAATGTTTAGCCCCGTCCCTCCCGGGAGAGCGATCTGTTCAGTTGTTACCTTGTTTCTCAGTTTTTGTATATGGCGCACTCATGTGACTGCCCAGCCCGCCTTTCTCCTCTTACGTCTCATCTAGCATTAGCCCCGCCCACTGACTAACTAACTATCAGATCAGTAGAAAGGCGGGAGGGAAAGAGTGGAGAGAGGAGAGAGGCAGGCTAGGCAGTCACATTAGCGCAGCATATACAAACACTGATGCCGCGTACACACGATCATTTTTTGTGATGAAAAAAAACAACGTTTTCTGTGAAGTAAAAAACAACGTTTTTGAAACGTCACTTTCAAAGACGATGTTGCATACACACCATCGTTTTTTTCACAAAAAGCGAGGTTACGTTCACCACTCTTTTCCATTGAAGCTCGCTTCATAACTAGCTTCTGGGCATGCGCGGGTTGAACAACGTCGTTTTAAACTACGTTTTTGCTACACACGGTGACTTTTTGTGAAACAAAAAATGACGTTTTGAAAAACGACACAAAAAATTCAAGCATGTTGGAATTTTTTTTTGGTCGTTTTTTTGAAGACAAAAAACTATGTTTTGCCCACACAAGATCAATTTAAATGACGTTTTAAAAAACGTCGGTTTTTTTCATCGCAAAAAACGACCGTGTGTACGCGGCATGAGAATTCCCTGCTGACAAGAGAATGGACGAGAGCTGGAATGAAAATCGGGGGATGGTGAGCAGGCAGATCGCCCATCTCATCACAAGGCTGCAATGACACAAGTAAGTTCCCTCCAATCATCCTCTGTGCACAGAGCAGCATGCAAGTACATAGGAGGAGGGGGGTGCTGTGATCCGGGGGCACGGGCATGTAGTGGAATCTGATGTACTGTTACCTGTGATAAGTCATTGTCACTGCAGGCAGGGACTGGGCTGTATGGATGAGAAATATAGACCATCTCCTATAGCATGTCCGCAGTCTCTGACCATCTCCTGTAGCATGTCTGCAGTCTCTGATCTACTTTAAGTTGTCTGCTGTGTTTAGACTTTGCTACATGCAGGAAGTATTATTGTTTTGTTTTTGTTAGTTTTTTTGTTTTAATACTTAATTATTTTATTTCATGTAATCGTGATGCATCGCGGAATCAAATTGAATCATTGACATAATTTTAATCGAAACGAATCGTGAGGCCAGTGAAGATGCGCACCCCTATCAGTAAGGTGTCAAATTTGTCAGCCACAATATTGCAGTCCCGCTAGAAGTTGCTGATCGACTCCATTACTACTAAAAATATAACAGTTTTTAGGGTTGTCCCGATACCACTTTAAGACAGAGTACAAGTACCGATACTTTTTTTCAATGTCATGTGGCAGTTTGACACATGGGGACTGATAGGTGGCACTTAGGGGCACTGACTGGTGACTGGCGCTGATAGGCACTAATAGGTAGCACTGATAGGCACTGATTGCACCGACAGGTGGCTGGCACTGAAATCTCTGGACCCCCTTACATTACACAGCACCCTGCATCACTGGACCCCTTTACATTACACAGCACCCTGCACCCATTTACATTACACAGCACCCTGCACTACTGGACCCCTTTACATTACACAGCACCTTTCACCTCTGGAGCGCTTTACACTACACAGCATCCTCTAGACCCCTTTACATTACACAGCCCCCCACAGCTCTAGATGCCTGTATGTTACACAGACACCCCCCCAACTGTTCTGGACCCCCTGCATGTTAGTGACCCCCCCTACAGTGCAGCCCCCCCTACAATACAGACACATGTCCCCCTCTACAATACAGAAACATCCCCCCCTCTACAATACAGACACATCCCCCCCTCTACAGGACAGACACATCCCCCCCCCCCTCTACAGGACAGACACATCTCCCCCCTGGTCCACAGGGCCCCTTACAGGCTCGGCCACATCGAGCATTATTATCTTGCACCAAGAGAGAAGAGATTACACTTTTTTTTTTTCGACAGCACCCCCCCTTCTCTGCTCCAGGGGGGCCCTGCCTAAAGCTGTGTTAGGGGCCCCAAAATTTGTGATGGCTTCCCTGCTTCTATAATAAAGAGACAACCCCTCCCCTCTACAATACAGAGATATCCCCCCCTCTACAATACAGACACATCCCCCCCCCATTACAATACAGACACATCCCCCCACCCTCTACAATACAGACACATCACCCTCTACAATACAGACACATCCCCCCACCCTCTACAATACAGACACATCCCCCCACCCTCTACAATACAGACACATCCCCCCCTCTACAATACAGACACATCCCCCCCTCTACAATCCAGACACATCCCCCCCCTCTACAATACAGACACATCCCCCCCCCTCTACAATACAGACACACCCCCCCCCCTCTACAATAAAGACACATCCCTCCTCTACAATACAGACACATCCCCCCCTCTACAATACAGACACATTCCCCCCTTTACAATAAAGACACATTCCCCCCTTTACAATAAAGACACATTCCCCCCTCTACAATAAAGACACATCCCTCCTCTACAATACAGAGACAACCCCCCCCCTCTACAATACAGAGACAACCCCCCCCTCTACAATACAGAGACAACCCCCCCCCTCTACAATACAGAGACAACCCCCCCCCCTCTACAATACAGAGACAAATCCCCCCCTCTACAATACAGAGACAACCCACCCCCCCTCTACAATACAGAGACAACCCCCCCTCTACAATACAGAGAAAAGCACCCAAAATAGAGACAATCCCCCCCAATACAGAGACAACCCCCCCCCACAATAGAGACAATCCCCCACAATACAGAGACAACCTCCCACAAATACAGACACACCCCCCACAATACAGACCCGTAATGCTGTGCACCTCGGCTGATGATGATCAGCGTGCCGTGCACAGCACTTGTTGACTAAACAGAGGAGGGATAGGAGGGGGAAGCAGCCTTCGGTCTGCACGGCTGTATGACTGTGATACAGTCACACAGCCGAGACTTATTAGAGCTGCGGCGGTCCCGTGTGTGCCAACGGACCCCCGCAAAGCGAGACCGTTCCCTTCCTGTCACCGCCATGCCGCCCACTCTCCGCTAAGTCCTCTTTAGTCCCGGAAGGGGGGTGCCGGCCTGACACTCCCCCCCCCCAGTGTGTGCTGCCCCCTCTCCAGCCAAACTCTGTCCGCACTCCCCCCGCTCTCTCCTGCCTTCCACAGCCACTGACTCCTCCTGCCCTCTACGGCCACTCTACAAAAAAAAAGGATTTTTAATAACAGCTTACCTGTAAAATCCTTTTCTTGAAGTACATCACGGGACACAGAGCGCATAGCCATTACATATGGGTTATATGGGTACCTTCAGGTGTGGACACTGGTGTAATCAACTTCACAGGAAGTTCCTCCCTATATAACCCCCTCCCACTGAGAGTGCTTCAGTTTTGTAGCAAGCAATTTCTCCGAGGTTACACAATGTTCCCCAAAAGAGGGGTGGGAGCTCTGTGTCCCATGATGTACTTCAAGAAAAGGATTTTACAGGTAAGCTGTTATTAAAAATCCTTTTTTCTTTATCGTACATCACGGGACACAGAGCGCATAGCCATTACATATGGGATGTCCCAAAGCAATGCTCCATGAAGGGAGGGAGACCGCAAGGCCAAAATTAGCCAAACAAAAAACATTATCAGGAGGTAAAATAGCTCCACCAACAGAAAAAAGGGGGCGTGAACCGGGCCAGAGGATTCTATACTACTGCCCGTAGGACCGCCTGCCCAAATGCTGCGTCCGTAGCTTTTGTGACGTCCAACTTATAAAATTTAGTAAACGTATGTACGGAAGACCAGGTTGCCGCTTTGCAAACCTGTGCCATAGAGATCTGATGGTGTGCCGCACATGAGGCACTCATGGCCCTCGTAGAATGGGCCTTAACTGATAAGGGAGGTGGAACGCGCTTCAGACCATAGGCCTGAAAAATCAGCTGCTTAATCCACCTAGCCAAGGAAGACTTGGCAGCCGGCTGACCCTTCTTGGGGCCATCCGGGAGAACGAAAAGCACATCTGTTTTCCGAATCTTTTCTGTAGCCTTGAGATAAACCCTCATGGCTCGGACCACGTCCAAAGTATGAAGCAATCTTTCCTCTCTGGACTGGGGAGTAGGAAAGAAGGATGGTAGGACTAGGTCCTGATTCAAGTGAAAACTGGATATGACCTTAGGAAGGAAAGAAGGTTGAGGCCGCAGAACCACTCTGTCCTTATGCAGAATCAGGTACGGTTCCCTGCAAGACAAGGCTGTCAGCTCGGAGACTCTTCTGGCCGAAGCCATAGCCACCAAGAAAACCAACTTTCGGGTTAGCAGCACAAGAGGGATTTCTTTCAGAGGTTCAAACGGCTGTCTTTGTAAAGCTGACAAGACCAGATTTAAATTCCAGGGGCAGAGGGGAGCTCTAATAGGGGGATTTACATGCAAGACCCCCTGCAAGAAGGTTTTTACAAGCGAATGCGTGGCCAAAGGCCTTTGAAACCATATCGATAAGGCAGACACCTGCCCCTTTAGAGTACTAAGAGCCAACCCCTTGTCAACGCCAACCTGGAGGAATCGCAAGATCCTGTCAATAAAAAACTTGCGAGGATGCCCTCCTTGAGACTCGCACCACTCCACATAGGTCCTCCAGACTCTGTAATAGATATTTCTAGAGACTGGCTTTCTAGCCTGAATTAACGTAGATATGACTTGGGCTGAGAGGCCTCTGCCCTTAAGAATTAGGGATTCAGCCGCCAAGCCATCAAATTTAGCTGCTGTGAAGCAGAGTGGTAGATCGGGCCCTGAGACAGCAGATCTGGGCGCAGGGGGAGTGGCCACGGTGCCCCTACTGACATCCTCACGATGAGTGCGTACCAAGCCCTTCTGGGCCAGGCTGGGGCCACCAGGATCACCGGCCTGCGCTCCACCCTGATCCTTCGTAGAAGGCGGGGAATCATCTGTAGTGGAGGGAACGCATACAGGAGAGAAAACTGGTGCCAGGGGCAAACCAACGCATCGGTCCCGTAGGCCAAGGGGTCCCTGGCTCGGGACACGAATTTGTCCAATTTCTTGTTGAATCTTGTTGCCATGATGTCCACATCGGGAACTCCGAATCTTTGGCAAATCTCTTGGAATACCTGGGGGTGAAGAGACCACTCTCCCGGGAGTAACTGTTGACGACTCAAAAAATCTGCTTGAGAATTGTCTATCCCTGGGATGAACACTGCTGAGATGCAGGGTACATGGGCTTCGGCCCATGAGAAAATCAGGTTTACTTCCCTTTGAGACGCTAGGCTCCTTGTGCCCCCCTGGTGGTTTATGTATGCCACCGCCGTGGCATTGTCGGACTGTATCCTTACTGGCAGACCCTGCAGGGGGAGAGTCCAGGCGACCAGGGCCAACCGAGCAGCTCTGATCTCTAGGACATTGATGGGAAGCAGACTTTCTGCCTCTGACCACTGTCCCTGCTGGGTCCGTTTTCCTAAGATTGCCCCCCAACCTGTTAGGCTGGCATCTGTGGTTACTATTTTCCACGTGATGGGGCAAAAGGTTTTCCCTTTTGACAATTTTTGAGGGATCAGCCACCAGTACAGGCTGCGCTTGACCCCTGGGGAAAGAACTAATGGACGGTCTAATGCCTGTATGGACTTGTTCCAAGCAGAGAGAATAGCTGCCTGAAGAACTCTGGTATGGATCTGGGCATAGGGCGCTGCTTCGAAGGCGGCCACCATCTTTCCCAGCAGTCGCATGCATAGGCGAATAGTCGGCTTCTTTTTGCCTAAGACTATTTGAATCGTTTGAATCAACGACCTGATCTTCCCTTGAGGTAAAAATACCCTCTGGCATTCTGTATCTAACCGAAGGCCTAGATATTCCAACTGTCTTGTGGGTTGTAACCTTGATTTTTCTTGGTTCACAATCCACCCGAATTCTTCTAGATGCCGCACTGTGCGGACTACTGCATGATTGAGGTTGGAAGCTGATCTGTCGATAACCAGGAGATCGTCCAGGTATGCCAGGACCAAGATGCCTTCTGTCCTTAGGACGGCTAGCACCGGGGCTAACACCTTTGTGAATACCCGCAGAGCTGTTGCCAACCCGAAAGGGAGGGCTACGAACTGGAAATGACTTTGATTTATCGTAAAACGAAGAAACTTGTGGTGTGCTGGGTAAATCGGCACATGCAGATATGCATCCTTTATGTCTATAGATGCTAGAAAGTCGCCCTGATGCAGGCTGGCTGTCACTGAACGTATGGAGTCCATACGAAAGGTCTGAATCTTTAGAAAGCGATTTAGGCGTTTGAGGTCTAATATAGGCCTGACGTCGCCATTGGGTTTTGGTATAACAAAAAGGTTGGAGTAGAATCCCCGACCCCATTCTTGGGTTGGTACTTCTACAATTACTCCTTGGAGCAATAGGCGATCCAACGCCTTTACGAGAGAGGCCCTTTTTAATGGGTCGCTTGGAAGACTTGACCCCTGAAAATGAGGAGGGGGGATTTCTCGAAACTCTAGTTTGTATCCCGTGGCTACCACGGACCGAACCCAAGAGTCGGGAATTCTGGCCTTCCAGACTTCGGAGAAAAACCGAAGTCTTCCCCCCACCCGAGAGAGTGGGGGCGCCCCTTCATGAATCTGATTTGATGACTGGTTTAGCCGGTTTGCGAGACCAGGGTCTCTTGTTTGCCGCAGCTTGACCCTGTGGGCGGCTATTAACCGCTGGACGCCCGGGAGGCCGTCGATACTGACGAGAAGTCGAAGGGGCCGAGCCTACAATGGCCTGTCGTTTAAACGTGGGCCCACGCGGTCTTTTCTTGACCGGTAAGGAAGTACTTTTTCCACTTGATATGGTGTGGATATATTTATCTAGGTCTTCCCCGAATAGTCTTCCCCCATGAAAGGGAAACCCTGCTAAAAGCTTTTTGCAGGGTGCCTCTGCTGACCAGTTCTTTAGCCACAAAAGACGACGCATGTGAACCATCAGTAGAGATGAACGGGATGCCTGTTGGATGGAGTGCTTAATAGCATCTACTGCAAAGCAGAGAGCCCTAGGGAATTCTGCTAATTCATGAGTATGCTGAGCCGGCATGTCCTTTAATATCTGTTTTGCCTGATCCTTCAAGGCCTGACAAACACCAATGGCTGCTACTGCTGGCTGAACCATGGCGCCTACTGAGGTGAAAGCGGCTTTCAGTAGGGTCTCGAATTTCTTGTCGACCGGATCCTTGAACATCTGGACATTTTCAACCGGACAGGTCAGGGATTTATTCACGCAGGAAATGGCCGCGTCCACTGTGGGGAGTGCCCATTTCTTTAAATATTCCTCTTCCATAGGATAGAGAATAGAGAATCTTTTAGGAGGGACAAAGATTCTATCAGGTGGAGCCTTTAAAGAACCCAATGAGGAAACCTCAGGGGCTACTAGTTCTGGCACTGGAAGTTTAAAGGCAGTGCGAACCATATCTGTCAAAGACTGGATCCACAGGCTCTCCGCTTGAGAGGCCGAAAAATATTCATCTATAGTGGAACCTTCCCTGTCTGAACCGTCGGGACTTGGGTCTGCTTGATCCCCTTGTGGTTCCCGTTCCTCTGAAGAGGAGACCTCCGCATCTGAAAACCCCACACTGGGTGAGGGGGATCTAGCCCGCTTGCTACTTGGCAAAGGACGGGCAAACAACGCAGTTAACCTTTTCTCTAGCCCACCCATGGTGGCTGCTAGCATTTCTTCCGTCACGTAAACGGGAATGGGTGGATCGGGGGCCGCCTCTGCCCCCAGCACCCCCAATGGCTCTTGTACTATGCCACTCGGTGGTCTAACTGGCGAGGGTGGGGCCGTTGAAGCCTGGCCCAAATCCTCTGACCCCGATGGAGACCCCTTTTGTTTCTTGGCACCTTTAGCAGCCTTGGCTGGTCCAGATCCCTTTGGAGCCATTGTACAACCTTGAGTCACCCCTATAGCCAACACCTGACTGTTGTAGCTAGGAGTAACCAATATGAGGACAGGTATGAGGAAAATGAAAAATTAATTTCTTTTTTTTTTTTTTTTTTTTTACCCGCCTGGGAGGTGGCAATACTGAGGAAACCTGTGAGTATTGACACACCAATGCCCGTTAGCCGGAGTCCAAGGTAGACTCAGATACTGCTGGATCTAAGGCTGAGTCCCTTTAAGCAAAAAACTCCTTTTTTTTTTTTTTTTCTGGTCAATAGTGGAACTAAGTCCTAGACCTGAAGATCCACAAAACCGCCACTAGGTGTCCCTGTGTGGCCAAAAGACCCAGCTGCACGCTCTGTATCCTTCTTCCTCTGCTTCCAGGAGGGAAAGACCAGCCAGAGAAAAAGTTTTACCTTTAAACAGACCCTGACGCTGCTGGCCCGCCCCCCCAACGCACGCCGACGCTATAAAAGGCGGCGTGCACGCGCGCACACGCACGCGCACCCCCCCACGCTGAAAACAACATGGAGGAAGCAGAGCAGAGGAAAAAACATGGACCAGCGCCAGGCAGCACCAACAGACACCAGGTAAGCACTAATCTTATTGTATTGCACACACAGAGAGGAAGCTGTCCCCATGGGCTTCCTAAGAAACAGGAGTTTTCACCAGCAATTTCCTCTTTAAAACATGTGGGGTTGCAGTATCAATGCTAACAGGCAGACCTGGGGTGAGTAGCAAATATATATCTTACACAAGTATACATATATCTACATGTTATCTGGGTAAACATTAGTATCCCATCCTGCCCACACAGACATAGTGGAGATAGTGGCTGATGCACAAGCATACCATTAGCCAACCCAGAACCCCCAGGGGGATACCTACTGTCGAACCAAGTCCCGCAGGTTCCCTCTTACCTGCTCCACGCCGCAGGGTATTGCAAACTGCAAGAGGCCCAATCTTCCCCCATCTCCGTGGGTATTGTCTCGGACCTTCAGGGACCGGGGTCCTGTGTTAAGGAACCCACACCCCTGGACCTATATAGCATCCTGGCATCAGTAGCGTTTAGTCCTGGGAGAGACCAAGGCACTGGAGCCCAGAATCCAGCCCTCCAAGGAGAGGCATTATAGGCAACACCCCACGCAGGCAGGGCCCGGGTACCGTACTCCTTGGCTTTGAAGCACTTCGGACGGATCCGGCTAGCTATCCTGGGTCCCGAGACCTCCGAGGGACAGCTAGACGTGACCAACACCTAAGACACTGGCGAAAAAACTGAAGCACTCTCAGTGGGAGGGGGTTATATAGGGAGGAACTTCCTGTGAAGTTGATTACACCAGTGTCCACACCTGAAGGTACCCATATAACCCATATGTAATGGCTATGCGCTCTGTGTCCCGTGATGTACGATAAAGAAAAAAAAAAAAGTATCAGTCAGGCATCGGGAGCATTTACAAGTACTCGCGCAAATGCTCTGTATCGGTCCCGATACCGATACTAGTATCAGTATCGGGACAACCCTAATAGTTTTCGTAGCCACTATAAAACTTTTGCACAAACCTATCAATATACATGTATTGTTTTTTTTGTTGGCCTAAATTAATGGAACATTTTTTTTTGGGAAGATTTTATAGCAGAAAGTAAAAGAGAAAAAAAAAATAGGATTTTTTGTACTAATTGTAAAATCCTTTTCTCTGATGTCCATGGACGGACACAGCCCCTTAAATCTTGACACGTGGGTTATGTTCCTGCTCACAGGAGAGGACTAGGCAGAAACATGTTAAAGTAACATGTATTTAATTATCTAACAGAGTTGAACAGCCACGCCCAGGGGGGCAGTCCCTCCAGACATAACCCTCCTCGCTGTAGTATGCAACCTCAGTTCGTAACAAGCAGTACAAACCTAAAAAGGAGGGGTGGGTGCTGTGTCCGTCCATTGACGTCAGAGAAAGGGATTTTACGGTGGAGTACAAAAAAAATCCTATTTTGTCTTATCGTCCATGGACGGACACAGCTCCTTAAATCTTGACAAGTGGGACGTCCCTAAGCAGTGTCAAAAATTAGGGGTGGGAACAGTATCAGTAAAACCAATTTTAACTTCACCCCAAAACAAGCAGAGCTCCTCAACAGAGGAGGTGCAACAGTAAACAGCCACCCGCAAAACCTAGCAGCCGAAAGAAGCATCAGAAGATGCACTCGCAACAACCATGTAAATCTGGAAAAAGTGTGAACGGAAGACCAAGTCGCCGCTCCGCACACCTGCCAGACAGACGCATAATGTCGGAAAACCCAGGAAGCACCAATTGCCCTGGTCGAAAGTGCCGCGCCCGGCCCCTAAGAGCATAGGTTTGTATGACAGTCTGCCTGATCCACTGAGAAATGGTGGTCGACAGGACCGCCAGGCCCTTTTGTGGACTAGACACCGTCACAAAGCGGAACCGTAGCAGGCAGGTACACCCGCAAAACGTTAGGATGCGCCGGCCTAGGAAAAAAGGATGCAAGAACAAAGTCGTCATTCAGGCGAAAGGCCGAAACCACCTTTGGAAACACCACCACGTAAACCTAATGAAGGATCAAGCATGGCGACTTGCAAGGCAAGACCGCCAACTTAGAAAACCTTCTGACTGAAGTAATGGCCACTAAAAATGCCACCTTCCAAGATAGTGTCAAGAGAAGAATCTCGCTGTTGCTTCCAAAAAGGAAGGTTCCTGAAGAACCGAGAGCACCAGAGTCCAAACTCATGGGGGGAAGAGGTGAACCAAGAGGGGGAAGTATACGACAAACCCCTAGCACAAAAAGTTACCCACCAGGGAATGGGCTGTTGACAAAGAACACAGCCAAGGCTGAAATCTGCCCCCAAATGGTGCTTAAGGCAATTTTTAGATCCATTCCAAGCTGTAAAAACAGCAGGACCCTGGACAGCGAGTATGTCCGTGGACGTCACCCCTTCTAGGTGCAATGGTAAATCCAGCATGGGTGAGATGACCGAGAATGACAGACCCCGGTCTCTTAAAGTCCAGCTTCCAACAGCCAGCCATGTCGTGCAACCTAGAAAGTGTACCACAGGAGGAAGTACGGGACCTTCTGCCCTGGCAACCGCCAGGGTAGATCCGCCACCGGACGCCCGAGATCAATGTACCAAGCATGCCGAGGCCAATCACGCCAAGCACGCCGAGGACAATCTGAAGCGATTAGAACCATCTGGATCCCCTTGGCCTCCAAAAGTAGCCGATACAGACCCCACAGGGCCACAAACGCGTCTGACGCATCCGAACAGGGATCACTAGACCTGGCCAAGAACTCGACACCTTGTGGTCGAGATGAGCGGCCAGGAGATTCATGCCCTGCGAGTCTCACCTCCTGCAAGGGAGCTGAAACACCTCCAAGTACAGAGACCAGTCGCCCTGGTCCAGCATCTTGCGACTCCGGTAGTCCGCCTGCCAGTATATCCGATGGTAGACCAAAGCCACGACCGTGGCGCTGTCCGGCTGAATCCAGATCGGGCGACCTTTCAACCTCCTCGACCACGAGGAGAGGCATAGCCTGATCGCCCAAAGTACTAGGGCATTGTTCAGTAGACAGGAGTCCACTAGTGTCCAGTGACCCTGGGCCGACTGGTCCCGCCAGGCACCCCCCTCAACCTGTGAGGCTGGTGACCATTTTAATCACCGTCCACTGAGCGTGAAAGAAACAACTTTCCGGACCAAAGAATTGGGGATTCCAGCCACCAATTCAGGGAGACCGAGTAGGTGGCTCTGATGATCCAGAGACTAAGATTTGTACCACTTGGACAGTATCTTCTACTAGAAAACACAAATGTGGAACTGAGCATACAGTACCGCCTCGAAGGAGGCTAAACAGGCCCAGGACTCGCATGCAAAAATGGAGAAATGACCGATTGCATGAAGCCAACACCCTCACTGTAGACTGAAAAGTCTGCAATTTCTCTAGAGGAAGAAAAACCTTTGACACAGATGAGTCCGCATCAACCCTAGGTACTCTAAACACTTAGTCGGAACCAGGACCGACTTCAAAAATGTTTAACGCCCACCGGAATTTTCAGGGTGGGTCCACAATGGCTATAGACATATCCTCCACTAATTCTGAGCCAGAAGCTGCTCTCAGTCTAAGCAGCCCATGATGGCAAAGCCTCGCTGTCCCAGCAAAGCTTGGATAAGTGCGAGCACCCTGGTGAAAACTCTTGGTGCCTACGCTAGATCAAAAGTAAGGGCCACAAACTGACAGTGGACCTCCCCTATCGTGAAGCACAGAATCTTTGTGACTTGCGCAAAATGGGACATGCATGTATGCGTACTTGATGTCCATGGACGCCAGAAAGTCCCCCGAATGAATGGATTCCGTGCGGAACTACCCATCATTCACAAAAGGCATTTTAGGCCCTTGAAGCCCAAAATTGGACGGACCCCGTCCATCTTTGGGACAGAGAACAGATTCCGATAGAATCCCTCAAACCTCTAGTCCTGCAGGAGGGGTAAACATTACTCCGCAGCTAAGCAAGCCCCACACTGCCTCAGGGCAGACCGACGAGCCTCAAGACTCAAGGGAAAAAAATCAAAGACCAAACCTTTTCTGACTTTTATTGCTTACAAGTAAAAAAATAATTTTCTGCTAGAAAATTAATTGGAACACCCAAACATGATTTTTTTTTTTTTTTTTAGCAGAGACCCTAAAGCAGTGGTTCTCAACCTGGGGGTCAAATGACAATTTGCCAGGGGGTCACCAAATCCTGGGCTGTTCCTGAAGCCCGCACTGCTCTCCCAGCCTTTTCACGGCTGCCCAGCAGGGCTGTCCCTGGAGCCTGTTGCCGCCTAGCTAGGCTGTTCCTGAAGCCTGCAGCCTCCATTTCAGTTCATGGCATGGCTGGGAGGCAGGGACTAGAGGTCAGATGACTGATGAGGAATATGAAGTGGGAGAGGCTGGAGGAGACCCCATCTCTTAATTTCGGCATAGGTGTCACTGCTATGAAACACCACAGTGAGTAACATTACCTGTGATTGCTGCTCTGCACCTGAACTGCCCACACCTTCATGAACTGTGAGTTGGGGGTTCCCATTTTTCTCTCCCTCCTGTTCCCCCCCCCCCATCTCCTGCTGTTACCGCCCTTTTTTTGTCCCCCCACTGATCCCCCATGGGCGGCCTGGTCCCCATGTGCTGCCTCCATGCCAGTTACCACAGGTGGGCCCTCTCCTCTCCCCCTGCACCACCATTTCTTGGATCCTTTCTGTTCTCAGACACTCCATCTGTACTCACTTGAACTGGTTGCACACCCTCCACCCCAAACTGCTGTGTGCTCTACAGTTACTAGTCATCCCACCAACCCGCCATGATTGATTTTAGACTTATGCAACCGTCCTCTGTCTTCGATCTGGCGGTCCATATTGTTCTTCCAAGTTTTGTTTTCCTAGCCAGCCGCCATCTCCACGGCTATGGAGGATGGCGGTTTGTACATAATGCTGTGCTGGTCCAGAGATGGCAGAGTTCATAGGTTAAATTTAAAGTGTTATCTGCATTTGACTTACCTCGCGTTTCTACTTCACTGTATTCTTTATGCATAGCTCGATTTTTAAATACTACGGGTGACACTCTGTGCAACCAGCTTTGCTAGTTCTCTGTCTTTAGCTGCTTGCTTGCACAGATCTGCCGCTCCTCACCCTTCGTTATACATTGTACCGTACTGCATATACGTTCGCTTCTAACGGTTGCCGCGCACTGCGGATCCGACTGCATACTAAACCTCCCTGGGACCCACCATAGCCTTGTTTAAATTAGTTACATGGAATGTGCGTGGGCTCTGTGCTAAACCCAAACTTGTAGCTGTTCTTTCCCACCTGAAATCCCTGTGTGCGGACGTGTGTGTCCTGGTCAAAACCCACATTATGGGCCAGACTCAAATGGCACTTAAACCATGGGTGGGGTGGCTTTACCATGCCCGCCACACCTCTAATTCCTGCAGGATAGCAATCCTCATTGCCAAAACAGTGCAATTTCAACTCCAGACATTGCAGTCAGATCCTCAGGGTCCGTTCCTGTTCCTCCATGCTGCCATTGGTGGTGGCTTGGAGGTGCTTCTCATGGCATTTTATATCCCGCCACCGTTTCAGTTTGCTGCCCTCCAAGAGGGAATTGCTTTCATGGGCAGACATCCCACAGTTTCTGCTATTTGGTTGGGCGACTTCAACATGACGTTTAATCCCAGCCTAGACAGACTTAGCTCAACCACCCAGACGTCACCTCCTCCACCCCTCACTAGGTTTGGCAGGTTTCTCTCAGAGCTTGCTATGACCGACACCTGGAGGCACAAGCACCCATCCAAGATCGCTTACTCCTGCTTCCCCCCTTTGCAGCTGGCCATGTCTCTCATTGATCTGATACTGGTCTCTCCTGCTCTTTTGCCCCACCTCGCGGACGTGGGGTTCGAGGTCAGAGGGCTCTCGGACTGGGCGACGATACGCCTTTCTGAGGCTCCCTCCGCCCGTCTTTGGTGACTGAATCCTTTCTGGCTCACTATTCTGCCGGACTTGGATGCAGCCCAGGGAGAGTGGTCGCATTGTTTTTGCACTAATCTGGGCTCTGCGTCCACGGGCTCGGTGTGGGAGGCATTCAAGCTGCACACCCGCATGGTTCTATCTGCATGCATAAATAGGCACAAGGTCTCATCCAAGCTCGCGCTCCGACAGTCTGAAGAGCGGCTCAGTTCCATTGAACAGGTGTTCCTTGCGGACCTCTCAGCAGCCAACGCTTCCCTTGTTCGTTTGCAATCTAGACTTACTAACCAATTACATTTTGAAAAGGTGAAGCAGGGTATCTTTTTTAGCAAACAGCGTATTTTTGAGCACGGTGAGCGTGCAGGTAAACTGCTTGTCTTGTGATCCGACTCCGGAAAATCTCTGGGACCGTGGTTTCGGATCCCAGTTTGGTTGTGAAGAAGTTCAGGCAGTTTTACTCCCGACAAACTCTCATGGCGAACTCTGAAATGTCCTGTTCATTTGGGTGGCACTGCCCTCCCTGATCTTGCTCTTTACTATATTGCTTCTCAACTGTCCCATTTTTTTCTACTACAACCAGACAGAAACTGGTACTCTATTCCAGTATGCTCTCCCCACACAGACCTGGTGACTCACCCATTCCAGATTCTCCTGCGTTGCACCCACGGGCCCTCAGGCACCAGAAACACTATGTTGTTACATCATTGTAAGGTCTGGCAACTAGCCATGAACATCACCAAGGCCCCAACATTCCACACCTACACACCCCTGTGGGACAACTCCCTACTTCCCGAATTTCTCACAGTCCCTGACCAAAACCTCTGGTGGGCCAACTGTGTACTGTTTCTATCATATCTGGATAATGGTGCGGTTAGGTCCTCGCAGGCCATCAAAGATGAATTTGGCCTTTCCAACAGAATGCTCTTCCATTACCTCCATCTTCGACATGGTCTCAATTCCAAGTTTGGGAACTCTGTCCCCAGGCTTGAGTCGCTATTCCTGGTAGATGTGGTTCACGGTTGAGACCTTAAGGGGCTGATCTCCTCTTTTTACAATCATCTCATGCTGTTTGCATCCACCTCACAGGCATACCGGCTGAAGTCTAAATGGGAGGTGGATCTGGGGGCTGTGGAGGATGGAGATTGGGAGGACGCACTGACCGCCTCTAAGACAGTATCCCCCAACTTTTCAGATCGCCTCTCACATCGCTATATCCTGCACAGGTCCTACCTTGCCCCGACTTGTCTCTCCAGGTTCAGACCCAGTTACAGCCCGGCATGTCTCAAATGTGGGAAACCCAGGGGCATGTTTTACCACCTGCTTTGGGCTTGCCCTCGACTCCAGGCCTTCTGGTCACAGGTGGTCAAGTTTCTCCATGACCGAATGGGCTCTCCCCATCTCTATGCCCTCGTCAATGTTTACTCTGCATCCTGTTTTTGAAGAAGAAAAGTATCTTACTATATTTTTGCAAGAAACTCTGCTCCTTGCCAGACTGCAAATAGCTTGCGCCTGGATCACAGACCCCCCCCCCCCCCCATCCAGCAATGGATTAGGGCAGTGAATTCTACCCTTACTTATAAAAAAGGTGCCGTATCTGCACAGAGGTTGCCCGACCAAGTATAACAAAATTTGGGACAGGTGGCAGAATGAACCATCCACATGCTCGGCTGACTAACAATCCCCGTTTGACGCACGACTCAAGTATCTGCTCATTGTCTCTCACCTGAAGCCTATTCATATTCTTGGGTATTGTGTTATATGCCTCTTGAATAGTTTGTGCTCACCTGGGTCAGAAATGAGACAGAACACAGAAGATGACATGGAAGGGAGAGGAAAAAGAGGGTGAAACATAGAAAAAGGAGAGAAAGAATAAGAGAACAAAAAAGATGTCTAGAGAGGGCGGGGGGGGGGGGGTAAATAAATAAGTTGGGACAGCGAGAGATAAAAGGGAAAGGAAGGGAGGAGAACAAAGAGTAGTACATCCTAAAAATGTACCAGAAGGGGTTTTAATACTGTACAAGTGGAAGGGACTCAGGAAGTGCTAAATTTCCTTGGGTTAGAGGTGCAAATTACATGTCTTGCCTTGGGTGCCGACAACCCACGCTACAAAAACAACATTTTACTGTTAGGGGTCCCCACAACTTGGGAAATTTTATTAATATTTTATGTCACACCAAATTTGCGCAGCAGTTTTTTTTAAATGCAATTTGTTTTTAAAGAAAAAAAAAGGATTTTTGTACTTACCATAAAATCCTTTTCTCTGAAGTTCATTGACTGACACAGCACTTTAAATCTTGACCTTAGGGTTACATCGCTACCTTCAGGAGAGGACTAAGCAGAACATGTAAAAAGGGGGGTGGTCACACTGCATCCAGCAGCTCAGTTCGTCAAAAAAGCAGTACAAAACAGAAAAAGGAGGGGTGGGTGCTGTGTCTGTCAATGAACTTCAGAGAAAAGGATTTTACGGCGAGTACAAAAATCCTAGTTTCTCTTTCGTTCATTGACAGACACAGCACTTTATAGCATAAAGCATATAGCACTTTATATTTTTGGTGGATATTATAGCAAAAAGTAAAAAATATTGAATTTTTTTCAAATATGTCGCTCTATTTTTGTTTATAGCGCAAAAAAATTAAACCGCAGAGGTGATCAAATACTACCAAAAGAAAGCTCTATTTGTGGGAAAAAAAGGATGCCAATTTTGTTTGGGAGCCACATCGCACCACCGCGCAATTGTCTGTTAAAGCAATGCAGTGCCGAATCGCAAAACCTGGCCGGGTCCTTAAGCAGCCTAAAGGTCCGGGTCTTAAGTGGTCAATGATGAAATTGGAAAAACGTTCTACATGCCGAAAAACAGGCTCATCATAGCAAAAGATTTTTCCTGATCCCTTGGTAGGGCTGTAACATAAAATCTGCTTGGAAAAGGTATGCTGCAGAGTTTAATCTTGGAGGCTGTGTCCCCTGACCAAGTTTTTAGCCAGAATGCACGCCTGGCTGAATTCACCAGTGCTAAAGATCTAGCCGCCATCTTGATTGATTCAGCTGATGCATCAGCCATGTACCTGACTGCCTTGAATATCAGAAGGAAAGATTCCAAAAGATCTTTTCTTGGAGTGCCTGCCTCTACATGGCTCATCAGCTTCTTCACCCAGCACTCTAGGTTCCTTGTCACCACTGTGGAGGCTATAGCGTCCTTCAGTACCCCCATATCGTCAAAGGCGACGCCTATGTGACGTCAAACTCGAGAAAAAGCTGCATCTACTCGTGGCGTCTTGTTCCAGACCTCCGACTCCTTATCCTCAAAGGGAAATCTTCTCTTAAGGGTTTTAGAAAAAAAAAAGGGCCCCTCTCCCGATTCTTCCACTCTTTTTAATGGTGTCCGATACTACTTTATGGACTGGGAAAACTATGTTTGGAGTCGTCAAGCCCCTGGTACATTTTATCGTGATATAACTGTACCTTTTCCTCCTGAATATCCAGGGTAGTATAAAAAATTGCTTTTAGCAGGTCGTCCACCTCGTCTAAAGATATCTTGTATCTGGAACTCCTGCTATCATCTTCCTCTTCCTCCTCATCAAAACCTCTGCAAGAGGGAAGAGTACTTGTACCCTCATCCACAGAATACCCTACCTCTGACATAGAGGTGGAAGCTTTTGGGCTGGATGGTGGTTGCTGGGATTCAATTTGGCCTGTTGGACTCTGAACCAACATGGACCTAACTGAACTTAGTGAATTTGTGAGCTCTCGCACAGAAGATAATAAATCCTTGTACAGTTGGGATGTGTTTTCTTCTGTTAGATCACTGATATAGGTTCTACACATCGTCTTCTGCCATGTGTCTAAGAAGGTTCTTGCAGGAAGGACATTTCCTCTGAGGTGTTTTTTTAGGTTTAACTTTTTTCATTTTTTCTTTTCCATTTTAGGAAAAACACCATATTTCACCTAGGGCTTCCTAAAGAATTCTATTTTAGTGTTCACAATAAAAACCACCACCAGTAAGAGGAGAAAAAGTGTCCCATCAGTGTAAGATAACAGCAACACCATGTCCAGACTACAGGTTCCGAGAGAAGTCACCTCTGACCCTACAGATACAGGCTTCCCCAAAGAGGAAAACAGAAAAACCCCAAAACATGAGCCCACAGGTAAAGAACCAGGCACCACTGTACCCCGCTTACCTGGGCCTGAGGCGCCCGTTTCCGCCATAGCTGCCGATCCCTCATCCATAGTGAGCAGAGAGCGCAGCGGGGATTGAGCATTCAGTTTTTGAATTTCCCGTTTGGTAGGCCTGCCCCCTTGTCCTCTACGTTCCAGGCGTCGAACGACGTGCCGCCACAGGAAGCCGCATTACTGAGAGTGACGTTACCTGCCAGCCAGGACCCGGAACCGCCATGCGGAGAGAACAGCTGACCTGCAGCAGTAAACCGCCCATCTACCCAAGCCAAACTTGCAGACCTGGGCACCCGGCACTGTCCTTCCTGTTTGGCCATTGCTTCCTCTGAGCTTGAAGAAGCTGGGGACTCCGGAACACCCCCCCCCCATACTGGGGGTGGGAGCTGGGATGGCCAACTACACACCAGGCAGAAAGAGAAGGTAAGCCTTCTCCCTCCACCCTTGGAGAGAGCGCAGCTCCTCTGGTTCACAGCATGCGCTTCCACCATGGCGGAGGAAACACAATAACTGAAGCCATGGTTGTCCTAAAAGGCAATTTGAGAAAAAACACTTCTGAGCGGAAAAAAAAAAAAAAGAAAAAAAAAAAAAAAAAAGGGCCCTGGCCTACAGCGTGGCTCCTTACCTTTTCTGGATTGAGGGAGCAACTTAGGCCACGTACACACGACCAAGAAACTCGACGGGCTAAACACATCGTTTTCCCCTTCGAGTTCCTTGTTCGGCTGTCAGAAAACTCGTCGAGTCAAATTTTCCCATTGCCCGTCGAGGAATTAGAGAACATGCTCTCTTTCACGACTGGTTATCTCGGCAGAATACGTCTCCCATCGAGTTTCTTGCTGAATTCTGCAGAGAAAACTCTTACCCCTAGCAAAATTTTTAATGTCATCCAGCGAGGCTCCAAAGAGTCTCTCTCCCTGAAAAGGTAAATCCGCCAGCGCCTTCTTGGATGCCTGGTCCGCAGACCAGCATTTTAGCCAAATCAGGCGACGTAGCACCACAGCATATATACTGAGGCTCTAGAAAGCAAGGGGGCCATACCAACTGATCTGCCAGTTCCACGCAGACCAGGGAGGCCTGTTGATTTTCCAACATACGGTGCAACAATTTTGCCCATTCAGTAAGAGTCTGGGACACCAGGGCCATGGCCAACACTGGCTGCAATGCTGACATCACCATCGTAAACATGGACCGGGCAACCGCCTCGGCCCTCCTATCAGCAGGGTCCTTTAAAGCAGGGGTCCCCTCCACCGGAATCATGGTTACCTTATTTAACCTGGATACCCACAATCAGGGGAAATGTCCATTTTGTTCAGGAAATTCACCTCAAAAGGGTAATGCACAGCCATGTGTTTTGGGACCGAAAAGGCCCACTGCAGGCGTTCCCATTCTTTGTAGATACATTTATCAAAAATTGGTCAGGTAGGAAAAGACGCTAGCCTTGCGGCTGGCTTGCGAGACCCAAAAGGCACCAACACCTCTGTAGATACCCCGCCGTATCCTCCATATTTAGGGTATCCCGCACCGCTGTCATAAGCGCTCCTACAATCGCCCTTTCCTGCACTGACCCAGACAAAAAATCATCCTCACTGTCTGAATGGTCCTTCTCCGCATCCACTTCCCTTATCCCATACAAAATGTCACTCCTCTCTACCACCCTTACATAATGTTTGATATATAGACACCCCCCTTCCCAGTCCGATACCAGGAATAGCCCTGAATATATAGCCAAGTCCTCCTTGTGTAATAGCAGTTCCAGTTCCTCTATTTTGTTAGCTAGACTCCTGGCGTGTGTACATTCCTCTTAGTGTTGTACAGATGCATATTAAATTCCTCCTCAAGTTTTCCCATGATTGCCAGTAACACTATAGCAGACACACTATACACCTCCATTACTAGTATACAATAGTTATAAACGAAATTAAAAACTAGCCCACAACCCTGGCTATAATGTGTAATGTACTTTGTAAGCATAAACACAACATCCAACAATTGTTCCATAACAAGGTACAGTGGTCACAATAATAATCTCATCTCCAAGAGATGATTAGACAGGAAGAAAGAATAGAAGACTCAATTAACAATGAGAATGCACACCTAGGAAGCACACAATGGGACAAAGACAAAACACCCTAAAGGGACATCTGCCATGAGTATCACAATCTAAAGCTGGGCATTGCTGGTTTTGGGAATAGAGGCCCTACAGATGCACCTGGGTCCTCCAGGCACACACCTCCCAAAGTGTAGTGTTTTCCTAAAGCCAGAAGGCAAGAGGCCACCCTGAAGTCACCCCCAAACACCCCTGTCCTGGTTGGGTCTGTCACAGATTAAAAAAATTACAACATTCAAAATACAGAAAGAAAAAAACCTACAAGGGAAACACTGCGCTTAATAAAAAAAATTATAATATATGATGAATTAACATGTACAAATATGAGAATTTGTAAAAGCATCCAGTATCAAAAATTTGTGATACAAAAATTAGACAATATAAAAAAGAAAAAAAGATACGGCGCTGGATGAAAATAGAGGCTGAATGGATGATCATTGAGCTATACCGTATTGAAACTGAATATCATTATAGGAAACTAACCAAAATATATGAATAAAAATGTTCACACACTGTGATTATATACACCAAACTGTGCAATAAAACAAAAAGAGTTCTTAATGCGTTTGAATCAGCACAGAAGAGAAGATCCTTATTTAAATGATAAACATGCAAGAGGAAGTCCCAGAAATTAGGTCCTGTTGATCATCCAAAAGAGGTAGAAAGTGAAAAGTATAAGTAGGCTTGATCCACCAGTAGAGACACTCTAAGTGAAGATGTAGTCTCCTTACCGAATGTACTGACCAATATGCTGGTCACTCTGAGCGCGGGGGTTTAAGGTCTCCCTCCTGACCATCTGTATGGTCTCTAGATGGCTCTAAAGTATCTCTCTCCATACAAAGAAAACATAAAAAGAGGACCATAGCGTGATACCAGAGAATCAAAAGATTTAATGTAATAAAACGGATTGCACTCACATTTGAGAAGTAAACAAACAGCGATGTGTATTGTTAAAAAGCCGGAGGCTGCACGTCCCCCTCCTGCTCGTGTTCGTTCAGGGTTTCCTCTCGGAATAGCGTGATGTCGTCGGTGCCGCAAGCCACGCCTACGCGTTTCGTCACCACGGACGTCGTCTGGGATTGGCTGCGTGCACCGTGTCATCACGCCTTCCCTTAAGTAATACCGATCCGCCATCTTAAGTAAGGGCGTCGGATTTAAACTAAGGGAAAAGGACGAACGACTAAGCGCAAATGATTACAAGCTACTTAGGAGTGAGGGGAATATAGGTAGAAGGTTAATGCTGCCATCATGTGGCGAAATTGAGGAAATACAAAGAAATTCTACACGAGCATGAATAAGGGACGGCCGCTGGCTTGTACACTATATAAAATCCATTTAAAAAAGATACAGTCCCGCCAAGGCAATGATACATTGTTAATACATTGAAGATATGTTAAAAAACATTCTTAATGGAGTAAAACACCAGAAATAATTTAAATTAAAATGAAAAAGGAGAAACTCCATGGTTATTAGCAAAAATGTATATGGAAATAAAAAATGGAAATCAAAGTAAGGGATAAAGATGTAACGTGATCAGGAATTATTTATAAAACAATTGATGTCCCAATCTACGTTTAATCCGTGCGGTGTGTAGGAACGCATATCGAATATCCATCTGGTGTCGATTTTTGAGATAGCTCGCACCCTGTTGGTGCCCCTCCAATGAGGGCGGAGCTTCTCAATAGGTACGAATAAAGTCCCTTTAATTTGACGGTTATGGAATTTATCGTAATGTTTAGATAAATTATGTTTTGAATATCCTCGACTTATATTGCCCACATGTTCCTCTAAACGAACATGTGCAGCTCGCTTAGTGCGGCCTACATATTGTTTGGAACATGGGCACTGGATCAAATATATTACGTATTCACTTGAACACGTGATAAAAGAGTCAATCTCGTACTCTGTCAGTTTGTGTCGACTGAAATTTCTCAAGTCTACGTCCCTAAAATGAATTTAGTTCACATATCTTACACTTACGACATGGGAAAAAGCCCTTCAAAGTCTGAAAGAAGGATAGAATTTTTGGGGGGTCAATAATATTAGGGGCAATTTTCTGTCGGAGGGAAGGTGCACCTCTGAAAATGACCACTGGCCTTATGGGAATAACAGGGCCGAGTATTTTATCGTTTTTTTAAATGTTCCAATGTTTATTGAAAATCTTTTTGACTAAATAATGCTGATTAGAAAAGCCAGTTATCATAGAATATCCAAATTGGTTATCAAGGGTGCGGTTCACAGTTGTTTTTTTAGTAAGCATCAAATTCCGATCCATATCGTTGACTGCACGTATAGTATTGTCTATTAGTGTCTCAGAATACCCTTTCTCCATAAACCGTTGTTTTAAAACTTGTGCCTGTTGATAGTCAGGCAAAGAGGTGCAGTTCCGCCTGATTCGTTGGAACTGCCCCTTTGGGACTGCTGCAAGCCAACTAGGGTGGTGGCAGCTGCTCAAGGGAATAAAAGCATTACGATCAGTTGTCTTAAAATGTGTGGTAGTGGTCAGAGCCCCTTCATTAATTAAAATATTGAGATCCAAAAAATGTATTTGAGACTGACTGGTTTCATATTTCAAACAGATACCTCTATCGTTAGAATTGAGTCGTGTTAAGAAATTTTCTAATGAGGATAAGTCCCCCTCCCATAAGATTAGAACGTCGTCTATGTACCGTTTTCATAAACGCAGTTCTTTGGGTGGATTTTTGTCTATAACCTCCCTTTCCCAATACGCCATGAAGAGGTTGGAGAGGCTGGGGGCAAATTTAGCCCCCATTGCCACGCCGCGATTCTGTAAATAAAATAAGCCGCCAAACCAAAAATAATTGTGACTGGTTGCAAATATTAAAGTGGTTAACCGATGGTTTGTAGGCACGTCAGACCATCAGTCAGCTTCATAGGTTAACCGATGAGAACGGTCCAAAGGACCGTTCTCATCGCATAGACTGATCGTGTCTTCTACCTGGCTTTATGAAGGAGCATATAAAAAAATGAGGCGATTGACAAACAAGGTTTCCTTATACCAAAGGATTATAAAATCCCCAGGCAGGCCTATAAAGCGAGTACAAACAGCTTCACCAGTGGCTTCTGCAAATACATTGATATTTTTTGCAACCTTGGTCTCTGCTTTACCATCATTTATTAGAGATTCCAGACACTTATTGAATGACCTCAAAAGATTACACATGGGATCCTAACCATATGGATATCACTTGCTTCAACTCTATGCTTTGGCGCATACGTAAATAAAAACATTTTACTTTTGAATGCCAAATTTAATATTTCCCTACCTAAACTCCCAATATTATGTTTAGGAGAGCCAGTAATGAATAATATTATTAGTAATATCACCATCATCATCATCAAATCTAGACAGGGATACGTGGATACTTTGACAACAGGGTGGGGGGGGAAAGTGAATGCCTCGCGTATCAATTCATCATATATGGTCGATCTGCTTTTTTTACAAAATGGCGTGAATTATTCTACCAACCAAATTTTAACCTGCTTGAATAAATATGTTATATACTTTCTGCAAGATCCATGTAATTTGTTATATGTTGGGAGAATGAGATGCACATTTGAGTAGGGGGAGCACTGTGGGCTTATCCAAAGTGATGCACCGAACATAGTGTTCCGAAATTTTTCCCAAAATCAAAACAAAAAATATCACTGATCTAAGGATCCTTTGCTATTAAATTTAGGCGCAGTATTTATTTTATTTTGGTTTAGATCCTTTTATACGGCCTAAATTCGGTCGTTCCAACAGTTTGCTCGTTTTTCAAACAGTTAATGGGAACAAAATCGAATATCGTTGGGACGTTTGAGCCGAAAAAACAAAGGACAAGTTTGAAAATTTTCTGCCAAACGAACGATAAATCGGAAGGTTAATGTGTTTCCCATCCGAACTTTCAGCACTAGGTATATGTTAAAAAAAAAAAAAAACAACATGAACCAAAATTGTTTTATATTTATGTCCACTGAACAATTTATAGGGCATTACATGATGGCAATATCGTTTGCGCTCACAACCTTGATTCCTGGTACTGGTATTTTAATGAGGCAGGTACCAAGTATTTAGGTTTTCTAATATCAAGGAACCAAAGTAGATTTCAAACATTGGATAGAGAAATTAAGGAGTTAAAAGAAACTTCTGTGGAATTTTTAAAAGTCAGAAAACAATTCTCTTTACTCTTATCTCCAGTCACATCTGGAGAAAGAGGACAGAGATCAGAAAAAAAACGTGACTACAAATCAGGGATTGTATTTGGCTGGCAAAAGATGCTGTTGCCTGTGTCCGCCTCAGATCCCCCTATTGGGGTGGATGTAGTGGACAGTCATTTAAATTGTAGCCAACAGGTTGCCCACCAGTCCAACTATACATACCCTAAACCTCTTCATTCTTCTAAAGGGAAACCCTTAAAAAGGAAGACTCTAGGTATAACTCCCCACCTCTGTCACCTAGGGGAAATTTCAATAATTCTAATAGAAGAGGTGGGAGAGGTTGTTCCAGGGGAACCAACATGACTCCTTATCAAAAGACAGAACAATCAGGTGTATGTTGAGTCCCCTAGGAGGTCCAATGACTATATGACCTCTTATGAATCAGAATATTATTATAATCATCCTCCTGTTTACACACATAATAGATGTTTATGATGGTTTGACCAATCATCAACGGTCGCACCATAATCACGAATATTATGGTCCTGGTACTTATGTGAATAAGGATTTTCACCGGGATGGACAAGGCCAAAAAAGGCCTTCAGATCCAAAAGAGGTAACAGAGGGGGTAGGAGATGTCAAAGGAAAAAGAAGAAGGGTCTACTATGCCAAGGGGTATTCAATCTCAGCACTAAAGAACTTACTGCCGCTTGTACAAAACAGGATTCTTGGGGGCAGATCCACATCAGCTACTACATCATCTTAGGTGGTTGTATTGAATGGGGATCTGGTGGGTTGGTAAGGAGGGGGGTCACCACTGTTTACGTGCAGTTTCCCGGGAGGTGCCCGATATATGGTGACAGGTCCCTGCGGAGCTAGTCCTCTTTTTGTTTGTTTTACCCAACAGTTGAGTGTTAAATGTTTATAGCTACTTCAGGCCGCTCCCCGATGTTTAGGGGATATTGGCACCCTGCCCTGCACACGGACCCTTTTTTTGGATCAGGGGCAGGGGAGGATGGAATGATTAATCAGCACAACATTGCCTTTATGTACCACTGTATGTGCTTTTAATATAGTGGGTGGACCAAATGCGATACTGGAGAGTATAACTGTGCTTTATTGGTTTTTTTTCTGTGTCCCCGACAATATGTGGCTACTATATTGGGTTTTGTAGCGCATTTTAAAATGTCTGCATTTGTTTTTTGTGTTTGTTTTCAATAAAAATTATCCGATTTAAAAAAACAAAAAAAAAACTTCCCGATGAATTGATTGTTCTTCATAAGTGTTTAAAATGTGCCCCTCCGAGGCGCATGCGCGGAAGACTCCAAGATGGCCGATTGAGTCTGGAGCTCCGCAGCGCCCTGGCATAACGGCACACACAGCACCCGACTGCGGCCGGTGAGAAGCCGCTGGACCGCTTCATAAGCTGGGGGAATAGTTTGGGGGCTTGATCATACCCAGGGGCTCGTTCCCACTGGATCTAAGGCCGCGATTCGACTCGTTTTCAGAGCCACTCGTTTCCAAGATGGCGGCCGCGGCTCCCTCAGGTACAGCAATGGAGGAGGGAGACCCAGGGACCTCAGCGCTCCATCCCCCACAGACACTTCCGGGCCACGCCGTGAGTACCCTGCATATCACTACTCCCTTTCCAGCATCCACACAATAGGGGATTACATGCTATCCCCCCTGAGGCATATTGAGGCCTACCCGACCTCCACACACCTCCCTGTTCAGGGCAACTAAGATTCCCTCATTAACACAGCGGACCTCTTCAACAGGCTGTCTGAATAGCTTGACAGAGGGTTAACCACTGTTGCTGCTCGAATTACAGGGGACATTAAGTCTGATTGCCAACACCTTGGTGACCTTAAAGAAGCCATAGAAAACAAGCTTGAAACAACTGTGGCCAGGACCAATCAAAATTCGGACCACATTCATGTTGTACAGGAACAACTTGATATTGCCCTGAATAAGATCGACGACCTCGAAAACCGATCGAGAAGGTACAACTTCAGGTTAAGGGGGCTCCCGGAGTCTGTCACGGATGTCACAGCAGCAGTCCAGGACTTCATTAAGACCTTATTCCTGACATTCCCCCGCATAAATTGGAACTGGACAGAGCTCACCGGGCCCTGGGTCCCCCAAGAAAAGATGGCGCCCCTAAAGATATAGTAGTAAAGCCCCATTTCTATTTGGTAAAGGAGGAGATCATGAAAACGATCACGCAAGCAAGAACCCCTCCTTTGCCAGAACCATCCAATCCAAATCTTTGCTGACATTTCACCTTCGACCATACAGAGGCGGCGGTCACTGAAACCTCTGCTGACGGTTCTCTCACAGAGGGAGATTAAATATTGGTGGGCATTCCCATTCGCTCTTAAAGTTCACCTTCAAATCCAAGACATACTCATTCTCTAACCTCCAGGAAGGAGAGAGACTTCTAATGGATCTGAGATTAATTACACTGAGCCCGCCACAGTCACCACCGAACCCCAACTCGGGAGCCACAAAACGTCAAACACCCTGCAGCCCCATCTCGCCAGTGTGGACCAAATCCAACTTCAAGTGATCCAAGGATGGCAGACCCCCCTGATGCAAAACTTGTCCTGTACGGTTGCTCCCTTTTTTCTTTATATTTTTCGCCCAAACTCTGAACAGACTTTGGACACTTTTCAGCTGATCCGTGTACTTCTCCACTACATCCCCTGAAGGAGGAAAAACATTCCTTCCTTTTTTTTTGGGGGGGGGTGGGGGGTTACTTTGTTGCCGATGTAGGCCTGGACACCTTGACATGTATATGTTACACCAGCTTGCATAGTGTATTGCAAGTCTACCTCGTTCCAGGACGGTTATCCAGGAGGCCAAGTTCAAATGCTACTAGTGAATAAGAAAAATCTAATGTGCTACTGTGAGTAAACAATTGTGAAAGAAATGGATAGCAACCACAAATCTGAGGCAGCTCAATCTATAGTGTCCACAAAACACAAAAAGGTATAAAGTAAAGTAAAATAAGTGATGAGCGCTTCAAATGGTGATGCGTGAGCACTGCAAAAACACGCAATCCAAAATGTAAAGGATGAAGATCAAATAAAATCAACAGTCACTATATAGATAAATGTGATAGCAACGCTCCTGCATCCAAATGGTGCATGCAAAATCAAGATTCCTTGTGTCAAAATACAACAAAAAAGCAAACAGTAGAGTCCTATATGCCAGTGAGAGCTGTGCTGGGCTATGAACTTTTGCACCGGGCAGTCTATAGCTGGTGTCTGCTGGTGGGTTGAATGATAGTGTGGTAGAAAAACTTCACTCTGGATGTTGATAAATACAGGACATCCCCAACTGGTATTGTAGTTCCCTTACCTTCAAGGTGCTATATGTGAGCATATAGTAGGGTCCGTCCAGGTATGGAGATCTTGCTGTCCCGGAAGGGTTCCCTCTGGTGTATGCAGGTGATGGTGCTGTTCCTGGCTCAGCAGTCCACAGAGTGATGGTAGTGATAGTGGATATAGATAGGAAAAAAACGAATCTCCAATGGTGAAGTAAATATGAGCCAACGTGGGTTTATTGCAGAAAAACAGAAGCAAAATCCAGCAAAATGGAATAAACTCCGACAGACTCAAAAACATTTTTTTTAATCATCAAAATAATAGAGACGGAGCGATCGTTCTACCGCCAGTATTCTGTTGGCCTCCGGCTAGTGCGGGTGTCACGTGATCTCGACTACCTTCCCTACGGCGTTACGTCACGTGCCTCGCGACTTCATCAGGGGATCCCCTGATGAAGTCACGAGGCATGTGACGCAACGCCGTAGGGAAGGTAGTCGAGATCACGTGACACCCGCACTAGCCGGAGGCCAACAGAATACTGGCGGTAGAACGATCGCTCCGTCTCTATTCTTTTGATGATTACAAAAAAATGTTTTTGAGTCTGTCGGAGTTTATTCCATTTTGCTGGATTTTGCTTCTGTTTTTCTGCAATAAACCCACGTTGGTTCATATTTACTTCACCATTGGAGATTCGTTTTTTCCCTATCTATATCCACTATCACTACCATCACTCTGTGGACTGCTGAGCCAGGAACAGCACCATCACCTGCATACACCAGAGGGAACCCTTTCGGGACAGCAAGATCTCCATACCTGGACGGACCCTACTATATGCTCACATATAGCACCCTGAAGGTAAGGGAACTACAATACCAGTTGGGGATGTCCTGTATTTATCAACATCCAGAGTGAAGTTTTTCTACCACACTATCATTCAACCCATTAGCAGACACCAGCTATAGACTGCCCGGTGCAAAAGTTCATAGCCCAGCACAGCTCTCACTGGCATATAGGACTCTACTGTTTGCTTTTTTGTTGTATTTTGACACAAGGAATCTTGATTTTGCATGCACCATTTGGATGCAGGAGCGTTGCTATCACATTTAGCTATATAGTGACTGTTGATTTTATTTGATCTTCATCCTTTACATTTTGGATTGCGTGTTTTTGCAGTGCTCACGCATCACCATTTGAAGCGCTCATCACTTATTCAAATGTTAGTAGGCATAGATAGATAGCTCACGTCTCTTATATTGGGGGCTATCACAGGGAATTCCCTCTTGTTGAGCCCACGTTCCGGGGGACCGCACCCGGTGCCCTTAATGCCCGAAACGAGAACTTTCCTCCATACCCCCATTGCCCTCCCCCGCATCTGTATAATTTTTAATTCTAGATTCCGGTACGCAATCCTCCATCCCCCGTGTCTCCCCCACACGTTTTCAAGATAGTCCAGTTTAGCCTTTGAAATGCATTTTACCTGTTGTAGTCAGACTCTAAGTTTTTCAATGCTTTTGTATAATACAGTTTGTTGTGCCTAAGCTGGGGTGCTATGTTCTTGTGCCCCATCTACCCAATTGGCTCTGGATTTCTCGAGCCCATTCGGTAGGACCTCGGTCTCTAAAGCGGTGACAGATTCTATTTGTTGTGCGGACAGAATGTTAGTACGCGACTTCTGTCCCATGGAATCCCTAAGGATTCTCTTCTCTTTCTCTTGTCTCTTCTCCTTTCCTTCTCTAGTCTCTTCTCCTTTCCTTCTCTAACCTCTTTTCTTTTTTCCCCTCTTTGCCGGCCTTCGGGATCCATCCACTGGGACAGCCTCTGACGGGTACCGGAAGAGACTCAAAAGGACATCTCCGAGGTAGGTGGCGGGTTGTCGATGGAGGGCCTTTACCCTATGCTTGATGGCTGACACCAACACGCCCTCTCCTGCCCTGCGGGTTGCCTCCCACAACACGCAGGGGATGAACTCCCCGGTTAAAACGCCGGAAAATTTTACAATTTATGCACGCCCAAAGGGTTGATGTAGTCCTACTCCAGGAAACTCACTTCCCAAGGCGGTATAATCCTTTCCTGCATGCAAAATTTCCAATGTTTTTCCTCGCCAATGCGAGGACAAAACTAGGGCAGTGGCGATCCTTAGGGTTGTCCCGATACTAGTATCGGTATCGGGACCGATGCCGAGTATTTGCGCGAGTACTTATACTCACGCAAATACTCCCGATGCTTAATTAGAATACTTCCCCCCCCCGACCCATACCCCCCCGCCCCGGCAAAGCCACCACCGCATACCGCCGCGATAATCCCCGTGCAATACAAGTTTTCGTTTGTATACTTGTAATGCCCGCCACGCCATCTATAGACACTCCCCTTTTCTGGATTGGACGGATCTGTCCAATCCCTAGCAAGGGGAAGTGTCTATGCACGGATCTGTGTATAGACACTCCCGCTTGCTCGGGGGAGAAGGGGAGTGTCTATAGATGGCATGGCTTGTAATGCCCGCTGTATTTTGCACGGGGATTAACCCACAGAATATGACACTGCAGCGGCAGCGGTGCCAGGTATGAGGGACATGGCTGCAACGTGTAGGGGCACAGGACATGGCTGCAGTGTGTGGGGGGACATGGCTGCAATATCTGTGGGGGGGGGACATGGCTGCAATATGTGGGGGGGGGGGGGGACATGGCTGCAATATCTGTGGGGGGACACGTTTAAAAAAAAAAAAGTATAGGTATTCGGTAAAAAAGAATCGGTACTTGTACTCGGTCCTAAAAAAGTGGTATCGGGACAACCCTAGCGATCCTGATATCTAAAAACTGCAAGTTCAAGCCGCAACTAGAACACAGGGACCCAAAGGGCAGATATGTTCATCTATAGTGCCCTGTATAAGAATGTATCTACTCAATCATCTCGTATTATGCACCTAATCGGGGTCAGGCTACGTTTTTTCAGATGATGCTCAAGACACTAGGTCCCATGCTGAGTGGGACAGTCATTTATGGGGGGGGACTCAAATACAGCCCTAGACCAAGGTTTAGACAAAGCCAGGCCCCCAACTAATCCTCCCACCCAAGAGGAGCCTCAAAATAGCTAAGCTGATTCACCAATATGGCCTTGTTGACGCCTGGAGAAAACGTAACCCTAATACACGTGACTATACACACTTCTCACACCCACACCAATCATTAGCTAGGATCGACCACATATTTATCTCTGCAGCTAAAACTCCAGACCTACTCAAATCCTCTATAAGAGACACGGTATGGTCTGACCATTCCATAGTCCTCCTATCCCTTAGAAGTTCACACTGCCCCAACCTTCTACAGTGGAAACAAAACAAATCCTTGCTCAGTGACCCAATGAGGGTAGCTGAAATTGAGAAAGCTATCCAAGAATACTTCCTTCTTAATGCAACTGCAGAGGTCTCCGCGGAGACACTGCGGGCTGCTCACAAGGCCACGATCCGAGGCACATTGATTCAAATTTCTTCTCGGGTGAAAAAGGAACGCTCACTTGACATAGTAAAAGCTAGAGGAGGAATTTAATCGCTTAAGCTGTCTTCATAAACAAGACCCTAGACTGGTCGCCACGGCCGCATTGGACGCAGCACGCTTATCTCTTACCTTAGCCCTTACTTCAAAAGCGGAAAAGCATATCCCCTGGAGCGGAGCTATGTTTTATCACCAATGGGACAAAATGGGCCACATGCTTGCAGCCAAACTGACCCCCCTCACCAGACAGCGATCCTTACCTAAAATAAGGGTGTCAGGCAACCAACACACCTTGAACCCGAAAACGCATTATAGAAACTTTCCACAGCTTCTAAGAGAAACTTTATAGTGGGGATAGCGAGGACAGTGAGCTCCACATGAACTCTTTGTTGAATTCGCTCCCAATCACACACTTAGACGTCAAACACCATGACATCCTAGAATCCCCTATTACTAAAGAGGAAGTGCTGAATGTCATCAAAAACCTAAAGATGGGGATCTGCCCCAGGACTGGACGGATTCTCCGTACCGTATTATAAGTCGTTTGCACAGACTCTGTCACTACCCCTCATGAAATTCTTTAATGAAATGACCAAAGGAAAACCTTTAGACAGAACCCTAAACTCTGCTTACATATCGGTTATCCCTAAGCCACATAAGGACCAGGGGGAGGTAGGAAATTACAGACCCATATCACTTAATAATGACATGAAAATTCTAACCAAGATTTTAGCAGACCGCATAGCTTCCTTTATCAGCTTATATATTCACAAAGACCAGGTGGGATTTATCCCAGGCAGGCAGGGCCCAGACCAAATCCGTAGGGCGATTGATATCATTTCGATACTTTAATCGGGATGGGTGCAGGATTCACGACAGGAGGGGCTGCTCCTCTCACTCGATCTCCAAAAAGCCTTCGATTCGGTCTCCTGGCCATACCTATTCAACAACATTCTACAAAGATTTGGTCAGAGATTCATGGGCTTAATGTCAGCGCTTTATTCCCACCCGGAAGCGCGAGTAAGATTACAGGGTTTCTATTCAGACACCATTAAGACAGCTAGGGGGACCAGACAAGGGTGTCCCCTATCGCCCCTTATTTTTGCCATAGCAATAGAAACCTTGGCAATCGCCATCCAGACAAACCCTGATATACAAGGGGTTTCCTGCGGTCCAAACGTACACAAATGCGCTCTGTTTGCTGATGATCTTTTGCTTTTCGTAACTTCGCCAACGACTTCCCTTCCAAACATCTGTAAGCTATTAAATCAATTTTCTAGAGCCTCGGGCCCCTACGGTTAACTTTCATAAATCCCAAATCTTGAATGTGAATGTCCCCCCAACAATCGCTGACCATCTCAAAAGCTCCTTTCAATTCAAATGGAGCGATACTAATATTCGATATCTAGGAGTAGATCTCACCCCAAGGGTGGAACTTTTATACTCAGCCAATTTTCCCACCCATGTATGAGAAACTTAGCAAGGATCTTAAGGGATGGGTGCTCCACGAATTATCCTGGCTAGGGAGACTGAACGCTGCGAAAATGACACTACTTCCCAAACTGCTTTACCTATTTCGGGCATTGCCAATCCTGATTAGAAAAGACCACTTTCAAAGCAAACTGGTACTATTCATTTGGGGCAACTCAGGCCATCGCTTATCGAGAAAGGTACTTTATAGACCTAGAAGGCAGGGAGGTTTGGGTGCTCCGAACCTCCTGTGGTATTATCAAGCGGCTAGACTGGCACAGCTTTCAATTATCTACACACACATAGAAAAGCCAGATTGGGTGCAGATAGAGAGGCAAGCATTTCCTACGCACACTCTAGACTTCCTTCTCTGGTGCCCGGTAAAGGATCGCCCCCCCCCCTATTTTGTCCCCTGTGCGATCCAACTCCATCGCTCTTTGGGATACCTTGAAGAGACACCGGTCTCTGACGTCAGCCATGTCTCCTCTAGCAGATATTTTTCACAACCCTGACTTCCCACCTGGTATGAATATCAAAGCCTTTCGCTGGTGGTTGGATAAGGGATTATACCGCATTGGACACTTTTTGACCCGCTCTCACTCAGTTTCTGTCAGAGCAAGCTGGAGATGCCCGACTCTAAAAGATTTCGATACCTACAAATATCCCATTTCCTACATGCGCAGTGGCATACCAATCCATTGCCCCCGTCTGTGACACCCTATGAACAATGGTGCGGCCATGCCACTGAGCAGAGGGGGGGCATTTCTGTGATTTACCTGTCACTGGCCTCGGATGATTCTAAGCTCCCGTACATGTTGGCCTGGGAAAGAGAGACTCTGATCAGCTGGAATGTAGACACTTGGCATAGAAACATCTTTAGGTCTTATGACAAGATACGTAATATAATCTTGATTGAAGCAAATCTTAAATTGCTTACCAGATGGTACCTGGTTCCAGCGAGGTTAGCCAAGATGTTCCCTTCCTCCTCGCCTCTCTGCTTTCGAGGGTGCAACATGTATGGCTCAATAGTACACACTTGGTGGGAGTGCCCGAACATTAGAGGGTTTTGGAATAAAATATTCTATATGATACGCAAGGTAACGGGCTGTCAAATTCCGAAAGCCCTAGCCATTGCATTACTCAACGACAGGATACCCAAAGTCTCCAATCTTTACTATTCTTCATCTTTCTCGGTACCAAATTAACCATTGCGAAAGCATGGAAACAGAATAGTCTCCTTCCTTGCGGCCAAAAGAAAAATCTCCTGGATTGGAAATTTTTGTTTCTCCACTATTGGTTTTTGCTAAGACTTCATATTCCTTGACTTATTGTTCTATGGTCGTAATGATCTCCACATTTATTGTATGGTTTGTTTTTTCTGATAATATACAATAAACATATTGAAAGAAAAAAAAATGTGCCCCTCCAAGCAAATTAAATACATTTAATAAGTTTATTGATGTTCAAAAGTTCATACGTAAAATTAATATTCAGCGATATTTCATATCCAACACCTCACCTTCCACTGAGAGAGCCACAACTTCTGGAACAGTTCATTCCAGGCTTTCAAATCCTTCCCTGTTTAATCCCCCAGTACCTGTAGCTCCCACAGTGAGTATTTTAAAGATCTAGTTCTCAAAGACCTAGCATATTTACCTATCAATAAAGTCTATAAACACCCTATACCTAAGGAAGGTTTTTGGTCATAATGCGATCAGAAAGACCTCATAGTCTGTCTAGCGGATAAAGGAGGTGGGATAGTCATTATGGACAAGTCCAAGTATATTGCCGATAGGGCGGCAACTAACGATTATTTTCATTATAGATTAGTTGGCCGATTATTGTTTCGATTAATCGGATAATAGACTTAAAAAAAAAAATTGCTTTTCAAAAACATTTTGGGCAGATTACAAAACACAAATTGCCGCAAAAACACATTACATGCTTTTCTGCAGCTTCTTCATTGAAGTATATTGAACCAGAAAATAGCACCATTTTGCGTTAAAAAGTCCTTTCCAAATACGCAGCAGCTGAAAAAAAAATCATGCACGTGTCCCATAGGAAAACATGTAAATGAACTGTAGTGTGTTGCAAAAAGCAGCATAAAACAGAGGCGTGAACCCAGCCTGAGATGTTTAGTAACATAATGAGGTTTAAAAAACAAAAATAAGTACAAAGAGCAAATAATCGCTACTGCAAGGGGTTAATTTTTTTACTGTGGGACAGCAAAAGTAATATTTACAGTAGCGATTTGCTTTTTTGTACTATAAAGGGCTAATTATAGTATTTTTAACCCCATTATGTTACTGGCCGATCGATTATGAAAATTGTAATCGATTTATGAAATTAATTAGTTGTCGATTAAATCGATTAGTTGTTTCGGCCCTAATTACTAATCAAGATGCATATCAGGAACTCCCGAATAATTCTACCAATAAATATAAAAAAAAGGAGTTGGATTGTTTGGTGACTAAAAGGTTTTAAATCATACGTTTTGAACAAGGCATACTTAGTACCTGTTGCCCCCAGAATTCCGACCATACCCATTTGCCGAAAACTTATAAGGACCCCTTACATCCCCCCCGGGAAACCGATAGTAAGTGGGATTGACTCTATCACTTCCCGTATTGGTCGATGATTCGACCTCCAACCACTGGTTAAACTTACCCTGTCTTATTTGAAGGATACCACTTCCACTATTAAACTCTTGAAAGGTATCGTTATAAAAAGGTGATTATATACTTGCTACTGCCGATGTAGCATCACTATACACATGAATTCCACAGAAGTTAGGAATAGAAGCTGTTACACAATTTTGGATTGAGACCATTCCATTACAGATGTACAAAGAAAATTATTGAATTATTAAAATTTTGCATCAACCCATAACAATTTTTGGTTTGATCAAAACATTTTTTTACAGAAACGTGGTGTGGCCATGGGGGCTAAATTTGCCCCCAGCCTTGCAAACTTGTTCATGGGCAAGTGGGAGGAGGATGTCGTCTATTTTGAGCACAGTCCCTCCCTGGTCCTGTGGGCCCGATATATAGACAACATCCTCCTCCTGTGGGATAGCACATCTGAATCACTTTGAGTTTTTTCTTCCTTAAAGAAGTGGTTCACCCTAAATATAAGCTCTCCCATGTGATCCAGCATACTGGCGTCAACATGCTGTTTTTTTTTTTAAATCCCCCCACTTACTGTATTATGTTCAATTTTAATTTCTTACCCCCGTGGTGGACGGCGCCAGTATCGCGCGTCACATCTTACGAAAATACCCGATAAGGACTCGGGTAATCTCGGCGAAAATGCAGCACCTGCGCACAGACCTAGGAGCTGACAGCGCAGGCAGCATATTTCTCTGAGTCCTACGGCTATGGCGCGTCACGCCCTCCGAAAAACGCTGGAATAGGATTAGGAGAAATACGGCGCCTACGCAGTCAGCTCCTAGGTCTGTGCGCAGGCGCCGCATTTTCGCCGAGATTACTCGAGTCCTTATCGGGTATTTTCGTAAGATGTGACGCGCTATACTAGAGCCGTCCACCGCGGGGGAAAGAAATTAAAATTCAACATAATACAGTAAGTGGGGGGATTTAAAAAAAAAAAACACAGCATACTGGCGCTGACGCTAGTATGCTGGATCACATGGGAGAGCTTATATTTAGGGGGAACCTCCACTTTAAATAAGATTGACTGCTGCATTTTTCTCACTTTTAAGTGTAGCTCTACTAAGGTTAGTTTTCTTGACCTTAAGATTGAGTTAGTATCCCACCAGTTTAAGTTTCAAACACATTTCAAAACCACTGATCGCAATAGTTTCATACCTACCGATAGTTGCCATCACAAATCTTGGCTCAAATCAGTCCCTCATAGCCAGTTTCTACGACTACGGAGGAACTGCATTAATATTAGAGCTGCACGATTCTGGCCAAAATGAGAATCACGATTTTTTTGCTTAGAATGAAGATCACGATTCTCTCACGATTCTCACGGCGTAAAATCTTTTACATTTATACAAAAAAAAATTAAAAATTGGGCTAACTTTACTGGCTATTTTTATTTATTTTTTATTCATTAAAGACACGTACACACGATGAGACATGTCCGGTCAAACATGTCCGACGGACCGTTTCCAGCGGACATGTCTTATCGGATTTTGGTCCGATGGAGTGTACACACCATCAGACGAAAATCCCCTCGGGCTGAGGACGCGGTGACGTTGACGCCGCCACTCCAGGAAGTAAAATACTTCCACGCATGCGTCTAATCCAATCGACGCATGCCAGGAGATTTTTGTCCGCTGGTTAGTGTACTAACCAGCGGACATATCCGACGGACAAATTTCAAAGCATGCTTTGAAATTTGTCCCCACGGAAAACATGTCCGCTAGCCCGTACACACGATCGGATATGTCCGCTGAAACGGTCCGTCAGACCAGTTTCAGCAGATATATTCGATCATGTGTACGCGGCCTAAAAAGGGATTTTTAATAACAGCTTACCTGTAAAATCCTTTTCTTGGAGTACATCACGGGACACAGAGCGCATAGCCATTACATATGGGTTATATGGGTACCTTCAGGTGTGGACACTGGTGTAATCAATTTCACAGGAAGTTCCTCCCTATATAACCCCCTCCCACTGAGAGTGCTTTAGTTTTGTAGCAAACAATTTCTCTGAGGTTACACAATGTTCCCACAAAGAGGGGTGGGAGCTCTGTGTCCCGTGATGTACTCCAAGAAAAGGATTTTACAGGTAAGCTGTTATTAAAAATCCCTTTTTCTTGATCGTACATCACGGGACACAGAGCGCATAGCCATTACATATGGGATGTCCCAAAGCAATGCTCCATGAAGGGAGGGAGACCGTAAGGCCAAAAATAGCCAAACAGAAACTATATCAGGAGGTAAAATAGCTCCACCAACAGAAAAAGGGGGCGTGAACCGGGCCAGAGGATTCTATACTGCTGCCCGTAGGACCGCCTGCCCAAATGCTGCGTCCGCAGCCTTTGTGACGTCCAACTTATAAAATTTAGTAAACGTATGTACGGAAGACCAGGTTGCCGCTTTGCAAACCTGTGCCATAGAGATCTGATGGTGTGCCGCCCAAGAGGCACTCATGGCCCTCGTAGAATGGGCCTTAACTGATAAGGGCAGTGGAACGCGCTTCAGACCATAGGCCTGAAAAATCAGCTGCTTAATCCACCTAGCCAAGGAAGACTTGGCAGCCGGCTGACCCTTCTTGGGGCCATCCGGAAGAATGAAAAGCACATCTGTTTTCCTAATCTTTTCTGTAGCCTTGAGATAAACTCTCATGGCTCGGACCACATCCAAAGTATGAAGCAATCTTTCCTCTCTGGACTGGGGAGTAGGAAAGAAGGATGGTAGGACTAGGTCCTGATTCAAGTGAAAACTGGATATGACCTTAGGAAGGAAAGAAGGCTGAGGCCGCAGAACCACTCTGTCCTTATGCAGAATAAGGTACGGTTCCCTGCAAGACAAGGCTGCCAGCTCGGAGACCCTTCTGGCCGAAGCCATAGCCACCAAGAAAACCAACTTTCGGGTTAGCAGCACAAGAGGGATCTCTGCCAGAGGTTCAAACGGCTGCTTTTGTAAAGCTGACAAGACCAGATTTAAATTCCAGGGGCAGAGGGGAGCTCTAATAGGGGGATTTACATGCAAGACCCCCTGCAAAAAGGTTTTTACAAGCGAATGTGTGGCCAAAGGCCTTTGAAACCATATCGATAAGGCAGACACCTGCCCCTTTAGAGTACTAAGAGCCAACCCCTTGTCAACGCCAACCTGGAGGAATCGCAAGATCCTGTCAATAAAAAACTTGCGAGGATGCCCTCCTTGAGACTCGCACCACTCCACATAGGTTCTCCAGACTCTGTAATAGATATTTCTAGAGACTGGCTTTCTAGCTTGAATTAACGTAGATATGACTTGGGCAGAGAGGCCTCTGCCCTTAAGAATTAGAGATTCAGCCGCCAAGCCATCAAATTTAGCTGCTGTGAAGCAGGGTGGTAGATCGGGCCCTGAGACAGCAGATCTGGGCGCAGGGGGAGTGGCCACGGTGCCCTTACTGACATCCTCACGATGAGTGCGTACCAAGCCCTTCTGGGCCAGGCTGGGGCCACCAGGATCACCGGCCTGCGCTCCACCCTGATCCTTCGTAGAAGGCGGGGAATCATCTGTAGTGGAGGGAACGCATACAGGAGAGAAAACTGGTGCCAGGGGCAAACCAACGCATCGGTCCCGTAGGCCGAGGGGTCCCTGGCTCGGGATACAAATTTGTCCAATTTCTTGTTGAATCTTGTTGCCATGATGTCCACATCGGGAACTCCGAATCTTTGGCAAATCTCTTGGAATACCTGGGGGTGAAGAGACCACTCTCCCGGGAGTAACTGTTGACGACTCAAAAAATCTGCTTGAGAATTGTCTATCCCTGGGATGAACACTGCTGAGATGCAGGGTACATGGGCTTCGGCCCATGCAAAAATTAGGTTTACTTCCCTTTGAGCCGCCAGGCTCTTTGTGCCCCCCTGGTGGTTTATGTATGCCACCGCCGTGGCATTGTCGGACTGTATCCTTACTGGCAGACCCTGCAGGGGGAGAGTCCAGGCGACCAGGGCCAACCGAACAGCTCTGATCTCTAGGACATTGATGGGAAGCAGACTTTCTGCCTCTGACCACTGTCCCTGCTGGGTCCGTTTTCCTAAGATTGCCCCCCAACCTGTTAGGCTGGCATCTGTGGTTACTATTTTCCACGAGATGGGGCAAAAGGTTTTCCCTTTTGATAATTTTTGAGGGATCAGCCACCAGTACAGGCTGTGCCTGACTTCTGGAGAAAGAACTAATGGACGGTCTAATGCCTGTATGGACTTGTTCCAAGCAGAGAGAATAGCTGCTTGCAGAATTCTGGTATGGATCTGGGCGTAGGGCGCTGCTTCGAAGGCGGCCACCATCTTCCCCAGCAGTCGCATGCATAGGCGAATAGTCGGCTTCTTTTTGCCTAAGACTATTTGAATCGTTTGAATCAACGACCTGATCTTCTCTTGAAGTAAAAATACCCTCTGGCATTCTGTATCTAACCGAAAGCCTAGATATTCCAACTGTCTTGTGGGTTGTAACCTTGATTTTTCTTGGTTCACAATCCACCCGAACTCTTCTAGATGCCGCACTGTGCGGACTACTGCATGATTGAGGTTGGAAGCTGAACTGTCGATAACCAGGAGATCGTCCAGGTATGCTAGGACCAAGATGCCTTCTGTCCTTAGGACGGCTAGCACCGGGGCTAACACCTTTGTGAATACCCGTGGAGCTGTTGCCAACCCGAAAGGGAGGGCTACGAACTGGTAATGACTTTGATTTATCGTAAAACGAAGAAACTTGTGATGTGCTGGGTAAATCGGCACATGCAGATATGCATCCTTTATGTCTATAGATGCTAGGAAGTCGCCCTGATGCAGGCTGGTTGTCACTGAACGTATGGAGTCCATACGGAAGGTCTGAATCCTTAGAAAGCGATTTAGGCGTTTGAGGTCTAATATAGGCCTGGCGTCGCCATTGGGTTTTGGTATAACAAAAAGGTTGGAGTAGAATCCCAGACCCCTTTCTTGGGTTGGTACTTCTACAATTACTCCTTGGAGCAAGAGGCGATCCAACGCCTTTACGAGAGAGGCCCTCTTTAACGGGTCGCTTGGAAGACTTGACCCCTGAAAATGAGGAGGGGGGACTTCTCGAAACTCTAGTTTGTAGCCTGAGGCTACTACGGACCGAACCCAAGAATCGGGAATTCTGGCCTTCCAGACTTCGGAGAAAAACTGAAGTCTTCCCCCCACCCAAGAGAGTGGGGGCGCCCCTTCATGAATCTGATTTGATGACTGGTTTAGCCGGCTTGCGAGACCAGGGCCTCTTGTTTGCCGCGGCTTGTCCCTGTGGGCGGCTATTAACTGCTGAACGCCCGGGAGGCCGTCGATACTGACGGGAAGTCGAAGGGGCCGAGCCTGCAATGGCCTGTCGTTTAAACGTGGGCCCACGCGGTCTTTTCTTGACCGGTAAGGAAGTACTTTTTCCACTTGATATGGTGTGGATATATTTATCTAGGTCTTCCCCGAATAGTCTTCCCCCATGAAAGGGAAACCCTGCTAGAAGCTTTTTGCAGGGTGCCTCTGCTGACCAGTTCTTTAGCCACAAAAGACGACGCATGTGAACCATCAGTAGAGATAAACGGGATGCCTGTTGGATGGAGTCCTTAATAGCATCTACTGCAAAGCAGAGAGCCCTAGGGAATTCTGCTAATTCATGAGTATGCTGAGCCGGCATGTCCTTCAATATATGCTTTGCCTGATCCTTCAAGGCCTGACAAACACCAATGGCTGCTACTGCTGGCTGAACCATGGCACCTACTGAGATAAAAGCTGCTTTCAGTAGTGTCTCGAATTTCTTGTCGACCGGATCCTTGAACATATGGACATTTTCAACCGGACAAGTCAGGGATTTATTCACGCAGGAAATGGCTGCGTCCACTGTAGGGAGAGCCCATTTCTTTACATATTCCTCTTCCATAGGGTAGAGAATAGAGAATCTTTTAGGAGGGACAAAGATTCTATCAGGTCGAGCCCAATCTTGGTAAATCACGTTCCGCAGAAGGGGGTGCATTGGAAAAGATGCACCAGTTAATGGGGCCTTTAAAGAACCCAATGAGGATACCTCCGGGGCTACTAGTTCTGGCACTGGAAGTTTAAAGGCAGTGCGAACCATATCTGTCAAAGACTGGATCCACAGGCCCTCCGCTTGAGAGGCCGAAAAATATTCATCTATAGTGGAATTTTCCCTGTCTGAACCGTCGGGACTTGGGTCTGCCTGATCCCCTTGTGGGTCCCGTTCCTCTGAAGAGGAGACCTCCGCATCTGAAAACCCCACACTGGGTGAGGGGGATCTAGCCCGCTTGCTACTTGGGCAAGGACGGGAAAACAACGCAGTTAACCTTTTCTCTAGCCCACACATGGTGGCTGCTAGCATTTCTTCCGTCACGTAAACGGGAATGGGTGGATCGGGGGCCGCCTCTGCCCCCAGCACCCCCAATGGCTCTTGTACTATGCCACTCGGTGTCCTGACTGGCGAGGGTGGGGCCGTAGAAGCCTGGCCCAAATCCTCTGACCCCGATGGAGACCCCTTTTGCTTTTTGGTACCTTTAGCAGCCTTGGCTGGTCCAGATCCCTTTGGAGCCATTGTACAACCTTGGGTCACCCCTATAGCCAACACCTGACTGTTGTAGCTAGGAGTAACCAAATATGAGGGCAGGTATGAGAAAAATGAAAAAGAACTAAATTTCTCTCTTTTTCTTTTATATTTCTCTTTTTTTTTTTTTTTTTTTCGAAAAAAAATTTTACCCGCCTGGGAGGTGACAATACCGAGGAAGCCTGTGAGTATTGACACACCAATGCCCGTTAGCCGGAGTCCAAGGTAGACTCAGATACTGCTGGATCTAAGGCTGAGTCCCTTTAAGCAAAAAAACTTTTTTTTTTTTTTTTTCTGGTCAATAGTGGACCTAAGTCCTAGACCTGAAGATCCACAAAACCGCCACTAGGTGTCCCTGTGTGGCCAAAAGACCCAGCTGCACGCTCTGTATCCTTTCTTCCTCTGCCTTCAGGAGGGAAAGACCAGCCAGAGAAAAGTTTTTCCTTTATACAGACCCTGACGCTGCTGGCCCGCCCCCCCGACGCACGCCGACGCTATAAAAGGCGGCGTGCACGCGCGCGCGTATGCGCGCGCACACACGCGCGCACGATCGCGCGCACCACGCTGAACCCACATGGAGGAAGCAGAGCAGAGGAACAACATGGACCAGCGTTATGCAGCACCAACAGACACCAGGTAAGCACTAATCTTATTGTAGTGCACACACAGCGAGGAAGCTGTCCCCATGGGCTTCCTAAGAAACAGGAGTTTTTTACCAGCAATTTCCTCTTTAAAACATGTGGGGTTGCAGTATCAGTGTTAACAGGCAGACCTGGGGTGAGTAGCAAATATATAACTTACACAAGTATACATATATTTACATATTATCTGGGTAAACATTATAATCCCATCCTGCCTCAACAGACATAGTGGAGATAGTGGCTGATGCACAAGCATACTGTTAGCCAACCCAGAACCCCCAGGGGGATACCTACTGTCGAACCAAGTCCCGCAGGTTCCCTCTTACCTGCTCCACGCCGCAGGGTATTGCAAAATGCAAGAGGCCCAGCCTTCCCCCATCTCCGTGGGTATTGTCTTGGACCTTCAGGGACCGGGGTCCTGTGTTAAGGAACCCACACCCCTGGACCTATATAGCATCCTGGCATCAGTAGCGTTTAGTTCTTGGAAGAGACTAAGGCACTGGAGCCCAGAATCCAGCCCTCCAAGGAGAGGCATTATAGGCACAACCCCACTCCAGCAGGGCCCGGGTACCGTACATCTTGGCTCTGAAGCACTTCGGACGGATCCGGCTAGCTATCCTGGGTCCCGAGACCTCCGAGGGACAGCTAGACGTGACCAACACCTAAGACACTGGCGAAAAAACTAAAGCACTCTCAGTGGGAGGGGGTTATATAGGGAGGAACGTCCTGTGAAATTGATTACACCAGTGTCCACACCTGAAGGTACCCATATAACCCATATGTAATGGCTATGCGCTCTGTGTCCCGTGATGTACGATCAAGAAAGTAATTTTTTCTAAAAAAAAATATTTAAAAAAAGACTGCTGCGCAAATACAGTGCAACATAAAATATTGCAACAACCGCCATTTTATTCTCTAGGGTCTTTACTAAAAAGTTATATAAATGTTTGGGGGTTCTAAGTAATTTTCTAGCAAAAAAAAAATAATGATTTTAACTTGAAAAGAGCTGTCAGAAAAAGGCTTGGTGTTTAAGTGGTTAAAAATTCCTAATTTACATACAGAAGAAGTTTATTCCTTTTGAAGACATACAGGGCCAGATTCAGGTAGATCAGAGCATCTTTGCTCTGGAGTAACGCATCTCATTTACGTTACGCTGCTGAAATTTTAGGAGCAAGTGCTGTTATTCATGAAGCACTTGCTCCTAAAGTTGTGGCAGTGCATCGCAAATGAGACAGCGGAATTCAAATTGGGCGGGTACGGGGCGTGTAATATTCAAACTACGCGCGATCCTGCGGCGAACGTACTGCGCATGCGTCGAGTGTCAATGCATCCCAGTGCGCATGCTCCAAGTTCTGTCAGTGAACGTCAATGACGTCACGTCCCCATTCATGAATGTTTTACGCAAACGACGCGATTTGTTTTTTTTCCCGACGAGATGACGACGCCTATACCTAACATAGGATACTCCACTAGGGGGCTGCTTTATCTATACGCCGCGTATCGCTTCCGGAAACGTCGTAAAGTCACTGCGTCGCGCCCGAAAAAGATCGTGAATTGCCGATTCCCGCTCATTAACATATTTTTTGAGCGTAAATCGGCGGGAACGCCCCCGGCGCCATTTTTAAGTTGAAGTAACGATGCGATGGCGAAATTCAATTACGCCGATCGCATCGGAACTTCAACCCGGCGTTTCTTGTTTTCTGGTTATAGAAAACAGAAACGCCGGCTTAAAGTGACAGTTAGGCTGGCGGATCACTGGATCCGCCAGCTAACTCTTCATGAATCTGGCCCACAATGTTTCCAAAACTTGGCAGGCTGCCCAGACCTGGCAGATTGCCCAGACTGACTTTTGGCTGAGAGCAGACAGGAAATTCTTTGCATACCAAGGTGCAGAGAAAATTCTTTTCATGCCAAAGATCGTGAAACTCTGTATCAAGAATTGCAACAGGAAAAAGATTGCGATAACGATTCTTGACGATTAATCGTGCAGCTCTAATTAATATCGATACATATTTTTCTCAGGCCTCCTTACTCAAACAGAGGTTATGATGAATCTGCGTTCAACCTTGAATTGCAAAATGTTGCATCAATTGATCGTGGGTCTCTGTTGACTGACGGACTCCCACGTGAGCCTGAATTTAAATACTCAATGCTTACTTCATACTCAAACCAACATAAAAGATTTCAAGACCATTATTAACCGTCATTGGAATGTATTAAGGAATGATAAGATTCTCGGTCCTAACCTATCAGAACAGGCCAACCTTCGCTGAGGGGCAGCGTTGCGCCAAATGCTGTTGACCCCCCAGTGTGCCCCAGGCTATTTTCCCTGTAAAAAATGTACAGTATGCCAGTATAATTCATGTGGGAAACATAAATCTCTGGAATTCCAGTCCCAAGTGACAAACCAAATGTATCCTAGCAAGACTTTTTGTACGTGTGCTACGACGCATGTCGTATACCTGATCACCTGCTCGTGCGGAAAGCAATATGTGGGTCGTGCCATTCGTGCATTTTCTGTACGGGTAGGTAAGCATGTTGTTAAGATCTTGGGTGGGGATATTAAACACACCGTACCGAGACATTACAGGGAGTGCCATGATCGTGACCCCAGAGGGTCACAGTTTCTGATAAGTCAATAAATATGTTCCACCCTGGAGGGGAGACGCTAGGACCAGAGGAGTGTCGAGATTGGAAACATATTGTATTTATGAATTTCAGACCTACTTTCCGAATGGTCTCAATGTCGAGTGGGACATTAATGCATTCATAAACCAATCATAGAGTCAGATTCTGTAAATTAAATCCCCCCCCCCCCCCTTTTATTTTCTCCTTTTTCACATGATTTTAGCAACAAAAAATATATGGTTTTATTCATTTTTGGTGTACATATCACGGTTTGTACCATATTCACATATGATTCACTGTATTATGAACACTTGAACCCAATTATGGCGCCTTTATTTACAGACTAATATTGGATATATACTAATCAATTTTTATCACATATGTTTACGTCATTTATCTGGCTAATCTAAACTTCATTCATGCACTTTTCACACATTAATCATCCTATATTATTAAGCCATAGCCTGCCCTTTTAATAATTTTATGTTTGGGCCAGTTGATTATGGCCGATATCTATTTACCATATAATTTATATCCACTTTTATGGTGATACTTATGGGGAATATGAAAATGATGGTTTGTTTATTTTCCTTTTTTCCCCATAGCTTCTGGAGTGTTCGATTTGTAAGGCTTGTATTGTAGGCATGACAACTTCTGTTATGACGTTGCACGTTTACATTACCAGCCTCTATGGTTCCCATCCGTTTTGGTCATTTGTTCACTAGCTACGAGTAAGCATCACATGATGCGAAACATGTCAGCCCTTTTCTCCTTGTCCACTCACCATTTTTTGACTGCATGCATTTTGGCTGTTTTTTTCTATTGAAATTTTGTTTGCTTGTGCTTAAATAAAGACATCGTTTTCCGAGGAGTGCGGCGATTCAGGATTTTTTCCTTCATCCCATGCTAATTGTGCACAGCCAGCACCCTCTTGGTTTGATTGGGATGGAAGCAACGGGGATCATTTGTTTTATGGAGCGGTACACTTCTCTTCTCCCATCCATTAAGGTTTGGAATGCACAGTCATCTATGTTTTGGAGCCTATACCGGAGGTTTTCATTACTTCCGGTCCGGCGCGTCTATGCGCACATTTTCGGTTTAGGCCTTCTATTCAAAATTAGGCTTGAGCTGCATGTCGCGCAAGCACTTCCAGTTTTATGGATATCTAAAATTAGAATAAGACTTGAACTGCACAGCGGATATTCCATTTAACCATGCACCATGGTAACATCATTGTTTGTATATCTCTATCCAAAACGAGGCTTGCAACACACGCCAAGGACGCCATTTTGACAAAACCCAGAAGAGGTCATTAACAATTACTGACTTTCCATTGGAGCCATAATTCAGGTATGGAGGTTTATGTATATAATGGCTATTTTAACAGTGGGTCAGTACCCCAGATGATGTTCACTTGAAAGAAACGCGTCGGGAAGGACTATTGATGCCACTGTTAACGATTTTTAGCGCTTTTTATATTCACCGCAAATGTGAGTGTTCATTTTTTTTTAAGATAGGTAAGATATCTTGCAGAGTTACGCTATGTGCGCCCCTGTTCTTTCTTCCTTTTCTATATATCCATAACATTGATTGGGTGATCTAATATCATTATTGGAAGTCTCCATCTGTGCAATTTTGGTAGATTTACTTGCTGGATTTCCTACATGTAGTATGATATTCCTACAAATTTGAATGGTCCAGAAGTTTCATCAAGAATTCCTGGTATCTGAGCAGATTGGGTCTTGTGAATTATTGACCTCAAAGTTTGATTGGCCTAGTGCGTGTAAGCTTACCTGGGTCCAATCAATCTGGTAAGCCTCTAATTTTTTGGTGGTGGATCTTCTATCAATCTTCTTTATATAGCCACTTTGGAATGGGTTTATTCACCTAATGTTTGGAATGTTTCACAAACTTTGTGTGCACATCCTGTTTTATTACATGATCGTTCCACTTCGGGGAGCACTTATGGCGGGTTTTTTTTAGAGGTTTACTATTTTTGTTATCAGTCATTAGATAACTTGTCATATTTAGTGCTGCACTTGTTTTTCTATTAAATTTATGCCCTCCCATCTGACCGACAGTGAGAAATTTCTCAGACTGTGCAAACGGGAAACGTTTTGGATTCATAAATAACACACCTTGACTAAATGAAGATATTGATATACTGTGGTCTGATGGGGGGGGGGGGGTGTGATGCTTTGTTTTTCATATTACACACACACACACACACACACAAACGTTTCTTCCTGTGAGCGTGTATTATGGGGGCATGTGTGCACTCTTAGTTATGCATGCACACCCACAGGTGTGGATTTACAGATTGAGAAATTTGTACCATTTTTGCTCTAAATTTTATATCATTTATTTTACACAACACACAATTGGTAATATGCTATATGTATATGAAGGCTAAAATGTAGTTGTGTTTGAGGTTTTATTATAACAGTTTTTATTTATTACAGTGTGGTACGCAAGTATGATAAGTACATAAATTCCCCAAGTACGATAGTTTATAATACTCAATATAGGGCGCTGAATATATTGCTTCGAAGATATTTTTAGTTAGGTGCCTTTTTTTGTGAATAAGCCAATGAGCTGGTTACGTCGTCCCTCCATGTGATCTATGGTCATTATTTAAAGTGTTACTAAACCCACAAAAGTAAAATCAGTCCATATATGCAGCATAGCATGCTTGTTTTATTCACTGTGGAACTTAAAAGTGGAGCTCCGGCCACAATTTCACTTTTAAAATATGAATATCCCTGTAATACACAAGCTTAACCACTTCCCAACGGCCGTACGAATATATGCGGCAGTCGGGTGCTTCCGAATCTCTGACTGGACGCATATATGCATCCAGCGCTCTTCCTGGCCACTAGAGGGCGCCAATAAAATAAAAAAAAACGCAGATCGCCGCCATTACTAGTAAAAAGAAAAAAAAAAATGTATAATAATTCTGTCCCCTATTTTGTAAGCGCTATAACTTTTGCGCAAACCAGTCGCTTATTGCGATTTTTTTTATTTTACCAAAAATATGTAGAATATTACGTATCGGCCTAAACTGAGAAAAAAAATGTTTTTAAAAAAAAAAAAAAAAAATGGGCTATTATAGTAACAAGTAAAACATATTCTTTTTTTTCAAAATTGGCGCTCTTTTTTTGTTTATAGTGCAAAAAATAAAAACCGCAAAGATGATCAAATACCACCAAAAGAAAGCTCTATTTGTGGGAAAAAAGGACGCCAATTTTGTTTGGGAGCCACGTCGCACGGCCGCGCAATTGTCTGTTAAAGCGACGCAGTGCCAGAAGCTGAAATTTCACCTGGTCAGGATGATGAATTTAAAAAGCTGGACGCTTAAAAAGGACCAATAGTATCTGCTGTGATCATTATGAGGGGTTCCCACCATCCCTGTGCTGTGCTCATTATGAGGGGTTCCCACCATCACTGTGCTGTGCTTAGTTCTTGGGGCTGTACATCAGCTGTGGTCATTATCAGGGGTTCCCACCATCCCTGTGCTGTGCTCATTATGAGAGGTTCCCACCATCCCTGTGCTGTGTTCATTATGAGGGGTTCCCACCATCCCTGTGCTGTGCTCATTATGAGGGGTTCCCACCATCCCTGTGCTGTGCTCATTATGAGAGGTTCCCACCACCCCTGTGCTGTGTTCATTATGAGAGGTTCCCACCATCCCTGTGCTGTGCTCATTATGAGGGGTTCCCACCATCACTGTGCTGTGCTTAGTTCTTGGGGCTGTACATCAGCTGTGGTCATTATCAGGGGTTCCCACCATCCCTGTGCTGTGCTCATTATGAGAGGTTCCCACCATCCCTGTGCTGTGTTCATTATGAGGGGTTCCCACCATCCCTGTGCTGTGTTCATTATGAGGGGTTCCCACCATCCCTGTGCTGTGCTCATTATGAGAGGTTCCCACCACCCCTGTGCTGTGTTCATTATGAGGGGTTCCCACCATCCCTGTGCTGTGCTGAGTTCCTGGGGCTGTACTTCAGCTGTGCTCATCATGAGGGGTTCCCACCATCCCTATGCTGTGCTCATTATGAGGGGTTCCCACCATTCCTATGCTGTGCTCATTATGAGGGGTTCCCACCATCCCTGTGCTGTGCTCCTGGGGCTGTACTTCTGGTGTGCTCATTATGAGGGGTTCCCACGCCCCAGCACACTGCATCGGCCTCAGCACACCGCATGACACTGGCAAATGGCTCTGGGTGACACTGGCAAATGGCTCTGGGTGACACTGGCAGTTTCACACTGAGCTGGTTTGTCTGATTCAGAATGCTAGACTAGCTGTCAGAAGTGACATCTGGGGTGGGCAGGACTCCCACCCTGCAGCTATCAAAACACCAGCCAATGATTTGGCTGCTTAAGAAAATGGGCGAGGCCGCAAACACGTTGCGGCCCGCCCAGATTCCATCCCATTAGCTTGTGTTTGATAGCTGCTGGCTCCCGCCTACCCCAGGTCCTGCCCACGCTGAAATCTCTCAGCTCCTCTCTCTGCATTCAGGGCGACTATTGCCTCCTGGGATTGATGACAAACATCTCCCAGGAGGCATTGCAGACAGGAGAGAAGGAGCTCAGCAGCGGCCGCATTAAAACAGTGAGGAGAATAAAACAGCCCCCAGAGCAGCTTGAGATGCAAAGAACCCAAAAAAGTGGGTGGAACTCCACTTTAACCACTTGCCTACTGTGCACATACACCCCCTTCCTGCTCAGACAAAATTTTAGCTTCCTGTACTGCGTCGCTTTAACTGACAATTGCGCGGTCGTGCGGCGTGGCTCCCAAACAAAATTGACGTCCTTTTTTCTCCCCACAATTGGGGCTTTCTTTTGGTGGTATTTGATCGCCTGTGCGGTTTTTATTTTTTGGGCTATAAAAAAAAAAAAAAAAACACCACACAATATTTTTAGCTTTTTGCTATAATAAATATCCCCAAAAAAAAAAAAAAAATAATTACTTTAGGTCGATACGTATTTACATATTTTTGGTAAAAGGTAAAAAAAAAAAAAAAAAATTTGCAATAACTGTGTAGTGGCTGGTTTGCGCAAAAGTTATATTGCCTACAAAATAGGGGACAATTATGATTTTTTTTGGGACTGCGACATTAGAGCGGACACATCAGACACTTGACACATTTTTGGGACCATTCACATTTATACAGTGAACAGTGCTATAAATATGCATTGATTACTGTATAAAATGTGTGGCAGGAAAGGGGTTAACCACTAGGGGGCAGGGAAGGGGTTAAATGTGTAGCCTAGTGAGTGTTCTAACTGTAGGGGGAGGGGGGTGACCGATCTTGGTCCCTATGTACAAGGGACACAGCATCGGTCTCCTCTCCCTGACAGGACGTGGAACTCTGCGTTTACACACAGAGCTCCACGTCCCTGCTCAGTTACTGGGCAATCGTGGGTGCCCGGCGGGCCATCGCGGCCGTGCATTGTGTTCCCAGCAGCTTTAAATGACAGGACGTCATATGTCAGAATAGGGTATTCCGCCCCCCGTCATTTGACGGCGTGTGGTTGACAAGTTAAAACGGATGGCCCATTAAAAAATATTAAAAGCTAGCAGCTACAAATACTACAGCTGCTGACTTTTAATATTAGGACACTTACCTGTCCTGGAGTCCAGCGGCGTCTGCAGCAGAGGACAAGCATTTGCTTGTCTCTCTGCTGCGCCCCCCTCCATCCACAGTGAGGGAACCAGAAAGTGAAGCGCTCCGGCTTCACTGCCAGTCGCGATGCGCCCTCCGATTGGCTCCCGCTGTGTGCTGGGAGTTCCCAGCACACAACGGGGGTGCGACGGGAAGCTAGGAAAACCTGTCTTTTGCTCGACTCTGTTGTGGCCGGAAGTGGGTGCAAATACCTGTCTTTAGATAGGTATCTGCACCCCCCTCCCCCCCTGAAAGGTGTCAAATGTGACACCGGAGAGGGGGGGAGGGTTCCGATCAGCGCGACTCCACTTTAGGGTGGAGATCCGCTTTAATTCTCCACTTTGTGTAAAAAGGCCATTTATGCTGTATGCTTAGATCCTTCCCCTCCTGCACTGTATCTGAGGAAGGCCAGATAACACAGGTAGACGTGCACATGCTCAGTTGTGTTTTATGCTGTTGAGAATATTTCCTTGTTGAGCTGAACTAGCCAGGTTACATGATATTAACATCACACATGTGGGCGTGTATACAGGCTGCAATGAAAATCTCCTCCTACCTGAACTCCAAGCGTTGGAGAAACGGTGCAGTTCATCACTGACCGTGGTATACATTTGCAAGATTTTACTGTAAAAAGATTTATAAGTGGTAGGCACTGTGGGGGGAGATAAACCATTTTCATATTACTGGGTTTAGTAACAATATAATCCCCCTGGAGGGAGAGAGGGAGAGAGAGGGAGAGAGAATAACAACCACCAGCATGGCGACGCCACCCCGCCTGCTCATGGCGCTGCCGTTGACACCACTTGCGGATCCTGAGGAATCAAGCAACCATCTTCTTGGTGGATTTTTGCTTGTCCATACACCAGAATAAGGTTTGACATCCCCGGAGGCAGTTCCAGGCGAGTCCCTTTGGAATTCCAGGCTGGTATGTGCCTACATACCTACAACTTCATCACAGGTGTTGTGTTCTATCTGGCTGTACAGAGGCTGTGAGGTGATCTGCTTATACACATGATTGCGTTTTGCAATTAGGACTGATTTTTTACCTATGTCCACGCTATTAACCTCTTTCCGACCGCGCTATAGCAGAAATACTGCTACAGCGCAGTCCTGTTATTTGGGAACGTCGTCCCGATTTACGGTGATTGCGCGCCCCCTTCGACGTGCACGCGAAAGTTTTTATGTTCGCCGGGTCCCGACGCAACACTGATCACGGTGAAGAGCCAATGATAGCGGCTCTTCACCACATGATCGCTCCCTCCAATGAGGGAGCACACTAATGTAAACAAAAAAAAAAAAAAAGGTCATCCTGAGGTTATCTCTTCTCTCCTCACACCGATACAGCGTGTGAGGAGAGAAGTGATTTTTTACAAGTGAGTGCATCTATATTATGCCCAGCAGTGCCACTACACTACCCATCAGTGCCCCTACAGTCCCCATCTGTGCCACTACAGTCCCCACCAGTGCCACTACAGTGCCCATTGGTGCTGCTAGTGGCTGCCAGTAGCACTACAGTGCTCATCAGTGCTCCATCAGTGCCACTACTCTGCCCAGTGCCACTACAGTGCTCATCGTTGCTGCCAGTGTCCATCAGTGCTTATTGCCATTACAGTGCTCATCAGTGCCCATCGGTGCCACCACAGTGCTCATCAGTGCCGCCAGTGTCCGTCAGTGCCACTACCGTGCCCAGTGACAATACAGTGCTCATCGGTGCTGCCAGTGTCCATCAGTGCTCATCAGTGCCACTACAGTGCTCATCAGTGCACCACCAGTGCCACTACAGTGCCGCCAGTGTCCGTCAGTGCTCCATCAGTGCTACACCAGTGCCTATCGGTGTCTATTTGTGCCACCAGTGTCCATCAGTGCTCCATTGGTGCCACCAGTGCTCCATCAGTGCCACTACAGTGCTCATCGGTGCCACCAGTGCCCAGTACCCATCAGTGCACCCTCATTAGACCAGCCTCATCAGCACCCATCAGTGCAGCCATATCTGTTCCAGTTTCCCTACCATAGTTTGTCACCACAGCCCACAATCACCAGTATGGCAAAAAGGTTTTTTACCACTGAGGAGGCATACCAGCATATGTGCTTGACCGACGAGAGCAGCAGGGAGCTCTCTGATTCTGATTCAGAATATGAACCGGTTGTAAGCAGTGGGTCTTCTACAGATTCAGAGGAAGAGCAAAGTGTGCCCATGAAACGAAGACGTATTGACATGGAGCAGCAGGCTACCACAAGTAGCGCCAACCAGCAGCTCAGTGCGATCCACCAGAGATGCAGTGGCATCAACCAGCAGCTCGGTGCGATCCAGAAGAGATGAAGTACCACTGCAGGAAAGGCCAAGAACCAGCAGAGTGTCATCTCAGCCCCAAAGCGTTAGGACCCATGCCAGCCTTCCCTATGCCCTTGAAAACCCTATGTGGCTTCCCCCCAATTCAGGAGCAGCAAACATCCCACCTTTCACCGCCCAGCCAGGTGTTCAGGTGAACACAGAGAACTTTGCCCCTATTGATTTTTTTCATTTAGTTTTTACCCAAGACCTATTATCCTCCATCGTGGCCCAGTGCAACCTCTATGCACAACAACAATTTATAACAGACCACCCTAATTTAAATTATTTTTAGGCCTAACATTTAACATGGGGCTCACAAAAAAAAAAAATGAATCATACTCATCTTGGTCCAAAAAACCCATCCACCACATGCCAATCTTTTCATCCACCATGTCAAGAACCAGATACCACATGATAATGCATTTTCTCCATTACAATGACAACACCCAATGACAACACCCAATTCGGCCACTTCTAAAAAAATTCTCAGAGAAATGTACCCAGTTATTTGTCCCCGACCAAAATATTTCCGTGGATGAGTCATTGGTCCACTTCACAGGCAGGCTTGGCATCAAGCAGTATATACCAAACAAAAGGGCCCAATATGGAGTTAAGCTCTACAAGCTATGTGACCGGGTCACAGGGTACGTCTACGCCTTCCGAGTGTACGAAGGGAAGGACGCCCGACTGAATCCCCCTGAATGTCCAGAATATATTGGAGCCAGCGGAAAGATTGTTTGGGATCTTGTATATCCACTCCTTGGAAAGGGTTACCACCTTTATGTGGATAATTTCTATACAAGTTTGCCCCTCTTCCGCAACCTTCACCGGATGGGCACTCCAGCGTGTGGTACAGTGCGACCCAATAGGAGGGGTTTCCCGCAAAGGCTCGTTATGGAAAGACTGCAAAAAGGGGAGACGGCGTCTTTGCGGAATGAGGAAGTATTGGCTATCCGGTGGAGGGACAAACAAAATGTCCACATGCTCTTAACGAAACATGATGACACCCAGGTAGAAATCCTCAGAAGAAACGGCCTATCCAAAAACCACAATGTGTTCAAGACTATAATTTGTTCATGGGGGGGGGAGTCGATTTCAATGATTAAATGCTCGAACCCTACCTTCCCACAAGAAAAAGCCGCTTTTGGTATAAAAAGGTCTCCATATATCTTTTCAGTTTGGCCATTTTCAACACTTAATGTCATTTACCGTAAATCTACAAGGACCCCCTTATCTTATCTTCAGTACCAAGAAGAAATTATCTCCTGCCTTGTAGACTCACCAGATGGCATTCGCTCTGATTGCGTGAGCAGACTCCATGAACGCCCTTTTATTGAGAAAATCCCCCCCCATGAATCAGGCCGAAAACTAGGGTTGTCCAGATACCGATACTAGTATCGGTATCGGACCGATACCGAGTATTTGCGGGAGTACTTGTACTCGCGCAAATGCTCCCGATACCTAAATGGAATACTTTTTTTGTATTTATCAACATGTTCTGTGAAAATTCTTTGAGTTTTTTACTACTGCGTGACAAGAAAAGTTCTTCATAATTCTAAAGAATATATCCTTAGTCTGTATTGTGGTTTGAAAACTGTCACATGACATTTAAAAAAAGTATCGGTATTCGGTATCGGCGAGTACATGAAAAAAAGTATTGGTACTTGTACTCGGTCCTAAAAGAGTGGTATCGGGACAACCCTACCGAAAACATCAGAAGAGATGCTGGGTGTGCAGCAAAGAAGGAACTAGAAGAGACACTACATATCATTGCCCTGATTGTCCTTCCCAACCAGGCCTTTGTTTGAGTCAATGTTTCCGCCGTTACCATACTTTTCTAGATTATTAGGAAAGTATGGTAAACGTAATTGTCATATACGGCCACACCTCTTATGCCACTGTACATACCGCTGCCTGCTCCTGAACTGACCCTGGCCTGTTATACGACTACGCTTCTGCCCAACGCTAAACTATACCTACTCTGCCTGCTCTGGAACTGACCCTGGCCTGTTATACGACTACGCTTCTGCCTAATGCTAAACTGTACCTACCTCTGCCTGCTCTGGAACTGACCCTGGCCTGTTATACGACCACGCTTCTGCCCAACGCTAAACTGTACCTACTTCTGCCTGCTCTGGATTTGACCCTGGACTGTTTGACCCATGTTTTTTGCCTGCCCCTTGGATTGATCTTTTACCCTGCTATGCTAGTGGGAACACAGGGGTCTCACATATGTGAGGGGCTCCAGAATTGTTTTTCTGGATGAAAAAAATAAATTTTTAGTTTACTCATTCCCAGATTAGGGTCTGGTTGCCCGGAGGCTTCAAAGAGATTAGGGTGGGAGAAGCCTCTACCCCTGTCCCGCTACTTGGACCATGTTCCTGCTTACTACCAGGACCAATATTTTGGCACTGCTGGCAATGTTTCTACTTGCACTGGCCCTGAAGTATATATGGACAGTATCCCTGCCTGTACCGACTATGGACAATATTCCTGCCTGGACAATTCCATTCACTGTTGCTGACCACGTCGATGCCTGCTGCCTGGATCAGGGCTCTCCTCCTGTGGACAATTGTACTACTAAAACCACAGGTAATCTTTTTTTTTTTTTACCCATTACTCAGCAGAATGTATTTTAGGGTGTAATTCTTGGTATGTACATGCTGTGTTAGAAATATGAAGGGCCTTCAAAAATGTGATTGATTGTAAGGAAATTGGATGTGTAATTTGTGTACCTACAACACCTGATGGTGCTTCTTGGATGTTGGGTCTCTATGTGGCCACGCTATGTAAAAGTCTCACACATGTGGTATCGCCATACTCAGGAGGAGCAGCAGAATATATTTTGGGGTGTAATTTTTGCTATGTAAATGCTATGTGTTGGAAATATCCTATAAATGGACAACTTTGTGTAAAAAAAAAAATGCATTTTCATTTTTTTTCAACATTTTCCAAAAACATCGGCAAAAAAATGAACTGTTCAAAAGACTCATTATGCCTCATAGATTATACGTTGGGGTGTTAGCTTTCCAAAATGGGGTCACTTTGTGGGTGTTTCCATTGTTCTGGTGCTCCAGGGCCTTCAAAAGTGTAATAGGTGGTTGAGAGATTAGATGTGTGATTTATGCTCCTAGAATGCTTGAAGTTGCTACTTCGGTGTTGGGCCTCTGTATGTGGCCACGCTGTGTAAAAGTCTCACACATGTGGTATCGCCATACTCAGGAGGAGCATCAGAATATATTTTGTGGGGTCATTGGTGGAATATACATGCCAAGTGAGAGAAATAACCTGTTATAATGACAATATGCTGTGAAAAAAAAAAAAAAAATCTGAATTTTGCAAAGAATTGTGGGAACAAATGACAATTTCAAAAAACTAATTATGCCTCTTATTAACTACCTTGGAATGTCTACTTTCCAAAAAGGAGTCATTTGGGGGGTATTTGTACTTTACTGGCTTGTTAGGGTCTCAAGAAATGAGAGAAGCTGTCAGTACTTCAGGTGTGATCAAATTGTTCAATTTTCAGAAATTGGTACCATAGCTTGTAGACCCTATAAACTTTCACCCAGACTAAATAATCTCCCAATTTTTTTTTTTTTTTAACCAAAAATATGTAGCAGTATACATTTTAGGCCAAATTTATGAGGGAAAAAATACTTTTTTGCAAAATGTTATGATAGAAATGAAGAAAAATGCATTTTTTTACAACATTTTCGTTCTTTTTTCATTAATAGCGAAAAAAAAATTAAAAAACGCAGAGGTGATCAAATACCACCAAAAGAAAGCTCTATTTGTGGGGAAAAAAAGGACAAAAATTTAATTTGGTTACAGTGTTGTATGACTGAGTTATTGTCATTCAAAATGTGAGAGCACCGAAAGCTGAAAATTGGTCTGGTTAGGAAGGGTGTTTAATTGCCCAGTGGTCAAGTGGTTTAAACAAATTTTCATGGTTTTTGGAAGTTTTATTTACTTACCTCCTAAAGGATCACTAAAGGAAAACATTTTTTTTAGCTAAATAGCTTCCTTTACCTTACTGCAGTACTGGTTTCATGTCCTTATTGTTCGTTTTTGCTTTGAAGTTGCTGTAATCCTGCTCTGTTTTTCACACTTCCTGCTTGTCTGTTTCCTTATAACCACATTGCTGGGAGCTTTCTCACTGTGTTCTAAGAACAAAACACTGCCCTGGATTTGTTTGTTTTTGTTCTGTGTTTCTATTTCTACTTCACAGAAACATGAAGCCAGTTCAAAAGTTAAACTAACCTGCAGGCACATTATATGATTGATTTTTATCTATTTTTAATCATTTTGAAAAGGAATCAGTTAACTTGTATGTCTCTATTTCAGCAAAAACATTTTTTTTTTCTTTAGTGACCCTTTAAGTTTGATGGACTCATGGACACCCTGTGTTTTCCAGTGCATGGCATATACACTACTCAAAAAAATTAAAAGGAACACTTTGAAAACATATCAGATCAACAGGTAAAAATCTCATGCTCATATACCGATATGGACACTATGTAATGTGTTAGGAATGAAAGGATGGCACATCATTTGATGGAAATGAAAATTATCCACCTACAGAGGGCTGAATTCAAAGACACCCCGAAAATCAAACTGAAAAAATTATGCAGCAAGTCCATTTTGCTGAAATTTAAAATGGTGCTCAGTAGTTTGTATGGCCCCCAAGTGCTTGTATGCATGCCTGACATCAGGGCATGCTCCTAAGACAACGGATGGGGTCCTAGGGGTATTTCCTCCCACATCTGGACCAGAGCACCACTGAGCTCCTGAACAGACTGAGGTGCAATCTGGTGGCACTGGATGAACCAAAACATAATGTCCCAGAGGTGTTCTTTTGGATTTAGGTCAGGCGAGCGTGGGGGCAATTCAAATGGTATCAATTTCTTCATCCTCCAGGAACTGGCTGCATGCTCTCACCACATGAAGCCGGGCATTGTCGTACACCAGGAGGAACCCAGGACCCACTGCACCAGAGTAGGGTCTGACAACGGGTCCAAGGATTTCATCCTGATACCCAATGGCAGTCAGGGCACCATTGTGTAGCCTGTAGAGGTCTGTGCCTCCCCAGAGCATCACTGACCCACCACCAAACCGGTCATGCTGAACGATGTTACAGTCAGCATAAAGTTCTCTGCAGCCTCTCCAGATCCTTTCACATCGGCTGAGGCTAAACCTGCTCTCATCTGTGAAAAGGTATCGAGCACCAGTGGCGGACCTGCCATGGCTGGTGTTCAATGGAAAATGCCAAATCGAGCTCCACAGTGTCTGGCAGTGAGCACAGAGCACACTAGAGGACGTCGGGCCCTCAGGCCACACCCATGGAGTTTCTGATTGTTTGGCCAGTAGCATTCACACCAGTGACCTGCTGGAGCTTACTTTGTAGGGCTCTGGCAGTGCTCATCTTGTTCCTCCGTGCACAAAGGAGCAGATACCGGCCCTGCTGATGGGTTGAGGACCTTCTACGGCTCTGTCCAGCTCTCCTGGTATAACTGCCTGTCTCCTGGAATCTCCTCCATGCTCTTGAGACTGTGCTGGGAGACACGACAAACCTTCTGGCAATGGCACATATTGATGTGCCATCCTGGAGGAGTGGACTGCCTGTGCAACCTTTACAGGGTCCAAGTATCGCCTCATGCTACCAGTAGTGACACTGACCCTAGCCAAGCGCAAAACTAGTGAAAAATAGTCAGAAAAAAAAAAGTCAGACACCTCCACCTAAAAAAAAAAAATTTTTTTTTTTCTACTCACCGTAAAATCCATTTCTCTGAGTTCATGGACAGACACAGCAGCAATTGACCTTAGGGTAAATATCCTTCCTTCCAGGAGAGACTAGGCAAAAAAAAAAAAGCACCGCAAGTGTTGAAAACACTTCTCAGTATAGCTCCTCCCAAGGGGCGGGGCCCCCAGTTATATCCCTCACTCTGCCGTACAGTACAAACAAAAGAGGGGAGGGTGCTGTGTCCGTCCATGAACTCAGAGAAACTGATTTTACGGTGAGTACAAAAATCATATTTTCTCTTCCGTTCATGGACGGACACAGCAGCAATTGACCTTAGGGACGTCCCCAAGCAGTGTCAAAAAATTTGAGGGGTGGGAAGAAAAAAAAAAAAAACAGCAAATTAAGCTTCACCCCAAACAAACCAGAGTTCCTCAACGGAGGAACTTTAACCTTAAAACAGCCACCTGCATGCAAAAGCTTGCGGCCAAAGGAGGCATTCGCAGATGCACTCACATCCCCCTTGTAAAACTTAAAAAGGTGTGGGTTGATGACCAGATCGCCGTCTTACACACCTGTAAAACAGACGCTTGATGGCGTAAAGCCCAAAAAGGTATCGCCCTGGTCGAATGCACCGTAACCAGAAAAGGAGGCGCCTGCCCCTTTAGGGCATAGGCCTGGAGCACGATCTGGCTGCTTCACCTGAAAATGGAGGCCAACGGGACTGCCAGACCTTTCTTAGGACCAGTCACTGACACGAACAAGGAGTGCGATCTCTGGAACAAAGCCGTAGAAGACAAGTACACCCATAGGGCTCGCACCACGTCCAAGTAAAGTAACCTGGCCTCCTTCGAGTTCTTCGGCTGAGGACATAAGGATAGTAAAACATGTCCTCATTTTAAAAAAGCCCTGCAAGACAAGGCCGCCAGGTCAAAAAACGTGTCTGACCAAAGAAATGGCTACTAGGAAGACCACCTTCTGGAACAAAGGAATCTCCCAAATGTCCTCAAACAGAGCCCTTTGAAGCATCGAGACGACCAAATTCAAGTCCCACGGAGGTAGTGGAGGACACACAGGAGGGGCGACATGCCTGACCCCCTGTACAAACGTACGCACCAGGAAGTGCGTCACCAGCGGTCGCTGAAAATAACCAGCCAAGGCCGAAATCTGACCCATAACCGTACTTAAGGCGAGAGTTTGATCCACTCTCTGCTGTAGGAACAGCAGCATCACGGACAGCATGCATGTGCGGGGGTGCCCTTCATCTCTGCATACGTAGAGATGTAGGCATTTCACCTACGATGACAAATCCTACTTGAAGTAGACTTCCGTGCAAGCACCATGGTAGAGATCACCGAGCCTGACAGGCCACGGTCCTTCAGCACCTGGCTCTCAACAGCCACGCCGTTAAAGCCAGTGTCACGTACCTGGTCGGAGTCTGAGGTGCCGTACACACGGCAGAGAACCTCGACGGGCAGAACACATCGTTCCGCCCGTCGAGGTTCCCTGCCGGCCGTCGAAATCGGCGACCCGCCCGTCGGGAATGGCAACCAGCCATTCTTCCGGGCGGGCCGTCGAGGAAATAGAGAGCGTGCTCTCTATTTCGGCTCGACGGGCTTCCCGACGGGAAGCTCGCTGAGACCGTACACACGGCCGAGGTCCTCGCTGGAATGTGCATTCCAGCGAGGTTCTCGCTGATTTTCAGCGAGAACCTCGGCCGTGTGTACGCCGCCTCATGCGAAGAGGTCGGCCTCCCTTGTATCTCCAACCCAGAACCCCTCTGAGGGTGAAACAGATGGCGTTCAGGTAGGAGGAACACGAGTGCCTGATGATATTTGCTTGAAGTGCCGTTGGATGCAGGAAGGGCAGAAGACCCTAGATGAGCAGCAGGCACAGGGCAAAGACCCCGGATAAAGGGGAACTCCAACCCCTAGCAAGTCAGGGTGACCCGTGGCAGGAGGCTTTGGATGCAGAGGTCTAGAATGGCCGGGTTGGCAGCAGGCAGGCAGCGAAGTACAGAAGGGTTGAGCAGAGGCAAGGTCAAAGGTCACAGGCCAGGTCGTTAGCAGGCAGGCAGCGGAGTACACAAGGGTTTAGCAGGAACAAGGTCAAGGTCACAAGCCGGGTGGTTAAACAGGAATCTTGGTGATAGATACGGGCGTCAGAAATTCAGGAACCACTAAAGACCGGTCAGCACCGCCCGGTCATCAGAGCGCCCTTTAAATAGGTTAGGAAGGGTCAGGAACGCCCTCTGCGTGTGCGCGCCATCCGCCACATGCGCGGGAGTGCGCCGTTGTGGTTGGTGGATGCGCGCAAATGCGCGCCATTGGTCAACAACGTATTCTGCGTTCCAGGTATGCGCGCATGCCAACGGTGTCTGTCTTTTCCTTACAGCCAGCAACTGTAAAGCAGGGTGAAAGATCGGACCCTGCGATAGAAGATCTTCTCTCGGGGGTAGACGCCAAGGGACGTCTGCCACCAGACCCACCAGGTCAGCCTACCAGGAACGGCGCGGACAATCTGGGGCGATCAGGATCGTTGGAATCCCCCCGGCTTCCACTCTGCGCAGCAGAGGAGGGAAAGCGTAGATTAAGCGATAGTGACCCCATGGAGCCACCAACGCGTCCGACGCATCCGCCCACGGGTCTCTTGACCTGGCCACGAACTGTGACACCTTCCGATTGAGACGGGACGCCAGAAGGTCCACGTCTGGAGTGCCCCATTTTTGGCACAGACTCTGAAACACCTCCGGGTGTAGTGACCACTCTCCTTGGTCTAGTGTTTGCCAATTCTGTACCCCCGGAATGTACACGGCCAACTGAGTCAGAACGGACCTTTCGGCCCACCGAAGGATGTGCGCGACTTCCGTCGCTGCAACCGAGCTCCGTGTGCCTCCCTGATGATTGACGTACGCCACGGCCATGGTGTTGTCGGACTGGATCCTGACCGGTTGGTCCTGTAGACCCAGGGACCACTTGGCGAGGCATAACCTGATTGCTTGGAGCTCCAGCACATTGATTGGAAGGCGGGACTCCTCCTGAGTCCAGCGCCCCTGGGCTGACTGGGTACCCCAGACACCCCCCCAGCCAGAGAGGCTGGCATCCGTCGTGACAACTGTCCAATGGCACAGCAGAAACAACTTCACGGGCCGAAGCACCGGAGAAGTTAGCCACCACACCAGGGAGAACTTGACCAGTCGACCATCTCTGACCCGAACAACCAAATTGGTCTGAAGTAGAGCTACTGCCAATTGCACCTTTTGATCCTTCTCTCTGGGAAGGAGAATCTTTCTACCGAAAAAACCCTGTATCCCAGATACAGCACTTCCTGGGAGGGAGATAGCCGGGATTTTTCTTGATTGACTAACCACCCCAGGGACTGAAGGAAACTCCGGGCCTCCTGAAGGTCCTTCTCTAGCTGTTGCTTGGAGGAGGCAATGAACAGGAGGTCGTCCAAGTAAGGTATCACCAAGATACCCCTGATCCTCAGTGGAGCTAGAGCTTCCGTCAGGACTTGGTAAAAATTCTGGGGGAGGAGGACAGGCCGAATGGAAGAGCCTGGAACTGATAGTGAATCGTCTGTGAGCCTCCCTTCACTGCTAATCTCAGAAATCTTTGGAACTCTTGGTGTATCGGGACGTGCAAATAAGCATCCCTGAGGTCCATGGTTGCCATAAAGCAGCCTGGAAACAGGAAGTTGGTTACCGAATATATAGACTCCATCCTGAACCGCTTGTACCTTATGTACCTGTTCAGTAGAATAAAGACGGAATTTTCCCGAGGGCTTCTTCACGACAAACACGTGAGTATACCCCTCGGGCCTTCCTCATCTTTGGGTACCTGTACCAGGACCTTCTGGTCCAACAGGTCCCCTAACAGTAATCCCAGGGCTTCCGCTTTCTCCCAGTCTCTGGGCAGCTGGGTAACCAAAAAAAGAGGGGGAGGGAGGGTACCGAACTCCAGCCTGTAACCGTTCTTTATTATATCCAGAACAAAAGGACTCGGAGTGGACCTTACCCACTGTGGAAGGAACTCCCCCAACCTTCCTTCCACTGGGATCAAGGCGTCACTGGGGCTTGAGGCGGATTGAACAATATACCTCCTCTTCCGCACCCTTTATGGCCTGACCAGTGTTTCTTGGGGCGAACCTCCTTCTCATTTTGGTGTTGCCTGAAACGTTTAGCTTCAACTTTCTTCCTTTTTTCAGGAAAGGATTTTTTCCTATCCTGGGATCTTTCTAATGCCTCCTGGAGGCCGGATCCAAATAGGTGATCGCCCGAAAAGGGGAACCCACACAACAGCTTAAGTTTGGAGGCCGAGTCACCCGTCCATGTCTTGAGCCATACAGCTCGTCTGGCCGCGTTGACCAGTGCTGCTGACCTAGCCGCCAGTCTAACAGACTCTGCTGAAGCGTCCGCTAGGAACCACACTGCTTTAAAAAGCAGGGGGAACGACTTTAGGATTTGTTGTCTAGAAGTACCGGCTGAGATATGTGACTGCAGTTGAGTAAGCCAGCACTCTAGGTTTCTGGCGACACACGTTGCTGCCAGGGCTGGCTTCAATCCTATTGAGGACGCGTCCCAAGTTCTTTTCAGGAGCACATCTCCTCTTTTATTAATGGGGTCCTTTAATGACCCCATGTCATCAAACGCCAAATCCGTTTTCTTGGACAACCTAGCCAAAGGGGCGTCCAATTTTGGAACCTTATTCCATGGATACTCAGCGTCAGTTTCAAAGGGGAATCTCCGTTTAAGATTTCCCAAGAAAAAGGGTCGCCTCACCGGCTGTTCCCATTCCAGCAAGAACGTGTCGATCAAGGATTTATGCACAGGGAATACCCTGGACTTCTGAGCACTACCCCGATACATTTGGTCGTGCTTAGAAAGTAGGACTGGTTCCTCCCGTATTTCTAACGTGTCATAGATTGCTTTAAGCAAGTCCCCTATGTCCTCCAAGGACAGTTTATATCTAGCCTCCCTGGAGCAATCTTAAATCTCTGAGTCTGCCTGAGAGGGGATCCCTGATCTGGGAAAACTACCACTATCTTCCCCTCCTTGTGTTGCCTCAACCTCCGGGGGCTCTGATGGCGACGGTGCACTATATGCCCTAGAGAGAGGGGAAGGTCCCTGTAACATGTCCATCATCCCTCTAAAGGACTGGAAGGTAGATGAAAGCTCGCTTTCAACCGTAGAAAAAAGCTTTTGGCACTCTGTCATAGAGTCGTCTTTAACTAAATTGTTGACACATTCTGGGCATAAGGGTTTCTTCCAATTAAGAGCCAACTTTGCCCCGCATACGGCACACTTCCTCTTGGGCATCTGTGCAGGTGTCCTATCCTGGGTCTTAACCTAGAAGTAAGAGAAGACTAGACAGGCTATTAGAATACCCCCTGACCCACACCACCTCTGTGCTGGATCAGTCTGGGAAGTGCCCGGCCCTCCACCAAAGGTTCCCCACCCAGGGAGGGATCAAGAAAAATACCCTAAGGTATCTAGCCCCCCAGAGTAAGAAGTGGCCTGCTCTCACCACCTTACCTGGGAGGCACCGGAGCCCGTTGAACCGGAGTCTGTAGACTGCGTTGCTTCCTCCATGTCACGGGTCAGCTGCGGCCTTGCCGAGCGTTTTTGAAACCCCCGCTCAGGTGTCTGTTCCCCTGCGCTGCGCCGTATTGGAGACCGGAACTGAGTCCCCTTTGCGCCCTCCGATGACGGTGTTCCACAGGAAGTCCACATCACTTCCGGCCTTTGGAACGCAGTACCGGCCCTCAGCGTTGTACGCGGAAGTCGTACAACCACCGTGGCCCAGCCAGCGTCTCCCTCCCGCCGACCACTGCTGATGCGCCGGATCCCTTTCGCCGCCAACATGTGGGGTCCTGCTAGCTTCCTCCGCCCTCAGGAAGTCTCCCCCTTGGCCGAGGCGTCTGTACAGGTACTGGTGTGGGGGCCTGGGACTGCAAATCTACGGAGGTCCGGCTCCTGTGAGCGAGAATGGCAGCGTCAGGGGTGGCAGTCCTCTCTTCCCAACAGGACAGGGGGGTGCCCAGACAAGGAGAGTCCATCCAGGTGTCCTCTCAGGACAGCCCTGAGCCTAGCATGTTCCTGGTGTGTGCTCCTTCCCTTCCGGTAGGAAACACAAATAACTGAAGAGGGAGGTCAGGAGGAGTACCTTTTAAAGTGATGAGGGTGTGCGTTTCCTGTCCCGGAGGGAGGAGGCCAAGGTCTCAGAGGCTGTCCTGGAAGACGACTTTATATCTATCTCTATCTATCTCATCAGTGAAAACAGACAGGGGAAGCACCATTAGAATGTCTTGTCATACCAACGGCCACCACAAAACAGCACCAGATCACAGAAAGAAAGCATTGGCCTGCAGAAGGCCTCAATTGCTTCACGATCACGCGGCGGGGGCGCACAGAGACCCAGGATTCCCCAGGTCGCAAATTCAAATTCTCGCAATGGAGACCTGACACCCAGGGTTTGTCGAACCCTGCCTTAAAAAGGGACACTAAAAGGTACATGTTTTTTCACCTTAAAGTGGTTGTAAACCCCACTTTTTGACTTTTACCTACAGGTAAGCCTATAATCAGGCTTACCTGTAGGTATAAAGAATATCTCCTAAACCTGTACAGTTTAGGAGATATTCCCCTCGCAGTGCGCCACTGATTGCAGCGGCGCATGCGCAGGGGGGGATCCTCGGCTGAAGGGCCGACCACCACCAACTCTTGCCGGAATGAAATCTCCCGCACGCATGCGCGGGAGTGACGTCATTGCCGCTCCAGCCAATCACATCGCTGGAGCGCCGATACCCGGAAGACACGCTGGCGTGGACCAGGTAAGTCACTTCTAGTTCCGAGGTAATTATTTCATAATGAGCTAATATGTGGTGCATATTAGCTCATTATGACTTTTGCCTTGCAGGTGTAAAAAAAAAAATTATATGCGAGTATACAACCGCTTTAATGCATCTTTACCTAAACCCGTTCACCTGCAGTGCTCGCCCCCGACTGGAGAGGGACCCCAGAAGATGTGAATCAGGGCCACTCTGTGCAAAACGAGCTGCACAGTGGAAGTATAACATGTTTTTATTATAATATAATTTTTTTTTTTGTTTTATTACATTTTTATATATCTATACCTCACCTACAGGTAAGCCTAGATTAACCCCTTAAAGCGGAGTTCCACCCAAAAATGGAACTTCCGCTTAACCCACTCCTCACCCCCTTACATGCCACATTTGGCATGTAATTTTTTTATGGGGGGGGGGGGGGGGGGGGGGGGGAGTGGGGGCTTCAGAAGTGGGACTTCCTATCCCACTTCCTCCGAGGGGCTGGTTAGGCGATTAAGCTTAATCTCTTAACTTCAGCCCCTCCCTGTAGGCGATCACCTGGGACACTGACAGGTCCCAGGCGATCTCCTGTCTAATGGGACGGCGCAATGCCGTCCGCGCATGCGCAGTGCTGATCGCACATGCGCAGTGGGTGCCCGGCCGTGAAGCCGAAGGCTGTCACGGCCAGGTGCCCACAGTTGTAATGAAGACGCCGGCCGGGGAGGGGAGGAGTGGAGCGGAGCCCCGGCCAGCGCATCGCTGGAACCTTGGACAAGGTAAGTGTCTGTTTATTAAAAGCTAGCAGCTACACTTTTTGTAGCTGCTGACTTTTAATAAACATTAAAAACGGCTGGAACACCCCTTTAAACCCACTTCCTAACCAGATACGTTTTCAGCTTTTGGTGCTCTCACAATTTGAATGACAATTACTCAGTCATACAACATTGTACCCATTTAACATTTTTGTCCTTTTTTTCACACAAATAGAGCTTTCTTTTGGTGGCATTTGATCACCTCTGGGTTTTTATTTTTTTGCGCTATAAAAAGAAAATATTTTTTTCTTGTTTGTTATAAAATTAGTAATTTTTCCCTTCATAAATTTTGGCAAAAATGTATACTGCTACATATCTCTGGTAAAAATAAGTACAAATTGGTGCATATTATTTGGTCTTTGTGAAAGTTATAGAGTCCACCAGCTATGGTGCCAATATCTGAAAATTGATCACACCTGAAGTTCTGACAGCCTCATTTCTTGAGAAAGACATTCCAAGGTATTTAGAAAAAGGCATGGTGAGTTTTTTGAATTTGTCATTTTTTCCCCACAATTTTTTGCAAAAAAATCAAGATTTTTTTCTTCTTCTACCCTCCCACCCCCCACACAATTTTCATATTAGCAGGTTATTTCTCACACACACACACACCATATGCATAACACAAATTACACCCCAAAACACATTCTGCTATTCCTCCCGAGTATGGCGATACCACACATGTGAGACTTTTAGGGCTCTTTCACACGTCCGTTCAGTTTTTTAGATCAGTTTTTTCCCCTTCAGTTGATCAGTTTTTTCATCAGTTTTTCGTCCGTTTACATCCGTTTCCGTTCCGTTTTCCGTCCGTTTTTCATCAGTTTTTTTCATCCGTTTTTTTTTAGAACTTTTTTTTTTACATATTTTGATGAAAAACTGACGTTAGCGGATCGGATGGTAAACGGATCATCCGCTAACGTCCGTTTTTCGTCCGTTCCGTTTTTTTGACGGAAGAAAAATAGGGTTTTCTTCCATCCAAAAAAACGGAGCTTACCGCAGACGGATGTTAACGGACGTTAGCGGATGCTCATCCGCTAACCCATAGGGAAGCATTGAGGTCCGTTAACGGACGTCCAAAAAACGGACGAACTGAACGGACGTGTGAAAGGGCCCTTAAACAGTGTGGCCACATACAGAGACCCAACATGCAGGGAGCACCAGCAGGTGTTCTGGAGCACCCAGGCCAATTCTGACATTTCTCTCCTACATTTAACCACTTCCATACCGGGCACTTACGCACCTTCCTGCCCAAGCCAATTTTCAGCTTTCAGCGCTGTCACACTTTGAATGACAATTGCGCGATCATGCTACACTGTACCCAACCAATTTTTTTTATAATTTTGTTCCCACAAATAGAGATTTCTTTTGGTGGTATTTGATCGCGTCTGCGATTTTTATTTTTTGCGCAACTAAAAAAAAAAAAAAAAAAAAAAAAAGAAGACCAAAAATTATGAAAATAAAAAAAAAGTTTCTTTTTTTTTTGTAATTTTTTTGGTAAATACGTTCATTTACACTGACCTTCCCTAGTGTTCCAGTGTGGGCTTCCCTTGTAGTCCAGTGTGGGCTTCCGAGGGGGGGGCTGCGCTGATAAACAATCAGCGCAAACCCCCCCCGTCAGGAGACGCGAGTGAGGAAGAGCCATCAACGGCTCTTCCTGTTTACATCGTGATTGGACACAGCTGATCACGAGATCGGAGATGCAGGGTGTCAGACAAACCCTGCATCACCGATTGCCGCGTGCCCCGGCATGAAATCCTGCAGGAGGTCCAGTCTGGATTTCACAACCACTTCCCGGACGTCAATTGTCTATTGACCGGGCGGGAAGTGGTCAAAAATCATAATTTATGAATGTCGAAATACACAAGAAAACTGATAGCCTTTATATTTGTAGCGGCAAGAATTTCCATAGCAAAGTCTTGGAGGTCCACCACTGTTCCCTTTTATCTTTTGAAGTCTAAATTGTCTATGATAATGGTGAATGAGAGGTTGTCGGCTATTCTAAATGACAAGGTCACGGTGTTTAATAAAGTGTGGGATCCTTGGATCTCTTATCTTACGACTACAAACTGATTTGGGCTAACATTCTGGGTTTTTTATCGAAGTAGGGGTGCACCCCTTCTTTTTCTTCCTTTTCTTTCTGTTTCTAGTGTCACTCGTCTTTGTCCTCTTATTGTATATTACCGTTTAATGGCCCCTTGGGACTAGTCAGTGTTCCAGCTAGGTGGCCCTGAGTTGGGTCTGTTTGGATCCTGTTGGACGAAAGATGTAGTAAGAACACCCAAGGGAATAATGTGTTTTCATGATGCGTTTGTATTCGCAATAACTTGTGTTCATACGCTGGTTCTTCTGACAGTGACAAATGTTCTTTTTATTTTTTGTATTCTTCTTTATTTGAAAACTTTAATAAAAATACTGGAAACAAAAAAATCAACATTTATTTGCTAGAAAATTACATAGAACCCCAAAACATAATATATGCTTTTTTAGCAAAGACCCTAGAGAATACAATGGCGGTCATTACAACTTTTTACCTTGCACGGTATTTGTTCAAAAAAACTGTTTTGTGCGGGGGAAAAAAAAGGGGGGGGGACAGTAAAGTCAGCCCAATGTTTTTGCATAATATGAAAGATGAAGCTACGCTGAGTAAATAGATACCTAACATGTCACCCTTCAAAATTGCACACGCTCATGGAATGGCGCCAAACTTCGCTACTTAAAAATCCTCATAGGCGTTGCTTTAAAAATTTTTACTGGTTACATGTTTTGAGTTACGGAGGAGGTATAGGGCCAAAATTATTGCTCTAATGTTCGCAGTGATACCTCACACGTGTAGCTTTAACACCGTTTTCATATGTTAGCAGGAATTACATATGCGTTTGCTTCTGCATGCGAGCACCCTGGGACAGGGGTGCTTTTAAAAAAAAAAAAAAAAGGGTATTGCTCATTTTACTTATTTTAGTTTGACACCCCCCCCCCCCCCCGAATAAATAAATAAAATGTTGATCACTTTTATTCCTATTATAAGGACTGTAAACATCCCTTGTAATAGGAATATAGAATGACAGGTCCTCTTTACAGTGAGATGTAAGGGTCAATAAGACTGGGCTGGGAAGCTTGAAGACAAAAAAAAAAAAAAAACGATCCTGGCTTTGATCGTAGCGGTGAATCGGTAGAAGATGAGATGAGTCGTAGATCTGTGCAGTGGCGGCCCGCCCATATGGGCGCATGGGCGCCGCCCCCCCTCCCGCAGTCACAAGAAAAAAAAAAAAACGGGCCCTTTAAGAACTTTTATTCGGCTAAAATGTAATTTTGACATTTTAGCCGAAGTTCTGGCGGCCGTCTATAGAGGGCGCTGCAGCGCCACCCCCTCTCGCAAGTAACACACGTTTAATGCCATGCATTGGACGTGTGTTACTGTTGCCAGCTGCCTGGTCTATTCGTATAACCGGACATGGGACGCCGGTTACCCGAATAGCGGCAGCTGGTTGGCTGAGGGGAACTGCCAGCGGCTCTGATAGGCTTTTCCAGTGCCGCCCTCCGGCTCTCGGAAGTCTATGCTCGGAGCGCAGGCAACCAGCCGTTTCAGCCAATCAGGTTCCCGGATTCTGGTTTTCAGGAACCCGATTGGCTGAAGCTTCTCCACGGCGGCAGAAGACATCGAGGGAGGACATGGAAGAGTCGGGTAAGTTATTTTTTTTTACAGGGAAAGGGGCAGCATGGGGCACAGTGGCAGCATGGGGCACAGTGGCAGCATGGGGCACAGTGGCAGCATGGGGCACAGTGGCAGCATGGGGCACAGTGGCAGCATGGGGCACAAAGGGGACAATGAGCACAGTGGCATGGGGCACAGTGGTGACAATTGATGGCACAGTGACTGCATATGATGGCATGGCACAGTGGTGACAATTGATGGCACAGTGGTGGCGTTTGGTGGCATGGCACAGTGGTGACAATTGATGGCACAGTGACTGCATTTGATGGCGTGGCACAGTAGTGACAATTGATGGCACAGTGACTGCATTTGATGGCATGGCACAGTGGTGACAATTGATTGCACAGTGACTGCATTTGATGGCATGGCACAGTGGTGACAATTGATGGACACAGTAGCTGCTTTTGATGGCATGGCACATTGGTGACAATTGATGGCACAGTGACTGCATTTGATGGCATGGCATGGCACAGTGGTGACAATTGATGGACACAGTAGCTGCTTTTGATGGCATGGCACATTGGTGACAATTGATGGCACAGTGGCTGCATTTGGTGGCATGGCACAGTGGTGACAATTGATGGCACAGTGACTGCATATGATGGCATGGCACAGTGGTGACAATTGATGGCACAGTTTCTGTGTTTGATGGCATGGCACAGTGGTGACAATTGATGGCACAGTGGCTGCATTTGGTGGCACAGTGGCTGCATGTGATGGGCACAGTGAGGCTGCAATATTTTTTTTTTCGTTTGCGCCCCCCCAAAAATTTTGAGCACCAGCCGCCACTGGATCTGTGACTGCAATTGTTGCAGATCGAGCCCACAGCACTGCTACTGTCATCCGATCCCTCCCCATCTCCTCTCATACTGTACCAATCAATACAGAGCGGGGAGGGAGGAACCGGCGTCATCACATGACACCGGTTTGTTTACAAGTGATCGCTCTGTCATTTGACGGAGCGATCCCATGGTAAACAGGCCACTAATCAGTGGCAATGTACCGTGATCCGTGATGCACTGGGTCTTCCAGACCCGGTGGTCACAGATGATTCCGGGAGCGCGCCCCAGGGGGGCACACGGGAGCAAGATTCTGGGAGGACATCCATAGACGTCCTCCCAGAATAACTTGACCGCGCTGTAGACGTATTTTGTCTACAGCGCGGTCGGCAAGTGGTTAAGGCTTACCTGTAGGTGCAAGAAATATTTCCTAGACCTGCACGGTTTAGGAGATATTTACAATAATGATAGGCGCAGATGTCTACGGCGCAGGCGCACTGACCGTGCCGTTTTTTGTCAATGGCATTATTGTAGTTAATGCTGTATTTCCGCACATGCGCGGGGACCTACCGTTCTCCGAGGAAGTGCAGGACTGACGTCTTCGCCGCTCCGGACAATCACAGCACCGATAACAGGAAGAAGATGCAAGGGGACATGGCGGCGGTGGGGAACAAGAAGGCCTTCAATCTTAGGTAAGTGACACATAATGAGCTAGTATGCTATGCATACTAGCTCATTGTGCCTTGATCTTGCAGGTATTTTTTACTTCCGCTTTAATTGGCTTCCAAAAATCTCTCAGTGCATGAAATAAAAGCCTATAGTCACTTTAGTCTGCTATAACCATAAAATTGCTAATAATAAAAACACACACACCACACACCCCAATCAATGCAAAAGGTAATCAGAAAACAAAAACAATCAGAAGCCAGAATAATTACACAACCCCTATCAGCAGTTGATTATGATTGGAAATCGGCAGCCCATCGTTCTGCTTGCAGACATTCATTTTATTCTCATAGGTGTGGGGGGGGGACACACACGTGACATATCAGTGGCATTGTTACCAGCGGTTAAGGCTGGAATACCCAACACAAAGCTTACTCTATTATAACAAACACTATCACACATACACTAATGGCTTTTATCACCTTATTGACATCGGTTACACTGACAAAATTAGCCCGTATCGCGCGATCAATATGCAATAACCTAAGCTTCGTACGTGATCGGCATTTTACTAGCCACAACATAAACAGCATGTGGCATCAAGCAAAACATACCCGATCTCCAAACAACAAATGCACCGTTCCTCCCGACTTCTTCCCCCTTCGGCCCCGCTCCTTCCTTGCTATAGACCAGCTTTAACAGCCTTATTATGGTACACTTCTCAACCAAACCCGACCCACGACAGTCCGCCCCTTGCTCTATCCGATTGGCCACTGCTTGTCAGTTTAGGGAGGGATCCTAAATGTGATTGCCAGAGACGTTTGTCTATCAATTCTCACTCTTCTCTAGCTTGGTTCGGTTGACCCGGTAGAGAAATTGAATCAAGCGGCCCCGTGTATCAAAAAGGAAGCAGTGTGCAATAAGTAGAAACCGTTACCAGAGCTACTATAGAGAAAGCGGGAAAATACACCGTACAGCTAATGCTGTTATAGAAAAATTGAGGTTTTTTTTTTTTTTTTTTATGATGCAGAAGGTGGCTCATTATTCGGCCAGCTTCTTTTTCAGGATGGATCTTGATTCAGAAAAGTAATTATTATCATCTGCAAAGTTTATATAAAAAAAAAAGTGAACTTTAACAATTCTGTCTCAAGTTAGGTGTACGTTTATCCCATTCATGACTAAGCCTAGTTCTGACATTTGGTGTTTACAAGTTAAAATCCATATTTTTTGCTAGAAAATTATTTAGAACCCCCAAACATTATATATTTTCTTCTTTAGCAGAGAATCTAGAGTAAGGTGATCAGATTTTTTAAATGAAATCCGGGGACATATTTTTTCTTTACTAGTAATGGCAGCAATCAGCGACTCTCTGCCCATCGCCACCCGCCTCACAGCCTCTCAAGTCTTACTCTTCGGCCCCGGTTACTACTGGATGGGGAGCGGAGGAAGATCACTCTGCCAGGGAAGGCAAGGAGATAGGCAGGTGGCTGGCCAGGATTTGAGCCAAGGCAGAAGAACATGCGAGCGAAGCTGAATGGGCATAGCACATGATCATCAGAAAAGGGGCACAGATAATGGGAAAAATACAACCCCCCTATGCTAGTAGGCACGGCGGAGCTAGGGTTGCCACCTTTTCTTCAAGCCAAACCCGAACACTTTTCTGGCGCACTCCGATTTTTTTGTAGCATACATTATATATATAAAAAAAAGGATTGTAAAAGATCGCGGACACATTTGTGTGGCTTAACCACTTACCTACTGTGCGCCTACACCCCCTTCCTGCCCAGACAAAATATAAGCTTCCGGCACTGCGTCGCTTTAACTGACAATTGCGCGGTCGTGCGACGTGGCTCCCAAACAAAATTGGCGTCCTTTTTTTCCCACAAATAGAGCTTTCTTTTGGTGGTATTTGATCACCTCTGCGGTTTTTATTTTTTGCGCTATAAACAAAAATAGAGCTTCAATTTTTAAAAAAATGCAATATTTTTTCCTTTTTGCTATAATAAATAACCCCAAAAAATATATAAAAAAAATATTTTTTCCCTCAGTTTAGGCCGATACGTATTCTTCTACATATTTTTGGTAAAAAAAAAATGCAATAAGCGTTTATCGATTGGTTTGCGCAAAATTTATAGCGTTTACAAAATAGGGGATAGTTTATGGATTTTTTTTTTTTTTTTTTTACTATTAATGACGGCGATCTGCGATTTTTTTATTGGGACTGCGACGTTATGGCGGACATTTCGGACACTTTTCTGACATTTTTGGGACCATTTACATTTATACAGTGAAAAATGCTATAAATATGCATTGATTACTGTATAAATGTGACTGGCAGTGAAGGGGTTAACCACTAGGGGGCGGGGAAGGGGTTAAATGTATGTTCTAGCCAGTGTTCTAACTGTAGGGGGAGGGGGGGTGACTGGGGGAGGTGACCGATTGTGTCCCTATGTACAAGGGACACAACCGCTCTCCTCTCTCCCTGACAGGGACGTGCAGCTCTGTGTTTACACACAGAGCTGCACGTCCCAGCTCAGTTACTGAGCAATCGCGTGTGCCCGGCGGCGATCGTTGCCGCCGGGCACTCGCACGGGAGCCCGCGGCTTTAAAGGGACATCACGTCATATGACGTGATGTCAGAACAATGGAGTCGTCTGCCCGCCGTCATTTGACGGTGGGCAGATGACAAGTGGTTAAAGGGTCACTAAAGGACAAAAAAAAAAAAAAAAATTCCTTTTAAAATAACAAACATGTTATACTTACCTCCACTGTGCAGTTTGTTTTGCACAGAGTGCCCCCGATCCACGTCTTCTGGGGCCCCTCAGCGGCTGTCTCTGTCCTCCCCGCAAGTACTGACCACAGTCATGCGAGAGCTCGCATGGTGGTCAGTAATTGCGGGCGTGCTCCGGTGATAGCCGCTCACTGTATTACTCTGCCCCACCGCGTTACTGGATGTGATTGACAGCAGCGCCAGCCAATGGCTGCGCTGCTCTCAATCCATCCGCTCTAGCCAATCAGCAGCCAGGTTGAGCGACGAAGAGAATATCGGGACCGCGCGGGACTTTTGACAGGTCAGGTAAGTATAACGGGGGCGCGAGGTGGTGCCGGCAACACCAGATGTTTTTTCACCTTAATGCATAGATTGCATTAAGGTGTAAATTTTTTTTTCATTTACAACTCCTTTAAAGAGAGTAGTAATACAGTGTGCTGTGTACACCACGGTGAACAGAGGGTGTGGCCACATTGCGTTAACTGTGGAAGGGGCCTAAATTAAACCCACCCTACCTACAACACCCCTTACTATCCACTGCACCCAAACCTTCCACCGACAGTTCAAAGTAGCCCATCCTACCTATAGCAACCCACACTATCAACACCACACCAAGGTGGCCCATTCTATCTCAACACTCCAAATCAGTCCATCATATCTAAGGCCCGTGGGATGAACGGGGTGACCGTGGGATGGACAGGAGACAGTGGGATGGACAGGGGGACAGGAGGAGATGGACGGGGTGACCGTAGGATGGACAGGGGGACAGGAGAAGATGGACGGGGGGACAGTGGGAGATGGACAGGGTGACCGTGAGATGGACGGGGGGACAGGAGGAGATGGACGGAGGACAGGAGGAGATGGACAGGGGGACAGGAGGAGATGGACGGGGGGACAGGAGGAGATGGACGGGGTGACCGTGAGATGGACGGGGGGACAGGAGGAGATGGACGGGGGGACAGGAGGAGCTGGATGGGGTGACCGTGAGATGGATGGGGGGACAGGAGGAGATGGATGGGGGGACAGGAGGAGATGGATGGGGGTGACCGTGAGATGGACGGGGGGACAGGAGGAGATGGACGGGTTGACCGTGAGATGGATGGGGGGACAGGAGGAGATGGATGGGGGGACAGGAGGAGATGAACGGGGGGACAGGAGGAAATGAACGGGGGGACAGGAGGAGATGAATGGGGGTGACCGTGAGATGGACGGGGGGACAGGAGGAGATGGACGGGGGGACAGGAGGAGATGGACGGGGGGACAGGAGGAGATGGACGGGGGGACAGGAGGAGATGGACGGGGGGACAGCAGGAGATGGACGGGGGACAGCAGGAGATGGACGGAGTGACCGTGGGATGGACGGGGGGACAGGAGGAGATGGACGGGGGGACAGGAGGCAGAAGGAGATGGACGGGGGACAGGAGGGGATGGACGGGGGGACAGGAAGGGATGGACGGGGGGGACCGTGAGATGGATGGGGGGACAGGAGGAGATGGACGGGGGGGACCGTGGGATTGGCGGGGGGACAGGAGGAGATGGACGGGGGACCGTGGGATTGGCGGGGGGCTGCAGGAGTGATAGGGGGACAGTGAGATGGACAGGAGGAGATGCTCCTTCTGCTGGGCTCCTGCAAGTAGCACTGCACTGACAGGGGTAAGGGGGTCAGGGGCTAGTGCTAGAAGGGGCTGTCAGGTTTTCAGATGAATCTCACACATACTTCTGGCAAATGTCCTCTCATACTAAAGCACATATCCTCCTAAGCACACCCCCCCCCCAATCTCTCCACCAAGTGTACATCCTTTTAGTTTCCCCTTATCAATCCCAACCACTCTCCCCCTTCTCCCTGTCCAGCTGCAACAAAGAATATAAAAGTTTCTACTGACCTGAAATCAGCGCGTGTTCCTCCTCCCCTGAGTCCCCTCCTCTTGTGTGTACAGAGCTGAGTGAGGAGGAGGAGGGGAGGGGAGGGGACAGCATCGATGTGCTGTGAGTGAGAGAGAGAGACAGGCTGCTGCATGGATGGGAGACGTGGTGTATCCGACGATCCTGCAGACAGCAGACATGTCACTCCCGGTGCAGTCTGGTGTGAATGATGTGTCCGGGTCAGGAGCAGATAAAAACCCGTACAGATCATTCAAAAACCGGACTGTCCGGGGGAAAACCGTACAGGTGGCAACCCTAGGCGGAGCAGGGATGTGTAACTCAGATTTTTTTTTATTTTAATTCTGCACTGACTGTCTTTGAAATTGCCCCTGCCCCCTATTAAATCCAATCTGGGGACAAAATCAGGGACAGACTTGGTCAGAGGACAGTGTCCTCAATCAGGGGACTGTCCCCTGATACTGGAGAAGTCTGGTCACCCTAATCCAGAGAATAAATATTGCAATATTTTATGTCACACGTAATTTGTGCAGCAGTGTTTTAAATGCAACTTTTTGGGGAAAATACACTCATGTATTTGAAAAACAAAAAGTTTGCCCAATTTTTTTGTATAACGTGAAAGCTAAAGTTACACCGACTAAATAGATACCAAACATGTCACGCTTTATAATTGCATGCACTCGTGGAATGGCAACAAACTATGATACCTAAAAATCTCCATAGACAACGTTTTAATATTTTTTTTTTACAGTTATCAGGTTAGAGTTACAGAGGAGGTTTATGGCTAGAATTATTGCTCTTGCTCTGAAGATCGCAGCGATACCTCACATGTGCGATTTGATTCAAAACTGTTTACGTATGAGTTTTCTTTGTCGCGCAAGCTTGCAGGGACGGGGCACTTTAATTGTTATTTCTTATTTATTTTATTTAATTTTGTAATATAGATTTGTGTTTTAACCACCTGCTTTCTGGGCACTTAAACACCCCTCCTGCCCAGAGCAATTTTCAGCTTTCAGCGCTCTCCCACTTTGAATGACAATTACTCAGTCATGCAACACTGTACCCAAATGATTTTTTTGTCCTTTTTTTCATACAAACAGAGCTTTCTTTTGGTGGTATTTGATCACCTCTGGGTTTTTTATTTTTTGCGCTATTAATGAAAAAAGACAGAAAATTTGGGAAAAAAATGATTTTTTCTTAGTTTCTGTGATAAAATTTTGCAAATTATTAATTTTTCTTCATAAATTTTGGCCACAATTTATACTGCTACATGTCTTTGATAAAAAATAACTCAACATTTTTGGAAATTATTTGGTCTGTGTGAAAGTTTTAGAGTCTACAAATTATAGTGCAAATCATAAAAAATTATCACATCTGATCACACCTGATGTACTGAAGGTCTATCTCATTTCTTGAGACCCTAACAAGCCAGGAAAGTACAAATGCCCCCCAAATAACCAATTTTTAGAAAGTAGACATTCCAAGGTATTTATTAAGAGGCATGGTGAGTTATTTGAAGTTTTCATTTTTTCCCACAATACTTTGCAAAATTAAGATTTTTATTTTTTATTTAAAAATGTTCTCAAAAAAATTTCATTGTAATAGCTTATTTCTCTAACATGGCATGTGCATACCACAAATGACACCCCAAAATACATTCTGCTACTCCTCCTAAAACGATACCCCATGTGTGAGACTTTTTCACTGCCTGGCCACATACAGAGGCCCAACATGCAGGGAGCGCCATCAGGGGTTCTAGGAGCATAAATTGCACATCTAACTAGTTGACTACCTATTACAATTTTAAAGGCCCTGGAACACCAGGACAATGGAATTACCCACAAAATGACCCCATTTTGGAAAGCTAACACCCCAACGTATAATCTATGGAGGCATAATTAGTCTTTTGAACAGGTCATTTTTTTCCAGAAGTTTTTGGAACATGTGGAAAACAAATGAAAACGCATTTTTTTTTTTTACACAAAGTTTTCGGTTTCTAAGATATTTCCAACACATAGCATTTAGATAGCAAAAATGACACCCCAAAATACATTCTGCTACTCCTCCTGAGTACAACGATACCACATGTGTGAGACTTCTACACAGCCTGACCACATACAGAGATCCAACATGCAAGGAACACCGTCAGGTGTTCCAGAGACACATAGCATGCACATACCAAGAATTACACCCCAAAATACATTATGCTGAGCAAAGCGTAAACAAAAGATTACCTGTGGTAATAGTAGTGCAGTTCTACACAGCAGGATAGCACTGGTCCAGGCAGCAGGCAGGGACTTGGTCAAAAACGGCATATACAAGTAGTCAGTTCATGCAACCGGCAAAGGCATGATGGCATAGGTCCTACAGGTAGCAGGCAGAAGTAGGGCCTCGTTTAGGACAGAATGGGGACAGGGGTAGAGGCTTCTCCCACCCAAATCTCTTTGAAGCCTCCGGGCAACCAGACCCTAATCTAGGATGAGAAAACCCAAAAAAATGTTTTTCTTCATCTAGAAAAACTTTTCTGGAGCCCCTCACATATGTGAGACCCCTGTGTTAAATCCCACTAGTCCAGTAGCAGGGTACAAGATCAGTCCAAGAGGCAGGCAAAAGGCATGGTCAAACAGTCTGAGGTCAGTTCCAGATCAGGCAGAGCTATTACAAAATCATTAGGCAGAATCGTGGTAAAAAAACAAGCCGGGGTCAGTTACAGAGCAGGCAGTGGCATAAGGGGTGTGATGGTGTGTGAAGGCAGGAACGGAGGATTAATACTTTAGTTTGGTATGGTAACGGCGAAAAACAGTCGGGTACACAGAGGCCTGGTTGGGAAGGACAATCGTCACACTGGAAAGATGTGTCTCGTCTGACTCCTTCACTGGAACACACCTTGCATCTTTTTTGACCTCTGTGTTTCTGTGGGAGGGACTTTACCGAGAAAATTATGCTCGGCGAGACAACTTAAAACATCAGATCGGATGGTTTGGGGTGCATCGTTCGGGAAAATAAGGGCAGTGATAAGGTCCTCTTGGTAGCCAAGGAAGCATTTGGGGTTTTGGGTGGAGTTGCAGTAAATTACATACGAGTTGTATATGGCCAATTGAAAAAAATAAATGGCAATTTTTTTGTACCAATGGTACGTCCGCCTTGTGGCAAGATAGGGTTCAAGCATCTGGTCATTGTAGTCGACCCCACCCATAAACAAATTATAGTCCTGGATGCATGTGGGCTTTCGGATGGTGGTGCCACACCTTCTGCGGGTTTCAACGACGGTGTCATTGTGGATGGTAGATAGCATGTACACATCCCTTCTGTCCTTCCACTTCACTGCCAGGACCTCCTTATTTCGCAGACTGGCCGATTCTCCTCTTCTCAGCTTCTTATTCACAAGACTTTGAGGAAAGTCCTTCCGATTATTCCTGATGGTGCCACATGCTGGCGTCTGCTTCCGATGCAGGTTGTGGAACAGGGGACGTGAAGTGTAGAAATTATCTACATACAGATGATATCCCTTTTCCAATAGAGGGGTGATGAGTTCCCAAACAATTTTGCCACTTGATCCCAAGTAGTCTGGGCAATTAGGGGGATTCAGCTGGGTGTCCTTGCCTACACTCTGAAGGCATACTGTAACTCGGTCACACAATTTGTACACCTTCACACCATAGCGGGCTCTTTTGCTGGGGATGAATTGTTTGATTTGAAGCCTGCCAGTAAATTTCACAAGGGACTCATCCACACAGATGTGTTGATCCGGGGTATACAATTGGGGGAATTTTTCAGAAAAATAATTCAATAAGGGCCGAATTTAGAAAAGCCTGTCATGATTTTCGTGATTTCGGGGATGGCACTGGGTATTGTCGTTGAAATGTAGGAATCTCATGACGGCAAAGTATCGGGATCTGGGCATTACGCTGGAGAAGATTGGCATGTGATAGATTGGGTTTTAGGACCAAAAGGAACGTGAAGCGTTTTTTGGGTTGAGTCCCATACAAAGTGTGAGGTCTAAAAAAAAAATTCAACTCCTCCACCGTAAGGTCTCTCCACTGGAAGGGACAGGCATTATGGGATGTGGGATTTCTTTCAATAAATTGCTGTGCAAATAGGTTGCACTGGGCCACAATTTCGGATAGCATGTCCTCTGTAAACATGAGGTTAGAAAAAAAAATAGATTGGGGACAAATTCTCTGTGTCCACCTGGATTCCTGGCTGGGCCGTGAAAAGGGGAATGTTGGCTTCTCCGGAATTTGGAGGAAGCCACAAGGGGTTCTGAAGGGCATAGGGAAGGCCAGCATGGGTCCTTGGCCTTTCTTGCCGAAGCGCTGAGGTGCTGGTGGAAGGCACTGCAGTGCTGGTGGATGGCACTGCAGTGCTGGTGGATGGCACTGCCTGACCAGAACGCCTTTGTTTAGCGGGCCGGCTATCTTCCTCCTTGGAGTCACTCAGTGTTGCGCTACTGAGGGCTGGCTCATAATTGAAGTCTGACTCAGAATCAGAATTGGAAGGGGAATCTGAAAGAGAGAGGTCCATGTTGCTCTCGTCGGGCACAGAAATAATTTGGTATGCCTCCTCGGCCGAATAGTATCTTTTTGACATGGTGGTGCGACTGCACAGGTGTGTGCTAAGCCTTCACTGATGGGCACTGATGAGGTGGAGCAGATGGGCACTGATGAGGTGGAGCAGATGGGCACTGATGAGGTGAAGCAGATGGGCACTGATGAGGTGAAGCAGATGGGCACGGATTGGCGGAGCAGATGGGCACGGATTGGTGGAGCAGATAGGCACGGATTGGCACAGGTGGGCACGGAGGTGGCACTGATGAGGCGGCACAGGTGGGGACTGATTGGCGGCACAGGTCGGCACTGATTGGCGGCACAGATGGGCACTTATTGGCGGCACAACACAGGTGGGCACTGATTGGCACGGGTGAGCACTGATGAGGTGGCACAGGTGGGCACTGCACAGATCACTGATGGCACAGGTGGTCCCAGACTGGCACAGGTGGGCACAGTATGGGCACAGGTGGCACTGTATGGGCACAGTATGGGCACAGGTGGGTACTGTGGCACTGTATGGGCGCTGTATTTTTTACGATTACTGCTAACTCACAGAACGTTTCCCTCCTCACACGCTGTCTCTGTGTGAGGAGGGAGAACCGGCGATGAGAGATAATCTCATTTGTTTACATTTAAGATCATCTCTCATTCGTCCACAGATCGCATCCGAACGGCCACTCCAATCTGCAGCGCGCGCGGGGAACAAGAAAGGGGCGGACGTCAAAAGACGGAGGCTTGGAAATTGAGGTCCGCGCTGTAGCCGTCATTCGGCGATAGCGCGGGCCTCAAGTGGTTAAAAATAATAATAATTTGATCACTTTTATTGCATCCTTGTGACAGTAATAGGTGGTGACAGGTACTCTTTATGGAGGGATCGGGGGTCTAAAAGATGGTAATCATGCAATGGCATGCGTTAGATGTCCTAGGGATCCAGCGCAGCATGACGTACAATTGTGGGGATAGATGGTACCAGTAATTATAGCATGGCTGGGTACGGCTGACAATAATAGAACAGCGTGTATATTACACGCTGTTCTATTTAAGGCTGAGAAGCATGTGTGCCGAATAGAGCACTAATGGCGCTCGGCACTTCCACGTTCCAGGCTGGAACCGTGTTGCGGTCCAGTGTGGAACGCATTACGGCGCCAGGCGTCGATTACAGTACCCCCCTCTTAAGGGATACCCTCCTGGGGATCTCAATAGGTGAAGGCTTATCAGGGTATCTAGAATGGAATTGATTACACAACGTGGGTGCTTGTACTTCATGTAAAGTTTGGGGTTGTTAACTCTCGTGGTATAGCCATTTTTGAGTGATTCACGCCAGTCAGGAACTATCTTTAAGGGCTTGTTGGCCCACTTTTATTAAAAAGGCAAAGAATATAAAAAATCCAAAACACAGGTTTCCCACGCAGGGGGTTTTCACTGTCCATACAAAATGATACCTTCAGCCTCCTGGCTTACACATGCAAAAGAAAATACCAAGCCACTTGGCTCTCTTCAGCAGTAGCACCACTGCTTAGGCTTCAGCATGGAGCCCTCCTGACTCCTGTCAGCAACCTCAAACTCAGGTCTCTGGGGTTTCACAGTGCAGCCTGCACTCTTCAGCTTCTCTAGCTGATTCAGTGCACACCTGCACTCTCTGGGTGGGTGGGGCCCAGAACCATGTTCAGGTGTCTATACATAGGCCAGCACACACCTGACCAGTCAGTGTGCTGGTAAATCTGAAAATCTGGACCCAGGACTGGGGATTTCATCCCACCCAGATCTCTACGTGGACTTTTTTTTAAAAATTGAGGAAACTGAAATGCCAGTTTCCTCTGTAAATTGTAAGCTCCCTGGAGCCCCTCAACCTGTCCAGTTGAGCATTCTGGGTCATTACACTTTTGGGGTACCACACTACTACATTCAGTTGAATACTTGTATACCATAATCTTTTCATCTAATCAAGTACTGTATTGTAGACGTCCTCTTCTTCTTTTAGAGTCTAGAATACGTTCAACCTCAATGTTCTTCACCCTGAACTAGGATAGGGGGTGCGGACGGAGGATTTCTACCAGAAAATTTGTTGGGTAGTTAGGGTTTAAGAAGAGAAACATGAAATGACGAATGAATCCTCAGTTCCAGAGGGAGGGAAAGTTGCATGGTATTTTGATTAATAATCTTAGAAATAGGAAATGGACCGAAAATTTGCTTGGCCAATTTCCTAGCAGGTAAATGTAAACGTACGTTTTTTTGTAGAGAGCCATACTTGATCCCCAACTTTATAAGGTGGTGAAGGTCTAAAGTCCAAGATCATAATAGTTTTTTTGGCGATTTTGTGCACGTTTGAGATTTTGTTTCAAAACTTGCAAGACAGAAGAAAGGGTAGACCAATAATCATTTTTTGAGGGTACATTCGTAAGTAATGGAGACTCAGGTAGAATATTGGGATGAAACCCATAATTTGCATAAAAAGGAGAATAGCGAGTAGAAGAACTAGTTGAATTATTGTAAGGGAATTCAGCGAGTGAGAGAAGGTTAGTCCAGTTATCCTGAAGATGAGTAACATCTGAGATATTGTTCAAGACATTTGTTTACACGTTCTGTTTGTCCATTTGTTTGTGGATGATATGCACTTGAGTATCTATGGTCTATTTGGAGAATATGACATGGAGCCTTCCATAATTTTGAAACAAATTGGAAACCTCTATCAGAAACCAGACGTGAAGGAACACCATGTAATTTAATAACATGATCAAGAAGAGTTTGCGCTGTTTCTTTAGAAGAAGGTAATTTCTTAAGTGGAACAAAGTAAGCATATCAACTGTTACCATAATGGTGTTATAGCCATTGGAAGGAGGTAGTTCAACAATGAAATCCAAAGACAATGCTTCCCAAGGTTTTGTAGGAATAGAACATCAATAAGACATCAGCAAGCCATAAGGTGATCTTCTCATACTTGGATCTTATACAGACCTCAAAGATCGATACGTAATCTTTTATGGTGCTTGTCATATTGGGCCACCACAAATAACTTTCGATGAGGTCAGTGTTTTTTTCTTTTCCAGGATGGCCAGCTAGGGGAGCATCATGTAGAACTTTTAGTATGTGGATAATCATAAAAGGAGGAATATAAAGTTGAGTATGCGTGTAAAAAAAAAAAAACGTCTTCATCTTGCGTTAAGCCCTGAGGAATGGTAGTATCTTGCGTATTTAAACTTTGTTTAAGTTAGAGAAGCGATACACAGGGTTCTGTTCCAGGCAAGGAAGCTCATTATGGTACACTGGAAGGCTGAGGCTCCCCCGAGCCTGGTTGAATGGGTTGCTAATATTGGGACAGTGTTGAGAATGGAGAAACTGATATACCAGCACAGGGGTAATGCATATAAGTTCGAGAAGGTGTGGGCAAAGTGGTTGGATGTGCCGGGTCTGGCTCCGGTGGACCTGGTGATGGATAGGCTGTTGGGCTTTAATGCTGGGTAAGATGTGGATGGAGTCAACTGACAGAGGGTGGTAGTATGAAACGGTTGGGGGGGGGGGCTCTCTATCCCCAGAGTATATATGTTCTGAGTGCACTTGAACAATTTTCTTTTCTGTTTCTGTACATATTTCTCCTCGCTATGTTAAGAGCATATTGTATGCTTTGTACCTCTGCAATCCAAATAAAACTTTTGTTGGATTAAAAAAAAAAAAAAAACTTTGTTTAAGTAATTGTTTTAGATTGAGATTAGCAAGCATAAACTTATGAGAAGGAATAAGACGAGATGGAGAGGAAAGTTCTTCAATGGGTTCTGAAAGTCTAGAAAGAGAATCCGCTTTACCATATTTTGCACCTGGCCTGTAGGTGATCAAAAAAAACTAATCTATCAAAAAAAGAGACTCCAGCGTACCTGCCTAGAGGAAAGGGTTTTGTTAGACTTGAGGTATTGTAGATTACGATGATCAGTATACTGTAAATCATTATGGGGTTTGTTGATCCTTCTAGTAAGTGTCGCCAGTTCTCTAAGGCGCATTTAATTGCAAGCAATTCCTTTTCACCAATAGGGTATTTACATTCAGCTGGATTTAAAGTCTTCGAGAAAAATGCAACAGGATGAAGTGGTGAACCGGAAACAGAACACTGAGAGAGTATTGTGCCTAGGGGACTTTGTGAAGCATCAACTTCCAATACGAAATGATAATTTGAATTAGGAAGTTTCAGAAGTGGGGCAGTAGTAAAACAATGTTTTAATTGTTGGAAAGTCATCTGGGCAGCTTTTGACCAGGTAAATTTTACCAAGGGGCTGGTAAGTTGGGTAAGGGGCTTCACGAGTAGAGACATTTTTTTATTAAACATTCTGTAGAAGTTAGCGAAGCCCAAGAACTTTGTATGACCTTTCTGCAAGTAGGTGTAGTGCAATTCAAAATGCAAGTCACTTTGGACTGATCCATCTGTATGCCTTTGGAGAAATAATAAAGCCGAGGAAGGAAATAGTGGTTTGTTCAAAGACACATTTCTCAAGTTTGGCGTATAAGGAATGAGCTCTGAGTCTTGCGAGCACCCATCTGACATGTTTCCGATGTTGCGTCAAGTCGTCTGAGTAAAGAAAGTATGTCATCCAGATACACAACAATGCATATGTCTAGAAGATCTCTGAAAATATCATTCACAAAGCTTTGGAAAGTTTCTGGAGCGCTGCACAAGCCAAAGGGCATGTCAGTATATTAGAAGGGTCCATAACGTGTGCGGAAGGCAGTCTTCCATTCATCGTCTGACTTAATAAGAATCAAATTGTAAGCACCTCTAAGCTCGAGTTTAGTAAATATGGTAGAAGCCTGCAATCTTTCAATCAATTCGGGAATGAGTAAAACGGGTAGCGATTCTTCACTGTGACTTTATTCAAGGCACGATAGTCTATTATACTGTAGGTCTGAGACTACCATCATTGTTCGTGACAAAAAAACATACCAGCACTGGCAGGAGAAGTGGATGGTTTAATAAAACCCTTTTTAGGTTATCCTGTAAATATTTCTTTAAATGTTGGGCTGTCTACCCTGCTATGCCTGGATACTGAAGATGAAATACGCCAGTCTATTCCCAAAGTCTACCATGATTTTCTGGATGTATTCAGTAAATGTGTGGACTACTGCAAATTAAACAAAATCACTGTAAAAAACGTTACCCTCTTCCCCTGGTGCCAGAGTTATTCCAGAGGCTGGGGGCCGCCACTGTTTTCACCAAACTTGACCTCCATGGTGCCTATATTCTGGTCCGTATCAGGGATGGGGACGAGTGAAAGACTGCTTTCCGTTCTCAATTTGGGCACTTCGAGTACTTGGTGATGCCCTTCGGGTTGTGCAATGCACCTGCCACTTTTCAGTACTTCATCAATGATGTCCTCTGAGACTTTTTGGACTTATTTGTTATCGTCTACCTGGACGATATTCTAATCTTTTCGTCTTCCCTTGAATTCCATCGCAGGCATGTCAGAAGTGTACTGGGCCGTCTTCGTCAACATGGTTTATATGCGAAAGCTGAAAAATGCGAATTCGAACAGGGAAGTATACAATTTCTGGGGTTAATCATCTCCAGTGAGGGCATCAAGATGGATCCCAAGAAGATTTCTGCAATCCTGGACTGGGCGCTCCCAGCAGACAAAAAGGGAATCCAACGTTTTGTTGGTTTCGCCAACTTCTATCGCAAATATATTAAAGGATTCTCGGCTATCATTGCACCGATCACTCAATTGACCAAACAGGGAAACCGCTTCCATTGGTTCCCTGAGGCCCAAAGAGTCTTTGAGGCCCTTAAGGAACTCTTTACCTCTGCTCCCGTTTTGGGACATCCACATTCTTCTCTACCATTTGTTCTTAAAGTAGACACGTCTGAAATTGCTGTCGGGGCAATATTGTCCTAAAAACAAGGGACCAAGGCCTAACTTCTTCCAGTACCCTTCTTCTCACATAAACTCTCTACAGCAGAGAATAACTATGATGTAGGGGATCGGGAGTTGCTGGCAATAAAATCTGCACTGGAGGAGTAGCGCTACCTGCCTCCACAGAGCAGACACCTCCTTCTGAACCAGGACTGCAGGCCAAGGATGGGGTATTTTGGCAGGAAGACAAGATCTACATTCCCAAAAGCCTACGAGTCTCTGTCTTGGAACTTTGCCATGACCATGCATTAGCCGGGCAGTTTGGTACGATTTGGTACAGCATAACTTTTGGTGGCCTCAGTTACGGGAAGATTGTAATCTTGCACTACTTATCAGAAACAAGACCCATAGAACCAAGGCTTGGGGTCTTCTGAAGCCCTTGTCTGTCCCAGATAGACCAAGGAGGATGTTATTCATGGACTTTGTCATTGAATTACCTCCAGCAGAAGATCATACCACTATCTTCGTGGTGGTTGATCGTCTGTCAAAAACGGCACATTTCATTTCAATGAAAGGCACTCCTTCAGCTCCTGAAACAGCGCAGGCATTCATTAAGGAAATCATTAGACTCCATGGGGTACCAGCCAACATCGTCTCAGATCGGGGGGTGCAGTTTACCTCCCAATTCTGGAGGTCCCTCTGTAAGGCCCTGGACATTGAACTGTCCTTTTCCTTTGCCTATCATCCCCAGACCAATGGGCAAACTGAGAGGACAAACCAGACTCTCCAGCAGTATCTACGCTGTGTTTCCTTTTTCGCACAAAATTATTGGATTTCCCTGCTTTCATTGGCCGAATTCGCCTACAATAACTCCATTCACTCCGCTACCAAGCAAACTCCTTTCTTCGCCAACTTTGGCTTCCATCCCTCATTTCTGCCGAATTCACTTCCCGAATGTGCAGTCCAGGAGAAAATAAATTTCTTCTCCACCAACAACCAGCTTTTGCTGGAAATCATGACAAAGACTCAGGAACACAACAAAACAACCTTTGACAAGAAGAGACAAGTTGAATTAATATTGTCTCCTGGTGACCTGGTGTGGTTATCCACAATGAATTTGAGGATGGCATGTCCTTCGAAGAAGCTGGGATCCAAATTTTTAGGGTGATTTCCGGTTAGGAGGAGAATCAACGCAGTGGCTTACGAACTGGAACTTCCCGAGCCATTAAAGATCCATCCTGCATTTCACGTGTCGTTAAAGCGGAGTTCCACCCTTAAAATCACTTTTTTTCATTCCATCCAGCATACTGGCGTCAGCGCCAGTATGCTGTTTTTTTTTTTTTTTTAATGCGCGTACTTACTGTATATCACAACATTGAATTCCAGGCGCACCGCGGAGTGTCGCCACTATAAGGCGTCACGCCTTCCGGAAACAGCCGTTTAGCATTCGGCTTTTACTCGGCGCCTGCGCACAGACCCAGGAGCTGACTGCGCAGGCGCCGTATATAGCGCGTCACGCCCTCCGAAAAAACCCGAACTAGGAACGGCTATTTTCGGCGCCTGCGCAGTCAGCTCCTGGGTCTGTGCGCAGGCGCCGAATGCTAATCGGCTGTTTCCGGAAGGCGTGACGCCTTATAGCGGCGACACTCTGCGGTGCGCCTGGAATTCAATGTTGTGATATACAGTAAGTACGCGCATTAAAAAAAAAAAAAAAAACAGCATACTGGCGCTGACGCCAGTATGCTGGATGGAATGAAAAAAAGTGATTTTAAGGGTGGAACTCCGCTTTAAAACCTTCTATTCCCAATCCTTTTCCAAATCAGAGTACTGCTCCCCCTGATCCTGTCATTGTAGATGGGGAAGAATAATTCGAAGTGGAGGCTATCCTGGACTTCAGAAGGAGAAGGAACCAGAACCAGTTTTTGATTAAATGGAAAGGGTACGGACCTGAAGAGAATTCATGGGAGCCAGAGGGGAACATTCACGCCAAAAATCTGGTACAGTCCTTTAAGAGATCTCACTCTGAGAAGTTTGCCAGGATGGGCATCCGGAGGCTGCCCCTTGGGGGGGGGGCAATGTCATGAAGATCCTGCCAGAAACAGGCGATTCAGACTTTGCGGTTCCCGATCGTGGCTGCAACTGTGCATGCGTGCACATGTGCACACCTCTGTTGGAACCAGGCGGGGTGTTTAAGCCGGCCTCTCACACACCACCCCCGCTGTCTGCTCTACAGCGTTGTGTATCTAAAAACCTGATCTGAGAATTTACCTGTAAAAGACCCCGGCTTACCTGTGACTATTCCAGCCATCCACCTGCACCTGATCCTTGGCCCGTTCTGACTACCCTTCTGTCTGCACCCCTGTACCTTGCCATCTGCCCGATAACCGACCCGGCCTGTCTGACCATCCAGTCTGCTCCAGTCTGCTGAACGGTTCCAGTCTGTTCCTAGTTCTGATCCAGTCTGCTAAGCTGATCCAGTCTGCTAAGCTGATGCAGTCTGCTGAGCTGATCTAGTTCCAGTATCCCATCTCCCAAAAAGAAAGCTTCTGCTGGATTGATCCACTTCCTCATCTTGTTGATCCTGCCAGGCACCCATGCCACTCCCTACTCCTGTGCCTACTGTTACCCTATCAGGGGGCCATGAGTGGGAGCCATAAGGGAGGCCGTCCTCTGCAATTCGGGCTCACAACCATCAGGTACGTGACAGCAGGGTTCCCTGGAGCATAATATCTTTAGGGTGTTCCCAGCAATGGCATGAGTTAGATGGTCCTAAGGATCCAGCTTAGCATGATGTCCAATTGTGGAGATAGATGGTACCAGTGATTGTAGCATGGCCGGGTACGGCTGACAATAATAGACAGCGTGTGTATTACACGCTGTTCTATTTAAGGCTGAGAGGCATGTGTGCCGAATGGCGCTCAGCACTTTCACGTTGCATGCTGGAAAGTAGGAGGAGTTACCCACCCCTGCGTGAGATGTAGGGCGAGTTTGGCACCAAAGGACAGAGTGATTGCCTGCCCACGAGAGAGGATCGTGCAACATGTCTGTGCCCCCGACGCCGTTTAAGAGATTGAGGCCCCCGATGTCTACGATGGGAGTGAATCTGATGTCTGCTGTTACCAGAGCCCCTCTGACCGATATCGGGATCTGAATGAGGATGCAGGGGCAGTTTGTGTTATTTACAAGTGGCAGTGTGGAGGCCCTTGGGCTGTCTTGGCTCACCTCTGGGAAAATGGGCCCCGTCAAGGTCTCCCATGGCTGTGGTTGAGGCCTACCAATTTGTGGACAGGAAAAGGACTCCAGGAGGAGCGTTGCCCCTGTCGAGGCCAAACCCAAGGACAAGCTCAGTGTATCTGTTGCGGAACGTATCTGTCCGCCTGCATAAGAATAGAACACTTCTGAAATTGACTCTTCTTCCATAGTGGCGGATGATCAGTGGTTTGAGCCAGAGCTACCCGAGTTGCAATGGGTCAGACACTCCCGTGCTTCCAAACCCCACAAGTCTAAGAAACGTTCCAGGGATACTGCACCGCAGTTAACCTCGGGAGCTATGGTGCCAAGTAGGGATGAACTTTGTGTTTGAGTCGAACGTATGTTTGACTCGAACATCGTATGTTCGATCGTTCGTCGAAATACGAACAAAACTGGTCATTCGCGCCAAATTCGAGTTACGCGCCATGGCCCATAATTCACTGCGGCATTGCGCGCTGATGATTGGCCAAGCATGCACTATGACCCGCATGCTTGGCCAATCACAGTGCACAAAAAACGGAGAGCTGGGCGGTCTCGTCTAGTGTGTTCCAAAACTGGTTACAGATCAGAGAGAGAGATTGGCCCGAATTCACGTAGATCGGCGTATCTTTATGCCGGCGTAGCGCATCGTTTTTACGCTACCCTGGCGCAACGATGAGAGGCAAGCATGCTATTCACAAAGAATATGCGCTCAACATTGCGCCGGCGTAGCGTATAGTTGTTGGCGTAAGCCGACGTAAGTCAAAGTAGGTGGAAGTGGGCTGGAAGTGGGCGTGCTATATTAAAATTAAGCGTGACCCCATGAAAATGATGGGCTGAGCTTCAAAAAATGAACTGCGCATGCGTCTCTTGGACGCATCCCAGTGTGCATGCTCACAGTCACGTCGAAATAGCTGCCTAAGATACGTCAATACACTGCCTACGACGTGAACGTAACCTATGCACAGCCCTATTCACGACGTAACATACGACGGCTGTTCCCTGGTCCATACCTTTGCATCTTTTCCGCCTGGCGCATCTACGTTCGTGAATCGATGTATCTCCCTCGTCTGCAATTGGGTGTTCAGCGTAACTATGCGCCCAAGATACGCCGGCATAGGCAACTTACGTCAGTGGACTGAAGCCGGATTTTAGGCGTATCTTAGTTATGCGAGTACGGCGCATAAATACGACGGCGCATCTTGACACTTACACGGCGTATATCGAGATACATCGGCGTAAGTGGTACGTGAATCTGGGCCATTGTCTTTTTTTCTAGCTAGATAGAGCAGGCAGGTTAGTCAGTTAAATTTACAGTGTGTAGAGGATATATATACATCCCAGAAGTTGTACATATATTTATACACTGTATAATTTAGTTAGATTAGTTCTTCCTAATCTGTCAGGCAGTTGATTGTGCTAGCTGCAGTGTTCTCACGTGTTGTATTGCACCTAAATCCACTTGGTTTATAGTTCAAGTGTGCTAATTACTTTGCACCTAAACCCAATTGGTTTATAGTGCAAGTGTGCTAATTACTTTGCACCTAAACCCACTTGGTTTATAGTGCAGGTGTGCTAATTACTTTTTACCTAAACCCACTTGGTTTATAGTGCAAGTGTGCTAATTACTTTCCACCTAAACCCACTTGGTTTATAGTGCAAATGTGCTAATTACTTTGCACCTAAAGCTATGAGGTGTGTGTACTGACTTTGTCCTCTGCAGGCCATTATAATGTTTGGAAGGACAACAGAGAGAGGCAGAGAGGCACGAGGGCAAGCAGGCTCTGCATCTAGAGGCAACAGTGCATTCTCTTTAGCACGTGGCCATTAGACACACTCGTCCTTTTCGGGAGCTGGCCGTGTTGAGCCTCAACATGCAGACAAATTGGTAGAGTGGATAACCAAGCCGTCCTCATCCTCCTCATCCTCTCTCACCCAGGCTGAGCATACTTTGTCTGGCAAACCAGCTGCCAAAGCGTCCTCTTCCCTCTGCACAATGGCATCACACACTCCTTCCCTAGTCCCACCATGTCCTCCTGAGGAGTTTCCCAGAAATGTTTCAACACAGTGTTGGGTACATGCTGCATCAAGATGCGCAGCATTTTGAAGGCTCCGATGATTGAAATTTAGATAGAGGAAGGTAGTAATGTGAGCCCAGAGAGAGGGGGTGCCCGAGAGGGACAGCAATCTGGCAGTTATGTTCCCGCAGCTGCAGCATACTGCCAGGTTTTCGACAGTGATGAGGAGGGAGGGGATGATGAGGTCACTGACTCTATGTGGGTGCCTGATAGGAGAGAGGAGGAGGCACAGACACATCTCCAAAGAGGCAGGATGCCCTCCAGGGGACAGCTTAAGGGCAGCACACCAACTGCATTACATAGCAGAGCTACACCTGTGCAGGGCGTTACTGCAGGTAAAAAGAGGGATAAGGTTTTTATTTCTAAAAAACAAACTACATAAAAGTGATCACTGTAACATATAAAAAGATAAAAAGCAATATGGGAGAGTGGTGTACCTAGCCCGATGTGTTTCCAAGTGGACTTCAACTGGGGCATCTACCTTCATCCCCATAAGATGCCCCAGTTGAAGTCCACTTGGACGAAAACGCGTTGGACAATTATATATACTTCACTGTGGTTCAATCACAATTATCCAGAGTGTTTATTATTTAATTTTCACTGACTTTAAATTGTTTTTGTAGCACTATTTATTTATCCACCATTTCCTATTCAATTATTGTCACATTGTTTTTGTAGCTGCTTATCCCTTTATTTTTACTTTCCAGTTAGCACAGTTTTTCCCTTTCTTTACTTTTTTGAGACATGTGCATCAGATCGCACCGTTGCTATTTGCAACATATGTCTCAAGCATATCTCGCGTGGCCTTGGGCACCACATGCTTGACCAGACATATGTCGACCTGCCATGCAGTTCGTTGGCAAGCATACCTGAAAGACCCACACCAAAGAACAAAGCGGACCACCCCTTGCCCCTCATCACCTGGAATCTCCAACCCCACTATACCCTCAGTCCTCTCTGAAGCCTGCACTGATAGGACTGAAGGTGTAGAATTAGGTGTGTCACAACCTAGTAGTACATTCGGGCAATCTACTATCGGTACACCAATGGCAGATTGTGTAACATCCCTGCTATGTAAATACAGTAGTGCAATTGGATTTAAACTATAGAGGTCTCTCAGGTACAACCACCAGTTCTCTTTCAGAATAAACAGAAAGTTCGGGGTTAAATCATCACAACCTCTAATGGACAACCAATTGAAAGACTGTAGATGCTTATTCCCTCATAAGCAACTAACTGAGGGGGAACAGGTAAGTATCTATGATACAGACAAGGTAGAATGGAAGTGACTGTTATCTTAAACATGCAAGGTATTACTGCCAATGTACAAACACAGACTATAGCTAAAGCAGGTAGTATTTGGTACTTGCGGTTCTGCTGAGTGTAGTAGTAGCAGGTGACGAAGGAGATGTCTGGAAGTCCCAAGCAGATGTAAGCTATTCGTGTATAGAACGGATCAGCAGCTATCAAGGTGACAGCAGGTGTCCAAACAAACAGGATCCAAAGACAAGTCCGGGGCACAAGCCGTGGGTCAAGGGCTGGAGATGGTAGAGGAAGTCCAAAGGTACAGGCCGGGGTCAAAGGACAGGAGATAGCAGCAATCCGAGGTACAACGCAAAAGGTCAAAAGCCGGGGTCAGTCTAGGAGCTGAAGATCTATACAGGTACAGACAGGGAGATCAATAACAATGAACTGACGCTGCTCTCAAGTGAGGCAGGGCTTTATACGCTGGCTAATTGGGTAAGCTGCGTCAGCTGGAGCAAGATAATCAGGTGTAGAATGTAATAAGATCCAGCTACTGGTGAAGAGTACATTCAGCACCACCATAGCTGGAAAGCAACCAGAAATCCCCAATTGAGAAGTGGCTCAGAGGTAAAGCATTGGAACATCAAGGGTGAGGTTCTGGGTTCAAGCCCATCCAAAGCCACCTGGAGTACGGCCACGCCTCGCCGTCTGTCTGGCACGATACGGATCGTGACAGATTGTAGCAGACAAATTTCCCTGCCCTAGCTGCTGCAGCGCCAAAAGAAGTACTCTCCCAGCCATCCACATGCCCAGCGGTTGAATGCTAGCTTAGCGAAATTGCTAGCACTTCAACTGCTGCCTTTTCAGTTGGTAGATTCTGCCCCCTTCCGTGAGTTTGTAGAATGTGCGGTACCTCAGTAGCAAGTTCCCAAACGCCACTTTTTCTCATGGAAGGCGATTTCGGCTCTCTACCGCCATGTGGAAGGCAATGTCCATGCCTCGCTGGACAGGGCGGTCAGTGGTAAGGTGCATATTACCGCTGACTCATGGTCCAGCAGGCATGGACAGGGACGTTACCTCTCTTTCACGGCGCATTGGGTGACTCTACTGGCAGCTGGGAAGGACGCAGGGCAAGGTACAGTAGTGTTGGAGGTTGTTCCTCCACCACGCCTCCAAAACACTACTACTGGTTGTGACACACCTCTCTCCTCAACCCCCTCCTCTTCTTCTTCCTCTGTGGCCTCTTCCTGTGCTGATGTGTCCTCAGAACCAGCCGTGCTCCATAGGCGTACAAGTGGCTACGCAAGAATGCAGGCCAAGAGATGCCATGCGGTGCTAGAGCTGGTGTGCTTGGGAGACAGGAGCCACACTGGGGCAGAGGTTCTGTCAGCTCTGCAGGGGCAGGCTCAGAGGTGGTTGGCACCACGCCAGCTTAAGCCAGGAATGGTGGTTAGCGACAATGGCACCAACCTCCTCTCTGCCCTGCGACAGGGACAACTGACCCATGTGCCCTGTTTTGCTCATGTTCTGAATTTGGTGGTGCAGGGGTTCTTGGGCAGGTACCCGGGCTTACAGGATGTCCTGAAGCAGGCCAGAAAAGTCTGTGTGCATTTCTGAAGGTCATATAATGCCACTGCTTGGCTGACAGACCTGCCCAAGAACCGCCTAATCTGTGACATGCCCACCAAATGGAACTCTGCATTGGCCATGCTGCAGCAGCTGCACACGCAGCAGAGGGCCATCAATGACTACCTGTGCCAATGTGGCAGCAGAACTAGGTCGGGGAGCTTGTTTTTTTCCCCCACACCAGTGGGCCTTGATCAGGGATGCATGCACTGTCCTGTCACCATTTGAGGAGGCCACGAGGATGGTGAGCAGTGACAGCGCATGCATCAGTGAGACTGTCCCTCTTATTCACATGTTGGAGCACACGCTACGTTGAATAATGGACAGGGCACTTGAGGCAGAACAGAGGCCCCCTTTATCCAGACAATGGTCCTGCTTGCCTGCCTAGCACACAGGAAGAGGACGAGGAGGAGGAGGATTGTATCAGCATCATGGAGGTGGAGCCTAGCACTCAGCATCATCAGCAGTCTTCAAGGGATCAATTACAGTCCCAAGGAACCCATGGACTTTTACATGACTGGGATGAGGTGGCCACGGATCCTGTCATCCTCCATGACCCAGAGGACTCTGCCCTGAATGCCTCAGCAAACCTACGCTGCATGGCCTCCCTGATCCTGCAAAGCCTGCGTAAGGATCCTCGTATTCATAGTATCAAGGAGAGGGATCATTACTGGCTGGCAACTCTCCTTGATCCATGTTACAAGAGTAAGGTTGCAGACCTTATCTTGCCGTCGCAGAGGGAGCAACAGATATAACATCTTTGGGATGCCTTGCAGAAAAGGTCTGTGCAATGTGTTTCCAGAAGCTAGGGGATTACCAAATCCTGGTCCTGGACAATGTGTTGCTGAGGCTTCAGTGAGTCACAGAAGGAGCGGTGGAGAAGGTGGTCGTCTGACCGATGCGTTCAGACAACTTTTTAGTCCGCAGCCCCAAGGTATGACCAGTTCCAACAACCATCACCAGCGTCTGTTTTACATAGTGCAGGAATACCTAGGGGCAAGGTCAGACCTTCCCCACCAAAAGTTCTCTGGCTTACTGGGTCTTGAGGATGGATAACTGGCCAGAGCTTGCACAGTACGCAATTGAGCTACTGGCTTGTCCTGCATCCAGCGTTCTTTCAGAACGCACATTCAGTGCTGCTGGAGGCTTTGTGACCGATCACAGGGTGCGTCTCTCCACCGACTCCGTCGATCGACTGACCTTTATAAAAATGAATCGGGCTTGGATCACCACCAGCTACCAAGCACCTGATGCTGATGTAACTGAATATTTTTTTTTAAATGTCAGATCTCTTGGAGACTGCCTATGCTGATGCTGAGTGACTGTCCTGTCATGCTGACTGAATATCCTTTTCCTCCTCAATGATCTTGCTAATAGCTAGTAAGAACATTGTTGGTACTGGGCACCGCCACCAGTGCCTGCATGAAGCTCTTTGCTGCGCTCCAACTAGAGTATCTGAGAGGGGTTGCAGTGTTGTAGCACCAGTGCCTAAGGCCCAATTTTTCTGCCCCTGTTTAACAGGGGCGTGTAATAACAATTTTTGATGCAGTTCTTTGCATGTGGCTCTTTGCTGCTGAATCATTCTTTTAATAAAGTGTGGTACAATTGTCTGTTTTTACAATCCTTCTAAGCTTAACACAGGATTGTATCCATTACCAAAGTTGCTAAATTTTTCTATCTTTGGCCAAGTTTCCTACATGGAAACAAACCAAGTATCCACTGGATCACCTCTGTGTGACACCCTAAATAGGTTGTTCTTTTGACCAACACTCAGTGCCGATCCTGACCTCCCTGGGGCCCTAAGCAAAATGACATGGCACATTAAAAATGAGAAGCGGGGGGCAGGGCCATCTTAAAAGCATCATGGGCCCCTGGGCAAAGTAATGCTATGGGGCCCCTACAAAGCCCCAATTTACGCACCTACTCTACAGCGTGTCACTTGTGTCAGCGTGTCACTTGCCACCTGTCCCCTGCCACCAGATTCAGCGTGTCACTTGCCACCCGTCCCCTGCCACCAGATTCAGCGTGTCACTTGCCACCCGTCCCCTGCCACCAGATTCAGCGTGTCACTTGCCACCCGTCCCCTGCCACCAGATTCAGTGTGTCACTTGCCACCCGTCCCCTGCCACCAGATTCAGCGTGTCACTTGCCACCCGTCCCCTGCCACCAGATTCAGCGTGTCACTTTCCAGAGGAGGGGGGGTGTGAGAGGCAGAGGAGGGGGTGTGAGAGGCAGAGGAGGGGTGCGTGAGAGGCAGAGGAGGGGTGCGTGAGAGGCAGAGGAGGGGTGCGTGAGAGGCAGAGGAGGGGGGTGTGAGAGACAGAGGAGGGGGGTGTGAGACACAGAGGAGGGGGGGTGTGAGACACAGAGGAGGGGGTGTGAGAGACAGAGGAGGGGGGTGTGAGAGACAGAGGAGGGGGGGTGAGAGAGAGAGGAGGGGGGTGTGAGAGGCAGAGGAGGGGGGTCTGAATAGGGGGGTCTGAGAGGCAGAGGAGGGGGGTGTGAGAGGCAGAGGAGGGGGGTGTGAGAGGCAGAGGAGGGGGGGTGTGAGAGGCAGAGGGGGGGTGTGAGAGGCAGAGGGGGAGGGGTGGGGGGTGAGAGACAGAGGAGGGGGTGTGAGAGGCAGAGGAGGGGGGTCTGAGAGGCAGAGGAGGGGGGTCTGAATAGGGGGGGTGTGAGAGGCAGAGAAGGGGGGGTGTGAGAGGCAGAGGAGGGGGGTCTGAGAGGCAGAGGAGGGGGGTCTGAGAGGCAGAGGAGGGGGGTGAGAGGCAGAGGAGGAGGGGTGAGAGGCAGAGGAGGGGGGGTGAGAGGCAGAGGAGGGGGGGTGTGAGAGGCAGAGGAGGGGGGGATGAGATCCTCATGAAGGTGGCTTGCCAGGTTAATGCCCTCTCACATGAGATCCGGACACCGCAGGACATTCAAAAAAAGATGAATGACCTGCGGCGTCTTGTGAAGGGCAAGCTGGCTGCGAGAGCTCAGCATGCCAGGGGCACTGGAGGGGGCCCACCCTGCACCGTCCGCCTGACTGAGGAGGAGAAGGTGGTCGCCCGCTGCCTGCAGAGGGAGCAGGTTGAGGGAGTCGGGGGCTACGAGTCCGAAAAGCCAGCCATGAGGACAGGTAAGTGTGTTTTATATACTATCTGTTGTGTAGCATGTGTGGGGTGGAAGGGAACATGTGCCAAGTGTGTGGGTCCACCAACATGTGCATCTTTTGTGTCATCCACAGATGTGCAGGAGGGAGCGGGGCCATCTGTTGCTGCCAGGGCCCATCCGGAGACATCCCCCGAACATCCAGTCCCTCTGGCTGCCCCGCTGGAAGAGGACTTGTTGCAGGGAAGTGGGCACACCTCTACGGAGGAGGTGGTTGAGGAGGAGCTCGTCGACCAGGACCCTCCTGACTGCTCTTCCATCAGCAGACGAGGTCTCCTCTGGCAGGGGGGGGCTGTGTGGTTGGGGGGTCAGGTCATCATGTAGGGCAATCTGCAGGCCCTTTCTCATGGCAAAGTTGTGCAGAATGCAACATGCACAGATGATCTGACCCACAAAGTTTGGGGAAGACAACAGGGCCCCCCCCGGACTTATCCAGGCATCGGAAACGGGACTTCAGGATGCCAAATGTGCGCTCAACCACTGCACGGGTTTTGATGTGTGCTTCATTGAATCTTCTCTCTCCTCTGGTTTGGGGATTCCAGAAAGGAGTCATGATATGGGGTCCAAGTACATATGCCGCATCACCTGGTAGTTAAAAGACAGGAGGATGTTAGTAGTGCATGTGCCCCTCGTGATGTCTGCATCATGGGGGGGGGACAGTCATGCCTGCCACCCATGTCACTCACCAACCAGCCAGCTGTCTCCATACATGTTCTGCTCAAAATCTTCTGGGATAGTGCTTTGACGGTATATGTAGCTGTCATGGCTGGACCCGGGGTCTTTGGCACGGACGTGCCATATGAGGTATTTGGCATCAGCTATCACCTGTACGTTGATGGAATGCCAATGCTTCCGATTGCGGTAAATGTGCTCTGTGGCACTGGGGGGCTGTAGTGCCACATGTGTGCAATCAATGGCCCGATGGTGCGTGGGAAGCCGTCAATTCTGTAGAAATCTGTCATTGCCTTCTGCCGCAGTTGCTCAGTGGTGGGTCTGATGATTTGGTTGGCCATGCATCTGAGGATTGCGGGGATAACCTGATGCAGACATCTGCTCATGCTGGTTTGTGACATCCCAGCCACCACTCCACTTGTACACTGGAATGATCCACTGGCCAGGAAATGGAGTGTTGCCAGTACCTTGACCAGTGGCTGCAGTGCATGTGAGCGGTGTGTCTGGTTGGTAATGTAATGTCATCCTGCAGGGCTGTGGTTATTTCCAGGATGGCAGCAGGGCTGAATCTGAAGATGCGATACACCTCCTCATCACCCATGCCAAAGAGGCTCATGCGCGCTCGGTAGATCCTCTTACGTGCCCCCCTCCTCCTTCTATGCGCCTCTTTCTCTACATACATTAGTAGTGCGCAGACCATGGCTGCCCCTGGCATGTTGGCATACGAATATGTTGTCCAGTAAGTGTGATTGCTCAGCTCGTCCGTTATGGTGCTGCTGTAGTTGCTCTCCAGCTGACTTGCACACGGTCTTGAGCAAAGTTACCCGTGCTTATATGAGGGGTATGTTTACTCAAGGCTTTCGTGTTACGCGCACCACGCGTAGCCTACGCCGAACGCGCGTAGTTTCGGGAATCCGCGCATCTCCCTCATTTGCATATTTGCATGCTAATTCAATGGGAGCTGAATATGTGCGATGCGTAACTATGCGCCTACGCCGCGCTAGCTTAAAGCATTTTCGCCTCTCAGACGAAAAAGATTTTCTGGCGTATGTGGTTCTGTGTTTACGGCGCATCGATACGCCGGCGCACATTTACAATTACGCCGCGCATATCCATTTACGCAGGCGTAGCGCCTCTGAGAATCTGGCCCATAGTGTCAAGCAGCTTGTTGTCTCTAATTATATGGTCCCCCTTCTTCTAATCATCCCGGGATGCTGGTACATTTTAATTATATTTCCCATTTAAGTAATTGAGGCCATACTCTTCCTTTTTCACTTGTTTTTTGGGGAGCTTAATGAGGCTTAGCGTATGAAAAAGACCTTAAATGTTAACCAATTTCCACCAAACTTCACACAGTAGAAGGCTCTAGCCATGCCAACATATTCAGCTTATTTGGTTAATCACACCAAAAGTTATTCACATTAAGGTATATTTTACAATACTAAAACATTTCATGTGAAATTAGCTATTTACTGCTTGCCGACCTGCCGCCATAATTTTACGGCAGCAGGTCGGCTCTCCTGGGCAAGAGCCCATAGCTCTACGTCGGCTCTTTTCTTGGCCACTAGTCCCGCACGCGTGTGCCCGGTGGGCACGATCGCCGCCGGGCACCCACGATTGCTCGGTACAGAGCGAGGAGCAGGAGCTTTGTGTGTAAACACAAAGCTCCCGGTCCTGTCAGGGGGGGGAAATGCTGATCTTCTGTTCATACAATGTATGAACGGAAGATCAGTGATTTCCCCTAGTGAGGCCACCCCCCATACAGTTAGAACACGCCCAGGAACATACTTAACCCCTTCCCCGCCCCCTAATGTTATCCCCTTCACTGCCAATGGCATTTTTATAGTAATCCAATGCATTTTTATAGCACTGATCGCTATAAAAATGCCAATGGTCCCAAAAATGTGTCTAAAGTGTCCGAAGTGTCCGCCATAATGTTGCAGTACTGAAAAAAAACACTGATCGCCGCCATTACTAGTAAAAAAAAAATATTAATAAAAATGCCATAAAACGACCCCAATTTTGTAAATGTTATAACTTTTGCGCAAACCAATCAATAAACGCTAATTGCGATTTTTTTACAAAAAATATGTAGAAGAATACCATTTTGGCCTAAACTGAGAAAAAAAAATGTTTTATAAATATTTTTGGGGGATATTTATTACAGCAAAATGTAAAAAAATATTGCATTTTTTTCAAAATAGTCGCTCTATTTTTGTTTATAGCGCAAAAAATAAAAACGCAGAGATGATCGAATACCACCAAAGCTCTATTTGTGGGAAAAAAAGAACGCCAATTTTGTTTGGGAGCCATGTCGCACGACCGCGCAATTGTCAGTTAAATCAAAGCAGTTCCGAATCACAAAAAGTGCTCTGGTCATTGGGCAGCAATATGGTCCGGGGGTTAAGTGGTTAATGTAGCTTAACAAGCAATAAGTGCCTAAACCTCAATCAATTGCCCTGAAACTTACCACACCCCAAGATCTCGGCCTTCCAAACATATCTAAGAAATTTCAAGCGATTTGGTGTTCCATGAGGCAAACTAGGGACATTAAGCTTGTTTTTTGGGAGCTAGATGTACAAAAAATACCTTAAATGTTAACCAATCTCCCCCAAACACAATAGAAGACTTTGTCCATGCCAACATATTCTGAAAATTTCAGCTCATTTGGGTAAGCCCGGGTAATTCAAATGTGGATGAGGTGGGCGTGTTTTATATAAATGTGTTGTGACCCCATGTTTTTTACGTTTTTTTTTAACTGCGCATGCACCGTCCGTGGACGTATCCCAGTGCGCATGTTCCAAATTATGACGCTAAGACGCATTGGTTTCGACGTGAACGTAATTGACGTAAAGCCCCATTCCGGCGTAAAGATAAACCACCAAAAAGATGGCGCATCCTATGTTAGTATGGAATTTTTCAGATTTTACGTGGCCTGGTAATTGAATTTGGAGGGACCCCCACGCTTTATTTTTTATGAATGAATTCTCTCTGAATTGCCGCGAGCCGACAATTCATTATAGCCTCGAGTGATTTTTAAATTACTTTTTTTCCTTCAGAAATTACACTTTGTGCAGATACAGTTCTAAGCACGGGAAACATGCACAGGCATACTTTACACCCCCCAGGTGTAATTTAAAGGATCATTTTACTTTTATTGTTTCACTTTTAGCATTATTAAATTCACTGCTCCTGAAAAAACTTTCGTTTTTAAAACTTTTTTTTGCATTGATACATGTTCCCATGGGGCAGGACCCGGGTCCCCAAACACTTTTTAGGATAATAACTTGCATATTACTAGCCTTTAAAATTAGCACTTTAGATTTCTCCCACTTTAACAGGGTGTTCCACGGCTTTTTGAAATTTGCCGCAAACACCCCAAATTGTTCGCTGTTCGCCAAACAGGCAATGTTCGAGTTGAACATGAGTTTGACTCGAACTCAAAGCTCATCCCTAGTTCTGAGTAATTTTCTAGCAAAAAAATTATGATTTTTACATGAAGGAGAGAAGTGCCTGAATAGGCACGGTATGGAAGTGGTTAAGCTAAATGTCAATCATTTCCCTTGTGGTAAACCAAAATCCATAAAACTTTCCGGATATGGTTGGGAAGATTAAAACTTTGGTTGTGCAAAGTTTCAAAGCTATTGATTAACCACTTCAGCCCCGGTAGGATTTGTCCCCCTATTGGCCAGGCCATTTTTTGCGATACTAGACTGCGTTAATATAACTGACAACTGCATGGTCGTGCAACGTTGTACCCAAACAAAATTGACATCCTTTTTTCCCCACAAATAGATCTTTATTTTGGTGGTACTGTATTTGCTCATCGATGCAGTTTTTATTTTTTGCGCTATAAACAAAAAACAGCGTCAATTTTGAAAAAAATAAACTTTTTTTACTTTTTGCTATAATAAATATCCCTAAAAAATCAGTTTAGGCCAATATGTATTCTAAGGCTCCATTCACATCTAGGCGTTTTGTCGCCCTACGCCCGACACTGAAGCAGCCCGACATACGCTGGAGGGGCGAATTTACATTGTCGGCTATGGAGATGGTTCACATCTCCACGCCGAACGCCCAAACGCCAGACGCCTGAAGCAAGTCCAGGACCATTTTTTTCAGGCGTCTTGGGCTTTGGGCAATAGCCGACAATGTAAAATATCACCGCTCCAGCAAAAAGAAAAGGGCGTTTTGTCGCCGCAAATCGCGGGGACAAAACGCCTTTTTCATGTCGCCCAAATACGCTACGGCCACAGACGCCTAGGTGTGAATGCAGCCTTAAGGCTTGTACACACGGTAGGACATCCAACAAAATTTCCCTTGGATTTTTGTCCTAATTGATTTGTCCGGTCACACCCATAGCATACACACAGTCAGACTTTTCTGCAAACTTTTCTTAAACTTTCCCATCATCACGTGGTTTTTCTGCTCTTTACCGCCACCCTTTGATTAACATCTGCTATTGTTGGTTGATTTTAACATTGGTTCTGAGCATGCGTATTTGTACTATGTACAAAAGTTGGTTGGATTGCTGTACACACGGTCACACAAGGCACCATCGGACTTTTGTTGCCGAAAAGTTGGACTGTTCGCAGACCCAACTTTTCGTTGGATGAAACCAGAAAAAGTTTGTCTGATGGAGCGTACACACGATCAGCCAAATTTGAAAAGTTGCAGATTTTGAAGTTGGTTGGCCAAAAGTCCGACACTGTGTATATTGTTTTGTTTGGGCAAAAGTTATAGCGTTTACAAAATAGGGAATAGATTTATGGCATTTTTATGTAATTTGTATTATTTATTTATTTTTTACTAGTAATGGCGGAGAGCTGCGATTTTTACAGAGGCTGCAACATTATGGCGGACAGATCGGACACTGTGAGCACTTTTCTGGGACCACTGACATTTATAAAGAGATCAGTGCTATAAAAATGCATTAATTACTGTGCAAATGTCACTGGCAGGTAAGGAGTTAACACTGGGGGGCGATCAAGGGGTTAAATGTGTCCTTAGTGTGTTTCTAACTGTAAAGGGATTGGAATGACAAGAAGGGGAGCCAGGTCTTTGTTCCTACTTAGTGGAAATAGAAAATCTGTCTCTCCTCCCCTGTCAGAACAGAGATTTGTGTGTTTACACACACAAATCTCCATCCTGGATCTCATGCCTGCGATTGCTGGTTGCAGTGGCGAACGCACCTGCTGGCCATGCGCATTGAGTCCCTCACCGTGCAGTGGGCACACGCCTGCTATGGCTCTTAAAGGACATTTCTTCATTTGTGTTGTCACATGAACAGATAAAATATTTACAAAAATGTGAGGGGTGTACTTACTTTTGTGAGATACTGTACCTCCTCTGTACAGTGTTTTTTCAAAGAGCAGTTCTGATCCTCCTCTTTTCAGTTTCCTCCCTGGCGCTCCTGGCCGCTCCCTACTGCCAAATGCCCCCACAGCAAGCGGCTTCCTATGGGGCACTCAAGCAGAGCCGCAGCTTTTTGTGTCCATTTAGACACAGAGCCGTGGTTTAGCCCCCGCCCCCTCTCTCTCCTTAACCACTTGACCACTGGGCACTTAAACACCCTTAATAACCAGACCAATTTTTAGCTTTCGGTGCTCTCACATTTTGAATGACAATTACTCAGTCATACAACACTGTAACCAAATAAAAATGTTTGTCTTTTTTTTCCCCCCACAAATAGAGCTTTATTTTGGTGGTATTTAATCACCTCTGCGGTTTTTTTTTTGTTTTGCTATAAATGAAAAAAGAACAAAAATTTTGTAAAAAATAATATTTTTTCTTCATTTCTATTATAAAATTTTGCTAAAAAGTAATTTTTCTTCATAAATTTGGCCTAAAATGTATACTGCTACATATCTTTGGTAAAAAAATAAAATGTTGGATATTATTTAGTCTGGGTGAAAGTTATAGGGTCTACAAGCTATGGTACCAATTACTGAAAATTGATCAATTTCATCACACCTGATGTACTGACAGCATCTCTCATTTCTTGAGACCCTAACATGCCAGACAAGTACAAATACCCCCCCCAAATGACCCCTTTTTGGAAAGAAGACATTCCAAGGTATTTAGAAAGAGGCCTGGTGAGTTTTTTGAAGTTGTTATTTTTTCCCACAATTCTTTGCAAAAATCAAGATTGTTTTTATTTTATTTTTTTTTCACCAAATTTTCATATTAGTAGGTTATTTCTCACACATAGCAAATGCATACCACAAATTATACCCCAAAACACATTCTGCTATTCCTCCCGAGTATGGCGATACCCCATGTGTGAGACTTTTACACAGTGTGGCCACATACAGAGGCCCAACATGCAGGGAGCACCCAGGCCAATTCTGATATTTCTCTCCTACATGTAAAAATCATCATTTATTTGCTAGAAAATTACATAGAACCCCAAAACATTATATATGCTTTTTTGAAAAGACCCTAGAGAATACAATGGTGGTCATTGCAACTTTTCATCGCGCATGGTATTTGCACAGCAATTTTTCAAACACGTTTTTTTGGAAACAAAACAGTTTGTGCTTTTAAAAAAAACCATTAAAGTTAGCCCAATGTTTTTGCATAATATGAAAAATAAAGTTATGCTGAGTAAATAGATACCTAACATGTCACCCTTCAAAATTGCTCACGCTTGTGAAATGGCGCCAAACTTCGGTACTTAAAAATTCCCTAATGCGACGCTTTAAATATTGGTTACATGTTTTTAGTTACAGAGAAGGTCTAGGGCCAAAATTATTGCTCTCGCTCTAACGTTCGCAGAGATACCTCACATGTGTGGTTTGAACACCGTTTTCATATGTGGGCGGGACTTGCGTATGCGTTCGCTTCTGCATGTGAGCTCACGGGGACAGGGGCGCTGTATGCCCAGAGTATTGCCCAGCAGAGTATTGCCCAGCAGAGTATTGCCCAGTATTGCAGAGTATTGCCCAGTATTGCCCAGTATTGCAGAATATTGCCCAGTATTGCAGAGTATTGCCCAGTATTGCAGAGTATTGCCCAGTATTGCAGAATATTGCTCAGCATTGCAGAATATTGCCCAGCAGAGTATTGCCCAGTATTGCAGAGCATTGCCCAGCAGAGTATTGCAGAGTATTGCCCGGTATTGCAGCAGGGATGGATGGATCTGTGACTGCATTTGTCACAGATCCAGCCCAGAGCACTGCCGCTGACATCCGCTCCCTCCCCTCTCCTCTCACACTGTACCAATCGGTACAGAGAGAGGAGGGAGGAACCGGCATCATCAAATGACGCCGGTTTGTTTACAAGTGATCGCTCCGTCATTGGACGGAGCGATCACGTGGTAAACCACCGCTATCAGCGGTGATTTACCATGATCCGTGATGCGCCGGGTCCTCTGGACTCAGCGGTCATGGACGCTCCCATGTGCGCGCCTCAGGGGGCGCGCGGGAGCGCGATTCTGGGAGGCCGTTAATTAACGGCCTCTTAGAGTTAAGCGACCGCCCTGTAGACGTAATTTGTCTATAGGGCGGTTGTAAAGTGGTTAATCTGTCACTTGGCTCTCAGGTGGAGGCGCCGTCATCTTCGGTAAGGGAATCAGGAAGTGAAGCCTTGCAGCTTCACAGCCTGGCTCCCTACTGCGCATTCGCAAGTCGCTCTGCACAATCCCACTGGTCCCTGCTGTCTTCTGGGACCTGTGTGTCTCCCAGAAGACAGCGGGGGGACGGAGGAGGCGCCATACGTAGCGTAGATATCGGCGGGTCCTGCAGCCATCTATGCCCGGGAGTTTGAGCAAAATACCTGTATTAGACAGGTATCTGCTTCCCCCTCCCCTAAAAGGTGTCAAATGTGACATGGAGCGGAGGAGGATTCCGAAAAGTGGAAGTTCCATTTTTATGTGTAAGTCCGCTTTAAGATAATGACGTAATACATACAATTTTTTTTTTAAGGTCAAACAAGTTTTTCTTTCTGTGAATATTGTCCTGCATATATATATATATATATATATATATATATATATATATATATATATATATATATATATATATATATATATACTATATATATACATATATATATATATATATAATTTTGCAATCCTTAGACAATTAAATGTAATAAAACTAAACAAAAGGCGTTTTTTTTCAGCAGTAAATATATGTAAATAGTTGTAAAAAATATTATTATGCGAAGCAAACAAAAACCGAAAAAAGTTTATTAGATAAATAAAATGCCGCACAGGTTCAAAGCCTCTCCTGTGACTAAGCTCCCCGCGGTACAGGCAGACCTGAATGCCTAATGGGGGAGGCCTCACCCCAGCAGGATCCAGGAAGATGGGGGTGAAGGCATATGGTCTCTAGGGATTGCTCATTTATCATGACGCCATGTATGGACATTCATTGGACTTTGGACATGAAGCATGCAGGTGGTAAGGCACCACATGGTGCACACAATTCTATTCAGTTACTGCTGCAAGTATAGGCAAGCATGTGGTTAAACTTGCATTACTACCCAATCCTTGGATATATTACTTGGCGGCTCAACTCCAACACTTGATTGGGGCCACGGGAGTGCAGCCCGAGGCCTCGGCGGCTAAACTGATGCTAAGGGGATCGGGGGCGGCCACGGTACCGGAGGGGCTGGAAGCCCGCAAATTCCAAAAACCCAATAACCGTATGCCCACATATGCTCTTGTTCAGAAGGTATGGAATAAGGCTAAGCAGCTCCAAAATGTGACGGGGTTCACCGAGTTTAGCCCTATCTGGGGGAACGACTCCTATGAGGAGCTGGCAAAGGTGGAGCAGGGGCATAGGTGGAGCTCCTTTGGGGTCACACATCTTAAACATGTCTTTGGGGGGGGGGGGGCTCTCCACCCCTTCAGTGAGCTGCAAACACGGTTCAACCTGCCACACACTATGCGGTTCTACTACCTACAGTTGCAGCATGCAGTGAGGGCTCAGGGGGCAGCGGTTGAGTGGGTTCAGTCCCCCACACCGGTGTTCCACGCATTGTGTCACGCGCGGGATACCAAAGGTATGATCTCGCACTGCTACAACATGCTCCTTTCATCATTTCTGGAGGGACATCCTATGAGGGTGGCGGAACAATGGGAGACAGATTTGGGGCCTATTGAGGGGGAACTATGGGAGGAAGCCCTACAGGCTGTGAATGCCTGCTCATTGAATGTGTCACAACGGGTATCCCAACTCTACATCTTACTTAGGGTGCATTACACCCCGGTTAGACTCTTTAGAATGGGCCGGGCCCCGGACCCGTTGTGTGGACGGTGCAGGGCGGCCCAGGGAGATCTGGTTCACCTGCTCTGGCGTTGCCCCAAGCTGCACAGATATTGGTCAGAGGTCCTGGCAACCCTAAATTCTGTGTTCCAGACCAATGTTACGTTGGACCCACTCTGCTGCCTGTTGGGCGTTTTGGAGGGGGCAATAGCGGAGGAAGTCACTAGAGTGGCGTTTGCCAGGGCCTTGTTTCAAGCGAGAAAACTCATCCTCATGCATTGGAAATCGAGGGAGCCCCCCTCGGTTAAAGCATGGATACAGCATATGGGTAAAACACTGTTGATGGAAAAGTATATTTACCAGCACAGGGAGAACGCAGGAAAATTCCTTAAAATATGGGATCCATGGCTAGCAACGCCGGGGTTGAGCCCCTTGGAGCTAGTCCAAGCAAGGCTACTTGGGGGGATGTAGGGACATGTTACAATGTGCAGGGTCCCAGACCTGGCCACGAGGGAGGTTGATGGTATAATGATTGTGTACTAGGTGTTGGGGAAGTACATTTGTTGTTTGATTGTAATCTTGATGTCATGCCTGTCTGCATGCAGATTGTACAATGTCGTTCTTACAGTATATTATATGTATGTTGTGTGAGCAATAAAAACCTTTTTGATTAAAAAAAAACTTGCATTACTGAAGGGCTGTGGTTGTGTCTGCTATACTGCTAATGATGATAGCAGGTGCTGTGCTGGGCTGAAGCCTTCCATTTAACTGAATAAGCCTGGCTCGTCTTGATTTATTTCCTGCAGGTTTGTGGTTAATTTGCATTTCTGAAAAGCATATATCACACATGTGAATGTAACTGGATGTCTGTAGTGTCACTCTATTTACTAATATTAAACAGAAGGATGTGTTTGCAGCATTGCTGAAGTTTGAACTGATATCAGGTGATATTGAGAGCCCTTTCAGGTTAGTGCAGGGATTGGGCCTGCAGTAGGGGCTCACTGTGTATGGAAGTTTGGTCTCCTCTTGCTAGTGCTAATGTCATAGGATCATTAATTTGTGCTGCATTCCTGTGATTACATTAACTCCACACTGGGTAATGCTGTGATGTGTTTACTTCTATGCATTTACATGTTGACCTTGGTGCTAAAATGTCAGGATCTGTTTAGTCACACTTAGTACTTGTTAGCAATAGGTAATTGCTTGTGTTATTTGGGGTACCCCACTGAAAGATATGGGGTTTGTAGTGGTTACTATTTATGGGAAAATAATCCCAGGCATCTGTGAACCAGTAGCAATCAGCCTTCCTAGAGACCAGCAACTTTGAATAAAGGTGAGGGCAGGTAAGTATATGCTCTATCCTAAAAAAGAGTGCACATTATGGGCATAATGAGTGTACATCTCAAGCCCTCAACACCAAACACCAGTCTACCTGCTTCTGCGACAAGGGACAGATCCTCTTCAATCCTGAAAAAATCCCACTATGTAGCTAACTGCCAGAAATCGCTACAGGAATCATAGTGGTCGGGTGTAACTGGTGTGACGGCCAGAATGCAAAACAAGGTTGCAGGCCAAAGACAGTAACAAAGGGGCAGAGACTGAGAAGGCCTACAGTCACTAATGGTTCCATACCAAGCCTAATCAAACAACCGTGCTTGTTTAAAGGCAACCTTTACCTGAGAGCTTGCTTATGGAAAATCTCTCTGACTAGTTGGCATATCAGAAGCAAGAGACGGCGACTTTAACCCCGTCCAAACTGACTGTTTGGAACTCAGGTACTAAGCTATTCAAGCAAAATCAGCTAAAGGGTACCTCTGCCTCTAGAGCATGAATGAATGAAAACTTATATAGCACGGCACATGCGAACTGAATCGCCTCTGGCGCTTGTGTTCCTGTCTCCTTTGGTATCAAAGAGCAGCCAGCCAAACAGGCTTCAGCAGATTAACCAAGGGTACCATTCTTCCAAACAAAGGAAACAATATCCTTGCAGAGACCCTGTGACAGCAAGTAGATCTGGAGATCAACAAGATTCATACTACTATTAAGTAGTGTTGTGACCTGCGATGAGGCAGGATGGAAGCAGAGCTCTGGTCAGTGATAAGCTCTCTATGGCAGATCCTAGATTGCAAGGTAATAGCCAATGATGCAGTTCAGTCACTGCGGGTACAAGACTGTATGCTGTTTCTCCAGAAATCATTGTGGCCAGTGAACCCGTATGCCCCTCCCACAAGTGAACACATGCCGCTTTTAGTCAGAGTGGTGACTGTTCAAGTCGGATCTGGCAATATCTAGAAGGAAGATTAATTCCTTATGTTAATCACCAAAGACCAGAGGATAGCCAAAAGATTGACAAGTTAAACGTGGGAGAACTATGGCGGAGAATAAAGAATCAATAATGTTTATTAGCCTAAACCCAAGTCGCCCAATAGGGTAAGCTGACAGTTGGATGTAAAGTTCAGCGAAGGATCCGTGAGACCTGTGCATTAGGAAGCCAATGGAATTGTTTTCATTCCTCTACCAATTCATTGCATTCCCCCCATGATGCATCAGAGCACAAGGGCTATGATTACATGGGTGTTGGTCATAGTAAAACTTGAATAACAAGAGGGTCCAAAAGGATGGCATAGGCCATCGTGGCAATTAATCTCTCCAGTCGTCAGTAAAGCCTGACCTCCACAAATCCTACTCCAGGATTTTTAAGGAGTATTGTTCATAGCAGTGCTGCGACTTCAAGGTAGTCCCTACACTACGTTTGAATCCACTGTGGTCTTACTGGGGGCCGTGGACGTCAAGAATACACAGGCATTGATTCAAGACGCATAGGAATCGCAGTAAAATCACACAATTTTATGCCGTAATACTGGAAACCTAGTCCATTAAGTCCAACCTGGTGGTGTGATAGGGGTAGTTACCTTGGTATACCCTGTATGTTGTGGTCGTTCAGGCCGACTTGCGGGCACAAGGACTACTGGTAAGTCTTGTTTGAACAGCAAAGTGAGTAACTTGTAGAGCGCTGACAAATGCGAACCGAATCGCCTCAAGGCGCTTTGTATCCAGAGTCGTGCTGATACTTCAGAAGAGTTGTGGCACAATGGCTTCCAAGTTTTGGGAAAGGTCCCAGTACAGACTCTAATCAAGTCAGGAGGAGCCATCATCGAGAGACAAACTAGTCTCATCGCAGTAAACACCTACTGGAAGGTAATTCTGAATGGGAAAAAGTTAATGAACAAAGATTAAGTTACACTCAGAGAAACAGTGTAAGTATCCCATTTGAACAGATGCTCTTTCCTATTGGTTGCATCCCACGATCGCAAAAGCGATAGAGTACCCTGTAATAACCAGAGCTTTTTTTCTCAGAAAATAGGTGCAGGAACTCAACCACAACCCGTTCAGATTTCACAAACAGTAGAAGGGTCTTAAAGGGGCATTAAATACTAGAATTGCATTACATACAGTGTGCAGAGTTCAGGGGGTTACAAAGCTGTCACTTGTAAACACAGAAACCAGACTTCTGTGTTCACAAGTGATTGTGGTGAGCGGGCACCAAAGGGTCTGAGCCAAAGGTGGTGGAACTGAGTTCCCCCAAGTTCCCCCAGAAAAAAAGCCCTGGTAATAACCCATGTGGTCCGAGGGGGGGCCCAAGCAGGGTTGACAACTGTATTAACCTTAGTAAAGAGAGACTTACTTCCCACGTGAGAAACGATGACTCCACAGAGGAGAAAAATCCCCGATTGGGGAGGTAGCTAAGCTGATCTTTCAGCATACCAATCATCACAAGTTGTCACTCGGGGGGTAGTCATGCCAATGAAGGACAAGGTGTCCAAAAGCCAGAGCTACAGCGGTCGCAGACTAAAGTCTTGCAGAAACACAACAGAGGGAGCCTCAACTATGCTGAAAGGACTCGGCAAAATGGGGAAGGCCTAGCCTCGCTGGCAAGAAGGAATGCAAAACTAGTCAACTTCTGTCAGAGGTATCTCCCAGCATGTTAGGGTTTTCTAGAACTTACAGCCAGAGGGCGTAAGATACAAAAGCCGTTGGATGACAAGGGACAGTCTCAAACAAGACAGTCAAGGGATCGGCAACGAGCAAGGCTATTAAGTTATTGGTCTGACCGTAACCTGGGTGGCTTCCCAGAGGTGGAAGCAGAAAAACTAAGGACAGCCAGCTGGGTTGGCAGATTAGCCAATACGTATATATTTAACAAACCTAAGAGTCTCCAGGAGGCCTATCCGGATTTGCAGCCATTCGGTGGTGATGACGATAATTACCCTGTAGCTTGCAGGCAATGATGCCCACGGGTACAGTCTCAGATCTGAGAACTCCCTATTCTCCTTCCTGAGATTCAACACCTCATACAGCGTGCCAACGGTATCTTCCAAATTCATACAAATTATATCGAGATACAGGAGACCAAGATGTGGAGGCCTCACCGTTTAGTGTTTGAAATCTAATGGAGGTCAGAGTGTCTACTCCAAACTTCAAGTACCTTAGCTAAGAGAAGAACCTACAGAATTTAAAGGATGGAATTCTCTGTTCCTTACTGGAAGGAATGAATTTTATACAGGAGAGCCTAGAGACGGCATTAAAGGATACTGAAACGCAGTCGTATCTATTCTTCACTCTCTGGGTTGCATATCTCAGCAACCAAGTCCGAAAGACCTAGGCAGGTTATTCTTTCCCCCATGGGGTCTTCCAAATAGTGTGAGACACATTATCTCACTCTCCATTTAGAGGGACAAAACATCCTAAATATGGCCAGGAACATGGGAATAAGTATTCCTTTTGGCAAATACAGTATGTAAAGTAGATCTAGAAGAATCTCAAACATCCAAGTGTCATACCATAAACTACCTTGTTGCTGAAATGATCAGGCAAAATGGCTCTAGTCTCTTCCTCAACACTAGACAAAGGTTGGTATCTTGGCAACCTGAGTTAGAACATCATCATCCTTTTTGGCAGATCCAAACGGAAGTGTTTGAAGTTCCACAAACTTGGAAAAGAGATTCAAGGTTGAAGAGACATAGAATTGGCCCTTCTTCTAGGAGAAAAACGATAACTCATCAGGCCTAATGGCATCGGAAAAGGACAATCCCGCTGTCCAACGAAGACCATCGCAGTTGTACGGATGCAATTAGTCAAAACCTAGATGGAGGGGACAAGTCCATCAGATGAGGGCAGAGACAGCTCCTTCAAGCCGGTGATGCATCCATTGACGGAACTCCAAAATAGTTCCTCCAGAGTTAATATCTAAACTACGACCTGGTCTACATTCAACATGTTGGGGGTCCATGCTGGCGGACCCAGCAGTCGTAACTACAATACATCTCAGTCGTTAGAGGGAATAGATCTAACCCTTTTAAACACTTGAGCAGTACCCACCCTTGTTGTCTGGTGAGTTGGTACATCCCATACGTATATGCTGTCATGCTGTGTCAGGAAAAGGGAAAATGTTATACTTACCTACGGTAATTTTCCTTTCCTGATGCAAGCATGACAGCATATAGGTTCCCTCCCCTAAAAAAAATATATATATATATATAAAAAAAAAAAAAGAGAAAAATGGCAAATATGGGGCCTGAAACATTTAAAGTAAAACCTTCCGCAGCGATACTAAATTACGAGAATGCTGGAGTAGGGGAGGAGACCTACTTTTATAGTATAAACGGTCCTGATTGGGCAGGGGGGCCGAGCCTTCCCATACATATATGCGGTCATGCTTGCATCAGGAAAGGAAAATTACCGTAGGTAAGTATAACATTTTCCCTTTTTTTTTTTTTTGTCCTCCTAGGACCCTGGTTGTTTTTTACCTTAAAGGAGCATGTTCCCTGGTCCAAAAGTCCTGGTGTTTTTTTTACATGCAGAGTGGCTTTTGTTATGGCTCTGTAGTCCACAAGTCTCTGCTATTAGCAGGATAGACGTACGCAGGATCTGCAGTATTTCTTTTCAAGAGGCTTTTTAGCCTGCCATTGGCAGGTAAGCAGTAACTTGGCCATATATCCTGGCTATTAGCAGGAGGCCTTATGACCCAGACCACACAGTGTGAGCAGCGGTGGCTCCCAGCCCCAGGCAGGATCGTGGGACTCTTTGGTAGTAATGTATGTTTAACTTACTTTATGGCAGCCTGTTTATGTTTGTTGTCTGTTGTTCCTCGTGTAGTCGTGGCCGCTGTAGTCATTGCATTCCAGCCTCGCCGCCTTCTGACGGTTCTGCGAACGAGGCTTGGAGGCGCACGCGCGGTCCAGTTCAGTTGGCCACGATCGCGCATGCGCGCAAGGTCTACGGGGGTCACACCGGGCACAGTGCAGGCGCCTGATGCGCACGGCGAAACGCGGTCACATCATCGCGGGGCAGCAAGTTTAAATAGCTGTCAGGTACATCTACTCATTGACACAGTCCTGAAGCTCTGCATACTAGGCACCGTCCTTCTGTTCTAAGGTAAGAGTCAGTGCTGGGTCACTGTCTTGTCCTTCCTCCTTATGTATACTTCTTTTTTTTTTTTTGTTCTATGCCTCACTCTTGTTATTGGTCTTTGCAGTATTGTGTGTCTCACTGCCATGGATGTGTCACCGCCCCCCTGTGGCCAAACCTTACGCTGCAGGCAGTGGCGTCTCCAGCTTTCATATTTAGGGTGGGCACATGGGGGGACAGGGACAAAAGTAGGGGGGCCAACTATAAAATGCAATTATATATATATATATATATATATATATATATATATATAATCTCCTGGGGCCCTTTACTACGATCCCACAACGAGCCCTTTTACATGTTCTGCAGTGAGCTCCCTTCCTACTATACTGGGGCCCCCCAGGGTGGCAGAAAATAGAGATATGTCACCAGCACACCAAGAAAATATAAGGGTCCAAAGCAGTGGGAGAACTTTAAGGGTTGCAAAGGTTGTCTGGTGTTCTGCCACTGTAGGGTTCCCCAGCTGTCCTGTCCCTGCTATTGACAGCACTGGTCTGGCATCTGTCTCCTTGGCAGTGGCAGCAGTCTATTAGGACCTAGTGCTGGTGACATTATGGATGCATGCAGGGGAAAGCTGGCACTATTGGTTATAGAGAGCTGAGCCCCCAGCTGGTCACCTAGCAGCAGTAATGCTGTATAACCTTCTCTGTTGACATGCTGATCGAAATGTGATCCAGGTAATGCTCCCAGTCAGATCTAATAAACACAGTATTTATTAGTATCAAGAGTACAACCACACACACATATATATATATATATATATATAACGTATGTTCCGCAGCCATGTGGGCTCTATGCCTGTAAAGTGTGGGCTTTGATCAATAAAATAACTGATATTTACAGTGCGGAAAATAAGTATTTGAACACCCTGCTATTTTGCAAGTTCTCCCACTTGGAAATCATGGAGGGGTCTGAAATTGTCATCGTAGGTGCATGTCCACTGTGAGACATAATCCAAAAAATAAATTCCAGAAATCACAATTTATGATTTTTTAACTATTTATTTGTATGATACAGCTGCAAAGAAGTATTTGAACACCTGTCTATCAGCTAGAATTCTGACCCTCAAAGACCTGTTAGTCTGCCTTTTAAAATGTCCACCTCCACTCCATTTATTATCCTAAATTAGATGCACCTGTTTAAGGTCATTAGCTGCATAAAGACACCTGTCCACCCCATACAATCAGTAAGAATCCAACTACTAACATGGCCAAGACCAAAGAGCTGTCCAAAGACACTAGAGACAACATTGTACACCTCCAAGGCTGGAAAGGGCTACGGGGAAATTGCCAAGCAGCTTGGTGAAAAAAGGTCCACTGTTGGAGCAATCATTAGAAAATGGAAGAAGCTAAACATAGTTACATAGTTACATAGTTAGGTTGAAAAAAGACACAAGTCCATCCAGTTCAACCATAAAAAAATAAACAAACAAAATAAAACGCAGTACATCCCATACACCCAACTCCATACCCACAGTTGATCCAGAGGAAGGCAAAAAACCCCAGCAGAGCATGATCCAATTTGCTACCGGAGGGGAAAAAATTCCTTCCTGATCCCCCGAGAGGCAATCGGATTTACCCCGGATCAACTTTACCTACAGAACTTAGTACTCAGTTATATTATGTGTATTTAGGAAATAATCCAGGCCCTCCTTAAAGCAATCTTCTGAGCTGGCCAGAACCACCTCTGGAGGGAGTCTGTTCCACATTTTCACAGCTCTTACTGTGAAGAAACCTTTCCGTATTTGGAGGTGAAATCTCTTTTCCTCCAGATGTAAAGAGTGTCCCCTTGTCCTCAGCGTTGACCTTAAAGTGAAAAACTCAACACCAAGTTCACTATATGGACCTCTTATATATTTGTACATGTTGATCATATCCCCCTTATTCTCCTCTTCTCAAGAGTGAATAAATTCAGTTTTTCTAATCTTTCCTCATAGCTGATCTCCTCCATGCCTCTTATCAGTTTAGTTGCCCTTCTCTGCACTTTCTCCAGTTCTCCGATATCCTTTTTGAGAACTGGTGCCCAAAACTGGACTGCATATTCCAGATGCGGTCTTACTAATGATTTGTACAGGGGCAAAATTATATCTCTATCTCTGGAGTCCATACTTTTCCTAATACAAGAAAGGACTTTGCTCGCTTTGGAAACCGCAGCTTGGCATTGAATGCCATTATTGAGCTTATGATCAACTAAAACCCCCAGATCCTTCTCCACTACAGATCCCCCCCAGTTGAACTCCCCCTAGCATGTATGATGCATGCATATTCTTAGCCCCCAAGTGCATAACTTTACATTTATCAACATTAAACCTCATCTGCCACATAGTCGCCTAATTAGACAGAGCATTGAGGTCGGCTTGTAAATTGGAGACTTCCTGCAAGGACGTTATTCCACTGCATAGCTTGGTGTCATCTGCAAAAACAGAAATGTTACTTTTGATCTCAGACCCAATATCATTTATAAATATATTGAAAAGTAAGGGACCCAACACTGAACCTTGGGGTACACCGCTGATAACCTTGGACCATTCAGAGTAAGAATCATTAACCACAACTCTCTGAATCCTGTGTTTCAGCCAGTTTTCTATCCATTTACAAACTGATATATCTAATCCTGTAGACCTTACCTTACACATGAGCCGTGTGTGGGGAACTGTATCAAACGCTTTTGCAAAATCCAAGTATACCACGTCCACTGCCACGCCTCTGTCCAGGGTTTTACTTACCTCTTCATAAAAGGAAATCAGGTTTGTCTGACAACTTCTGTCTTTCATGAATCCATGCTGTCTGCTGCTTAAATAGTTTGTTTCCAGCAAGAACTCATCCATGTGGTCTTTTTATTAAACGTTCCAGTATCTTCCCAACTATAGAAGTTAAACTAACAGGTCTATAGTTACTTGGTAAAGACTTTGTTCCCTTTTTAAATATAGGCACCACATTGGCTCTACGCCAATCCAGTGGTACTATTCCTGTCATTAATGAGTCCCTAAATATTAGATACAGTGGCTTTGAAATTTCAGAGCTCAATTCTTTTAGGATCCGTGGGTGGATGCCATCTGGTCCAGGTGCTTTATCCACCTTTATTCTGTCTAAATATTTCTGGAGCATATCACTTTTGAGCCATTGTGGATTTGGGGCTGTGTCACTCGCACCCCCATTATGGACCTGAGCTCCCCCATACTCCATTGTATACACAGAGCTGAAGAAAGCATTTAATAAATTTGCATTCTCTATGTCCTCAGTCACCCACTCTAGATTATTTTGTAAAGGGCCTACATGCTCAGACTTGACCTTTTTACTATTAATATATTTAAATAATCTTTTGGGGTTTGTCCTATCTTTTGCAATCTGCCGTTCATTTTGAATTTTTGCATCCTTGATTTCCTTTTTACATATTCTATTATATTCTTTGTAACATTTAAACGACACTAGTGTTCCTTCATTTTTATATTTTTTAAAAGCTATTTTCTTATTGTTTATAGCTTTTTTAACTTTGACCGTGAGCCACATAGGTTTTATCTTTAGCCTTTTAAACGTATTGCCCTTGGGAATATACTTTGCAGTGAGGTTCCAAAGAGTCTTTTTGAAGAATTCCCATTTCTGTTCTGTGTTCATCTGTGCCAATATTCCCTCCCAGTCCAAACCCTGGAGAGCAGTCTTCATGCTTTGAAAATTTGCTCTCTTGAAATTAAGTGTTTTTATCTTTCCTGTATGTATTTCTTGCTTATAGTTAATATTAAATGAAATCATGTTATGATCACTGCTACCCAGGTGTTCCTTTATCTGAACATTAGTAATAAGCTCTGCATGGTTTGAGATTACCAAGTCCAACAGAGCATCATTCCTAGTTGGGGCCTCAATAAACTGGACCAAAAAAATTGTCCTGCAATAGGTTTTTAAATTGTTGTCCTTTAACTGTCCCAGAAATTCCATTATTCCAGTCAATTTCTGGGTAGTTAAAATCCCCCATTATTATCACCGTCCCAGCTCTTGCAGCCCTTTCCATCTGTGCAAGGAGCCGAGTCTCCACCTCCTCATTAACATTGGGTGGTCTATAACAAACTCCAATGATTAACTTTGAACTACGCACATCTGTATGCAGTTCCACCCATAATGCTTCAAATTCATCACACTCTCCATCAACCAGGTCCTCTTTCACGCTTGCTTTGAGGTCACTTCTCGCATAGAGACAGACGCCTCCACCTTTCCTTTTTACCCTGTTCTTCCGAAAGAGAGCATAGCCAGGAATATTAATAGCCCAGTCATGTGAGGATTGAAGCCAAGTTTCAGCAATACCGATTACATCATAGCTCTCCTCATGCACCAGAGCTTCCAACTCACCTGTTTTGCTTGGAAGGCTTCTGGCATTGGTGAACAAACACTTAAATGTATTGTTACATTTTTCGCTGGTGTTTTTCATATCATTTTTAGTAGTGCAAATAGCACTATAATTTCCAATGGCTGTTTGCAACATGGGAACTTTCTTGTCACCTGCCATAACCCCGCCTCCATCTATCCCCATTCCACTCTCCATTAATGTCTGACCCCTAACTGACCTGTGTGCCCGATGTAATTCTAGTTCACCCTCCCCCCTCAAGTCTAGTTTAAATACTCCTCCAGCATTCCCCTAAACCTCTCCCCCAGCACAGCAGACCCCCTTCCATTCAAGTGCAAACCATCTTTAGCATATAGGTTGCACCCCAATGAAAAGTCATCCCAGTGCTCTAGAAACCCAAATCCCTCCTTCCTACACCAGGTCGTTAGCCATGCATTCAGCTCTCTAATCTCCCCCTGCCTTTCCTGTGTTGCGCATGGCACAGGCAATATTTCAGAGAATATCACCTTGGAGGTCCTTCCCTTCATCTTGCAGCCTAGTTCTTTAAATTGATTCTTAAGGAGCCTCCACCTTCCATGTATACTGTCATTGGTTCCAACATGGACCAAGACAGCTGGGTCATGCCCAGCCCCTCCCAGTAATTTATCCACCCGGTCCACCACATGCCAAACCCTGGCACCAGTGAGACAGCAAACCATTCGGTTGAGGCGATCCTGGCGACAAATTATTCTATCAGTCCTTCTGATTATAGAATCCCCTATTACCACCAACTGTCTAGGCCTACCTGCACTCCCCTCACCACTTCTACTAGATGGGTTGCTCTCCCGGCTGTTAGGGGTAGCAGTAACATCTAGTGCTGCCACCTCTGTGTTAGCCACCTCCACATCTTCACTCAACTTGGCAAATTTGTTTTGATGCACAAATACAGGATTGGCCTTCCTTGTCTGCAAGCCCCTTCCACTCCCTCTAACTACATTAACCCATCTTCCTATCTGATAATTCTGACTTGTCCCTCCACCCTCGACATTAACCCTACTGACCACCTGCTCAGCAAGCAGAGGACCCCTTTCAAGGTTGTCCTTTCTGCCCAGTGTTGCAACTTGCTCCTCCAGATCTCTAATGCGAGCTTCCAGAAGGGCAACCTGCTCACATCTGTCACAGCGGTATCCATCCTGGAGCTGTTGCACCAATTTTGCATACATGTGACACACTGTGCACTGAGCAAAACCTTCAACCCTGCTAGCACACATTTCCCAGTTACAATATAATTACTTGTAGGAAGTTTAAGATGTTACTTACAGTTTAGAAGACTCCTGTCTTAACTCCTGTTTTTTAACTCTTCCCACTTGTGTTTAAAAATCACACTTTTGTTTAAAAAATCACATGTAAGCCAGCACCATCAACTGGGAGCCAGCTCCTTATGGGAGTTTGACAGACTTTATATTCACCTGTTCACAATAAAACACTCCCCTTGATTAGCAGAGAAAAAAAAAACCTGTTCACCTGATCACAATTAAACACTCCTCTTAGCAGAGAGAAATAAAAAACCTGTTTAAAAAGTGTCAGAAACAAATGACACTTGCAAGCAGAAACAGTTAAAAGCAAACTCCTGTTTTTTTAACTCTTCCCACTTGTGTTTAAAAATCACACTTCTGTTTAAAAAATCACATGTAAGCCAGCACCATCAACTGTCAATCTCCCTCGGACTGGGGCTCCATGCAAAATCTCACCTCGTGGGGTCTCAATGATCCTAAGAAAGGTGAGAAATCAGCCCAGGACTACACGGGAGGAGCTGGTCAATGACCTGAAAAGAGCTGGGACCACAGTTTCCAAGGTTACTGTTGGTAATACACTAAGATGTCATGGTTTGAAATCATGCATGGCACGGAAGGTTCCCCTGCTTAAACCAGCACATGTCAAGGCCCGTCTTAAGTTTGCCAATGACCATTTGGATGATCCAGAGGAGTCATGGGAGAAAGTCATGTGGTCAGATGAGACCAAAATAGAACTTTTTGGTCATAATTCCACTAACCGTGTTTGGAGGAAGAAGAATGATGAGTACCATCCCAAGAACACCATCCCTACTGTGAAGCATGGGGGTGGTAGCATCATGCTTTGGGGGTGTTTTTCTGCACATGGGACAGGGCGACTGCACTGTATTAAGGAGAGGATGACCGGGGCCATGTATTGCGAGATTTTGGGCAACAACCTCCTTCCCTCAGAGCTTTGAAGATGGGTCGAGACTGGGTCTTCCAACATGACAATAACCCGAAGCACACAGCCAGGATAACCAAGGAGTGGCTCTGTAAGAAGCATATCAAGGTTCTGGCGTGGCCTAGCCAGTCTCCAGACCTAAACCCAATAGAGAATCTTTGGAGGGAGCTCAAACTCCGTGTTTCTCAGCGACAGCCCAGAAACCTGACTGATCTAGAGAAGATCTGTGTGGAGGAGTGGGCCAAAATCCCTCCTCCAGTGTGTGAAAACCTGGTAAAAAACTACAAGAAACGTTTGACCTCTGTAATTGCAAACAAAGGCTACTGTACCAAAAATTAACATTGATTTTCTCAGGTGTTCAAATACTTATTTGCAGCTGTATCATACAAATAAATAGTTAAAAAAATCATACATTGTGATTTCTGGAAAAAAAAATTTTTGATTATGTCTCTCACAGTGGACATGAACCTACGATAACAATTTCAGACCCCTCCATGATTTCCAAGTGGGAGAACTTGCAAAATAGCAGGGTGTTCAAATACTTATTTTCCGCACTGTAACATTAGGATTTGACTGGGAGCATCACCTGGATTGCATCCCGATCAGCATGTCAGAGAAGGCTCCACTGCTGCTAAGCAATGTGCAGGGAGCTCAACTGTCTACACCCAAAAGAGATGGGCTTGGGTGTGTTTGAATTCCCACATGCCCAATCCCGCCAGGAAGCCAACACTCCACAGCGCTAATCACAGGCAGTGAGACATTTCCTGATCTGTGCAGCAGCGGACCGTGAAATGTCTCACTGCCTGTGATTAGCTCTGTGCAGTGTGGGCTTCCTGGCAGGCCCTGGCATGTGGAATTTTGAACATGCCCAGCCCATCTGTAACAACAAATTGTGCTGGCCCTCCTGTACATCAGCCCCATAAAGTAACCAGCACTGGGTTCCAATGTGCTGCCGCCACTGCCAAGGAGACAGAGACCAGCGCTGTGAATAGCCGGGACAGGACAGCAACTCTGGTTATTCCAGCACTGGTCCACACTGGGAGGATTCCCCTGTCCACCTATAATGTGTAGATGGGGGAATTGGATCATTTCTTTTTTTTTTTTTTCATTCAACATAATAGTTGAATGAAAAAAAGTGATCAATGTATGGGCTGCCTAAGAGCTAAGACCAGCCATAGACAGTTTAAATCTCAGCTGGTTCAGCAGGAACTGGCTGAGATTTGAACCATTAATGAGCAAATTCTCTTATGATTATCACTAGTGGTTGCTGTATAGCCACTAGTGAGAATCACTGTTTGTCGGGAGAATACAATTGCTGGGCAGGAGGGATATTCCACACTGGCTGTGTTGATGGGGGGAATCATGCAAGTTTCTTTCCTGCAATCTGTGGATGTAGGAAAGAAATTTGCCCTGTATATTACCTGCCTAACTGAAAGTGAAAGTGTAACAGAATGGCCGTGACACCCAGAGACTTTTGAAGGATGGGGGGTACTCGAGTGCCAGCATCACTAATGACTCTTGGGTCTAGGGTCATTCTGTGCCCCTTTTGGGCATAGGGTGACTGAGAAATGATAATGATAAATTACATGGGATGGGACATTACTGATAATTCATGTTTTACAGGATATCTTGAAATATTACAAGTTGTTAAAGTCTGACTCCAACAGGTCAATAGAGTGTTTTCATTCAATGTGGGGGACACATGCTTTTGAGGTGTTAATTGAGTCTGCTCCTAGACATTCCTTTATGTGATGCTAATACTGTTTTGTGTCCATTGTGCTAATTAGGTCTGCTCCTAAGACCTGTTCATTGTGTATGCTAATGACACTGTTAAGATGTGGAATGTGACTTGTCAAGCTGTAGTAATTAACCCCTCTAAATGCAGAGCCAGACCGTCTGGGTAATGAGTAGTAATTAACTAATCGGAATGTCATTATCTAAAAGAATGTGGATGAAGCCCCCAATTGTGTGATGTGTGGGTGGAGTGTGTCTTTGTCCCTGTGATTAACTGTAACATGCTTGTACTGTATATAACAAAGCTAAGTTACCATTAAAGGATTTATTCGTTCATTTTGGAACCAGTACCAGAGCTTGTTTTGTCTCGGTTATTCTGGGAAATGAAATGGGTCGTGTCTGATTTCTGTCGGATAAGCTGTCGTGGGGCGATGGAATGGAATATCGTAAACGGTGGTGACCGTTACAGAAAGTAAATTGTGAATGTCTTGAAAGAACAGGAGAGGGGGAGGGAGACAGATGGGGAATAGAAGGGATGGAGATAATGCAGTTCAGTGATTACAGTGTACTGCAGTCTGCAGTGCACACACTTGCCCACGGTCCAGGCTAGAATCTCAGGCATCATTCACACACATGCTGCTGATTTTCATATTTCCTGAACACACATCCCCTCTCTTCAGATACAGCACACCAAGATAGTGTGGGCGGGACTGAAAGGAGGAGGAGGAGGAACTGTATTCCTCCCTGCTTGTATGTGAGGAGAGTGGGGGGGGGGGTGGCTGGACTCGCTGGGCTGTAAAAGAGTCAGATTGACACTCGGCTCAGCTTGCAGTCACCACTCTCGGAATTTACAGGCTGGTTTTTCTGTCCTAAGGATGGGAGAAATCAGTCTGTTTTTTCAGTAACTGAGATGAAGGCTCGGGCCCCCCCTCCCCCACAGTGCTCATGGAGTCCTTTCTGCAACTCGCTCTTCTCCGTGCCAATGAGGATGCAGGGGAAGGAGCAGATCGGGCGGCTGTGGTTGTGTGAACGCTCGCATTATGCAGTGTCAGCGAGCTGAGGGAGGGGGGAGGAAGCCCCGCAGAGCTGACTGGGGACGCTCTTTTTTTTTGGGGGGGGGGGGCACATGGTGGGACACAGCATAATGTTGAGGGGGTCAGGGCCCCCTCTGCCCCCCCCTAGAGACGCCTCTGCTCCCCAGCCACCAAAGTGCCAGGATGCTTTTCCAGTGGTTTAAAAAGCAACTATGTGGGACTTCCTGTGAAGCCTCCATATCCTGAGTAGCAGACTGCTGTATCTGTAATATATTTAGCAAGGACCTAGGCCACCTTCAGTCTAACGAGACCCACGAGTCGCTGACATCCCTTCACATAGAGTGGGTCGTAAGGTATAATGGGTGCAGTGCAAAGTAGTTTTATGGGCGTCAGACACCTAGGGTGTGCCACCTGTCCAGGATTCACCAGGACAATTTGGGCTTTGAATCATATGTCAGGGCCTCAGTCTGCAAAGCGATTCCATCTCTCCTCAACAGAACTCTGGGAGAGAGGATTAGGGCCAGGACAAAGCAAAGCGATTCCATCTCTCCTCAACAGAACTCTGGGAAAGAGGATTAGGGCCAGGACACTAAGAAGCCGCAACACCAACCTGGCAGACTCTAAGACTTCTACAGAATGACAGCAAGATGCCACATCTGCACTGATAGGAACGCTGTCTCCTATGGCAACAGTTTACAATACAAGTGTAACAGTATCTTCAGGTAATTAAGGTGAGTTCAAAACAGAATCTTGTGCCACTCTTATCAATAATAAAGACATTTGGCATTACCTGTTAGCTGCATACTCCTCCAGGCAGTGTCTACTCACCAGCTTCCTGGGCATAGTTACTGTGCCATAGGCCCTGCAGGACTCTTGCTGGGGCACCGGCTCTGGGGAAGAGGAGCAAAGACGTCTTCCTTGGAAATTTTCTCCTGAGTGGGGGCGCCATCCAGGCTATGCTCCCCTAAAGAACGTCTGCGTTTCCTTGGCCTGTCTCTTTTGAGAGCGTGGGCATGCGGGGCTGAAGCAAATCAAAGCAATCCGCACAAGAGGGCACTCTTTTCTGAAAACTTACCTATATGGTGGTCCCCATCCAAGTTGTTGAGGGTCTTTGTACTATGAGCAGTAACTGACTCTTGATCTGTGGAGAAATGGGACGGCCAGCTGAGGTAAGGATAGCTGAAAAGTGACGGAAGAAGCAGGAGTAGACATAGGAGAAAGGATTCCACTTTCTTTCCTGATTTATCTACATACACCTACATCTGTATATACATATATATATATATATATATATATATATATATATATATATATATATACACACATACACACACACACACACACATACATATATATATACACATATACATATACACAGACATATCTACCTGCACAGGGTCAGTCTGGGCCTGTTAAGAAGGGGTTAACTGAATAGGGTAGGAATTTCCCTTTCAGACCTGATTGTCAGCTGAGCTTAACATGTCAGAGATGAGTTGTGTGTATGGAGAGTAGTGATGAGCGGAATACGCCATATTCGATTTCGCGATATTTCGCGAATATTTCGAAGAATAAATTGCGAATTTTCGCCACTGCGAATTTTCGGCAATGCGAAATTTCGCGATTTTTTTTATATAAAATATTCGAAATTTGAAAAAAAAAAAAAATAAATTGCGAATTTTCGGCAATGCGAAATTTCGCGATTTTTTATTTTTTTTTATATCGAATATTCGATATTTACGAATATTCGCTATATTTTATAGAAAAAAAAAAAGCGAAATTTCGCATATGCGAAAGCGAAAATGATTGCGAAATTTCGCTATTTATTTTTGGATAAAATATCACGAATATTCGATATTTACGAATATTCGCTATATTTTATAAAAAAAAAAAAAAAATTGCGAAATTTCGCATATGCGAAAGCGAAAATGATTGCGAAATTTCGCTATTTTTTTTGGGATAAAATATCACGAATATTCGATATTTACGAATATTCGCTATATTTAAAAAAAAATAATAAAATTGCGAAATTTCGCGATTGCGAAATTTTCGCGAATGCGAAATTGATTGCGAAATTTATTGCGAAATTTATTGAGAAATTTGAAAAATACAAATATTCGAAATTGCGAATATTCGCCGCGATATTCGAGTTATTCGCGAATACTCGAATATGCAATATTCGTAGCGAATATTCGCAATGCGAATATTCGTGAGCAACACTAATGGAGAGAGAGAGACAGACAGCAACATGATGTGTGAGAGGATCCATTGTTGAATTGTGTACCTACTGGGGTGAGCAAAAACCATATCAGAGACTATAGCTCTGGCTATAGCCATGTACTTTGTCTATATATCAATCTGTTGGCTAAAGAGACTGAACCTTTTCTATCTCTGTACCTGTGTTAGAGAGACAAGCCTGTAGTTTCTTCTGTTTGTTTTGCTGAAGCAGTGAATAAGAAAGGTAATGAAAGACAAAAGAGGGAGATATAGGTAAAGGTACAGGTGACCCTGTATGGCACAAGGGGCCAAGACAGATAAAGCATAGCTGGCCCCTCCATATTCCATAAGCGCTGCAGTTGTCAATTTTTAAAAGCAGATTTCGTTCCTAAAGAGGAAACACTGCAGGGGCCCCAATAAGACCCACAGAAGGGGCTCCCAGACTATAGCACGTTTAGCAGCCTGAGCGCTGGGACTTCGCACTGGGAGAGGCTTAACCCAGATGGCTACTGCACTGAGGCAGAGAGGGGACATAGTACTGCTTACTCTTCACTGGTGCGTGAGGTATGAGGAAAAAAAGAAGAATGGGGTGGCGGCTAACCATGCCTTAATTTATGCTATTCACTGGCCCTGCGGGAGTGGTCAAGAGGCAGAGCTCTATCACTAGTATGCTTCCATGTTGGCGTCAGGAAATATACTTTTTTACCTGATACACGCCTTCTTATCAGTACCTTGAAATTCCCAATCAACCAAATTTTGATCGATATAATTTAGACACATAGGGCCAGATTCAGGTAGATCAGAGCATCTTTGCTCTGGAGTAACGCATCTCATTTGCGTTACGCTGCTGAAATTTTAGGAGCAAGTGCTGTTATTCAGGAAGCACTTGCTCCTAAAGTTGCGGCAGCGCATCGCAAATGAGCCGGCGGAATTCAAATTGGGCGGGTACGGGGCGTGTAGTATTCTAACTAAGCGCGATCCCGCCGCCAACGTACTGCGCATGCGTCGAGTGTCCAAACATCCCCGTGCGCATGCTCCAAATTCTGTGAATGAACGTCAATGACGTCACATTCCCATTCATGAACTCAATGAACTCAATGAAGCGACGTGATTTTTTTTTTCCCGACGCGATGACGACGTCTATACCTAACATAGGATATTCCAACCCCATGTAGGTATATCTTCGCGCCGCATATCCCGTCCGGAAACGTCGTACCGTCATTGCGTCGCGCCGGAATTCGATCGTGAATTGACGATTTCCGCTCATTAACATATTTTTTGAGCGTAAATCGGCGGGAACGCCCCCGGCGCCATTTTTAAGTTGAAGTAACGATGCGATGGTGAAACTCAGTTACGCTGCTCGCATCGGAGCTTCAACCCGGCGTTTCTTGTTTTCTGGTTACAGAAAACAGAAACGCCGGCTCAAAGTCACAGTTAGGCTGGCGGATCACTGGATCCGCCAGCCTAACTGTTCCTGAATCTGGCCCTAATGCCCCGTACACACGATCACTTTTTGTGATGAAAAAAAATGTAATTTTCCTTCATGAAAAAAAATGACATTTTTCAAACTTCATTTTAAAAAATGACGTTGCGTACACACCATCATTTTTGGAAAATGATGAACAAAGTGACGGCACTCTAAAGGAGAAGTTCTATTTGCTTTGAGGCTGCTTTTAGCTGGTTACTTGTTAGTAAAAGAAGATTCCTGCTTTTTTGTCTGTTACAGCGTGATGAATGTGCTTACTCCATTATGAATGGTAGTTTTACCTCCCGTCTCCTAACTTGCTTCTGGGCATGTGCGGGTTTAAAACGTCATTGTTTACGTAGTTTTGCCTACACACGATCATTTTTTATGACACAAAAAATGACATTTTAAAAAATGACATAAAAAATTCGAGCATGTTCGAATTTTTTTTTGGTCATTTTTCAGAAGACATAAAATTACATTTTGCCCACACACAATCATTTTAAATGACATTTTTAAAAATGTCATTTTTTTTCATCACAAAAAGTGATCGTGTGTACGGGGCATTAGTGTCAAGCAGCTTGTTGTCTCTAATTATATGGTCCCCCTTCTCCTCAAAAAACAAGCTTATTGTCCCTAGTTTGTCTTCTGGGACACCAAATCGCTTGAAACTTCGTTGATATGTTTGGAAGGTCGAGATCTTGGGCTGTGCAAAGTTTCAGGGTAATTGATTGAGGTTTAGGCCCTTTTTTCTCATTAAGCTACATTAACCACTTCCCTACCGCGCCATAGGGGATTGACGTCTGTGTAAACCCCTCGCCGATGAGACTGGACATTGCACAACGTCCTTTCTTCACAGCGTTCTAGTTTGCCTACTGGGACACCAAATCACTTGAAACTTCTTGGATATGTTCGGAAATTTGAGATCTTGGGGTGTACAAAGTTTCAGGGCAATTTATTGAGGTTCAGGCACTTTTTTGCTCGTTAAGCTACATTAAGCCAATTTCAGTATTGTAAAATATAGCTTAATGTGAATAACTTTTGGTGTGATTAACTAAATGAGCTGATATTTTTAGAATATGTTGGCATGAATAGGGTCTTATATTGTGTGACATTTGGGGGAAATTGGTTAACATTTAAGGTCTTTTTTGTACGTTAAGCTCCCAAAAAAACGGAAAATTTATTATCAGTACTTACCGTAATTTTCCTTTCCTGATGGACTCCATGGCAGCCTACATGTGGGTTAACCCCGCCTCCTCTTGTTGTAGAAACTTAAATATTGCACGTACATAATTAATATTAGCTATAAAAACCTTCTTGTCTATATAAAAATTAAAGCAAACAACAGGGGTGTGAAAAAGAGAAACAGGATTACATTTATTGTTACATAGAAAAGTTTATATTAATCTGATATTCGTGGCTATTAACATAACAGATATCACAATTACACAAATTACAATATTCTTCAATAGACACATCAGAATATGAACACAAGTTATAAGAAAGGAAAAATGACAGAGATGAAGGAAAGTAAGGATTAGAGATTACCAAATGTCCCTAGGTGATGTTACATGTATAGGGTTGCCAGATGACAAAGATAACTAAGGCCTAAGTCAGATATGGTTACAATGGACATCCATGGACTCCTGATATACTCTTAGGCCGCGTACACACGAGGGGATATGTCCGCTGAAAACGGTCCGATGGACCGTTTCAGCAGACATCTCCGCTCGTGTGTATGGGCTAGCGGACAGATTTCTCCACCCGACAGATTTCAAAGCATGCTTTGAAATCTATCCGGTGGGAATCTGTCCGCCCGACATGTCTGCTGGTTAGTACACTTACCAGCAGACATGTCGTCCCCCACCGCCGCCGCGCCGCCGCCGAATGGATTCGGCGCATGCGCGGAAGTGTTTAACTTCCTGGTGCGGTGACGTGGCGGTGACGTGGCGGCGTCAACGTCACCGCCGCGTCACCGCCACGTCACCGCGCCGTCCGGCGGCGGGGAATTTGATCCGATGGTGTGTACACGCCATCGGATCAAACTCCCGATCGGACATATCCGATGGAAATGGTCCGCGGACCGTTTTCATCGGATATGTCCGATGGTGTGTACGCGGCCTTAGGCAAAATCTTAAGATAGAAGGAGAGAGGCAGAGAGAGGGAAAGGGAGAGGGAGGGAGAGAGAGATAAAGAGAGAGAGAAAGGGGGGGAAGAGCGGGGGATAGAGGGAGGAAGATATATTTACTTGTCTTGTGTCTTGCTCAAATCATCGTCTGCAGGAAAAGGGCTGAGCTATAGGATGGCCTTCTAAATGTTATACCCTCTACTTGGTCCCTACCCTCTCTTTACAGGATTCAAAATCCTTAGGATGCTATTGGTGTAAAGTTGCCTTACAACCAGATTGGTTTAATCTCAATTCTAGATATTCATTGGTTCAGAGTACCAATCAGTATCTGATTGGCCGCATTTTCAAGCCTTTAAAGAAATGTTTCTAGCATGTACAAACTCTTGGACTGGTTTGTCAAGCAATCCTTTGATGTGTAGATTGACCATCTGTCTAACCCAGGGGTGGGCAACTTCGGCCCTCCAGCTGTGATGAAACTACAAATCCCATCATGCCTCTGCTTTTAGAAATCATGTCTGTGATTGTCAGGGTCCTGCAATGTCTCATGGGACTTGTAGTTTCACCACAGCTGGAGGGCCGAGGTTGCCCACCCCTGGTCTAACCTGACTAACTATGTTACACTATCATTCTAAGGGCCCCTGCTGTGATGGAGTCTTTTAGCTTCCCTTCAAGACAAAAGGACAATTTAGCTAATTTGATTATCACCTGGGACCTTTACCAGAAGGAATTAATTTCTTAACTTCTTAAGGACCGCATACTGTACATTTACGTCAGCAGAATGGCACGGCTGGGCACATCAACGTGTATATATACGTTGGTTCTAGTACCCAGCCGTGGGTCACGGGCGCTCGCCCGCGGTGCGCGCCCGTGACCCGGTCCGAAGGTCCGCGGGACTCGTGGACCCGATCGCAGCTGGAGTGCGGCGATCGGTCCCCGGAGCTGAAGAACGGGGCCGCAGCATCGATCGCGTCATCCCTGTTATAGGGGGGACGTGATCGATGATGTCACACCTACAGCCACACCCCCCTACAGTTGTAAACACATGTTAGGTCACACAAATCCTACAGCGCCCCCTTGTGGTTAACTCCCGAACTACAACTGTAATTTTCACAGTAAACCATGCAATTTAAATGCATTTTTTGCTGTGAAAATTACAATTGTTCCAAAAATGTGTCAAAATTGTCCGAAGTGTCCGCCATAATGTCGTAGTCACGAAAAAAATCGCTGATCGCCGCTATTAGTAGTAATAAAAAAAAATTAATACAAATTTTGCGAAAACCAACCGATAAACGCTTATTGCGATTTTTTTTTTTTTTTTTACCAAAAATTGGTAGAAGAATACATATCGGCATAAACTGAGGAAATTTTTTTTTTATATATTTTGGGGGGATATTTATTATAGCAAAAAGTAAAAAATATTGCATTTTTTTCAAAATTGTCGCTCTATTTTTGTTTATAGCGCAAAAAATAAACGCAGAGGTGATCAAATACCACCAAAAGAAAGCTCTATTTGTGGGGAAAAAAGGACGCCAATTTTGTTTGGAAGCCACGTCGCATGACCGCGCAATTGTCAGTTAAAACGACGCAGTGCCGAATCGCAAAAAGGGGCAAGGTCTTTTAGCAGCATTTTGGTCCGGGTCTTAAGTGGTTAAAGAACAGCTGAGCTATTAATTTGTCATATCTAAAAATTGAACCAGTCCAGTAAAAACATACATTCATCTTTGCACTTGTTACCCTGGTATAAAATATGAAAATCAATCTCTCCACCACAGTCCCTCCTGAAGTTCATTCTTGAACTTATGTCCTCCTTCAATGATTCGGTACCCACTCAACGGCCCAGAAGCCCCGACTCTTCCCGACAACCACTGCGGCCTCCTCCTTTCTTGAACTCGCCGTAACTCATCAATGTAGACTTGAGACAGTCCTGGTGCCTTTGAGGCTTCAGATCCAAACCATGAGTGTCTGTACTGCAATGTTTCATCACCCCTCTGCATTGGAGGAGCGGAACTCCAACATTGATGGCGGGATCTTTACATATTTAGTCCTGTATCCTGGAAATATGGTGTTATAATTGTCAAAATTGGATCGGACCGCGAGACAGCACTTTTTCAGCATGATGACGGAAAGTTCAGGAGAGTCTTTTTCGTGGCACGTTTGTCTCAAAAAAAGAATGACTTGGTTGTCGTTGCTTCTTCAGGTGGTGGTTGGGTGGGCCTCCGGACAGTCATGTATGAATACAAAAGGAGAAAGGAGAACGTCCGTGTACAGTTTCTGGAGGAATGTTAGATAGGGGTGGCTATAAAGCTGTAGGTAGACTAGGGGAGGTAGAATTACATTCTAATAACAGAAATACCCAGGGATAGTTTGGTTACTCTGGGTGTACAATATGGCACTGGCGGGCAGGAATGCTCACGCCTCTTATAAAAAAACAAATGATATGATACTATTACAGAAGGAAAGGACGAGAGGTGAGTAATGAAAAAGAATAAGGAAAATAGAGGAGAAGAAAAAAAATAATAACCCTAAAAGTAAAAACTACAGATTCAATGCTGGTCCAACCAAGATTTTCAGTTTACATTCCAATTTAGATTGTTAAAGAGCATTGAATCGGTATCCAAAAAAATAAAAATACTTAGTTGCCCTGCCAACTTTAGCTGATAGTGAGAGAAGAAAATATTTTCGTTAAACGACTCCTCTCTCATACTAGTAATTGGTGGTATTTTTGCTGGTCAGGTACGCCTATAATAACGAGAGAGAGATGATTAAAATTTGTAGAATTTAGGTAAACCTGACCACACTTTATTACAAATTGAAGAGGCTTATCCCTAGAACAACAATAAAAAATAAAATATAGTTCTAGAGTCCTCTCTTAAGTAAAAAGGAACAAAAAATAAAAAAATTAAATAAAAATAGACTCCTTTCCCCTATTAGTGATCAACAGGTGAACCTGATCATGGTCACTTAACAATTTACAAGTCGGGTTGAAAACATAAAAATAAAAAAATTAATAGAGGTTAACCAATGGTTGCCAAAAACTTTTAGAATTTAGTCAAACCCGACTGTACTTATTACTAAAAAAAACATTTTAGAGGCTTTTCCCCAAACAATGCATTATTTGTATTTTCAGGTCTATGCACTATTCCCCCCCCCCCCTTCAGGTGGAAAAAGTTCAAACCTTTTGGAACTTTTCCCACCTGAATGAAATGAGAAAGAGAAAAAAAAATAATGAAAAAAAACTTTAAAAAAAATTAAAAGTAAAAAAAAATCTAACCATAACACTAAAGGGAGAACAAAAAAATAATAATAAAAACTGACAAAATAATAAAATAACAAATGAATAAAGAAAAATAACTTTTACAAAAATTAAAAAAATATAAAAATGAAAAGCCAAAAAAATTCTAATCAATAAAAAAAATGTATAAAAAATGTAATTTTTTTTTCAAAAATTGAACATGATACTGGTCTGGATTGGAACAGGCTTCTTCAGAAATTTGTTTCTGAGTTAGTGGCTTTTCTGTTTCTTGAGAGAAGATACCTCGTTGAGGTGCACATTCTCATAGTTTTGGCGTTCATTCTCCTGATAGTAATGCACTTGCATCAGGGAAAGCAATAAAGCTACACAGATTAGGACAACAACAGGGTGGAGCAGAATGTTTAGGAAAGCTGTAGCATTAGGACTATACCCAATTAAACTTTTCCACCAAGAAATCGTAGTGTCTCCCTCTAAAGCGTGGGATACCTGTATCAACTTATTTTGATCATGAGTAAGTCGTATGGTGGCTTGTTTCTCAGCATCTCTTAGCACGTTTAATATTTCATCCTGTTGCCCAAAATCTCCCAGCCAAGCCTTTAACTCAGGCCCAAATCCCAAAGGAAGTTTCTGTAGATATATGGGGGGGTCAGGTTTGATACCAAGCCTTTTCTTGGGGGTAAAAGGGGTGCGTCCTTGGTCTCGGCTACATCTATTCCCAGGACCGGCGAAGATGTACAGTAAACTCTCTGAGGTAATGTACCCCACGGAGTACAGTTCAACTCATAGGCAGAATATAGGGCATCATTGGACATCTGATACCAGCACCAACCCCCTTGCATCGGGAACCACCCCCCGAGTGCAGTTTACTAAAGTTTTTGGTCCTAAAAACATCCTGATTTCCATCTCCCTTGTTACCCCCTTCCATGCTCAACCTCAGGACTGCTCTAGAACCTCTGGAACTCCTCACTCCCCTATGTTCAGCCAGGCGCCTCCCTTTCCACACCTGAGTGTCCCTAAACAAAGCTATTTTATTCCGGGAAGCTTACCCCACTTCAACATAAAATGTTCTCTCAGCCAGCTCCATATCAGATAATTCCCAGCCGTTATCATTTTTGTTCCACCCCCTTCCCTTACATTATAAACTTAGAGATGGGCCTTTCTATTCATACCTTGCACAACCTTTTGGCACTATTTAAATCATGTTGCCCAATCTTACCTACCCAACTTCTAACTCCTCCCCGTATCCCAACGGAAGTTTCAGTAAGTGTAAAGAAGATGTCGGGTTTGCTATAAAACCTTTTCTCCGGGCGACTCGGGGTGCGACCTGGGATTCCTTCTATATCCATCCCAAGGACAAGAGAATAGGTACAATAGACTCCCCGAGGTAGTGTACCTGGTTGAGTACAATTCAACCTAATGCTGACAACAGTGCATCACTAGACATGTGATACCAGCACCCGTACCCCAGCATTCAGTATTGAGTCCCACAGTTCAAGAAACACCCTAGTTCCATGACTAACACCCTGTCGGTATCCTCCAGGACAAAGAAACAAAACTTGCCTATGTCCTAAATAATACCTAGGTGTTTTCTCCCTCGCAATGATCTCCCCATCCAGAATACAGAGCGAAATACCTTCCCAACATTCCTCATTCACCACCGTGTATTGACCTGAAATGCATAAGACATCGTGGTCATGCTTCTGACAGAGGGAAATATCAACCTGCCCCCAGCTTCTGTACCCTCTGATCACATGTGGGTCACTTAGCCACAGATGCAACAACGTAGAATTCCCAGTCAGTAAGCCTATTGATGCCCACAGATCTACAGAGCGAGTCTGTACTTCCGTCTATGGGATCATATAGCACCTCACCTTTCACAATCCAAACCAGTACAGCCCATCCAGGCATTTGACCACCACTTTGGATTAGTTTAAGCAAGGAGTTTTGTTAAAGTCTTACTGAGCGGTGATGTCGACTCTTTAGGCTACTGCCCTTCATACGGATATTTGTACAATCAGCTTGATACTGGTCGATAACTCCGCCTGCCCCTGCATGTACGCCAGAGCCAATGACATATTTTTGTCCTATACTCTATCACAGCCCTCAAAATTTCCACTCGCCTACTAGCATTTGGCGAGTGGATTTAAGCTGGGGGCGAGTGATGACAGAGCTGCATGACCAATCTCCCTGCAATCTGTGCCTACACTTAGAGTCCCGAAGAGATTGGCGGCCGAAGAGGAAAGGTGCATGCTCGGGAAAAGTAGTCTGGTGAGCCCCGCACAGGCAGAGCAGTACACAGGTGCTCTCCTTACAATTCTCATTAAGCCATTGGACCTAACAGTATGACCTCTCTGAGCCTGCCCCGTGCCCCCGTGCCCCGACCAATGTAGCTGGAGAGCAGAAAGAAATGAGTGAGGTGGAGAATTGTGAAAATTTCCACTCCGGTGCAGTGCTCACTGAAAGTTGCCCTGTCATGAGAGCGGCATGAGAGCGTCAGCTTTACAATTTGTGCAGTTTTCTTCTCCTTGTGCTCTATGTAAGTGTCCAACAGTTCAGCCTGAGCACTGTGAACAGACTGGTCTCAATGTGCGCTGTGCTATGGTGTCAATGGCTGTGCTGTTGTGTGGATCTCAGCGCTGGAATGTACTCCCTCCCACTGTGCTGCAGCTCCTCTTTGCCAGCCTGAATAAAAGGGGGAAGGGGGGACATGCAAGCGTGGAGCCCCAAACACAGGCTCCTGATGATGATGGAGGGAGAGGGAGAGAGAGAGAGAGAGGATGGATGGGAGTTGCAGAGGAGACAGCAAGAGAATGGGGAAGAGACCCAGTTCTAGTGCCCTGTCCCTCTGGTCTGCCCCCAGTGCCCTGTCCCTCTGGTCTGCCCCAGTGCCCTGTCCCATTTTGTTAAAGTTGTTGTTGGTAATATTTAAATTTGTAACTTGATTCTGCATAAAACATTGTCATTCCATGAGATAATCTACGAGGGTGTGTTTACTGGTGCAATTAGGCACTCTATCATAATCTCTTCCAATCTCTTAACATGGTCGACGAAATCTGGAGCCATATTAAACTGGGTATTTATGTAACTTTGTTGCATGTTGTCACGAATGTCACCAATCTCTCTGAGCAACAAAGCCGTGCTTATTGTCTGAAGCCATGGCTGCAAGTTTGTTCCTCAGGAGAACGCCTTCCATCCTATTACTAACACCCATCCCGGCTCCTATTCCCCTTACATAGTGCTGAATACACCCCTCCTCTGTTGGGTTACTCCTTAGAAAAAAGCGTCCTGCGTGAACCTCAGTCTGTGTCTGCACATCTCTGGGAGTAAGCCACTGGTCACTTGATTTAGCGTATACTCAGCACATACAGGGTAATATGTTTCTATCAACCACTGTGAGATGCTGAAGCGCTATGTGGCAATGGCATACTGTACCCTGTTAGCCAGCGTTTATTCCCTTTATTTAACAGGGCATGTTACTGTATGTAGTTACTCGCATTACTCGTGCAGGGATTCAACCTCTCAGGTGAGACATCAACTAGGTGTACCTCTCACATGTCCAGTAAACAAGAGCTTCTCTGTAGGACTGCTAAGCTTGAGACACTGCCTCTACGAGGAAGTTTTCACCCCATTGATGTATCACCTGGCACCCTCTAGTTTGGCCAACAGCCTAAGTATGGTAAATAGTCTGGATACCCAGATTGAAAACCACCTGCCACCAGGTACACCCGCTCCCTCATAGAGGCTGCACACCTTCTCCCCCGCTCTATCAGTTCAGTAATTAGACTATGTTATCCTTCACCCCTACAAAACAAACTGCCTTCACTATTCAGACAGGACTCACATGAAAGACAGGAGTCTAGTGCCACCCTGGGGCACTGATATTCTTGGCATACAAGTCACAGACCACCAGTTAAGGTACACAAGTAATCTAGAACGGAAGGACACCTATGGATATTAACTGAGGAGAATACTGCATGCCCACATACAGTATATATCGGAAGTGAGGGCCCTTGGAATAGAGTGCCAATTATCCCCTGCCGTCTTACTCCACTTTTCATTAAAAAAATTAATACGCAGACTTCAGTTAGTTGGTTCTGCTATTCAGTGGATCAGTACATGCAATCCACTCTAGGTGGTCCAAAAACATAGTCAGATGGACTGACAACTAGACGGTAGTGGTCATGAAAACCTAAAAACATTGTGAAACCTGACTGACCGACCAACTTAAAGTTGTCTTATTCTGAATGGCTGACAACCCAGTTATCAAATCTGTGGGATAAAACACAAAATAAAAGTTAGTAATAAACATTCAAAAAACATTCTTTTTTTTTTTTTTTTTTTTTTTTTTTTTCACATCAGACTTAACCCAAGGTTATGAGATGTTGGAGGGGTTCATCATTAATCCGCCCTTCATTTTTCCACCTCAGATTTGCATCATTTGTGATTGTTTCTATATGTTTTTAGTTATTTTAATCTCTTTCATTTTTTTTTTTTTTTTTATATGTGTTGTAATAACAAAAGTATATTTTATCTCTAACATCACATATTCTAAATGATAAGCCTTATCCACTCCTATTACTCCCCACATCACCTACTTCCTTGGGTCTCTGTACCTATTCCCACTCTTCACTTACATTTCCCCTTTCCCCCAGCCCTCTTCACCCTTCCCACCCCCCTCTCGGCTGTCCCCCCTCCCCTACTTGTATCCCTCCCCCTACTTCTTCCCATCTCAGCCTTATTGGATCGGGTCGAAAACTATTACTGATTTATTTTTAATAGTGTTTGGGGAAATTTTTCAGATGTTTTATAGATTCTCCACTGCTCCCATAGCTTTCCACCCCTGTCGCCCTCCTCTTCTCCCAGGTCGGCCCTTCTTAGATACTCCATCTCTGCCATTTGGTCAATCCTATGTATAAATTCTGTTAGTGGTGGTTTTTGTGGGCAAAGCCAGAATTTCGGGATCAGGCCCTTTGCTGCGTTTAACAGGACCGGGGCCAATGTTGCGGCATATTTTTTTTTCCCTTTTACTGTGTCCTGTCTGTGGAATAGGCAGGACAGGGGATCTAATGGGATTTTTTCTCCGGAGATTTCCTCGGTTAATTTGACAATCTCCTTCCAGTATTCCTGCATTCTCGGGCATTCCCACCATATGTGCAGGGCACTTCCTGATTGGTTACACTTCCTCCAACAAAGGGGAGAATTTACAGCAGATATTTTGTTAAGTCTGACAGGTGTCAAATGCCATCGCATCATAAATTTATAATTGGCTTCTACTGTAGTTATATCTTTTGCGTAGTTGAAGGTCGCTCTGATCATTTGTGCTTCTTCTATTCTTTCTCCAATTTCTTTCTCCCATGCGTCTAGGCTTTGTAACGTTTCTTTTGTCCCAAGATCTGTGAGAATTTTATATATCTTGGCGATTCCGTGTTGTAGTGGTTCTCCCCGTGTACAAAGTTTTTCTATAGAATTTTGTGCTGAATCTTCCCTTATTGGTGCTGGGAGTGTGTGTACAAAGTGTTTTAATTGTAAGTATTCCCATTCGGTTATTTGTTGTGTCCCTTCTACTACCTGTATCTCTTCTTTGTTTTTTATTTTTCCTTGTGCAACAATATCCCCTAATCTTTTACTACCTAATTTTTTCCCAAATTTTGTCCTATTTCCGGGTGCAAATAAATTTGTGTTTGCTAGTGGGATTAGTGGGGAATTATATTCCCATTTTTCCCTACTATGTGTCAAATCCCATATCTTATAAACCTGTTTTGTGATAATGTGTGTATTTGGGTTGATTATTCTAAATTTTGGTGGAATCCATATAATTATTTGTGTTAAGGTGCTGATTACTTAGTGCATTTTCCATGTGAACCCATTTTTTTACGGAATTCTTATTTGACCATTCGACTAGCCTTGCTAATACTACGGCTTGGTAATATCTTTTGATATCTGGGAGTGCCAAGCCACCTCTTTTTTTTCCCAGAGTTAGGGTTGTGTAGCTTATTCTAGGTTTTTTTTCATGCCAAATGAATTTTGAGATTATTGTTTTTAATATCTTAAAGAAGCTCTGCGGGACGTTTATTGGAAGCATTTGAAATTTATAAATTATCTTTGGAAGGAATGTCATTTTAAATAGGTTGATCCGCCCCATCCAGGAAATTTGTTTATGTGAGAAAGTTTTTATATCTTGTCTTATCTCATTGAGGAGGGGGATATAGTTTGCCTCAAAGAGACCGCCTACATTGGGAGTTATCTTTACTCCCAAGTAAGTAAGCGATTTTTGCTCCCACGTGAAAGGGAATGTTGTACGTAGAGCCTCCTCCTCCCTATGGTCGATTCCTATGTTCATAATTACCGTTTTTACTGGGTTTATTTTAAAATTAGAGAGTCTACCATACCTTCCTATTTCCTCTAATATTTTAGGGATAGATGTTTTGGGCCTGGTGACATAGAGAAGAACATCATCAGCATATGCTGCCAACTTCTGCTCCTCTTCTCCAACTCTCACCCCCCCTATGTCTGGATTAGTCCTTATCTTACTCAACAATGGTTCCAGAGCTATTACATATAAGAGGGGGGAGAGCGGGCATCCCTGCCTTGTCCCATTCATCATATCTATTACCGTGGATTCCCTCCCGTTTACCATTACTTTTGCCGACGGAGACTTGTACAGGTTTCCTACCCAATTCATGAATCTGGGGCCTATTCCAATACTTCTTAATGTTTCCATCATGAACCCCCAGTCGACTCTGTCAAACGCTTTTTCAGCATCCAAGGACATGAGTACGGCTGGGGTTCCCTCTCTCCTACCATCCTGGAGCAATAGAAATGTTCTTAGGCTATTATCCCTCCCTTCTCTGCCACTTACAAATCCCGTCTGGTCTGAATTTATCAAATCTGGCATATATGGTTTAATCCTAGTTGCCAGTATCTTCGCAAAGATTTTTATGTCAGTATTTAACAATGCTATTGGGCGGTAATTGGAACAAAGAGTCTTGTCTTTTCCTGGTTTGGCTATGATAGCAATATTGGCAAGAAGAGATTCTTTCCTAACTTCTTCCATTCCCCCAAGATTGTTAAAGTAAGTGCACATTTCTGGGATTAGTATCTCTTTAAATTTTTTATAATATTTTATTGGCAGTCCATCTGGGCCTGGGCTTTTCCCCCCTGGGGTAGATTGAATTGCTTGTCTAATTTCTGATTGTGTGATTGGTTCTTCTAAAAGTTCCGCTATTTCCTGCGTTAATTTTGGTAGGCTGGCTTCGCCTAAGTATTCTCTTATTTTTCCCTCTCTAGTTACCTTTTCGGCTTGTGTCTCATCTTTCCTGATAGAGTACAGTGAAGTGTAGAACGTCCGAAAGGCTTCAGCAATTTCGGACGTCCTAAACCGCATCCGTCCTTCTTGATCCTTTATTTTTTCTATATAATTTAGGTTTCTCTTTTCTTTTAAGATCCTAGCCAGATACTTCCCTGGTTTATTACCCCACAGATACCTTTCTTTCTTAGCGTTTTTGAAAGTATTCCTAGTTTCAGTCTCCATTAGATCTCTTAGTTGGGATCTCTTATATAACAGATCCTGGTAGGCTATTTTATTATTTTTTTGGTTTTTATGTTTAGTTTCTAGATCTTGTAGCTCTTTAATTAGCCTGTTTCTATTTGCTTCTCTTTGCTTTTTTTTTTTTGCTCCTAAAGATATTAATTTTCCTCGAATGGTAGCCTTATGGGCTTCCCAGATGGTTGCTATGCTTACGTCAGGGGTGTTGTTGTTGATCTTGAAGTATTCATCTATATCTGTTCTTATCGTGTCGTTGTTTTCTATGTCTTCTATTAAATCCTCATTTAGTCTCCAGGGTCCCCTTCTTTCTTCTATTTCTGGGAATGAGATGCTCACCATGACCGGGGCATGATCTGAGATTGTCACCACCCCTATTACGGCATTGATAACATGCTCCAAGATTTCGTGGTCTACCATTATGTAGTCTAGTCTCGAATACATATTGTGTACTGGGGAATAGAATGTATAATCTTTTTTTGCTGGGTTAAGAACCCGCCAGGAATCTATTAACTGGTTCTTATAAAGTTTTTTTTTCACTAATCGTTGTTGCTTGGAGTTCCCTATATTGACAATCGATATTCTATCCAATTGTGAGTCTAGGGTGAAATTAAAGTACCCAGCTAGGATCACGCTTCCTTGTTTGTATTCCATTAGTTTATTCAGGATCTTAGTTAAATACTTCTGAGGGTGTTTATTTGGACAGTAGACATTAACCAGCGTATATCGTTTGCCGTGTAAGGAGCCTCTAATGAACATGTAGCGACCTTCAGGGTCCGCTATCCTATCTGCGACTAGAAAATTTAGGTTTTTCCCTATCCCTATGGCTACCCCTCTGGATCCTCTCTGCGGGGAGTCGCCGTAATACCATGTTGGAAATGCCCGAGAATTGAGCCTAACTCTTGAGTCTAAGGTTATATGTGTCTCTTGGAGAAAGACTACATCAGCAGAAAATCTCTCAATCTCTTTTAAAATTGTGTGTCTTTTACGTGGAGAACTAAGGCCCCTTACGTTATAGCTAATTATATTTACCTTGGTCATATATAATATTTATGTTCTCTTTTATCTTTCCCTCACTTTTCCTTCTTCTCTTTATATTCTGGAAGTCGCCCAAGATCCTTATTCTCATTTCCTCCCCCCCCCCTCCCTCCCTCCCATCCCTTGCCCTAACACCCCACCCCACCCTACCCCTCCCCCTCCCCCACCCCATACCTCCCCCCCTTACCCAAGTAGGTGGGATCTTAAACCCAAAGGTTAAATTCCGGAGCATCTTCTCTTGCACTTGTAGTGCAAGGGTGCTCCCTTTGTGATGAGGCGGAGTTCAATTCGACGCCTCCTCAAATCCCCTGAGCCCAGGGGATGTTCTCCAGTAGTAAGGGGCCAGGGGCTCCCGAGCCCCGATGTCGCCGCAACGCTAAGCCTAGTGACCTTAAACATGAATCAGATTATTAGTATCTTTAAGTTGTTGTATCATATTACATATATCATATTTTAGTATCTGTAGATTATTTGCCTCCCCTCCACCCTCCGCCCTCCCTCTCTCTCCCCCTAGCTGTGTTTCTTCTATTTTTTTTTTTTTTTTTTTTATAATAATTTTTGTTTTTTCATTAATTACTTGGGGTTGGAATCCCCATCCTTAGACAAAACTCAGGGATTTCATCTAAAAATCTTAGCTTTGCCGTAATCCCCTCTTTTCTTGCTATCAGACATGCCGGGAAACCCCAATTATACTGTATTTCTTGATCCTGTAGAACCCGTAATAATGGCTTCAGGTTCCTTCTTCTTCTTAGTGTCTCTTGTGACAGATCTTGGTAAATTTGAATAATATGGTCCTCAAATTTGATTGGGGACTTTCCTCTTAGATTTTTCCAAAGTTGTTTTTTTTCTTCCCAGCTTTCAAATCGTATTATAATGTCTCGGGGTTTCTCTTGCGGGATTTCTCGGGGCCTCCTTATCCTGTGGGCGCGTTCTATTTTTAATGGGAGCGATATTTCTCTATCTAGTATTGGGTTGCATATTTTCCGTATAATTTCTGGGAGATTTTCCGACTGTGAGGAGTCGGGGACTCCACGTATCCTGATATTTTTTCGTCTGTCTCTGTTTTCCTGGTCTTCAGCTTTATATGCATGTTCCCTTTGTTCTTTTTTTATATCACTTAGCTCCCTTTCCAATTTTCTAATGGTGTTGAAGTTGTGGTCTGTTTTTTTTTCAACTACCTCCAGTCTTTCCAACATAAATCCCATATTTCTCTCCATTCTCTCCATTTGGGTTGAGAGGGCTTTTTCTAGAGCCGCGAACATTTCCTTCATTTCATTTTTTGTTGGTAATGCCAGGTCTGTTAGTTGCTCTTCTAAGTCCGGTATTGTGGCTGTGTCGTGATCGCAATCTATTGCCGGCTCTAATTGGGATTCGCTATTTGGGTTGATTTGGGCAGGTTTTATCTTATCCTTTTTCTTTTCCTTCTCCCTACCATTCGTTGCTTGCGTTACATATTTATTCATAGGTCCTGGGCTCTGACTCAATCGGGGGGTCGAGGAGGGACCTCCCCTGGCACCCCTCGCTCTAGTACTCATATCTATTGAAGAAGTAGCTGGAGGAGAAATTTTAATCTAAGTTGGAAAGAAACGAGAGAGGGAAAACAAAAAAAAAAAAAAAAAAGGGGACGAAATGGGAAATGGGACGAGGCCTTTTTGGAGGCTGATATCCTAGGTGCCACTTGGTATTCCCAAAGGGGGAGGAAGTGGGTACTGTCAGTATATCAGTATGGCAAAATGTTGCGCTTCTCGATTAGTATCCCGGGTTTATTTTTACCGCCTTACACCTCTTTCAGCGGCTTAGTTCACTATTAAGGACTATCGCCTCGTAGCTCTCCCTTCGATGGGTCTTGCCCTTATATTGCCCTGATATTACCTGGCTATTAGTGTCTTGTCCTCCAGGCGGATATCTGATTTCCCAAAGTCTTCCAAGCCGTATATCCCCTTATATTGTGGTGTGTCCCGTCCAGGCCACTTTATTATATTTAGGTGATTAGTTGATTGAACTTTAATTGTTAAGTTCGTGTGATCTGCTGGTGTGAATTAGTTGGTGCTATTCCCAATCGACCCACTAGATGCCAGTGTGTTTTTTTTTCTTTTTTTTTTTTTTATATGTATATTATTATTTTTTTTATTTTTTTTTATATTTCTGTTTTATAAAACGAAGGGAGAAGGAACAGAGAATATGTTCGCTTTAGGGTGAAGAAATGTGTGGGTATGAGTCCACTCTGGCCTAAGCTCCCAATCAGCCAGTCAACCAATCAGCCACTTCCCCCCCTGGCCTCAACAAAGCCTGCAGACACACTTTTTGCCAGAACTGTAGAATTCAGAAATAAAGTTCACGCCACAGGTTTGTACAAAAGACATGCCAAAGTCAAAAGTGCATAATATAATCAGATTATGTCTTACTCACAATCTTCTTCTTCTTCTCATTGCTGGTGAGGGAGGAGTCTAGGATGGCGCGCGTCTCACTCCATGGTGGTTAGGGCAGCTAGGGATTGAGCTCCCGAGAAGGTCCCGCAACGCAACGCAACGCTGAGGTGCAGAGATGACTGAAGCTGCCCTCTTAGCCGCTTTCCCAACTACCTGGTTGCCTGTCTCCCTGCTTGTCTCCCCGACCGTCGCACTGCCTTCACCGCACCAATGAGACCCGCTCTCCTGCTCTCCCTCTAGCTACTCCTCGGGCTCTCCTTCTCCCAACATTTACGTGCTCTACCAAACTCCCACAGTGTCTGCAAGCAGCAAGCTGTAAACAGCTGTAAACAGCACGTATTATCCTTACCGAGCGGTGTGGGGCGGTGAGCCTCTCAAATCGGCGTTTGGTCTTGCTCGCTTTGCGGCTCGTTGGACCCTGGGCTCCTAGACCCCCCTGCGGGCGGATCCCCTAGTGCAAACGCGGCCGGCTCGGCTCGGCCAGGGACCGTCGGCGCTTACCCGCTCGCTCGTCAGCGGCGTCCCTGCTGGTGGCGTTCAGGGGGTGGGTCCCCTGGTGCCTGCTGTGGGGCCACCTCCGGGACGCGGCGCGCTGAGTGTGCCGTGAGTGGCGTGTGCCCCGACTTGCGGGCTTGGAGCGGAGGGGCTGGGGTGCAGGAGTGGTGAGAATACGGTTGGCCCCGAGGGGGTCACGGAGAGAGTGAGAGGTAAGCTGCCGTACACAAGAAAGCCATCGGCGAGCAGCCACCCCCATAGCTACACAGCAACAAAGAGTGGGCGCAACAACGGACAAATCTACAACATCTATATACACAACCTGTAAGTATTAATTTCAAGAGCCAGAACCAAGAAGCCAAAAAACATTCTTAACCTGGAAACAAAACAATGGTTATATACCTGTCACAAGACATTTAGCATATGAAACACAAATATACATTACATAACCTGTGCACTTTTTAAAATGCCAAAAATTGTTGAGCTCAACTTTTCATTAATATGCATTATTTAATACATAAAAACTGCCACGTGGACTTCGTTTATATAAAAACATGTTTTTTTCTTTTTCTTTTTTTATAGTATACTAATAGTTCCCCCCACCCCCAAAAAAAAAAATGTATTCACCATGGTTAAAAATGAGCAGCTCAAAACAAACACAAAGTCCCCCCTTTGTCTTGCAAGACCGTTATACTTTACCATACTGAGCACCTTGAAAAACTTTAAAAAAAAACAGTTTCCTCTATGGAGACAAAATTACAGTTAATACACACATTATTAAGAGGCTTTTTACAGTTCAATTAGCTCACTCAGTTTGCATGACAATATGGCTGTTCACACATTTTCACAGACCTAGAAAGAAGGGGGGTCATTTGGGCTGTCAGCAGCTGAGAACACACGTCACACACACCATTCAATTTAACTTGTGTCACAAAAAGAGGGGGGTTTTACTCCTTGAACTACAAAACACCAAAACCTCACAATCCATGGATCTCACACACTTACGCACAACACACTTAGCTAGGTCAAATATGACCTCAAGACCTAACACAGATCATCATGTTCTTTATCATACTTGAATCCATAACCTCTGTTCATCACTTCTCTGGGGATGTGGATTCCCAGTGGTTATTAAAAATACTCACCTCATCAGTTCTGTTCCTGGATTCTATCATCCCTGTACTCCAAGCATCCTTTAAAATACCGTTTCCAGTCCAGCGATTCCCAATATTGCATATTTCACAACCCAAGGTCCATATTTATCTATCATTTCTTCCTTCCGGGTCAAGTGGCAAGGTTCCCCACAGTTAGACCCTGGAAGCAATTTGATTTCCCATCCTTTTACATACGAAGGACCTTGTAGCTGCTCCCGCAAACCTTATCAGGTCGCATTTTCACAAAGCTAGCTAGGCTTTGACCAATGATTGGGTTGACAGGTACCGCCCTTGTTCACCTTTACCACCTCTTCTTCACTACTTGTCAGAACCTACTGACTATAGCCCTTCGAAAAAGTTAGCCCGGAGATTTTCCCAAATTAATAAGTTTAATCTCCCCGTGGACTTTCCAATGTATTTTAAAATAAATGCTTGCTTACCACAGGGCTTCCCAAGCGTTAAGCTTGATTAGACCCTATGACTGTTTGTAGGGTAGGAGGCAATTCTAACTGACGCTCAATGATTTTTTAGCAGTTACAATATAGCCAGTGTTTGCAGATCTAATTACACTGTTCGTTTACACAGAAAGATAGATTCACATACATCCAGATAATTCAGTGTGATTTAGTCTCCGTTTCCCCTGATGTGATTGCCATGCGACTCTGGACCCAAAGTTGCATTACAAATCGCAGCCCACTGATTTCAATAGCCCCCATTCCAATCTATGTGGCTCAAAGCTGCAGCGACCGTTAAGGTACCTGCAGTATTCTGATGCGACTTCTGGATCAAAAATGCATTCAAGGCCACACCATAGTCGCACTAAAGCTGCATCTCACAATCGCCCTCTGTATCAGGCAGGGGCGGACTGTCCATTGAGGAACTCGGGCACTGCCCGAGGGCCCCATGCCACTAGGGGGCCCCATCAGGGTTACCTGGCTCATTAAAACCTGGGACAGTATGTAAAAATCTGTGTTTTTTGTTTTACATCTGTCCCTGATATGTCCAAAACCTACATGCTTTTGATGTAAAAATCCCGAGATTTTAGCTGCCCCGCCTCTGTACTGCCACCTGGCTTGATGGCCATCTGTAAACCTGGGGGCCCCATAATCTTTTATTGCCCGGGGGCCCCATGAGTTATCAGTCCACCCCTGGTATCAGGCGACATTGGAGTTGCACTAGTGGAAACGCAGCCCAAAAGCATAGGTGTGTTTCACTCACAAGATTGGCCAAATATTCAAAGGGTCCACCGAAATTTCTCTTTGGCAGAGACACACTGGGCCAGATTCTCATAGATTTGTGGTTTTCCGGCGTAGCGTATCCCATTTACGATACGCCTCCGCAACTTGCAGCGGCGTAGCGTATATAGGCCGGCGCAACCACGCGTAATTCAAAGTAGGAAGGAGGGGGGCGTGCTGTGTTTAAATTAAGCGCGCCCCCGTGCCAAACGAACTGCGCATGCGTCGGCCATAAACGTAGCCCACTGCGTACGCTCCATAGAAAGCGGCAAATAAATTGGTTTCAACGTGAACGTAATTAACGTACAGCCCCATTCGCAACGAGCTACGTAAACGACGGAGAAACCAGACGTCCATACCTAACATGGTGTACGCCGGACCTACGCTAGCTACGATGACGACACGCAATTACTTTCAGGAATCGGCGTATCACACTCATTTGCATATTCAAAGCAGAAATCGACGGGAACGCCTCCTAGCGGCCAGCGTAACATTTCAACTTAGATCCAACGGTGCAAGTGACTTAGGCAAGTCGGATCTAGGCAAAATCCATGCGTAACTGATTCTAAGAATCAGTCGCATAGATACCCAGGGCCAGAAACAGAGACACAACGGTGTATCTGGAGATACACCGTCGTACCTCGCTGAGAATCTGGCCCACTGTCTTCAAGATTTCAAACAGCATCCTTATTATTCGCACTGACACCCTGCTGCAATTTCATTTTATATATCTACATTATTCAAAATCAGTCTCATCAACATATTCACATAGACAAAAAGTAAAGGTTAAGTTCTGAAAAGTTAGTTTGTTAGGTAAAAAAAAACAGGTTAAAACAAAAGACTTAAAAACCAGCTCAGTCTACCATACAAGAAATAATTTTCCTCACTCAAGGGCAACAAATGTTATAGAAACTTAAATATCGCACGTACATAATTAATATTAGCTATAAAAACCTTCTTGTCTATATAAAAATTAAAGCAAACGATAGGGGTGTGAAAAAGAGAAACAGGATTACATTTATTGTTACATAGAAGAAGTTTATATTAATCTGATATTCGTGGCTATTAACATAACAGATATCACCTTTAAAACCAAGGTGATACACAATTACACAAATTACAATATTCTTCAATAGACACATCAGAATATGAACACAAGTTATAAGAAAGGAAAAATGACAGAGATGAAGAAAAGTAAGGATTAGAGATTACCAAATGTCCCTAGGTGATGTTACATGTATAGGGTTGCCAGATCACAAAGATAACTAAGGCCTAACTCAGATATGGTTACCATGGACATCCGTGGACTCCTGATATACTCTTAGGCAAAATCTTAAGAGGGAGAGAGAGGGAGAGAGAGGGAGGGAGAGGGAGGGAGGGGGATAGAGGGAGGAATATATATTTACTTGTCTTGTGTCTTGCTCAAATCATCGTCTGCAGGAAAAGGGCTGAGCTATAGGATGGCCTTCTAAATTGTATACCCTCTACTTGGTCCCTACCCTCTCTTTACAGAATTCAAAATCCTTAGGATGCTATTGGTGTAAAGTTGCCTTACAACCAGATTGGTTTAATCTCAAGTCTAGATATTCATTGGTTCAGAGTACCAATCAGTATCTGGTCGCATTTTCAAGCCTTTAAAGAAATGTTTCTAGCATGTACAAACTCTTGGACTGGTTTGTCAAGCAATCCTTTGATGTGTAGATTGACCATCTGTCTAACCTGACTAACTGTTACACTAGCATTCTAAGGGCCCCTGCTGTGATGGAGTCTTTTAGCTTCCCTTCAAACAAAAGCGTGTCGGGATCCTCCGGGGTAATTGACCACGCTATAGAAAGTGCACCTCAACTCAACTCAACTCAAAAGGACAATTTAGCTAATTTGATTATCACCTGGGACCTTTACCAGAAGGAATTAATTTCTTAAAGAACAGCTGAGCTATTTGTCATATCTTAAAATTGAACCAGTCCAGTAAAAACTTACATTCATCTTTGCACTGGTTACCCTGGTATAAAATATGAAGATCAATCTCTCCACCACACCCTACCCTATAAGTTTGAGCTCACTGGTAGAGACTGTGTTCTGTAACTAGCCTACTCTAGACTGATGGGGGGGAACTCCGGCTGCCATGGAGTCCATCAGGAAAGGAAAATTACGGTAAGTACTGGTAATACATTTTCCATTTTCCTGACATACTCCATGGCAGCCAATCCACATGGGTGGGTATGATGAACAGAAATACATTTGATTTGACCTGTCAACCAACAAGTTTTACAAACAAAAGACTATAGAAGGTAAGGGGCAGGCTCACTACAGAAAGTGACAAAAAGGTAATAATCAAGGCCGTCCTACAGAAGACATCTGGAACCATAAGCTGGACTGCTGCCCATTAAACCGACATATGCCTAGTGGAATGCGCCCTCGCCGACCCTGGAGGAACTGGGTTTCCAGCTTTATAAGCCCATTGGACAGACTGGACAATCCCGGCCGCAATCATTCCGCTCGAAGATCAACTGCCAGCATGCAGGATGAACAACTAGACAGAGTGTCTGAGACGGAGGAAGTAGCTCACAAGCATACCCCCAAGATTTCATCCATGTCCAGAGGATGAATTCTAGTGGACTGGTAGGTCCAAAAGTTGAGGTAGGACGATTCACTGGCTCTTGTGGGACCTTGAGACAATCATAGATTTGAGTCGATCAAAGGAAAAAAAAGGCGTATGTCTTCTAGAAACCAATCGATCTGTCAGGGCATCCATTCCAGAGGCCTAGCTGCACCAGGTTGCATCCAGAGTGTAATACCTCTTAAGCTTAAAGTTGCCAGGAAAGACTAGAGAAGAGGACCACTTCGGGAAGGACTTCCCAGGGGCAGAATTTGCTTGAATGACTGCACATTAAGGGACCACTCGTTGGTGACCAGCCGTGTCAGGGACCTGCTGTTGGCTCCCGGCACACCCCTGGTGCGCGTGTACGCGCTCGTGCGCCGGTGGTGCGCGCGCGCGTTTGCGGCGGGAGCGCGCGCGTGCACGTTAGCACGAGTTTGGCGCCAAGGTGCCTTTAAAAGACAGGCAGATGCAGCAGCCTCTTGCTGTCTGATCTGCAGTGCATACGTGACTAAATCTGTATCCTGATTAACCAGTTTCTATACCGACCCGGCTCCGTCTGACTATCCGAACCTCTCCAACCGACCTCGGCCCGCCTTGACCCTGCCTACTGCTACCACTGTTGCCAGACCTTCTGCCTGAATACCGACTACGCCTGCCTGCTGAACCCCCTGTCTGCTTACGTGTCTGACCCGGCCTGCCTGACCCAGCCTTCGTCCAGTCCACTTTGTCTTACTCTGCTCTGCACCAGTTCCAGAGTCGCTTATCATCCGCACCAGAGTCGCCTGCCAGATGCACCAGAGTCGCTAGCCATCCGCACCAGCTCCAGAGCTGCTAGCTCCTGCATCAGAGTGCCTGCTCTCCTTCTTGCTCCAGCAACCCGGAAGGACCAGTGCAGTGCCGATCTGCACCATCATCCAGGCACCCTTACCCCGCTGCGCTCCCGAGTCCGCTGTTCCCAAATCCCGAGCCAGAGCTGTACGAGAGGCCGCCTCCTGCGACTAGGCTCTGACGACCAGGTACGCCTTCATACATAACAGTATCAGACAGCCATCATGTCAGATCCTGCAGGAGTCGCCCCTGCTGTGGATGAGATTTGCAAACACCTGGCAGCCCTCACACAAGCGGTCAAGAACTTACAAGAAGGGTACATGAGGTTAGAGGGACAAGTCCAAAACCTGTCCGGCTCCAGCGATGCAACCCCCTCAACCTCTGCTAGATCCTCTTCGACAGCCTCCGCCCCCTCAGTGGTGATGCTTCCACCTGAACTCAGAGTTCCCATACCAGAAAGGTTCTCAGGCAATCAAGCGAAGTTTCGGGCCTTTCGCAACGCCTGCGAGCTGTATTTTGCTTTGCAACCTCGGACTTTGTCCTTGGAAGCCACCAAGGTGGGGTTTGTGATCTCCCTCCTCCAAAACGAGCCTCAGACCTGGGCCCACCGACTGTTGCAAGAGAACAACGTTCAGACCCAGTCCCTGCAAGTCTTCTTCGAAGCCATGGCCCAGCTTTACGATGATCCTCAACGGGCCGCCACCGCCGAGTCTGCTTTACTCACGCTCCAGCAAGGTCGTAGGGCAGTTGAGGACTATGTTTCGGACTTCAGACGCTGGAGCGTGGATACTCTCTGGAATGACGCAGCCCTCAGACACCAGTTCCGCTTGGGCCTTTCCGAGGGTCTCAAGGACGAGCTTGCCCGGGTAGGGGTACCAGAGACCCTTGAAGACCTAATCACCAAGGCCATCCAGATTGACCGTAGACTTCGTGAACGTCGGGCCGAGCGCTCTTCTCAGCAAAACCGGCCTGTATGGATGACCGCTAGGGCGCCGAAGCCCGCTTCCCGCTACCTACCTCCCACCAGCATGAGTCCTCCCAGCGCCCCTCCAGATACCTCCGAACCCATGCAACTCGGTCTCATGCAACCAACGCTGCCACCTGAAGAACGGGCACGTCACCGCCAACTAAATCTGTGCCTCTACTGCGGCGGGGCCGCTCACTACGTGAGCAACTGTCCCACCAAGATGCGTAAGTGCCCTCCTCCGAATCCTGTTAATCTGTCAACCCTGCCTACCCATGCCTCCCATCTTGCTCTTCTTCTTTCATTTCAGCTCCAGGAAAAGATAGTGCCAGTCAACGCCATCATTGATTCGGGGGCTTGTAGCTGCTTTATCGACTCTGCCTTCGCTGACCTCCACCACATTCCGTTACGTAAAAAGACTCATGGACTTACCGTTTTCTTGGCCGATGGCTCCCGCATAAGCTCAGGACAAGTTACCCAAGAGACTCTTCCCTTGCTTACCACGGTTCCTCCCCTACATAAGGAACTACTTACCCTAGACGTTATCTCTTCACCTCTGTTCCCTGTGATCTTGGGCCTACCCTGGCTCCAGGCCCACGATCCCCTAATCAACTGGAGGTCCGGAGAGGTGTCATTTGCTTCTTCCTACTGCCAACAATACTGCATACCGGCTCCTCCTCGCTCACCCACTGCTCTGCTTTGTATCGACACTGACCCCAACCTGCTCCAGTCTATCCCGGAACCCTACCATGAGTTTGCCGATGTTTTCAGTAAAAAGGGAGCCGACTCCCTTCCGCCTCATCGTCCATACGATTGTTCAATCGAGCTCCTCCCAGGGGCCAAGATTCCCTTTGGACGCATTTTCCCGTTGTCTGAGAAGGAACAGGAAGTCCTGAAGGAGTATATTGACGAGAATCTAAGTAAAGGGTTCATCCGCCCATCTACCTCCCCAGCAGGCGCAGGAATATTCTTCGTCACTAAAAAGGACCAATCTCTCCGCCCATGCGTGGACTATCGGGAATTAAATAATATTACAATAAAGAACCGTTACCCATTGCCCTTGATACCTGAGCTTTTTCATAAACTAAGATCCGCCACCATCTTCACTAAGCTGGACCTGAGGGGAGCTTACAACTTAATTCGCATTCGGGACGGGGACGAATGGAAGACGGCCGTTCGCACCCGATTTGGACATTACGAATATCTGGTCATGCCCTTCGGTCTGTGCAATGCACCCGCGACCTTCCAGCACTTTATTAATGACGTGTTTAGAGACTTCCTTGACATTTTCGTCATCGTCCACCTGGACGACATATTGGTCTTCTCCGGATCGCTGGACAAACACCGGGAACACGTCCGTAGGGTCCTAAGTCGCCTCCGCCCACACAGATTGTATGCCAAGGCCGAGAAATGTGAATTTGAACAACGAACCATTCAGTTCCTAGGCCTGATAATATCCCCTACAGGAATTAAGATGGATCCCAACAAAGTGTCCGCCATACTAGACTGGCCGGTGCCCCTGGACAAGAAGGGGGTGCAACGATTTGTGGGATTCGCAAATTTCTACAGAAGGTTCATCAGGAATTTTTCCGCAATTATCTCGCCAATCACACAATTAACCAAACAAAACCAACGTTTCCAGTGGAACCCGGAAGCCCAAAGGGCCTTCGATACGCCTAAAAGACTGTTTACGTCAGCCCCGATTCTTAGCCATCCTGATCCGGCACTGCCCTACCTCTTTGAGGTGGACGCATCCGAAGTAGCAGTGGGGGCTATCATCTCCCAACGCCAGGGGAACAAAGATCTGATGCATCCCGTGGGCTTCTTCTCCCGAAAACTCTCCCCAGCGGAGAGGAATTATGATGTGGGTGACCGGGAACTACTCGCCATCAAGGCCGCACTGGAGGAATGGAGGTACCTTCTGGAGGGCGCTGCACATTCGGTCTTGATCTATACTGACCACAAAAACCTAGAGTACTTAAGATCCGCAAAACGATTGAAACCCTGTCAGGCCCGATGGGCACTATTCTTTTCACGCTTTTCCTTCCACATTACATACCGCCCCGGTTCAAAGAACATCCAGCCAGATGCATTGTCACGGATGCACGACAATCCCAAAGACTCACCTGTTTCTTCCGGCCGGGAACTTTTTACTTCTGCAACACGATCTGCTTCCTCGACTTAGGGAGGCATCCACGGATTCTTCTAAGCCTCCTGGTGTCACCTTGACACCCAGAGACGGACTCTTTTGGAGAGGGAGCCAAATTTTTGTTCCGGCAGACATTCGGGTAGAAGTCCTAAAGCTACTTCACGACCATCCATTGGCAGGGCATTTTGGAGTCCGTAAAACCCTTGAACTGGTACGGCGTACCTTCTGGTGGTCAGGTTTGGAGGAATTCTGTAAATCTTACATCAATACCTGTCCAATTTGCAATCAGAACAAGACCACAAGGAATCGAGCCTGGGGCCTACTAAAACCTCTGCCTGTACCTGATAGACCATGGCGGATGATCGCCATGGACTTTATAGTAGAGCTTCCATGTTCCGAGGGATGCACAGCAATTTTCGTAGTTGTGGACCGCCTATCTAAAATGGCCCATTTCCTCCCATTGAAAAGTACCCCATCAGCTGCTGAGACTGCCCGTGTCTTCATCAGGGAGATTGTCAGACTCCACTGGGTTCCTTCAAACAACGTGTCAGATAGGGGGGTCCAGTTTACATCACGTTTCTGGAGAGCCCTGTGTGAGATCCTGAATATTGAACTTGCTCTTTCCTCGGCTTACCATCCCCAAACCAACGGACAGACTGAACGGACAAACCAGACCCTTGAGCAATATATTAGATGCTTCACTTCCTTTTCTCAGGATGATTGGGTCTCCCTGCTACCTTTGGCAGAGTTTGCCTACAACAATGCTAGCCATTCGGCAACTGGACAGTCCCCCTTCTTCGTCAATTATGGCTTTAACCTAACCTTCTTACCTGATTTTCTTCCAGAATCCCCAGTTCCAGCGGTGCAGAGCACGGTGGACTTCCTCAGTCGCAACAACCGGGTGTTACAGGAAGCGGTAACGAAAGCTCAAGCCGACAGCAAGAAAGCCTTCGATAAAAAGTGGAGAGGTGAGCTGGACCTGCAACCGGGAGACCAGGTATGGCTTTCTACTAATAATCTCAGATTGGCTTGTCCTTCCAAGAAGTTGGCACCTAGGTTTATGGGACCCTTCCCGGTAAGAAGAAGAATCAATGAGGTTTCTTATGAACTGTCTTTACCAGAATCTCTTAAGGTTCATCTGGTATTCCATGTATCGTTGCTGAAACCCGCAGCCCCTAAACCCTTTCCTGACAGAGGGGCTGGCCCACCTGAACCTATTTTGGTCGATGGCTGCAAGGAATATGTGGTAGAGGCCATCCTAGACTGCAGGAAACGGCAGGGGCAAACTCAATTTTTGGTCAAGTGGAAGGGGTACGGTCTGGAGGACAACTCGTGGGAACCTGAGGACAATGTTCATGCCCAAAGACTAATTCGTGCCTTTTTTTCTGCCCACCCTGAGAAACAGGCCCGGCTTGGCATCCGGAGGCTGCCCCTTAGGGGGGGCAATGTCAGGGACCTGCTGCTGGCTCCCGGCGTGCCCCTGGTGTGCATGCGCGCGGCGGGAGCGCGCGTGTGCACGTTAGCACGAGTTTGGCGCCAAGGTGCCTTTAAAAGACAGGCAGATGCAGCAGCCTCTTGCTGTCTGATCTGCAGTGCATACGTGACTAAATCTGTATCCTGATTAACCAGTTTCTATACCGACCCGGCTCCGTCTGACTATCCGAACCTCTCCAACCTGACCTCGGCCCGCCTTGACCCTGCCTACTGCTACTACTGTTGCCAGACCTTCTGTCTGAATACCGACTACACCTGCCTGCTGAACCCCCTGTCTGCTTACGTGTCTGACCCGGCCTGCCTGACCCAGCCTTCGTCCAGTCCACTTTGTCTTACTCTGCTCTGCACCAGTTCCAGAGTCGCTTGTCATCCGCACCAGAGTCGCCTGCCAGACGCACCAGAGTCGCTAGCCATCCGCACCAGCTCCAGAGCTGCTAGCTCCTGCATCAGAGTGCCTGCTCTCCTCCTTGCTCCAGCAACCCGGAAAGACCAGCGCAGTGCCGATCCGCACCATCATCCAGGCACCCTTACCCCGCTGCGCTCCCGAGTCCGCTGTTCCCAAATCCAGCGGCTCCCGAGCCAGAGCTGTACGAGAGGCCGCCTCCTGCGACTAGGCTCTGACGACCAGGTACGCCTTCATACATAACAAGCCGAATACGCATCACTCGGGGGCGTTCTGGACTCCTGGATGTAAGCCGTTGACATGCAGGATAGGTTCTTCTGGACCCAAGACATAATGGACTTGACCTCCCTGAATCCCAGATTCTTCATATAGGAGTTCACCGTGGTGTTGATCACTCTTAATGAATGAATGAATGAATGAATGAAAAAATTATATAGCGCGGCACATGCGAAGTAAATCGCCTCTGGGCGCTTGTTGTTCCTGTCTCCTTTGGAATCAAAAGAGACGAGTCTTGATCTTTCTCCTGAATGCTAACTGATTCTCCTCCAACCGAATGCTGGTTGGTAAAGCGTTCCATAGTCTGGGACCTTGGACCGCGAATCTTCTATCTCCTTTGGACTTGTAGTTGGCTTTCGGTATCTGGAGTAGATTTTGATTGGTGGATCGCAGAACGCGATTGGGGTTATGGGCTTTTATTTTTTCGCATAGATAATGGGGAGCATTCCCATGGATACATCTATGTGTTAGACAGAGTGCTTTAAAAGTGATTCTGTCTTTTACTGGTAACTAGTGTTGCTCACGAATATTCGCATTGCGAATATTCGTTACGAATATTGCATATTCGAGTATTCGCGAATAAATCGAATATCGCGGCGAATATTTTTTCAAATTTATTTTTAAAACAGATCACATCCTAGTGATCTCCATCGATGTCTAAAAGCATTGCTGGTATGATTAGAGACCCTGGGCCGAGTAGCTGAGGCGATCTATTTATGTTGCCGAATATTCGCAATGCGAATATTCGTATTACGAATATTCGTGAATACTTTCTCTGCCCTTCTGTGTTTTGTGTATAAAAAAAAAAAGAAATTTAGCTTTAGTTTAGTCATATAAGTTTGTTTAAGTAGAGTTAGGGCCAGATTCAGGTAGATGCGCGCATATTTTATCCGGCGTTAGCTCAACGCATATACGTTGCACTGACGCGAACTAGTGAGTAAAGTCCAGTATTCACCAAGCGCATGTTCGTTACTTTGCGGCGGAGTAACGAAAAAGCACTGGGCAACCCGACGCAAGTAGAAGTGGGTGTGATCATATGTAAATGATGGGCAGAGCCCAGCGCAGTGACTTACGTTCATCACATCATCCACGGAGCATGCGCAGTGAGGGAGGGCTCCCCTCGCTCCCCTGTGCGCATGCTCACAACTTCCGTCGGCACCACTTCATGGGAAACTCCAGCGCAATGTCTTCCGTTGAGCGTATAAAAGCGGCCGTAGATGCGCCTTTCCGGCGCAAAAGTATATCCGGTTTCCCCCACCCCAGGGAAGTTTCTTTTGCTTTATGATGGCTGCTCCCGTTCCCCCCAAAGAGAGGAGAAACCTCAACTTTAATGCCCAGGAGCTCACCCTAGTGATCTCTGCTATGGAGACGTTTAACGACTTTCTCCACGGCAGGAAAAGTCGGAAGACCAGCCGGGATAGGAAGCAGGGCATCCTGGAGTCCATTGCTGGCAGGGTCAATGCCCTGGGCTACTCCACCCGGACTGCTGCCGATATCGGCAAAAAAATAAATGATCTGAGGCGCAAAGTCCGGGGCAAGGTGGCCGCCATTAGGAGGCATGAGAGGGGCATGGGTGGTGGACCCTCATGTGCGGTCAGCCTGACCACGGAGGAGGAGGTGGTCGCCCGCTGCCTGGAGAGGGAGCAGTTGGAGGGGGTACTAGGCTATGATTGAATGAATGAATGAATGAGAAACTTGTATAGCGCGGCACATGCGAACCAAATCGCCTCTGGGCGCTTATTGATTCTGTGGAGGAAGGCTCCAAGACAGGTAAGTGTTTTTATCCCCTATTTGGTGTGTTGCATGTGGGGGGGGGAGGGTACATGTGCCAAGTGTATGGGACCACCAACATGTGTCTGCTTTGTGTCATCCACAGATGACGGAGCTGGGCCATCATCTGTCGGCGGCCAGTCCACCCCAACCCCCCAACAGGATCCTGAGCCCGACCCCCTGGGTGGTGAAGAGCATGAGATGGAGGAGAGTGCCCACACCTCACCTGCTGAGGAGGTTGAGGAGGAGCCTGCCTTTCCAGAGCAGGACTTTATTTTAATTTTGGAGGAGTCCTCCCCTTCTGCAGGGCCCTCTCAGATCCCCTCCCCCATCATAGGAAGCCCCTCAAGGGCGACTCCATCCCCCCGGGGACAACTATCTCCTGGCCCCAGGAAGGCGACCCGGAAGACCAGGGGGGTGTCTGACGTGGTCCATGACCAGATGGCCCGGGACCAGGCCAGGCAGACCCAGCAGATGGGGGAGATTGCTGGGCATCTTGACCGGCTAGTTGACAGCCTGGGCTCCGTATCCCAGCTGACGAACGCTGTGCAGGACGTCAGCTGCAACTGCGCTGCAGTAGTGACCAGTCTGGGGGAGGTGCAGGCTGATGTTCGGCACCTCACTGCAGCCGTCCAGGAACAGGGGAGGCAGAGGCAGCGTGACCAGCGGCATAATGTCACTCGCCAGCTGAGGATGCAGGCCCAGACCAATCATTATCTGAGCTGGATTGCCGTGGCCTTGGAGGGGAGGGCATGCAGCCAACACCTGCCAGGAGTGGCCCACCCGGGGATCAGCCACCTCCAGATGCCCCCCACCCACTCCCTCCAGGCAGCTGAGGAGCCAAAGAGGGCCCACAAGAAAGAGCCCCTGTCAGCCCAGATGAGGGCTTTTTTTTATTGTTTATGTTTTTGGCTCAGGTTATGAGTATTTTTTTTATTTATGCTCAGGTTATGAGTTTTTTATTTCAGTTTAACTGCACACGGTCAGGAGTGCAGGGGACAGTGTGAATGGTGTGTGAATGTGAGGGGGTGGCACTCCTGCCAGTAGGGGGTGTCACCTTCGGCCGTTGGAGAGAAGTTATCCCCACGGCTGTGTGAATGACGTGTGAATGGTGTATGAATGGACAGCGACATCATTGGGGCCTTGACGCCGGCGTTGCTGCTCCCAAGTCCTGCATGTTGGACTTGGGCTAATCCAATGCGATGTGCATGTGGTGTGTGTGATCTAGGGACCTCAGTGGTGTGCATGCGTGCATTGTCCGTGTGATCAATGTATTTGTTTAGTGTCCAAAGATGCCTACGGCGAGGACCCTCCTGACTGCTCTTCCATCAGCTGAATGGGTCTCCTCTGGCAGGGGGGGGCTGTCTGGTTGGGGGGTCAGGTCATCACGTATGTCAATTTGCAGGCCTTTTCTCATGGCAAAGTTGTGCAGAATGCAACATGCACCGATGATCTGACACACGAAGTTAGGGGAATACAATAGGGCCCCCCCAGACTTATCCAGGCAGCGGAAACGGGACTTCAGGAGCCCAAATGTTTGCTCCACCACTGCACGAGTTTTGATATGTGCTTCATTGTATCTTCTCTCTCCTCTGGTTTGGGGGTTCCGGAAAGGAGTCATGAGATGGGGTCCCAGTGCATATGCAGAGTCACCTGTAAGGGAAAAGACAGGAGGATGTTAGTCATGCATGTGCCCCTTGTGATGTCAGCATCATGGGGGGGACAGTCATGCCTGCCACCCATGTCACTCACCAACCAGCCAGCTGTCCCCATACATGTTCTGTTCGAATTCCATTGGGATGGGGCTCTGATTGTATATGAAGCTGTCATGGCTGGATCCAGGGTGTTTGGCACGGACGTGCCATATGAGGCGTTGGGCATCAGCTATCACCTGTACATTGATGTAATGCCAATGCTTCCGATTGCGGTATATGTGCCCTGTGGCACTGGGGGGCTGGAGTGCCACATGTGTGCAATCAATGGCCCCGATGGTGCGTGGGAATCTGGCAATGCTGTAGAAATCCTGCATTGCCTTCAGCCGCAGCTCCTCAGTGGTGGGTCTGATGAAGTGGTGGGACATGCGTCTGAGGATTGCGGGGACAACCTGGTGCACACATCTGCTCATGGTGGACTGCGACATCCCAGCCACCACTCCACTTGTATGCTGGAATGATCCACTTGCAAGGAAATGAAGTGTTGCCAGTACCTTCACCAGTGGCTGCACTGCTTGTGAGCGGTGTGTCTTGCTGGTGATGTCATCCTGCAGGGTTGTGGTTAGTTCAAGTATTGCATGAGGGCTGAATCTGAAGAGGCGATACACCTCCTCATCCCCCATGCCAAAGAGGCTCATGCGCGTGCGGTATATCCTCTCACGTGCCCGCCTCCTCCGTTCCGGGGGACCCATTAGTAGTGCTAGGACCACGGCTGCCCCTGGCATGTTGGCACACAGAGGTGTTGTCCTTGCAAGTGTGTTTGTTCAGCTTGCTATTTTAGTCGGTAACGCTGCTGCTGTAGCTGCTCTCCTGCTGACCTGTGGCCGTCAGGAGTAAAGATAAAGCAGCTATTTGTAGGAATAACTTTGCGCTACCCGTTCCACATACGCGCGGCGCATGTAGCCAGCGTATGGTGCTAATCCGTTCGCGAATCGGGAAATCTCCCTCATTTGCATATTTGCATGGGAAATCAATAGGTGCGACGAATGCGACAAGCGAAAATATGCGCTTTTAGATACTCTGGCGAGGGAAAGTTAAGCCGATCGGAAAAAGCCCGTTTTCTGTCGCATCTAGTTTGGTGGGTACGGCCACATAGATACTACGGCGCATCTTTACACTTACGCGGCGCATATCGATATACTCCAACGCAAGTCTTGCTGAATCTGGCCCTTAGTGTTTAGTGCATATTAGTTATGTAATCCAGGAAATGATCTCTGTTTTTGCGTGTTGACGAGAATTTCGCAATAAATTTCGCATTCGCATAAAAAATGTTTTTTTTATAAAATATCACGAATATTCGATATTAACGAATATTTCGCGAATATTCTTCTATATATTTGTGAAATATCGCGAAATCGAATATGGCGTATTCCACTCATCACTACTGGTAACCAATGGAGGTGAGATTGATTCCCAGGTTTTTTTCCCAGTCCCAAGTCTGGCGGCCGTATTTTGAACGACCTGTAGACGAACGATTTGGTACTTGGAGTCTGAGGTAAAGAGTATTTGCATAGTCCAATCTGGAGTTTACAATTGCTCCCACCACGACCGCTATGTCTTCTTTGGGGATGAAAGGAGTAAGTCTGTGTAGTAGGCGCAGCAGATGGTGAGATCCGCTGACTACTGACCCTATTTGTGCATCCATTGTCATGTAGGAGTCGAAGATGACCCCAAGACTTTTGACTTTGGCGCTAGGGGTGATGATTTTGCCCAGAATGGGCGGGGGTGTCTAAGTTGTTGTAGATTGATTCATACGCTTGGCGTGAAACAGGAGAAGTTCTGTTTTCACTCCGTTGAGTTTAAGATAACTCTTTGTCATCCAGTCCTCTATCAAAGAGAGGCATGTCTCTAGATTGAGGTGGTGACCCTTTTTATTGCAAATGCGGAAATACAGTTGCGTGTCGTCTGCATATGAGTGATAGAGCAGTTTTTGGCTTCTGATGATTTTGAAAAGAGGACGAAGATAGATGTTTAATAACACCGGCGACAGGGGGGATCCTTGAGGGACTCTGCACGACAATGTGCGTTTTTCGGAAGTGAAAGGTCCCAACTTCACTATTTGTGATCGGTTTTCCAAAAAAGAGGAGAACCAAGATAAGTCGCCTTCTGCGACTTTGGCTACTTCAGCTAGCCGAATCAATAGAAGCTTGTGGTCTACTGTATCGAATGCTGCGCTTAGGTCCAACAGAACCAGAAGACAAGATTCTCCTTCGTCTGCGGCCTAGAGAGCGTCGTCCCATATCTTGAACAATGCGGTTTCTGTCCCGTGTCTGGGGCGGAATCCCGATTCAAATGGATCAAGTAGGTTGTGGGTATCTAGATGCTGTTGCAGCTGTTGTACCACTACTTTCTCCATTACCTTGGAGAGAACGTTTAGGCCTGTTATGGGGCGTCGGTGGAGTGGATCATTAGGATCCAGGGTGGGTTTCTTCAGGATAGGTCAAATTATGCCCTCCTTCAACTGGGAGGGCACTATGCCCTCCCTGAAAGATTGGTTAATAAGCTGCGTGATAGGAGGTGCCAGGATGTCGGCGCATTCCTTCAGTAGTTTGGTGGGGATGATATCATTAGGCGCAGTGCTGTTACGCAAAGTACCAATGATATTTTTTGTGGCCTGAATAGAAATGGGTTCCAGCGTGAACTTACCTGGCTGTGGTGAATCACTGCAGGTGTTGTGTGAGTAATTACGGGGGGAGCTAGGAGGGGAATTGTTTTGCTGAATGCTTTGCCGGATTCCCATTGATTTTATTAATGAAGTAATCCGATATATGTCATTGCAAAATTCTTGTGTGTCCGAAATGGGGGCTTCAAGACATCCTGGATTCATGGTCTGAGTGACCAGCTTGAAGAGTTTGCGGGGGCGATTGAGGGCACTATTGATAGCCTCAGAAAAATAATTTTTCTTGGCTTTGAAGATTTCTTTGTGGTATTTTCTTGTTATTGCCTTATAGATGGAGAGGTTCTCATCTGAAGCACTTCTTTTCCAGGCGGCTTCCGCCCTTCTACGCTCTTGCTTCAGTAACGCCAGCTGGTTGTTGAACCAGCTGGAGTTATTTTTCCGGATGTGGGTTTTATGTTTCAGCGCTATTAAGTCGGCTGACTGTAATAGGGCTGTGTTTGTGGCATCCAGCGTTTCTTCAGCCGTTTGATGCGGCTGGATTGTTTTTATTTTTTTCCTTAACTTTGAAGAGTTCCGAGTGGAACTTCTTCTGACATCTAGTCTAGTGTGTTGTCACTGGATTTGATGTTTTTGTTAAGGGGGGGAATTCGGAAATAATGAATTTAATTGCATGGTGATCTGTCCATGGCAATGGTTCATTTTCCAAGATTTTTATTTCCAGATCTTGTCTAAGATTGAGCGTGTGACCTGAAGCATGTGTGGGCCCACATACTAGTTGCTGAAGCCCTAATCCTTCCAGGTGGTCAATGCAGGCGTCGGCAACAGGGTCTTGCGGGGAGTTGGCCCAGAGGATGAAGTCCCTGAGCAGCAAAAGGTGTTTGCTGTTAAGGGTGTAGGTGGAGATAAAGTCCGTCAATGATGGGAGAAGCTGCGATTTTGGACCGGGTGGTCTATAGCAGAATATAATACGGACGGTCTTCTGGGAGTTTACTTGCAGTTGCAAAGTAAGGGTTTCCATAAAGAGGGTTTTGATACTGACTCTCTCTTCCGGGGACTGGAGAACGACTGCAGGGCACACCAAGCTGCCTGAATCCCCAAGGTGTTCCAGCCCGGGTTGATAAAACATAGCTAGCTTGACTAGGGCAAGATCCGATCTGCAGAGGGCTTCCCAACCAGAGAACTAAATTGATCGTTGCCCCTTGGCATATGTAGCTGCAGGAAACATAATTGGCAAAGAAAAAAGGATGCAACGTCTGCAGGGACCACTTGACCATAGGGGTCTTCGAGACCATTGAGCCGAAAAGCTTTGGCACTGTGAGGCCCTCGGCCGTGAAGAGATTAGAGATAACAAAATTCTCTTCTGAGAAACCGGGATCTTCCCCACTGGGAGTGGGATGGTGCTTTCCACCATAGGAAAAACGAACCTGGGCTCCAGAGTACACTAGGTGCTGGATTGGTCCTCGGTGACCTTTTAGCCTGACCTATGAACCATCCAAAAGCTGGCCAAGGTGGAGAATACCTTCTCCCTGTGAACCAGCAGCTACCCTTTGTCCTGCGTCAGCAACAGGAGGTTGAAGTAGTGACACAATGTACCCCTCTCGTTCTGATGAGGGCCATTATGGCCAGAGGAATTCTTGAGAAGACTTGGGTGAGGTTGTCGGCTCAACAGGAAGGGAGACGAACTGTAGATGTTCTTGTCCAACTTGGAACTGGAGGTATTTGAGAACGTGGAGATAAGTATTTAAGTCTATTGAGAATAGCCGGTGGTCTGGCTGTACAGGTAGTCGACAGAGTCTTCCATTGACTCTTTCAGATTTTATACACTGTTTAGGTAAGTCAGGACTGTCACTGGTCTCCACAAACCTTCTTCTCCTGCTACGAGAGGGGAAGGGGAAAATATACCCCCTGGGAACCTCAGTCCCTTCAGACATGTACCACTGCTCCCTGCAACTTCAGTGCAACCATAAGTGGGGAGTATATCAGAGACTCCACTTCTGTCTTGCAGGGGTATACTCTGAATATTTTGTTTGATGAAGAAGTTTTCCTGTCCACCATACTCCTCCCCGATGATATCCTTAACTCATGTAAGAAGCAAAAAGGAGAGAAAGAGTGTTCTTCCCCCGGATACTTAAAGAACCCCCTTGCTTAGCTGGAATGGGATGGAATGGTCTACCCTTACAAGGGCCTCTTTAACCGTCTTGACTAGTGCCAGAAAGACATGAAATACCCTGAAACCTTTCATCAACTTCCAACTCTGTCCAAAGAATCCAGAGAAGCAGTGTAGGGCTGGAAGGATCAAAATCCTTTGGGCCGCATTTAGCCAAGGAGCCATGTTGAAGGATAGACTGGCTCCGTGTGTGGGATGTATCCCATTATTTAAGGGATTGCTCTACCACATGTTTCACCAGAGACTCAATATTTTATTGGACCCATCTCCTTTTCCCTCAACCGCCTGGGCATAACCTTGGTCACATAAAGACTTGTTTTCCGGGACTCATTTCCCATATCTCCAGCAGATTCTGCAATCAGCGCGGCTGTCATGGCAGTGAGTGTGGTGAATCGGAAGAGGAATGAAACGTCTCCTCTAGATGGAGGTGGAAGGCTACGTCTCCTTCTAGATGCAGGAGGAATGCTACATCTCCTTCTAGATGCAGGAGGAATGCTACGTCTCCTAGTTGCAGGAGGAATGCTACATCTCCTTCTAGATGCAGGAGGAATGCTACGTCTCCTTCTAGATGCAGGAGGAATGCTACGTCTCCTTCTAGATGCAGGAGGAATGCTACGTCTCCTTCTAGATGCAGGAGGAATTCTACGTCTCCTTCTAGATGCAGGAGGAATTCTACATCTCCTTTTAGATGCAGGAAGAATGCTACATCTCCTAAAAATGTGAATACCTCTATAAGAGTGGGATTTTCAGGGCAACAATAATAAGGGGTGACAACTAGGTCATAGAAAAATACAAATTTATTACAAAAATAATTACATAAACTAAATAATATACTTTAAACAATATCAAAAAAAATTTTTTTTATATTTAAAACCATGCTTGTAGAGAAATGCTGTACATCATCCCAAGCCCCAGGACAAAGCTAAGGGCAGGGACGGTTATTCCAACGCGTTTCAAAATTATCTTCATCAGGGAAAGTTGTACAGTTATTTTCTCTATAACAACAAAACACACAATTAAGTATAGAAGCAAGTAAGCTAAACGAGAGCAAATTATATAAGCTAAAGGAAAGCAAAAATAAAAAATAAAAATGAAAAAAGTAACATAATTGTATATATGGATACAGATCAGTACATTGTGGATGCATGCATGAGAGACAGGAGGCCAAAAAATGAGCAGGGGGTCTGGGGGAGAAAGGAGAGAAATGATCTTAAAAGAAAAGAAAAAGACTCACCCTTTCTACAAAACACTCCTGCATTTATCCCAGTACAGATATGAATATCCCAAAAACCACCGTCGCGGCAGAGTCGGATGGTGCCCTATGCGTCCAAGAACAAGCTGTCTCCCATCTCCAGGGACCCCCACACCATGGGGGGTGGAAAAATAATATGAATAATTTCAACTTCCTGATCAGCATTAGAACCAAGATATTCCCAGCTATAATGGTCAAACAGAAACATATGAGCGGTTGTTGTTTAGGAGACACTAAATAAATTAAAGTATATATATATAAAGACAAAAAAGTCTATATAGAAGCCACCCCCTGTATGAAAAGACAAGAGGGGGGCTATAAAAAACAGGAGAAGAGACTCACCAATTATAGGGAGAAAAGAGTACTCCAATCACTCCGGGTTTGGCCAGAAAGCAATTTCAACAGGAAAAATCCAGAGAGAAAGCTAATGACAGCTGGATGGGAAAGACTCTATGGGCCAGATTCACAGAGCGATTACGCGTGCGCAACTGCTGTTGCGCGTGCGTAAGTCTAAATGTGCGCGTGCGTATAGTTGGACGCGATTCACAAAACAATATACGCCAGAAATCTACGTTTTTTGGTCCGGCGTAATTGAGTTAGACATTCGCTTCCCTTCGCGCAAAACTGCGCTAGACACACCATTGATTTGCTAGTCAAATATGCTAATGAGGGAGTTACGGGGATCCACAAAAAAACGCAGTTGCTGCGCAGGCTACGCGATGTGCGCAACTGCAAAATGTCCTGTCTAAAGTTAGAGCCCATAAAAGCTGATCTAACTTTTGAAAAAAAGTCTAATTGTCAGATAAAGCAACACCGTTACTGAGGAGCAGACCACACACACGTGTTGCACTACAATTTGACTGCCAACATGCTAGGGGCATCGTCGCTCATAGCTGCACTAGTGAATATAGATGACCAAAGAAGGAGGAGGGCACGGAGGATGGCACGGGAGAGGGTATACCGCACCCGCATACACCTGTTTGGCATGAATGATTCAGAGGTCTTTCGCATCTTCAGATTCCCCCCTCATGCCATCCTGGAATTAACCACAACCTTGCAGGAGGACATCACCAGCCCAACACAACGCTCACATGCAGTGCAGCCACTGGTCAAGGTCCTGGCAACACTCCATGTCCTTGCCAGTGGCTCTTTTCAGCGTACAAGTGGAGTGGTGGCTGGGATGTCACAATCCTCCATGAGCAGATGTGTGCACCAGGTTGTCCCTGCAATCCTCACACGCTTGGCCAACCAAATCATCAAACCCACCACTGAGGAGCTTCGAATCAAGGCAATGGCAGATTTCTACCGAATTGCCAGATTCCCACGCACCATCGGGGCCATAGATTGCACACATGTGGCACTCCAGCCCCCCCATGAGACCGAGCACATGTACCGCAATCGGAAGAATTGGCACTCCATCAACGTACAGGTGATAGTTGATGCCCAAGGCCTCATATGGCACGTCCGTGCCAAACACCCAGGGTCCAGCCATGACAGCTACATCTACAATCAAAGCCACATCCGAACAGAATTCGAACAGAACGTGTATGGGAACACCTGGCTGGTTGGTGAGTGACATGGGAGTCAGGCATGACTATCCCCTCCCGTCATGCACAACAGAAGTGGCACATGCATGACTAACATTCTCCTGTCTTTTCCTTTACAGGTGACTCTGCATATGCACTGGGACCCCATCTCATGACTCCTATCCGGAACCCCCAAACCCCAGGAGAGGAACGATACAATGAAGCACACATCAAAACCCGTGCAGTGGTGGAGCGCACCTTTGGCCTCCTGAAGTCACGTTTCCGATGCCTGGATAAGTCTGGGGGTACACTGTTGTATTCCCCAAACTTCGTGTGCCATATCATCGCTGCATGTTGCATGCTACACAATCTCGCAGTGAGGAAGGGCCTGCAGGTTGAGCTACGTGATGATCTGACCCCCCAACCAGAAAATCAACCCCTAACCGAGGATACCCCGTCTTCTGAGGGAAGAGCAGTCAGGAGGCAGCTCATATTGGGCATCTTTGCACGTTAAACACACACATTAATCATGGCACAATGAGAATGCATGCATGCACACCACTATGGTCCCTAGCACACACACCCCACATCCTCATCAAATTGGATTGGCACCAGTCCACCATGCAAGACTGGTGAGCAGTAACGCCACGTCAAGGCTCCAATTATGTCACTGTACATTCATACACCATTCACACGGACCTGGGAATCACTTCTCCCTGGTCCTGGGGAACCCTTCTCCACCAAAATTGAGGGTGACACCCCTTTTCCAGCAGGAATGTCACCCCCACATTCAAACATCATTCACAACCCAAAATATGCCAAAAAAGTCAAACAAACAAAAATGCATTGAAAAAAAAAATGCTTAGAAAAAACAAAAAAAAGCAGAGAACAAAAATAAAAAAGCTTTCAAAACAAACAAAAGGGGGAAAAAAAAATTATTGCCCTCTGCCTGAGCCACGCCTGGGGCGCCCCCGGCCACGGCCCCGGACCCTCAGGGGAGACGCATGGGGGAGGGGAAAAGCCGGGGAAGGAGGAGCAGCCCCTGAGATCTGCCCACCTGGCGGCCTGCCCTCCAAGGCCACGGCTATTCTGTCCAGGGCAGCACCAAGTGTTGCCGTGTTGCCCTGGATAGCCTGGGTAAGGGCCCTCACATCCTGCCCAACGCCTGCTGCTGTAGTTTGCAGGTCATTTAGGCAGGTTGTGGAGGCCCGGGAGTGGGAGTCCAGGTTACCCAGGCTATCATTAATGGAGGACAGGCTCTGATCCACCCGCCCCATAGTCTGGCAGAGCTGTCTCAGAAGGCGGGTCTGGGTGGCCAGGTTCCTTCTCAGACAGGCGGGCATGAGATTGGGCGCCCCCCTGGTGCTTGGGGATGACCTCCTGGCTCTTGCTGATGGTTGTGGCCGGGGAGAAGGGGAGGCCCTTGTGAGGGGAGCCATGTTGGGGGAGGAGGGGGGGGGGCTGACCCTTAGGGAGGGCAGGCTTCTTGCAGCCAGAGGGGAAGAGTCCGCAGAAACCAAAGGGCCAGTGCCTTCCATGGACTCCTCCTCCTCATGATTCTGCTCCTCCTCATGATCGTCCTCCGCATGATCCTCCCCCTCCTCTTGTTCCTCCTCTGCGGACTCTGGCCTTGTTGGGGGGGCCTCATTAGGCTGCTGTCCTGGGGTTGGAGCGGTCAGTCCAGATGGCCCTGCACCCTCCTGCACAGCTGTGGATGACACAAAACATTCACAGGTTGGAGGATCCACACACTTGCCACATATTCCCTTTCACCCCCTCCCCCACACATGCTACACACCTGAGAGAAATAAAAACCTTACCTGGCACCGCGGGGACCGGACTTGTGTCAAAGCCTGGCAGGCCCTCCACTTCATGCCGGTGAAAGGTCAGGGCCACCACACGCTCCGTCTCTGAAAATCTAACCCGGCATGGTGGGCCCCCTCCTGTGCCCCTGGCATGGGCATTTATTGCGGCCAGTTTTTTTTTCACCTCACGCCGGAGGTCATTTATTTTCTTTTCTATCCCAGAGCGGGTCCGTGTCTCCCCCTCCCCCGATGAATTGACCTGCTCCGTGATTATATCCAATATCTCCCTCCTCCTGGCCGGGGTGGTGGTGGCACTCTGCGGGCCGTGGAGAAAACGCCCATAGTCGGTAATGGCCCGGGCAAGAATTCTTTTTTCCCCCACAGTAAAATTGAGCTTTCTTTTTCTCTCAGTCATACTTCCAAACAAACTCACTAGCAGTCACCAAAAATCTGTCACAAATACAAGCACAACCAATCAGACAAGAACACACACAAAGAGAAAAAGAACAGCCAAAAATCACACTAGCACTCAGCAAGAAACAGACACAAAAAAATCAGATGAAAAAAAAATGCAAGAAAACAAACGGTCAGAAATCTATCAATCAAACAAACAGTCTCAAACACTTATCAAAATACACTTTCACAAAACTACCAACAAGCACAAGATCACACAGAACACTAATCTCACAACTACAAAACACACTCTAACGAACAACAGAGCAAAAGCACTTGATTCAATGGGAAGGGACACAAAGGGATGTACTTTTGCAATGGAAGGGCGTTTGTGTGTGTCTATTTATGCTGTCTGCGTAGTTCACAACATTGCCCTAGTCCATTTCCAATTTCAATGATTGCGCCGCTCCCGAGTTGTGAGCATGCGCACAACGGAGCTGACATGGTTTCCTTCACGCGCGCATGCGCGAGTCGGCCGGCCCTTCATTTGCATGGGGTCACGGCTCATTTCAATGTAACACGCCCACGTCCCTCCCAATTTGTATTACTCCTCCTTACGCCTACGGAAAAAACCTTACGTTTGCGCAAGCTCTTGCGTAAAAGCTACGTGAATCGCCGGATTACGCGGCTAGATTGCGCAAGTCTAACGGAAAAGTGGTGCGCTACGCCGGAATGATAATGCGCCGATCTACGTGAATCTGCCCCTATGTGTCCTTCCAGTTCCTTCAAATGATAGGAAAAGGCGTGCTGAATCAAAACCCCCCTGACGTCCTTAAATACTTACCTGGGCACAGGTGATAGGCTTCCAAGCTCCACCCCTACCTCATTATCCATAAAGAAAGACATCAAATTCCTATATGTGAGTGGAATTACTTAATGGTAATTGATGCAGAGAACGCCTTTCCGTCCCTGCACCAATCAAGTACCACGTTAGCAAAACAGGCATCATCACGTCCAGCTGACATCATGTCAGCGTGACGCTGCCCATGTATGTCTCATTCCAAACGGACATTTCCGGAATTCCACAAGACCGGAAGACCCTGTCTGTCAGTGCGTCATCCTCGGTGTATCCGGCAGGCATTGGTGTCTGCACAGAAGGTCAAACTACACCAGACGTTTATTTATCTTGCAACTTAAAGCAAAACAAAAAACAGAAGACAGAAAACAGGATAAAAACAAGGAGAAAAACAAAAACCAGAAAGGAAAAAGCAAAAAGAGAAGATCAACTTAGACACTTGTATGGATCATATGTATAGTGCCATGTTTTCAATGAGGGAAAGATCTCAATATCATACAACGTTTAAATGGGGAGAGTTTGAGAACCAACGATGGTATATGTATCCCTGTGTATCCAGGACATGGGAACGATAATAGGTTCACCTGAAAAAAAGGGAGAGAATGATGGGAGATTGGAGTCCCCATCATTCGCAAAAAAAGGAGAATAAACGTCACCACTGCCGGGGAGAAAAGCCCCCGGGACAAAAATCGCCCCGAGGGCTGATAAAGCACAAAAGGTGCTATTCTCCCCCGGCAGTGGATGGAGAGAGGTCCCCTACGAGGGAGACATATCCAAGACATAAAAGGGAACCCGCCAATGCTCAGCCACAAACGGAAAGGGGCGTAACATATCCAAAGATATTAAAAAAATGGGGAAAGCCTCAGTATCAAATGGGATGCATCCACATAGCACCATGTATAACCAAATTTTTCAATCTACATTGTACCAAGAAAACTGGGAATGTAGATTTGAAAAATATACTTAAATTAGCAACATTGCAAGGAAAAATACACATTTGTAAATAGCAAATCCCAGTTTTCTCAAGTCCCGGAAGTGATATAACCAATTAAAGTCCGGGTATCAAAGGGGCACCCCACAGACGTACAAATCCATCCGGGGAAGGATAGGGACAACATCCCCAGGGGAAAGGGGGTGGGGAAAAGAAGGGAGGAGGAGAGGGAGATGAGGAAGAAAAATAGTTACCTCATTGTTCAAAAGAGATATGGATAACAGTAGAAAAGATATGATAATATATAGGGGCCTCAAACACCACACTAATGCTAGTCAGTTTTGCCAGAACTAAAGCCCTCAAGAAAGGGCCTAAAACTCTCCATTTCGTTAACAGTAGAAAAGATATGATAATATATAGGGGCCTCAAACACCACACTAATGCTAGTCAGTTTTGCCAGAACTAAAGCCCTCAAGAAAGGGCCTAAAACTCTCCATTTCGTTAAGTCCCGGTGGAGTTGTAGCTTTAAGGCGTCGAATCCAGCGCATTTCGCGCTGGAGGAGAACCTTGTTCCAATCCCCCCCACGGAGAGGGATATGTAGTCTATCCAGGACTGTAAAGTTAACTTTGGGCATATGATACCCATGTTCCTTGGCCACATGTCTCCCAAGGGGCAAGTATAAATTGCCTATCCCCATTGAATGCATGTGTTTTTCGACTCTCTTCTGAAGGGGCTGTTTGGTCTTTCCCACATAGAATGCGTTGCATTGACACTGCATCAGATATATCACCCCCCGTGTTTTACAATTGGCATAGTGTTTAAGAGCGAAGGTTTCTCCATTGGGCAATGCCAATGTGGTTCTTCTCCCTATGACCTTGCACTGAGAGCATTGCCCACACGGGAATGTTCCAAAGGTCTTACATGGATCCTTCTTGGTATTTCCCTTATATTCACTTTGAACCAACATGGTCCCGAGTGAATTAGCTCTTTTGAAGGTAAGTTGTGGTTTATCTGAAATGAGATTCCGAAGAATAGGATCTTCTGTGAGTATGGGCCAAAATTTGGAGATAACTTTTCTTATCCGTGTGTGTTCGTTTGAGAAACACAGAATAATTCTCGAATTCTGCTCTTCGGAATTAATAGGGCGGGGCTTGGTTTTAAAAATCAAGCTCCTCCTATTTATATCTTTAACTCTATTGAACGCTTTCTTAAGGCAAGTTTTTGTATAGCCTCTAGCGAACAAACGAAGAGCCAAGGCATCACATTGATCGTGAAAGTCATTGTCCAAAGAACAGTTTCTCCTAATCCTAAGGAATTGACTATAGGGGATTGATTTTTTTAGAGGTTCCGGATGAAAACTGGTAGCGTGTAGTATTGTGTTGCCTGCTGTCTCTTTTCGAAAAAGAGTGGAATTGATTGTACCTTCTAAATCTTTTTTGATGGTAATGTCCAAGAAGCTGATTTCTGACTGACTGTGGGACATTGTAAAGAAGAGATTGCAATCATTGTGGTTCATGAGTTTCAATAACTCAGCTAGACCATCTTCTGGTCCGTCCCAAATAATAAAAATATCATCAATGTAGCGCTGCCACATAAGAATGTTGGCAGCGCACATAGATGCATTCTCTCCCAGGAGGAAATCCCGCTCCCACTCCCCCAGGTACAGGTTGGCATAGGAAGGTGCGCAGCACGTTCCCATTGCCACAACCTGTACCTGGAGGTAGTGGGAGCCCTGGAAGAGAAAGGTATTATGATGCAAAATAAATTCCAACATAGTTAGAATAAATGTATTGAACTTCCAGTCAGTAGTTGGCCGTTGTTTCAAAAACTGCCCAACAGCCTTCAATCCCAAATCGTGGGGAATGCTGTTGTATAGGGTTTCAACATCTATAGTAACCAACCAAGCATCTCCGGGAATGGTCAGATCCTCAAGCATCTGTAACAGATGTATTGTATCTTTTGTATATGAGGGTAGATCAAGAACGTGTGGTCTTAAATATTGATCTATGACTTGACTCACCCCTTCTGAGATAGAGCCATTGCCGGAGATAATCGGTCTCCCTGGAGGGTCTAAAAGGCTCTTGTGGACTTTAGGCAGGGCATACATAGTGGGTTGCCTAGGGTGTTGGATACTAATGAATTCCCAGAGATCTTTAATGATCACTCCTCTATAAAAGAAATCATCCACAAGGGAGTAAAAATCTTTATTAAAGCCATCGGCCTGAGCCGGGGAAATCTTACGATAACATTGTTTGTTATTTAAGATTTTTAGGCACATCCTCTCATAGTTGGTGTTGTCCATAAGGACAACATTACCCCCTTTGTCGGAGGCCTTTATTGTCACCCCTGGGAGATTCCTCAAAGTTTTGAGTGCATGTTGTTGTGCTGGACTTAGATTAGAGTGAACATTTTCTTTTTTCATTACTTCTAGCCAGAGCTTTTTTTCTCAGAAAATAGGTGCAGGAACTCAACCACGACCCGTTCAGATTTCACAAACAGTAGAAGGGTCTTAAAGGGGCATTAAATACCAGAATTGCATTACATACAGTGTGCAGAGTTCAGGGGGTTACAAAGCAGTCACTTGTAAACACAGAAACCAGACTTCTGTGTTCACAAGTGATTGTGGTGAGCGGGCACCAAAGGGTCTGAGCCAAAGGTGGTGGAACTGAGTTCCCCCAAGTTCCCCCAGAAAAAAAGCCCTGCTTCTAGCTCTTTAGAGGTCTGCCTGACGAAGAGGGAGATGGCTGGATTTTGGTTCAATAATGGGAACTTATTTGATTTCCGTTTGAATTTTACTTTATGATCTTTCTGTTCCTGGTACTCTACTTCTACCTCCTCCCAAATCTCGTTGTCCCAAGCTCCATCAAGGGTGGAGTTTTCCTGCAGCAGGAGATTGAGATCCCTGAGAGCTCTAAAATCTGCTGCTTTAAGATTGGGTGCTAAATCTTTGGTAGAGTCTACATGTTTGGCGTATAGGCTCTTGTAGAAAAGCCTACGAGCAAAGAGGTAGACATCTTTGACTGCATCGAAGGTGTCCATGCCACTACTCGGACAAAAGGAGAGCCCGAAAGACAATACTTCATGTTCAATGGAGGTCAAATTGTGTGACGAAAGATTTATAATATTGAGGCCCCCTCCTGTCCCTTCAGGGAAATTGGGGGAATTTCCATCAAAGTTGGGGGTGCCAGCGGGTTCCCCCTCTTGTCCAAAAAATTATCGAGTATTGTCCGTGGGACTTTGGGAATAGTCCCAGTATCCTTTTTTGGGAATAGCCTATTCCTACTGGGTAGGGTATCCCCAGAATCCCCAATAGTACCTTCACCAAGGGGTATGTTATTTCTATTTTGTGGCAGGGTCATCTGTGAAGCAGTCAAAGCCTTTTTCTTAACTTGTTTTACCTCCCCTTCGACGTTTTGTATGGCAGACGTCCCTTTTCTCTTTGATGGAGCACGCCCTGTATTGGAGGACATAGAGGAGGAAGAGTTAGAAGGTGTATCGGAAGAGTAATCCCTATTTTTAACATCTCTATTGGCCTTCGGATTTTTCTTAAAGTTATTTTTAATTTTTTTATTATTGTTCCACTTATATGCCCTCCCTTCACGAAAAGCATTCTTATCCCTCCAGTACTTTTTTTCTTTTTTGATTAGGATTGACTTACCGAAACCTTCCAAATGATTTTTTAACTTTTGCTCTAACGGTGTATATTCTTCCTGAGTTTTTAATGGAGTGAGTTTGGTATACAGGGTTTCAATTTCCTCATCAAGAACTGTGAGTTGTTGTCTGTATTCGTTTTGCAACAGCTGCATCAGACTCTTGGAACATTCATCTAGCCTGGCTTCCCAATTGGTTTTAAGTTCCTTGCTTATTGTATATTGAATGCTACATCTCCTTCTAGATGCAGGAGGAATGCTACATCTCCTTCTAGATGCAGGAGGAATGCTACATCTCCTTCTAGATGCAGGAGGAATGCTACATCTCCTTCTAGATGCAGGAGGAATGCTACATCTCCTTCTAGATGCAGGAGGAATGCTACATCTCCTTCTAGATGCAGGAGGAATGCTACGTCTCCTAGTTGCAGGAGGAATGCTACATCTCCTTCTTGTTGCAAGAGGAATGCTACATCTCCTTCTAGATGCAGGAGGAATGCTACATCTCCTTCTAGATGCAGGAGGAATGCTACGTCTCCTAGTTGCAGGAGGAATGCTACATCTCCTTCTTGTTGCAAGAGGAATGCTACATCTCCTAGTTGCAGGAGGAATGCTACATCTCCTTCTAGTTGCAGGAGGAATGCTACATCTCCTTCTAGTTGCAGGAGGAATTTGACTTCTAGTTGCAGGAGGAATGCGACTTCTCCTAGTTGCAGGAGGAATGCGACTTCTCCTAGTTGCAGGAGGAATGCGACTTCTAGTTGCAGGAGGAATGCGACTTCTCCTAGGTGCAGGAGGAATGCGACTTCTCCTAGGTGCAGGAGGAATGCGACTTCTAGGTGCAGGAGGAATGCGACTTCTCCTAGTTGAAGCAGGAATGCGACTTCTCCTCTAGTTGGAGGAGGAATGCGACTTCTCCTCTAGTTGGAGGAGAAATGCAACATCTCCTCTAGTTGGAGGAGGAATAGAATGTCTCCTCTAGTTGGAGGAGGAATAGAACGTCTCCTCTAGTTGGAGGAGGAATAGAACGTCTCCTCTAGTTGGAGGAGGAATAGAACGTCTCCTCTAGTTGGAGGAGGAATAGAACGTCTCCTCTAGTTGGAGGAGGAATAGAACGTCTCTTCTAGTTGGAGGAGGAATAGAACGTCTCCTCTAGTTGGAGGAGGAATAGAACGTCTCCTCTAGTTGGAGGAGGAATGCGACGTCTCCTCTAGTTGCAGGAGGAATGCGACTTCTCCTCTAGTTGCAGGAGGAATGCGACTTCTCCTCTAGTTGCAGGAGGAATGCGACTTCTCCTCTAGTTGCAGGAGGAATGCGACTTCTCCTCCAGTTGCAGGAGGAATGCGACTTCTCCTCTGCTGACTAGACAGCGAATCTCGTGTAGGACTGGACAATAAATGGAGAAATTGTTGTTTGGCAAGGTCTCGAAAAACCTGGACCACAAATTGCTGGTCCGATCTTTTAAAAGGGCTGAAAAAAAAAATTGAGGGGGGGACACCAAACGTAATCTCAAACCCTTGAGAATGCAACCTCGGCCCCCTCCCCTTGTCTGCACATACCCAGTGCGCAAGGACTGGCTGCATAAAGGCAGTGACCTGTCCATAACCTCTGGACAGGACATCAGCAAAAAATACATACAGTCTGCGGATGACCAGTAAATGCTACCCAGACCAGGGAAGCCAACCAGAAGAAAAATATCTTTTATTTATCGTTTTTTTTTATAATATAAAAAAAAAAATATATATATATATATATATACACTAATAACATCATACATTTTTTTTGTTTTTTAATATATAGGGCATCCTGGTGCAGACTCAGCTTGGGGGAAGCCACCGCTCACTGTCTACGGAAATTCCCACACTTACAGGAGGCAGACCTTCGAATCCCCGGCCTGGTGACATTACCGCCCCCTCCACCTCGCTATGTGCAAATAATATCTTGCGCCAAAATAAAATTAAACTAAATAGATGAACTACAGCTGCTACCCAAAATAATCGAAAGATTATGAACAGTGATGTAAGTGGGGGTGGGTGCATGAATTAAAAGTACTCAATATATATAACAAGTGTTACTAGCTTGAATATAAGTAAAGTGCATAGAAACAACAACACCTAGGAAATTAACAATGGTGTTACTAATGATCCGGCAAAAAAGTCTGTTGTTGCAGTATTCACACTGTCAACATGGTAATAATCAAACCTATGCCAGATAAATTACAATGTGAATGAATTCCCATGGGATTTAAAGTGCATTAAGTGCATATACAGTTCTTTGTACAAAGTCCGTATGCAATCTTGATTGATTGGAAACAGATTCGTGCTCACAAAAATCAGTGCTGTTCCACCTTCACCAGTGTAAGCTGATAAACACCCAAAGTGAATATTTAAGATGGTTCCTTACCAGATGGTATTGCTCTTTATTTTGATACCAAAAAAAGGAGTCATGTACAGCTTTACAGGTTACCCTGTGTGATCAGATATGTCCTGGTACTTGGGATTCTTGCAGTCACATGTGTCCCAGTAGGTGCATGTAATAACAGAATGATGCCAACATAGTGTAACTTGTTTATTAAAAGATAAGATCATATAAAAAAAGCCAAATGGCTGCTTACTCTTAGGCCTCGTACACACGATCAAATCTGTCTGCTGGAAACGGTCTGCTAGACCGTTTCACCAGACAGATTCGATTGTGTGTACGGGCAAACAGACGGATTTGGCCACCCGACAGATTTCAAAGCATGCTTTGAAATCTGTCGGCTGGGGACCCGTCCGCCCGACATGTCTGCTGGTTAGTACGCTAACCAGCAGACATGTCTTCTCGCACACGCGCCGAATGGTTTCGATGCATGCGCGGAAGTGTTTTACTTCCTGGTGCGGTGACGTGGCGGCGTCAACGTCACCGCCACGTCACCGACACGTCAGCGCGCTGTCTGCTGGCGGGGATTTTGGTTTGCTCGTGTGTACACGAGCAAACCGAAATGCCAGCAGACAGATTTGTTCAAATCGGTCGGACAGAACGTTTTGAACAAATCTATTTACTCGTGTGTACGAGGCCTTTGATGTGCCTCGAACCCGGCACTGAGGCTTGCTCGCATGAGTGTAGGGTCATCGATCCCGGGCACTGTACATGTGTCCCAAACGTGCGTTCCAGCTGGAAGGTGGTCTGAACCAGCAGGGACAGGAAGTGATGGAATGTTGTGCGTGGATAGGTACCGTCTCAACATACGTTTCGTTGTGAACGTCTTCAGGAAGCGTACCCTACCACGCTAGAGTTGGTTAATTTATACGTCAGTCAATTGGTGTGGGCGGAAAAGAAGTGATGCAAGACTCGGTAACAGGTTCAACGTCTATAACGATGCATAATGACTGCCACCAGGCACTTAGTACATCCCTATTACAATTAATGCTGGAACCCATGCAATATTCATCAATTATAATAACAATTGCAGTCTGGTACAACATTCGATGCTGGCGCAATCTAAATTCCATTAAAGCTATGACCATACTATAGTGTATGATACTTGTAATACCACATTCTGTATATGGTTAGCCCTATTGTGGGACTCTACAGGTGACCAATTCTATAAGTCCCCATATATACATATTATGCATGGGCTAACTTAATAGTATAAATTTAAATTTAAATATAAGATTTGTAGCAAAGCTAGATTGCCATAAATACATATTGATTGTACTTTATTCTAGACCAAGTATATATGTGCATTATGGAATATAATTAAAAGTCATATGAAAAAATGCAATTGTACATAAAATTCGTATGAAAATAAAATTAAAATCAATAATAAATATCTAAACTAAAATATCTTTAGCACCCCCTCTAAGCAGTTGAAGTATCAGTTGTTGGTGAGAAAACAATTAAGATCCAACTTGATGTTAAGGCCCTGCGTGTGCATTACCCGCAATCGGTGGATCCACATCGTCTCGTTCTGAGAGATGGCCTGTCTCATATTGGTGCCTCTCCAGTGACTGTGGTCCTTATTATGATATTCGGCAAAGTGCTTAGATACACTGTGATTTGGAAAACCATTTATAATGTTGGCTACGTGCTCATTGATTCTGACTCGTATCGTAGCGAACATGGACACTCCAGTAGGTATGTGACATGATGAGTGTTACATGTAATTAGAGGTTTAATTGTGTATTCTCTTTGTGTGACATTGGATTTGAATTTGCTTATCTTTCTGGTTTTTCTAATAGTACTTTTGCACAATCTGCACCTCGTGCAATAGTGGAATCCTGACCCATCTAGGAAAATGAGAGAGGTCTTGGTGGGGAATCTGGTACATTTGGAGCTATCATATTCCATAGTCCCGGTGCCCTTCTGTAAATAAATTTGGGTTTGGGAGGTAAAATAGTGGCCAAATCATTATCTTTAAGCAGAATAGGCCAATGTTTTCGGAAAATTTTCTCTATGCTTTTATATTGGCGGTGGAATCCGGAAAAAAATGCTAAATCTCATAAGAATGCGGTTTTCTTTTTTGAAGTCAATAAGTCCTCCCTATTCAGATTGGCAACTTCCAGGACTGCATTTTCTAACATCTGTGGGAGGTATCCCTTTTCTTTAAATTTCTCCGTTAGGAATGAGGATTGGGATCATTGAAGGGGATGGCGTGCACGTGAGGACGTGACGTGCTGTGAGGTGGGTGGGGCGGTGAGAACGTCTACGAGACGCGGCTGAGCTCTGGAAGCTGGAACGAGGCGCCTCATCCCCGGAAAGCAAGTCAGCCACCCGGAGAAGGCGCAGAGGATCCTTAGCAGCCTCCCCAGGGACATCAGCGTAAGCGGACCCGGAACCACCCGGCAGGACATGGGGAAGACCGCTGTATAAATTGAGGATGACGCGCGCCCGTAGCGAACATCACCGGCCCTCCCCCCCTCCATCAGGGCTGGCTCCCCCAGGGAGTCCCTCAGCGGACACTCCAGCACCGAAAGTACCCAAGTCTCTGCAACAGCGGGCCCCCCCCCTTGGTGACAAGCAGGTAGTATATGAACGGATTATGAAGGTAAAAGCCTTTATTGTTGTCTGAAAAAATTGAACTTTAAGCTATGGAATTAAATAAGGTGGAATAATACTATACAGGAAGGGAGGACGCACAGAAGGGGATGTATTGTATATGGTATTTTCATATCTTCATATAAGGACTGGTATCCACAACGGAAAAAAAAAAGGGGTCTGACCCTGCTGCTATGATTGGGTAGTTAGGGAGGATTCTTCTGTAAGTGGGCTTGAGTGTCTCAAATAAACCCCAAAGTTGAGCCCCTCCACATGATGTTGTCAACATTGAACGCATGTCTGTAATATACTAAGAGCTAAGAAGTGTTCCTTTTTCCACAACGGTGTGTAACACAGAAGCTGTAGAGGTCAGGAACAGACGATCTCCACCTAAGAATAATAGATCGTATATGACTCTGAAGGCAAAATTTCCAATGAATCTTTTTTTCTGAATTGATGTTGTACTCTGGGTCGATCGAGCTGCAATGGAATAAATGGAACAAATGTCAAGGGTCATAGAGGGTGATATGTAGTATCTGTTGGCTCCAGTCGGGACATGGGCCCTAAAACAATATGACAAAACAGCATTTGGCCCCGTTTCAATCAATAAACTGTCAGAGGGTGTTTTTTGATTGGATCGTGTGAGTGACTGGATGGTTCTTTGGGATCATACACAATCAAATTAAATTAACATCTTTAGGGAAAGGACTCACCTTCGGAGGGTGTAATAGAGGCACAAGAAGGTCTCTTGTCTTTTTCATCTCTTTCTTTTGCTGGCTTTACTGTGGCCCACTACTAGTGTGACTCTTTTGTTTGTTGAAGTGCACTTTGGACTAAAAAGTCTCAAAAGGGCATAGATATAAATAGGGCCAGGAGGGGTTGCATAAAGAGGTTACCAATAGGCAGTAAACCCCTACTTCTCTACCCCCCCCCCCCAAAAAAAAAAGCTCAAAATCAAAAGTTCAGTTGTAATCAGGGGAGGTGACTAGTAAAAAAAAAAAAAAAATTCCAAGAAGAGACACTCTACTTCAGTAAGGCCTAAAATAAACATTTTTTTAAACCTGGCTAAAGGACTCCCTATATGTGAGATAGGACCCCCCCCCCCCACCCAAAGAGGATAAGAACTAACCCCTGGGTACTAGGGGGAACCTGGTAAATCATAAGGGGTAAACCGGAAGCCATATAAGTATTACCAACAGTATCAAATAAGGGGTAAACCTAGACTCAGGAAGTAAGGAAGTAAATAAATTGGCAAACCTGGGGAAAAGAATCAGAAAAGTGAAGAATAATATGTTCAGGATGTCAAGTAGATCAACAAAGGGAGGAACCCCAAAGACATCTGGAACTGTGGCAACATCAAGTACAATCCAACAATATATGTCTAAAGCAACAAGCTCTAGAAATATAGGATCCCCAAAATCCTCACAAGGGAAAACGGAGAAAAAATGGATGAAAGAAAAGCTCAGAAACCAACCCAGGGGGATACATCGGGGGACTTAAGAGAGGACTCAAGAGAGGAAGAGACCAGAGAGGGGGACGGAGAGATAAGCAGAACGGAGGAACAGAGACCCGAAGACCAAATGCCAACCATGGGGGACATGGAAAAGATGCTGATGTGACTTGAAAACGCAATTAAAGGAGAAATACATAGCTTAATGACGGATCTTGGCCATCTTCTTTCAAGGGTAGAGACACTGGAGGAACAGCTGGAGAAACAAAAACAAGAGTCAATTGAGTTAAAGGTACAAATCTCCCAGCTCCATCTTCAACAGCGAAACATACTTTACAAACTGGAAGATCAGGAAAATAGATCCAGAAGACAGAACTTGAGACTTAGAGCCGTCCCAGAAGGAAAAGGGGAAGATCTGAGGAAAATAATCGGGACAATACTAAACCCAATACTGGGCAAAACCGCCGAAGACTCGATTAGAATCGACAGAGTCCACCGGGTGGGAAGATTAAATAGAAGCGATACAGATCGGCCTCGGGACGTTATTGTTAGATTTCATTCGTTTGAAGAGAAAGATGAAATATGGAAGAAACTGAGGGGATTCCCCCCCCCCCTCACATATGAAGGGTCTCCCTTACAGATCTATGCAGATTTGGCCTCTGAGACGTTGGCTAGAAGGCGATTTTTAAAGCCTCTTCTAGAACAACTATTGTCTAAGAAAATTAAATATAACTGGAGATTTCCAGCGTGCTTGGTAGGCTCAAAAGATGGGAAATCAGCAGTACTGCGATTCCCAAAAGATCTGTGCGAATTCTGCAAAAGATTAGACCTACAGATACCAGACTTACCTGGATGGGTACAATAGGGGGGACAGCAGCCTCTTTTTTGGAGGGGGGGAGGGGCGGGCCAGAACAACATAGAGCTCCCATTTTCCCAGAGAAGCTCAGCGCTCTTTATCTCTTTCTTTTTTTTTTCCCCTTTTAAGTTAGAAGGGGATTGTGAAAATAGGCACCATCCCAGAGGGAAACTAGACCAAGGGATAAAATTGGTTTAGAGGCCTATTTCTGGCCAGGGGGGAAGGGTTGGGGAGAGGGGGGGGGGTTGGAAGAGGGAGGGGAAGGGGATGGAGGGGAGGGAGATACACCACACCAAAAAGATCGATAGAGAAAGTTTATGAAATCAGGTCGAGGTTAAAATTTGAATCAAAGAGGAAGATCTCCAACACCAGATAATGCCGATAATAAAATGCGTTTCATATAACGTAAAAGGTTTAAATAATCCCACAAAGAGACACAAAGTTTTAAAGGAATTGAAGAGAATTAAAACTGATGTAGCATTTCTACAGGAGACCCAACTTACCATAGACTCAAACGCGAAATTAAACTCAATAGATTTCCCTGTATGGTACTATGGGGACACTGTCTCAAAACGTGCGAGGGGAGTAGCTATCGGGTTCGCCAAAGGAGTGAGATTCTGGTTAATCGATAGATTGACAGATCCCGAGGGGAGATTCCTTATACTAAAAGGGAAATTAGAGGAGACAGAATGCACCCAATAAACATTTACTCACCTAATAACCAACAGATAACATTTCTAATCGATATCTTGGGAAAGATAAGGGACTTTAAAAAAGGTAGGGTTATACTGGGAGGAGACTTTAACTTTTGTATGGACCCAAAGGTAGACAAGACAACCCAGAGAGTAGGGACCAACATAAAACAACTAAGAAAACTAAGAAACAACCTGCATAGTAGTCAACTAGTAGACGCTTGGCGTGTGCTAAACCCGGTGACACGAGATTATACCTTCTATTCTCAGGTACACGGGTGCTACTCTCGGATCGACCATATCCTCGTTGACCACTATCTATTGGAGGAGGTGGTGAACGCAACAATAGAGCCTATGACCATATCAGACCATGCCCCAATCAGTGTGTCCCTTAACATCTCAGGTAATCCAAGGCCACCCCAAACTTGGAGGCTCAATGAGGAATTACTAAAAGATGTAAATAGCCTTACCAGGGTTCAAAAGGAGTTAGAAGAATACTTTAAAATAAATGATACAATTTACATATCCAAAGCCACATTATGGGATGCCCACAAGGCCTTAATTCGAGGCACGCTGATATCAGAAGGAGCAAGAAAGAAAAAAGAGAAACGGCTTCAAAAGGAGAAAATAATCAAGGAGATAGACAAGTTAGAACAAAAACATAAAAGAGGGGCTCAGCAACAAGATCTATATCAAGAATTAGTTAATAAACATAACCAACTTAAAAATCTTTTATTTCAGGAAACTAAAAGAGATTTACAGATAATTGCAAAAGAAAGATACATGGGAGGCAATAAAACCAGTAAACACCTGGCAAGGTTGGTTCAGAAAAAGAAAGGAAGAAACTATATAGAAAAAATGAAAAACGAACAAGGAAAGGAGGTGTATAAAACAAAAGATATAGCTGAAACTTTCCGAGTTTATTACGAAAATTTATACGCAGTTAAACAGAAAAACTGGGAAAACGAGGAGAAAAAAACCAAAACCTTAGATTTCCTGCAGGGGGCAGGACTCCCATCAGTAAATCCAATAGATAAATCAACTATGGACAGGCCGATCACAGAAAATGAAGTACAGCTAGCGCTATCTGGTAAAGCATCGGGGAAAAGCCCTGGTCCCGATGGCTTTACCGCTCTCTACTATAAAAAATGCAAAGATATCCTCATACCTCGACTATGTCAATATTTTAATGGTCTAGGAAAGGACTATACCCTGAGTAGAGAAGCCGCCGAGGCAACAATAACCGTTATTCCAAAGGAGGGAAAGGATATTAGGATTTGCTCGAGCTATCGGCCAATATCTCTGCTAAATGCAGATCTAAAACTGTTCGCAAATATACTGGCCGAGAGAATAAAACGCGAGATGGCGGGGCTGATACATCCTGACCAGACAGGTTTTATTCAGGGCCGAGAGGAAAGAGATAACAGGGTAAGGACCCTCCTCTTGATTCAGGAAATGAGGAGAAGTGGAGTCCCCAGTCTACTCCTGTTGATCGATGCAGAGAAAGCGTTCGATAGGGTAGACTGGGGATTCATGCTGCAGACCTTGGAAACTATGGGATTTGGACGTAGGATGATGGGATGGATTGGAACTCTATATAAAGCCCCAACGGCTAGGATTAAAATAAATGGAGGCCTGTCTCAATACTTCTCAATGGAAAATGGTACGAGACAAGGGTGCCCCCTTTCACCATTATTATTTGTGCTGTCCCTTGAACCCCTTCTATCTAGAATCCGCAAATGCCCTGAAATAAATGGAATTAAGGTGGGAAAAGAAGAGCATAAACTGGCCGCATTTGCGGACGACGTGCTCTTTTACCTGACCAATCCTAAAACCTCTGTCCCAAAATTATTAAATGTATGTAGCCAATATGGAGAAATCTCAAACTTTAAATTAAATATTAATAAAACGGAAATATTAAACGCTAGTACACCCAAGAAAGATATGCAAATCCTCAGATCAGAATATAAATTCCCATGGGTAAAATAGCTCAAATACCTGGGTATCTATTTAGCGAGTACGAAAAAGAGAATCTATGAAATCAACTACATCCCCCCGATAGAAGAAATCAAAAAGGAAATAACTAGAATAAAAAATAGACCAATTTCATGGTTTGGACGAATACATTTTTGTAAAATGATGTTGATTCCAAAGATTCTATATAAGTTCCAGATGATCCCGATTAAGCTCCCAAAACAATTGATCCGTATTCTCCAAAAACTAATTATGAATTATATATGGGGAAATAAGAAACATAGGATATCATTCCAGACCCTCAGACAGACCAAAAATAAGGGGGTACTGGCCATCCCGGATCTTAAAAAATATTACGATGCAATAATCTTGTCGAGAGCAGTGGAGTGGGCCAGAGTAAACACAGAAAAAAGATTGGTTAGGTTGGAGAATATTCTCGCAAAAGCGAAATTAGAAAAAATAATATGGAATCCACCACAATTTAGAGCACTTGGCACAGAAACACATACAATCACAAAGAATGCACTCAAGGTATGGGACTATACACAAAAAAAAAATTGATAAAAATTTCAACTCCCCCTTATTTAAAAAAAAAATGATTACTTCCCTCCGGGGAAAATAGAGGTTGGGGGAAATTGGATTAAAAATAAGGCACAAGTAAGAGATATAACACCTCAAGGACACTTATTAGCATATAAGCAAAAAGAAAACTTTATGACACTTAATGAATGGAGGTACCAACAGTTAAACCACTTTATTCAAAAACTACCCCAACCCTTAAGAACAGGGGACCAACTCTCAGACATAGAAAAATTATGTTCTCTGGAAAGTAGGAAGGGAACTATATCCAAGATCTATAAGATTTTAATACAGTGGGAAGAGCTGGAGGTACACCCCTTCATTAAGAAATGGGAGAAGGAATTAGGGACACGCTGTGATAGGACCACAATAGATACAATTTTTAAACTGACCCATACCTCAGCTATCGACAGTCGATCTGCCGAAATTAATTTTAAATGTTTATCAGGCTGGTACATAACACCAGAAAAACTCAGCAAATTTAAGACCGACCAGTCAGCAGATTGTTGGAGGGGCTGTAAATCCCCCGGAACCATGGCCCACCTTTGGTGGGAATGCCCAAAGGTTTATTATTGTTTATTGTTTGTTTCTTATACAAGGCGCATAATTTACAAAACATGTTTGCATCGATGCGCCTGCTTCCCATCCAGTCACGTTACCAGATACAAACCAAAAAGAACAAACTTTAAAAACAACATAAAATCGAGTGGCAGTTACAATAAACATATAGACATTCTAACACTCGGTAAAAACATTAAAAACTGCATAAAAACAACAAAAAAGGAAGAGGGGGGAAAGGAAGGAAAGGGAAAAGGGGGAAGGGGAAAAGATAGAGAAAAAGATATCTCACCCCAAACCACTAAAGGCCCTAGTAAACAACAGAGTCTTCAGATCTTTTCTGAATACCTGGTACTTCTCCTGTTGTTGCAGGTGGCATGGAAGCAGATTCCATAACTGGGCAGCTTGAACTGAAAAAGCTCTGCCTCCCCATTTTTTCAGCCTATAAGGCCGAACCACCAATCTAGTTTGTGACGTGGCCCGTAAGGCTCTCGTCACAAACTGTCGCCGCAATTTCTTGCGGATATAACATGGGCCTAGATTATTAAAGGCTTTGTAAGCAATACAAAGAACCTTAAATTCTGATCTCTCCCGTATTGGGAGCCAATGGAGGCTCTTCAGGTGGGTGGAGGTGGACGTCCGCCCTGGTAGCCCGAGTGCCAGCCGAACTGCCTGGTTTTGGATTTTCTGCAAGCGTCTAATCTGGGTCTGAGGCAAACCCATGAAAAGAGCATTGCAGTAATCCAAATGGGGTAAGACTAGCGCTCTAACTACAGAAATTCTGGCAGAGCTTGACAAAAAGGGTACAACCTTGTACAACTGCCTCATCTTGAGGAAACATAACTGGGTAATACTGCCGATGTGTGCATCCAGGGACAGACCGGAGTCCAACAGAACGCCTAGGGTCTTCACCTTTTCGGCAGTTACAGGGAATCTCCCCTCCTCGTCCGGCCAAGGCAACACCCAGTGTAAGTTCTGGACCGATCCCGTCCGGAGTACCTCGGTCTTTGCCTGGTTCAATTGGAGACAATTGTCGGCCATCCATTGTTTGATGGCCCCAAGAGTCTTCAGAAGATCCACCTCGTCCCCCGGCCCTCCGGCATCAATCCTGGTATACAACTGGGTATCGTCAGCATACGACTGACATCTCATCCCACGGTCCTTTATCATATCCAGCAGAGGACGCATGTAGATGTTAAAGAGGAGGGGAGATAAGGGGGAACCCTGGGGTACCCCACAACCAAGGCGTACTGGGCCTGAATAGAATGGACCCAGTCGTACCTTGAATTCTCTACCCTTTAGGAAGGCTATGAACCAACCTAAAGCCTCTGGACTAACATGCGCGACCTCAACTAGTCTACGCATTAGGATCTCGTGGTCGATGGTGTCAAATGCTGCCGAAAGATCTAGTAAGACGAGGACGGAGGTCTGCCCTGCATCTGCCTCAAACAGTAGGTCATCTATGATCTCCACTACTCCAGTTTCCGTACCATGACTGGGACGGAACCCTGACTGCTGCTCCGCCAGCAACCCATGTTGTTCCACAAAACATTGCAGCTGTTGACAGACTATTCCCTCTGACAGCTTTGCCAGGAAGGCTATCCCTGAGACGGGTCTTCTTTCCTCCTTTTTTCTTGGATCAGAGTTAAGTTTCTTTAGTATTGGAGTAACTATAGCCTTTTTGAAATGCTCTGGGTATTCGCCCTTATCAAAACAACTGTTGATTAGCTGAGCCACAAAACCCTTTATTTCTTCAGCTATCAACTTCATCACGAGACCCGGACATGGGTCTGATGGGGGAGCACTATCTTTAGCAGTGGCAATGCAATGTCCTACTGCTTCTACGGTTACTGGTGAAAAATAAAACATAGGAACACTGCCTATAGAGGTTGGACTATTGTCCAGGCAGTCGTTTCTCCTTTCTTTAATAATGTCGGGTATTAAAAGATTATTTTTTTTGGTTTCAACAATATGGTTGGCCAGGCCATCATGTATTTTTTGAGCTTTCTCCATAAAAAACTCCGCCAGAGTCTGAGCATACTCTGGTGTAGCTATTTCTTGGGTTTTAATTGTTTCAGGTTGGAGAAACTCTGTCACTATCCTAAATAGTTCTCTAGTATTGTTCTGTGCACCCCAAATACGGCTCTCTAGATAAGCTTTTTTAGCTCTAAATATAGAGGCCTTATATCCCCGCCGCCATGTCTTCCAGTTTTGGAACTCAAATGGCATATGGCTCTTTCTCCAACGCCTCTCAAGGGCTCGCCCTTGAATTTTAATTTTTTTTAAAGCCACGGTATACCATTTTGAGTTCCCCAGGTCTTTTCTATTACATGGGCGTTTTTTAATTATGGGGCAGAGTTCATCTAATACTTTGATCATGCATGCATGGAAAAAACCATACATGCTTTCCACATCTGGGGGAAAGGGTTGATTGAGTTCTAAAGATATTTTAGTTTTAAACTCATCTATTGGAAAATTTGTAAAATTTCTAAATTCTATAAGTGGTAATGGGGTGATTTTATGTTTAACCTCTTCTTTACCATAAAGGTCAAAACTTACTGGGAAAAGATTTTGAGAATAATAGAAGAGATCACAAAGGTAAAAATAAAAAGAGAGCCTTGGACGGTACTTTTCCATGGAGGGGGAGAAGGGATTAAGAAATATAGGAAATCTTTGGTACCGCACTTATTAAATGCTGCCAAAAGGCGGATACCAAGGAAGTGGCAGGAAACAGAATGTCCCATGGTGTGGGAATGGATAGACACCGTAGAGGAAACATACATGATGGAAGACTTCAGGGATAGTATAGATGATAACTGGGATAGCTCAAAATGGGAAAATTGGAGAGCTTTTAAAAGATCTTGGAGCTATGTAGAAAACCTGCGGCAAGGGGTATAATCTAGCTCAATAAGATAAGAGGGCTTTAAATGGTGTGGTGGAGGGGAGGTGGGAGGTGAGGGGGGAAGGGAAAAGGGGAATAAATATATAATAAATGTATAAAGAGTAATACATTTTATAATTTATAATAAAGTTAAACTAAGAGGGGAAAAAAATAAATAAAAAATGTCCACAAATGATGCAAACCTGAAACAGAGATGAAAATTAAGCACTTTCACCATGAGCTGGTCTGTTGTGTGCAGTAAAGGCTGACTGTGAAAAAAAAAAAAAAGGATTGAGGATTGGGATTGGAAATCAGTGATGTTGTCACAATTATGGCGGATTCGCATGTATTGGCCTTTGGGGATAGTACTTAACCATTTGGGATGGTGGCAGCTATTCACGGGCACGAAGGCATTCCTGTCCGTGCCCTTGAAATAAGTGCGTGTACTGACACTTTTTCCACTCTTAACCAAGGTTAAATCTAGGTAATTGATGGAAACAAGGCTAGATGCTGCTAAGAATTTGAGTCCATACTGGTTTTTGTTCATTCCGTTCAAAAATATTTCCAAGGTGGCCCAAGGACCCTCCCACATGAGGATAATGTCATCTATATATCTCCTGTAATAGATGAGGGGTACATGGTTATCCCGATAGATGGTTTCCTCCTCCCATTTATTGAGTACCAGGTTTGCCACCATGGGGGCATACCTAGCCCCCATTGCGACTCCCTTGATCTGATTGTAGAATTGTCCTAGTGGCCAGAAGTAATTGTTGCCCATGGCCTGTTGGAGTCCATCAATCAGAAATTTGACCTGAACTCCTGGCAACCCTGCGCCGTGAAGACAGCCTAACGGCGCCTGCACGGTCGCCGGACCACCCGCCACTGTGTGCACACGCGAGCCAGGCCTCACTATTACAAAGGCCCCGCACATGCGCAGAATGGCAGCAGCGCCCGCGACCCAGAAGCACCGCAGCACCCTGGAACGCAGAAGGATTCCATGCGCCATGAGGGGACACGGAGGTACCGGAGAGTACCAGGAAAAAAAGGGAGACAAAAGAACAAATAGACACAGAGGCGACTCCTATGGAGGAAGTGAAAAAGGTGCAGACCTTGCCAGCCGTTGATGCGTCCACCTTCAGGCATACCGTGGCAACCTCCATTCCATCGTTGGCTGCATATATTTTTGGAAGTGCTGTTGTTCACCTTTTTCTTTTCAAGCTTTGTTTCCATGCATTGCCTGCACCCAGGCCTCTGAGAGGACACTGATTGCTTAGTGCACTCAGCTGGAGGAGCAGTTCCCTTCTTCTCTATGGATTATATACTGCCAAGGAAATCCACAGGCCCACTCGTAGCTCAGCCCTGAGCTGTCCCGCATGGATGATATGCCAAAAATTCGGGAAATATTCCGAACGGACGCCAGCAGGAACAAACGTGATGTAGGTCCATGAGGAGGACAAAAAAGGAACACAGTCTCTACCGGTGAGCTCAAACTTATAGGGTTAGGGGGTCCTATAGCATTGGAGAGGAGGCGGGGTTAACCCACACGTAGGCTGCCATGGAGTCTGTCAGGAAAACAAGCTTAATGTCCCCAGTTTGCCTTGTGGAACACCAAATCACTTGAAATGTCTTAGATATGTTTGGAAGGTCGAGATCTTGTGGTGTGCCAAGTTTCAAGGCAATTGATTGAGGTTTAGGCATTTTATTGCTTGTTAAGCTACATTAAGCTAATTTCACATTAAATGTTTTAGTATTGTAAAATATACCTTAATGTGAATAACTTTTGGTGTGATTAACCAAATTAGCTGACATTTTCAGAATATGTTGGCATGGATAGAGCCTTCTACTGTGTGAAGTTTGGTAGAAATTGGTTAACATTTAAGGTCTTTTTCGTACGGTAAGCCACATTAAGCTCCCCAAGAAACAAGCTTAATGTCCCTAGTTTGCCTTGTGGGACACCAAATCACACAAACCTTCTTGGATAGGTTTGGGTAGTTAAGATCTTAAGCTGTGCAAAGTTTCAGGGCAATTGATTGAGATTAAGGTACATTATGGTACGTTAAGCTCTGTTTTAGCATTGTAAAATATAGCTTAATGTGAATAAATTTTGGTGTGATAACCCAAATGAGCTGACATTTTCAGAATATGTTGGCATGGATAGAGCCTTCTCCTCTGTGAAGTTTGGGGGAAATTGGTTAAAATTTAAGGTATTTTTCGTACGTTAAGCTACATTAAGCTCCCAAAAAAACAAGCTTAATGTCCCTAGTTTGCCTTGTGGAACACCAAATAGCACAAAACTTGGGCTGTGCAAAGTTTCAGGGCAATTGATTGAGGTTTAGGCACTTCTTTGCTCGATAAGCTACATTAAGCCAATTTCACATTAAATGTTTTAGTATATCCCGTCTCGTAGTGCCTCAGCCTCATTTCCATTTACTGTGCCCCATTGTCTGTGGTGCACCTGGTTGTTCCCCTCGACTTGTGCTATGTTCACCTCATGTAGTTTGGTCCATTGCTCAGATTCAGTGCTGCGGTCTTCCAGCAGCTCATGCTGATAGTGATGAGTGGCTGCCCTCGGTGGTGGTGGTGATGGCAGCCCCCAATTGCCTCTGCTCCGCTGAGGGCAATGTATCTTGTAGTGCCCTGGCCGATTGCATTGGTGACATACCAATGGCGGTCTCTGGTTAAAATTAGGTGGTGTAGTGGGTGGTACCGTGATCGGTCGGTGGTGGGTCACAGGACCCGGCGTTGGGGTGCTGGACCTTACCAGGGGGCGGTTTCCACTAGCCTCTCCCTTTTCTTCCCTCGTGATGCTTGTCTGCCAGCTTGGCAGCTTCGATTGTGGCCGGCTTTCTGTCTCTGACCCAGTCATTGGTGTCTGCAGGTGTGTGGTCAAAAAATTGTTCTAGCAAGAAGAGTTGTAGCACCTCTAGCGTCGCGGCTTGGCAGCCTTGTATCCAGTTTTGGGCCGCCCGATACATCCTAAAAGCCCATTCGGTGTAGGAGTCTTGGCTCCCTTTCCGTAATGCCCAAAACTTTTTCCTGTAAGTCTCTGGGGTCACGGCATACCTGGCTAGCAGAATATCCTTTACCCTGACGTAGTCATGTATGGCTGTATCCAGGACTGCTCGGTAAGCCTCCGCTGCTCGGCCCGTGAGTTTGCTGCTTAGAATCGCGGCCCATTGCTCTCCAAACCCTCCAAACCCTCCAAAGCGCATTGACGCTCAAAGTCAAAGTCTTGTAGGTATGCGTCAATTTCCATTTCTCCATCTGAAAAAACTTTTTAACGCTGCATAGTTAATCTTTCTCCGCTGCCCTCCATTTATAGATCCGGCTGAGGAAGCGGTGTCTCCTTGGTTAACGCTTGTCTGTTGTGCTCTGCGTTCTGCGCTCACCTGCTCCAGGACTTGCGTCACCATCTCTGGTGTGGGATTTGGCCCATATAGGTTTAGCCTCCACATCACCTTCTGTTGGAACTCTGCTTCCTCCTGGCTGACATTCGCCATGCTGCTGGTTTGGTCGCCCTCCATTAATTCTGCTATGAGGGTAGCTTTCTTTTTGTTGCTTGCCACCTGACCTTGGGCTTCCAGCAGATCCTTTAGCGTAGTCCTCTTTAGTCTCTCGAAATGCTGGGCCATTCACCTGCTGTCTTTATGCGTCCCATTCAACCCCGCTGCTTGCCACCAGTTGTTAAGACCTGCAGTGGGTATGGTACTGCGGCCTTCTTTCCACCTCCCAATGACCGAGCATAAAGGATTATCGCTACCCTAGAAGGTAGACGGGATAGTGGAGATGTATGCAGTTTCCAAGATGATTCTTCCCGAAAAGGATAGTATCCCCCCCTTCCCCAAGCATGAGCCAAGACTTCATGAAGGGGTGTCCAGGTAAAAGAATGCTTTATTGAGTGCAGGTTGCCTATATTTATACAGCAAAAGGGATACTTGATGTAATCAGATATACAATCGCCTCCTCCTCCCCCCAACATCATACAATGGTGTACTAACGAGCCCCCCTTCAATAGACCTATTTTAGAAGACAGACATCTGTCTCTGATAGAATCCACATGAGTTAATTACTGGTCATTTGTCCAGACGAGGTGATTCAGAGGAAAGAACTTCTCACCTGCTAAACAATAGAACTTCACACAATGAACACTTCTTGAGAGACAGACTAAAGATCATTTACATGACACCTTGAGATATTGAGATCAGTTTAAGGAATAAACCAATTATCTCCTCTTCCACACAAGGTATACCTGCCACTACATAGCCCCTGATAGCCCCGATTTGGGGGACCAACATATCCAAATTTCACCCAGATCGGTCCAGGGGTTCTTAAAAGACAGAGTATATGAGAAAATCCAGAATAAAGTCTATTTTCTTCACACGTATAATTTTGCATTTTATGCATTTTATGAAGAGTATACAAGTATATCACAATATATAAGTAGAAAAAAACAAATATGTGAACGTCGTAAAAAGGAAAGGGGGGTTGTGTATTTGCTACCCTATTATTTAGAAAAAGAGCTCCGGCATTTACAGACTTGTATATGTTTAAAGGTCACCCCATCCCTTGTAAATATTGAAAAGAACTTCTGTTAAAAAAAAAAAAAATATTGAAAAGAACAAAGATAACCCCTAAAGGGTGGGACTTTGAGGGTCTTAAGTGGTTAACCACTTAAGACCCGGACCAATACGCTGGTAAATGACCCAAGGTGTTTTTGCGATTCGGCACTGCGTCGCTTTAACAGACAATTGCGCGGTCGTGCGACGTGGCTCCCAAACAAAATTTACGTCCTTTTCTTCCCACAAATAGAGCTTTCTTTTGGTGGTATTTGATCACCTCTGCGATTTTTATTTTTTGCGCTATATACAAAAATAGAGCGACATTTTTGAAAAAAAAACACTATTTTTTACTTTTTGTTAAAAAAAAAATCAAATAAACTAAATTTTAGTCAAACATTTAGGCCACAATTTATTTAGCCACATGTCTTTAGTAAAAAAAAAAATCGCAATAAAAAAAAATAGCTACCTAGCGGGAACAGCGACACTAATACAGCGATCAGAAAAATGATCGCTTAGTGACGCTGGCAATAGGGAGTGAAAGGGTTAACTAGGGCGGTGATCAGGGGGTTAAAACTTTATTAGGGGGGGTGGGGGGGCTATCCTGAACCTAACACTAACTGTTTTTTACACTGCCTGTCACACTGACACTAAATGCAGTGATTAGATCACTGCATTCAGTGACACTGTGACAGGGGGTTTGGGGGGGGGGCGATCACAAGGGGTTAATATGCCTATGTGAGTGTGTGTCAGTGTTGTGTTGGTGCACACTTACTTGTAATGTCTTCTCTCATCAGCAGCGCTGGGAAACAGCGCTGCGATGAGAGATTACATCATTTCCTCCTTCCTGTGTAAACACAGGAGGAGGAACTGACAGGATGGGAGCGCGCTCCCATTGGCTGGGAGCGATCGCGGGGGGGCAGGTATTCGCCGACATCCGCCCGCTGATCCCGGATCGCTCCCGGAGCCAGGGGGACCCCTGCACGCCACGGAGGGGGTCCCGATGGGACCCCCGAACCGCACTTAGGCGGGGACATAAATTTACGCCCTTGTGCCTGTACGTGCCATTCTGTGGCCGTATATGTGCGTGCGGGGGTCCTTAAGTGGTTAAGGAGGCAAAAGCATATCATTGGCAGAAAAACAACTCTTTAAAGCGGTATTTCACCCTAAATATAAGATCTCCCATGTGATCCAGCATACTGGCGTCAGCGCCAGTATGCTGTTTTTTTTTTTTTTAATCCCACACTTACTGTATTATGCAGGAATTTCTTTTTTTCCCCCGTGGTGGACGGCGCCAGTATAGCGCGTCACATCTTCCTAAAATACCCGATATGGACTCGGGTAATCTCGTCGAAAATACGGCGCCTGCGCACAGACCTAGGAGCTGACTGCGCAGGCGCCGTATTTCTCCGAGTCCTACGGCTATGGCGCGTCACGCCCTCCGAAATAGGACTCGGAGAAATACGGCGCCTGCGCAGTCAGCTCCTAGGTCTGTGCGCAGGCGCCGCATTTTCGCCGAGATTACCCGAGTCCATATCGGGTATTTTAGGAAGATGTGACGAGCAATACTAGAGCCGTCCACTGCGGGGGGAAAAAAAGAAATTCCTGCATAATACAGTAATGCCGCGTACACACCATCACTTTTTGTGATGAAAAAAAATGACATTTTTAAAAATGTCATTTAAAATGATCGTGTGTGGCCAAAATGTCATTTTATGTCTTCTGAAAAATGACCAAAAAAAAATTCCAACATGCTCGAATTTTTTATGTCATTTTTCAAAATGTCATTTTTTGTGTCATAAAAAATGATCGTGTGTGGGCAAAACTACGTAAAAAATGACGTTTTGAACCCGCACATGCCCAGAAGCAAGTTAGGAGACGGGAGGTAAAACTACTATTCATAATGGAGTAAGCACATTCATCACGCTGTAACAGACAAAAAAGCAGGAATCGTCTTTTACTAACAAGTAACCAGCTAAAAGCAGCCTCAAGGCAAATAGAACTTCCCCTTTAGAGTGCCATCACTTTGTTCATCATTTTCCAAAAATGATGGTGTGTACGCAACGTCATTTTTAAAAATGAAGTTTGAAAAATGTCATTTTTTTTCATGAAGAAAAATTACATTTTTTTTCATCACAAAAAGTGATCGTGTGTACGGGGCATGAGTGTGGGATTAAAAAAAAAAAAAAACCAGCATACTGGCGCTGACGCCAGTATGCTGGATCACATGGGAGATCTTATATTTAGGGTGAACCTCCGCTTTAAATACACGCTCCAAAACCAACAAAACACGGGTGATAGTAGATGATAGGTGTTCCAATACCTTGTTAAATTCCTCTTCCTCACATGTCTCCATTTCTGAAAAGGAAAAATCTCTTTAAAAAACAAGTGGAAATAACCAAATAAAGGCCTGACTAAAAAACAACGCTTGGTGGAGGCTAATGCCTCGTACACACGATCACTTTTTGTGATGAAAAAAAATGTCATTTTTCATCATGACAAAAAACGACATTTTTCAAACTTCATTTTAAAAAATGACATTGCGTACACACCATCATTTTTGGAAAATGATGAACAAAGTGATGGCACTCTAAAGGGGAAGTTCTATTTGCCTTGAGGCTGCTTTTAGCTGGTTACTTGTTAGTAAAAGACGATTCCTGCTTTTTTGTCTGTAATGCCGCGTACACACGGTCGTTTTTTCCGATGAAAAAAAACGACGTTTTTTAAAACGTCATTTAAATTGATCGTGTGTGGGCAAAACGTCGTTTTTTGTCTTCAAAAAAACGACCAAAAAAAAATTCCAACATGCTTGAATTTTTTGTGTCGTTTTTCAAAACGTCGTTTTTTTTCATCGCAAAAAACGACCGTGTGTACGCGCCATTACAGTGTGATGAATGTGCTTACTCCATTATGAATGGTAGTTTTACCTCCCATCTCCTAACTTGCTTCTGGGCATGTGCGGGTTTAAAACGTCATTTTTTACGTAGTTTTGCCTACACAAAATCATTTTTTATTAAACAAAAAATGACATTTTGAAAAATGACATAAAAAATTCGAGCATGTTCGAATTTTTTTTTGGTCATTTTTCAGAAGACATAAAATGACATTTTGGCTACACACGATCATTTTAAATGACATTTTAAAAAATGACATTTTTTTTCATCACAAAAAGTGATGGTGTGTACGGGGCATAACTCTATTCTTTCTCACACTCACAATATGGGTAAGAAGGTAACTAAGTCACGAGGTGGCTCATCTGAGCAAATGATTTCAGGGATACTGTTTCCACCCAATCGCACAACGGATGTGGTTGAACCTATGGCAGAGATGAACATTAATGTGCCAAATCTGACTTTATAACTAGACTTACAGATGGTGGCTAGTGATCACCTAAATATCATCAATTTTTCAGATTATATACTTTCTTTTTTTTTTTTTATTCTTTAATTTGTTTTTCAATAATAATCATTGGAAATCATTTCATTTACAAATTAAGGGGACTTACATACATAGTTACACAATATAACGAATTATTGCGCTAATCTCAGCTAACCTAATTCCTCATTAACAAACTATCAACATTCATAGGGGACTTACGTAGACAGTTATACAATATCACGATTTCTTGCGATAATCTCAGCCAGGCTTATTCCTCTTAACAAGCTATCAACATTCTCAGTCCTTTTTTCCATCTATGACATTATCATATGTTCCCCTCTTCCTCCCTAAACCTCCCTAGCCCTACCCCCCTACCCCCCCCATCAAAAACCCACTATAAGAGAAAAAAAAAATCTCCTCCCTTCCCCCAGCGTCTCTCTCCCCCCCGCTCCCCCTCCCCGCCTCAGGTCTCCTGCTCTCTATATTTTATATATGGATTCCAAATCTGTCTCTACCTCTCCTCCTCTTCTCTTATTCCCATCGTTAGCTTCTCCATCGGCTGAATGTCCGTGACTCTAGCTAACCATTGTTCTCTAGTAGGCGTAGCTGTACTTTTCCACAAGATTGGAATACAGGACCTTGCCGCCGTCAGGAGATGTGTAAGCAGGGAATTTCTGAACTTTACCGTAGAGATCGGGAGGTCCAATAGTAAATAGGTGGCTGGGTTCTCTCCTAGATCTACCTCTGTAATTTCTTTTACCGTGCTCGCAATGACTTCCCAGAATTCTTTCACTTTTACGCATTGCCAAAAAATATGTAGTATTGTGCCCTCCCCGTCTCCACACCGCCAACACCGATCTATTGCTTCTGGGAAGAAAGGTTTTAAGACGGTGGGGGTTTTATACCATCTGGTTAGGATCCTATACCCTCCTTCCTGGTATCTGGTGGCTAACGAGGCCTTGTGTGTAAAATTGAAGATTTTTGTTTTCTGAATCTCAGAGAATTTCATCCCCAGATCTCTTTTCCATGCTCAGAGGCGGCTCTAGGCTTTGTGAGGCCTTAGGCAAAACTTAGGCACGAGGCCCCCACTCAAACCCATAATAGGAAAGATAATTCAAGTGATAAAAATTAACTGTACAAGAAGGATAAAGTACAGGTGGAGGGTAAGTGGGAACAGTACAGGTGACAGGAGTGTACAGTACAGGGGGGGAGCAGAAGGGCACCGCACAGGAGGGGAGGTATGTGGACACTGTACATGGGGGAAGGAGGGTACAGTAAAGGAGGGAGGAGGAGGGCACAGGGGAAGTGGGCACAGTACAGGGGGAGCAGGAGGGAAAAGCACAGGGGGAGGGTAAGTGGGCACAGCACAGGGAGTAGGGGGGTAAGTAAAGGAGAGCGCAGGAGGGCACAGCACGGGGGGTAAGTGGGCACAGTACAGAGGGGTACAGTAAAGGAGGGAGCAGGATGGCACAGCACGGGGGGTAAGTGGGCACAGTACAGAGGGGTACAGTAAAGAAGGGAGCAGGATGGCACAGCACAAGGGTAAGTGGGAACAGTACAGTAGACAGGAGGGTACAGTAAAAGGGGATGCAGGAGGGCACAGCACAGGTGGAGAGTAAGTGGGCACAGTGCAGGGGGCAGGAGTGTACATTAAAGGAGAGAGGAAGGCAGAGCACAGGGGAGGGTAAGTGGGCACAATACAGGGGGCATGAGAGAACAGTACAGGGGGGAGCAGGAGGGCACCGCATGGAGGGGAGTGTAAGTGGGCACAATACAGGGGGAGGGTAAGTGGGCACAGTACAGGGGGCAGGAGGGTACAGTAAAGGAGGGAGCAGGAGGGCACAGCACAGGGGGAGGTATGTGGGCACAGTACATGGGGGAAGGAGGGTACAGTAAAGGAGGGAGAAGGAGGGCACAGGGGAAGGGTAAGTGGGCACAGAAAAGGGGGAGCAGGAGAGAAAAGTACAGGGGGATAAGTGTGCACAGCACAGGATGTAGGAGGGTAAGTAAAGAAGGGAGCAGGATGGCACAGCGGGGGGGGGGGTAAGTGGGAACAGTACAGGGGACAGGAGGGTACAGTAAAAGAGGGTGCAGGAGGGCACAGCACAGGGTGAAGGTAAGTGGGCAAAGTGCAGGGGGCAGGAGGGTACAGTGCAGGAGGAGTAGGAGGGCACAGTATGGGGGTAGGTGGGCACAGTACAGGGGGCAGGAGGGTACAGTAAAGCAGGGAGCAGGAGGGCACATCACAGGGGGAGGGTAAGTGGGCACAGTACAGGGGGCAGAAGGGTACAGTAAAAAAGGGAGCATGAGGGCACAGCATAGGGGAAGTGGGTACAGTGCAGTGGGCAGCAGGGTAAAGTACATGGGGAGTAAAAGGGCACAGCACATGGGGAGGGTAAGTGGGCACAGTACCCCCCGGGGCAGGAGGGTACAGTACAGGAGGAGGGGAGGAGGGTACAGTACAGGGGGAGGGTAAGTGGGCACAGTACTGGGGCAGGAGGGTGCAGTACAGGGGGATGGTAAGTGGGCACAGTACCAGGGCAGGAGGGTACAGTATGGGGGGAGGGTAAGTGGACAAAGGGCAAGAGAGAAAAGTAATGGAGGGAGCAGGAGGGTACAGCACAGGGGCAGGATAAGTGGGCACAGTACCGGGACAGGAGGGTGCAGTACAGGGGCAGGGTAAGTGGGCACAGTACCGGGACAGGAGGGTGCAGTACATGGGCAGGGTAAGTGGGTACAGTACCGGGGCAGGAGGGTACAGTATAGGGGAGGGTAAGCGGACAAAGGGCTAGAGAGAAAAGTAATGGAGGGTGCAGGAGGGCACAGCACAGGGGGAGGATAAGTGGGCACAGGGTGAGCGGAAGGATAAAAGAATGCCCCTTACATTAGAGTACCAACCAGAGACCCCAATTAGCTCACAATCCCCTAATATCAGTGCTCCCCTTGCTTAGAGAACTCCAGAGATCATAGAGACCCCCCTTATAGCAGCGCGCCCTGCCCTCTTTAGGATCTCCATGTATGTTACTTTACCTTACCAGCGGGAATCAGGTACCGCTACAAGCAAGGTGTGAGAGCCGAAGTTGGGGGGCGGAGCATTCTACAGATTTTTCCTCATCGTATACCGCGGCAATCCAGATGTAAAAAGGGTCATCGAGGCAGGCGGGGAGAGAGGCGCAGGGCGAAGGAACCGGAGAGCTACCACCACAGACTGGCACAGCTAAGAGAAATCCCCGCTGAGTGAAGTGCAGTGCCGGAAGTTCGGGATTAGGTCCGCCACTGGCCCCAGCAGTTTCTCATGCCCCCCCCACTGGTCCCTATGTGTCAGCAGGGCAGACAGGAGGATGACCAGCAGAAGCAGCTCTCTCTCCTCTCCTGCTTGTGAGGGGAGGGAGTGACTCAGCGCTGGCTCTGTGCGGCTCTCCCTGACTTTGATCCGGAGCTCTACGTGAGCTCCGATCATCTGTAAAACAACCCGCTATCTCTACAAGTAGCGGTAAGGGGACTCACCACTGTGCTAATAGCGGGGGGGATCCCGGCTGCCAGCAGCGGCAGCTTTGTAATTAGGCAAATTAGGCGGCCGCGAGGGCCATGTGAGCGCGAGGCCTTAGACGACTAATTTGCCTAATTAGAGAGCCGCCTCTGCCCATGCTTGTATGTATGGTAAATCTTTGGGGGCTACTGAATCTACCAAAAGGCTGTACATTAAGGACAGACCGTGTCTCAGTGGGTTATCCTTCAAGCAACTTTTCTCAAACCCTGAAAGCTCCCTAGATGGGTCACCTTGTGGGGCCAATGCTCTAATAGCTGCTCTCAGTTGGAGTCGTCTCAATGGGTCTAATTCACTTATAGGATCTCCATCCATCTCTCCCCTGTTCGCCCTTTGGTTGTCTATTCCAAAATGTATTAGCCTGCTCTTTCCTGAGCGTCTTAAGTTGTTGAAGTATAGGTCTGTAAGACCTAGTTGAAACCTCGGGTTTCCCAACACTGGTATAAGTGGACTTGGATATTGCAACAAGTTAGTCTTGCTAAACTTCCTTTTTATAACACATAGGGGCTGATTTACCAAGCCTGTGCGCCATGACTCACGGCGCACAAGCAGGAGTAAAAGTGTTTTTGACATTTACAAAAGAGACACGCTGCCAGTACAGCGTGTTTTCTCATTTACTAAAATGCCTAATGCGCCCATGAGAGGGTGCATGGCACGCCAGTACAGAGCTGGCATACGGCATTTAGTAATGTTAATATCAGGGATTCGGGCGGGAGTTTATTAGGGGAGGGAGGGGGATGATGCAGGGGAAGTGTAGTGACATGTGTTTGAATGTGTGTGGCGGGCCGAATTGAAAGTAAAAGTGACTTTAAAAAACCGATCCCCGTGCGCTTGCAAAGTGCGCCTGAACCTCGGGAGGTTCATTTGCATACTGGGCATGCGCAGAGGGAAATTTCGGGGAATGCCGTGCGCCGCGTCAGTACGCCGAGAAATTCTTGGTAAATCCCAAGCGGCGTAGCAGTAATTGCACTGCGTGACACGGCGCACAGGAATCTCCAAACAGTTTTCTGCCTGCGCTGACACTGAAGGGGAACTCCGCGCCAAATTTCAAACTTGAAACCGGCACGGGTCCCCCTCCAGGGTACAATAGGCTCTTCGGCTTGGTCTGGAACGTGAGGGTTGTCCCGATACCACTTTTTTAGGACCGAGTACAAGTACCGATACTTTTTTTCATGTACTCGCCGATACCGAATACCGATACTTCTTAAATGCAGCCACGTGTCCCCAAATGCAGCCATGTCCCTCTGAGTTCAGCCATGGTCTCTCTGAGTTCAGCCATGGTCCCTCTGAGTGCTCCGCACTCCACCCCGCACTCAAAAAAACAAACAAAAAAAAAAAAAGTATTCTATTTAGGTATCGGGAGTATTCGCATGAGTACAAGTACTAGCGCAAATACTCGGTATCGGTCCCGATACCGATACTAGTATCGGTATCGGGACAACCCTAGTTAAACCCACGCCAAAAACTGCGTGGGGTTCCCCCCAGATCCATACCAGGCCCTCATCCCAGGCACGCAGTCTGGCCAGACAGGAATGGGGGTGGGGACGAGCGTCCCCCCCTCCTGAGCCTTACCAGACCGCATGCCCTCGACATGGGGGAGTGTGCGCTTTGGGGGAGGGGGGCACTGCCCCCCCATCCCAAAGCACTCTTGTCCCCATGTCGATAGGGACAAGAGCCTCTTCCCGACAACCCTAGCCATTGGTTGTCGGGGTATGCGGGCGGGAGCCAATCAGAATCTGGGAGCCCCCTTTAATAAGGCGGCCTCCAGATTCCGGGCCCCCCCAACCTATGTGAATGAGTATGGGGTACATCGTACCCCTACCCATTTACCTGGTGAAACTAATGTCGACCGGGGGTCTCCCACCAACCCACCCCGGTCTTCGCCGCCGCTGTCTTCCGCCGCGGCCCCCTTCACCACGAAGCTCAAAACTTATGGGGGAGGGCCGCGGTCTTCGACGTTTTCTGCCGGGGTGAGGGTCGCACATCCCACCCCGGTCTTCTAGTCGCTGTCTTCCGTCACGGGGTGACACTCGCGGGCTTCGTCAGCTTCTGCCTGGCTCCTACTGGGGCCAGGGCTTCTTTCGCTGTCTTCCGCCGGAGGGCACCCCCCTAAGGCTTCTCGCCGCTGTCTTCCGCCGCGGGGCGACACCCACGGGCTTCTTCGGTGCCTTCCGCTTCTGCCTGGCTCCTCCGCTGGGGCCAGGGCTTGTCTCTGCTGTGTTCTTCCATTCGATGTTGACACGGCGAAGTCCGGCGCTGAAATGCCGATATCGGTGGGCACCGACTCATATTGGCATAGGGCGTGGGCGTGGTTATGCCACCATGTGACCTTAACCCATCTGACATCACATCCTGTGATGTCACATGGATTAAGGTCACATGGTGGCATAACCACGCCCACGCCCTATGCCAAGATAAGTCGGTATAGGGCGTGGTTATGCCACCATGTGACCTTAACCCATCTGACATCACAGGATGTAATGTCAGATGGGTTAAGGTCACATGGTAACATAACCACGCTCACGCCCTATGCCAATATAAGTCGGTGCCCACCGCTCTGTCAGCATTTCAGCGCCGCTGTGTCAACATCGAATGGAAGAACACAGCGGAGACAAGCCCTGGCCCCAGCGGAAGAGCCAGGCAGAAGCGGAGGCCACCGAAGAAGCCCGCGAGTGTTACCCCGCGGCGGAAGACAGCGACGAGAAGCCCGGAGAGTGGCGCCCTACGGCGGAAGACAGCGAAAGAAGCCCTGGCCCCAGGAGGAGCCAGGCAGAAGCGGAGGGCACCGGAGAAGCCCGCGAGGGGCGACGCCCCCGTTGTTCTACACCATTTTCCGCTTCCCCCCCTGGATGCACAAAAAGCTTAATTTGGGGTGGGGGCCCAGCCGAACATGGAGAGCATCGGTGGGTGTCGCCTCCCCCGGCGGAAGGTGGCGGCGAACAACGGTGCGGGGCTGGAGCCCCCCAGCAGAAAACGTCTAGAAGACCGAGGAGGGGCGACGCCCCCGTTGTTCTCCGCCATTTTCGGCCGGCCCCCCCGGATGTAAAAGAGCTTAATTTTAGGGTGGGGGCCCGGCCGAACATGGCGGAGAGCATCGGTGGGTATGGCCCCCCCTGGCCGAAAACGGCGAAGCCCGGGGCCCTATGGGGTGGTGATGGGGGGCCCCGGCAGAAGACCCCCAGAGCTGACTAATAAATTATTTTATTCTGTGTGGTGTCTTATTTTTACACTTTTCCACCCGGTGAATGGGTAGGGGTACAATGTACCCCATACTCATTCACATAGGGTGGGGGGCAGAATCTGGGGGCCCCCTTATTAGAGGGGGCTCTCAGATTCTGATAAGCCCCCCGCCCGCATACCCCGACAACCAACGGCCAGGGTTGTCGGGAAGAGGCTCTTGTCCCTATCGACATGGGGACAAGAGTGCTTTGGGGTGGGGGGCAGTGCAAAGCACACACTCCCCCATGTCGAGGGCATGCGGTCTGGTACAGCTCAGGAGGGGGGTAGCTCGCTCGTCCCCACCCCCATTCCTGTACGGCCAGACTGCGTGCCTGGGATAAGGGTTTGGTCTGGATCTGAGGGGGAACCCCACGCCGTTTTTGGCGTGGGTTTAACCCCTTATGTTCCAGACCAAATCTAAGAGCCTGTTGTGCACCTGGAGGGGGACCCCCACGCCGTTATTTTTTATTTGGTGTGGAGTTCCCCCTTATCCCGGTCCTGTCAGGGGGGGGGAATTCCTGCTTGTCTGTCCATACAATGTATGAACAGCGATCTGTCATTTCCCCTAGTCAGTTCCACCCCCTTTACTGTTAGAACACACCCAGGTAACATAATCAACCCCTTCCTCGCCCCTAGTGTTAACCCCTTTCCTGCCAGTGAAATTTTTATAGTAAGCAATGCATTTGTATACCATTGGTTGCTAGAAAAATGCCAAAGCTCACAAAAATGTGTCCGCCATAATGTCGCAGTAGCCATAAAAATCAATGATCGCCACCATTACTAGTAAAACAAAAATATATTCCTAAAAACCCCATAAAACGAACCCCTATTTCTAACTTTTGCCCAAACCAATCAAACGCTTATTGCGATTTTTTGGAACCAAAAATATGTCGAAGAATACGTATGGGCCTAAACTGAGGGCAAAAGTTTTTTATATATATTTTTGGGGAGATTTATTATAGCAAACAGTAAACAAGTTGTCTTTTTATTTACAAAATTGTCGCTATATTTTTGGTTCGAGCAAAAATAAGAAAAAACGCAGAGGTAATCAAATACCATCAAAAAAAATATACAATTTTGTTATGCAAAAAAGAGGACGCCAATTTTGTTTGGGAGCCATGTCGCGCAACCCCGCAATTGTCAGTTAAAATGACGCAGTGTTGAAATGCAAAAACTGGCCCGGTCAGTGACCAGTAATATGGTCTGGGGCTCAAGTGGTTACAAATTAAGAAAACACTAAAGTTAGCCCAATTTATGGCCATAATGTGAAAGATGATGTTACACCGAGTAAATAGATACCTAACATGTCACGCTTTAATATTGCACACACTCATGGAATGGCGCCAAACGTCAGTACTTGAAAATACCCATAGGCAACACTTTTTTTTTTCAGGTTACCAGTTTAGAGTTACAGATGAGGTCTAGTGCTAAAAGTATTGCTCTCGCAATAGAGCACATGGATAGAGCACATGGATAGAGCACATGTCAGCTGCCCTGAGAGGGGGCGTACTTGCTGGCTGGAAGGAATGGCGGAGCGAAACAGAGATGTTTTTTTTGGGGGGGGGCCAATTGTTTGATATAATGATGTTCACTTTGATGTTTTGTCTGCTGCATAATTTTGCAAAATGTTTCTCAAGACGTTAATGACTAATGTTTTAATCCTGTGGGTCTATCCTGTTTTTTCAAAAGAATGAATCATATTCCAATTACTGTGTGAAATAAACCTAGGTCTATTTTTTTTATGATTTTTTTTGTTTGTGTTTATTTTTAATATTTTGTTTTTCTTTCCTTGTTTTGTGGACCAATAAAATTACTTTCAAATTTTGAAGTTTGTTTTGTGATATTTTTTTCATGCTACGGATCTTAACAGCTGCAGCTAAAATAGTTTGGGCCTAAACCATCAAGTGTGATTTGTCTCTAAGCTCTTTCCTGGTGTGTATGCATGAAATGTTTGCCATGTTTAGTCACCAGAAAAGGAAGGACAAAGCGGTAAGTATTGTTCCCTCGAATTGATGTCCAGACACTTTTTAAAGCACATGTGAAAGATGAAGGAAAACCTGCAAACAAGGCCTGTTGGGGGGGGGGGGGTGTATTGGTGGACAGGCTTGAAGTGCTGATTTACAGTGCTGTGCTTGAAACTAGCACAAGACAATCCTATTCTAATTGTGTGTTGTTTGAGGGAAGCCAAGTGAGTGTTAGAACCCCTTCTAGTGTTTTTAGGTTGGGCTTTGTGTCCCTTTTCTTAAAATTGGCTTTACTTCCTGTCACACAGCTGAACAGGAAGTGAGGTTAAAACCCTACCAATGGTCTTTTCTTCGGGACACAGGTCAATCTAACTAGTGTCCCCATTAAGCAAATTGCACTGCTGTGTACACCCCAAATGATTAGTTACTTTGGGGTTTAGTAAAGGCAAAGCTGCTCTGCAGTAGAAGCGTAGTCACTGAAAATCAGAAGGGAAACACTGATGGTTTTAACATCCAATCCCGCCACGTTTTTATTTTTCTTCCTTGCTTGTCCACTTGTAGTGCAAAGTGGATTTGCCTTTAGTAAATGGACCCCAAAGTCCAAGATCCCTACTAATTTGCAATTTCCAAAATGGGAAACTATTTAGATTGATCTGTGTGTCCCCAACAAGACATTACTCAGGTTTTTCCCTCACTTCCTGTTTGACTATGTGGCAGGAAGTGAATGAATTAAGTAGAAAGTGACAACATTTGTGAGGTGTATTTACCCTATCAGGGGTGCAGGCATCCCCAAAACAAATAAGAAAATTGTTGATTTAACATTGGGTGGTGTTTGTGGGGGTTCCTAACACACATTCATACATACAGTATTAGCAAAGCTGGATCCTGGCCTATTGGCATGGTTATATTTTCTTAAGCCTCAATAAAATTATCTGAAATTTGGGGTTAAACTGGAACTATATTCAACACTTCTTTTTTTTGTTTTCTTTCATTTTGGATAGAGTTGGGGGGGGGAGGGTTAGAAGCCCTGTCAGTTTATTTTGTATTATCCCTGTCCGTTTGGGGAGATTGGCCCTCACTTCCTGCCCCATAGCCAAACAGGAAGTGATAGAAAAACTAGGCAAATTAAGGGACTCCTGTGCCCCCCCCCCCCACAGAACTTGTGTGTGTCCCCTGAAAATTCCTGTGTGGGTCATAAAAAAACAGGGTGTGGCTTTGACAGGAAGGGTGGGTCATTTTTCTATTAGGGGATGCCGAAATTTGGTCAGGCCTAGGGCAGCACAAAACCTAAATATCCTACTGCATATTAGGGCTTATTTAGACAGGATCCAATTTACAGCATGTTTTTAGATTGTGGGAGGAAGCCCACGCAGGCACAGGGAGAACATGCAAACTCCAGGCAGATGTTGTCACGGGCGGGATTCGAACCAGCAACCCTTTTGCTGCTAGGTGAACGTGCTATACACTACACCACTGTGCTGAACGAACATCGCAGCTGAAAGCATGAGATCAGTGTTTTTTTTTTCCAATTCCATGCTTTCCAGCCTGGAGGACAGATGTGGGGTCTTATTGACCCCACCTCTCTCCATAAAGAGGACCTGTCACACACTAGTCCTATTACAAGGGATGTTTACATTCCTTGTAATAGAAAGAAAAGTGAAAAATAATACGAAAAAAGGGACAAACAAGTGCAAAAATAAAAATATTAAGTTAAAAAAAAAAAAAAATCTAAATTTAAATGTCCCTGTCCCTAGTAGCTCGCACTCAGAAGCGAACATGCATGCAAGTCCCACCCACATATGTAAACACCCTTCAAACCCCACATGTGAGGTATCATAGCGTGCGTTAGAGTGAGAGCAATCATTTTAGCACTAGACCTCCTCTGTAACTCAAAACTGGTAACCTGAAAAAAAGTCAAGCGTCGCCTATGGAGATTTTTAATAACAAAGTTTAGCGCCATTCCATGAGTGTGCGCAATATGAAAGCGTGACAAGTTAGGTATCTATTTACTCGGTGTAACATCATCTTTCACATTATCCCTAAAAATTGGGCTAGCTTTACTGCTTTGTTATTTTTTCATTCATTTAAGCCAAAAAAAAAGCGTTAGAAAAATTTTGGCCCAAATACCGTTGGAAATTTGTAAGAAAAAATGACCGCCACTTTATTCCCTAGGGTGTTTGTTAATAAAATATATATAATGTTTGGGGGTCCTGAGTAATTTTCAAGGAAGAAAATATAATTGTTACATGAACGAGAGAAGTGCCAGAATAGGCGCGGTATGGAAGTGGTTAAAGTGCAACAATAAAAGTGAAAAATTCCTTTAAATTTCGTACCATGGGGGGGGGGGGTAATCAGGGCCGCCATCAGGAATTATGGGGCCCCTTACACAGCTTCAGGCATGGGCCCCCTGGAGCAGAGAATGGGGGGGGGGTGCTGCCGCCTGAAATTGAGAAGGGGGGGCTGCTGCAATTTGATAAGCGGGGGGTTCCTTTACAAAAAAAGAAATATAGAAAAATATATATTAAAAAAAAAGGGTGGTAGCCATCCAGGGGCCTTGGGGACCTCTGGGCCCTTTAATGAAAAAGAAATAAAAAAAAAATATATATATATATATATATATATATATAAAAAATAAAAAAATAAAAACAAGGGGGTTGCCTGGGGACCTCTGGGCCCTTTAATAAAAAAAAACTAAAAAATATCTAAACAAAAATAACATGGGGTGGGAGCTGTGGTGGCTCAACATGATTGGCACTGCTGCGCTGACAAGCCGTTCACCTCTGCAGCCAAGGGTTCGGATCCCGGTCTCGGCTACATGTGAATTGAGTTTGGTGGTCTCAGCCCGTCTCCTGGTGGGTGTGCTATGCAAGGTACGCCTGTGCTTAGTATGCCCACCCCCCCCCAAAAACCACCACACTTGCACGCACACGAAATTGGTTTAACACACACGCACTTTGGCCATGAGGTCTCCTAAAATAAAGAGAGGCGAAGGACCTACGGGGCTGGCTGGGTGGGCTAGACCCCCTCACTCCCTCATAGGGGGAGTCCCTCTGTCGCTGGGGACCTGTGAGTCTTTTACTAAAAATATATCTATATCTAAAAAAAAATAAAGAAAATATAAAACGTTTAAAACATTTTTATAAGCAAAAGGGTTGTCATCTGGGGCCCTCTGGGCCCTTTAATAATAATAATATTATATATATATATATATATATATATATATATATATATTTTTTTTTAAATATAACTAAAAAAATATATAAAAATACATCATTTTTTTTCATTTTTTAAAAACCATTGCCCGGTGGTTGTGGGGGTCTGCCGGGTTTCTTCTTCCTCCTCCTTCTTCTTCCTCTGCTTCTGTCTTGGGTCTTCTATTCCCGCATCTTGACCGGCATGTTCTTCCATCTTCTCCTTCCGCTGTCCTTCTCGTCCGCATCTTCTTCTTCGCCGGACCCGCCGCTTTCAATTGAAATCCCCGCTGTCTGCCGGACCACGCCCCCCTCTAACGCCACGGGCAAACTCTTAGGAAAGTCCCCGTGTGCTGCATGTGCGTCAGAGGAAGAAGAAGGAGGAGGAAGAAGAAACCCGAAGAAAAGAAGAAAGAAAATATTAAAGGACTTTTTAAAAACCGGCTCTTGTCTTTTTTAACCCTTTACATTTTTTATTGGTGAAATGGTAGAGGTACAATGTACCCCATTACCAATTCACACAGGGGGGCCGGGATCTGGGGGCCCCTTTGTTAAAGGGGTCTTCCAGATTTCGCTAAGCCTCCTGCCTGCAGACCCCCACAACCACCGGGCAATGGTTGTGTGGAAGAGACCCTTGTCCTCATCAACATGGGGACAAGGTGTTTTGGGGGGCACCCCAAAGCACCCTCCTAATGTTGAGGGCATGTGGCCTGGTGCGGTTCAGGAGAGGGGGGGGGCCGCACTCTGTCCCCCCTTCTTTTCTGCGGCCGGCCAGGTCAACGTGCTCGGATAAGGGGTCTATTGTGGATTTTAGGGGGGACTCCACGGCATTTTTTTAAAAAATTTGGGGTGGATTTCCCCTTAGATTCCACACCAGACCTGAAGGTTATGGATATTTGGGGGCAACCCCACGTCTTTTTTTTTTTTGACGGCGGGGACCTAAAGGGTCTGGTTATTGAATTTGGGGGGACCAAAATGAATGTTTTTTATGAATGAATTCTCCTGCAATTGCCAGGAGCCGACAATTCATTATTGCCGCGAGTCAGTTTTAAACGACTTTTTTTCTTTTCAGAATGTAATTTTGTGCAGGGACATTTCTAACCACGGGAAACATGCGCTTTTTCACATGCTGACTTTACAGCCCCCCATAGTACGAAATTTAAAGAAATATTACACTTTTATTGTTGCACTTTTAGCATTATTAAAATCACTGCTCCCGAAAAAACGGCCGTTTAAAAAAAAATAAAAAACATTGGACTGAGGTCCCCAAACACTTTTTAGGGCAAAACTTGCAGATTAGCCTTTAAAATTAACAATTAAGATTTCCCCCCATAGACTTTAACAGGGAGTTCGGCGGCGGCTTTACTTATCAATTGCATTGCGCTAATGCTGCGGCCGGTTCATGCGCCTAATTAAGGCTTCATCCAGCGCAGTAATTAAGGCATGTACCGGCGCAGCTTCAATAGTAAATCAGCCCCCTAGTGTAGCCCCTATTGTAGGATGTTTTTTGACCTTTTGTGGGATATCTGTCTCTCGGATCCACGCCAGTCCCTCCAACGGGAACTTCGTGATATTTTGTTCCATATTGATCCAAGGTTTGGTCTTCGGATGTTCGCACCATTCGATCACTCTTACTAGATGGGCTGCGTCATAGTACCCCATTGGGTCTGGTAGACCCACTCCTCCCTTATCCTTTGGCAAAGACAGAATATCTCGTTGTAGTCTCGCCGATTTTCCTGCCCATGCGAACCTAGTAATTCTAGCTCTTAGGTCCTTCAAGAACCCTAAGGGAATCTTTACAGGTAGGGTCTGGAATAAATAAAGCAATCTTGGCATGATGTTCATTTTTATAATATTAATTCTTCCAAACCATGTAAAAGTTTCCTTATCCCATCGTTGGAAGTCCACTTTAAACTGCCTTATCAGGGGTACCAAATTTAAGTCGAAGGTTCTATTCAGGTTTTTTGGTATTTTTGTTCCCAAATATGATATATGAGAGGCTGTCCACTTAAACGGGAAATTCGCGGATAGTAGGTGCTGTGTCTGCCTATTTATTTCTACTCCCATCGCCTCTGATTTGTTGTAGTTCACTTTAAAGTTGGATAGAGTTCCATATTCCCCTATCTCCTTTAAAAGAGCTGGTAGAGACAGCTCTGGAGCAATTATTGAAAACAAAAGGTCGTCTGCGAATGCAGCTACTTTATATTCCGCTCCCTCATTCCGGAACCCTCTTATATCTATGTTGGCCCGTATGGTTCTCAGAAATGGTTCCAGAGAAAGAATGAAGATTATTGGGGAAAGTGGACATCCTTGTCTCGTTCCATTCTGTATTGGGAAGGGCTCCGATATTGCCTCATTTACCTTTACCCTCGCCGTAGGGCATGAGTAAAGGCTAGCTATCCAGTTTTGCATCCCTTCCCTCAGTCCAATATGTTGTAATGTGGCTCTCAGAAATCCCCAATCCACTCTATCAAACGCTTTCTCTGCGTCGGTTGAAATCAGTACCATTGGCTTTTGATGGAGTTGTGACATATAAATAGTACTCAGGAGTCTCTGTGTGTTCTCTCTCCCTTCCCGCCCCTGGGTAAAACCCACCTGATCTGGGTGTATTAGGGATGTTATCGAGGGCAGTAGTCTATTGCCATTTATTTTAGTAAAAATCTTTAAATCTACTTTAAGTAAGGATATAGTAGGTAAGTTGGGATCTTTTCCTTCCTTTGGGATTATCGCTATATGTGCTTCTAGTGTTTCTCTGCGCATCGGCTGGCCATCTTTTAATGAATTAAAGGCCTCTAAGAATTTAGGTGCCAGTTTTTGGTAGAAAGTTTTGTAGTATAATAAAGTATAGCCGTCTGGGCCAGGGGATTTACCTAATTTAATTTCCTTTATTGCTTCTAAAAGTTCTTCTGATGTAATCGGCCCCTCCATACTAGTCGTGATTTCTTCTGAAATTGTGGGCATTCCTGATTCTATGAGATATTCTTTTATTCTGTCGTCACTTCTCTGACCTCTTGTTGATATGGATTGACTCTCTAGGTGATATAGGTCACTATAGTATGCTTTGAATGCTTTCACTATTAAGTGTGATGAGCTGACCATCTTATCTCCTTGCATTTTTATTTTCTCGATATGTTTTTTAGCTCTTGTTTTTCTCAGTGCGTTCGCCAGCATCCTGCTTAGTTTGTTCCCAAATTCGTAAAATGCTCTCCTACATCTACTCAATTTGGCCTTAGCCTGTTCCGTGAGTAATACATTTAATTTATCTCGGAGGGACATTAGTCTCTCTTCGGTACATGTTAATTGCGATATTTTATGTTCATTTTCTACTATTCGGATCTCTCCAAGCAGGTGGTCCAGCTTTGCATTGATGGCCCTCTTTCGATGCGCCCCAAAGGAGATAAGAATTCCTCTCACATAACACTTATGTGTTTCCCATTTACATAATGGTGATGTCCCGTCCTCTTTATTTGTTTCAAAAAACCTCTCTATTTCCTGGTTTATCTTGCTCTCGTAGTCTGGGTCTTTGACTAATGATTCGTTCATCCTCCAGATCCACTCTCTGGGACCTGTTGTCCCCCAATCGATAGTACAAGTTACTGAAGCATGGTCTGAGAGTGTGAAGGAACCAATTGAGGTTTGTCTTAAATTTAGCAATATGTTTTGGTCGAGGAATAAATAGTCGATTCTTGTGTATGTTTTGTGTTTTGGTGAGTAGAAGCTATAATCTCTGTCCTGAACATGTAGAGTCCTCCAACTGTCTACTATCTGTAGGCTTTGTAAGATTCCCCTTGCCTTTGTCAGTTTAATGTTAGATATATTGTAGGACCCCCTAGAGGAGTCCATTCTTGGATCTAAAACCATATTCATATCTCCTCCCAAAATTAACACCCCCTCCCTGTGTTGCATTACCGTTTCTGCAAATTTTTCCAATGCAAGGAACCGGGTCTTCATTGGGGAGGTAGATATTTACTAGGGTCACCTTTTGGTCATTTACTGTCCCCTTAACCATAAGGAATCGTCCCTCCTCGTCTATAATTACTTTTGATTCTTTCCAATTTATATTCTTGGCCAGAAGTATAGCTACCCCCAGGGCCGGACTGGGAATGAAAACCAGCCCTGGAAATAATTTCATACCAGCCCCACAGCATAACGTTGTTATTTTCTTGTTCATAGAAAGGAAAACATTTTAAAGCACATTTGAAGAGTGTATTATGTAAAGATATGATACAAATGAAAGCATACATTGTATATATATATTTTTATATATATATACAGGCATACCCCACATTTAAGTACATAATGGGGTTTATTTACTAAAGCTGTAAAGCGCAAAATCAGTCTCACTTCTGCATAGAAACCAATCAGCTTCCAAGTTTTATTACCAGGCTTAATTGAACAATCTGTGATTAGAAGCTCATTAGTTTCTATGCAGTAGTGAGCCTGATTTTGCATTTTCCAGCTTTAGTAAATAAACCCCATTGCATACTTAAAAGTGGGGTATGCCTGCATACATACACACACACACACACACACACACACACACACACACATATATATATATATATATATATATATATATGCCAATTACAGTTAAAAGTGGAGCAATCATCAAGAACAGTCTACTTGTTGCTATGGTGATATGTTACCAGAATAAAGAATAATCAAATAATTTACTTCAAAGTATGGAAGGTATAAACATTTTCAAAACTTTATTAACTTAACATTAATAAATTACTCACAAAAGACACAAAATATTAGTAGATAAATACTACACGATTTTTTTTATTTATTTTTTACAGAAATTAAATATTGTAACAGTTACAATAAATCTCTTGAGATAGTAAAAAGTGCAAATATGTTTCTGTTAATTCTGTAACAGTACAAAGGCAGGCAACTCAACAGTTTTCAAAAAGTAATGTTCAAATATGACAAAAAAAAAGTGCTTTAGAAACAAGTAAACGACTTTAACAGTAGATAACAAAAAAGTGCTTATTAACTTTTAGGAGGTTGCAATGTGCAAACTATCTTCTAAAGTTTTAGAGGATAAAATATGCAAAAACATGTTTGTAAACATTGTAAACAAATAACTAATCCAGTAAACTTTTTGAAAAATAGAGATTAACCAGCATTGTAATCCTCTGACATATTTGTAATGTTTGGTAAGCAACATCCCTTGTAGCAAGCTGCTTTTCGAAGCAAGAACATTAATAATGGTTTCATTGCTTAGTCCAATCAAGGCCTCTTTTTCCATGGACATGAGCATAAAGGCCTTCAAATGTGGTTGGGAGAGGGAAGTTCGAAGTCTGTTCAAAATATATTTAAGTTTTGAAAATGACTTTTCACATGCTATTTGAGAAGAGGAAAGTGTCAGTTTCAATTTGTATGCATTAAAAAGTGAACTGTACGACAGACTGTATAAGTTGTAACGCAGTAACACATTGTAGCAGCATGCTATACAGTTCTTACAAGTCTTGCACTTTCCATTTTCATCACCAACAGTTGAGTATGGCTGTTCCTCAGTTTCAGCGATAAGATGAGAATGGATGGTGTCTTCATCTAGACCTTCATTGTTCTCATGAGTATATTCTTCATCAAGAGACATTTTCAATCTTTGCCACTTTGATGAAAAATCAAGTAGCTCACTTTGCAGTTTCTCTTTAGTTGCCATGGAGTCAAATTTAATTACAAGACTACTCAGTCGTTCTAATCCATTGTTGGAAATGTGTAGCAAAATATCTTCAAAATTTCGGGGATCCAAACATGCCAAATCTGCAAATAGCTGATCATGTGTTGTAAATCGGCTCTGCAGACTATTAATAATCTTGTCTAAGGTCACATTGTATACCTCCACCCTGAACTGATCACTTGCCAACAAGATTGTTTCATCTACTGCAAGCTCACCAGTCATTCTTTTCTTTCGTTGTATTCTTTTAGTTGGTGGAAAGTCTTCCTCAATCACTATATTGCAGTCAGCTGTATCCAACTTGCCATTTGCCCAGACTGCAAACTTCTTTGCCGCATCTATAATCATTTGAGATTTACGATTATGTGCTTGTAAATTTTCTACCGTTTCTGACACCATTCGGTATGCCTGCAGTATATCCATACCCTGTGTTTGCAGGTACAAGGATAGTGGAGTGGTGTTCTTGAAAATAAATTAATACAGCTGTGCTGTTATAAATGTTTGGAATTTTTTGAGGGAGTCCAAGAAAGTTCCAGCCTTGTATCTTATGTCAGCATTAAAATGGTCAGAACATGATATCGCTGTCATGGTATGGATCAAATTTACATACAAGGCTCGACTTGGATCATTAAATGAACCAAACACCTTTGTAAGTGCTGCATCTTCGGACCATCATCTTGTTTCTCCAATCACAGAAAGTGATCGAAATCTTTCTTCCTGAGACTTATCTCGCCATACATTCATCTGGAGGTAGGATTCACGGATAAACACAGCACATGAATTTAACATGCCAAACAATGATATTGCCTGAACAGATATCTTTGTGACATCCATCATCACCAGATTTAGTACATGTGCATAACACCAAACATGAATCTGGCCAGGTGCTTTTTTACTCAGCCATGTGCTGAATCCGTTGTACTGCCCCTGCATATTAGAAGCTCCATCTGTTGAGTTCCCAACACAGTTTGTAACGTCAATTTCCATGGATTCCAATACATCACAAACCAGTTCACACAAAGCCTTCCCTGTCGTGGATGTGCAATTTACCACAGCGACCAGACGTTCATGGACCACATCCGTGACATAACGAATTATAATTGAACACTGGTCTGAGACATTTATATCCTGCGTTGTGTCTAGCTGTATTGAGAACATGCCAGCATCTCTGATCTCTTGGGCAATACCTTTTTTTAAAAGTGTTGAAATTACACAGATGATATTGTTCACTGTCGTTTTAGAAATAAGTGTAACAAAGCCGCCACATCCTTTGCTACTCGTTGCACCTTGATGCTGCTTTTTACTTTTTTTAATAACTGTATCAAGGTGATTTTTCAGCAAGGGATCAAACTTGCTTAGGAGTAGCAAAATCTCAAGGAAATTTCCATGGTCCAATTTTTTTTCATCTAAAGTATATGCCGCTTCAGCTGTTGCCCTATAGCTTAGACCTCTTTTTCCGATCAGCTTGATGGTGTCAATCACTCTCTCTAAGATGGCACGTTTTCTCTTCACTTCCTCTTTTCTGACTGTTGTTTGTTTCTCAAAGAAATGACTAGATATGTCCATATTCTTTGATCTCATTAAAAAGGATTCAGAGCTATTGTTGTGGAGGTTGCTTCTTTCATGCTCTTCAATTCTCTGATACATATGTTTTTCATCAAGGCAACCATCAATAAAAGCACTGATGTCTGTCTTTCTACTGAAAGCAAGACACACAATGCAGAAAAAAACACCATGTCCGTGTGAATAGGTCAACCAGTGACGCTTCTTTCCATCCCTCCTCTCATATAACTTTTTCAAATTAAAAGAATGTAAATCTGGTTGACATGGATGAAACTGGAAGAATGAATCCAAATTTTCAGATTTTGGTCTGATAAACCACATTTTATCATCAACTGTGTCAGGTATGCCCTCATTAATGCCCACTACTTCTGGAATCTCTTCTGCTGCTAATGATTCATCCACAATTTCTTCTTCATCAGTTTCTAGCTCAATAGGTGGTCCAATACTGTGGTGAATATCTTCACCAGCATCAGTATCCATATCCACTTGTACAGTGCTCGGCATTGCTGTGCTACAGGTAGCACCACTGTCTTTATGTGGAGATGCAGGTGGTAAGTCATGATTTGTTGCCACTGTTTTAAACAAGCTACTGACTTTTTGATACTGGTTTGCAGCTTTTTCTAAGAGTTTTTTTTTTCACGTTCTTTTTCTGCTCCTCCTTTCTGCTTTCTTTTACCTTCACCTTTCTTATCCATTTCAATCACTAAAAAAAATCATTCCCTAACTGGACATATTTCCAAATCCGACACTTTATACATGACATTAACCGTGATTCGTCGGTATCCCAGGCACTCTCCGCCCTTTGAAACTCTGTGCTCCCAGTCTTCACCCCAGCAGCATGTACTATCAAATATTCTCCCACAAATCTGGGAAAGCATGCCAAGCCTGGGAATGGGAATTGCAAATGGAGCTAACAGAGGATCAGTGGGAGTGCATTTTCTCTATTGCCAACAAAGGCATTACTAAATGTCTCGGTCCAGGAGAATAACTATAAGACCCTCACTAGATGTTATCACACACCTGTTATGCTTAAAGGGTCACTAAAGGAATTTTTTTTTAGCTAAATAGCTTCCCTTACCTTACTGCAGTCCTGATTTCATAGTCTCATTGTTCGTTTTTGCTTTGATGTTGCTGTAATTCCTCTCTGTTGTGGACACTTCCTGGTTGTCTGTTTCCTGATCACCACAGTACTGGGAGATTTCTCACTGTGGTGACTAATCAAGGAGGTGTGATTACTGTGTGTCTAAAACAGGGTTTGACAAATTTGCTTGGAATCTAGGAGCCAGCTAAAAAAGTTAGGAGCCAGAAAACGCACCCCATTCCGACGAGCTGGCACGCAGAAGCGAACACATACGTGAGCAACGCCTGCATATGTAAACAGTGTTCAAACCATACATGTGAGGTATCGCCACGATTGGTAGAGCGAGAGCAATAATTCTAGCCCTAGACCTCCTCTGTAACTCAAAACATACAACCTGTAGATTTTTTTAAACGTCGCCTATGGAGATTTTAAAGGGTAAAAGTTTGTTGGCATTCCACGAGCGGACGCAATTTTGAAGCGTGACATGTTGGGTATCAATTTACTCGGCGTAACATTATCTTTCATAATATAAAAAAAAATGGGGATAATTTTACTGTTGTCTTATTTTTTAATTAAAAAAAGTGTAATTTTTTCCCAAAAAAGTGCGCTTGTAAGACCGCTGCACAAATACGGCGTGACAGAGGGTATTGCAACGATCGTCATTTTATTCTCTACGGTGTTAGGATAAAAAATATATATAATGTTTGGGGGTTCTAATTAGAGGAAAGAAGATGGCAGTGAAAATAGTGAAAAATTACATTAGAATTGCTGTTTAACTTGTAATACCAACAGCCACCACCAGATGGTGCCAGCTCACACAAGGAAGAGCTAGGGACCTCACAAATTTTTTTAATTTTTTTTGCCCACCTTCCAAGACAAGTTGCCAGGATGCTATTACTAGTCGCCATGGCGACCTGGCGACCGGGATTTGTCGAGCCCTGCTCTAAAACTCCTCAGCACCAATCCAGTTTCGTTTTGCAAAACCTTCACTGCCCTCTATTGGCTCTTTGTCTCTGTACATCAGAGAACCAGGAAACAACAGCAAAAACAAAACTAAACTAGGTACATTATATGATTGATTTGTATCTATTTTTAATAATTTTTAAAAGGAATGAGTTAACTATTATGTCTCTATCTAAGATCAAGTGTAGTATCTGTTCCGGAAAGGGAGGAGTCTAAGATGGCGCAGTCCTCGAGGTGGGGTGGTTAGAGAGTGCTCCAGCAGTTCCGACTGGTCCCTCAGTGCTACAATGGCCGAATACGGCACTCGGTTTGGCCTCACTTACTCCCTCTCCTTCTGAGCGGAGATCCCCCTCCTTACCCCTTTACCCTCGCGCACACCTTCCCCGCAGCCGTAAGACGGGAGACAAGCCAGCGAGGCGGCGGTCCGCATCGGGAAGAGGCGTGCCGCTGCTGAGACGTCCTCCGTGACGGACAGGTCAGCTGCCTGTAGGGAGATTGGTGTGCTGACTTGAACCTGCCTGGAGAGGGTTACAGGGGGATTGGTGGCGGAGACAGTGGGGGGTGCTCCCGGAGAGGCTCCCCCCGAAATAGGAGGGGTGCGGAGGTCCTCCTGTTTGAAGCTACAAGGAGTGGAGGGAGATCCCCCCCGAAGCACAGCAGCAGTGAGAAACGGGTTTCAACTATCTACAGGGCAACACAGCAATATCGCAGAAGCAGCAGTAGCAGTTACTGTAAGTAGACACTGAAATAGGTCCTTTGATGTGGACCTGCTCAACTAATGAAGCGATATCGCTGACTGCAGCCACTACTGTAAGTAACCTCTAACCCTCTGTTAAATACAACGCTCCATGATATCCTACATGAAATGCTACATGATATGCTATGATTTGGTTTTGAATTTGCTGGCACTGCATTTGAAGTTGGAGTTGGATTTTTTATTTTCCTCTTGAAGACTCTGAAGGTAAACAGTAAGGCGGTAATAACAGCAAACCAGAAGAGAAATCTATATGCGGAAGAAAACAGAGGAAATACAGAGCAAAAAAACTGAACTTGAGATTGCAGGTTCATTTAGAGTGTGTTTTTAACATATTTTGTGATTAAATCTACTGGAGGAAACCAATCAATCTATGCTCAGGAGCGCTCTGAAGAGCAGTTTGGATCACTTTTTTTTATTTTTCATAGAAATTACGTTAAAACCTACTACTAGGAGGCTCTGGGATTAGTGCTGTAAGATAGAAAAGACGTTTATGAATGGGTCAGATCTTGTGTAGAAAGAATCTGTTGTCTTCTTTTTCTCTTCTGGTATTTTCATCCAAAATCTCGGCCCTATCCCCTTAGTTATATAGGGACCAACATCTATAAGGTCATTATCAGTAACAAGGGGAATTGAGGTGAGCCAAGGTGGACGGGAACATTAATTAATATCACGACCCCAACACAACACTCATAGACAGAGAACAGGCTGGGGACACTTGTGGGAATTCCCAGCCTAACTAAGTTGGCGAAAACTTTCTCCCACAAGAGAGAATAACATTGTTCTGGGATGAGTACCAGGGCAAGAGGGGCAAGGGGGGGTGCAGCCTCTGGTACAGCCTCGGCTTCTCGGCTAAGTCAAAGCCCAGGGTCAATGAACAAATATGTAATCCAAGGGGCGCACAGGGATAAAGATGTAGCAGATAAGCAACAAGGAGGAAGAAACCCTCAGGTAGATAAGGAGAAAAAAAAAGGAGAAGATGAAACAGACCCTAAGCAACCCAAATAGCTCAACTAACCTAGAATTACAACTAGAGACTGGGACAGATCAAGAAACAGATTGGACACATGATCAAAGTGTAACTGAAGGACAGCAACCAGGATCTTTACTGCCAACAAAAATGGAGATGCAGGGAATGTTGGCTGCCCTAGAAAAATCACTAATAGCACAAATAGAGAGAATTGAGAGGAACATGGGATTCATTCTAGAATGATTAGAGGAAGCTGAAAAGAAAACAGACCATAATTTCAATACCATCAGAAAATTAGAGGAAGAAATGAAAGCGATTAAAAGAGATCAAAGGGAACAAGCGTATAAAGTAGATCAGGAAAACAGAGACAGAAGGAAAAATATTAGGATACGCGGTGTCCCAGATTTCGCACAGTCAGAAAATCTTCCTGAAATTATTCGAAAAATTTGTAACCCTTTACTTGAAAGAGAAATAACTTCACCATTAAGGATAGAACGAGCACACCGGATAAGGAGGCCCAGAGAAATCTCCCAGGAGAACCCCAGAGACATAATAATAAGATTTGAAAGCTGGGAAGAAAAAAATCAACTATGGAAAAATCTGAGAGGGAAGTCCCCAATCAAATATGAGGAACATAATATTCAAATCTATCAGGACCTATCCCAAGAAATGCTCAGACGAAGAAGAAACCTGAAACCATTGTTGCGAGTCCTGCAAGAACAAGAAATACAATATAACTGGGGTTTTCCGGCAAGCTTGATTTGGAGGAAAAACGGTGTCACGATGAAATTAAGATTCCTAGATGAAATCCCAGAGTTTTGCCAAAAATTTAACATTCCAATACAAAGTAGTTATTGAGAAGTGGGATGAGGACAGGCAGGGAAGGGGAGCGGGGGGAGGGGGGAGGAGAGGGGAGCGGGGGTGAGATCTCAAAGCGAGTTGAAAGATACTAAGTAATATGGCTAAATGCAAGGGGGAGACCAGGGAACAGGGGCCCTCGACCACCCTGTCGATACCCCCCAGGCAACAGGGGGAAGGAGGAGGTGTCGATTTGTGCTCCGCCTCAAGGCGGGGAGCACCATAGCACAGGGGGTGCAAGGGTGGATGCAAGTTTCCATCAAGGGCTAGAGGAGGGGGAGGTCTGGGAGGGAGGGGGGAGGCCAAGAAGGGAAGGGAGGAGGGGAATGGGGGGGGTTATAGAAGGGGGGGGAGAAAGGGAGACACAGATATATAGGATCGGCCGAGTACCTGAAGACAGGGAGATGAGGGAACAAAGGAATGAGGAAAACGAAAGAGAAAAAGGAAACAAAAAAAGAGAAAAATATATATATATATATATATATATACATATGTCTAATGTAAATTTTATTACCTATAATGTGAGAGGACTTAGTTCCCCACAGAAAAGGCATATGATCCTAAAGGAGATCGAAAGACTTTCTGCAGATATAGTTTTCCTTCAGGAGACACATATCACGCTTGACTCAAGTGTTAGGCTGTACTCTCGGGCAGTCCCAATTTGGTTCTATGGCGATTCCCCTCAGAAAAGATCTAGAGGGGTCGCCATAGGCATAGGGAAAAATGTAAGCTTTAAAGTAGAAGATAGGAAAGTGGACCCAGATGGCCGATACTGTTTCCTTAGAGGCGCCTTACACGGTAAACGGTACACATTGGCTAACGTATACTGCCCTAATAAACATCCCCAGAGGTACTTAAAAAAGATTTTGAACATGTTAATGGATTTTAAACAGGGTAATCTAGTCTTAGCGGGGGATTTTAATTTCACCTTAGATCTACATCTAGATAGAGTTTCGACTGTAAGTGTGGGAAATAGTAAGCAACAACAAATAGTGAAAAAAAAACTGTATAAGAACGACTTAATTGATTCCTGGAGAGTTATGAACCCAAATAAAAGGGACTACACATTCTATTCTACAGTGCACAAAATGTACTCGAGATTAGATTATATAATGATGGATCAGGAAATTCTGGAGTATGTAAACGATGCCGCGATAGGGGTGATGTCAATCTCAGACCACTCCCCTGTCTCGGTGAGAATGCAACTCCCAGAAGAAGAAGAGAGGAGGGGGACCTGGTATCTAAACGAGGAATTAATAAACGATACAGAAGTCTGTGATATAATCAGAACTGAAATAGAGGAATATTTCGCTGCAAATAATACACCGGATGTAAGTAAAGCCACCATATGGGAAGCCCACAAAGCTTGTATCCGAGGAAAATTAATCTCCCTCGGCGCAGGCAAAAAGAAGACAAGAGAAGCAAATAGAAATAGGATAATTAGAGAACACCAAGATTTGGAAGTTAAACATAAAAACCAAAAAGACAATGAAGTTTATCAGGAAATAGTAATAAAGAGGACCCAACTAAGAGACCTAATGAAAATGGAAACTAGGAACATTTTTAAAAATGTCTCGAAAGAAAGGTACCTATGGGGCAATAAACTGGGGAAGTATTTGGCTAGGATTTCAAAAGAAAAAAGAAACATAAACTATGTAGAAAAAATAAAAGATCAGCAGGGACAGATGAGGTACAGGACGTCCGAGATTGCTGAGTCCTTTCGGACGTTCTATTCCGCACTGTATACCATTAGAAAGGGGGAGACACAAGAGGAGAAGGTTAATAGAGAAAAGAAAATTAGGGAGTACCTGATAGAAGCAAATAAACCAAAACTGGTGCAAGAAACAGTAGAAATCCTCGAAGCCCCAATCACACAAGGGGAAATTAGCCAAGCGATTAGAGATACACCTGGTGGGAAAAGCCCAGGCCCGGACGGCTTGCCAATAAAATATTATAAAAAATTTAAAGAGCTCCTAATCCCAGAGATGTGCATTTATTTTAATAAACTCGGTGAGACAGAAGAAGTTAGGAAAGAATCACTGCTTGCCAATATCTCAATCATAGCTAAAACAGGAAAAGATAATACCCTTTGCTCCAATTATCGACCAATCGCATTGTTGAATGCTGATATAAAAATCTTCGCTAAGATATTGGCAACAAGAATAAAGCCCGACCTAGTAAGTTCCGATCAGACGGAATTCGTAGAAGGCAGGGAAGGGCGAGACAATAGTCTAAGAACTATTTTATTATTACAAGATGATAAAAAGAAGAAACCCCCAGTCGTACTCATGTCATTAGATGCAGAAAAAGCATTTGACAGAGTCGACTGGGGGTTCATGATGGATACGTTGAGAAGTGTAGGGGTGGGCCCCAGATACATGAAATGGGTGGGAAACCTATATAAATCACCGACGGCAAGAGTAAAGGTTAATGGGAGCCTATCGTCGGTGATAGAAATGATGAATGGCACAAGACAGGGCTGCCCGCTCTCACCCCTCCTGTATGTAATAGCTCTGGAGCCATTGCTGTGCAAGATCAGGAACAATCCAGATATAGGGGGGGTGAGAGTAGGAGAGGAGGAACATAAGGTGGCAGCATACGCCGACGATGTACTCCTTTATGTGACCAAACCAAGAATATCTATACCCAACATATTAGAGGAAATAGAAAGATACGGGAAACTCTCTAATTTTAAAATAAACCCAGTAAAACCGTAATCATGAACATAGGAATAGAGACAAAAGAAGGGGAGGCTTTACAGAAAGCATTTCCCTTTATGTGGGAACAAAAATCACTAACCTATCTATAACTCCCAAAACAGATGGCCTCAATGGGCCAGATTCACGAACAGTTAGGCTGGCGGATCGAGTGATCCGCCAGCCTAACTGTGACTTTGAGCCGGCGTTTCTGTTTTCTGTAACCAGAAAACAAGAAACGCCGGGTTGAAGTTCCGATGCGAGCAGCGTAACTGAGTTTCGCCATCGCATCGTTACTTCAACTTAAAAATGGCGCCGGGGGCGTTCCCGCCGATTTACGCTCAAAAAATATGTTAATGAGCGGAAATCGGCAATTCACGATCGAATTCCGGCGCGACGCAATGACGATACGACGTTTCCGGACGGGATACGCGGCGCATAGATATACCTACATGGGGTTGGAGTATCCTATGTTAGGTATAGGTGTCGTCATCGCGTCGAAAAAAAAAAAAAAAACGTCGCTTGCGTAAAACGGTCATGAATGGGAATGTGACGTCATTGACGTTCATTCACAGATTTTGGAGCATGCGCACGGGGATGTTTTGACACTCGACGCATGCGCAGTACGTTGGCGGCGGGAGCGCGCTTAGTTAGCATACTACACGCCCCGTACCCGCCCAATTTGAATTCCGCCGGCTCATTTGCGATGCGCTGCCGCAACTTTAGGAGCAAGTGCTTCGTGAATGACAGCACTTGCTCCTAAAATTTCTGCAGCGCAACGCAAATAAGAAGCGTTACTCCAGAGCAAAGATGCTCTGGACTACCTGAATCTGGCCCTATGAGGGGAATTATATTCCCCTACTTAATGAAATAAGACGAGACGTTAAAAATCTAAGTAAAAGACAGATCTCCTGGATGGGGAGGATTAATGTATTCAAAATGATGGTGTTACCAAAGATCATATACAAATTCCAAATGGTCCCAATTAATGTCCCACAAAGTTTTTTTAAGGTATTAACCCCCCTGCCGGTATCCCCGAGCGCGACTCGGGTTGGATTTTTCATGTAAAAATCGATATCCCCGAGTCGCGCTCGGGGTCAATATGCAGAGCCTGCAGCGCGCGCTGGCTTACCTTGGATCCAGGCGGGGTACTGTACTTACCTTGTCCCTGGATCCAGCGATGCATCCACGCTGTGTGAGCGAGTGGCGTCCTCCATTCGACTCACACAGTGCCCGCGCGCCGCCGATCTCCGTTTCCTGCGACGTAACGGCGCACGGGGGCGGAGACCGGCGGCAAATTCAAAAAAGTAAACAAACACATTACATACAGAATACTGTAATCTTATAGATTACAGTACTGTATGTAAAAAGTACACACCCCCCCTGTCCCTAGTGGTCTGCCCAGTGCCCTGCATGTTCTTTTATATAATAAAAACAAACTGTAGATTGTCCATAGCAACTAAAAGTGTCCCTTTATGTCAAAAGTGATTTTAGAGCAGCTAGAAAACAGTGATAATAAATTATAATCACTTGCAGAATTGAGCGATAGCGATTTGTGGGGAAATTCGTCATAAAAAAATAAAAGTAATGACAGCGACAATTCTGCAACTGAAGCACTTTGTTAAAGCGGAGCTCCACCCACATTTTTTTTTTTCAAAGTCGGCAGCTACTAACAGTGTAGCTGCTGACTTTGAATAAGGACACTTACCTGTCCTAGGCGCCCACGCTGACGGCCCCCGCCGATGCCGATCCTCGATCCCGGCACCGCCATCCACAGTCAGGGAAACAGGCAGTGAAGCCGTGCGGCTTCACTGCCCGTTTCCTACTGCGCATGTGCGAGCGACGCGGCGCTTTGTGAATGGTCCGGCTGCTTTCTGGGATACACACAGTTCCCAGAATGCAGCGCGGCCCATTCACAAGAAGACACCCAGAAGAGGAGGAGGAAGAAAACAGCACCGCGGATCATGAGGGCAGATTCGGGACTTCCGCATAGCAACAGCCTATTTAGGGTGAGTATTTTTTTTTTTTTTCCATTTCATTTTTTTTTTTTTTTCAGATTTAAAAAAAATATATATATATCAGGGTGGAGTTCCGCTTTAATTCACTACCAGCACCGATAAGAGAGGACACAGCACAGAACCCAATAGAAAAAACTCTGTTCCAATGGAAAACCATTACAGCATGGAATTGCGGTGATCTATAAGATACTGACAGAACTAGGGACAAAAGGAATAATACGAAGTGTAGAGGAATGGGGGAAAGATATCAGGGAAAGGATCCAAGATACACATATGATTAAAGCTGCGTTTAACTATGCAAAAGACATTATAACAGTTGAAGCTAATTATAAATGTATGATGCGATGGCATTTGACCCCGGCGAAATTATACAAAATACACCCAACTAATTCACCCTTATGTTGGAGGAACTGTAACCAAGAGGGGACTACATTTCATGTTTGGTGGGACTGCCCGAAAGTCCAGGAATATTGGAAAGAGGTAATAGACCTAATAGAAGAAATCACAAAAGAAAGGATCTCTTTAGATCCTTGGACCTGTTTGTTTCATAGACAAGGGTCAGTAATAGGGAAGAAAAAATATGGTTCGACATTGGTCATGGTGTTGTTAAACGCAGCAAAGGGTTTAATCCCAAAATTTTGGCTACATCCTCAGAAGCCTCCTTTAAAAGAACTGATACACCGGGTCGACCATGTCACGGAGATGGAGTATTTGAGAAGGGTCGACTTGGGTGAGGGGGAGAGGGGAGGGGGCGAGACGACCTGGGACCAATGGAGATCTTTTAAAACATCCGGAAAATTTGTTCAGGTCATAACAGAAACAGACAGGTAACCCCTCAAAACCCGAAGGAAGGGAAAAGTGGCCTGATCCGATAAAGTAAACGACTTAAAAGTAGGGCGGGGTGGAGTATTAACAGGGGGGGGGGGGGGAGGAAGGAAAAAAAAAAGGAACAATGAACCAGGAGACAGAGGGATGGAGAGGGGCAATGGGGATTGATTCCCTTTCCTTTTTTTTTTTGTTCTCTAATTTCCTTGTCTAGTATGTCAAGTCTATACTTTTCTAGTCGTATTCCTTTCCCTTGGTTAATATTAAGAAAAGGGAAGGGAAAAAAAAAAGAGATTGATATAAAAACACAACAAGGATCGAAAAAATAAAGAAAAAGAAATGGAAAACAATATAAAATAAATAAATAAGAAAACCACAAGTGATGCAAAACCGGAGAGGAGATCTGAAGGGCGAAATAAAAATGAACTCTCCTCAAGCTGTTATAACACCTTTTGGTTGGGTCTGATGTGGAAACAGAAAAAAAAAAAAAACTATTATGTCTCTATACCCTGTAAACAGTCATTTCATTAAAAACATTTTTTTCCTTTAGTGATCCTTTAATAAATACCACCTAGACACCCCCATCACTTGCTGGAGATGCTCCAATGAGCCTGGATCACTACCACATATTTGGTGGTCATGTTCACTAATACAACCGTTCTGGTCACAGGTTCACAAAATAACGACACAAATCTCCACCTGCTCCCTGGAACACACTCCAGCCCAGTTTATCCTCCATCACTTCACTACACCTGTGCAGTCTTATCAAAAGTCCCTGGTTATCAGGGTGGATAAAAATCAACGATTTTTTTAATCAAATTTATTTTAATAATATGCTCTTGGAGTAAAAACTTTATCTAAAAAATAGTTTTCTATTTAAGATGCATTAATTATTTTGTTTATTCAGCATGAAATCGAGCTTAGTTATGTAGCATGAGGCTGTATTATTCTGCATTTTTTTTTCTTTTTTGGTAACATTTAATGAATACAAACTCTGAAGTGTGAGATAACATACACTGCATTGATGTCACAGTAACCATGAACAAAGTTCAGGAATATTCCTTTATCCCATTGTTTTGCAAATCTATGTACACTACAAACTGTATGATTGAATCGGTTCTGATATCGCTGTTTTACTAACCTGACAGCTTATATTAGTTTTGTTTGCAAATATTAAATATTCTAACTACCAGAAAGAATAAGTCCTTACATTTAAAGAGCACCTGTCATTTCAGATCCATCATGGCAGCGCCGTTAGCGGGGATCCACTCACCTGCTGCTGCTACATCCCTCACCTTGTGTCACTGCTGCATCACCAGCCATTCCATTAAAGTGAATGGGACTGTCGGTGAGTGAAAAGTAGGTCAGAAAAGGAGCCAACAGCAGGACAGAGATGACAGTTGCTCTTTAATATTTATGATTTAAATCAAATACACCCTGCTGGTTATACTCATGATCAACGCTGCTAAACTGTGCATTCCAGTAAATTGGATCATCCCACACCCCAACCATTTTTAAATAGCTTAAATGCATCTGTAAAATCATGGAGATGTAAGAGTTTTCACGCATTTGGGCATTCTGGAATCATGGCAGTGGAGACGATTTCTCCCATATCCTTCCCCTTTTCCCCATTCCCTACTTCATCGCCTCCCTTTCCCCTTCAATACTGATATTTAAGCCCCTTTTCACATGAGCGTGTCCATGTACAGACTCTGCTTTGCTCAGCGGGGATCGCTCCGTTGATCCTCGCTTAGCAGGTGGATGACAGGTTAGTCTCTGCTCACTGTGCAGAGCTCCACTGATCTCTATGAGGAGATCAAATAAAAGCGGACAGCATGTCTGTTTTCATCCGATCTGATCCTCTGGATGGACGCCGAACCTATCGCCACCTGCCTGTTTTGAGCAGATGCAGTTGGTTTGGATAACAGGCAGGTGTCACCGGACACATCTACGCTGACATCCACCTGCCCATACAAGTCAATGGGTGGCGTGGCCCACTTGGATCTGCCTGAAAAATGGACAGGCAGATCCAAGTGGACCGATCGTGTGAAAGGGGCCTAAGTCATGGCACTGAAAGTATTCTGGACTATAGCTGCAGATTATTCTAATGAAGCTCTGAATAGATAGCAAGATGCACACATTTGATAATATCTAAAATAAGAAATGCCTATGTGTACCCCAGCAAACACTTCAGTGTAACTTCAAACAACATGCAGATGCATTTATTCTTGTTAGGTATGGTAAAATGATCTGTAACTGGACTGTACTTCATTAATATCCCAATAGTCTGTTCAGGCTGGGTTCACATCTAAGATGGATGCAGCTTACAGCAGGGGCCCTGTGCGTCCCTGTTCTCCATTTCAGAGATTAATCAGGCCAAATTTTTGCCTGAAACAGGACCCTGGTGCAATCCGCCCCGGAGATATGTGAATCAGCTCCATAGAAAGGTCACAATCTCATGTAATGCGAATTAGATGAGGAGAAAGCCGCATTCAATTTTCACCAGTGTGAACCAAGCCTTAGGTAATCACAAAAAAATCAGACACAAATTATGACATCTACACCAAAGAAATATTGTACATTTTAACATGATCCAAATGGTTCCTTAGGTTAGCTCAGGGTCACTTTATTTACTCACAGTGGCTGGACTGTATGTGTATGCGCATTACACTGCACACAAAAAATAAAATGAAAATTGCCTGCACACCATTGCCCTTTACACATGTCTGGTGTATCAAAATTTAGGAGGTGTTTACTCTGTCTCCTAATGCCTATCCCCTTTTTATAGGGGAAATACAACCGGGTGCAATGCTCTGCAGACAAAAAAAAAACACTAATAAATGCACTTTATTATGATAATAAATGAGTTCACTTATTATTATTTAAATTAGGGTTGTCCCGATACGAGTTTTTTAGGACCGATACTTTTTTTCAAGTAGTCGCCGATACCAAATACCGATACTTTTTTTAAATGTGTCCCCAAATGCAGCCGTGTCCCCAAATGCAGCCATGTCCCCCACATATTGCAGCCATGTCCCCCCACAGATGCAGCCATGTCCCCCCACATATATTGCAGCCATGTCCTCCCACATATATTGCAGCCATGTCCCCCCACACATATTGCAGCCATGTCCCCCACATATTGCAGCCATGTCCCCCACATATTGCAGCCATGTCCCCCACATATTGCAGCCATGTCCCCCACATATTGCAGCCATGTCCCCCATATTGCAGCCATGTATGTCCCCCATATTGCAGCCATGTATGTCCCCCACATATTGGAGCCATGTATGTCCCCCCACATATTGCAGCCATGTATGTCCCCCACATATTGCAGCCATGTATGTCCCCCACATATTGCAGCCATGTATGTCCCCTACATATTGCAGCCATGTATGTTCCCCACATATTGCAGCCATGTATACCTGTAGTAGATATGATACCGCTGCGTTAACCCCCCTGCATTACAAGCTTTCGTTTGAATACTTGTAATGCCTACCGCGCCATGTATAGACACTCCCCTAGAAGTATTCTATTTAGGTATCGGGGGTATTTTTGTGGGAGTACAAGTACTCCCGCAAATACTCGGTATTGGTCCCGATACCGATACTGGTATCGGTATCAGGACAACCCTAATTTAAATTATTAAAATATATAAGTTAACTTTTTTTAAATAAATAAATACGAGAGAAAGAGGTGCAATGCTCTGCAGGCAAAAAAATGTTATAAATGCACATTTATATTTACCTTAATAAAAAAGAGAGAGAAATGCACGAGAGAGAGACAGAAAGTGGGTGCAATGGTGAGAGAGAGGGGGTGCAATGTGAGAGAAAGAGAGGGCGCATTGCTCTACAGGCCAAAACAATTATAAACGCATATTTATTTTTACCTGAAAAAAAAGGTTGCTTTAAAAAAAGAAATCCACGAGAGGGGCTACAACGGTGAGAGAGAGGGTGGTACAATCGTGAGAGAGAGAGAGGGATGCAATGCTCTGCAGGCCAAAACAATTATAAATGCATATTTATTTTTACATTAAAAAAAAAAATCCACGAGAGGGCGCCAGAGAGGGGCTGTAATAGTGAGAGAGAAAGGGGGGTGCAATGCTCTGCAGGCCAAAAAAAAATATAAATGCACCTTTATTTTTACCTGCTTTAAAAATAAAAAATAAAAATCCATGAGAGAGCCAGAGAGGGGCCAGGCTGCAATTGTGAGAGAGAGAGGGGTGCAATGGTAAGAGACAGGGTGCAGCGGTGAGAGAGAGAGAGAGGGGGTCCAATGGTGAGAGAGAGAGAGGGGGGTGCAATGGTCTGCAGGCCAAAACAATTATAAATGCACATTTATTTTTACCTGAAAAAATAAAAAATAAAAGAGAGAGCCAGAGAGGGGCCAGGCTGCAATTGTGAGAGAGAGAGGGGTGCAATGGTAAGAGACAGGGTGCAGCGGTGAGAGAGAGAGAGAGGGGGTCCAATGGTGAGAGAGAGAGGGGGGTGCAATGGTCTGCAGGCCAAAACAATTATAAATGCACATTTATTTTTACCTGAAAAAATAAAAAATAAAAGAGAGAGCCAGAGAGGGGCTGCAATGGTGAGAGAGAGAGGGTGGTGCAATTGTGAGAGAGAGGGGTGCAATGCTCTGCAGGCCAAAACAATTATAAATGCATATTCATTTTTACGATGATGTTACGCCGAGTAAATAGATACCTAACATGTCACACTTTAATATTGCACGCACTCATGAAATGGCGCCAAACTTCAGTACTTAAAAATCCCAGGCGACGCTTTAAATTTTTTTACAGGTTACTATTTTCGAGTTACAGAGAAGGTCTAGTGCTAGTATTGTTGCACACGCTCTAAGGCACGACGATACCTCACATGTGGGGTTTGAACGGCGTTTACATATGTGGGCGGGACTTGCATGCAAGTTCACTTCTAAGCGCGAGCGGGGACATGGGTGTTTTAAAAAAAAAAAATGTATTTTATTTTTATTTTACTTCATTTTTTAATTTTAACACTTTATTTTACATACATATATTTTTTTTGATCACTTTTATTTCCTATTACAAGGAATGTAAACATCCCTTGTAATAGGAATCACTGTGACAGGTCCTCTTTATGGAGAAATGTGGGGTTAATAAGACCCCACATCTCTCTTCCAGGCTTACAAGCATTAGATTGGTAAAAAAAATTCACCGATCTAATGACGACAGCCGCGATTGCGGCTTTGTTTACTTCAGTGTACCGGGCGTGACATCATAACGTCGTGCCCGGACCTCTGACGGTCATAGAGATGACTGGTGACCATCTGGTCACCAGTCATTTCTATGCTTTCCCAATATACACCGGCCAATTCTTTCTCCGGGCCCTTGATGGCACGGGAGAGCCCCGGAGAAGCACCGGATGGCGGCGGGAGGGGGGAATGTCCCCTCCCGCCGCCTATAAGAACGATCAAGCGCCGCTATGATCATTCTTATGTTGCACAGAATCGGTGGCTGAAGACGGTGATATCTGAATGATGCCTCTAGCTGCACCCATCATTCAGATATCACTGCACAAAGCCGAGGACGTCGATGGACGTCCTCGGATCTCAAGTGGTTAAAAGGTAGGTGCAGAGAGGGGGGGGGGTTGACCATGGAATGGTGAGAGAGAGAGAGATTATACAGTCCAGATTACAATTTGCAGGGGCAGAAAGGGTAGGTGCAGAAGGGGGGGGGGTTGACCATGCATTGGTGAGAGATTATACAGTCCAGATTACAATTTGCAGGGGCAGAAAGGGTAGGTGCAGAGGGGGGGGGGGGTTGACCATGCATTGGTGAGAGAGATTATACAGTCCAGATTACAATTTGCAGGGGCAGAAAGGGTAGGTGCAGAGGGGGTTGACCATGCAATGGTGAGAGAGATTATACAGTCCAAATTACAATTTGCAGGGGCAGAAAGGGTAGGTGCAGAGGGGGGGGGGGTTGACCAAGCATTGGTGAGAGAGATTATACAGTCCAGATTACAATTTGCAGGGACAGAAAAGGTGACAGAGAAAGGGGGTGCCACCCCCCTCTCTCTTTGTCACCTTTGCTGCCCCTGCTAATTGTAATTTGGACTGTATAATCTCTTTCACCATTGCATGGTCAAACCCCCCCCTCCCTCTGCACCTACCCTTTCTGCCCCTGCAAATTGTAATCTGTATAATCTCTCTCTCTCTCTCACCATTCCATGGTCAACCACCCCCCCTCCCCTCTCTGAGATTATTAGACAGACTGTTCAGACAATTTAGATTTTCCAGGGGCAGCGAAGGTAGGTAGGTGGCACTGGCAGAGAGAGGAGGGGGGGCCCGGGGGGTGCACCGTTATATGGTGAGAGAGTCAAGAGAGATACAGCAGGATTTCTAATCTTTTTTTCCTCACCTTGTGCTTCTTCTCCTGCTCGGCTCCTCCCCTCCCTCAGACCACGTGACACGATCGCTCCAACTCCAAGGGCAGACAGTCTACACAGCCGCGAAAGAGCAGCGGCGAGCATGGTGGCCGCAAACCGCCGGCGGCCGGCCACCGCTGCTTTAAAATACATACACTGATTATGTCACATCATGTGAGTGAGGTGAGAGGACATTACCAACCAGTCACTGGAGAGGGCTAATTGAAAAGTGCGGCCGCGATGTCATGGCGGCCGCCGCCGTGGCCCGGCCACACAGGCAGCTAAACTGGTTGGCTTTTGACAGACAGCAGGCGGCCTACCGGGAATTTTCCCGCTATCCCGGTAGGCCAGTCCGGCCTTGGCTACCCCATTTGCTTTAGAAGACCGGGAGGCTCCCATATATACTACTGGAAATCTTTGACACTTCTTCTTGGGTATCTTATCTTTTCTGAAATGCGTTTCTTGGAGAAACACAATTTGTGCTTTTAGTTTCCCTAGTTCCATTCTTAGTTTGACTCTTTTTTTTGGGATATTTAACCCTTTGACATTGTAGGTGGTAATATTTATTCTGTCCATTCTAATCGTTTCTCCTTTTTTTCCTCTTTCCTCTTTTTCTACCCCCCCTTTCCTTCCCTCTTCCCACCTCTCACGTATTGTCCCAAAAATACCTATTTCCGTTGAGGCTTAGAGAGGTTTTAAAGGCGGCAGAGAAGAGGAGGGGTTCGGAGAGACGCTACGGGGAGCAGGAGAAAAAAAAAAAGGACCCCCCCCCTGTATCTCGGACTCAGGTCCTCTGTCCAAGTGTCCGAGTATTGGATAAACCTACCGCCGTGAGGCGTTCTAATCTACAGCTGCCTCGCGGTAGTAGTGCATCAAAAAACACAACCAAAAAAAAGGAAAAAAAATAACAACGAAAAAAAAACACACGAGCGTCTCCGACTTCCCTCCTGTAGGAGGAGAGGCGCCCTGGTGGGGAAAAGTTTAAAGACACTGCGGGGAGTCATGCTTCTGCACGGGTGGGTATACCCCTTCTAATCTACTATTCCCCCCTCCCCCCGCCCCTTCCTCCCCATCCCCCCCAGGGGAAAGAAACACCACAGGGGGATGAGGTGGGGCTGGGATGAGTCCCCCCCCAGCCCCTGCACTGCCCCCAATATATATAACCCAAGCCACTCGTGACCTATACCTTCATTTGTCACCTTCACACTCATGAAGCATCTCACGCTAAACATTTAACCCTTCATATATCCCCTTTAAACACCTACAGCATTACACATTTCACATTTATCAGTTGAGCAAAACCCACCCTCAAAAGATCAAGAGGGTACCCCCTCCTCAAAACACCACTTGGGGCACCCAGAAACCCATGTAGGCCAGATAAGTCTTTGCCTCAATGGCTCTGGGGAACCTCTATTAATGCATCCCATGCAGTCTACCTAATAAGCTAAAGTAACCTGTAGTAATCCTTCTAATAATTCCTACTTTCAAACCGAACTGTTATATAGTCCCCTTTTCCCTCCTCTCACACCGTGATCCTTTCCCTCATCCCTCACTTAAGGTCCTCACTCAACCCCAGACTCCCTCCCTCCTCCCCCCCTCTTCCCTCCCCCCTTGACTCGCCTCGGTCTTACCCTACTACACCCCTGTGTCCCTCTCCTCCCTTATAATCCCTCCCCCCACACCTACCCATCATCCCCCAGAAAACAAAAAAAAAACCCAGATGGGTTTATAAGGGTGAATGTGTAGCTATGTGTTGTCAGTGTACAGTGTCCATCCTAGTAAAATAGGTGATACATAGATTCGTAGGAAAATTATTAAGGTGAATGTGCGTGCATAAGTGAGTATTGATTGATACTGTGCCTACCTCTGTGAATTTTATTGAAATAATATATGTACTGTGGAAATATGCGTAAGGTGTGTAAAAGAAAAAAAAACAGAGGAAAATAAGAAAAAAAAACATTCCAACCCCCTCTAAGCCCCCCCCCCTACTAACCTCCCCCCCCCTACTAACCTCCCCCTCAAACCTCGGAAAGTGGACCTATGTGAAAAACATACTACTTGCTATTGGGTTATAGTAGGACCCCATATCTCAGTCCTGCTAACCCACCGGGAGAAGAGAAGGGAAAATACAGAGGAAGAGAGAAAGAAAGAAAAAGATGCATGGAAAGACAGGAGAACACAAGCAGAAACATCAAGCGAGAAAAGAGATCAAATAGGGGCTTCATATCCGTTCTCAATTATTACAATATCTCTCTAGGGCACACTACCAGTCTATATGTGAATCATAACAAAACAAAACATAAAGCCCAACCAATATATAACACTATGTTTGGGGGGATTCTGTGTGGCTGCAACAACTAAGAGGAGTTACGTTCTGTAAATAGAGTTCGGAAGGATTTTGTTAGTCAGACTTCCTGCACACAGCTTCTGGAACACAGAGATGCATAAACAAGACTCCCATTTACAGGCTATGGGTGCCAGCGCTTCTCTACATGCGGTCTAGCTGATGAGTGTGCCAGTGTTGCTCCATCTGAAAACTTGGAACCACTCTCCAGCTTGGACCCCGTGATTCCTGGGAAAGATCCACAATCTTTTTGAATCATTACCCCTCATAGAGCCGTCCATCCGAGGAGCTCTTACAAGCGCATCTGACACAGTGCTCCCGGCATATGTGTCCAACATTTGTGGTAAGAGTACCCATCCTTTTTCATATGTCTGTTTGGTTATCCTGCATGCCCATCCAAGTGGATCACGTATACCATCAGATTCTCCAGTAACACAGGAGCGGTGGATAGGAGTGTTCCATATGAAGACTTGCCTGTTTTGATTTGAAGGACTTGCTTTGTAATTTACACTCCACCGTTTGCATTATAGGGTTTCACCACCCTTTATATATTTTCCTGTTATTGTGTTTTTGGACTACATCATTACATTGTCACCCATTTAAATGTGACTGGTTTATATTGCTTCACGCAAATTTATGCTCACCAGCGCTGCACTTATTTTTCTTTCATTGTCTACTTACAGGGTGTTTCACTGTTAGTGCTGGCTGCTTCTTTTTTCTTTTTATTCCTAGCAGCGCAACTTTTTTTTTTTTTTTTTTTTAATATATAACACTAGGTCTCGCTCAGTTTCAATGTCACTCAGTGATAAAAAAAAAAAGGAGATCTCTTTTATACAGTCACCTCTAAAATAAAAATAAATAAAAAAAGAGAGACAGCAGGGTTGCTCTGTGGATTGGCCCCCCTAATTCTAGTCCTTGTACCACCGCTCCTGTGATAACCATCGCATTATTTGTAGCATCTCTCTAAGTGGCTACTTTCAGAGTCTTTCCACTACAGATATGTCCAACCAATTAGAGACTTGTATTGGCTCTGAGCCCAGGAACTCAAAAAATGCTGGGAGTTGTGAGGGGTCCCTCAAGTAGTAGCTCCTTCCTTCCCTTTTCACATTTAGAGCTAGTGGAAACACCCATCGATACGTAGCTCCATTATTACGAATATGATCTAACAAGGGTTTTAACATATGCCGTCTAAGTTTTGTTTGCCAACATAGGTCAGGGAAGATCTGTATGTCCGCGCCCTCACAGGCACCTCTTGAGCCCTCTCCCCATGCTGCCCTCAGTATTTCCTCCTTCATTCTATAGTGGTGAACCCTACATAGCACATCTCGGGGGTAGTCTCGGTTGTTTAGGTCTTGACGGGGTGTTGTAGGGACTTTATGTACTCGATCCAACTCAAGCGCTGTATCTGGTTCTCTTTTCAAAATATTGTTCAAAATAGTGGTATCCACTTTTCTTAGCTCCTGACCCTCAGAGCCCTCAGGGATACCCTTAATGCGAAGATTATTTCTTCTGCTTCTATTCTCGGCCTTCTCAGACTGCAATTGCAGCCTAATTATGTGTTGCTGTTGGTATATTAGCTTTTCTTCCAACACTGAGAGTCTGGTTACTGTGATATTTTGTTGTTGCTCCAGGCCCCCCACTCTCTGGTCAATTTCCCCCACTTTGGAGCATACTTCCTCAATCTCAGCCCTGATTACACCTATAATATTTGTTAGGATTTCTTGAATATCTTCTTTAGTTGGGAGAGCCTGAATCAACTGACTGAGCTGTCTCATGTCTGGGGGGATTTCTTGTAGTTGTACCTCTGTACTAGTCTTTTGAGTGGCTTGTTTATGTAGCTCTTGCTCCCCCAAGCCAGGAAGACTCATCCGGGGTATAGACATTCTTTCAAGCTGGTTAGTCTGAACAATGTAATCAGTGTGATCATAAATCATATTACCCCAAGCTGGGTTAGTCTGCTGGGGTACAGTCTTAGCTAGTGGATAGGGATGCTCGGAGGTTATGTGCAGTGAAACTGGTGGTAGGGGAGAGGTTAAAGGCACTTCTGTCATGGGTTGCTCCTTTGTTGATTTACGTGGGCCGTTCAACTTCATGTCTACATCCCCATCCACATCCCCATCAACCATCAGCAGTGATCTCACCTCTTGTCTCTCCTTCACGCAGTCCTTAACGCTACTGTCCGGCTGCTGTATATCCTCCACTCCCGCTTTTCCTGAGCATGGCGCACCGTTCGTGGCGCTGGTTATTGCGGTGGCTGGTGAGATACGCTCTATGAGGGAGTGCCTCCTTATCGCTCCCAGATTTCCACGCTCTCCAGAGTATGTCTGCACTGGCTGAGGTTCGCCCCGTGTCACCATCATATATCTTGGGATATATGAATGGACTGGCTGGCAGGGCTGGGTGCTCGCTCCTCTATTGCTTTTTGCGGAGTTCCGTCCTCGCCGCGACATCAGCGGCAACACGCCGCTCTCCTTCAGCCCGGGGGTGGAGGGGATGGGAATCAGCCGCTCTCCTGCGTATACACACCACGAGCTCCGCTAGATCTTCCTAGCGTGCACGCTCACTCCGCCATGACTCAGATACCTCCCCCGGAAACAGGAAGTCCATGGATGAGATTATATACTTTCTGATGATGAAAGATTGGTCTTATCGAGAGGTTTTAATTTTTTGTCCAGACTCTGGTGTAGATAAATTTGAAATAATTAAGGATCTACAATTGTTCTCCAGGAAGTTATTATTAAAAAAGTATGTACAGTAAAATTGAGTTGGCTCCTAAGGAACAAACTCAACATGAAAAAGATGTAGATACCCTGGCTGAATTATTGGAAGACCAAGATGGTATCGACTTAATTGATAAGATTGATCTTGATAGTTTAATAACTACAGATGTATCTAATCAAAAACAAATTATACCCAAAATCCAAACTTCGCTCAAGAAGAAGTCGGATAAGTTTCCTGCCATTGGTTCAAACATAAACCTAGGGGCTTTTCTCACCATGACAACTAGGAATATAAACAAACTAGCTCCCGTTCAAACACTGGGTCAAATCTTACTAAGGGGGAAAGGGAAGCCTTGGACAATTTAGCCAAACAGACTCAAATAACCATTAAGCAGGCGGATAAGGGGGGGCAACATCGTCATTATGAGCAATGCTCAATATAAAGCAATGTGCTTAAAGATACTCAGTAATGACGACTGGTACAAACCGATTTCTAAATCAGCAATTAATACATTTTATTGTGAATTTTATGCCCTAATTGATAACGCCTATGCTCAAAAAATTATTAGTATACAAACTTGGCAATTTATTAGGACATCACATCCAAGAGTCCCTACATTCTACAGCCTTCCTAAATTTCACAAAAATTAAACCCCACTCCCAGGACATCCCATCGTCTCAGGATGTGGCAATATTGCTGAAAACCTCAGCAAATTTATAGACTAACAGATTCGTCCATATGTGAACAACTTATCCTCCTTTGTGAAGGACACTATGCACCATCTTCATCAAATAGAGGAGATGTCGGTGCCCCCGATGCCCTACTGGTGGCCATTGATGTGGAGGCTTTGTATAGCTCCATTCCCCACCAGCGGGGCATCGGGTCATCAGACATGTCCTATCACAATCCCACCGGGACAATCGTCCCTTCGCTTGCTTTCTGCTCTCTGCTTTGGAGTATATTTTAACATGCAATGTGTTTTCCTTTGATGGCTCCCACTACCTCCAGGTACAGGGTGTAGCAATGGGAACTTTGTGTTCCCCATCCTATGCCAACCTGTACCTTGGGGAGTGGGAGCAAAACTTTCTATCGGAAGAGACGTTGGTGCCCTGGACTGAATCTATTGTCAACTGGAGCAGATATATTGACGATATTTTCATAGTATGGGTGGGCACTCCAGAACAATTACTGTCCTGTATGGAGGAGATGAATAATAACCCTTACCATTTAACATTCACCATGTCATATAGTGACGTCTCTATTAATTTTTTAGATGTCAGTATATTGAAAGAAAAAAATGTGGAACTTACGAGTGCACTCTACCGCAGGGAAACAGCGTGTAATTCTATACTACATACAACAAGTGCCCACCCATCACCACTCGTCAAATCGATTCCGTTCGGTCAGTATTTACATTTACATTTACGGAGAAATTGCAAGGGGAAGCGGTCCGTTTGTTAATAAGGGGATATTCCCTCACATGCCTCAAAAAGGTATATCGAAGGGCTACTTTAAGAACAAGAAATAACCTCTTGAGTAAGAAATACCCCTCAAAGGAATCTAGTGGACCCAGTGTTAATAATCTACGTATTATCACTAGATATAACAAACAGAGCAACAAAATCAGCAAAATTATTTCCAAACATTGGCACCTTTTGGGCATTGACCCTCTATTGGCGCCAGTCGTGCCACTAAAACCCTCTATTACATACCGCAAAACTCGATCATTAAAGGACAGTCTCACCCAGAGTGAATACACAGGAGAGTTTCGTTTAGGTCCATGTAGATGTATGGGCACGTTTAGGTGTGGGGGATGTAATCTTTGCCAATACATGAATATCGACAAAAATATAACGTTACCAAATGGGAAACCTTTTCGACCAACCCACTTCGCCAACTGTAAGACTGAAGGGGTGGTTTACTTATTTTCTTGCCAATGTGGAGCATTCTACATGTGCAAGACTAAACAACAATTCCACAAGAGAGCCTCCAGGCACATTACATGCATGAAAATATCTGACCCCGATCTTCCTTTGGGCCACCATATCAGAGATGCCCACTAAGGGAAAATCCCTAGAATAAAATTTCTCATCCTCGACAGTAGAGGGGGTGATTGGAACTGGACCCTCCTACAAAGGGAAACTAGGTGGATAGTGTCCCTGAATGCTACATCTGCACCGGGCCTCAATGAGGTGGTGAGCTATCGACCTTACCCTGAGGGTTCTTCCTCTGGGGGATGGGAGGAATAAAGTTATTCGAATATTGGCCCTGTATGCACTGGATATGTCTATCGACCTGACCAGTTTATGGCAGGGCTTGGTATAAAAAGGGAAAGGGGGAAAAATGACATTTGTATTATTTCAATCTTAATAATAATAATAATTATTATTATTAATTTATTTATTCATATGTCCTGTTTTTATGATGAGAATTTGCTCCCTGATCTGTTGGGCTGGCGGTGCAACATCCATACGGCGCACCCAGGGGGACTGATTGGGCAGGCACTGTCCCGGCTCGCAAATTTGTGAGTCGGTTGGCATGTGGCTTTTTGCCCTCTCTCCCCCTATATATTGCAGTTTCATTGCATTGATGCGTCGGCGCACTCCTGGCACCGCATGCTGTCCTAATTAGGGAGGTGTGGGGTGAGGGGAGCGCGGGGGGCCCCCTCTCCTATTTCAGTCCTTGGGATATACGATTGCCCCCTCTCTTTCTAGGCTGTTCTATTGGTATGGATTGTTAAGGATAAATGTCAGGGACAGGTTGTGCTGAATACTGGTATTTGTGAATGTTCATTTAGTAGTCTTCTACATATACTTCTATACTTTTGACTCTTGAGAATACAAAAGTGAGGGGACTTGATGCCAGTCATCGGACTCGTGACTCTACTGTATAAGTGAATTCGTTTCTGTACTTTTACATCCCACTGTTTGTTGTTCCAGCAATCGCACATCATAACCTGTCACCTTATGAAGCGCCTGTTTAAATGCGGCATGCGTGGATCGTCTATATGATGTTCTCCCGATGATGTCAGTGCGCCCGAGGACCGCTAGTGCGCATATGCGCATGCGCGGGCGTCCGTCCACCGCTATTTAAGCAGCCTGTCAGTCTTTCACAGGCTGTGCTTGGCAGTGGATGGCTGTAGTACACTCAAGTTGATGGGTAAATAAATATTTCCTATTAGTATCTTGCTCATACCCTCCTTCCCTACCCTCCCTAATAGCATTTTTGACACTCACCCCTAGCTGGCTTATTACTTAGCCATTTGTTCATTTTTACTGTTACAGATGCACCATTCAAGATATTTCTTAGGAAGGGCTATATACTTTCAAGTCACTGTGACTTGAGCCCCGATCCAACATGTATTGGACCTAGGAATGAATCAGGCTTGATGCCTCCATAATCAGCTTGACATGTGGGGGTCTGATGTTTGGCTATCTTTCTCTTACACCCTTTAACCCTCTTACTTCTATGAAAGGAGAGGGAGGGGACATTTTTATAGGAGATGGTGGTTTTGCCTGGGAGTGATTTTGGGGTGGTTGTTTTGGTTGAGTTTCTATTTATTTATTTGTATTTATTTATTTATGTTTGCCTATTACTTTTTTTTCAGATTGTGAGAGGGCTGGATGTGGTTTTAAGCTTCATTGCTTTTATTTGAGGTGGACCCTTATTGGATGTTTGTGTTTGATCCAGCCCTTTGACACTGAGTTATATTCCTGCTGCTTCTCATTACATCTTGAGCCACGCATATTTCTGGACATTTGGAATTCCAATTTTTTAAAGTAAGCCCTTTTTCGGGGTGTTATGTGTGTACATATATGAATGTATGTATAATTTTATATATGTATATAATTTAAAAAACATATTTTTCCCTGTATTTAAATGACCTCTATCAATAGAAAGTGTATGTTTATTTTCTTAGATATCATTGAACTTAATGGGCCAGATTCAGGTAGGACAGCGGTTCTTTATTTCGGAGTAACGTAAGTCATTTACGTTACTCCGCCGAAACTTTAGGAGCAAGTACTGTTATTCACATAGCACTTGCTCCTAAAGTTGCGGCGGCGTAGCGAAAATTAGCCGGCGGATTTCAAATTGGGCGGGTAGGGGGCGTGTATTATTTAAACTAGGCACGATCCCGCGGCGGACGTACTGCGCGTACTCGACTGTCAGTGCACATGCTCCAAATTCTGTCAGTGAACGTCAATGACGTCAATACCCATTCACGGACGTTTTACGCAAACGACGCTAACATTTTTAAATTCGATGCGATGACGACGGCCATACTTAACATAGGATACTCCACCTAGGGGGCATGTTTTTCTTTACGCCGCGTATCGCTTACGGAAACGTCGGAAAGTCACTGCGTCGGGCCCGCGTACGATCGTGAATTTCCGTCTCTCGCTGATTAACATATTCTCGGCGTTAACCAGCGGGAACGCCCCGAGCGCCATTTTTTTAAATTGCAGTTCCGATACGACGGCGAAATACAATTACGCCGCTCGTATAGGAACTCCAACCCGGCGTTTCTTGTTTTCTGCTTACAGAAAACAGAAACGCCAGCTCAAAGTGAGAGTTATGCTGGCGTATCACTGATACTCCAGCCTAACTCTACTTGAATCTGGCCCAATGTCTGTAAACCCCCTAAAGAAGGGATAATCACCGAAACAGCTGTCGGGTTTGACCTTAAGCAGCTTCTTGTTTTGTTTCAATTCTGTATTTTCTTTGAACTATTTGTATTCCTTTGTACATATATATTTTATATAATTGTTATACAATCTGTATTTAATAAAATTCAATACTTTTATACAATTTCCATTTTATTTATGGTCACTTTCAAAGTCCCACCCTTTGGGGGTTATCTTTGTTCTTTTCAGTAACCAATCCGGACAGGGATGGTTCTTCCATTAGGATGGCCCAGTGTTTAGACAAGATTTTCCGTATTTTACCGTATTCATTAGAAAATAGAATAATTCGCATAGATACATCATTCTGTCTGACCGTCTTTTTGAAGATCAGATCATGTCTATTCAAAATTTTGACCCTATTAAATGCCCTTTTTTTAATTGGAAAAACAACTTTATTGAAGAGTAAATGCATGGTACATGAATAGATATAAACCATTGTGACCAAAGGAAAGGTAATACAAACATAAACACATTGGATTACCTGAGCGACTTAAAAGTATAGACCCAGTGGAGGTGGAGCCAGCACACACTAAAAAAAGGGGGTACAAAGAGGGAAAAGGAGGGGGGAATTAAGCAATAAACACATCACACACACACTCCTCATTTAATTATAATTGCATTTTAAACTAATGTTTTTTCCATAATGACTATTTATATATTTTTATAATTTTTTATATATGTGTTTTTCACCCATTTGCAATCTTATATATATATATGTTATTAACATCATCTCGCTGCAATAATGAGATCAGCCAAATAATCAAGTCTTTACTATATTTTGATCTAATCTCCGGGTTTCCCGATATGAGAACGAACGTTTTTTCTGTAGAGCCTCTTGAGACCGGACTTCGGTCTGCAAGAATCTCCAACATGGAGGACGATCGGAACTTTTTCGACGTAAGATCGGGAGTTTGTTTTCCCGACAGAACGTCCATCGTCGACCGCAACACTGAGGCTCTAGTGTTAGGACTACGGTCTGTAGTAATCTCCAACATGGAGGATACCGGAACAACGGAGTTCTTACGACGGAACGTCGGACCCGTTTTTCGACATTTTGTCGACACAACGTCCGCATTTTTCGACACAACGTCCGCATTTTCCGACTGAACGTCAATTATAAATAGCTAATGCTGTAGACTCAGAGGCACGCTCCAGATGACGTCAGAACGACGAAACCAGTCGAGCGAACGTTCCTTAGAGCTACAGCATATATTTTCTAAAGGCTTTTTAAACTGCATGTAAATTGTGAGTACCCATTGTTTATCAATAAATAATTTTACTTGGCACAAAACGGTATCACGCTATTGGGCACTTTCGTTTTATCCTATCTTCCCTATGAGCGGCTGAATGGTTGAATTAGACCCCATGTGAGGAAACCAGGCAGATCCTACTGAAGTGTGGAGTTTTACTGAGAAAGCCTATTACCCCTGCAGGGGTAGTTGGATCCGGTGAGTGCGGGACCATTGGGGGAGAGCACTGAATGAACCACTGACGGCTATACCTGCATGAAGCACATATCACTTTATATTCTTTGGAAGCAATCCTGAAAATATATTTTTATATTTTTATAAAACTGGACTTTTTTGGATTATTATTATCATCATCATTTAATATTGCAACACTTATTTTGGGAATTTTTATCACTAGGAATTGGACTTTTTAGGATTTATGAATTATTTTTATTTTTTCAATCACTACTTTTTCAATCACTAATTATCAATTAATATTCAATTTATTTTGTGTTATATATATATGTTATATTTTGACTAGGACCAGCACTTTTGATTTGGACAGACACCATCTATATTTATATTTGCACATTCTTTTATTTTAGTAGGCGCCATTACCTGCTATTTTTTACTTATACATCACACACACGTCTCGCCATCCGCCAACCATCTGCCCCAGACCTTCTCATACTTAAGCGGACACCCTCTATGGACATAAATCAGTTTCTTTTATTCCCATTCGTCATTGACTTCTTTTTTCCAGCACTGAATTGTGGGGGGTAGGGCCTGCATCCAAACACGGGCCACCACCTTTCTCGCCAAGAAGAGCGTCTCATGAAGAAATGTACTCAGGTGTTTATCAGCGTCTAATTCTGGCAACAGACCGAGTAGGCACATCTTTGGGTCTAGAGTAGCAGGAGAGCCCATCTTGTTGTGCAGAAAGCGTATCACTTGCATCCAGTATGCTTGGATAACTGGGCAGGACCATATAAGATGATTGAAGGAGGCTGGGGTATGGTCGCAGAGACGGCACCCTAGATTGTACATGGGTTTGAAACACGCTATCCTCTGAGGGGTCAGGTATGTCTTGTGTATGATATACAACTGTGTGAGGTGGTCTGACAGTTTGGGGGAGACTTTTTTCGTGCCCTCCAAAATTTCATCCCAATCCTCATTCTCAACCAGTCCAACGTCCACCTCCCACCTAGTCTTGGCAGCATAAGCCAAAGTTGTTGTACTGGGGAGGCGGATGGCGGAGTATAGGGTGGAAATCAGTTTGGCTGGTGCGGTATCTGTGACTATGTCTACTATGGAGGGAACCGCCAGGGACGGTTGGAGCCAGTGAACTGGGTTTGTATAGCGTAGCGAAGCTGCAAGTACCTAAAAAGAAGGCAATTTGGGAGGGAAAACTCCTTCAGCGTTTGGAATGTTTTAAGCCCCGTAATCTGGTGTATGTACAGGATCCCATGGCGTATCCACACCGCAGGGTCCGGAACGGTCAATAATTTAGGAAGGCGTGTCTTGAACCAGAGAGGGGTATGAGAATGGACCTGTGGGGTCCCGAATTTCTGTAATGCTGTCTACCATACCCTCCGGTGGTGCGTCAGTATGTCTGCTTTGTGTTGAGTGGGACATCCTGTCAAAGGGGTTCTGAGGACCGACTGAAGTGGGGAGTGGGCAGGATCGTCAGGGTGCTCACAGAGCAATAGCTGGTACCGCGATCACTCTGTTTTATTAAAATGATAAAAATGGGACAGCTGGGAGGCAAGGTAATAATCCTGAAAATCTGGGAAAGCGGCTCCTCCCAATGTCACAGGGTTTTTCAAAATTCTCGAAGATAATTTGTGTCTGTTGTGATCCCATATAAACAAATTAAGAATAGATTCAATTATTCTGAAGAATTTTAGAGGTAGATACAGGGGAGCATGCCATACCAAATAGAGTATCTTTGGGAGGAGTATCATTATGACTAGGCTGACATGTCCCATTACACCCAGGGGTAGTCTGGCCCATGTCTGTGTCTTGGTCTTGATCAGGGTGTATAGGAGTTCAATGTTCAATAGTGTGTAGTCTGTGAGGGATCTGGTGACCTGCACTCCAAGGTACTTGATCAAGGAGACCCTTGGGGGGGCCAGAGGGGGGGGACGTGAACAAGGGGGGAAATGGTCGATCGGAAGGATCTGGGATTTAGATAAATTAATACTTAGACTCGAGTGGCCACCCATACGTTCTATGGCTTGGAGGGCTGCAACAAGAGAGGGACCCGAGTCTGCCAAGTACAAGAGCGTGTCGTCAGCGTACATCCCAATCTTTTCCTCCATTTTCCCTATCTTGAGGCCTTGAATACTGGTGTCTGCGCAAATCAGGATAGCCAGTGGTTCCACAGCCAAGGTGTACAACAGAGGGGAAAGGGGACAGCCTTGTCGGTCCCCCTCTCCAGCGGGAATTGGTCAGAGAGCCAACCGTTCACAAAAACCTTGGCTCTTGGGGATTGATATAGGATTTGGACCCAGCGAATAAATTTGGGGCCAAATCAAAATCCCAAAAGGCACTCCCACAGGTAATTCCACTCCAGGGAGTCAAAGGCCTTGGCGGCATCCAGAGCCACCACGACCCTCGAGCCGATTTCATCATGGGACCCCTGAATGTTCATGAATAGGCAGCGAATATTCATGACAGCATTCTTTCCTGGCATGAAGCCTGTCTGATCAGGATGGATCAATGATAGAATGACCTGGTTGAGGCGGGAGGCTAGGATCTTGGCTAGTATTTTGATGTCCACCTGTAGTAGGGAAATGGGTCTATACGATTCCGGATATTTGGGGTCCTTACCAGGCTTAGGGATCACCACAATTTGGGCCTCTCTCATAGATGGGGGTAGAACTCTTGAGTCAAATATGGATTTATACAGATCATGGAGTTGAGGGGTTAGAATTTCAGAGTAGGTGGCATAGAACTCAAGTGGTAAGCCATTCGACCCTGGGGCCTTAGATGTGGCTAAACAGGAGATGGCCTCGGAAATGTCCTCCTTAGTGATAGGGGCCTCCAAGAGGTCAAGTTGGTCATTAGTCAATCGAGGGAATCTAACACTCACCAAATAGTTCCTGGTGTCTTGAGGAGTGTGGGTGACTCGGGTAGTGTAAAGCACGCGGTAGAGTCTCCCAAACTCCTCTGCCACTCGTTGCGGGGTTAATGACATCATTCCCCTGCTGGTCGGTCAACGATACCACCACCGGGGGATGTGAATCTAGATTGGCAAGATATGCCAGCAATTTGCCCGGCCGTTCCCCATATTCAAACACCCTTTGCCTACAGAAAAATATGTGTTGTTTAGCCTTCTCGATATGCAACTGAGAAACCTGCCACGTTTGAACTTTAAGAGTATTAGCGGTGCTCAGCGAGGGGTCCCGACGGAATGCCTCCTCCAGCTCCCGCAGGTGATCAGTAGCCTGCTGAACAATGATTTTCGATGATCGTTTAAGTCTATTGATACATGTGGAAAGCAGAGAACGGGCATGAAGCTTGAACATCTCCCACACCATGTCGTGTGTGGCCGAATCCCTGTTGGCTGCAAAATAGTACTGTAATTCCGCCTGGATGTCATTCTGGTCCTGTAAAGCGGTCAGCCAAAACGGGTTCAGCCGCCAAGAGGGAGCATGGGAGGCCATCAGGAGCTGTAGCATGATCCAGTAGGGGGCGTGATCCGAGAGTACTCTCGGAGCAAAACCCACCTCTCCCAGTTTAGGCGTCAAGGACTTTGAAATGATGATGAAGTCAATGCGCGACATAGTGTTGTGACTGGCTGAAAAGCATGAGAAAACTAGGGTGTGTGGATGTTTGTGGCGCCAAGTATCAACAAGGGCGAAGTCAGTCAGTATGCGGTGTAGTCTGATATGGGTCGACTGGTCAAGGGGGGGGGGTCTATTGTGCACATTCTGTCCAGAGCGGGGATGAGGGTCATGTTAAAATCTCCCATCCACACTGCCGGTATAGAGGGATATTGTGCCATAAAGGCAAGGCCCTCCTTAATCACAGCTGAGTTGTAGGGGGGGGGGACATATCAAGCTAGTAGCAGGATAGGGGATCCGTTAATAGTAGCGTGCATAAATACATATCTGCCCTGCTGGTCTGTCTGGAGCAGCACTAGATCAAACGGCACCCATTTAGCGACAAGGACCAATACTCCTCTGGAATATGAGGTATGAGTGGCGTGATAGGCCCACCCTATCCAAAGCTTTTTAAGAGAGGATTGCAAGTGGCCTGTGACATGGGTCTCGACTAGTGTAATGATGTCAGCACGCTGAGACTTAAGAAACGCTAGAACGGCTGTGCGCTTGATCTTATTGCGCAGACCCCTAACATTCCACGTAAGAAACTTCATGGCGGGTATAGGGTACATATGACAGACCGCGACTGGACCAGGACCAGCAGAGCAGAGATAGACACATCAGATAGCATAAAACATACTATCGACTAGCCAATATCGATAGCGTATGCACGACCATAACATAATACCTTCAACAAAAATAAACAGTTGTAAACATGGTGGTGAAAAAACAACTACCACAACTTTACCCCTCCCACCCAGTCCAGTGCCACCCCAACACGGCATGGACATAGCATCCCAGAACCAGGTATCAACGGGGGACATCCAATGAGGAGAACCCATTGGAGGCAGGGGACTTAATTTCAAAGAGGCATAGATACCTGTGGTAAAAAGACAAAAAAAAGGGAAGAAAAAATTGTCAAACAAATGGGGGGTCAGAAAGTCCATAGAGATCCTAGGGGGGCGACTTCTTCTCTGAGAAGTGCGTGGGGTGTAGAAGCCACAAACGTGTAGCATGAGCACAGCAGTGCAGAGGGAGCCCCGTCTGCCATCAGGGTGGTAGATAAAGCAATGTAGGAATTCTCAATCTTCAATATACTATTCTCCACAAACAGCTCACACAAGGGAGGATGACGGCGGAGCACAAGTCAGTGAGGTCATCCGGAGGTGGCAGGCGTGCTGCAAGGTCCGGTGGAGCCCAAAAGGATCCCTGGGTCCGCCCCCCCACCCTGGGGCAGAGTGTACACACAATCAATACACCCGCCGGAGGGACAAAACATCAGAATGGGATCAGGCAGCAGTGTAAGCACACGGGGGAACAGGGGGGGGGGGGGGAAGTACTCACAGCTTGCAAACAGCATAGTATACTCAAGCTTGACGGTCCCTCTGATCAATCCAGGTAGATGCCGACTCGGGGTCCTTCAAGAAGTGGGTTCGGCTCTCACATTCCACGCAAAGCTTTGCAGGGTACAGCATAGCGTATTTAAGGTGTAAGACACGGAGATCCTTAACATCCTGGAACCTGGAACGCTGCCGTTGCACCACATTAGAGAAGTCTGGGAAGACTGCCACATGCATGTTGACGTGGGGGATATTTCCCTTCTCTCTGGTCAGGCGAAGGATCGCGGTCTTTGAAGTTGAGAAATTTTGCTATTAGGGTACGCGGTGGGGCTCCTTGGGGAAGAGGACGGGCAGGAATCTGGTGGGCCCGCTCAACTGCACACATCACCGAAAATGCATCCCGGCCAAAGGTGGATGTCAGGAGATATTCAAGGAAGCTCGCCGGGTCGGCACCCTCAGCGGTTTTGGGAAGACCGATAAAACGTAGATTACATCTCCGGGAGACGGTTTTCCTTGTCATCCTGTTTTGTGCTAATCTGTTGTAGCTGGCGACGCACCTCGTCGTGGTGTGTTGCAGGGGGTGCAAGATGTCTTCTGCTCTACTAATACGGGTCTCTGTCTCCGCCACGCGGTCCTGCAGGGTAGAGAGGTCCTGCCGGATAAGGGACACATACATTTTGACCTCAATTTTGGAGGTGAGCGTGCTCTGGCACAGGGCGATAGCGTCGAGGACTTTGTTGGTGGCCGCCACAGATTGTTCTGCGCCCGAGGAGGTGCCAACGCCATCCCCGGTCTGCTGCTCCTCCTCAAGCCAACGATACTTGGCCAGCTTGTCAACGTCCTCGGAGGCCTTCTTCCCTGGGGACATGTTACAGGGGAGGTCGGGAGGATCCCCGGGTACACCAAGATGGTCGGTAAGAACTAGGATGACACTCCAGGGAACCAGCCCAGAGCTGCGGGCCATCTCGAGAGCAGCTGCAGGGTGAGGAGGCGATGAAGGAAGGACTGCAGTCGGTCCGGAGGCAGCTCCAGGAGGAAAACTTGTGCTCAAAGCAAGCAGAGAGAGCTTGCTGGTGTCTCCGGCTGTAGCAAGATGGCCGCCGTTAGGAGATCTGGGCCGGAGCTGCGGACTGACCTGGGGACAGCTGCAGGACGAGCAGGCACAGCGGTGGCTTCTAGTGGCAGTCCAGAGGTTGTAACCAGGGGGACTGGGTGCTGCGCAGGCCGAGGAATGCTGCTGTGGCCACTGTCGGGTGAAGCAAGATGGCCACCGTCTCATGGACTAGGCCAAAGCCGCAGTGTTTCCTAGTGCAGCTGCCTGGCGGGGAGAAAGACGGCGGCTGCGGATGTCGCTTTTCAGGCTGAGAGGCTCCAGGGTCCCGGGGGGAAGTAGGATCAGTCCCCAGGAGGAGAGGATGGAGTACAGGGAGCAGGATTAAGGCAGGATTGCTAATTAAGGAGGCTGGGCAGACGGAGCTCACTCCAGAAGTGTCCTACACCATTGCTTTCCAGGCCACGCCCCTTAAATGCCCTTTTTAAAAAGAGGATTTAGTATAACCTCTAATCAATAGTCTGCAAGTTAATTTATCCGCTTCCAGTTGAAAGTCCTCATAATTTGTACAGTTGCGCTTTAAACGCAAAATTTGGCTGTATGGAATAGATCTTTTAAGGGGCTCTGGATGGAAACTGTCTGCGTGAAGAATCTTATTACCCGCAGTTTCCTTCCTAAAAAGTCTAGTGCCGATTCTGCCAGACTTATCTTTGGTGTCAGAAATATCCAAAAAAAAATATTTTGTGATAGTCATAGCACATGGTGAAAAAAAGGTTGAATTCATTGTTATTCATTACTTTTAGGCATTCCTTGCGGGTTTCTTCTGGGCCGTTCCATATCAAAAGCACGTCATCTAAGTAGTGTTGCCACAACATGACGTGCTGTGTAAAGGTCATCAAGTCATCACTAGACAGAAAGGCACAGGTACAGATTTGCATATGAGGGTGCACAGCACGTCCCCATAGCAACACCCTGTACCCGGAGGTATCCTTAAAGAGGAAGACATTGTGCCTCAGAATAAATTTCAGCATACACAGAATTAGGTTGTTGAATTTCCATATTGTGGTAGCTTTCTGTCTGAGGACACGAGAAATTACAGCAATGCCTCGATCATGAGGGTTGCTGTTGTACAAAGATTCAACATCAATCGTGACCAGAAATGCAAAATCAGGTATCTCCATGTTGTCAAGAATCTGAAGCAAATGGATTGCATCCTTGATGTAGGAGGTAAGTTCTGGGACATGTGGGCTTAGATTTGGTCAATGACCTGGCTAATCTCCTTGGAGATGCTACCATAACCCGAGATAATGGCCCTCCCCGGGGGATCTTTAAGGTCTTTATGCACTTTGGGCAGGGCATACATGGTTGGAATACGTGGAAAACGTACGAAAGTCAGCATGTCAACGTCTATGGCACCTGACCGATGTTCAACCAAACAAGCAGGAATAGGACGATAGCATTTACGATTATTGAGTATTTTCGGGCACATAGATTCATACAAAATATTATCCCTTATCGGACCCTTTATTGGAATGTTGACATTCTCTTTTAGTCACTTCAAAGCCATCTGTTGTTCCATGTCTACATTTTTTATTAAATCTTTTTATTGCCACTTGGGTCTTTTGCTCGTAGAGATTTTGGGATATGGTGTATTTTCTGGCAGTCCAAGCTGAATTCTTGTTCGGTGGTTTCCTTTGCTGTGGACGTCTCTTTTAGGGGATCCGTGCGGGTTCTATATGAGGAGATTGGTTCATGTTGGAACAGATGCATGTGCATGTAAGTTCTTCTTTTTCAAAGATTGTTTATATACATATATTTTTTTGATGTATATTTTTTTCATTTGGGACCAGATTGTGATTATTCATCATGGTCCTAAATGTTTAAATTGAGTATATGCATTTTTCGATTATTTACTTTGCACGCTGTTTTCCCTGAGGAAGATAATAGTGTATATCCATAAAATTCGAAACGCGTTGGTTTAGTTGTCTAGCACCTTCAGGAACCTCTAACTCTAGGTCCTTGAGGTCCAAATGCAGATATTGTTCATCATCTCTACATATACACTGTCATTCTATGTACTTGTTTTTATTCTTACCACCTTGTGGTGTATGTTTGTATGTATTTTTGTGATTAAAATTCTTTTGTATAATTTTTCTATATTAAATTTATATATTTTATATATATTTTTGAATTTATTCATTGCCCATAAAATCCCAATTTTTGTAGGTATTCTTTCTTTTTGATCTATATACTTGCCCCCCGGGAAGTTATGGAATCAATCCCACTTACTATGGGACGTCAACGGGGGGAAGTAAGACTCTTATGCACATTTGGTAGGTAGTATATCATTGGAATCCTAGATTTAGGCACCAAAAAGGATCTTTCTTTCTTATTTAACCACTTAAGCCCCGGACCATATTACTGCCCAATGACCAGAGCACTTTTTGTGATTTGGCACTGCGTCGTTTTACCTGACAATTGCGCAGTCGTGCGACGTGGTTCCCAAACAAAATTGGCGACCTTTTTTCCCACAAATAGAGCTTTCTTTTGGTGGTATTTGATCATCTCTGCGGTTTTTATTTTTTGCGCTATAAACAAACAGAGCGACAATTTTGAAAAAAATTCTGTTGCCCATAATTGTTTTTCTGATTGGTCTCTCTGGGGGTCACTGTTATTGAAACCATAGTGACACACTCCAGAGCCTCCATTATCTCTAGGTCCAGATGCTGATTGATAAACATCCACATGGGGATCCTCACTACCTATGTGGCTGGAGTTTGCCATTGGTATGCTCTGTCTACCTGAAATTTTTTGCCCATACAGTCAGTTAATTTATATGGGTTTAATTCTTGTTTTCCAGTAGTTAAGATGGCGTCATAGCGGCTTCTCGGCACTCACAACGAGGCTGCGTCATCTATTGTATGTATTTAAGCGGTGAATCAGAATGCCGCCCATACCCCTTCTTGTTATCTTATTGAGGTCTCACAGACCTATTTACAGATATCATTTTTTTCACTCAGTTGGTGTTTCATAATTGTAATTTATATTTATCTAGTACTTGATCGTTACTAGTGTCACATTTTAGCCTACAACAGTGCAGCTCTTCCTTTGACCATTATTATTAGTATTGTATAACATTTTTGTTGCCGCTTTACCATTTATCGAATTTGCGCAGTACACCCCTCTTTTACTTATTGAACTATGCAGGCAAAGAATACTGCTATTAGTCGATCATTATTCAGCCTTCTGAAGAAAAAATACCTTCCTCCTTACTTAATCGCTGAAGTTACAATTAAGAGATGCAAGGCTCAGTTTGCATGTCATGGCCAACCAGATACAGTGATCTCTGATAATAGCCCTCAGTATGTAAGCCTACAATTCAGAAAATGTACCACTGAATAGAAGTTTGACCATGTTACTTCACCACATCATTCATGGGCAAAGCTGAATCAGCTGTAAAGATTGTTCTTTCTTACATCAATTTTTAACAAAGTGATGGTAAAGACTAGGATTGTCCCGATACCGAGTATTTGCAGGGGTACTTGTACTCGTGCAAATGCTCCTAATGCCTAGTCTGATACCTGGACACTAAGGAACAATCTGTGCAGCAGCGGGGGAAGTTATTATCATAATCTCCCTGTGTGGCTTTCAATAAAGCAGCTGAAAGCCGTGGAGGAGAAGCACACAGAGAGATCAGGGAATCCAACTTCCCCTTGCCGTTGCACTGATTGTTCCAGAGTGTCCCCTGTATCCTCCAGTTCCCCTCTGTGTTCCTCCGGTTCCCCCTGTCCTCCTGTAGTCCCCCTTCTGTGTGCGCCTCCAGTGCCCCCATGTGCTCTCCTCCAGTCCCCCCCTTTCCTCCGTTCCCTCTACGTTCACTCCTTCAGTACCACCATTCCTCCTCCGCTTCCCCTCCATGTGCTCCTCTGCCCCTTATTATGTGCTTACATAATGTTAGATGTGGTGCCATGCTCTTGAACCTTCTTTTCGCAAAGACCAACGGAAGGCCATTTTACATTGGAGATGTACTCCGACCGGCACAAAGACTGATGTCAAATAGATTAAAGATTTTCTTACCAGTAGCAAGTAAGCTTCTTGAACCCGAGGTTAGAGTAGAATGGTACGCAAAGGCCCACCCAGGCATAGAGGTATATTGGACAGATAAAAGAGTATCTAGAGTAAGATGAGTCTCTTGTAGCCTGCATATAGCAGGCTGGTATTTTTATCGAAGCAAGACACTCATCAGGGTCATTTTTAGGGGACAGTGAAGACCCCGGATATTCCATGACACTAATGTGACATCTTACATGGGTCTATTAAGTAGGTAATGTGGCCATAAAGGCAGCAGCACACCACCCTCCCCAGCAGGAGTGTAATAAATCAGTCCAGTGTTTCTAACAGTTCACCCCAAGGAGGCCACGGGATGAAGCAGATATGAGAATCATCCGAGCCAGAGGAACAACTAGGAAAATACTTGCAAAAAAGTATATTTCCCACCAACAGGGCAGGGAAATGCAAAAACACAGAAAGGTGCTAATCCTAAAAATCTAAATACTGGTGAAGGTCCATGCCCACAGGGTCCCTTCCAAAGGAACCTCTGGGTACAATGTTTATTAGTAACAAAGTGATGGCCCCCAGCCCCCACCTATAACTGGCCTTCATAGCAAGAAGCACATGCATGAAAGTAAACCAGAGAAAATTCCCAGCTCAACTCTGCTTACCACCTGAATTAACCTGTCCAACAGTATGCATTAAAAACAGTGGTTTAGTTAGCACACATTTGTAAAAGCACGCGTAAGCTGCAAGGCTTCTTCACGGCACCCTGTATTACTAGCAGTCCTGTCCCTTCTAAATTTTTTAGAGTCTCCACGCATAGACATTACATGGGGACACCAGAGGGGGAAAAAAAAAACACATGTCACCAGAATCTGGAACAATACCTGTGTCAGCTGTCATCATGATGGAAAATAAAAGTCTGTCATACTCCAGGAATAGTTATAAGGCCCGCACATGCAGGGCGACCTCTTGGGGACAGAAAAAAAATAAGAAAAAGAAAAAAAAGGGGGAACATAGCAGAAGAGACAGTGACTCCCTGACAGGATGGGAACCACTGAATAAAAAGGAAAAATTACCAGGAGTATAACACATAATTGTACACAGACCATAGCACAAATGCAAGTAATCAACATAAACAATAAAACATGGGCCCTGCCAAGTATAGAGAATATGCGTCACACACACACACACACACACATATATATATATATATATATATATATATATATAGATAGATAGATAGATAGATACAGGTAGATGGGGAGAGATGGACATTCTGAAAATACTAAAGGTGAAATGAAGAAGAGGTGCCGATGGCTCCAAAGCATCTACAGTAGAAAATTTAGCATATAAAAGGTGCACATAAGATGCCATCTCTCTAATTCACCTGAAACAAAGGGCTTCCAGGAGGGGATCTTGCTGATAAACTGTAAATTCCTGTGAAGCAATGTTCTATTCCTATCCCCTCCAAGGAGTGGGGTGGACTCTATTGAGGATAAGGAAATGAATTGTGGGAAATATCCCGCCATGTTAGCTCCATGGTGAATCCAGATCGCAGACCCTCATACCGAGGACGTGGCAACAGGCACGTTTCCAGAATTCCTGGATAGTTTTGCCAACATAAAAGCAACCGCACTGACAGGTTAATAGATAGACTACCCCTGCAGTTGGCATAGTGGCAATGTATAAAACGACTACCTTTGGAGAGTTGGGTACGTTTTTCCATCCTCATATTGGCACGAGTTACAGCCTCCACAGCAAAGCGTTTCCAGATTTTTGCAAGGGTCTGTTTTGGGGTTAACTTTGAATTCACTATGAACCAACCAATCTTAGATGGATTTACAGTTTATCAGCAACATCCCCTCAACCACTTAGCGCTGTTTTGGGTACATTTGAGATATTGCACCTTATGTACACCTTTTATATGCCAAATTTTCTACTGTGGTTGCTTTGGAGCCATCTGCACCTCTTCATTCGACCTTTAGTATTCTCAGAATGTCCATCTCTCCCTATCGACCTGTATTTATATGTAGGGATGAGCTTTGTGTTCGACTCGAACATCGTCTGTTCGTACTTTCTTCTAAATTCAAACAAAATGGGTTGTTCGCGCCAAATTCGAGTGACGCGCCACAGCCCATAATTCAATGCGGCATTGCGTGGTGATGATTGGCCAAGCATGTGGTAAATCCCGCATCCTTGGCCAATCACAGCACGCGCGCAAAAAACGGAGAGCCATAATTGGCCAAAGCCAGGGTGGCTTTGGCCAATTATGGCTCAGGGCTGAGAGAGAGACTTTATTACTAGATAGAGCAGGCAGGCTAGTCAGTTTAGGTAAATTTCCAGTGTATAGAGGATATATATACATCCCAGGAGTTGATTAGCGATTGCCATTTGTCAGGCAGTTGATTGTGCTAGCTGCAGTCTTCTAACGTGTTGTATTGCCCGTGTGCTGTATAGTTTGCACCTAAACGTACTTGTTACTGCACTTTTGCCGTATAGTTTGCACCTAAAATGTACTTGGTGTTACTGCACTTGGGCCGTATAGTTTGCACCTAAACGTACTTGGTGTTACTGCACTTGTGCAGTATAGTTTGCATCTAAACGTACTTGGTGTTACTGCACTTGGGCCGTATAGTTTGCACCTAAACGTACGTGTAGTTTACTTCACTTGTGCTGTACAGTTTGTACCTAAACGTACTTGGTGTTACTGCACTTGGGCCGTATAGTTTGCACCTAAACGTACTTGGTGTTTACTGCAATTGGGCCGTATAGTTTGCACCTAAACATACTTGGTGTTACTGCACTTGTGCCGTATAATTTTCACCTAAACGTACTTGTAGTTTACTGCACTTGTGCCGTTTAGCTTGCACTGCACTTGTGCCGTTTAGCTTGCACCTAAACGTACTTGGTGTTACTGCACTTGGGCCGTATAGTTTGCACCTAAACGTACTTGTAGTTTACTGCACTTGTGCCGTATAGTTTGCACCTAAACGTACTTGTAGGTTACTGCATTTGTGCTGTATAGTTTGCACATAAACGTACTTGTAGTTTACTGCACTTGTGCCGTACAGTTTGTACCTAAACGTACTTGGTGTTACTGCACTTGGGCCGTATAGTTTGCACCTAAACGTACTTGTAGTTTACTGCACTTGTGCTGTATAGTTTGCACCTAAACATACTTGTAGTTTACTGCACTTGTGCTGTACAGTTTGTACCTAAACGTACTTGGTGTTTACTGCAATTTGGCAGCATAGTTTGCGCCTAAGGCCGCGTACACACGATCAAATTTATCTGCTGAAACCGGTCCGATGGACCGTTTCAGCAGACAAATCCGATTGTGTGTACGGGCGAGCAGACAGGTTTTTCCAGCAGACAAGTTTTAAAGCATGCTTTAAAACTTGTCTGCTGGAAACCCGTTCGTCCGACATGTCCGCTGGTTAGTACTCCTAACCAGCGGACAAAAATCTCCCGCATGCGCCGAATGGATTTGACGCATGCGTGGAAGTATTTTACTTCCTAGAGTGGTGAAGTGGCGGCGTCAACGTCACCGCCATGTCATCGCGCTGTCTGTCCGCAGGGATTTTGGTTTGATCGTGTGTACACTGATCAAACCAAAATAGCCCGGCAGACATATTCGATGAAAACAGTCTGTCCGACTGTTTTCATCGGATTTGTTTAGTCGTGTGTACGCGGCCTTAACTTTCTTGGTGTTACTGCACTTGGGCCGTATATTTTGCACCTAAACATACTTGTAGGTTACTGCACTTGTGCTGTACAGTTTGTACCTAAACGTACTTGGTGTTTACTGCACTTGTGTTGTAGACGTACTTGGTGTTTACTGCACCCAGCAGGCACGATATTTAAAGGTATTTTGCAATTTTTTTTCTCACTTTAAGCATCATTAAAATCGCTGCTCCAGAAAAAAATTGTTACATTTTTTTTTCCCCATTGATGCATGTTCCCTGGGGCAAGACCCGGGTTCTCAAAGACGTTTTCCAACAATAACTTGAATATTGGGCTTTAAAATGAGCACTTTTGAATTCGAACGTTCGAGTCTTATAGACTTCAATGGGGTTCTAAATGTTTGTGCGAACGCTCGGTCCATTCGACGGTTCTGGTGCAAACCGAACGTGGGGTTGTTCGGCTCATCCCTATTTATATGCATGCGACACATATTTTCTATACTTGTGGCATGTGTTTTTTTTGTCGATTTACTTGTTATTTACTTATTTGTGCTACGATCTATATACATTTATATGTAATACTCTGGTAATTTTTCCTTTTATTCTTTGGTTCCCATCCTGTCAGGGAGTCGCCGAGTCTTCTGCTATATTCCCCCTTTTTTTGCCCTTGTGGGGCAAACCTAACGCAGCTAAATCCATCTCCACTATCAGGAGCTCTGATAAACACCAGTTTGTACTAAAGCCTCGTACACACAATCGTATTTTCCGACGAGAATTGTATAATGACAGCCTGTTGGCGGAAAATTTGACCGTTTGTTCGCTCCATCCAACAATTGTTGTCGGATTTACCGTGGACAAATGTTGGATGACAGGCTTAAGCCTCATGCACACGATCAGATTTTTCGCAGACAAAGCTTTAGACATTTGTCCGAAGGGTGTGTTCCTTGAATTTTGTCTTGCTTACAAACGTAGAGCCGTACTATGTGGGTTTTTCAGCACCACCCTTTAGGCACCGTCTGCTAATGTTGTGTTTGGTGAGCATTGATTCCAAGCATGCATGTTTGTACTTTTGTCTGACGGACACACGATCAGATAATCTGACAACAGACCATTGTCCTCAATTTTAAAGCCTGCCATCCAACATTTGTCAGTGAAAAAATCATACAATTGTCTGATGGAGCGTACAAACGGTTGGATCTTTGGCCAACATTCTGTCAACACACAATTCCTTCAGAAAATCCATTTGCGTGTACGAGGTTTTATAAATTTTTCATGAACAACAGTCTGTTGTTTTCCGATTGTGTGTAAACAAGTTCGTCAGACAAAAGTCCAACGTACAAACACGCATGCTCGGAATCAATGCTCACCAAACACAACCTTAGCAGAAGGTGCCCAAATGGTGGCTGGCGCTCAAGAGCTGAAAAACCACGTAGTACGCCACTACGTTTGCATTTGTTGACCGACAATTGTGTGACATTTGTATGCAAGACAAAATCCAGGCACACACCATCGGAAAAAAAGTCTTTTGCTTTGTCTGCTGAAAATCTGATCATGTGTACGAGGCTTTAGACTCCACACCTCAGGTGAGCAGCTGCCAGGGTGACTGCCTGTGTAAATCTCCGCTGGTCGGCAGTACTCCTGCAAATGCTATAGCAACTGATCTGCAAGCCTGAGGCCTGATCATAACACTGAGTCAGCAACAATCAGTCCGGTGAAGGAGGCTACCATGCCAGACACTAAGAACTTCTTTGTCAATTGTTCCAGGTATTACACCCCAGATGGTAAACCACACATAGGTTACGCAGTGAACTACAGTCTGTAAAATGGTGGAAAAGGGTCCATTGAGTTCCCACATGTCTAGTGTCTAGGTTATCTCCATATGAGGTTTGTATGGAAGTCAACCGAAAACGGTTGTACTTTTCCTCAGGCCCTGCAACGTGAACTTCAAAAAGTCTATTAAGGGGTTCATGAGTCCCTCCCCGATCCTGACACGATAACCGGTTAACATGCTATCCAACCAGGTGACTGGGTCATTGTAAAGAAGCTTGAGAAACGGGACAACTGGACCCACACCAGCCATTGCATCAAGCTGCTCAACTACACTAAAGAATGAGGAGTATCTTTTTTTATTTATATCTTTAGCTTAGTGTTATTTTGCAAGGCCGACGATGAAAAGCATCCCAACTTATTGTTTAAAATGCACCTCCAACTGGCTAAAACAGTAAACAGGATCCACTGCTGGATATGCTCTAACCACCCCCACTGCGCCTTAATACCAAGCCAGTACATGCTATATATGATGTTCATATTGGCATGAGGAAATTTGAAAAACGAGTAAACTCCAGACACTTGTCAATAGAACAATACATTTCTAGAGGGTAAAATTGGCTATAGTTTCCAACAATAGCTGTGGTTCTTGCCCCTCTGTCACAAAACCAGTATGGGTCTCGGGACAACTAGATAGCCCACAAGAGTGCTTCAACTATAGGTTTGGTATAGGGGATCACTTTCTTGGAACCACCAACTGTAAAGAAGGTTTAACAGTTAATCTTACCAATAAAATTAATAACACCAATAGACCAGATTACATCTGTTGGAAGGGTGTGAGATTTAGACTGAGACAGCAATCCCCCAGTCTATTCTGTTATTACACAATGCCCATAACCGTCAGAGAAATTCCTATTAACAGACCAATACTACTATTAATACTATTATTAAAATTAATAACGCCAATAGACCAGATTACATCTGTTGGAAGGGTGCGACATTCAGACCGAGGAAGCAATCACCCAGTCTATTCTAATAATACGCAATGCCCATAACCGTCAGAGAAATTCCTCTTAACAGACCAAAACTAAGCGTTCCTAGCATATGATGCTAGGAAAAGTTTCACCAGGACATATGAACATCTTGCATATGAAGGGATTACCTTACAACCTGTAGAACTGCTTAATAAGTTAGGCAGTTCTACAGGTTGTAAGGTAATCCCTCCATATGCAAGAGGTTCATACGTCCTGGTGAAACTCGTCCTAGCATCATATGTCATGGGCATCTGTTGGCATGAGAGGAGGTAGAGGCAGGAAGAACTAGAAGGAAATGAGTGGATGGGATGTTCAATGAAACCGTTGAAGCTATAAGGGAGATCTTACAGGAAAGACAGATGAAGACCCTTCTAGTACAGCAAAAGATGGCCCTTAATTATCTGTTGGCATCCAAGGGGGGGGGGGGGGGGGGGGGGGTTTCAAGACAAAGCCAGAGCTAGTGAAGGTTGGAATCTTTTTAAGGGTCTGGGAAACTTTGGATATTTTTAAATGTTTCCATTGGATCATGGTTGAAGGATGTAGGGGTATAAATACTCATCTTTGTTTCTATTCCTTCTATATGCTGTGATGCAGTGCTCCTGTTGCCTGATCAGTCGAGTCAACAGAGCCCGAACAAATGATCACATGTCCCTCACTGAGATGAGAAGCCCAGAAGCCCAACCCACAAGTCCCCAGACCGACTGGTCTTCATGTCCCCCCCTTTAAGTCATCCCTCCTGAAGAACAGAGTCCACAAGTCAAACCACGGTTTTCTGTTTGTGGACTCATACGGACTGTAAAGACCGATTTATTTCCAGGTGTAAGAAGATCAAGATTCATCAAGAAACACATGGGAGCCAAGTGGAATAAGAGCCTTGCAGATCCTCTGTAGATCCAACAAAAGATCTACAAATGTTATTAACCACTTCAATACCCAGCCATATACAATTGACGGCCTGGGATGGGATTTACCATCCTAAGTGGCCGTCAATTGACGGCCTGGGCATTGCAGGCGAATATCTGGATGATGCCTGCAGCCAGAGGCATCATCCAGATATCCTCTTCTTCAGCCGGCGATTCTGCACAATGTAAGAACGATCATAGCGGCGGTTCCGCCGCTTGATCGTTCTTACAGGCCGCGGGAGGGGACATCCCCCCCTCCCGCCGCCATCCGGTGCTTCTCCGGGCTTACCTGTACCTTAGGGGGCCCGGAGAACGAATCGTCGGCGGCGGCAGGAAGCATAGAGATGACTGATGACCAGATGGTCACCAGTTATCTCTATGACCGTCGGAGGACCCGGGCGCGATCTGATGACGTCACGCCCGGGTCCCCGTATGTAAACAAAGCCGCAATTGCGGCTGTAAGTCACCATTCATGAGATCGGTGAATTTTTTTTCACCGATCTCATGGTTTCCAGCCTGGAGGTGAGATGTGAGGTCTTATTGACCCCACATCTCTCCATAAAGAGGATCTGTCACACACATTTCCTATTACAAGGGATGTTTACATCCCTTGTAATAGGAATAAAAGTGGAAAAAAAAAAAATGAAAAAAAGTGTAAAAATAAATAAAAAATAAGTAAAAAAAAATAATAAAAGATTAAAAAAAAATTAAAACGCGCCTGCCCCTGGTAGCTCGCGTGCAGAAGCGAACGCACACGCAAGTCCCGCCGACATATGTAAACGCCGTTTAAACCACACATGTGAGGTATCGCCGCGTGCGTTAGAGTGCCAGCAACTAATCTAGCACTAGATCTCCTCTGTAAATCTAAACTGTAACCTGTAAAAAAATAAATAAAGCGTTGCCTATGGAGATTTTTAAGTACCGAAGTTTGGCGCCATTCCATGAGTGTGCGCATAATTAAAGCGTGACATGTTGGGTCTCTATTTACTCGGTGTAACATAATCTTTCACATAATACAAAAAAATTGGGCTAACTTTACTGTTTTGTTATTTTTTTAATTCATAAAACAATTTTTTTTACAAAAAAAAAAGCGTTTGAAAAATAATTGCGTAAATACAGTGCAAGATAAAACTTTGGAATGACCGCCATTTTATTCCCTAGGGTGTCTGCTAAAAAAAACATATATAATGTTTGGGGGTACTGTGTAATTTTCTAGCAAAAGAATGATGATTATTACATGTAGGAGAGAAGTGTCAGAATAGGCCCGGTATGGAGGTGGTATAAAAGCCTAGTATTGAAGCGGTTAAGATGTAATCGATATGTATTGTCAGTGTCTCTCAGTGTTAGTTCTACTTGTGGATTGCTCATAAGAATGAACCAGCACCGGTGAAAGACCATTCGTAGTGAAAATCTTCCGGTGGATGTGGAGAGGTGTTCACCCTGTGAGGATGTCTGCCGAAAGGGCCCATGCGTTATGCACAGTTGTGTTTGGTTGGAAATGTTCTCTCTGCGAAAACTTTATTGGTTTGATACCTATCTGCTTTTGCAGAGGGATGTACGCTCATGTCTTTCTATGTGTCTGATCACCCCATGGAAAGACCATAACGTGTCCCTGCAAATAGCCTCGCCTCCATAGGAACAATAGTATAATCCAGCGACATATTTATCTCTGAACAATGCAAAATAAGGATTTGCACAAAGCGTGGAATTAAGCGCGAGCTTGGTTGGATCAGGGTTCATGATTTCTTTAACTGTAGAAGCACAGTATTTAAGTACAAAATGGTGGTAAATTGTGCACACTGTCATTGTTCTTTTTGAATGTATACATGTGTTTAAATTGGTTGAGTTTTGTATAACATCTACTGTTTGAAGGAATACATGGGCTTGACTGGATGAACTGAAGAAAGCCGACATTAACGGACATGTGCCAGCACATAGATGACTAACTCTTCACATGCAAGCATTTACATGCGGGGACACACGTTATGTGCACTTCTTTGCCCAGTTTCAGAAATGGTGCCAAGCACCCTTTTTAAGGAAAGAACTAATATTCGGTAATTGCTTGATGATTTTCAACTCCCCTGTTATCTGACCTTCCATTGCCAATACAGATTGCTTCTAACCATGCTCTGTGACTTCAGCTGGTCTCTGATCATGCGTTGCTGCATTTCTGATCCCGACGTCGGCCTGCTACCCGACCACGATTCCTCTCACACCTCCAAGTTCAACCCTGGCCTAGCTACTGACCTTGTCCCTGCTGATCACCTGTGCTAACCCTTGCTTGCATCCTAACCCCACTTCCAGAGCCTACCTGCACATACCTCTGATGTAACTTCTTCACAGTACCTAAAGGACAATCTTCCAGGTGCCACCCTGCACCACTGCAGACTGCCAGCCACAGTTATTCATGTTGTATCTGCAACACTGCTGGCTATATCTGTCCATAGCTCAAATTTTCTATCTGCTCCACTAGCATCCGTGATACTTTGTGCCTTGCTCCTCTGTCTCAATACTCAAGGGTGCTCAGATTGAGCCGCAAGGGAAGCCCTCTCATCACATCTGCCTCCAACCAACGTACGCACACACCATAGCTCAAAGTTTCTGAAAAATGCAATTCCAGCCGACCTGACCTTTTTTTTTTTCGCCACCATCGCTCCCATATTTCTTTAAATTGTACTGTAGCTCAGTTATTTACTAAATGCAGCCAAAGCTTACTCCTCCTCTCAGCTGCCGTGATGCTATAGCCATGCTGCTTAAAGTGAGGGGCGCACACAGAAGTAAGGGGGGGGGGGGGGACACACTAATGCAAGGATGGAGACAGATGTTAGCAGGGCAAAAGATATACCTGTGCTCAAATCCCAAAAGCTTGTACAATCTATCAGGTACTAAAGGGGTGTGACCACATATTAACACTAAACATTTTGTATGGACCCTCTACACACTGCTATACACCCTTTACAGCCAATTATGCAATGAAAAAGAGATAACTTTAAACTTTAGTTCACACATATTGCAATATATATTTAAGCCCCCTTATGGCCACTCCTACACTGCTTTGCAATTTTAAACCATGACATGCTCTATGTAACATATTTTATTAACCAGTTAGCAACCACCTGCCGAAAAATAACGGCGGCAAGGTGGTTGCTTAACTCTGGGATCACCTTGGGGCGCGCACACGGGAATGTCCGTGACCGCCGGGTCCAGAGGACCCGGCGGGTCACGGTAAATCGCCGCTGATAGCGGCAGTTTACCACGTGATCGCGCCATCCAATGACGGCGCGATCACATGTAAACAGACCGGCGGCATTTGATGACGCCGGTTTCTCCCTCCTCTCTCTGTACCGATCGGTACAGTGTGAGAGGGGAAGCGTGGATGGCGGCAGCGCTGTGGATGGATCTGTGACTATTGCAGTCACAGATCCATCCATCCCTGCAGTACCCCCTGCGCAATACTCAGCAGTACCCCCTGCACAATACTCAGCAGTACCCCCTGCGCAATACTCAGCAGTACCCCCTGCGCAATACTCCCTGCGGTCTTTTTTTCAGGCTTCCCAGCCTAGAGGTGAGATGTGGGGTCTTATTGACCCCATTCTCACTGTAAAGAGGACCTGTCATGCCATATTCCTATTACAAGGGATGTTTACATTCCTTGTAATAGGAATAAAAGTAATCAAAACATTTATTTTTGGGGAAAAACTGGTCAAACTAAAATAAAGTAAAATGAAAAAAAAAAAAAAAAATTAAAGCGCCCCTGTTCCCGCGTGCTCGTATACAGAAGCGAACGTGCACGCAAGTCCCGCCCACATATGAAAACGGTGTTCAAACCACACATGTGAGGTATCGCTGCAAACGTTAGAGCGAGAGCAATCATTTTGGCCCTAGACCTCCTCTCCAACTAAAATGATGTAACCAGTAAAAATATTTAAAGCGTCACCTATGGGGATTTTTAAGTCGCGAAGTTTGGCGCCATTCCACGAGCGTGTGCAATATTGAAGGGTGACATGTTGGGTATCTATTTACTCGGCGTAACTTCATCTTTCATATTATGCAAAAACATTGGGCTAAATTTAATGTTTTTTTTTTTTTTTTAAAAGCACAAAAAACTGTTTTATTTCCAAAAAAAATGTGTTCGAAAAATTGCTGTGCAAATACCATGCGCGATAAAAAGTTGCAACAACCGCTATTGTATTCTCTAGGGTCTTTGCTAAAAAAGCATATATAATGTTTTGGGGTTCTATGTAATTTTCTAGCAAATAAATGATAATTTTTAAATGTAGGAGAGAAATGTCAGAATTGGTCTGGGTGCTCCAGAACGCCTGATGGCGTTCCCTGCATGTTGGGCCTCTGTATGTGGCCACGCTGTGTAAAAGTCTCACACATGTGGTATCACCATACTCGGGAGGAATAGCAGAATGTGTTTTGGGGTGTAATTTGTGGTATGCATATGCTGTGTGTGAGAAATAACCTGCTAATATGAAAATTTTGTGGAAAGAAAAAAAAAATGAAAAAAAATAAATCTTGATTTTGCAAAAAAATTGTGGGAAAAAATGAAAAACTTCAAAAAACTCACAATGCCTATTTCTAAATACGTTGGAATGTCTTCTTTCCAAAAAGGGGTCATTTGGGGGGTATTTGTACTTTTCTGGCATGTTAGGGTCTCAAGAAATGAGAGAGGCTGTCAGTACATCAGATGTGATCAAATTGATCAATTTTCAATAATTGGTACCATAGCTTTTAGACCCTATAACTTTCACCCAGACTAAATAATATCAAATGTTTTTTTGTTTTGTTACCAAAGATATGTAGCAGTATACATTTTAGGCCAAGTTTATAAAGAAAAATTATTTTTTTGCAAAATGTTATAATAGAAATGAAGAAAAATTCATTTTTTTTAACGAAATTTTCGTTCTTTTTTCATTTATAGCGAAAAAAATAAAAACTGCAGAGGTGATAAAATACCACCAAAAGAAAGCTCTATTTGTGGGAAAAAAAGGACAACAATTTCATTTGGTTACAGTGTTGTATGACTGAGTTATTGTCATTCAAAATGTGAGAGCACCGAAGGCTGAAAATTGGTCTGGTTATTAAGTGGGTTTAAGTGCCCAGTAGTCAAGTGGTTAATTATATCACGTGTGCATGCACTAAAAGTCTTTTGTGTTTGTTCAAGATAGAAAAAAAAACAATCACCATTTTGTTTTTCAGGGTCCCTGTTAAAAAAATAAAACACAAAATATAATATATAGTTGTTTGGAGGTCCTATGCTATTTCCTAGCCAAATAAATGCAGTTTTTTTTTTTTTTTTAACACGTATAATGTCAAAATTTGTCTGAACTGAAAGTGGTTAAACATTATTGGTTAGCTGTCCTTTACATCTTTGCTAATGGGAGCAGTTTGTTTTTCCAGTAATAACATAGCCCCAGTGTACTGTATGTACTAATGGTCTTGATTATTTTGGTTATACCTAAACAGTTACAATATATGATGCATGTATTTTTACAAGGTATGACTTTGCCTTAATGCAATGCGCAAGCCCTGAATCTAGGAACTTAGGACTTTTATATGAGTCATAGGAATTGTAAGTCCAATGTCTCCATGCCTGTATAGCAGTTATGCTGAAAAAATAAATAAAAAAAAAAGGTTGGGACTTTAGATGAAACATGCACCTAGACGGTGATAATGGGCAATAGGCGTCTGACCAACGCTCAGACCCCTATTACCCGTTATCACCTTCTAGGTGCATGTTTCATCTAAACTCCTAACCTTTTTCAGCATAACTATTTGAGTCTCTCCGGCGCCCACCCACACTGGCCACATGCGGTATTGCATGCCATAGAAGTCAATGTGGAACAAATTATCTGTTTTTATTGACTTCTATGAGGAACCTCTTTGATATGCGAGTGCTTTGGATTACAAGCATTCTCCTGGAACAGATTACCGTATTTTTCGCCTTATAAAAGACGCTACGGAATATAAGACACACCCAGTTTTGAAGGAGGAACCAAAAATACTGTAGTAAAATATTTTATGTCCACCATTGCCCCCACTCGTCATCACCATCACACCAACCCAACATTAGTAATAGCCAGTAACATTGCCCCCACATTAGTAATAGCAGCCAGTAACATTGCCCCCACATTAGTAATAATAGCCAGTAACATTGCCCCTGCCCCCTAAGAGCCAGTCCAACAAACCCCCAACTCACTGTTGCAGATGCATTGCAGATTCTCGCGGCGCACGCTCTGGTAGGAATAGAAGATCCACAAGCAGAGGGGTGATGACGTCAGCGCGCACCACCGCCGGGTGTACCAAGATGGCCGACTGCTCCGAAGCTAGGCTAAGGCCGCAGCAGCGGTACGCTCCGCTGGCAAAAAAATGTGTATTCGACGTACAAGACGCACCAACTTCCTCTCCCCCTCTTTCCAGGGGAATAAAAAGTGCGTCTTATACGATGAAAAAAACGGTAGGTTTATAATCCAAGGTTCCACTGTACCCTAATTTCGAGCAAATTTTACCAATTTCCTGTTTTGGCTATGGGAGAGGAAGTGAAGGAAAATCTTCCCAATGGGACACAGATGACAACAAATTAAAAGACAGGGGTTAGGATCCTCCAATACTTTATCCAAATGAAAAAAAAAAAATTTTTGCCTATAATTCTACTTTAGCTATCATGTACAGTTTGACTTGGATGAAGAGTTGGGGGGGGGGGGGGGGGACACACACAAAAGGACAAGATAAATGCATTTTAATTCCAACATCTCTCTATTGATGTTTTTATCATTACTTTATTAAAATACAAGACAAAATCTTGAAGGGAAAAGAATCTATTACTACAATATTTTAAATGTACAAGTCCAACTGCAGATTGGTAAACTCTACAAACAAAAAAAGCCTTCAACAATGCTTGTTATTGAAATATTTGCATTAAAACTTATTGGATGAAGGTAGAATTATTATTTTGCATGCACAGCACAATGCATTATACACAAGTCCTGTAATAACTTTGCTGCTGAAGAGAAAAAAAAAAAATGCTAGGTTGCAAAAATTGCTCATTATAAAACAACTGCGTCAGAACAAAAAGGACAGCATACTGAATGTGTAATTTGACACCGACACAAAAAAGAGTTTAGTTTTCTTTGAACCTACTGACCCACCACATTGCATAAGTAAGATGTAAAACATTACCCCATATCAGGCAAGAAATCAAATTTAACACATTTATCAGTATATAGTAGTACAAAGGTGGTTTCTGAATCAACTGGGTTACATAATTTAGAAAATTATCACAGTTCTTCAAATGCATGCACTTGATGGTATGGTATAGGCAGCCATTTTGGAGTCCAAATTAACATTTAACAGAATGTGTTATTTTTATTCCCATCTTCTTCTCAAATGATCTAAAAGGGTCAAAAACTCTGAATGTTGAATGTTCACAGAATACCACCTATGAAATTATGCCTGCACTTTTTAAAATAGGCATAAAAATGCACTATTCCAGCCCTCAAAATAGTCTTACATGGCACAAATATGTAGGCCATTTGTCTGGCTTTCTCAAATTCCGTATAAACATACTTTGTCCCAAGTCAGTAACTCAAAGCACCACCATTAATGCAGACAGAATACCTGAATTTTGTACGGGCAGGCTGATAGACTTCTTTACAACCAACCTTTTTGATTTTCCTGTTCAATCAGTGCCTATAGCAGTCAGTGTTGATCAGTGTATTATGACAGCAGGAAAAATCTCCCTGCTTTCAGGATACAAAAGATGCAGTGTGTGGATGGGAGAAAAAATAAAATAAAAAATAAAATTATGGGCTGCTTTAGTTTTATTTAAAAACAAAAACAGTCAGTTTAAGCAACTATTATTTTCAAAAAATAAAATAAACTGATTAACTCATGACAAGGGTGCTTTAATATAAAATGTATTTTTGCAGCGTGTGCATATATAAAAAATGTGTGAGTGAGTATATATATATATATATATATATACACACACACACACACACATTATATATATGTGTACATATATATATATATATACACATACACACACACACACCCTTTTTAAAAGCATGCCTTTAAGAACGAACACACACACACACGCACGCACACAGTATCCACCCCAGCCAATTTAACAGGTTTCCACTGCCCAGTCAGTCTATGCCTTTTTAAAGTGTGCGATTCCATAAGCATGACTAGGAACAAGGAAAAGGTGGCGTAGGCTGACAAGTCCCAGCAGCATTGTTTCTTTTTTTAAAGAAAGCCATCATGCAAGCATTAGGCCCCTTTCACACGTGCGGACCGTATGTCTGCTTTTTCAGCCATCTGTTTGCGGATGAAAAAGGGACATACATTGGTCCCTATGAGATCGCGGACGTCAGCGGATAAACATGCGTTGACACCTGATCTCGTCCGCCTCCGCAATGATCAGATTCTGCAGACGAAAGAAAACCCTACTTTTCCTTCCGTCTGTGGATCGAATGAACATGGACACATGGTCCGTGTTCATCTGATCCCCCCATAGGGGAGAGCGGAGAAAAGACAGGGCGGCCTGTCAAGACCGCCCTGTCAACCGCTAGCTCAGCGGGGATCAACGGAGCGATTACTGATCCACCCTGTGTGAAAGGGGCCTTAGTCGACACCCTATTCTGAAATTGCTAGCAGCTTGTCTGTAATATGATCCTCTGGCTTTCCTAGTGAGCTTCTGACCTAATCAAATATCTGGTCTGTAATTCTGAATTTACTTTCTGCATACTTTTTCTAGGTCAATGACTTTTTTTTTATTTTTGTCATACATGACAGCACAGGTATTTATCCAACAATTCCCCCTTTGATGGACAGTTCACAACATTGAGCGAGTAATCACCTTTCTTTAGTTCCATAAAAGGATATCTCAACCCCAAAACAAAAATGTACTACTATATTGCAGCTTACCATTCCATAGTGGTGGCTGCATTAGATTTATTTCAACAAACCAAGTTTATTTGTAGCAAGTACAAACAAATCTGTTGATCTTGCGCTGTGTAAACTATTGGCGCTATATAAATCCTGTATAATTATCTTGCCAACTTGTCCTAGTAACTGCCTGTGCACTGAACTACAAATTGTATCGGCATTCCCAGCAATCTTCTGTAAACTACAAAGCAATGCTCCTCTAAGGAGATTAAGGTGACAATGCTGCTTCTCCTTAGATACTGTGAAACAAGTTGCCCTAGGATAGAATACACAAATATAGTCAGTACATCTAAAATAGCTAAAGTTAATACCATTTTTGTGGGGTTTAGATATACTTCAAATAGACAAAATTTCCAGCTCTGCCTATGTGTACTTTATGCATCCGAAAAATGCAGTAAGAAAATCATCAGCTTGTCATTGTTGTATATAATGAGGCAGAATTGTAAGTTTTGGATACAATATCCAGAGTCTCCTGGCGATATAATTGCCCAGGCAAGGATTCAGCAGATGACAACATAATGTTTTTTTTGAAGAACTGATTGTTTAATTTACACACACACTTCTAACTTCCACAAATTATTTGCCATCAATAAATAAAAACAGCATTTTTGATCTCACCGTAAAATAATTTTCTTGGAGTCTATTGAGAAACACAGAAAGTCATATACTGTTGAACTATACAGTGGCCTGCACTGGATTGAACACTGGTAAAGTGCCATTCTAATCACAGCATAACCCCTCTATTTCCAGCATTTCATCATAACTCAGAAGGGTGGGACCCGAGATTTACGGATTTCTTCTCATCCGTTAAGGACACTAGTAGCCATATACTGTTGGGATGGCAGCAAACATCAGTTAACAGGCTCAATGTAAACAAAAACTGCCTAAAGGACCAACGTGGAAAGCTAAAACAGAGCTTGTACACCTCTTAAAATACAGATGGGAATGAAAATGAATGTTCTGTTAAGGGAAGACCACATTCCTCAGGCTAGGCAAAAAGAAAAGAAGAAAAAAGGGGGTTCAAGAAAGAAGGGAGGTGGTGCATGATTGGAAGGACAACAAGGGCAGAGATCATCCTCTCTAAAGTGAGAATGGTTCATGAAGAATTTCTGGGAATAACCGATTTAGAGGCAACTCTAAAAAGAGGGAATGGTGAACCCTACATAGTCTTCGTGAACCAAGTGTGCGAGTTCCTTGGAATAAGCATTACCAAGAGCAAAATGTAAATTTGTGTTTTCTATACAAGTATTAGGGAAAGGAACAGCAGGCTGAACAAAAAAGGAATACAGATCCAACAGAGCCAAGAACCATGCTTAACTCCCACTGATTTGTAGAGGAAGGTGCTCCAGGGGGAACAGCTTAAAAGGAAACATTTGTTGAAATAACCCATCTATCCTAGGACTTGAAGTCACATGACTGGAGGCACTGCTGTCTTCCCAGATCCAACACTGCATTAGAATCCATTAAGCAACAGACTGGAGTCTTATCAGGATGGTGAAAACAAGTCAATTAGCACCTCCTGTTACCATCAGGGTGCCTGCATTAGTAATATAGATTGTTCACCATTCAGACAGCACAGGTTAGTATGGGGCCCTCTTCAGTCATGCTTCGACTTACAGCAAAAGGATCCAAATTGCGCCTAGGTGCATGGACCACCCCCCAATGTCCAGAATTAACTAGTTGGAAGAAACTCTCCAGATCACACATGGCCAGAGCAGGGCAGACAGGACTGCAACACAGGGTTTCGTCCAAGTCAGGATGCAAACCACCACAAGAGCTCATGCTTAAATAAGTCACGTTAGTACCTAGAAGAAGTCATAGAGAAGGGTGTGAGGGTAAACATACAGTAGCCACCATACTGGGTAAAATGGTCTACAGGTAAACAGCATTTTCCAGTACCAATTCCTGACAAAGCAAAACCGCTAGGTGCACAGGGGCGAGACCGAGTAATCAGAGCCCTGGTAGGACAGTGATCAACAATTACCAGTTCCAGCAGACCATGTCCTTGTCCTGAAGATGGCTAGGAAGAAAAATTCTTTGGTGCAGCTCACAGTAGGTGACAAGTGATAAGGACATTGCATTTCTGGCCAGATCAAGTTATTTTATGTATTTGCTGAAAATGTACCTAAAAACAATGTAGCCACTATATCAAAGCACTGTGAGCTGCAATACATTGTATTTTTGTTCTAGGGTATAGTTATCTTTTGAAAAAGGGATACAACACTCCACCACAGTTTGAAAGACAATGCTAGAACAGTGAGACGTCAAGGTCCACAAGGACAGAAAATTAAAGGGATTCTGGCTGCTGGTCAGTAGAATCATTAAAAAGGAAGAAACACTGGTCTAGGGTTTCCCAACTTTCCTTGTTAAGATTTGTCATCAGCAGATCCACAGTGGAAAACAACCATTGTTTACGATAATATTTCTTAACAAACAGCAGGTTGATCCTCCAGATGAAGATTAAAGCATAAATTGCAGATATCAGTGCCTTTAAAAAGGCACCTAGCAATGTCCCTGGAAAAACATTTAGGTAGTGTCATTCACTACAGAAGGACCTTTCCCTCCAAATACAGGAAAAATGCAACAGTTTGAAGCCAATGCAACCAAATGAAATGGCATGAAGCAAGGCAGGGTACTCACAAAATCCAAGCAGCTGGTAGGTGCTGGGGGGGTAGGATGGTACAAAGTGACCAATGTGCCTGTTGACAGGCAGAGCAGCCTGAAGACTGGAGGTCCACATGCAAAGCAATAACAGCACTAAGGAGATGCTTCCTTGATACTGAATAGTGAGAAAGAGCAGGCATGAAAATTCTAAGGTTCCCAGTGGTATAAAGAATGAGGCAATTCCTGCTCCTCAGCTTGATCAGCCTACACACTGGGTACGTTTTCAGAGACCAGGATAGTGCAGAGGCAATGGCTCTGGACCTGAAAAGCAGATTGGGGTCTAGAAAGTACCTGTATGGAATTTCAGTGCCTGAAGGTTAAGAGGCATCCAGGTATCACACTCTAGCAGCTATATGGATTGGCCTTTCCTTTATAGTAGAGAAGCTCCAGCAGTGAAGAACCTTAATTGAAAGGAACAATTGAAGATATATAAAAAAAAAAAAAAAAAAAAAAAGAATTACGCATTACCTCCCCCGCAACAAAACAAAAAAGAAAACTCCCCAGTAGAGAGACATACAACCACCCGAAGCATGCTGGGAATAGGAGGGGTTATGCCAAGGTGAATATAGAAAAAAAAAATCAGAAAGAAAACAAACTACTGGAAGGATTAAATATATTGAAAATAGAGATAAAAGTATAAAATACAGGCAGAACACTGTGCACACACGGACAACCCATAAATTGAACAGGGTTCAAAAACATATCTCCGCTTTGGATATTGTCTTTCATACCAGGTGATATATTCTGAGAACTGCAAGCAATATATCAATATATAAAAATGCAAGCACAATACTGTGGCAGTGAGCTCACTGCATAATAGCAGTAGTCCCAGGTAAGGAAGAAACCAAGAGAATAAATTATATAAATGCAAGCCGACGGTGATAGAAATTACAGAGCCATGCAGTATAAGCTGAAGCACAGTAACGTAAACCAAAAAATTATCAGCTTCAAACAAAAAAGTATCTGTTCTTCAAAACATGATATGATGATTAAGACAGGGCAATAATTCCTAACGGTTACACGTGTAATGTTGTTAGCAAAAGGTATTAGATAAGTGGATAGGTCGACAACCAAAAAGGCCATTATCATTAGAGGCTTGCTTTTTTATAATTTATACGGTTGGATCCTTCCTAACCTGCTATTATGCAATGAGCTGACCACTGCTCTGTTGTGCTTTAATTTTCCATACACCGATATATTGCTTGGAGTGTGGGTTATCATGTGTGCACAGTGTTCTGCCGTTGTTTTAGCCTTCAGTATAATATTTTTAATTTATTTAACGTACGACTAAATGCAAAACTTTTTTTTCAGTTTTGGATAGAGAAGCCCTATAGGCTCTTCAGCACTTTACATGGGGTTTGTGTTTTTTCTTTTCTAGATTATTCATATGTAGAATGTGGTGATACCCACCTTTATTATAGGTCCAGCACAAGTAATGTATGTTAGTAAAGTATGGCTAGCTTAGCCTCTCTCTTTGTTTAGTTATCTTGAGTTGGCCTATAGATTTATTATTTTTGCTTGTCACTATGCAATACCCCTGTACACAGCAATATAACCCAGCAGCACATGAGTCCCTGTGCTTCAATGGAAGAGAAAAACTTAAATGGTTTTGTGTGTAGACTAAATGAGTGCAAGCCATACTCCTGGAGATCAATAAAAGGCAAAATGTGGGGTGAAATTAAATATGAATTTAGGGTAGTCAGAACATATAATTTAAGTTTGACCTTAGTGAGGTTTGAAGAATGTAATATGTTATAATCTTTCTAGCTGCATTTTGCGGTAGTATAACTTGAGTAGGGCTAGCATATAAAAAGGACGTTCAAAAAAAAAAATACTAAAAAGAGAGTGTATTTATGCCAACGACAGTTTTTGCAGATGCAGAAATAGGTCTCTGAAAATGCAACTCACTTGCTAAGTAAATGTGCTTTGCTTCAAAATTAAGAATGTAGGATGAACAACCTTCAATGCCAGCATATATAGCAAAAATTTTGTTTAAGGGATCAGCCACGTCTGAAAAACTATTGAAACATAGCCCAGAAGGGGTCCCTTGCTGACAACTAGTCCTTATTTGATGTAGTTGAAGACAAAAACCTGCATTCACAAAACAAATATTCACTGGGTTACACCTTCACACAGGCTGTAGTAACAAACCCATCTTCAACCATTGTTTAAACAACGCTATCTTACTTCATATCAGGTAGACAGAAGAAAAAATAAATGCCCCAATTTCAATATTAGCTGTGCCATTCAGATCAATATGCATTTAAAGATATTTATACATTTTTTAAAGAGCATATGCTTGATAATTTTACAGAAAGACAAGATACAGCATTTCAGCAGCAAAGTGCTTTAAAAAAATCCAGCACAGTAGAGAAAACATGGCGAGACTTCAGAGGAAGTATGGCGTGGTTGTTCTTGGTGGGATCACCCGTTCTGAATCTGGAACAGCACGAAATAGTTTTGGCTCTCGAGTGTTTACATCCTTGAAAACCATTATGGAGGCAATGTTGCCACAGCGGTAACAGTAGTTTGGTGCTGACCAGACTGTCACAAGCTTTTCATCAAACATGAATTTGTAGCCCTCGTGTACTAGTTGATGCGCGCGACAAATCAGCTTCAAGTTGTTTATGTGGACAAACTGCAGAATAGAAAAAAGAAGTGTTAAATCTTTCAAAGCAAAACAAACATGCATTTCACAATTTTTAGTTTAAAAAAAAAAAAAAAAAAAAAGAAGGAGGAGCTCTAGTGCATATTTCCCTACACTGGATGGATTGGAAAAAATGCACTCCAAGTGTTTTTAAAAATCCTCTTTCTGCCCTTGTCCCCCATTAACTTTAAAGGCTGGTTTAAAAATGTAAAAGTACAATATACAACAAAATGTTTTGACTGTAAATTGCATATCTTGGAATACAGTACAGAACACAGATGACTGACAATTGCAAGCTTCTGAGGACATGGTACCCCTATAACTCTACTATACTCCATGAGGCCTTTGTTTTGTGGCAAGTATTTAACAAACAGCAGGTTGATCCTCCAGATGAAGAAGATTGAAGCATAAATTGCAGATATCAGTGCCTTTTAAAAAGGCACCTAGCAATGTCCCTGGAAAAACATTTAGGCAGGGTCATTCACTACAGAAGGACCTTTCCCTCCAAATACAGGAAAAATGCAACAGTTTGAAGCTAATGCAACCAAATGAAATGGTATGAAGCAAGGCAAGGTACTCACAAAATCCAAGCAGCTGGTAGGTGCTGGGGGGGGGGGGGGGGTAGGATGGTAGAAAGTGACCAACGTGCCTGTTGACAGGCAGAGCAGCCTGAAGACTGGAGGTCCACATGCAAAGCAATAACAGCACTAAGGAGATGCTTCCTTGATACTGAATAGTGAGAAAGACAGCAGGCATGAAAATTCTAAGGTTCCCAGTGGTATAAAGAATGAGGCAATTCCTGCTCCTCAGCTTGATCAGCCTACTCACTGGGTACGTTTTCAGAGACCAGGATAGTGCAGAGGCATCCTCTTTCTGCCCTTGTCCCCCATTAACTTTAAAGGCTGGTTTAAAAATTACAGAAGTACAATATGCAACAAAATGTTTTGACTGTAAATTGCATATCTTGGAATACAGTACAGAACACAGATGACTGGACGATTGCAAGCTTCTGAGGACATGGTACCCCTATAACTCTACTATACTCCATGAGGCCTTTGTTTTGTGGCAAGTATTGCCTTTACATTAAGCCAAGGTATAGGATGGGGGTGGCCTGTGTCCTAGGCAATCTACAGGAGTCAAAATTCATTAAAACTTTTTTTTTTCAAATTATTTTTAGTAAGGTTTCCAAACAATACACAAAGAAAAATACACAAGACAAAACATAAGAACACTCAAATGCATACATTGTAGAGATAAGAACACATGGTACAGTAAATTGCAACAGTGCGCTTTCGTTGGCAGATGCGCAGGAATGGGGGGGCAGGGGTGCACCCAAACACAAACAAGACATAACCTCAGTGTGCCGGCACATCAGCTCGGCATATACCAATAACAGGACACTAGCCACTAGACAGACATAGCATTTACATTGTACTATCAGCCAGCAGTCTCGGCCTCCGCCAGCCAAACTTTGTCGTACTTCTGCGGGCAGCCCCGATTAATATACGTTTCCCTATACAGGGGAAGGCTGGTGTTCACCAGACGCCTCCACTGCACCAGGGGGGGGGGGGGGGGGGCATGGATTTCTTCCAGTGCATGGCAATATTCTTACGTGCATAGAAAAGAAGCAGGCTGATCAATGAGCGTTTAGCGGAGGTCGGAACAATGTGTTCAATAATACCCAGGAGTCAGATTTCCATTGCCAAGGGCAGTTGAACCGCCGCAATCTTATTGGTCATTTCCAGTACCGCTTCCCAATACTGTTGTTTCACTGCGGGGCATTGCCAAAAAATGTAAGAGAAGTCACCAGGGGAGGCGCTACATCTCCAACACTCCGGGGAATGTGCAGGGTTCATCTTGTGGAGCCTGTGCGGGGTGAAATATGCCCTGTGGGCAATCTTAAATTGCACCAGCCTGTCTCAAATAGAGACCAGGGTGCGGAAGGGAAGGTCCCATACGTCACCCCAGTCATCTGTTTCTAACGTAGGAATGTCACCCTGCCACTTGGATCGCAGCCCGTCCAGGGGAGGGAGAGAGACAAAGATCAGGTACAATTTACAAAAGAAGGACTTGGGCACCCACTGCATGGAATAGCGGAATAGATATACAAGCGTATGGACACAATTTTCATCTTATTAAGATTAACCCTTCCCCAAACAGATAGCGGGAGATTACTCCAAGCTTTAAGCCTGGATTGGGCTTCTAGTAGAACTGGGGACAAGTTTAGCGAAATAAAATCAGAGACCTGTACCCCTAGGTATTTAAAGGAACTAAAACCAGCAGAGAGGGCTATCGGGCGGGGAGGTGGACCGGGCCGCCTGGTCAATTGGGAAGAGCAGCGATTTGGACCAATTCACCTTGAGTCCAGTGACCGAGGCGAACGTGTCTAGAACAGTCAGTGCACCCTGCAGCGAGGGACCCGCGTCATTCAGGAACAGTAGCATGTCGTCCGCGTACAGGGCCACCCTCTCCTCCAGCAGGCCCACACATAGACCTCTAATAAGCGGTGAGGAGCGGAGAGCCTCCGCCACCGGTTCAATGGTAAGGGCAAATAGGGCCGGAGAAAGAGGGCAACCCTGCCTCGTACCTCGTATCTATCCGGGACGCGGTCTTGTAGGAGGCTGAAAAACACGAGTAGGCTCTCACCTCAGGGTGCTTCCATCTCCAGACCCATCGCCTGAGCCCAGGCAGGCAGGTCCACACACCGATGTTTGGGCGGTGCCGGTCTGTCCAGGTCGTGTGATAAGATGGCGTTAAAATCACCCATTACCAACACCTTCCCCGGGCAAAACGGCGTAATTTTATCCATTACCTCATACAGTAAGGCAGGTGCAAAAGGGGGGGGGGGGATGTACAAATAACAATGTACCTCTGTGCCCAGAGCGTGAAGACCAGTATCACATATTTACCCAGGGGGTCCGTACGGACCTCCTCAATCACACAAGGGAAATTTTTGTGAATAAGGATTGACACCCCCCTAGCATAGGTAGAGTATGTTGCATGTATCGCCCGCTGTATCCAGGGCTTCTTGAGAGTCAGGATCTTGCTGCCCATGAGATGAGTCTCCTGGAGTAGGATAAGCTGGGGTGAGCGGATTTTTAGGTATTGGAGAGTGGCACGTTTAAATTTAGAGTTAAGGCCTCCGACATTCCAGGAGAGAAAGATAAATGAATCACGTAAGTGATCAGCCATTTGGCGGAGGGGGGAGGAAATAGAAAGGATAAACTATAGAGGTACACCCCGGAGCACCCCAGGAGCGGCAAGATCCCGAGCACACAGCACTGCATGATATGAACACTTGAGCATGGCATATTCAAAAAGCAACAGGCATTGAGCTTACAAGACAAAACCAACATTAAGAAAAACCAAATTCCCAGGCACTGAGTGCCTATCCTACTATGTCCCAGCCCTCTAACAACGGTCAGGGGGGTGGGAATAGATTCTTCCCAAAAACCGTCAAACAGGAGTGTAAATGAGCCCCTAAAAACTGGGGGCCCTACACGGCAGGCGCCAGGTCGCCCACTCAGATACCCGGACATCGAGTACAGCAAAAACCAATGGTCAGTGTCCAGGCTCCGGAGAGCAAAAAAAGGGGGGGCAAACACAAAAAGGGAGGAGGAGAAAAAAAAAAAGAGGGGGGGGGGGGGGACCAGCAAAAAACACAGGGGGGGGGGGTAGCAGTCCTGGAGTGCCACCACGTCCGTAGGCTGAGGTAGTGCGTGTCCTAGTTCGTGCACTGAGCAGTCACAACTCCTGACAGCCGAATCAGGACCGATTCCCGGGCAAGGCAGCGCATAGCGGCCAATGCTCCATGTTAACTGAGGAGGAGAAATGCAAGGGGGGCCGGGGGGTCTAAAAAAGGGGGGGAGAAACAAGAAAATATGAGTATGGGGGGGGTTAGAGGGGGGGTAACGGACCTCGAATCAGTCATCAGGTGACACCTGCCAACAATGGGAACTCGGGGGGGGGGGGGGGGTGAGGGCAGCGGCAGCCTTAATGGAAAAAACAGACAGGAATGACCTCAATCATGAAAAATTGTCAACAAGCAGTAAGGCAGTGTTAGAGAGGGAGTAGGCCAGGGTGCCGTGTCAAGGAAGCCAGGCGAGGGGAGGCAGGCATCACATGGGAGGCAGGCAGGGCAACAATAAAAATACTTGCCACGAGGTGAAGTCCTTCAGCGACCCTCCAGCCAGGACATGGCCGCCTCTGGATCCAGGAAGAAGCGTGTGCGGTCCCCATCGATCACCCGCAACTTGCTGGGATAGAGCAGGCTGAACTTGAGACCACGATCTCGCAGGCATCTCCTCACCTCTGTAAAGGAGCGGCGTCAGTGCTGCACCTCTGGGGAGTAGTCAGGAAACAGCATGATCTTGGCCCCCTTGTAAAGCAGGTCCCTCTTCTCCCTTGCCGCAGCAAGGATTCGATCCCTATAGTTGAGCAAGCGGAGCAGGAAAGGCCGAGGGGGGGCTCCTGGGATGGGAGGCTTGGGGGGGACCCTGTGGGCCCTCTCAACCACAAATGTAGGCGGCATGGCTGGCAGGCCAAGGAGGGAGATCAGGAAGGTTTCCGTGAATTCTGCAGGCCTGAGGCCTTCCGCCTTTTCAGGGAGGCCCAGGACCCTGATATTATTCCTCCTGAGTCTGTTTTCGGTGTCTATGGACTTCTCCTGCAGGGCTTTGACCTGTAGTTGCAGGGCATGCAGATCCCTAGAATCAATCCTTGTGGAGTCTTCCAACTGAGAAATGCGGCCCTCCGCCTCTGTAAACCGGGCCCTAAATTTGTCCATGTCATGGCGAATCAAGCTGACATCCGCAACTAGGTGATCAATTTTGACCATTACCGAGTCCCGACCCTCCTTAATAGCCGCCAGGAGCTCAGCGTGTGCGGCGGCGTGGGATGCCGGCGGATTAGGGGAGGCTGGAGAGCTAGCCGACATCTCCTTTGCGGAGAGCCTCGTGGGCAAGATGGCCGCCGCGACTCGATCGCCGATCCCCGCAGAGGAACGGAGCTTACCCGGAGACAACGGAGGAGGCCTCGGGGTGCCTTCTCTCGCCCCAGGGTGTCGGGCAGGCGGTTGCTGGAAGGAGGAATCAGTGCTGGAAGTCACGCCAGGATATTGGTAGGAGCGGAGCTCAGCTAGCACACGTCTGCTCCTGTTCACATCTCGGCCACGCCCCCCCCCCATTAATTTTTTTTAGTGCAGTACAGGACAAAAGACTGAACGCTCGAAGACCGAAAGTGGGCAACAACTAGGCAAACAAACTGTGCTAACAGACCCAACTTCAGAGCGCCGCAGCAAAAACTTTGCTGTTGAAAGCTACATTCGCAGAAGACTGGACAACCACAAATAATGGAAAAGGTATGAACAGATGACCAAGGTGATGGCCTAACAAAGCTGGGCAACAGAGGTTTAGTGTCAGAATGCCAGGAAACGCCCATCTAGTGGAGTGAATGCATGAAAGCACAGGAGTTTTATCCTTTGAGCGTAGGCTCTAGTGATGAGCCATCTTGTCCATCTAACAATGTTGGACAGGATGTTTTTTGCAAGGTCCTGAAAACCTACAATAAATAGCAAGCCCGCCCCCCAGGACGAAGTCTACTAAAGACAAAACGGCGTAGGGTAGTGGCGTGCTGACGTTTTCACTGCATACTGAAAGTCCCTGTGCTAGCTGGCCGGCTACATTTATTCACTAAGCAATTTTTTATCTATACATTGTAAGTGCGATTTTAACCTTTTATTAAATGTTTCTTATGGGTTCACACTGTGTCACCGTCTTTCTTCCACCTCGGTTTTAACTCATTGATTATCGGTGAGCGGTGGGAGACCTACTGGACATTGGACTACTTGCCACACAGACCCCCAAGCTAGGTAATAAGCCACATGCTATAGAAGGTCTCATGCTGGGACCTTCCCCTCTGGTAAGAGGCTGCTTATTCAAAGGGTGGAGTCCTTTTCCTATCCATGCACTTTTCTGGAGGTTTTTGGTTTGATGTAACCGTTTATTCAAAGAAAACAGGATTTACAGATGGTTGCATCATATTACTTTGTGGTCAATTGTGAAGATCGTTCAGGTTTTTGCGCAGCTTGTTTTCGTTATATCTAATAGGATTTCCCTGATGGGTTCAAAGGGTGGTTTCTGCAGCATCGAGAGAATCAGACCAAGGTTCCAGGGAAGCACAGGGTGCTGTAAGGGGGGCCTGTTCTGAAATATACCATGAATACATGGTTTTGACAAAGGTTTTGTCAAAGGCCAGAGGACTTGGAAAATAAAGCCAAAATCTCTTTCAGAGGGCTTAAAAGGTCAACTTCTGGGCTTTCTACAAATGAGAATTGGCCAGAATACGAGGCACAGATAATCTCTTGGACTGAATGGTCTGCGTTCACACAAGGCAAAGATGTGTTTCAAGGTACTAGTAGATCTTTCTGGAGGTAGCTTTTCTTGCACTTAGTAAATTAGCAATGAACCCTAAGTCCTTTAAGAGTTGGGCTTCAACAGCCATATTGTAAAGCAAGTGACTGAAAAAAGGGAAAAGAACAGGGGGCCCTAAAAGCAGGTCTGGCCCATTGGGAGGAGGCCAAGGGGTTGACTCCAGGTAGTCCAAGTATGTCTTTGAACCAGGGTGGAGGGTCCCTTAACCTTGGTTCAGGCGGTGATAGATTAGATAATCTGCCTTTTAGCTGTCCACTCCAGGGAATGGACAGTGTTTCTCTGTCAATGAGATGACCTTGTTCGATTCCTTTAAGGCCACAGGTGTTTAACTATCCTGTTTGGGTGTCTTTGCAGAAGGGGTCTAGTGGTGCAAAGCCATACTTCTTGCTCTGAGCTCCTGGATGTTGGCTTCTTCCAATGATCATGTTCACTGGATGGTGAGTGTTTAGAACACCCCCCACCCAGTTCAAAAAGACCAGCATCTAGCCTGACCACTTTTCAGTGATGTGGCAGAGAAGATTTAATTGTTATATTTAATAGTATATTTATGGCAAAACTTTTCTTTTAGTTTTGCATAGAGTGGAGAAGGATTAGAACACATCAGTTTTTATTGCCCCCATTAAGAGGTTGTAAACCTAAAAAAAAAAAAAAAAAAAAACATGCAAGACAAAAAGGCACAATGGTCTAGTATGCAGTGCTTACTAGCTCATTATGAAATACCTCAGAATGATGCCCTGAATCGGCATCGATACTTGGCGGATATCTTCCACTGAACTTACTTCCGGGTTTGCGGCTCCGGTTAATCACAGCGCATGGGAGACGCCGATCACGACACTGACCAGTGGCCCGTTTCTTCAGTGTTTCTTCAGTGTGCACGCACGATGACATTGGCAGCAGCGCATCTACTGAATATCTACTAAACTGTGCAAGTTTAGGAGATATGCATGGTACTTACAAGTGAGCCTTGTTATAGGCTTACCTGTAGGTAAAAGTGGTGCAACAGAGTTTACAACCACTTTAAAGTAGATTTACCCCGTTTGTCCAGTTTACCTGAAGGGCCACAGAGAAAGGCCAAGGAGCAATACTTAAAGGGTATCCAACCAGTTGCCGACTTCCAGCAGGGTATCAAAGGATTTAACCACCCCATGATGTGGAACCTGCTCGGGTAAAGCATGCTGTAACCAATTTCTCTCTGACAACGCCGCACTTCGATGAAGGATCTTTGGCGCTTCAAAGTCTCAGCTGAGAAATCAGGAAAAAAAGCATGAGTTGCGTTTTCAAAAGGGAAGCTCTTGGCATTTATTAACTTCTGTCAGAATCATGTCACGCTCCCTAAAATTCAAGAAAGACACCAAGAAGGGAAGTGAAGGAAGTGTGTCAGTTGGGACCCCAAGGGCCCTTTAAACATAGGTAGGAGGCAAAAAGTTGCTTAGAGAAGGTTTCTTTAAAAACTGGTTAGCCCTTAGGAAAGACCACAACTCTGATATTATTGCAGCACTGGTGATTATCAGCATTCTCTACCAAGGAAGACACTTGTGCCTGTAGTTCAGCAATTGTCGGCCCTGTCACGTATCCAATTCTTCACCATGACAAAGTGGTGTTGCATCCTATTCCATTCTTTTTTACCAAAGGTGGTGTCGGCCTTTCATTTAAATCAGTACATTGTTTTGCCTTTTTTCTGTCAGCCTCGTTCGGCGAAAGAGAAACTACTGCACTCCTGGGATGTAGTGCGAGCAGTAAGTTTATTTGTCTTGATCAGTGGAGATCCGAGGATCAGACTCCTTTTTTAATTTTACCAGAAGGACCCTGTTTGGGAGGGGTTTTTATATAGGGGATCACTTCCTGTCCAAGACAGTCTACAGCGTCCATTCACCTAGAGATGGTGTATAACCCAGTAGGTAATAAATATTAGCCTAACACTGTGTCCCGTGATGTACTCAAAGAAAAAGATTTTACAGGCAAGTATAATGAAAAAAATGCAATTGTCAGTTAAAGTAATGCAGGGCGTGGCCAGGATGTAAGCTGGACAGATGTGCAGGCTCTGAGTCAGTCACCTACTCCCCTGCACAGCTCCTTATCTCTCTGGCAGCCAGGAACGCTTCGTGCTGCTCGTTATGTCATCTAAGAATTGGGGTGGGGGAGATGGTAAAAGTCCCAAAGCCATAGAAAAGTTCAGGAGGGGGCCAGCCTCCGGTCTGGCTGGTGCCATCTTGTCCTCAGATTGCAAGGCAGGGCAGCACTCCACAAGTGGCAAAGGCTCCTTCATCCCCAGTGGCTAGAATAGCCAAGTCATCCCCCCTCTACTGCCCCTGCTTCAACAGCCATGGCTCAAGAATAGGAGATTACTACATCTATCCTGGATGCTATAGAGAGGTGTAAAGCGGACCTTATTCTGCATATAGCGCCCTTGGCCTCGGAATATATACTGATTCGGTATGATCTAGATACGTTTTAGGGGAGGCTTACAGAGGCAGAGGTTATGGCCATCAGAAAGACTAGCTTCAGTGACAGTAAGACTAATGGAATTTCCTTGATGAGCTCAAACAGTTGTTTCCAACACACCACTGGTCCCAAGATGCCCCGATTCTTCAGCACCCTGGCTTCAATAGCCATGCTGTCAAATTTAGGTGGAATATAGGACCTTGAGACAGTGGATTGGGCGGCGTGTAAGCGTCCATGGCCCGCCTATTGCCAATCTTACAATCTCTGGGAACCAGGGCCTTCTGGGACAGGATGGTGCCACCAGGATGACGCCACCAGGATGACCGGAACCCCCTCTTTCAATCCTCTGCAAGGAATGCGAAAAGAGGGATGGGGGGAAAGCATAAACCAGGGCGAACTGGCGCCATGGAACTACCAGATCATCTGCTCTGATTGCCAGAGGATCCCTTGTTTGTGACACAAACTGATGTAACGTGCTGTTGAACTCGGGTGCCAATAGATTGACATCTGGCCATCCCCAAACGCTGGTAAATTTCCTGGAACACCCTTGGGTGTAGGGATCATTTCCCAGGCAGATCTGCTGGCAGCTCAGATAATCTGCCTTCCAGTTCTCTATTCCTGGCATATGGACCGCCGATACACTTGCCACATGTCCCTCTGCCTAGGCTAGTATGTGGTTCACCTCTTTCAGAGCGGAATGACTCCTGGCACTGGTCTGGTGGTTTATATAGGCCACTGCAGTGGCATTGTCAGACTGAACCCTCAGTCCTGAAGCTCCACCATCCAGGACCTTAGGGCCAGACGTACCGCCCACAACGGCAGGATGCCGATAGGCAAGTTCTGTTCTGTCCTTGACCATCTCCCCTAAGCATTCAGCCCCTCTAAGTTCGCTCCCAATCCCGAGAGACTGGCATCTGTGGTCAGTACTCGCCAAGATACCGGAGGAAGGATCTTCCTTTTCGCAGGTTCTGATCCTGCAACCACCAGCTTAGGCTTAAGCGTGCCTGAGAAGATAAAAAAACATGGGATAATCCAGGCCTTTCCCTTTCCTGTTCCAAGCCAAGATGTCTTGTTGTATAGAACTGGGCATAGGGCACTGCCTCGATAGAAAAAACCATCCTTTATAGAAGACTCCTACAGAGCCGAACGGAGGGGTATCTGGTGCCCCTTATCTGACACGCCTGATCCATCGGGGCACAGATCCTTACGGGTGGCAAAAAAAGAAACCTATCCAGGATCAGACTATCTTCCGACTTTAAACTGTTCAAGGCTGACTTTTCAGTATTTATGACCCAGCCCAAGCACTGTGCAGGCTATGCGCTGTTCTAGAGCCTGTAGCGAGAGTGATCTAAGGAGGTCTTCTAGATATCCGAGCACCAAGAGCCCCTGGCCCCTTAAAAGATCCAATACTGGGTCTAGGATGTTTGTGAACACCCGGGGTGCTGTGGCAAACCCAAAGGGCAGAGCCACAAACTGGAAAGGACATTCCTCAACTGCAAATTGTAGGAACCTCTGAGGAGGTTGAAAGGTATGTGTATGGTAGCTAGAAAGTCTCTCATCTGGAGCAATGCTACTACTGAGCGACAGACTCCATCTGAAAAGACTGGATTAATAGATACTGGTTCAGGGATCCAAGATGGGCCTCTTGTCCCAGTTTGTTTTTTGAACCGTAAACAGGTTCAAATAAAACCCTGTGCTCCCTTTGGATACAGGAGCCTGTGCAATTACTCACTGATGTACCCCACAGGATACTGTCGAGGTAACGTGCTCGTTCTAAACCACTGTTCTCCAAAATGTCTGCAAAGTGCAGCAGCCTCCCCCCCACCCGATAGAGTGGGGGCTTCACCCCAAAAAGAGGGCTTGGTACCAGGTTTAGAAGCGTTTTGGACCCAGAGTTTCTTCTGGCCCTGGGGCTCGCCCCTGGCTCTAGCGCCCCGTTTGTGGTGGAGCTGTCTTGGCGCCGAGACACCCCGAGGAAGTGGTCCCTAAGGTTTTAAATGAGGGACACTTGGTCTCTCTTCACAGGAAGTAGAGAACTCTTCCTCCTAGAAAGCTTTTGAATTCTATATATTTGTCCAACTCAAAACGTTCCCAATGAAAGGGGAACCCTGCAAATAACTTACAAGGAAGCTCGGCTGACCAGTTCTTAAGCCACAAAAGTCTGTGAATGTGTACAGACAGGAGAGCCAAACAAGAAACCTGCTGTATTGAATCCTTTAACCACTTAAGTCCGGACCATTTTGTTGCTAAATGACCGGTTCACTTTTTGCGATTTGGCACTGTCGCTTTAACTGATAATTGCACCGTGGCTCCCAAACAAAATTGACGTCTTTTTTTCCCCCACAAATAGAGCTCTTTTTTGGTGGTATTTGATCACCTCTGCGGTTTATATTTTTTGCTCTATAAACAAAAATATAGCGTAAATTTTGAAAAATTCTATATTTTTTTACTTTTTGCTATAATAAATAAAAAATGTTTACCTCAGTTTATGCCGATACGTATTCAAAAAAAATCAAAAAAAAAATCGCAATAAACGTTTGATGGTTTGCGCAAAAGTTAGAGCGTCTACAAAATAGGAGATCGTTTTATGGCATTATTATTGTTTTACTAGTAATGGCGGCGATCAGCGATTTTTATCATGGACTACGACATTATGGTGGACACGACATTTTTGGGACCATTGTCATTTTTACAGCGATCAGTGTTTTAAAATGACACTGGCAGTTAAGGGGTTAACCACTAGGTGGCGCTGTAAGGGTTAAGTGTACCCTAGCGTTTTACTGTCGGGGGATGGGCTGTGTGTGACAAGACATCAGATTACAGGAAGCGGTGATCACTTACTAGGCAGAGCGGTGAAATGCTCGTTTACCCTAGCATCTCCACGCTCTATCCGTGAAACGATCGTGGGTATCCCTGCGGCGATTGAGTCCGCAAACACCCACAGTCGGGTTTGCACGGGCATGCGCACAATGGCGCTTCCTTAAAGGACACACACACATTGTGTGTGTATGTATATATATATATATATATATATACACACACACACACACACACACACACACACACACACACACACATATATACATACACACACACACACACACTTCTGCCCAGGCGTGCCATTGTGTTGACGTATATATGCGCGAGGCGGACGGGAAGCTGTTAAGACATCAACAGCAATAACAGCGCTTGAGGTATATCTGCTTTGCTTTCAGCAGGATCATCCTCTTAATTAGGCCCATGAGTTGTGAATGCAGCGTAAAGGATCAGGTCAGACAGCCTGAGCGTTTTCAGCCCGTAAAACACCAGACTGCCCAACAAGCAAAATTCCATTAATTTCAATAGAACCTGTTCACATCTGAGCGTTTTGTCACCTGAAGCAAAACGCCTGAGGCTGCATTCATACCCAAGTATTTTATTTTGTTACACGTTTTTAGCCATGATTTTGCAGCATTTTTGTACAGGTTAATAAGGTTACCAATATAAAAAGCAGAAAGACTAATCTGCCTAAAAAAAAAAAAAAAAAAAAAAACTCATGTACCACAGAACGCACAGATGTGAACAGGGGCCATTTAAATGAATGGGATTTTGCTTCTTTTTGGGCAGATTACAGGAGTTTTTCTGCCATTTACATTGGCGTCCTTTTGACTTGTACAAAATTGCAGAAAATAAATAAATAAAAGTATTGTGGTAAAAACGTGCAACTTCCCACCTGAAAACTATATGCTCAGGTGTGAATGCAGGAGTTGTAAAGGATTTTTTTCCCCCTAGAATTAATGTCCGCAAGGTAGACAGAATAGTGTAATGATTCTGTTAAACGAGTAAATACCTATTAAATTCCTTCATTTATATCACCTCCGGTGTTCTAGTTTCTGTTCTCTCGTTCACTTCCTGGTTTGCATCATTTGTTCACGCAAGAACTACATTTCCCAGTATGAATTGCGACACACCCAGTAATTCACACCTCCTTGAAGTCTAACACGTAGAGAGCGTCCTGCCACACAGATGAAGTTCCCAGGAAGGGGCGAGCACGTTACTGACCACAGCAGTAATATCTCCCTTCACGGTGGTCAGTAAAATCAGACAAGCAGGAAGTGAATAGAGAAGAAATAAAACAACTTCAGAGCAAAAACGAACAATGAGGAAGTGAAGAGAGGAATGTCTGCGGGTAAATGATGCTTATTATGAAAAATAAAATAAAAATGTCCTTTACAACCCCTTTAAGGACTGGCAGTCTCCAATCGCTGAGACAGCTGGCTGAATATCTGAACTGGCAAAAGAAAAAAAAGGAAGCCTTTATTAATGACTCTAGTTTGTCAACAGGGTCCCTTCAAGCCCTGTGCGTTATCCACTGGACAAGTTAAGTTCTTGTTTAAGGAAGAGACTGCCGCATTTACGGCTGGCATGCTCCACTTATTAAAACTTTTCCTCCATGGGATATAAAAAAGGGAAAACCTTAGGAGGAACGAAAATCCTGTCAGGATGTTACCAATCAGCATACACCGTATGTTCCAACAGTAGATGCAAGGGGAAAGCCTGTGCGGCCTAAGGAGGCCTCAGGGACCACAAAGAGGACCAAGGGGGCTCAGAAATCTCTGCAGGAGGCAACTTGAAGGCAGAACGCACCATTTTGGTAAGAGTCTGGATCAAAAGCCTCTGACAGAGGCAGATTCCAACTGGACCACTTCTGGCCCAGATTGCTCAGAAACAGACTCATCTGCCAGGCCCTCCACAGAATCCTTGGCATTTAGCTCTTCTTCATCCTCAATCAATGCCTGCTCCAAATTGGGAGGCTCGAGGGAGGGGGTCTCTTACGCTTCTTGCCACCCTGCGGGATGGAGGCAATCATGACAGCAATAATGTGCTCTAACCCTAATGCAACTTAAAAAGGTGAAATATAGGAGATAGTTCAAGCCGTGATTTGTCATAATTGTGACGATTATGGCTTACAGATCATGAAAACCCCAAATCCAGAGAAGATTTTAATATTGTGAAAATGTGCAATATTCTAGGCTCAAAGTGTCCCACTCTAATCAGCCAATTAAGCCATAACACCTACAAAAGGTTTCCTTGGCCTTTAAATGGTCTCAGTCTTGACCTGACAGTTGTGCAGAAAACCGTCATTGACACCCTCCGTGGAGGAGAGAAAGCCTCAAAAAAGGTAATTGCAAATGAAGTTGGATGTTCCCAAAGTGCTGTATCAAAGTACATTAAAGTTATGTGGAAGGGAAAACTGTGAAAGAAAAAAGGTGCAAAATCAGCAGAGATGACCGCAGCCTGGAGAGGATTGTCAGGAAAAGGACATTCAAAAGTGGTGGGGACTTTCACAAGGAGTGGACTGAGGCTGGAGTCAGTGCATCAAAAGCCCTCACAGACGGATCCAGGACTTGGGATTGAAATGTTGTATTCCTCTTGTCAAGCCATTCCTGAACAACAATGTCAGAAGCGTCTTTCCTGGGCTAAAGAAAAACAGACCTGATCTGTTGCTTGGTGGTCCAAAGTCCTCTTCTGATGAGAGCAAATGTTGCATCTCATTTGGAAACCAGGGAGCCAGAGTATGGAGAAAGAATGGAGAGGCACACACTGCAAGATGCTTCAAGTCCAGTGTGAAGTTTCCACAGTCTGATGATTTGGGAGCCATGTCATCTGCTGGCGTTGGTCCACTGTGCTTCATCAAGTCCAGGGTCAACACAGCCGTATACCAGAAGATTTTGGAGCACTTCATGCTTCCTTCTGCAGACTAGCTCTATGGGAATGCCGACTTCATTTCCCAGCAGGACTTGGCACCTGACCACACTGCCAAATGCACCAAAACTTAGTTCAATGACCGTGGGATTACTGTTCTTGAATGGCCAGGAAACTCGCCTGACCTGAACATCATAGATAATCTATGGGGCATTGCCAAGGGAAAGATGAGACTGAACAACGCAGAAGAGCTGAAGGCCGCTATTGAAGCATTCTGGTCTTCCATAACACCTCATCAGCGCCACAGGCTGATAGCTTCCATGCCACGCCACATTGAGGCAATAATTGCTGCAAAAGGAGCCCAAACCAAGCACTGAGTACATATGCATGCTTATACATTTTAGAGTTCCGATATTGTTCTATGTACAATCCTTGTTTTATTGATTGCATGTAACATTCTAATTTTCTGAGATTGTGGATTTGGGGTTTTCATGAGCTGAAAGCCATAGTCACCACAATTATGGCAAATCATGGCTTGAACTATCTTGCTTTGCATGTAATGGGTCTCATATTAGTTTCACTTTTTCACTGTCTCCTACTGCAAGTAGAAGAACGCACATATGGGACTGAAATGGTAACATGCAGATACTCAATTATTGAGTTTGCTGGATAGTGGAGTAGAGATTAGAGCGCTTACCACTTGCCTCAATCACAGCTTTTGTAGATAATCCATCGATTCCAGTCTTTCACCACTTACCGAAGCTTCACAAGAACACTGTTCATGTTCAGGGTTGCCCTATTGTTGAGGGCATTGGTGCTTTGAGAAACTGGGAGAATGGATTGAGCAGTTCTTGCAACCTCTGGTGACCAGATTACCTGGTCCTATTAAAGGAGTTGTAAAGGTTTAGTTTCTAAATAGGTTCCTTTAAGCTAGTGCATTGTTGGTTCACCAACCTTTTCCTTAGATTTACCTTCTAAATGTTTTTTCCTTTGTTTTGTCTGAATTTTTCACACCCTGCTCCTCCTCAGTAAGCTGTTCTGGCTGACTAACCCCCAGTCAGATGATGGGGGAAAGCTTACCAAAGATAAATAGGAAGTGAGAAATTCAGACAAAGAAAAAAAAACATTTAGAAGGGAAATCGAAGGGAAGGGTAAGTAAACCAACAATGCACTAGCTTAAAGGAACCCATTTAGAAAAAAAAAAAAAACCCTAACCTTTACAACCCCTTTAAGGACACTTCCACATTACTGTCCTACGTTGACAGAATTCTTTGTGTTTTACCATAGAAAATCCCTTTACTTGTGCATCCCTCATGGTCTTCCATTACATGCTTTGAGCTTTAGTTTGAATCTTTATAGCACACGAGTTAAATCTGCACAAATTCATTGCAATACATGTGGTTTTCATTTTGGAATGCAACCATTTCCTAAAACCTATTTTTTTGCAGTGTAGAGGGGCCTCCATTGAGCCAACTCTGCACCTTCCCTGGCAAACCTATATATATGGGCTGATGGGAGAAAATAAAATTTTCCTGCTGCACCAACACACATGGGGGTGCCAAAAAATGGTACAGTAGGTACAGCGACAACTATTTTTGTGTGGGATGTTACAGATGGTGATCAAGCATATTTTTATAGTTATGCAAATTATAAAATGTTGAACTTGGAATTCAGTTTTGGGAGTCACCACAGTTGTACCAACTTCTTACATGTAAAGCCTCATACACACTATCTGACTTCCATCGGACAAATCCGTGGAATTTTGTGCGAAGGGCATTTGCCGTGAACTTGGTATGCATACAGATGGCAGAACTTTGAGCCAACATACACAAAACAACGTGTTTTTTCAGCTAAGGCCACCCTTTGGGCAACTTCTGCTAATGTTGTGCTATGGTTAGCATTGGTTCAGAGTATGCATGTTTGTGCTTTGGATTTTAGTCCGACAGATATGTGTACAAATGATGGGATAATCCGACAGAACACATTTGTTGTTGGACAATTTCAAAGCATGGCTATCCAACATTTGTTGTTGGAAATTCCAACAATTGTTTGATGGAGCATACAGACGGTCGGATTATCCAACAAAACACTTCCATCACTCAATTGTTGGAATATCGTGTTTACAGGCTTTTACTCTCACTGGTAATATTCAGATCAATAATGTTCATTTGCATACTTTTCGTAAGGACTGTGCAGGAAATTGCCTGCTGTTGGCTACCAGCTTTAAACCCTCACACACCATCACATCAGTGCCGGGAGGATAGTTTATCAGAGCAAAACAGAATCGCTCCGACGAGGAGTGCTTTCTTCAGGAATGTGGGTTTATTAGTAGTAGGCTTAGGGAACTTTGGCTACAAACAGTGGTTCATAGACAGAGCCATGTTTGGCTTCCATGGAGGAGAGATAGTCTGAAAGCAGCACAAAAGACACCTGGGTGTAAAAATAGGGAGGATATTAAAGTTTCTACAGACATCCATAACCCTATACCTTTTGTCACCACCTTTCATGCGACTATGGCTCCATAAAAAAGGAGATTTCAAAATATTTTCCAGTTTTGTATGCCGATTCAGGTCTTGTTCCTATCTTGTCTGCGGGTCCGCTAGCTATCATTTCCAAACTTTGGGTAATATTCCATTTCAAAGCCCATTTTCAGCTTCACCTTCATCTTGCTATAAGACATGGTTGTCTGTCCAGGGCTTGTATATTTGGGGCTTAAGCACCTTTCATTTCTGTACCAACTTAGAAACAAGAATAAAACCATTGTGACTTGTGCCACAGGTAAAGAGTTCACAATTTGTAATTGTATCAATGTTGTATAGGCTATGGAGAGCACTTTGTGCAAACTCCAGTATGTGGGAGGTACAACATACCCGATATGAATGAATGATTGAGCATGATCACAGGGCTTCCCATGTCCAGTGACAAGGGTCTAACATCACTATGCACTTCAAACACATTCATGCAGGCAATGTTGGCTCTTTCAACCTCTGTTTGAAGAAATATATAGAGTCTCTCCCAGGAGGAAGGGGGTGGACCATCAACCAAAAGCTGCATCTTTAAGCTCCATACAAGGATTCCCACAGGCATGAAATCAGCATGATGTTGATCCGTTTTTTAAATAGAATTTACACAGATGACTATAAGGTCATAGGATATTTAATATTTATCTGGATATATTAGTATTTCTCATATGGGTCATTTATTTTTCATTGACATATATTGGGATATTCTTGGTATGTTTCCATGTTTTCCTGATACCAGTTGTGCTTGATAGTTTACTCTCAAACAGGCGATATAGTAGAATATTTTTCAATCAGCAAGATCTACACTATTGGTTGCTTTCCTGTGCAGTGGAGTCCCTTGTGTATATATAGTTTGATTCTCATTTTAATGTTTGAGCTGTGACCAAGATGGTTTGCTGAAAGGCATCAGCCCCTTGCATTTTTTTAACCTAACCTATAAATAATTGTCTTCAGGATTTGGAGCGGCGGCTACTTTTAGTGGATTTTGCAGTTTGCTCATTGCCAGGAGGACATCACAGCCAGAGCACCCTACTGTGGACTCCATGCTGATTCTCAGGACTTTTCCTTGTTCACTTGTGTGTCATCTATGATGGAGGATGGTTTTGGTGTGAGGCAACTTTGACCAGGCTTAAGGCCACAAGATTCTGTGATTTTGAATGGAAATGCAAGCCATTCTGGTAGGGTGAATTTGATTAAAAAAATCATAATTTTAAGAGCAACTGTCATTTTTGTCACAGCGGCTCAGTTTGACCCACTGTTCTGGTATGACCAAGTCGCAGCTCTGCAAATCTGCCCCAGCGAAGCTCCGGCCCTTTCTGCCCAGGAGGTTGCTAGTGACCGTGTGGAGTGTGCTTTAACTCTTGGGACTGCTTTACCGGCTTGTACATAGGCTAAAGAAATCGTCCGCGTTATCCGCCTAGAAATGGAGGCTCTGGACGCCCGATGGCCTTTTTTCTGCCCAGAGAAATTAACAGATGGGTGGAACATCTAAACTCACTTACTTATCTAAATAAACTAGTAGACAACGTCTAACGTCCAGACAATGAAAGGAGGCCTCTCATTCTGGGGATTCGAACAAAAAGGGAGAACATTTTTCTGTGACCTGTGAAACTTGGACACTACCTAGGGAAGGTACAGGGGATCCCGACTAAGAATGCTTAATTGAGAGCGCCTGCATATCACCTATTTTTTGGGCAGTTGTGATCGCCAGAAGGAAAGTGAGAAACTTAATTGGGATACTGTCTATTGGCTCAAAATGGAGCCTTAGTTAATTGATCCAAAACCAAAGAAAGATTCCAGGGCGGGACTCTAGATACCTGCACTGGGGACATTCTATCTCTTCTATCCAAAAAATAAGATAAGGCCGCCACTTGGACTCTCGAAGTCTTTGTGGTTAGCCTCAGGTCAACCCCATCCTGGAGAAAATCTAGGATGACCGAAGACTCCTGTTGGGATACTACTTTTGCTGAGCACCAGCGAGAGAAGACACCCCAGATCTTGGCGTAAAATACGCCTAGTCATCTCATTCCTACTGGCAAGGAGGGTGTCAATTACCTTCTCAGAGCAGCCCTTCTCCCGCAGGTTCTGCCTCTTAAGCACCAGGCCGTCAGCTTGAAGAAGCTGGGCTCTGGGTAATGGACCGGGCCCTGCCAAAGACAGTCTGCCCAAACAGGAAGGAGGGAGGAGCTACCGACCAGCACTCTAGAGTGGGAAACCAGGTCCTCTTGGGCCACCAGGGCGTGACCAGAATCAGTCTGCCCTCTGCTAAATTTAATCTCTGCAGGACTCTGAAAATCAAGTTCAGAGGAGGAAAGGCATAGGCCAGGTAAAAAATTCCATACCTGGGCCAGTGCGTCTACCCCCTCCGACCCCTGCTCCCGGGAGAGGGAAAATAATCTTTCCACCTTTCTGTTCCCCCTGCGAGCAAAGATCTACCTCTGGCCTGCCGAAGTGCTGACAGACCAAGTTGAACATCTCTGGGTTCAATTCCCATTCTCCTTGGAGAATAGGTTGGCGACTCAAGTAGTCCGCTTCCAAATTGAGGGTTCCCCTTATGTGGACTGCCGAAAGAGTTAATACGCAGCTCTACCCAGCCCAGGATCTCTAGAGACAATGTCAGGAGGGTGCGAGATCTGGTGCCTCCCTGATGATTCAGGAAGGCTACCATGGTCGCATTGTCGGAAAGAATCTGGACCTCCCGGCCTCCAACGCCTTTAGGGCCTCTCCAACCGCCAATAACTTGCGGTAGTTTGAAGAGGCACCCCACTGACGTTGGTTCCAGGAACCCTATGCTCTAAGCTTGTCTAAGTGAGCCCCCCACCCCCAGGCGCTTGCATCTGTGGTAATCCTGATGGGGTCGGTTTGACTCCAAGGAAGAAGCCACCACCTCAGAGTGTCCTTACTGTATTTGGGATGCTGACTCTGTCGTCTAACGATTCTCCCTTTCCATCTCGGGAGGAAAGGAGGAAGTGTTGGAGGGGTCTGGAGTGGAGCTGAGCCCACAGAACCGCTGGGAAACAAGAGGTCATTAGACCCAGCAGCCTCATGATGTCCCTGAAAGATGACTCCGCTTTCTCCAATGCAGACCTGACCGCTGCCATGAGACCCCCTGGACCTTGTCCCAGGGCAAAATAAGCTTCCTCTCTAGAGACTCTACCAGGAATCCTAGGTAAACCTTCCTCTGTTCCGGTAGTAGCGAGGACTTTTCCGTGTTGATAATCCAGCCCAGGGATTCCAAGGTACTCATGACCGTAGCCAGGTACGCAAGGAGGAGATCCCGACTCTGGTTGTAAAGCAACAGATCATCAAGATAAGGGACTAATGCTATCCCATGCAGGTGCAAGTAGGCGATTACCTCCGCCAGGACCTTTGTAAAAACCCTTGGACTGGAAGCCAGTCCGAAGGGGAGGGCAGAAAACTACCAATGTTGAGCCCCCTGGGCAGAGGCGATCGCAAACCTGAAAAACATCTGGTGCCCTGAGAAAATTGGGACGTGGAGATAAGCGTCCTTTAACCTCTTGACCACTGGGCACATAAACCCCCTTCCTAACCAGACCAATTTTCAGCTTTCGGTGCTCTCACAATTTGAATGTCAATTACTCAGTCATACAACATTGTACCCATTTGAAATTTGTGTCCTTTTTTTCACACAAATAGAGCTTTCTTTTGGTGGTATTTGATCACCTCTGGGTTTTTTATTTTTTGTGCTATAAAAGAAAAAAAGACTAAAAATTCTGTAAAAAAATTAAAAATCTTGTTTCGGTCATATTTATTTTTTATTTATTTTTATTGAAATTTTTATACAAAACATAACAGATTATACATTCCTTGGCACAACACCAAGTATAAACCAACGGTCAACATGACCGGCTTAACAGACCTACGGTTTGCTATCGCAGATAGCAGGTACGACATAAACCTAACCCCCCCTCTCCCACCCCACCCCCACTCAGTTCCCTAGTCCCCTACAATCAACCTCCACCAAGTTTAATACGAGCCTCTTCCTCTCCACTGTGTCAGGAACCACACGTAGAACCCCCGGTATCTGGGCTAGCAGATTAATACATATAGTTCCCTGGACCCTCCTACACCTCAGACCAGTCCGGCTTACCCCACTGTTAGGTCAGATTCGTACCATGCCCTCCAGACTTTCTCAAATGCCCCTGGACAAGTATGTCGCCTTATAGAATGGAATCATAGCGTTCACCAACCCCTTCCAAAAAGAAACCCCAGGAGCCCCCGGACTCTTCCATTTCAGCAAAATAGCTTTTTTCCCATAAAATAATAATATACTAAGCAGTGTTCTATGAGCCCTTGACGGGACTACCTCCTCCACCAGACGAGTAAACATACACTAATGTCCTGAGGAATCGGTATCCCCAAAACTTCCGTTATGCAGGTGGTGACCCCAGTCCAAAACAGTTGGATCTGGGGGCATCCCCAAAACATATGGTGCGCGTCTGCCGGAGCGAACGTACATCTCCAGCATTCCGATGACACTGAGGGATATATCGAAGCCAATCTGGAAGGGGTGTAGTATACCCGATGTAAAAATTTAAATTGGATAAGCCAGTACCTTGCAGCTACTAAGTATTGGAATGGACGGTCCCATACATCTTCCCACTCCTCCAACCAAAATACCTGGAACTTCCGCCTCCCACCGCTCTCTACACATGAGAAGTGCCTTGGGAGTAGTTTTAAATAGCTCTTTATAAGTCACTGACAAGGTCTTAGGCAGGTCCTCCGTCATAAGCAAGTCCTCCATACGAGAAGGGAAAGATTCAACCCTCTCCGTTCTAAACTGGGTTTGAAATGCATGCCTCAGCTGCAGATATCTAAAATATTGAGCGTTAGGGAGGTCATGCCGGGCCTTCAGTTGGTCAAACGTCAATAGTACTCCGTCCAGTGTAATATCGTTAAGCAGCTTAACCCCTTTAGTTGCCCACCCCATGAGCTGCTTCTAGTACTGTGGCCGAATCCCCCGCATCCGAGACCAACCACCTATGCACAAAGACCAGCTGACCTGCCAAGTAGTACTTGCGCCAATCAGGCAGCGCAAGCCTCCCGACCCCAGGGCTCCCGCAATACCGCCAAGCTCACTCTAGGCATTTTAGGAGCCCAGAGAAAGGAACTGGTGATGCTGTCTAATTTCTTAAAAAATTACTTCGGTATCCAGACCGGGGCATTCCTCAAAAAATACAGGATGATCGGGAGAATCTTCATTTTAAGAAGATTGACTCTGCCCATCAAAGATAAAGGAAGTTTCTGCCAGGCCTGAGCTCTTTGTTTAAAGAGTGTCAAAAGGGGCAACAAATTAAGAGACATGTAGTCCGCCACCCTTGCAGTCACCTTAAAACCCAGATAGGTTATCTGGGAAACCCACTTTAATGGTAGGATTGGGATTTGCCTTCGCTCTAGCCCCCTCGTCTAGGAGGTAAAATGGACGACTTTGCCCAGTTAACCTTTAACCCAGAGTAGGAGGTAAATGTGTTCATAATATCCAATGCGGCCTCTTAACGACTCGCCCGGATCCCGTAGAAACAGCAAGAGGTCATCAGCATAAAGTGCCAACCCCTCATCGATGCTGCCCACCCTGATTGCCTTAACAGCTGTTGATGCCCTTAACGCTACCGCCAGCGGCTCCATCATAAGTGCAAATAGAAATGGCGACAATGGGCAACCTTGCCTGGTGCCTCTACCCACCGAGAATTACTCGGAGGTATGGCCTCCCGTACGAATAGCTGTCCTAGGTGTGCTATATAACAGTGATATCCATTGTCGGAACGACTGGCCAAAGCCCATCTTAAGGACTGTATGCATAAAATGCCAATCCACTGAGTCGAAAGCCTTTTCTATATCGATAGAAACTATAATTCTCATGGATGAATCTAAATTAGGGAGCTGCAGATGGGTGAAAAGACGTCTCAGATTTGTATCTGTGGACTTGCCTGGCATAAACCCCAGTCTGGTCAATATCTACCAGTGAGGAGATAACCACAGCCAGTCTCCTTGCTAATATTTTTGTCAGAATCTTGAGGTCCATATTCAGTAAGGCAATAGGCCTATAGGATGAGCACTCTAGTGGGTCCTTACCGGGCTTAAGCAATAGGATTATATAGGCATTAAGCATTGAAGCTGGGAGCGTCCTCTTTTGTAAGCAGTAAGGTAATAAGGCCGTAAGCCGGGGGTGCTGAAACCACCTCTTTGTTAGTAATCTTAGCATCTAGGGCCGTTCTATCAGTCTTAGACAGCCTGGGAAGTGTTAGATTCCCCAGCAACTCACCAAGAGCATCAGGGTCATATTGTGGAATCGGTGCGTACAAAGTTGAAAAGTATGTCTGGAACTCAGCTAAAATCTCAGTCGGGTCTCTAACTAAATCCCCTCTACCTCCTCTGATAACAGATATGTGTTCGATGTGATTTCGGTCCGCCACCAACCTAGCCAGCAATTTCCCATTTTTATCACCTTCTGAAAACAATGAATTCGCTCTATGTTTAGCCTCAGTATGTGCCAGATCCTTACAGTGTATGGAGATTCGACGCCTAGCCTCTAATAGGGCAGTATAGGACGCATCAGTATGGTCAGCAGCATGTATATTCGCACACTCTTTCCTTAGTCTGCAGTTCCTGGATGTCAACATTTTGGTTGACCCGCACCCTCTTAATGGCCGCGATAGATTCACCACGGACCACCGCCTTAAAGGCATCCCATACAATTGTCGGTTCAGCCGAGTCCGCATTCGCGGCCCAGTAGTCACCGACCGCCTCTAGCAATTGTGTAGAGACACGATCTTCCTGCAACCATTCTGGGGACAGTCTCCAACTCCGTGCCCCACTAGAATCCGGGAAGAGCAGGGAGACGGAGAGTGGGACATGATCAGATAAGCCACCCGCCAAGTAGTCTACTTCCCGTACATAAGGTAGCAAGGCCTGATTTCCAAATGCCAGATCAATCCTAGCGGAGGAGCGGTGCGACAGAGAGGTGAGAATAGCAGGTTGTAGTAGGATTCTTAGCTCGCCATATCTCCGTCAACCCGGCCATAGATGCCCAGGCCGACAGCTCCACCAACCCACCCCTTCCCGGATTTGAGGAATCCAACGCCGCCAAGGTGGCGTTGAAGTCCCCCATCAACAACAGCGGGAGGTGTGCATGGGGCGTCAACTTCACAAACAGGTCATACAACAGTTGCACATTAAAAGGAGGAGGCACATACACATTAACAAGTAGCATTTTGCAATTTCCTATGTCCAAAACCAGTGCCGCATACCGCCCCCCCCCCCCCCCCCCCGGATCAGTAATCACCTGGTGGATAGTACAGTGAAGTGCCCTACTAAGTATGGACACTCCCCTGGCAAAGGTCGAATAGGTGGCATGAAATGCCTTTTGGATCCAGTGTTTACGCAAGGCCAGGATTCTACCTCCATCCAGGTGAGTCTCCTGCAAAAACACGATATGCGGTTTTACCACTTTCAGATACTGGAACATTGAGGCCCTCTTGTATTTGCTATTTAGAGTTGAAAATATGTTTATTGGTATTTTAGCAAATGGAACAAACAGGAGAAGACACCATCCAAAAACAGTCAAAAGTGCATTGGGGTAAGGAGTCAGTCCAGCGGCTATCGCCCACAGCAGGACTCCCACCGACATATAAACGCAATCAGAACAGGAATGACTTCAACATGAAACAACAATTAGATGAAACCACAAGGGTCCTATCGTAGATGGCAGAATTACAGCCAGGATTGCTAGTAAGAGAACAATAAGACTAAAAGGAAATAAAAAATAATAAATAAAATAAAAATGACAAACAGGACAAAAAATCAAAATGGAAATGGGAAGTCAAGAAACTGGGACGTCAAAAAGGTAGGAAAAGAAGAGAGGAGATAGAAGAAGAGGGGAGCAGAGGAAAGGAAAAGGGGAGAAGGCTAGAGAGATCAGAGCAGAGGTCGAGTTGCTGAAAGAACAGTCAGGGGGAACAATATAGGGTGTGCGGGGAACGAGGGACCCACCTCGCCCTAGGGTAGTGAAATATCAGGGAGCGCTCATGACTGGGGTGACAACATGTTAGCCAGAGTGTCAGAGGAGGAGAAGTGGAGCCAGATGAGCCACAGCATTTTATAGGTATCAAAAGTGTAGTTGTCAAGAGCCAACATCTCCTCCATTCTCATAGTGTCGTTCATAATTGATACCCAGTGTGACAAGGGCGGGATTGTGGTCGACTTCCAATAGGAAGGTTGTATTTGCTATTTAGACCTCTGACATTCCAAGACACTACTTTAATCACATTAGCCATAATCCCACTTGTAAAACATAACCCAGGTGCATTGCAAATATATCCCAGACACCAGGACAAATAAAATTATCAAAAAGGCGAAGAGAGGCCCACCATAATCGAGGACCAGAAACCGAGTGGGAATAACCCAAATCAAAACCAACCCCCTCCCGTGACCCACCCCCCCTGCTATTATACCAGAACCAACAAGTAGTAGACCAAAAAACAAAAACACCTTGAAGAAAAAAAGCTTCAAGAAACCCCATTGTCTGGTATGCAGCTTCAAATCCCAAAAAACAAGTTGAACACCTAAAAAAACAGGTGTTAGTGGAAGGTCTTCCGAACGATCACTTGTCCCACAGCGTAAGATGATCCTCCTGGGCTCCAGAGAGCTCCGCACAAAACAGTTATTATTGGGAGCAACAATATCAGAAATTTAAGTGGCAGTCTCACTCACAGCGAAGAAAATAAGTAAAAGGGCAGTGCACTACCGCCACCTAGTGACATCGGGGCTCATAGCTCGAACAGGGCCATGATAAACTGAATCAAACTTTTCAGACAGCAGAGCATACAAAAATGATAGCCTGAAAACAGATAGTTAAGCAGGAGTTAGGAAACAGCGCCACCTAGTGCTCAAAAAACAAAACAGAAGTAGCAGCTATCTACAAAAAAAAAAGGGGGTAACAAAATACTAGAACAGCAAAATGGCCAGGAGAGTAACAGTTATTGCTGTGTATATGTAGGCAGAAAAATTGCAAAGTTCCTCCTAGCATGGTACTAGAACAAAACGGGCTATTGAGGGAAAAAAATAAAAATAAAATAGAATATTTGCCGGAATAGTAAAACTAGTATATGAAATATATAAAAAGGAGGGCCAACCGGAGAGGAGAAAAACAAAAAGCAAAGGACTGGCTTCACTCCCAGACTCCTTACAGAATCCAGTAGAGAAATTGCACAAAAAGTGATTTAACAAAAAACTCAGGTACTCATCTCAGCCTTCCTCATGGGTTCCGGTCCAGCCATTCAGATGCAGCCAACGGGGAATTAAAAAATTTAACCGCACCATTATGTTGCACACGGAGCTTGCTGGGATAGAGCATACTGTAAAGAATATTCTTCTCTCTGAGCCTCTTCCGCACATCATTGAAGGAACGACGTCAACTCTGGGTTTCAGCCGAGAAGTCAGGGAACAGCATCACTCTCGCACTGTCAAATTTAAGCTCAGGACGCTTCCACGAGGCAGCCAAAATCATGTCTCGATCCCTGTAGTTTAGGAACCTTACCAGGAACAGCCGGGGGTAGTTTCCCGGGGAACGCCTGCCCGCAGGGACCCTATGGGCCCTCTCCACCACATACGTTGGGGGAAGATCCTCCAGGCCCAGCAACTGCTTGAAGAACTGCTCCGCAAAGGAGGCAGTCAGCGCCCCCTCTGCTCCTTCAGGCAGGCCCACCACCCTCACGTTATTCCTCCTTTGCCTGTCCTCAGCATCTTCTGCTCTACTCTGCAGCGACTTCACCATTTCCTGCAGTTCTGACAACTGGGTCCCCTGGGAATGGGACACATCCTCCACCCCAGAGATCCTCTCCTCTGTCAGCCTGCTCCTGATCTTATCCAAGTCATGCCTTAGTCTATGCTGATCGTCACCGCCGCCTTACTAGCATTGATGGCTTCTAGAATAGGCCTCGTAATAGCCTCCTGTGCTGTCTCAGGAGCTGGGGAGACCACCAGAGATCGTTCAGGGCTTACCTCCTGAGCAGCTGCCATCCTCTCAGCCTGCCTGCGATCCCGCTTGGTACAAGGAGGGGAAGGCAAGATGGCGGCGGTCAGACTCGTGACAGGGCCTCGTGCAGAGTGGGTCCTGCGTTGGCACTTCTGGGACTGGTTCGGCGGCCGGGATGTCCCCCCTTCTCATGACCGGGACTCGGTCCACTCAGCCCGGTACCGTAAGTAACGCGATTCGGGCCAAATAGCTCCCCAAACAGGATTTTAGAGCAGGATGGATGCGGAGCTCACCCAGAAAACGTCCTGCTGCTTTCACATCCGGTCACGCCCCCTATCTCGTTTCTGTCATATTAACAGTTTATTTCACACACACAGCATATGCATACCACAAATTACACCTCAAAACACATTCTGCTACTCCTCTCGAGTATGGCGATACCACATGTGAGACTTTTACACAGCGTGGCCACATACAGAGGCCCAACATGCAGGGAGCACCATCAGGCGTTCTGGAACACCCAGGCCAATTCTGACATTCCTCTCCTACATGTATAAATCATAATTTTTTTGGTAGAAAATTACATAGAACCCCAAAACATTATATATGCTTTTTTTTAGAAAGGACCCTAGAGAATACAATGGCGGCCGTTACAACTTTTTTTCTCGCACGGTATTTTTCGCCAAAATTTTTTGAACGCGTGTTTAAAAAAATAAATAAAACACTTTTGTGCTTAAAACAAAAACAGTAAAGTTAGCCCAATGTTTTTGCATTATAATATGAAAGATGAAGTTACGCCGAGTAGATATCCAACATGTCACCCTTCAAAATTGCACATGCTCGTGGAATGACGCCAAACTTCGCTACTTAAAAATCCCCATAGGCAACGCTTTAATTATTTTTATTGGTTACATGTTTAGTTACAGAGGAGGTCTACGGCCAAAATGATTGCTCTCGCTCCAACGTTCGGAGCGATATCTCCGAACGTTGAGTTAAGTAAATAAAGTAAAATTAACAATAATTTTTATTTTTTTTGGAAATTACGTATGTGTTCGCTTCTGCATGCGATCTCACGGGGACAGGTGGCGCTTTAAAAAAATAAAAATTATTGTTAATTTTACTTTATTTACTTAAAATTTTTTTTTTTTATTACTTGTATTCCTATTATAAGGAATGTAAACATCCCCTGTAATAGGAATATAACATGACAGGTCCTCTTTACAGCGAGATGTGTGGTCAATAAGACCCCACATCTCACCTCTAGGCTGTGAAGACTGAAAAAAAAAAAAAAAAATATCCTGGCTTCGATCGTAGCGGTGAGTCTGTAAAAGCACCGGAGGGTGGCAGGAGGGGGGGAATTGCAGAGTATTAGGGTATTGCAAAGTATCGCGCAGGGTATTGCAGAGTATCGCGCAGGGTATTGCAGAGTATCGCGCAGGGTATTGCAGAGTATCGCGCAGGGTATTGCAGAGTATCGCGCAGGGTAATGGGCAGGGATGGGTGGCTGGATCTGTGACTGCAGTTGTCACAGATCCAGCCCACAGTGCTGCTGCTGCCACCCGCTCTCCCCCCTCTCCTCTCACACCGACGCCGGTTTACAAGTGATCACTTCGTCATTTGACGGAGCGATCACGTGGTAAACGGCCGCTATCAGCGGCAATTTACTGCGACCTGCCGGGTCTTCTAGACCCGGCGCTCATGGATGATTCCGGGAGCACGCCCCAGAAGGATTCTGGGAGGACGTCCTTCCAGAACAACTCCACCGCACTGTAGCAGTATTTTGTCTATAGCGTGGTGGGAAAGTGGTTAAGTCGATGGTTACCATGAATACCTCCCTCAGCAGGACCTTCCTGAGAGTGTAAACACTCAATACGAAACTTCTTGTGGTGGAGAAAAAGTATTCAGGGGTCTCAGGTTGATTATAAGCCAAAACAGAAATTCTGCCATCCCAGGGCTATTTTTTGACACCCGCGCCAGACTGCACTGAATCGCGGGGCCGCGATCTAGGAAAGACCGCGGCTTCATCTGCGGCCTAACGCCGCGCCGCTCTGCACGCCCCAGGATCCCCACCAAGCCATCCAGGTAAACCCCCCTCACCCCAGAAGGACTAACTTTTCATAGTGTTACCTCTCAGCCTCCCCAGCATTACAGATCCACCCTGTCAGCCCGAGGCTATACCCTACTGCCTGTTCAGGCAGCCATCAGCCACACCACACCTACAACACGCTCACCGCTCATCCCCCCCTCGTCTCAACAACAAACAGAAGCTTAATCCAGAGGTCCCCCGATCGCCTTGCACGGGGTCAGGAAGGATTTTTTTACCCCTACCGGAGCATATTGGCCCAGCACCGGCCAGGGTTTTTTTTGCCTTCCTCTGGACTAAGCCAGGAGAGAGGACTTAACCAATTCCTCTCCCCATCGCCCCTGAAAATCCCCCCCCCCCCCCGGTGTATTGGCGATCATGGCATGTCGGCAATATTCTGCCAAAACCATTTGGAGTTTGAGGCAATGCGCCGCAATACTGCCAGCCATCACCAAAAAAGCCCTAAGAATTGAGCGACTATTGAGAATCGATCATAGATCGACAGTCAGACATTTCAGCCATTTACCCCAGCTCAAGCACATATCATATGCTCTGATTAACACAAGATCGACAGTAAAACACCGACTAGAAATCCGCGACTTCATTCAACAAAATGATCTAGACTGTCTATTACAGAGAGCTGGCTCACAGCCGACTAACACCATTCTAGGAGAACTGGTGCCAGAAAATTACCGTATTATCACGGAAAACAGAATAGGGCAAAGAGGAGGCGGCCTGGCGGTGATCCACAAGACTCATCTTGTGATCACCAAACCAGTCCGCCAAAACCCTCTTCCATTCATGGAAACCCTTACTCTGCAACTGCAAGCAAATTCAAAGGAGACCGTCCACATTCTGCTCTGCTATAGGCCGCCTGGCCCAAAATCGCAGCTGCTACCATTATGGACGGATTTCTTCTCCACTTACACCCTCAACAGCAAACATCTTTTGCTGCTCGGGGATTTTAATCTCTGGGCCAACTCCTCACAAGACCCCATTGCCGACGCCTGTATTGATCATCTGGAAGGATTAGGATTACAGCAACTAGTATGTGGGCCCACACATGCTTCAGGTCACACACTTGATCTTATTTTCAGACAAGCTCTGGAAATAAAAATTTTGGAAAATGAAAAGTTGCCATGGACAGGTCACCATGCAATTATATTCAGTATTTCCACCATCCCCCCGCAACAAAAACATCAAATCCAGTGACAACACACTGGACTAGATGTCAGAAGAAGCTCCACTCGGAACTCTTCAAAACTACTTTAAGGAAGAAAATAGAAACAACTCAGCCGCATCAAACGGCCCTTGAAACATTGGAAGCCATAAACTCGGCCATGCTACAGTCAGCCGACTTGGTAGCGCCGAAACGAATAACCCGCATTCGGAAAAACAACCGCAGCTGGTTTAACAACCAGCTGTCGTTACTGAAGCAAAAACGCAGAAGGGCAGAATCTGCCTGGAAAAGATGTTCTTCAGAGCTAAACCTATCCATCTACAAGGCGACTACAAGAAAATACCACAAAGGAATTTTCCAAGCCAAGAAAAAGTATTTTTCGGAGGCTATCAACGTGCCCTAAACCGCCCCCGCGAACTCTTCAAGATGGTCACCCAGACCATGAAACCAGGTTGCATTGAAGCCCCCAGCTCGGACACACAAGAATTTTGTGATGAACTATCGGATTACTTCATTAATAAAATCGAGGCAATCCGTGAAAGCTTTTAGCAAAACAATTCCGCCCTCAGGCCCCCCGGCAGCCCCTCACACAGCACCCATAGTAATTCTCCTATATCAGGTAAGTTTACCCTGGAACCCATCTCCATTGAGACCACTAAGAATATCATTGGCGCTTTGCGTAATGGCACAGCGCCAAAATGACATTATCCCCACAAAACTGCTGAAGGAATGCGCCTACATCCTGGCTCCACCCATCACGCAGCTTATCAATCAGTCTTTCTTGGAGGGCATAGTGCCCTCACAGTTGAAAGAGGGTATAATCCAACACATCATGAAGAAACCCTCCCTGGACCCCAAGGACCCACTCCACCGCCGTCCCATAACAAGTCTCAACGTACTCTCAAAGATAATGGAAAAAAAGGGATTTTTAAATACAGCTTACCTGTAAAATCCTTTTCTTGGAGTACATCACGGGACACAGAGCGGCATATTCATTACTATGTGGGTTATATGGAGTACCTTCAGGTGTGGACACTGGCAATCTCAAACAGGAAGTCCCCTCCCTATATAACCCCCTCCCCTAGAGGGAGTCCCTCAGTTTTGTAGCAAGCAGTATGCCTCCCAAAATGGTCACCCAAAAGAGGGGTGGGAGCTCTGTGTCCCGTGATGTACTCCAAGAAAAGGATTTTACAGGTAAGCTGTATTTAAAAATCCCTTTTTCTTTCTCGTACATCACGGGACACAGAGCGGCATATTCATTACTATGTGGGATGTCCGAAAGCAATGCTTTAATGAGGGGAGGGAGACATCTTCCAAAGAAGGATTCAATTTAGAGATAAACTCAAATCATAATAATAATTCCAACTTAGTCAAGAAAAAACTTTTTTTTTTTATAACCAAGGGTGTTTCTGATCCCGAGGATTTCAAACTGCAGCCTGTAGTACTGCCTGACCAAAGGCAGCATCCGCATTTCTTCTCACGTCTAGTTGATAAAACCTTGTAAACGTGTGGACTGATGACCACGTTGCCGCCTTGCATATCTGAGCCATAGAGATCTGATGGTGTGCTGCCCAAGAGGCGCCCATGGCCCTGGTAGAATGGGCCTTTACCGACAACGGAGGAGGCAACCTCTTCAACCCGTAGGCTTGAATGATTAATTGTCTAATCCATCTCGAGATGGTGGATTTTGCAGCTGCCTGCCCCTTCTTGGGGCCATCTGGTAGAACGAATAACACATCTGTTTTCCGGATCTTTTCTGTAGCTTTAAGATAGGCCTTCATGGCCCGGACAATATCCAAGGTATGCAGCAACCCCTCCTTTCTAGATGTAGGTTTTGGAAAGAAGGATGGAAGTACCAAATCCTGGTTCAAGTGAAATTTGGATATAACCTTTGGTAGAAAGGAAGGACGGGGCCGGAGAACTGCCCTGTCCTTATGCAGAACGAGATATGGTTCCTTACACGATAATGCTGCTAATTCTGACACTCTCCTGGCCGAAACTATGGCGACCAAGAAAACCAACTTTCTTGTCAGTAAGAGTAAAGGAATCTCAGCCAACGGCTCAAAAGGCTGTTTCTGTAGAGTGGACAGGACAAGATTTAAGTCCCATGGACAAATTGGTGACTTGACAGGAGGATTAATACGCAAGACCCCCTGTAAGAAGGTCTTTACCAGCGAGTGGGTGGCCAGCGGCCTCTGAAACCACACTGACAGAGCTGAGATCTGTCCCTTGATTGTGCTTAGTGCCAGGCCTTTATCCACTCCTAGCTGGAGAAAACTTAACACACTATCAATAGTATATTTGCGGGAATTCCATCTTTTGGATTCACACCAGCCTACGTAGTTCCTCCACACCCTGTAATAAATCACCCTGGAGACCGGCTTCCTAGCCCTAATCAGGGTAGGAATTACCTGCCTAGACAGGCCTCTATCCCTGAGAATCAGGGATTCAGCCTCCAGGCCGTCAAATTTAGACGCTGTAATGTAGGGTGGAGGATCGGGCCTTGTGAGAGTAGGTCTGGTTGTAGAGGGAGAGTCCAAGGGTCTCCCACTGCCATCTTCAGGACTAGTGAGTACCAAGTCCTCCGGGGCCAAGCCGGAGCTACTAGAATGACTGGCTTGTTCTCCACTCTGATCTTGCGCAACAGGCGCGGGAGTAACTGTAGTGGAGGGAATGCATATAGAAGTCTGAATTGATGCCAAGGGCAAACCAACGCGTCGGTTCCGCAGGCCATAGGATCCCTCGCTCGCGACACGAACCTGTCTAGTTTCTTGTTGAACCTGGATGCCATTATATCTACGTCCGGCATTCCCCACCTCTGGCAGATTGTCTGAAAGACCTGGGGATGCAGAGACCACTCCCCTGGCAACAGACTCTGGCGACTTAAGAAGTCTGCCTGCAGGTTGTCCACTCCGGGAATGAATATCGCCGAAATGCAGGGTACATGAACCTCTGCCCATTGAAAAATCAAGTTCACCTCCCTCTGAGCGGCCTGGCTCCTGGTTCCCCCTTGGTGGTTTATGTATGCCACCGCCGTGGCATTGTCTGACTGGATTCTCACCGGGAACCCCTTTAATCTGGAGGTCCAAGCCAGAAGGGCTAGGCGGGCAGCTCTGATTTCCAAGATATTGATGGGGAGCTGCCTCTCTGCTTTCACCCAAGTTCCCTGGCGGGAGAACCCCTCGAAGACCGCCCCCCAGCCTGCCAGGCTGGCGTCTGTGGTAACTACCTTCCAGACAACAGGGCTGAAGGATTTTCCCTTTAGAAGATTCTGAGGGTTCAACCACCAGGCCAGGCTTTGTCGGACCCTTGATGATAGCGTCAAAGGGGACTCTAAGGCATGTGCCCTCTTGCCCCAGGCTGCTAGAATGGCTGCCTGTAGGACGCGAGTGTGGATCTGAGCGTATGGTACTGCCTCGACTGTGGCCACTAGCTTGCCTAGTAATCGCATATACAGGCGAATAGTTGGACCTTTCTTGTTTAGAACCAACTGAACCAACCCCTTGATAGCTTCGATCTTTACAAGGGGCAGGAACACCTTTTGATGTTCTGTGTCTAACCTCATGCCGAGGTATTCCAACTGCTTTGTAGGCTGGAACGCTGACTTTCCCCGGTTCAGGACCCAGCCGAATTCTTCGAGGTACTGAACCGTGAGGTTTACTGCCTTTTGCAGACCCGGCCGTGAGTGATCTATGATTAAAAGGTCGTCCAAGTATGCTAGGACTGTGACCCCTTGGATCCTTAAATTGGCCAGAATTGGGGCTAGGATCTTCGTGAATACCCGGGGGGCCGTGGCCAGCCCGAAGGGGAGCGCCCTGAATTGGAAGTGTCGCTGCCCCACCGCGAAGCGTAAAAACCTTTGATGCGACTGAAAGATTGGTACATGAAGGTAAGCATCCTTTATGTCTATGGAGGCCAGAAAACCGTCCTTCTGAAGCGCGGCGGCTGCTGACCGGATGGATTCCATCCGGAAGGAACGAACCCTTAGGTAACCGCTTAACCTCTTTAGGTCCAAGATTGGCCTGACATCGCCGTTGGGCTTTGGTATGACAAAGAGATTGGAATAGAAACCTAGGCCTTGCTCTTGGGCTGGCACTTCTATAATTACGTCCTGGCAAAGCAGGTGATCCAAAGCTGCCAGCATTGAGGCCTTCCTCGCTGGATCCCTTGGTAGCCTTGATTCTTGAAAATGAGGCGGAGGATACCTTAGAAACTCCAGTCTGTAACCTGTGGTTACAGATGCCCGGACCCATTTGTCGGGGATCTTGGCTTCCCAAACTTCTGCGAAGAAACAAAGCCTTCCCCCCACCCGCAAGAGTGGGGGCGCCCCTTCATAAGGCAGACTTAGGGGCTGTCTTTGACGGCTTGCGATACCACGGCCTCTTACCCCCAGGGGTCTGTCCCTGCGATCTACTGTTAACGTTGGATCGTGCAGGCGGCCGTCGATACTGCCTGGAATTTGAGGGCCCCGAGACAGGAAAGAGCTGCCTTTTAAATGTAGGAGCCCGGAATGTCTTTTTGACCGGTAAAAGGGTACTTTTGCCATTTGAAATAGTCTGAATATATTTATCCAGATCCTCTCCGAAGAGTCGTCCTCCATGGAAGGGAAACCCTGCCAGAAGCTTTTTGCATGGGGGCTCCGCCGCCCAGTTCTTCAACCATAAGAGCCTTCTCATGTGCACCAAACATAGTGATAAACGAGAGGCCTGCTGGATGGAATCTTTTATAGCATCTACCGCAAAACACAGAGCTCTGGGAATGTCAGAAAACTCTTCTGCTTGTTGGGTAGGCATGTCCCTTAACATTTCCTTTGTCTGGTCTTTTAATGCCTGACAAACTCCAATTGCAGCCACCGCTGGCTGCACCACTGCTCCTGCCGTAGCAAAGGATGCTTTTAAAAGTGTCTCTAATCTTTTATCAACTGGATCTTTAAACATGTGTATGTTTTCCACCGGGCAAGTTAGTGATTTATTCACACATGAGATGGCTGCATCCACTACTGGGAGCCTCCACCTCTTGGAGAACTTTTCCTCCATGGGGAAAATGACCGCAAACCTTTTCGGTGGCAGAAAAATCCTGTCCGGCCGTACCCAATCCCGAAAGATCAATTCCTCCAAGAGAGGATGGACCGGAAAAACTGTGTTGTTTAACGGAGCTTTCAAAGAGCCCAGAGAGGATACCGGAGGAACCTGAGGCTCTGGCAATGGTAAACTAAATGCCGAGCGGACCATGTCCGTCAAAGACTGTACCCACAGTCTTTCTGTCTGGGAGTCTGAAAATGGTTCCTCAGAGGCAGATCCCTCAATCCCTGAACCCTCTTGGTTCCGGTCTAGTTGATCCTCCTGTGATTCCAATTCCTCTGGAGAGAGAATCTCAGCATCTGAGGATACACCTCTTGGTGATGGGGATCTAACCCGTTTCTTACCAGGAATAGCTCTAGCGATCAATGTTGCTATTCTCTCTTCTAGCCCCCCTAGGGATACGGCTAGCATCTCCTCTGTGATGAACACAGGGCTGGGCTGATCTGGGCCAGCCTCCGCACCAGATCCCCCTAATGGCTCATCCAAGGCGCTTCTTAAATTAATAAGTTGCGGGGAAAGTATCGGCATATCAGAATCAGAAAGGGAACCCTTTTGTTTTTTTTGGTCTTTTTTGTACCCTTTGACCCCGAACCCTTGGAAGCCATAATACAAAATGGAGGGACTCCGCCCACACAACAGACTGTAGTGGGCAGGAGTACAAAAATCAGAGTTTAGGGGACAATAGACCACTAATGCCCAAAAACTGATGGGATCCCGTATGTTCTTTTTTTTTTTTTTTTTTTTTAAATATATTATATATTTTCTTTTGACAACATACAGTGACCCCAAACTAAGTTTGCCAGCCTCCAAACCTGCTGCAAAAAAGGGGGATTTCTTGGCTTAACAAAAAGGTATTGGAACAAAGTCCACATGTACTACCCCTCTTCCGCCACCGGGAGTCACTGTTCTGCCGCTCTGCGTCCTCTCCTCTGAAAATCAGCCTCAGACTGAGCACTGACAATGCCTGCTGTCTATAACAGCACAAAGGCGCGCCCCTGTATGACGCCGCAGGCACGCCCCCCCCCCCGCCCTCCTGTGTGAACGGCGCGAAAAACGTCCATAAGACGTGCGCACGCGCGCGCGCGTATGCCGGAAACAGGAGGAACATGGAGGAGCCGCGCTGCTGGAGATCCAGGAACGCAGAAACAGGCGGCAGATTCAAACCCCCGGCCAGGTAGGACTCTCCAAAGGCCCCTAGGGATCCTTACTAGCCCTAGGAAGAAACAGCAGGTTTAGCTAGCACACATATTTAGACAGGGGGACCTAGTGATGGGGGGGAAAAGGTGTCATCCTGTCTCTCTTTAGACATAGTGAACAAGGTTGCCCATGCAGAGCATACTTAGGCTATCCCCCCTTTTAGGTTACCCCGGAGAGCCTGCTGTCGAACCAAGTCCCGCAGGCTCCCCCTTACCTGCTCCATGCTGCAGGATGTTTGTCCAGCAAACTGATCCAATCTTCTCCCATCTCCGTGGGTAGCGTAGTAGACCTTCAGGCCCTGGGGTCCTATGAAGGTACCCACTGTCCTGGACCTATATAGCACCCTGGCAAACAGGAACTTATGGTTTTTACAAACTCCAAGTCCTGGGCCCAGGGTCCAGCCCTCCAAAGAGGAGCATTATAGGCAAAACCCCACGGCTTGGGGCCCGGGTACTGTCCACTTTGGCACTGAGGCTCCTTGGACAGATCCGGTTAGCCCGCCCTTAATCCCAAGGATGTGGAGCAAAGCTATTCCGTGACCAACACCTAAGACACTGGCGAAAAAACTGAGGGACTCCCTCTAGGGGAGGGGGTTATATAGGGAGGGGACTTCCTGTTTGAGATTGCCAGTGTCCACACCTGAAGGTACTCCATATAACCCACATAGTAATGAATATGCCGCTCTGTGTCCCGTGATGTACGAGAAAGAAAGTAGTGGTACAACAGCTGCAACAGCATCTAGATACCTACAAGCTACTTGACTCATTGCAATAAGGCTTCCGTCCCGGACACGGGACGGAAACAGCATTGCTGAAAGTATGGGACGATGTTCTCAAGGCCGCAGACGAAGGAGAATCTTGTCTTCTAGTTCTGTTGGACCTAAGTGCCGCTTTCGACACTGTAGACCACAAACTGTTGCTGACTCGGCTTGCTGAATTAGCCAGAGTCGCAGAAGGCGATTTATCTTGGTTCTCCTCTTTTCTGGAAAACCGATCGCAAACAGTGAAGTTAGGACCTTTTACATCTGAGAAACGCACAGTAACATGCGGAGTCCCTCAAGGATCGCCTCTGTCACCAGTGCTGTTTAACATATATCTTCGTCCTCTTTTTGAGATTATCAGCAACCAAAAACTGCTCTACCACTCATATGCAGATGATACGCAACTGTATTTCCGCATCTGCAATAGACAGGATCACCACCTCAATCTAGAGACATGCCTCTCTTTGATAGAGGACTGGATGACAAAGAGTTATCTTAAACTCAATGGAGCGAAAACAGAACTTCTCCTGTTTCACGCCAAGCGTAGGAATCAACTTTCAACAGCGTGGACCCCCCCGCCTATTTTGGGCAAGCTCATCACCCCTAGCGCCAAAGTCAAAAGCCTAGGGGTCATTTTTGACTCCTTTATGACAATGGACGCACAAATAGGGTCAGTAGTCAGCGGATCTCACCATCTACTGCGCCTACTACGCAGACTCACTCCGTTCATCCCTAAAGAAGATTTAGCGGTCGTGGTGGGAGCAATTGTAAACTCCAGGCAGGATTATGCAAATGCCCTTTACCTCGGACTCCCCAAGTACCAAATCGCTCTTCTGCAAGTCGTTCAGAATACGGCCCGCCAGACTTGTGACAGGGAAAAAAACCTGGGAATCTATCTCACCTTAACTGGCAGCCAATGAAGGGCTCGCAGTGAAAGACAGAATTGCTTTTAAAGCTCTGTCTTACGCATAGGTGTGTCCATGGAAATGCCCCCCTCTATTTATGCGAAATAATAAAAGCGCATAACCCCAATCGTGTTTTACGATCCACGAATCAGAACCTGCTCCAGGTTCCGAAAGCCAACTTCAGGTCCAAAGGAGAAAGAAGATTCGCGATCCAAGGCCCCAGACTATGGAACGCTTTACCAACCAGCATTCGGTTGGAGGAGAACCACCTAGCATTTAGGAAAAAGGTCAAGACTTTTCTCTTTTGATATCAAAGGAGACAGGAATAACAAGCGCCCAGAGGCGATTCAGTTCGCATGTGCCGCGCTATACAAGTTTTCATTCATTCATTCATTCGAGGATCTTTGGGCAAATGTGTCAGAAGGAACTTTGGGGGAGGAAAATGGAGGAACTCCAGTTTGTAGCCCTCCCTTATAATCTGGAGTTTATGGGGGCTCTGAGTTATACCCACCTCTCCCACCTGGAGAGAAAATGGGAAAGTCTTCCCCCAACTATCGCGTCATTTGGAGTCCTTATCGTATTTTTGGTTAAAAAAAAAAAAAAAAGAAGAATACTCCCTTTTGTTTGTCCTTTCCAACACCCAACGCCTATTACCGGTCGGCTTTCTCTCTGAAAGGCGGTTTCTACCCTGGGGGCCTAATCGAGGCCTGTACCGAAAATGAGGGAGCCCCCGAAGGGGAGACCACAAAGGCGGGTCTTGGATGCAAGATCACCATCCCACGTTTTGACCCATACTGCTCTCCTAGCAGAGTTAATGAGAGCTCCCGTCTTTGCGGTAGATCGCACAGTCTCTACCGCAGCGTCGGCTAGATAGGCCAATGCGCTACCTATGACCTGTAGTGAGTCTAGTATCTCCTTGGATTTAGGAACATGGGAGACATGTTCCATCAACCTGGAGATCCAAGCATCCATATTCCTAGCTATACAGGCCGAAACCAATGCGGGGCTCAAAGCTGCTGCATTAGCCTCCCAGGCCCTACGCAAGGTAGTCTCAGCCCGCCGATCCATAAAATTATTTTTTTAGGCTACCCGCATCCTCAAAAGGAAAGGTCAGACTGCTTGGACACCTGTGTCAAGGTGGTGTTCAATCTAGGCACCTTAAGGAATTTATTCTCATCCTCCTCAAAGGGACACCGACGCTTCCAAGTTTTGTACCTTAGAAGCCTCTTCTCTGGTTCGGCCCATTCCCTAAGGATGATATCCTTGAGGGACTGGTGTACTAAAATGGCTTTGGGCTGAGGTCGCACTAAGCCCTGATAGATTCTATCCTGTGCTGAAATCTGTTCAGCTGGCTGCTGAATCTCCTCAGAGGCATAAACTGCACCGGAGGAGGGCCTCCATGTCGTCGGCTAAAGAAAAAAAAAAAATGTACTTCCCTGCCCTGGAATCCTCATCCTCCTCTGCTTGTCGGGAAGAGGAAGAACTCTCCTGAGAGGAGGGCCCTGCGGTGTGGGATTCAGGCTCTCTGGTTTTAAGGGAGGCTTGAAACTCCTTGAGCGTGGCGAGCATCTGGGTCTGGACAGAGGAAATCCTTCATAACCTGAGAAGTTTATTTTCCTGCTAACTTCTGAAAACGTTTAAAGCAGAAGGGCCAAGTGTAATCTGGGGGCAGTTTCCCATTACAATAGCCGCATTTCTTAAAACAGGGTGTGCAAGGACAAGTCGGGCGCTTCTCTCCCAGGCTGCAGTGAGTCTCCGGTGCTGAGCTCTGCGAGGCCTCTCTCCTTGGCTGAAGAAAAACTGTCGATGGTCGCCACCATCTTGCGGAGCCGGAAGCGGAAGTGATGCGTGTCCACTGACGTCATCACCCTGCGCCAGAGGGCCTTGCACAGACACCGGGAAGATGGAGCTGGGAGCCACAGAGAGGGGCTTCCCCCAGCCTCAAACCGAGACACGCGAAAGCGCTAGGGAGCACCGGAGAGGTGCCCATCCCCAGACATCCAAGGTGGGGGGAGGGCAGAGGGAGAGGACAAGTCTGGCCCCTGGAGTTCTAGGGTAGCCACTAGCCTAGGGACCTCCAGTACTCAGGGGGGGGATCTTCCAGCTCACTCCAGTGAGGCCCCCCTGAGTGGATAGGTACTCCAACCAGGAAGGGGCTTATTCCTACTGGGCCCAGAGGCCTCCCGGACCTGCAGCCCAGCTCCCGGGGGGGGGGACCACTAGCCTTAGGTCAAAGAAAACCATCAAATAGTTTCGCTGTGAGGAAACACAATCAAGAACTGAGGAGCACATGGAGGGGCAGGGTTTTTAACCTCCATTTTGATTGTGTTTGCTGTCAGGTGGAGCCAGTCATCTCTCATGGTGCTGTCCTGGAAGACGACTTGAGGAAAAAAAAAAAAAAAAAAACACTATCTTTTGATTTTTACTCCAAAAAGCAATAAAAAAAAAAAATTCTAAATCAATATTAATTCATCCTGCATTCTGGCGATTTGTGTGTCAGAACTTGTTTTAGGACAGGGGTGCCCAACCAGTGGCCCGCAGAGCCCTCTGATGTGGCCCGTGACCTCTTGCTTTGGTATGGAATAGAATACTGTTATTAAAGGTCAGTTTATTACTAAAATCACAGTATATATATATGAGCATATCTGTTCTGCAGTGGTTACTGGGCTGTTTTCAAACTGATCCGCAAGTGCAGGGCAGTTTACCTGCGGGTTACCTGCACCGAGTCATAGACTTCCGTTATCTGCGCATTTGGTGAGCTTTCTAAAAGTGCAGCAATCATGCAGAATATAAGGGATCTACTAAAACATTTAATGTGAAATTGGCTTAATGTAGCTTAACAAGCAATAAAGGGCCTAAACCTCAATTAATTGCCCTAAAACTTTGCACAGCTTAAGCCCTCGACCTTCCAAACCTACCCTATACGTTATAAGCGATTTGGTGTGCCACAAGGCAAACTAGGGACATTAAGCTTGTTTTTCTGGGAGCTTAATGTACAAAAAATACCTTAAATGTTAACCAACATATTCTGAAAATTTCAACTCATTTGTTTAATCACACCAAAAGTTATTCACATTAAGCTATATTTTACAATGTTAAAACATTTAATGTAAAGAGCTTACCGTACCATAATGTGCCTTAAACTCAATCAATTTTCTTGAAACATTGCACAGCCAAGTTCTCAACTTCCCAAATCTATCCAAGAAGTTTCAAGTGATTTGATGTCCCAGAAGACAAACTAGGGACATTAAGCTTGTTTTTTTGGGGAGCTTAAAATACATAAAAGACCTTAAATGTTAACCAATCTCCCCTAAACTTCACACAAGATAGAAGACTATCCATGTCAACATATTCTGAAAATTTGGTTAATCACACCAAAAGTTATTCACATTAAATGTTTTAGCATTGTAAAATATAGCTTAATGGGATCCCTAAAGAAGTCACGTGGTGCGACGACACACGTAGGGACCAGGAGCACTAGAGTGTACACGCTTGATGGCAGGGAGAAGAGCTCGCCGCTCGTAGGTTTTGTACCCAGTGATATCTTCTCAAATGTGAGTTTTACTTATTTTATCCAATAAACATACCTTGTACTGTGGTATTGTGCTATGGTCTTCCCTTTCTCCCCTTGCACCTACATCCTGAGGGACATACCCAACCCTACCTGCCCTCCTGGAGAAGGAGTAAAGCAGCAAGGAGGAATCTAGGAATTTACATAGGACCATTCACAAACTCGGCGTTCGTTGGAGATTCATGGCTTCTATGTGAGTGCATGTCTATGTGATTCATCTTCCATTGTCCAGGTGCTGTCACAGTATTATGCCACATCTGTTGCTAAGGCCTCCAGCTGTTTATAAGTGTTGTCGTATCCACCCGAGTTTACACCTCTGAAGTCTATTTGGCTGTCCGTGCTATAGCCGTGAGGTGAGCATTTAGGGTTACAAGAGGTGTTTGCACCGAAGCCTCCCTTTCCAGCATGGAACTTTGGATCTTTTTTAGGAGCATCATTTATTACTCTATTTTCATTCATTCTTTCATATAAAAACTTTTTTCTCCCATATTTGTATTTGTTATTTTTTCACCACTTTACCTATTTGCTTCTGTTGCACTTTATGCGTTTGGCAGTCCACGGCCATGTGTTATTACTTGTTATCACTATATTGACTTTTTGGCGTATATTGTATTTGATTTACTTGCTTGTTCAAGCATCCTCCACATTTTGCACAGTTTATACTGTTCTGTTTTATAGTCGTTCACTATGCACCCACTATAGTACACCCATTTGGTTCATTTACTCAAGCTGTGAGTACTGTACCATTCCCTTTGATTTCACAGTGCAGACGCCACCGCTCTTTTAAACTCAATCAATTAAAACTTTGTACAGCCTAAATCTCAACTTCCCAAACCTAGCCAAGAAGTTTTGTGCGATTCGGTGTTCCACAAGGCAAATTAGGCTCCTTTTTTTTAAATGTTAACCAATTTCCCCTACATTTCACACAATAGAAGAGACTATCCATTCCAACACGTTCTGAAAATTTCAGCTTATTCGGTTAATCACACCAAAAGTTATTAACATTAAGCTATATTTTACCCTTCCCTGTCTCAGTACCCAACAATTCAGCAGCAGCTGTCATAAAAAAAAGAAGCAGGCTGGCAAAGTTTATCAACAAACACTTCACAGCAAGTTACATTAAAACATTGTATCAATTGTAAAGTTCTGTGTTTTGCATCTATATAGGGATGAACTTTGATTTGCAGGTGAAGAGTTAAAGCAACCATGACAAGGATAGAAAATCCCCCCCCCCCCCCCCCAATTACATGTTCCTCTGTTGAACTCCTTATTAACCCTTCAGTTTTCTCTAATCACCACCGATAAGCACTCTATATTCTCCTCTATTCAATTGTAATTTTCCAGGTGATTTTTTTTCCTTTTCCATTTTATTATCTAATAAACGTTTTTTGTTTGCTTATTAATATTTTTTACAACTTTTTACATATATTTACTGCTGAAAAAAAAGCCTTTTGCTTAGTTTTATTACATTTTTTTTTTTTTACAAAATAGTGCTTTATTGTGCAGAGAGCAAATATACAGGATGTACAAAAAGAGATCCAGATCAAAAATGTGGTACAGAGACAATGAATGGTCATACGAAAAACAGAGTATATCTACATTTCAAAGGGGGTGGGGAACACTGGTAAACAGGGTCTAGTATATGCAATTGCCACATAGGTATATTCCCGGAATGACAGGGGACCAATTTATCGTCCAGGGACGCTTGGGAGGTCACACAGAGTCATGACCAGAGCACAACAGCAGCTGCAGAGGAGGGGAGGTGAAACCAGAGGGGAGCAAACTCAAGCAGGGGTGTCATCGCAAGTATTAGCGGTACCCAGCCATGCATCCCATATCTTCCCATACTTAGCAGGGCAACCCCTATGAGCGTATATTTCTTTCTTGTATGGCAATACGCCATTCACCGCAGAGATCCACTCCCGGAGAGAAGGCGGCTCAACCCGGAGCCACTTCCGCGCCACGAGAAGCCTGGCAATGAACAACGACTCCTGAAGAAAGATCTTGTGGTATTTATCCGAGTCAGGGTCCGGAAATATTCCCAGCAGACACTGCTTAGGGCATAGCGTCAGAGGGGACCCCATCTCATCATGTATAAACTGTATTATGTGCATCCAGTAGTCCTGTATGACTGGGCAGGACCAGAGGAGGTGGAAAAAAGTGCTGGTGGGGTTATCACATCTAGGGCACAATGGGTTTTGATCAGGTTTGTATTTGGCCAGGCGAGCGGGGGTCAGATATGTCCTGTGCAACATATAGAGGTGTGTAAGGCGGTCAGAAAGCTTGGCTGAGACTTTCTTGCTGGTCTTCAGAGCGTCCTCCCATTCGTCCTCCTCCAGCTCCCCCACATCTACTTCCCAACGGTCCTTGAGGCTGTAGGCCAAAGTAACAGCCGTGGGCCGAAGGAGCGTTGCATAAAACTCAGAGATAAGTTTCCGGGAGTCCATCCCCTGTATGGTGCGTACAATATCTAGTCTGTCTACACTGGGAGATGCTTCGCCAAATTGCGCCCGAAGAGCGTGGCGGAGCTGGAGATAGCGAAAATGCATAGAATTGGGGAGGCCGAACCCATCTTTAAGTTGCTGGAATGATTTGAGGACGGGGCCGTGATAAATATCAGAAAGGTACCGCACCCCCCACCGAAGCCACAGGACCTGATCCGGGACAGTCAACAGTTCGCGTAGACCAGGGTTGTCCCACAGGGGGGTAAGAGAGTGGGTGGGCAAGACTTTGAGCCTGCGCCTCACCACCTCCCAAATTTTGCAGTGATGGTAGAGCAGGCCCTTGTTAGACCCCGGGGACCAAGCACCCCCCAGGTCTCTAAAGAGAACCTGAAAGGGGTGAGTGACCCCAGAAGCAGAGGGGGGGCACACAAGTGATAGGTAACGGTCCCTGTCAGTCTTGTCAATGTAGAAGAAATGGGATAACTGCGCCGCCAGGTAGTATAAGGTAAAGTCGGGTAGAGCTGCCCCCCCGAGGTCAGCGGGGTTTTTCAGCGCCTGCCAGGATAGTTTGTGGCGAGCCGAGCCCCATACAAAGGAATTAAGGATTGCTTCAATGGACTTGAAAACTCTAAGGGGGAGATAGGCAGGGGCATGCCAGAGTACGTATAAAAACTTAGGGAGTAGGATCATTTTGATGAGATTTATTCGGCCCATCACCCCCAGTGGTAGCTTGGCCCACGTCTGTCTTGGCCTTCAAAAATCGCACCAGCGGCTCAAGGTTGAGAGCAACGTAATCTTCAGGAGATCTAGAGATCCGAACCCCCAAGTACTTTAATGAACTAACCCTATGGAGAGGAAAAGAGGCCTGGAGTTCTGTGGGGACGCTGACATCTATAGGGAGAATCTGGGATTTGTCCCAATTGATACGAAGCCCGGAATATCGACCAAAGGTCCGGATAACATCAAGAGCGGTCTGTAGGGATGGGCCAGCATCTGCCAAGTAGAGGAGCATATCATCAGCATAAAGGCTGATCGTCTCCTCCAGCCCACCGCAACAGAGGCCATTAATGCCCGGATGCCTTCTAAGGGAGGACGCCAAGGGCTCCACCGCCAGGGCGTATAGAAGTGGGGACAAAGGGCACCCCTGTCTGGTTCCCCTTTGCAGGGGGAAGGGGGCCGATACTCGACCGTTCACCAAGATCCTGGCACATGGCTCCTGATACAGAAGACGGATCCACTTAATAAATTTGGGCCCAAAGCCAAATCGTGCAAGGCATTCCCAGAGGTAGTCCCACTCGACAGAATCGAACGCCTTAGCGGCGTCGAGAGACACCACCACCCGGGACCCCACCCAATCATGCCGCGCTTGCAAATTCATATGCAACCTTCTCAGATTGTGTGCTGTGTTTTTAGCGGGCATGAATCCGGTCTGATCAGGGTGGATTAGCTTAAGGATCACACCATTAAGCCGCAGCGCCAGGACCTTGGCAAGGATCTTAATGTCAAGCTGTAGCAGGGATATTGGGCGGTAGGATTCAGGGAGTTCTAAGTCTTTGTCGGGTTTAGGGATCAATACTATGTACGCCTCTCGTAGAGAGGCGGGCAGGGAGCCCGATTCAAAGATGAACAGAAATAGCTCCTGGAGTCTTGGGATCAGGGACTCACCATAGGCAGTGTAGAACTCCAAGGGGAGACCATCTGAGCCAGGCGCCTTAGAAGGTTTTAGCGTGGAGAGTGCAAGCGTTATTTCATCTATGGTGATAGGGGACTCGAGAGTCTCCACCTGAGAGTCCGACAGTGTGGGTAGGTCAATCACAGCCAGGAGGTCCACCAGCTCCCCCCTAGGGTTGTTAGCATCAGAGGAATATAGCGAGGCAAAGAAGGAGCGAAATTCTCCAGCTACCTCGTCCGGACCAGAGATCAAGACTCCCGCAGAGTCCCGAAGTGAGACCACTGTGGGAGGCCTGTGGTCCAGATGGGCTAAGTAGGCCAGGAGCCTACCTGCTCGTTCGCCGCACTCGTACACCCTCTGTTTGCTGTAAAATATTTTCCTTTCAGCCTTTTCAAAGAGAAGGCCATTTACGACACGGGTTTGAAGCTTCAGAGCATCGGCCGTGTCAGAGGAGGGGTCCGAGACAAATGCCCTTTCCGCCTCCACAAGGGAGCGTTCTGCCTGCGCAACCACCACGTTCGAGTTTTTGCGGTACCTGGCGATAGTTTGGGACAGGTACAACCGAGCATGTGCTTTAAAGGAGTCCCACACCGCCCCGAACGACGCAGAGCCCCTATTAGTCTGGAAGAAGTGATCCCATTCGGTCTCGGCCTCCGCCAGATCAGGCACAACCGAGAGCCAGAAGGGGTTAAGTCTCCACTGGTAAGTCGGGGGTGGGGAGGCGATGCGGAGTTCGATCCAATAAGAGGCATGATCTGATAAGACGCGGGGATTGAATCCCACATTGTCCAAATAGGGTAGAATGGTCCGGGATGTCAGTATCATGTCGATACGTGACATAGAGTTGTGTGACGTTGAGAAACACGAAAACGTCCTATCAGTCGGGTGGCGGTGGCGCCACGTATCTACCAGGTCAAGGTCGAGTAGGAGTTTGCCAAAACGGGTCTGTGCGTGTGCAGCGTCCAGTGGGGGTGTCGTGGACGTCCTATCCAGATATCTATGTGTAATATTATTAAAGTCCCCCATCCAGATCGCAGGCACACTGGGAAACCGTGACATAAATGCCAGAGTTTTATTACATTTAATTGTCCAAGGATTGCAAAAAAAAAAAAATTATATATTGTTGCAGGACAATATTCACCAAAAGAAAGCCTTGTTTGACCTTAAATAAAAATAGTGGAGTTATACATAAAAATGGAACTTCGACTTTTTGGAATCCTCCCCCACTCCGTGTCACATTTGACACCTTTCAGGGAGAGGGGGAAGCAGATACCTGTCTAATACAGGTATTTTGCTCCCAATCCCGGGCATATATAGCCAGTTATCTACGCCACGTCCGGCGCCTTCTCTGCCCCTGCTGTCTTCTGGGAGACACAGGTCCCAGAAGACAGCAGGGACCAGTGGGATCGCGCAGAGCGACTCGCGCAGTAGGGAGCCAAGTTGCAAGGCTTCACTTCCTGATTCCCTTAACGAAGATGGCAGCGCCTCCAACCGAGGGACATTGTCATTCCCATCCCCTCACAGTTAGAAACACACTAAGGACACACCTCTTGATCCCCCCCAGTGTTAACCCCTTCCCTGCCAGTGACATTTGCACAGTAATTAGTGCATTTTTATAGCACTGAACGCTTTATAAATGCAAAGGTCCCAGAAAAGTGTCAAAAGTGTTCGATCTGTCCGCCATAATGTTGCAGTCCGAAAAAAAAAAACACACGAGGCTCGTTGCCATTACTAGTAAAATTTTTTAAAAATAAATAAAAATCCCATAAAAAAAGCCATAAATCTTTTCAGTATTTTGTAAACACTATATCTTTTGCCCAAACCAAACAAAATACGCTCATTGCCATTTTTTTTTTAACCAAAAATATGTAGAATACATATTGGCCTAAACTGATGAAGAAATTGTAAAACATTTTTTGGGGATATTTATTATAGTAAAACATATTTTTTTTCAAAATTGGAGCTCTTCTTTTGTTTATAGCGTAAAAAATAAAAAAAACGCAGCGATGAACAAATACTACCAAAAGGAAGATCTAATTGTGGGAAAAAAGGACGTCAATTTTGTTTGGGTACAACGATGCACAACCATGCAGTTGTCAAAAAAATGGCCTGGCCAATAGGGGGCAAATCCTCCCCCCCTCCTTTTCCTCTCTCCTCCCCCCCTCTCCCCCCCACCTTTCGGGCCTCCGAAATTGATAGGTAGCAAGGAGTGAAATCAACATTTTACGCCAGGGCTGTCATTGCACTACCTAGTTGAAGGTAAATCTAAAGGAAATTGAAGAAAATGGTATAATGTATGGCCATTATTAGACGTGATTTGCCTTTGATTAGAACACCAAAAATGCAATTTTTGGTGCAGGGGATGGTCTGCACTAATTTGTACTGTTACTTAGTGAAGACTTCAGGGAAAAATAAGTAAGCCAATCATACAGTCATCCTTCGTTAAGGACATCGTTAAGGACATCTTGCTCCTTAACCAGCCAACGTTGAAGATGTTGGTGGCCGCCGGCTCTAAAAATCTGCATCTGAACCAAATCAAATTTAAAGATGAACCACTGCTTAGGAAATCTGCAGTGAAAACAGAGTAAATTTGCATCAGACATGTGTCAACCTAGTCTAAAATAATAAGTTCAGCTGTTGAGCACTGTGGTAGTTCGATTCTTCCTGGCATTGTAAAACTGCCTGCCCCTGCAATGTATGGGCAGACAACTTACAATTACAGTCTTCAGGAGATCTGCTGACCGCTGCTACAATACTTTCCAAGCCCCTAAAACAAAATAGTAAATGCACATTTGTTACCCTAAAAATAAAAAGTGCATTTCTTATTTTTTGTCAAAAATGTGAACTTACACTTTAATGCAGAGAATGCATTAAAGGATAAGTTCACCTTTACAGGAAATCTAAGATGAACTTACACTGGACCCCCCTTCCTACTCCCCCCGCTCCCACTGACCTGCAGTCCCCCAATCACCCATAGACATTGAATTGTTTTAAGCTGCATTTCTTATTAAAATGTATCTGCCTGTCCCTCCCTGTACACTGAACTCGGTGTACAATTTTGGGAGGGAATGAACACTCATGCTGCAAATCGCCAGTGATCAGTACCCGGCTACACAAAGATGTCAGCAACCAGCGGGGAGCTCTGGGACAGCAGCTGTGGAGTGAAGGTAAAGTACAGACATTTCAAGAAAACATTAATATCGAAACGTAGTGTTTTTTTTTTTTAACTAACCTCATTGGTGACTTTAGCTCCAAAAAGCCAACCTGCCCCCCTTGGACTGATTGCCCAAGTGTCTACATCTTCTGGGTCTGACCACACCAAGTCACAGAAGGCTCCTTTGTGAGGAATTTCCTGGTTTCGCTCAATGGTCCGGATCTGATCCAAAGTCTTAATGTCTGGGGACAAGCCTCCATGAACACAAAGAATTTGCTCATCTATCAACTGAAGACAAACAAACCACATAAAAAATAATTATATAAATTGAATTCCGGTAAAGATGATAAAATCAGATAATCACAAGGAGTCTAAGAACCTGCAAAATACTTACGGCTGCCACTGTCAGCATATCAAAAACCTTGGTACAATAGCGCCATGCATTGGCATTTCCATATTTGGTTTGGCACTCATCTATAAGAAAGGTAAATGTTAGTTTGGAGCAAAGATTTTATATTTCAAAAACAATCCACAGGTGAAAAATTCCCATAACATTCTGATTTGATTTTTTTCCCCCTCAACAAAAACATTCCCCTCTTTGTGATCTATGTACATTACAAGAATTTTAACAAACTTTGCTGCAGATTCCTACCTTTTGTTATTCTGAAAAAATCCCTGTGTGCATCGCCCACGTTATGAGCGAGTCTAATTGGAGTGGTTACATAATCAACCAGCTGCTGCACCTGCAAAGCGCTACTGAAAAAAAATTGCAGGGTCTGCAATAGATGCGATTTTCTATTGGGCGTCTCGCCAAAAATTGTTTGCTGCAGGGGATGCCCAAAATCCAAGAATATTAATTATATACACACACACACACACACACACAAATATAAAACATTCTAATCCCTGGATCATTCAAATACTAAAACAGAGCTAAAATTAAAATATGATAATAAAGCTGTGGTCAACAGTCTTTAATGTAGTCAATTAGGGTTGTCCCGATACCACTTTTTTAGGGCCGAGTACAAGTACCGATACTTTTTTCCCCCCATGTACTCGCCGATACCGAATACCGATACTCCCCGTGCATTACAGCGCCGCATTACAGGCACCTTTCGTTTGAATTCTTGTAATGCCCGCCGAGTATAGACACCCCCCTTCTCGGGATTGGACGGATGCTTCCAATCCTGAGCAAGGGGGAGTGTCTATACACGGCTCAGTGCATAGACACTCCCCCTTGCTCGGGATTGGACAGATCCGTTCAATCCTGAGAAGGGGAGTGTCTATACATGGCGCGGCGGGCATTACAAGAATTCAAACGAAAGGTGCCTGTAATGCGGCGCTGTAATGCACAGGGATTAATGCGCCGGCTTTGCGGTATGCGGCGGCGGGGGGGGTTGGGGGACTGGAGATCGGGGGAGTATTCTATTTAGGCATCGGGGGTATTTGCGGGAGTACAAGTACTCCCACAAATACTGGGTATTGGTCCCGATATCGGTAGCGGGACAACCATATAGTAAATGATAGTGGGAACAGTTCAAAGCGTCATTGGCGTTTGTTAACGGTTGTCTTAGCTTGAACCTTCCACCAGAAAACAGTATCCGTATTCCACCTCGTGAATCGCACTCCCCCAGGGGGTCAAACTCACCAGAAGCCTCTAATAAGCAAGCTTTTTTTTTATGTCACAATGTAGAGTATAAGATTTCCTATCATCTGTGCCCAGTCTTGCCACACAGAGTTAATCCAACGCTGAGCAATCCTCTTTTTATTGTTCAGTGAAATAAAACAGACTTCAGATAAAAATCAAAGTCCGTTCCGGCCCCTTGCTTGGAGTGACAGGTTATTTACATATCTCGTGCACCAGCCTTGAGACATGCACAGTTTCTGTAAACAGTGCACAATTCACATTCCCTCCCTTCCATCTTTCCCAGGATTGGCTGTCTTTCCTGTGTTTTGACTAAATGTTTTCAAAATATTGGGTGAACCACAGTTCAATGTCATGATGAAATGCTCCAGTGAACAGCCATCAGAATATACATAGACAAGTGATATGCAGAGATGTATTTAGTCTGAGCTTGAGTGATCTTATTATATTGCAGCGTGTCTGAGGTCACCTGATCACATATGCAACGTTCCTATGTTACCAGGATGTGTTATGTGGGGGAGGGGTGGATTTCTCACTTTATACCTGCACCCAGTAAGGCTGAATGAACTTAGGGCTGGTTCACATTAATGCGCTGTGCGAGATCGCAAGTGATTCGCACCACACTGCTGTTCATATCACATGCGATATCTGTGCGATGCAATTTCAGCCATACAAATTGTATGGCTGAAATCACATCTCATTTGGACCAAACACTCACAGGAACCTTTTTTGGTCCACACCAGAATTGCATAGGTGTTCATACCCATGCAAAAAGATTCATGTCCTGTCAGTTTGCAGTGCGATATGTGAGCTGAAATGGGGGTGTCATTACCATTGTATGACACCCCCAAGCAGTTCGCACATGGCAGTGTGAACTGCCGTGCGAGTTGGGTGCGATTTGGGAACCCGCAGTGGATTCGCAGGGTTCCTGAATCGCACCAGTGTGAACCGAGCCTTGGTGGGAGCAGTCAAGTGACATTTGTAGGCTGTATGCTTTGAGGCTTGGTTCACACTGGTGCTATTCGGGAACCCTGCAAATCCATAGCGGATTCCCACATCGCACCAGACTCGCACAGCAGTTCACAATACCATATGCAAACTTCTTGGGGGTGTCATACAATGTGATCTGAACAGCAATGCGGTGCGAATCATAGGAAGGCGGAGTGTACACTGGTGGGTAGTACATGCAGGATGGTGTCAGGATAGTGGACAATGTCAGATCATTTTTTTTATTCTACAATTTAATATTTATTTTTTCCCCCCAAAAGGTTTTTTGGGACCAGTGGATTTTTTTTTTATTAATTTTTACAATTACATTTTTTTTACAATTTTTTTACAGTGCTTTGGGAAAGGGGGAGTGGACGGTGTCGGCAGGGTAGTGGTCGGTGTCAGTGGGGTAGTGGTCGCTGGTCTTGGGGCTCTGGACCGTGTCAGTAAGGGGGGGGCAGTTGTGTCAGTTTTTCTTTCAATTTAATTTTTTTATCTTTTTTTTTTTTTTTTTACAATTTTGGATTTATTTTTTTATCAGCTATGTTGGGGGCGTTGGTGACATGCCAGGGGTCTAAACAGAGACCCCCGACATCTCCCATTTGAGACAGAGAAAGGGACAGAGGACATTCATTCCCCAGTCCTTTCTCTGCACAGAAGATGAATGGAGAAAAGACCGCGTCTCCCCTCCATTTATAAACTGAGCAGGGTAACAAACAGGTTACTCTGCTCCGTTATCACTGGACACGGAGCGGAGAGAGGGGAGGGAAGACGGACGGATAAGGAGGGCGGAGGAAGACACGGGGGGTAATGTGAACATATGGGACATCTAGATCAAAAACGTCATCCCTGACTGTCACTGGAGATGGACGTGTGTGAAATGACAGGGGGCCGTGAGCGTGCTCTGTTTTTATCAAGAACGCGCTTTGCCTCTGTGCACGCTCTTGTCAAGGGGAGTGTAGAGGTAGGCAGGGAGTCTGCTGACGTGACTCCGCCCACCAAGTGCCGATAACAGACCCACCCACTGAATTTGCTGTTTGAGGACATCTAACTGATAAATGGGACACATTTGACAGGTAAGGATACATGCAGAAGGCATGTATAGCCTTATAGTTCAGGACTATGGCAGTAGTTTATAATTGATGCGAGTGGGTTTACATCCACTTTAAGATGTTCATCAGCTACTTTGCACTGGGTTCTCACCATCAGAAAAGATCCACCTGGCACAGGAGCTCCAAACCAAGTCATAAAACACAAGAATGGTTGCACAAAAGTAAGTCTGAACTCCGAAACGGAGCAGTAACAAACAAGTATATTCTCGGAGCACGGACAGCGTTCGAGGAATGTCACATGGTCTTAGGATTCGACGGATGAGGAAAAGTATGGCAGTACAATGTCTTCCTTGAGATGGAAGGTCGAAATGACCTTAGGAAGAATCTAAGGCTGCGAACGCAGCACCATCTTATCCTTGTGGAAGATCAGATAGGGAGCCTTTCATGACAAGGCTGGCAGCTCAGAACCTGTCTTAGCTGACATAACAGCCACCAAAAGGACCACTTTCTAAAAAAGTGTCAACAAGGGAACTTCCCTAATGTTTTCAAACAGTGGTTCTGAGGCACCTAGAGGTCATGGCGTTGAGCCATTGACTAAAGCAGGATGACCTATGGGACCCGACGACAGCAGATCCTCTCAGTGGTAGACGCCAAGGTGCGTCTGCTATTCAAATCCCCATGGAGGTAGTGGAGGACGGACCAGAGGGGCCACCTGCCAAACCCCCTGTAGAAATGTCCTCACTAGAGAGTGAGTCGCCAGGGGTCGCTGAAAGAAAAACAGCCAAGGCAGATATCAGTCCCTTAACCAAATAAGTCCGTGGATTCCACTTCATTTCCTCGCAAAGGGCCAAGTAAGCTCTCCAAGTGCGATAATAAACTCTCCTAGGAGGATAACTTCCTAGCCTTCGTCTGGCGTGCCCCATCTTGGGCAAAGGAGCTGAAACACCTTTGGGTGTAGAGACCATTCTCCTTGGTCCAGCATCTGGCAACACAGGTAGTCCGCCTGCCAGTTTTCCACACCTGGAATGTATATGGCCGAGTGTGCCGGTATGCTCCTTTCTGCCCACCTTAGGATGTGAGCGACTTCCGACGCTGCAGCCGAGCTACTTGTTCCTCCTTGATGGTTGACATATGCCACCGCCGTGGCATTGTCCGACTGGATCCCGACTGGACACCCTCGTAGCCTCTGAGACCATGTGGAGAGGCACAGCCTGATCGGCTGGACCTTAATCGGCAAATGGGAATTCTCTGGAGACCAGCGACCCTGGGTTGACTGAACACCCCAGACTCCCCCACCGGTAAGGCTGGTGTCCGCTGTGATGACTATCCAGTGATAAGGAATGAACGACTTCCCAGACAGAAGTGCCGGTGAGGTCAGCCACCACACAAGGGAGGCCCTGACCAGGTGGCTCACCCAGATCTGATAATCCAGGGATGATGGGCACCATCTCGACAGAATTTTCCTTCTGTAGCACTCGCGTGTGAGATTGCGCCTATGGTACCGCCTCCAAGGAGGCCACCATAAGGCCCGGACTCGCATGTAAAGTGGAGTGACGACTTTTCTGGGATGGCAACTACTGCACTGCAGCTAGAAGTGTCTGCAACTTTTCCACAGGGACGCAAACCTTTGCCTCTGAGGAGTCCAGAATCAATCCCAGATACACTAGGCGTTGAGTCATTACCATTACTGACTTTGAATGTTCAGTAGCCACCCAAGCGTCTGAGGGTCTGATGTTATAGACACGCTCACCTCTAATTCTGAGGCTGAAGCGGCCCTCAGAAGCAGGTTGTCCAAGTAGACCACGACAGCGATGCCACGTTGTCTTAGTAGGGAGAGAACTGGGGCAATCACCTTGGTGAACACCCTTGGTGCCAATGCCAGGCCAAAGGGGAGAACCACAATTTAATAGTGGTCTTCCCCGACCGCAAAGCGCATAAGTTTGATGCCGATCGGGACCCCCCCGCTACATGCGGCGGTCGGAAACCTGCGGTGAGCGTTCCGGGACGAGGGCGCGGATATTCGTTTCTAGCCACCCGCTCGAATGCTCCCCGGAGCTGAAGAACGGTGAGAGCCGTATGTAAACACGGCTTCCCCGTGCTTCACTGTGGCGGCTGCATTGATCGAGTGATCCCTTTTATAGGGAGAATCGATCGATGACGTCAGACCTACAGCCACACCCCCCTACAGTTATAAACACACACAAACCATACAGCGCCCCCTGTGGTTAACTCCCAAACTGCAACTGTCATTTTCACAACAATGCAATTTAAATGCATTTTTTGCTGTGAAAATGACAATGGTCCCAAAAATGTGTCAAAATTGTCCGAAGTGTGCGCCATAATGTCGCAGTCACGAAAAAAAAAAAAAGCTAATCAGCGCCATTAGTAATAATAATAAAAAAAATGCAATAAAAACTATCCCCTATTTTGTAAACGCTATCAATTGTGCGCAAACCAAATCGATAAACGCTTATTGCGATTTTTTTTTACCAAAAATAGGTAGAAGAATAAGTATTGGCCTAAACTGAGGAAAAAATTAAATTTCTATATTTTTTGGGGGATATTTATTATAGCAAAAAGTAAAAAATATTGAATTTTTTTCAAAATTGTCCCTCTATTTTTGTTTATAGCGCAAAAAATAAAAACTGCAGAGGTGATCAAATACCACCAAAAGAAAGCTCTATTTGTGGGGAAAAAAGGACGCCAATTTTGTTTGGGAGCCACGTCGCACAATTGTCTGTTAAAGCGACGCAGTGCCGAATTGTAAAAACGCCTTTGGGCATTTAGCAGCATATTGGTCCGGGGCTTAAGTGGTTAATAATGTCATCCAGGCAAGCTCCAAAGAGACTATCGCCTTTAAAGGGTAGGTCCATTAGGGCCTTCTTGGAAGCTTGGTCTGCTGACCAATTCTTCAACCACAGCAGAGGCTCTGGCCAGCAGAGGAATAGTCCAAGGCTGATTCGCACACAAATTTTAGGCCCTGTACCAGTTGTTCCACTAGGGCTACCACGTGGGTGGAAGCGTGACGTGTTTGTAACCCATTGAGCAGCAACTACTTTGCCCACTCCGTGAGTGTCTGGGACACCAGTGTCCCAACTATGATTGGGCTTACCGCTGAACCTACTAATGTGTATAGGTTACGGAATATCGACTCTGCCTTCTTGTCCGCCGGGTCCTTGAAGGCAGGAGCCGCCTCCACAGGAGGGTCCACCATACAATGGGGAGGTTGAGGTCCATTTCTTTAAGAAAAACGCTCCTCCAGTGGGTAATGTTCTGCTAGTGGGTAGCGTACTGCTAGGTTTTTAGGTACAAAAAAGCCTTTTTTGTGGGCTATCCTATTACTTGTATAAAAGTTTGTCTAAATAACACTTTAGCAGTGCGGGTCGCCTTACGAAACCCAAAGGGGACCGGTGCTTCTGTTGCTTCTCCATCTTTAGGGTGTCTCGCACTGCGGTGATAAGGTCACTTACCAGAGCCTTCTCACGAGCTGACCTGGATCCAGCATCATCCTCACTGTCTGGTCGCTCTAGGTCTGCACCGTCAGATACCTCTGAGTCAGGGTTCTGAGTGGTAGCTAGAACTGGCTCCGTATCCAAGTTGTCCCCAGAAGATGGCGGGGGGGGGGGCTCTCTAGCCCATGCGCCGATTCCACCTTGGCAACGAAGGCATCTAAGATTGCCGACATAACGTCCACTGATACATCGGGTACAGGGGCATCAATTGCCAGCTCAGGTGTTTCAGGGAAAAGAAAAAACAACATCTGCTTCTAAAGCCATGCTGCCCACACACTTGACACAGGGATTCCAAGCAAGGTGGACAACCCACCCTCCTAACTGCAGCAGAGATAAGGGGTACCCACCAGAGGACTCACCACCCTGGAACCAGCAGTGCAGTGCCGTTTTAGCTGAGCTGCTTCTTGTACACTAAATATAACTGTCAGTCTGCTGAATGGCTGCTATTTACAAGCTGCTGTCCTTATCAGCTAGTTTGCTAGTCAGCAGCGTGTGTCTGCTCAGACACTAGAGGTCAAGCATACTGAGGCCCCAAAAGCACGGCTGCCAGTGTTGTATACTTGCATGGGCTACAAGAAAACGGCCCCCATAGTGCATATAGACCCCAGAAGTATGGCCGCTGAGATCTGAGTAGAGGCCAACAGTGGCTACAAAAAAAAAAAAAGGCCACCAATACAAACAATCCAGCATGGTCACACTAGACACAGCAGCAGAATTTCTTCTGCAGCTCTCTACATTGAAATAGGGAAGGAGCAGCTGACAACATGGACACAAGTAAGCAATATCTATACACTTATACTTAATATTGGTTCTCCTGTGGAGCTCCCCAGGGGAACCCCCCTCAGCAGTTTAGGGAGGGAGGGGAGAAGGGAAATAAAGCCCTTTACTGACCTCTCCAGGGATGCCCAGCTTGGTTTTCTTTCCGAAGCAAGGTAGTAGTACTTACCCTCCTGTGGTTTCCACATGGTAACGGAGATGACTGTCGGCCAGGCTACTGCGACTCGGCCCTGCAGACTGGTCTTTATGCAAGCCTTGGCGTGTATAGCTCACCGGCCACCCATAGAGCGACAGGCATGTCGTGGACGACCCAGCGTGCAGCTACGGTCGGCACACGCTCGATGGCCGAAACTGGGAAGAATACAAGGATCCAAGGAGCCTGTTGCCCAGTCGGCAGTTGATCGAAGATCGCATGAAAAATATAAAAATCTAGCATCTTGAACTAACAGCCTTCAAGCCATGAGCCTGAAGGGAGCCATGTCTTCTGAAACTAGGCAGAAAAAAAAAAAAAACGATCAGCAAGATGCAGAGAGAGGGGTTATACCCAGAGGGCCCGCCTCCTGGGTGGGGCTATAGGGTGTGTATGATAAGTTAACCTTTTATACAAGTTTCTGGCCTAGGAAGGCCAATACCCACCAAGATTAGAGCTGTGTCTGTCCATGAACGAAAGAAAATAGGGGTTTCCTCCATCTGCAGAATCGGAGAAATGCGGAAGCGGGCAAGATCGGGTGTCAGCGGATTTTCATCCGCCGACACCCGCGATCGCAAAGGGACCAATGCATGTCCCTTTTTCATCCACACACAGGATGGATGAAAAAGCGGACATACGGTCCGCAGGTTTGAAAGGGGCCTTACATAGACAGAAGTTTATCCCTTTGATCTAAACTCAGCAGACTGCCCAGACTTTCTTTTGACAGCTAAGTGAACAGATAAATTCTCCCCACTTGTTGTATAAAAGAAATCGGCAAACTCTGCATTGGAGATCGTCAGGGGGGTTGAATCAAAATCACTTTTTTTTTTTTACACGATTATTGTGCAGCTCCACTTCCGGGTATGCAACGGTGGATGGTGAAATGCAAATGTCACTTCGGGGATGTCGTGCGGGTCAGGCCATGACGTGGTTTGTCATTTCCTGACTTCAGAGTGCGTGACCAGAAAACATCTCAATGGGCTTAAATCTCCCTGCAATGGCCAACCCAGCACACATAGAAACAGATGACAGGCGCCAGTCACTGGAGCCTGATTGGACGCGGACAACAAAGCTTTCAGAGGAGCGCGGAGATATGCAATACATATAAAACATCCTCAATAAATACATATTATAATAACGCACCCAGAACAACACATATAATAATTGAAATAAAAACAGAAGGAATGTAAGATATAAAAATAGATGAATCTAAAAATCAATCTAAAAATATTGGTGACACATTCAAATGTAATAATACTCCAGATTCATGCCGAGAGAGACTTGAACACATGCAGGATACATCATGACAATATTTTGATATTAAATGCCCTCCCGGGAGACCCATCGTTAACTGGGTTCAATTTCAACCGGATCTTTTTCTACAGAAGAGTGTTGTGCAAACTAAAGCATACTTACGGGACACACAAAAATCTATTACATCTCCTATAAGAACTTGACTTATCTGAAAGAGAAGTATAGCTGGTAACTGCAGATGTGTTATTTAGCATGACGATGTCCTACTGGCCCTAAATTGGGCCTTGAATCAGAGGGATGACATAGCAAAACAACCAGAAGGTGTTCATACAGAATGCCTTAGATTTGTCTAGGCCCATAAATTACTTCTGGTAAAACTGCAATTTCTATTCCCAGAAATGCGGCGTCGCAAAGGCCGCCAAGTTCACCCCAAGTATAGCAAACTTGTTTATGGGGGAATAGGACAAGATAATATTTTCTGTAAAGAGGGACAAACTTTTACTATAGAGAAGATATATAGACGATCTCTTCATCTGATCAGGAATGGTGACATCGCTACATGAATTATTAGAAGAATTAAATCACAACACTAACATAAAACTAACTAGTAAATACAGTGAAAACAGCATTCACTTTTTAGATGTCAATATCTACAGACAAGGAAACAAATTGGGGACTTCGGTATACTTCAAGCCAACAGATTCCAATAGGTATCTACCTATTTAAAATGGGCAACCACCCCATGTGGTTAAGAAACATAAAAAAGGCACAACTAACCCTAACCAGAGTGAGGAGAAATTGTACAAAAATATGAAGATTTTAACTCGCAAGCTCTGGTAATTAAAAAAAATTGTAGAAAAAAGGCTACTGTGAAGAGACCGGATTTATTGAGAGCATTGCCTCAGTCCCGAGAGAGAACTTCTGAGGGATGCAATACATCCTCAAAATACCAATAACCAGGAATGGAGATTCACTCCCAATAATAGGAAGTGGAGGAACTTTTGGGTACAGATTGGCATATCCTGCTCTTGGATAGGGTACTCAAACTCTCACTACCACCCAGACCTTGGTTTATCTATAGAGGGGCTCCGAGCTATGCAGACAAAATTGTAAAGAAAGTGCTTGATCCTCCATGCAGACCCCCCTCCTTTTGGGACAAAGATGGGCTCTACGCATGTAGAAAATGCTGTGCATGCAAAGTCGTCAGAATGCCCATAAGAGCTCTCGATAAGTTTGTGTCTACCTCCAACAATAAAGAATTCAGAAGGAGTTCATTACATGCAATACGGCATATGTAGTTTACGCACTCCAGTGTCCTCGTGGATTCATCTATATAGGCTGCGCAAAAATTGCCAAGAATACCTTTTAGCAGAACATATAGCCAAGATTAAAATGGGTTTTAAAGATCATAACGTGTCATTACATTTTAAAATTCATCATAACCAGGATCCCCTTAGAAGAATACAACACCTTCTGTGAATGAACAGCAGAAAGAAGAGGCAGGCAGAACTGCTGTGCGAGAAGACAGAGGAGCACCGCTCCTCTCAGAAAGGTGGAAGTGTGGCGATGGTTGTACTCCCGCGGCACGCCATAAAACTAGGGCCAAAACAACTAATCGATTAAATCGACAACTAATAGATCATGAACTTAAATTGATTACAATTTTCATAATCGATTAATCGGCCAGTAACATAATGGGTTAAAAAAACAAAAAACAAAGAACAAAAGCAAAAAGAACAAAAAAGCAAATCGCTACTGTAAATATTACTTTCACTGTCCCACAGTAAAAAATGAATCCCTTACGGTAGTGATTTGCTCTTTTTGTACTTATTTTTGTTTTTTTAACCCCATTATGTTAAACATCTCAAGCCTGGGTTCACACCTCTGTTTTTTGGTGCTTTTTGCAGAAACACACTACAGTTCATTTAGGTGTTTTCCTATGGGACACGTTCACATCCATGATTTTTTTTTTCAGCTGCTGCGTATTTGGAAAGGGCAAGGACTTTTTAACGCAAAACGGTGCCTTTTTTGTATACTTCAATGGAGAAGCTGCAGAAAAGCATGTAATGTGTTTTTGCGCCAATTTGCGTTTTGTAAATCAGCCCAACAACAAATTGGCCCAAATTATTTTTTTTTAATGCAAATTTTTCTTCTTTTTAAGGCTATTATCCGATTAATCTAAACAATAAAAATCGGCCAACTAGTTGATTATGAAAATAATCGTTAGTTGCAGCCCTACATAAAACTGTCAATTGTAAATAAAAAGTCCAAAAAAGATGACCTTAACACATAGAAAGCCAGCACATTTTACAAAGTGGCTTAATGCCTGGAGTTCTAAAAGGGTCCCTAAACTCAAAACTGCACACATAAACGTTTAATGGCTGGTTCACACTAGAATCGGCAAGTCAAGGCTTTGGCTGGGACAATATAGGACAGTCAAAGGGTTGTGCATATTTTGAAAAAGGGAAAAAGTGCATAAGCCTGTGCGCTTAGGATCGTTAAGTTGAAAAGGTGAACCTTTGATCCAGTCGGAGGTCCTAAGCACCGTGGAACAGTTTTTATTTTGAGGAACTTTCTGTACTTTGCTCCATTCAGCTTTCCCTCAACCCTAATAGTCCCTGCTGCGGAAAAAAACACCCCCCAGGCAGGATGCTGCCACCGCCATGCTTCACTATTGGGATGGTATTGGGTAGGTGATGGTTTCCTCCAGACATAGCATTTAGAATTGAGGCCAAACAGTGCAATTTTATCAGACAAGAGAATCTTGTTCCTCATATCCCAAGTCCTTCACATGCTTTTTCCAAAATCCAAGCAGGCTTCTGTCTAGCCACTCTGCCATATGAAGCCCAGATTGGTGGAGAGCTGAAGTTATGGTCGTTATTCTGGAACTTTGTCCCTTCTCCACACAGAATCTCTGGAGCTCAGAGTGGCCAAGTTAGTCACGCTTGGAAGAGTCCTGGTTGTGCCAAACACGTTCCATGTTAGAATTTTGGAGGCCTCTGTGCTCTTGGGAATCTTCAGTACATCTGAATTTTTTTGTAGCCCTCCCCAGAGCTGTTAATAAAAAATGGTGTGCCAATTCAAGAATACACAGCAAAAATAGACAATATGCATGAATGACTAGCCACAATTGCAAAACAAAAAAAATTGCAATATGCGATAATCTGTAGAACAGTAATACAAAATCAGATATCTGCTTTTACATAATAAAATAAGTCCCCCCGAAAAAGTGGATGTGGATCAAAAAGTGATGAGATGTGAAGATCAAGTGCCTTGTCTTGTATTGCCTGTGAATGAAGAAGATCCCAATACAGCATAGCGAATATTTATCTCTGGGTTTATGCTAGGAGAGTGGAATGTAAGTTTCAATAAAGGATCCATATATTAAAGCCTTGTCAGACCAGATGTGAAATTCAATGCAAGAGAGGAGAAGATAGTGGAATGTGAACTGCCGTTAAGGATATGTATACCAAAGCGCCACTAGACCTGTTGTGGTCTTTGTTTAGGGTAAGCTGCTGGGCCACACTCCTGGTGGATGCCTGGATGGTGGGATTTTGTGTTCACAGTTTTCTCTTGAAAGTGTTTAAGCACTTGATCTTCACATTTTATCACTTTTTGAAGCACATGCACTTTTTATGTAAAATCAGATAAATATTTGCTTCTGATTTGAGCACTTTATCACTGTTCCACATATTGCATATTACTTTTTTTTATGTTTAAATTAGGGATATGTTAATTTTTTGCTGCATAGCTTCTTGAATTGACACACCAATTATCCATTATTATTAGGGTTATCAATGTTGAGGTCATTCATTTCTCATAGGGCAATATTTTATTCTTTGGTATATATTTTGTACATTTTGGTTGGTTGCGAGGTCCATAGCAGCGAAGTAGTTCAAATTTAAATTTTTTATCTGTGCCTCACAATAATCCCATCTGAGTTCTGCAGGTAGTTTTTTTGACCTCTTGACTTTTGCTCTGGTACAGTATACATTGTCAGCTGTGAGGCTTCCCAAATCAAATCTATTTAATTTACCACAGGTGGACTCCAATCAAGGTGTAGAAACACCCCAGCAACGATCAAGAAAAAATGTAGGCCCCTTTCACATGTGCGGACCGTATGAGGGTGAAGGTTGATGCCCCTGTTGAAGTCCACTAGGACGAAACGCGTCGGGCCAGTTACACTTACCTCCCATATTGCCTTTATCATTTTATACTTCTAGTGATCACTTTTATGCCATTTTGTTTTTTTCCAATAAAAACCCATCCCTCGTTTACCTGCACCATCGGAGCATGTTTTTTGTTTTCTTTGCATGACCTGTTTTTGAAAACCCTTTTTTCACACTCCATGAGTGTGCCAGTCTCCCAGAGGATATCGATTCTACCTTTAACACCGTTTTAAAGCGAGTAGACCTCCAGGCCTGTCTGCCATTTGTTGCATCTTGAGCCCATCGGTCCACGGTGAAATTCCACTCCAGGATCAACGTCTATGTCTGGACATGCCGTGTGAAATCTACAGTCAGGCGTTTCTACAACCAAGCAGATTGGAGCCTACCTTATGCGCTTTTGATCTATTGTCGCTGGCATATAGCTCAACAACAGTTGGTAAGAGTATTTTATCTACTCCCATATTTCAAGCACAAAATGTTCCTTCATGCTAATGTCGTGCCAACACACCCATGATTATGGACTTTTTGGTTCTCCTTTGATGTTTTCCTCATCAACCAGTGGACATTTATATTGCTTTCACCTTAGTTGATTCACTATCTTCCTGAGTGTTATATATATTTGATACTGACCACCATTTTTCAGCGCTACTTATATTTCCACCGGACCGTATGTCCTCATTTTCATCCATCCGTTTGCGGATGAAAACGGGACATACATTGGTCCCTATGTGATTACGGGTGTCGGCGGATAAACATCCGCCGACACCCGTAATTGTCCGCATCCGCAAGGATCCGATTTTTCGGAGGGAAGAATGTCCTATTTTTCTTCCGTCTAGCGGATCGGATGAATACGGACATACGGTCCTTGTTCATCCGATCCCCCCATAGGGGCGAGCGGAGGAAAGACAGGGCGGTCTCTGCACAGTGTGCGGAGACCGCCCTGTCAGCTCAGCAGGGAATTTACGGAGGATCCCCGCTGAGCTTACGGACACACACGGAGCGGATCAATACTGATCCGCTCCGTGTGAAAGGGCCCTTAGATTACAAAGGGTCCAAGTGCTGATTAACACTAGTGCGATGCGAGAACCCTGCGAATCCAGTGCGGGTTCCCGCATCGTACCCGATTCGCACACCGATTCACACAGAGATCTGGTTCACGCAGTGTTAACTGAAATGGTGCCGGAACCAGATTGCACAAGTGTGAACACCCATGCAATTCGATTCCAGTGCGGACCAAAAAAAAGGGGTCTGGCACCATTTTGGTGTGAATGTGATGCGATCGCAGTATTGGGGGGGGGGGGGGGGACAAGGTATAAAGCATATTGGTCAGGCCAGTGCACTGACACCATCGCAGCCATTGAGCTACATGCGTCAGTGCATTGCCTGACCAATATGCTTTATGCCTCATGTCGCCCCCCCCCCCTCAATGCTGCTTACTGCGATGGTTAGATATAGATGGAGCAGTGCGCTTTTTTTTATCACTGTATATTGGTCAAGCAACACACCGACACCTTTGCAACCATTGAGCTACATGCTGGTTGCTCAGTGTGCTCCAGTACCTTTAAGAAGGGGTGGGCGCCCCTTCAGCCCACCTGCCCTCTACCTATCCATCAGAATGCATGCGTTTCCACTGTGGAGACACTTATAAGTTAGTGTTAGGGACCACAGATACCAGGGTACCATGGCGAGGCTCTGTCTTATGTATGCCCCCTTTGTGCCCCCTTGCTTGTTTATATAAGCAATAGTTGTTGCGTTGTCCGACCTTATTTGGAGATGGTGACCCAATATCCGTAGGCGAAAGGCTTCTAGGGCCCTTAGAACTGCCCGGAGCTCCCTCTGGTTGGAATGGAAGACTGACGGGCCTCCACTATGGACCAGGACCCCTGGGCCAACTCCCCTTCTAGGTGGGCCCCCCAACCTGATGCGCTGGCGTTCGTAGTTATTATCAGGGTAGCCGGTACTGTCCAAGGCAGACCTTTTTCCAGGCTTGTCTGAAACTGCCACCACCATAATGCTCTTTTGACGCTGATCGGGATGGGCATGGGAAGATTTAGACTTTCCCTAGCCCCATCCCAGTGCCTCAGCATAAGGTTTTGTAACCGTCGCTGATGGTGTCTTGCCCACGGAACTGCCGGGAAGCAGCTTGACATCAACCCGAGAACCCTCATCACTTCTCTGACCTGAACTGTCAAATTGGTCTGAAGTCGGGCCACTGCTTGCTGTACTTTTTGGATCTTCTCCCCAGGAAGGAAAACCCTTCTCTCCACAGAGGAGATCCTGTACCCCAGATATACCACTTCCTGCGAGGGGGATAACGGGAATTTTTCCCGATTGATTAGCCAACCCAGGGACTGAAGGAAGGCTTGAGCCTCCTGCAGGTCTTTCCCCAGCTGTTGCTTGGTGGGAGCGACGAACAGGAGGTCGTCCAGATAGGGTATCACCAAAATGCCCCCGATTCTCAGTGGGGCCAGAGCCTCCCCCAAGACCTTGGTAAATACTCTGGGGGAGGAAGACATGCCAAACGGAAGGGCCCTGAATTGATAATGGATTATCTGTGGACCCCTTATTACTGCCAATCTCAGGAATTTCTGGAACTGAGCATGTATCGGTATGTGCAGATACGCATCCCTGAGATCCATCGTTGCCATAAAGCAACCCTGGGACAGAAAGTTGGTTACAGAATAGATGGATTCCATCCTGAAACGTTTGTACTTCACGTACCTGTTAAGGGGACGGAGGTTTAGGATAAGCCGGAATTTTCCCGAGGGTTTCTTCACAACGAAAACGTGCGAGTACACCCCCAGGCCTTCCTCCTCCTCGGGTACTGGTGTCAAGACCCTCTGGTCCAACAGTTCCCCTAATAGCAATCCCAGAGCCTCCGCCTTCTCCCGGTCTCTGGGTAGTTGGGTAACCAAAAAAAAAAATCGGCAGGGGAAGAGTAATTGAACTCCAGCCTGTAACCGTTTTCCACTATGTCTAGCACGAACGGACTTTGCGTGGCTTCTCTCCACTGTGGCAGGAAGCCCCCCAGTCTTCCTCCCACAGGGATCAAGACGTCACTGGGTCTTAGGGGGGGGTTGAGGAGGATTGAATAAAATGCCTCCTCTACCTCGCCCCTTATGGCCTGCCCAGTGCTTCTTGGGGCGAACGTCTTTTTCGTTTTGCAGGCCTAAAGCCCAGAAAAAAACATTTCGGGTTTCTTTTTCTTTTCTGGAAAGGATTTCTTCCTATCCTGGGATCTCTCCAACGCCTCCTGGAGGCCGGATCCAAAAAGATGATCCACCGAAAAAGGGAGTCCACAAAGCCTCAGTTTTGAGGCTGCATCTCCTGTCCATGTTTTAAGCCATACCGCCCTTCTGGCCGCATTGACCAATGCCGCTGACCTAGCTGCTAGCCTGACCGACTCAGAAGAGGCGTCGGCTAAAAACCCCACAGCCTTAAAAAGAAGTGGAAAGGACTTCAGGATCTGCTGCCTAGAGGTACCGGCAAAAAAATGAGACTGAAGCTGAGACAGCCAGCATTCGAGGTTTCTAGCCACACAAGTGGCTGCTAAGGCTGGCTTTAAACTTATGGAGGCAGTGTCCCACGCTCTCTTAAGTAACACATCTCCTCTCTTATCCATGGGGTCTTTTAATGACCCCATGTGGTCAAATGCCAAGTGTGTCTTTTTGGACAATCTAGCTAAAGGCACGTCCAACCTTGGAACCTTATTCCAAGGGTACTCCTCACTAGTCTCAAAGGGAAACCTCCTCTTAAGACTACCTGAAAAAAATGGCCGCTTTTCTGGTTGTTCCCACTCCAGCAAGATAGTATCTATCAAAGACTTGTGTATGGGGAATACCCTGGCCTTCTGCACACCACCCTGATACATCTGGTCGTGTTTAGAAAGCACTACTGGTTCCTCCCGTATTTCCAGCGCGTCATAGATGGCTTTTAGCACATCTCCTACGTCCTCCAAGGACAACTTATACCTAGTCCCCCTGGAGAATTCTTCCATGTCAGAGCCTGATTCTGAGTCTAACTGAGAAGGGGACCCTGAGCCGGGAAGGCTACGATCTTCCCTTTCCCGTACTGCCTCCGTCTCTACGGCTACTGACAGCGAGGGAGCACTATTCGCCCTGGTAAGGGGAAAGGGTCCCTGGAGCCTATCCATCATTCCTCTAAAGGATTGGAAGGTGGAAGACAGTTCGGTCTTAACCGTAGAGAAAAGTTTTTGGCATTCTGACATAGGGTCATCTTTTACAAGATTGCTGACACATTCAGGACATAATGTTTTTTTCCAATTTAAACTCAATTTTGAATATATATATTAATACACACACACCCCTTTTTGAATTGCTGAAATAAAAATGTAAATATCAAAAAGTTAAATTTGAGATGCACCTGTATATGTAGTTTATAGGGTATGGGAGCAGGCAAACTACAAAAATGTTATGACATTTGACCCACATTGACAGACATATGCAGCCTTGGGGGAGAAGACAAAACCCCAACAGGGAAAGGTACAGTTTGGCACTTGTAGCCTCTAGGGTTTAGAATTCTTTACCAGTTAGGCAAGCTGGGACATGAATCAAGGCGAGAAAAATCAGTTTAAACTTGGGAATTAAAAACTCCTGGGGGGGAGCAGAAATGGGTTAAAAGGCACCAAGGCATAAATTCTGACATAATAGACACACAGATGTGACCATCCCCTTCACAGTCCAAGAATGTGCTATAAGCAGAACAGAAGTCATGTAATGGCTGTACCTCTGGTATTGGCCACCACTATACTCTCTTGCACTTGTAATTGCACACATAGCGATTGCAACAACAGAATGGCAATGACAAGCTTGGGGAGTGCTACTAAACTTCAAAATATTTACTCCTGACCAGGGCAGTAGAAACCAGGCTCAAGACCGGCTCAAGGTCAGGGTTGTAGCATTAGGCAAGAGACCTTGCAGACAGTGGGTAGAAAAACAAGCCTGTGGAGTGAAATGCGTCCATTTAGCTTCTCGAAGAGAAAGGGCACAGATTAACGCTGATGCTGGAAGGAAACCAGAGCTTGAAAGAGCATAAGCACAATTATTAACTGAGCAGCTATGACCGAATACTCTCTAGAGTTCATCAATCTGGAGGGATAGATGGTATAGCTCAAATCGCACAGAAAGTTGGACTTCAAAAACGGTGTTAAGTATTGCCACAGCTCCCGATACAGAAGCTTCTTGCAATGACAGACTAGCTAGAAAGTGAGGAACTATAAAGCTAGACCCAGCACCCAGAGTGGATTTTTAGGCTTACACTACTGGAAGGGCTGTCAAAATGAGACTATGATCTCACAGGAGTAAAAAAAAAAAAAAAAAAATCAAAACTGATATCAAGTACTTTCATTAAAATAATGCCATTTAGAATGGACTACAGAAATTATATTTATATACAGTTGTGTTCAAAATTATTCAACCCCCCAATGCGGTAAAGGGTTTTAGGGAATTTAATGTACATTTGTAATTGTAGAATGAAATCCTACAAGGACTTCTTAAAGAACCATATGCAACTAAAATGACATCAATTGGTTTTGTAATACAGTAGTAAATGTTTCTTTAGTGAATTCTTCATTTACACAATTTTTCAACCCCTTAAAGACTACCACTCTGAAGAACAGAGGTTCATTGAAGTGTTTTCAATCAGGTATTGAAAATACCTGTGGATGTCAGGGAGCAGCAATAAAGCATAATAAGCACCAATTAGGCAGCTTTAAAATGACTGTGAAACTCAGCTCCTTCTAGACATTTACTGGTGTGGTTACAAACATGGTGAAGTCAAGAGAATAGTCCAGGAAGACAAGAGAAGATGTGATTACTCTTCACAGGAAGGGCAATGGTTATAAGAAGATTGCAAAGATGTTAAACATACCAAGAGACACCATAGGAAGCATCATTCGCAAATTCAAGGCAAAGGGCACTGTTAAAAACGCTATATGGTCGTGGCAGAAAGAAGATGCTGACTTCGACTGCTGTGCGCTACCTGAAGCGTAGAGTGGAGAAAAGTCCCTGTGTGACTGCTGAGGAACTGAGAAAAGATGTGTCACATGTGGGTACTGAAGTTTCTGCTCAGACAATACGGCACACACTGCGTAATGAAGGCCTCCATGCCATAACTCCCAGGCGCACCCCCTTGCTGTCTCCAAAGAATAAGAGTTGACTGCAGTATGCCAAAAGTCATGTGGACAAACCACAGAAGTTTTGGGATTGTGTTCTGTGGACTGATGAAACAAAATTAGAACTGTTTGGGCCCATGGATCAACACTGTTTGGAGGAGGAAGAACAAGGCCTATGATGAAAAGAACACCTTGCCTACTGTGAAGCATGGCGGGGGGTCAATCATGCTTTGGGGCAGTTTTGCTTATGCAGGTACAGGGAAGCTTCAGCATGTGCAAGGTACCATAAGTTCTCTTCAGTACCAGGAGATATTGGATGACAATGTGATGCAGTCAGTCACAAACCTGAGGCTTGGGAGACGTTGGACCTTTCAACAGGACAATGATCCTAAGCATACCTCCAAGTCCACTAGAGCATGGTTGCAGATTAAAGGCTGGAACATTTTGGAGTGGCCATCACAGTCACCAGACTTAAATCCGATTGAGAACCTCTGGTGGGACTTAAAGAAAGCAGTTGCAGTGCGCAAGCCTAAGAATGTGACTGAACTGGAGGCTTTTGCCCGTGACGAATGGGCGAAGATACCCGTAAATCGCTGCAAGACACTTGTGTCAAGCTAAGCTTCACGTTTAACCACTTAAGGACCGCCTACTGCACATTTACGTCGGCAGAATGGCACGGCTGGGCACATCAACGTATATATACGTTGATTTTAGTACCCAGCCGTGGGTCGCGGGCGCGCGCCCGCGACCCGGTCCGAAGCTCCAGGACCGCGGGATTCGCGGACCCGATCGCCGCTGCAGTGCGGCGATCCGTCCCTGGAGCGGAAGAACGGGGAGAGCCGTGTGTACACACGGCTTCCCCGTGCTTCTCTGTGGCTGCAGCATCGATCGCGTCATCCCTGTGATAGGGGGACGCGATCGATGACGTCACACCTACAGCCACACCCCCTACAGTTGTAAACAAACACACATAGGCACACATCCCCTACAGCGCCCCCTGTGGTTAACTCCCAAACTGCAACTGTCATTTCCACAGTAAACAATGCAAATTTAAATGCATTTTTTTCTATGAAAATGACAATTGTCCCAAAAATGTGTCAAAATTGTCCGAAGTGTCCGCCATAATGTCGCAGTCACGAAAAAAATCGCTGATCGCCGCTATTAGTAGTAAAAAAAAAAATAATAATAAAAATGCAATAAAACTATTTCTTATTTTGTAAACGCTATAAATTTTGCGAAAACCAACCGATAAACGCTTATTGTGATTTTTTTTACCAAAAATAGGTAGAAGAATACGTATCGGCCTAAACTGAGGAAAAAATGTTTTTATATATTTTTGGGGGATTTTTATTATAGCAAAAAGTAAAAAATATTGCATTTTTTTTAAAATTGTCGCTCTATTTTTGTTTATAGCGCAAAAAATAAAAACCGCAGAGGTGATCAAATACCACCAAAAGAAAGCTCTATTTGTGGGGAAAAAAGGACGCCAATTTTGTTTGGGAGCCACGTCGCACGACCGCGCAATTATCAGTTAAAGTGACGCAGTGCCGAATCGCAATAAGGGGCAAGGTCCTTTGCCTGCATTTTGGTCCGGGTCTTAAGTGGTTAAAAGCTATTATAACTGTAAAAGGATGTTGTACTAAGTACTAAGATTGAATGTCACTTGGGGGTTGAATAAAACTGATAATGATGTGAGCACAGAAAAGATATTTGTGGTAATTTCATTATAAATGTTATATTTGTCTGACCTACACGTGCCTGTTTGATTTAATTGTAAGCAGGATAACTGAATGATCAAAATCAATGTCAAACTGGCCAAAACAATCAATTTCAGTGGGGGTTGAATAATTTTGAATATGTATGTATGTATGTATGTATGTATGTATGTATATATATATATATATACACACACATATATACATATACACACACACTAGGGTTGTCCCAATACCACTTTTTTAGGACCGAGTACAAGTACCGATACTTTTTTTTTCAAGTAGTCGCCGATACCAAATACCGATACTTTTTTTAAATGTGTCCCCAAATGCAGCCATGTCCCTCACATTTGCAGCCATGTCCCTCCAGCCATGTCCCTCACATATGCAGCCATGTCCCTCCAGCCATTTCCCCCATACCTTTGCCGCCGAAAGCCACCGCCCTGCCGCATGGAGAAAATCACAGCATTCATTTGAATAGCTGTTTTGCCCACGCTTATAGACACTCCCCCTTGCTCGGGATTGGACAGATCACGATCACACATCCAATCCCGAGCAAGGGGACGTGTCTATACAGGCGGGAACACTACAGCTATTCAAATGAAAGCTGATGTTCCCGCATGCCGTTTAACCCATGCGGCGGCTTTCGATGCGGCTGCGGGGGGGGGGGGGGGGGGTGGAAGTATTCCATTTTGGTATTGGGGGTATTTGCGGGAGTACAAGTACTCCCGCAAATACTCGGTATCGGTAAAACCCTAACACACACACACACCTTAGTTTAAGAGCGTTTTGCAAGACAAGCTATTCTGTTTTATAAATTTTGACTTGATATACAAGCAATGTCTTTATATAAGAGTAGTGTCATGTCACAACCGAGTACAATATAAAAGAGTGGTGCCTCCAAGTGTAGCAATATGGTTACATTTAATGAAGGTACAACATTTAGAAACTCACATGGTTGATAAAAAGAGGCACATTTATATGCAGGCATCCGGGGTAAATCTGCCCACATAGACCATCCTCCTCACCGCTATTGATGTCATCCCTTCCACGAGAGGTTGAAGCCTCGCTTTCAGATCGCTCTACTGCAGACTAGTCTTCCCCATCACGACCGCAGACGAATGGCGAGAGTCGGTGGCGAGGACGGTCTATGGGGGATCAATTAACCACGGATTCCTGCATACTTAGATGTGCCTCTTATCCATTAACCATGCAAGTTGCCAAATGTTGTACCTTCATTAAATGTAACCATATTGCTACACTTCGAGGCACCTCTCTTCTCCTTTATACTGGTTTTGCTTCTAATCCCCTTGTGCATGGACATTTTATGGTTACACAACTTATCACATTGCTATAATCTTTTCATATGGACTATAAACTGAAAGACTTGTGAATAAATGGTTGTGAAACAAATCATTTGAGTTTCCATCATTTCTTATGGGAAAACTTGCTTTGAATTACAAGCATGCTTCCAGAATGAATTATGCTCACAATCCAAAATGTTACTGTATAATGATGCAGACTAGAAGGACCACTTAGTCTTTTTCTGCCGCAGCTGTTTCAGCGTGTCCATCCTCCAATGGCAGAAGCATTTCGTCTTCAGAATCCTGTGCTTCTCAAAATGGAAATTGATATTTGATAGATGCTAAAGGGCCGAGTTACCTGTTCTTGCACCCCCAAGAAATTCAGAGGCAAGATATGTGTAATTGTGGGTTTCCATAGTTGCCTGAATACTGCAGTAGTAAGTCAATATGGGTCCCATTCTTCTTGTACCTTTTACATTTTGTTTTGTAATAGCTTGGTGAACACTGATTACACAACAATATGGTAGAGCGCATGTACCATATACACCAAAGTATATGGCACATACACAGTTCCAAAAGTAGTAGTGCTTTAGAGATATACAAACACTCTTTAGATCTTTGTATAATTACCATAGAATCCATATACTTGTGTGATTTGTCTGCTTTCATGATTTCCTCTTAGCAGTGTAATACGGTCAGGCCATTTGGCTTTCAGAGCAAGCAGATAGGTGAAGGTCTCCAAGCTGTAATATCCTCTGTCGACAAAGTCACCCTTTTAAAATGTAAAAGGATAGAGTCAGCATATTTACAGCACAATTACAAATAGTTAACATTAAAAAGACACAAGTAGCAGATATTTGGGTGTTCCCTTTGCTTGGCAAAGGCCAGAGTTACACCTGTGTATGGTGGGCAGACATTTACTACTAGAGGCATTCAATTCAAAACAGATGCACATGATTTGTATTACACTGCTAATTTATGACCGACGTAGCTTAGGTTCTAATCTAGCTCACCGCTCCTGTTTAGCATAGCAAAGAAATCAATAACATTTCCCTGTTAAACGCAGACCAACGGAATACCGTTATATGGTTGAATCCAAACCCACCATCAAAGCTCTTTTGGGGGGGGATGTAATGCGAACGTCTATCAAACTTGGCCAAACTCACTGTAAAATCTCTTTGTCTGGAATCATTCATGGACACAGCTCTTCCGATTCTTGAATCTAGGGTTTATAGCGCCACCTACAGGAGTCTATAGGACGCTAGGCTAAATAACAGCAACAGCTACAAAGGCAAGCCTAGTGGTTCAGAAGTCATGACCTAGTTCCCTACTGGGACCTGTGGTTCCATAGCTTTCTTTCCTTAATCCTGGGATTAAGCTCTTGATTGGATGCATAATATACATCCAGCGGTCACCCAAATATGGACAGTGCATGCGTGCACTAAGTGCTGGGTTTGGCTGTGACATGCTCCACCTTGGACTGAAGTAGCCAGCAAGTGCTGCCTTTCCAGGGGGAACAGCTCATCGAAACTACCCTGGACGACATTAAGAAGCTTATGGGTAGCAAGAGTACAGTACCTTCCTCCTGCATGGCAAAAAGAGCAAGGAATCGCGCTCTAAGTTTGGACTTTCCTATACGGCTCAAAACAGGCTTTTCATTCCCCTGGTGAGGCTGACAAAGGCTCCAAGCCTTTCAAAGCTCCCATGGGCAGTTCCAAGTAAGCATTGCCCTGATCCATTTTTTTGGGGGGGTGGGATGAGGTGGGATTCTCGCCTTCGCTGGTTTTCTGTCCCGTGGACTTTTCTCATGACAAATCCAATCCAATTGTGGCCAGTTACAAAATAGAATTTTTTTTCACCAGAGAAATAGAGCCAGTAGGGGGTGGTACGGGACCTGCTTCTGCAGGAAATGATTGTTCCTGTGCCCGAGTGTGAGCAATTCTGGGGTTTTACTTCAAGTTGTTCACGGTCCCAAAGAAGGGTGGAGTTCACACAAATTCTAAAAGGTCTTGTAATCCTTTGTGTAGGTACAAAAAGTTCAAGATGGAAACCATTCGCTCTCTGGTGGCCTCGCTTCACCGGGGGATTTCCTGACTTCCATAGACAAAGGACCTATAAGCTGCACATTCACATCTGCGGGGGACATCAACATTTCTTGCACGCATCTGCACATCAGTTTATAGCCCCCTCCTTTGGTCTGCCCTTCCCCTTCGGGTGTTTAGCCAGATATCGACTCCTGTCCTGATGTTACTGAGACTAGGGATGCACCGATGCCACTTTAACACAGAGTACCACCACTTTAACGCAGGTACTTGATACTAATTACCGATACCCATCGTGTAGGTAGGAGGTTGGTTTGGCGAGGATGGGGCGAAGGCAGGGTGGGAAGTAGACCCTCACCTCTCATCCAGCCTGTGTACCTCCGTATCACCCCTCATCCACCCCCCCTAATCCACCCCATGTGTAACACCTAACCAGCCTCTGTCGCCCCTCATTAAGGGTGTCTCGCTGATACAGTTTGCTGCTGTCCCCTTTTCCCAACCAGCCTGTGTCTTGCCGTGTACCGTTTGCATCCAGATCCAGCCTGGGTCTTTAAAATCAAGTCACTCAGCATGTAAGGGGGTTAATTCATCACAGTTGTGTTCGGCTGCAGCAGCTCTGTGCTCGCCTTCACGGGGGATACCAATACTGCTACACCGGCCGCCATGCCCGTGCTCCGGCCCCCTAGGCGTACAGAAAGTGTCCGCCTCAACTGATGTCACTTCCGCGAGTACAGATACTTGTGAAAATGCCAAGTATCAGCACAGATATTGGTACATCCCTACCGTGTTTCCCTGAAAATAAGACCTAGCCCGATAAGACCTACCTAGATTTTCAGGAAGGGCTGCAATATAAGCCCTACCCCTAGTTAAAAGTGGTTGGAAAAAAAAAAAGGTAGAATCCACTGTCATATAGTAGTACACAGTTTGCCTCTGTAATACAATCGTATCACATAACCATCGGTACAGCAGCGCTCGGCTCTCTTCTGCTTTTCTTCTCCTGGCTGTCAGTGGGGGATGTCGGTCCCCCTCCCTCTGCTGCTCTCATTCTCTCAGGTGTCAGTGAGGGATCTCGGCTCCTTCCCTCTGCAGGCAGTCCGCTCTGCTGTTATCTCCCGAGTGTCAGTGGGGGATCTCACCCCCCCTCTGCAGGCGCTACTCTCTGCTGCGCTCATTGTCTCCTGGGTGTCAGTGGGGGGATCTTGCCCCCCTGTCTGCAGGCACTAAGCTCCTTTGCTCTACTTGTTTCCCGGATGTCAATGGAGGATCTTGCCCCCCCTCTCCCCCTGTCTGCAGGTACTCAGCTCCTCTGCTCTACTTGTCTCCCGGGTGTCAAAGGAGGATCTTGCCCCCCCTGTCTGCAGGCACTCAGCTCCTCTGCTCTACTTGTTTCCTGGGTGTCAGTGGAGGATCTCGGCCACCCTCCCTCTACAGTGCTCAGAATTGTGGAAGAAAGTTCAAGCAGCCATGGAAGCAAGCAGCGCTATAAAAATGTACTTGCACAATTACAGAAACACACACCCTCCACATACTCAATCCTGTAATAGAGAGAATTCCAGCATTTTACAGGCACCTTTACTCTGCTCACACTAGGGACTGGCATGCAAGTCCTACCCCGAAAATAAGCCCTACCGTGTTTTTCTTTCCTAAAAATATTATAAGACCCGGGCTTTCTTTTCCGGGAAACACGGTAACTGAGACAATGGGGGATTTCCGTGCCCAGCTGCCTGGATGACTTGCTCCTGCGTGTGGAATCTTATCTGGCCTTGGCAAAGTGTCAAAATCACGATACAAGCCCTGCATGACTTCAGATCTTTCATTTCAAAAAGTATGCCCTGTCCCTGACACGAAAGGCTGGAGTATCTGGGAATGATAACTAGAGGTCGACCGATATATAGGCCGGCCGATATTCGGTTATTTTGGAGAAATCGTCAGCCGATTATTATCCAAATGTGGCCGATATTTAGCACATCTGCATCAGCAGACTGTGGAGAAGGAAGGAGGAACATGGGGGTTTCTTCTCCACACTGTCTGCAGAGCAGCGCCACGTGTGTGAAACACTAAAGAGATAGAGAATGGAGCCTTCACTAGCACGGTCTGATGTCGGGGTGGGCGGGACTCATCTGTCCAACACCAGCCAATGGGATGAGATCATTGGCCGATAGCTGCCCACCCCAAGTCCCGCCCACCTCCATCACGATGAATCTGAGCTCCTCTCTCTCTCTGCTCTCACAGTTTCACGGCACATAATGTAGCTGAAATGTGTGAAACTCTCTCTCCATACAGTTTCACATGGTTCTGCAGAGAGAGAGAGGAGCTCAGATTCATCGTGATGTTGGAGGTGGGCAGGGCCCGGGGTGGGCGGGACTCAGCAGCTATCCAGCCAATGATCTCATCCCATTGGCTGGTGTTGGACAGCCGAGTCCCGCCCACCTCCAATATCACGATGAATCTGAGTTCCTCTCTCTCTGCAGCACCATGTGAAACTGTATGGAGAGAGTTTCACACATTATCAGCTACATTATGTGCTGTGAAACCTGCCACTGCCAGCCAGTGCCACCCGCCACTGCCAACCCCAGCCAGTGCCACCCGCCACTGCCAATGCCAGCCAGTGCCACCCGCCACTGCCAACGCCAGCCAGTGCCACTGCCAACGCCAGCCAGTGCCACCCGCCACTAGGGGTGCAACGGATCATCACCGATCCGTGATCGAACGGGTCACCCCGTTCGGATCGGCACACCACAGTAACTATAGACCTGTTAGTTTAACTTCTATAGTTGGGAAGATACTGGAACGTTTAATAAAAGACCACATGGATGAGTTCTTGCTGGAAACAAACTATTTAAGTAGCAGACAGCATGGATTCATGAAGGACAGAAGTTGTCAGACAAACCCGATTTCCTTTTATGAAGAGGTAAGTAAAACCCTGGACAGAGGCGTAGCAGTGGACGTGGTATACTTGGATTTTGCAAAAGCGTTCGATACAGTTCCCCACACACGGCTCATGTGTAAGGTAAGGTCTACAGGATTAGATATATCAGTTCGTAAATGGATAGAAAACTGGCTGAAACACAGGATTCAGAGAGTTGTGGTTAATGATTCTTACTCTGAATGGTCCAAGGTTATCAGCGGTGTACCCCAAGGTTCGGTGTTGGGTCCCTTACTTTTCAATATATTTATAAATGATATTGGGTCTGAGATCCAAAGTAACATTTCTGTTTTTGCAGATGACACCAAGCTATGCAGTAGAATAACGTCCTTGCAGGATGTCTCCAATTTACAAGCCGACCTAAATGCTCTGTCTAATTGGGCGACTATGTGGCAGATGAGGTTTAATGTTGATAAATGTAAAGTTATGCACTAAGGGGCCAAGAATATGCATGCATCATACATGCTAGGGGGAGTACAATTGGGGGGGGGGGGGATCTGTAGTGGAGAAGGATCTGGGGGTTTTAGTTGATCATAAGCTCAATAATGGCATGCGATGCCAAGCTGCGGTTTCCAAAGCGAGCAAAGTCCTTTCTTGTATTAAGAGAGGTATGGACTCCGAGAGAGAGATATCATTTTGCCCCTGTACAAATCATTAGTAAGACCTCATCTGGAATATGCAGTCCAGTTTTGGGCACCAGTTCTCAAAAAGGATATCGGAGAACTAGAGAAAGTGCAGAGAAGGGCAACTAAACTGATAAGAGGCATGGAGGAGCTCAGCTATGAGGAAAGGTTAGAAAAACTGAATTTATTCACTCTTGGGAAGAGGAGACTAAGGGGGGATATGAACAACATGTACAAATATATAAGAGGTCCATATAGTGAACTTGGTGTTGGAGTTATTCACTTTAAGGTCAACACTGAGGACAAGGGGGCACTCTTTACGTCTGGAGGAAAAGAGATTTCACCTCCAAATACGGAAAGGTTTCTTCACAGTAAGAGCTGTGAAAATGTGGAACAGACTCCCTCCGGAGGTGGTTCTTAACAGCTCAGTAGATTGCTTTAAGAGAGGCCTGGATTATTTCCTAAATGCACATAATATAACGGAGTACTAAGTTTTGTAGGTAAAGTTGATCCGGGGTAAATCAGATTGCCTCTCTGGGTATCAGGAAGGAATTCTTTCCCCTCCAGCAGCAAATTGGATCATCGCTCTGCTGTTTTTTTTGCCTTCCTCTGGATCAACTGTGGGTATGGGTGTATGGGATGTACTGTGTTTTATTTTGTTTGTTTATTTTTTTATGGTTGAACTGGATGGACTTGTGTCTTTTTTCAACCTAACTATGTAACCACGCGATCCGGAGCCTCGGCTGTAGGAAAGTCCCCGGCTTAGGCCTAGCTCCGGAGCGGCGGCCATCTTGCTCCACTCCCGTGTGCTTGTCAGAGCACAGCATGACACGCCTCCCCGCCTCCGCACGCTCACTACAGACCCGGAACTGCCTGCAGACATGTGGAGACAGCATCGGTGAGCACTGCACCTGCAGGTAGGAGCTACACCATCACCTGGGGAGCAGGTCTGTACACCAGGGTGGAGGGGGGTGGATAGTGATTAGGTTGGTGTAACAAGATTTTTATTTTTTTTGCCGATCCGAAAACGATCCGATCCGTGATTTTTTTGATCTGTTGCACCCCTACCTGCCACTGGCAACGCCATCCAGTGCCACCTGCCACTGGCAACGCCATCCAGTGCCACCTGCCACTGCTAACTATTGCCATCCAGTGCCACCTGCCAGTGCTATTGCCATCTGCCAGTGCTAACTATTGCCAATTAGTGCCACCTGCCAATTTTTTTTTATGTCACAATGTAGAGTATAAGATTTCCTATCACCTGTGCCCAGTCGTGCCACACAGTTAATCCAGCGCCGAGTAATCCCCTTTTAATGTTCAGTGCAAATTAACAGAATTCCAGATAAAAACTTGCCAAATTATAAAGTCCGTTTCTCTCTTCTTGCTTTCAGTGACAGGTTATTTACATATCTAGCTTGGACATGTTTATCATATGTTAGGTTTATCATAACATGAGGTGATCCAAAGTTCATTGTATATTACCAGGGTGTGTTATGTGGGGGAGGGGTGGATTTCTCACTTTTTATACCTCATGTTATGATAAACATAACATATGATAAACATTTCCAGGCTAGATATGTAAATAACCTGTCACTCAAAGCAAGAACAGAGAAAGCTGACTTTTTATTTAGGCAGGTTTTTATCTGGAAGGCTGTTCATTTTCACTGAACATTAAAAGAGGATTACTCAGATCTGGATTAACTGTGTGGCAAGACTGGGCACAGATGATAGGAAATCTTACACTCTACATTGTGACATAAAAAAAAAAATTTTTTTGGGGGGGGTTTACATCCACTTTAAACACAAATATTGACTTTGTTAGATTAATAGGGTAGCCAAGCAATGTGCATTTTCTGAAAAAAAAAAAAAAAAAAAACAGGGCAGATTTCCTTTAATAATCAATAACGAATTTGTGCATCTTTAAGGCTGCAATTTTTGTTCAAATTCAAAAAGGTGCAACTTTCCTGCCTTGGGAACTTAGCCCCAAACACTTGCCACTCAATTAGAATGCTTCAGTGGTGACTAGGTGCTCTCATTGGGCAAGATGGAGTGTGGGCAGGGCTTAGCCTGAAGACTGGAAAGACAATGCCTCAGTAACAGAGTAAAATACATTTCAGAGGGGTGCACAGAAAAGGCTTCCTTAGCTTATACAATTTTTTTAATATTTACAACGGTGCGTATTAGTTTGGAAAAAAAAAATCAAACTTGCATTAAAAAGTGTAGCAAATTTAGTGGGATTACTAACCATAAATATGTAGTTGGTGTCAGGAACTTGTCCTCCAGTCCTGAAGAGTTCACAGAGGTCGTAGAACTAGAATGAAGCCAACAGTCATTACTACACATTATTACAGAGACCAAAATAAAAGGTCAAGTACATATATGCACATGTGTTTTATTGAATGGGGGGGGGGGATGGGGGGGGGGGAACGAACACACAATAAGCCACCTTTGGTTCATTAGTACAGCAGCCAGCCTCTCCCTCTGAGCCCTAGAATCAGTCTGATACCCCCCCCCCTCTTTTTGATTTGAGAACTGTAAAGAGGTTTGAGCAGAACCCAATAACTCTCTTAGGGAACTAACATTCCCTGAGCTTGAAGTTGAGAAACAGCTTTCAGTAAGCCTGCTTTCCTCTAAGGCCGCGTACACACGAGGCGACATGTCCGCTGAAACTGGTCCGCAGACCAGTTTCCGGACATGTTCGATCGTGTGTACGGCCTAGCGGACAGGTTTACAGCGGACAAAAATTTATAAGCATGCTTAGAAACTTGTCCGCTGGAAACCTGTCCGTCGTACATGTCTGATGGTTAGTACGCCCAACCATCGGACCGAAATCCCACGCATGTGTCAAATTGATTTGACGCATGCATGGAAGCATAGAACTGTGAGCACGTCGGTGTCGTCTACGTCACCGTGTTCTATGTCCGCGGGGACTTTGGTCTGATGGTGTGTACACACACATCAGACCAAAAAATCCCTGGAGACATGTCTGATGAAAACGGTCCGCGACCGGTTTCATCGGACATGTCTCCTCGTGTGTACAGGGCCTCAGACAAAAGGCACACATGTGAAGGCCAAAAACAAGATGGACAGCTCTGAAATTCCAGTTTGGAACCAAAGGATATGACCTTTTGTAACCAAGTCCCAGGTCTGCTGACACAAGATGTTTGCAAACCCCCCCCCAAATGTAATAGTGGGGTGCCTTTTCATTGTGAACTGGACTTGCAAGTCGGTTTAGAGCAGGGGTCTCAAACCAGCAGCCCTCCAGCTGTTGCGAAACCCTGTGGGAGTCATACTTGTAACTGTCAGCCTTAGAACTTTTAGTTTTGCAACAGCTGGAGGGCCACCCGTTTGAAACCCCTGGTGCAACCTGCGACCCCAGGCCTAGTATATGATGTACGGCTCTCGGCCCTTAGCAGTTTGTAGTGGAAACACAGATTAGTATAATAACCATGATCTTAACTAGCCTCATGCAACCAGTTTTACATGGTCTTCTGAAGCATATCCCCAGCCAAAAATGTAGCATGTCGACACTATTATGTTATGTGTCACTTTGGTAAATTTCACCAAAGAGACCACATTTAAAAGGGGCTTTCTCCACACCAGAGAGAAAGCCTTGCATTACAGTGTGGAGTTACAGACAGAAGAACAGGAGGTGAGCATTTCTCAGAAGAAAAAAACATTCAAAAAGCAAAATCGAAGGATGAGGTAAGTGAAGGAGGCCTGCACTAAGGTTAATGAAGCTATTCAGGAAAAAATGTGTTCTCCTTTACAACCCCTTTAAAAAGGAAGACTAAAGTCAAAAATGTTCTTTTCTTAAAATAACAAACATGTTATACTTACCTCCACTGTGCAGCTCGTTTTGCACAGAGTGTCCCCAAACCTGGTCTTCTGGGGTGCCTCGGAGGCTCCTCACAAGAGTTTTCCACCTTCATGCAAGCGAGCATGGTGGAAAGCTTTTACGGGCGCGCTCCCGTGATACAGCGGCGGGCATAGCCGCTGACTATCACTCGGCCCCGCCCCCAGCGCGTCATCGGATGTGATTCACAGCAGCGCCAGCCAATGGCTGCGCTGCTATCAATCTGTCCAGTCTAGCCAATCTTTTGCCAAACTTTCGAGGGGTTTGGCAAGTAATGTATAGGATGCTTTTATGACTAAAAAGGAACTGGGGTGTTTTTCAGATTTGGTGTTTACAAGAATAAAACATTTATTTTTTTGCTAGAAAATTACTTAAAACCCCCAAACATTTTTTCCGAACACCCTAGAGAATAAAATGGCGGTTATTGCAATACTTTTTGTCACACCGTATTTGCGCAGTGGTCTTACAAGCGCACTTTTTTTTGAAAAAAAAAACACCTTTTTGAATAAAAAAAAATAAGACAAATTTGGTCCAATTTTTTTATATATTGTGCAAGATAATGTTACGCCGAGTAAAATGATACCCAACATGTCATGCTTAAAAATTGCGCCCGCTCATGGCATGGTGTCAAACTGTTACCCTTAAAAATCTATAGGTTGCATTTTTTGAGCTACAGGAGGAGGTCTAGGGCTAGAATTATTGCTCTCGCTCCAACGATCGCGGCGATACCTCACTTGTGCGGTTTAAACACCGTTTTCATATGCGGGCGCTACTCGCGTATGCGTTCGCTTCTGCGTGCAAGTTCATCGGGGCGGGGCGCTTTAAAAAAAAATTAGTTTTGTTATTTTTATTTTACAATTTTTTTTACACTGAAAATAAGAAGAAAAAAAAAATGATCACTTTTATTACTATTACAAGGAATGTAAACATCCCTTGTAATAGAAAAAAGCATGGCCGGTCCTCTTAAATATGAGATCTGGGGTCAAAAATGCATTGTTTACTGTGAAAATGACAATTGCAGTTTGGGAGTTAACCACAAGGGGGCGCTAAAGGGGTTAAGTGTGAACTCATCTGTGTTTCCAACTATAGGGGGTGTGGCTGTAGGTGTGACATCATCGATTGCGTTTCCCTATATAAGTGAACACACGATCAATGACGGCGCCACAGTGAGGAACGGGGAAGCTGTGTTTACACACAGCCCTCCCCGTTCTTCACCTCCGAGGGCCGATCGCGGGACTCCAGCGATGATCGGGTCCGCGGAGCTTCGGACCGGGTCGTGAGGGCGTGCCCGCAACCCACGATTGGGCACCTGAAGAGGACGTACCTGTATGTGCTTGTGCCCAGCCGTGCCATTCTGCCGAAAATATATGCAGGAGGCGGTCCTAAAATGGTTAATCTCAGCTCATAACCTGTATAGAAGACACCTGGGAGTCAGAAAATCTTGCTGATTGTTAGGGGATTAAATACTTATTTCACTCATTAAAATGCAAATCAATTGGGGGCGTGGTCTGAAGCTGCATGTAGCAGGACGTGCAGAGTGAGAGCTCCGCTCGAGACCTAGCCTTTTGGGGTTATATTCCCTACCAAAGAACACCTGAAAGTTCCAGGCACTCTGCTCACTCACAGGCTACAATGCCTCCTAAAAGATATAGGGCCATCTCCAAACTGGCCCAATTCCGCCATGACGAGCAAGATCCTGAGGAAAATGGCACCGACCTGCCTCCTGTGGATGGGGCCCAGGCCTCCGGAGACACTGCCAGAGTACTGGAGGCGATAGGCATTTGTCAATCCACAACCAGAATCGAGGAGGTGAAGATCGATATCTCCCTGATCCGGCAGGACATCCACAAGATCCATGAACAGGTAACCGAGCAGGAGCGCCAGGTCGGCCACGTGGAGGAGGGCCTGCATCCTCTCCATGTTACTACAGAACAGCTACAATACCAACTGAATGTGGTCCTATCCAAGCAGGACGACATGGAAAACCGCCTAAGATGTAACCTGCGCTTTGTGGGCATTCCCGAGAGGTCTAAAAGGGGATCCCCCTACATACCTTGAAAACCTGATCAAGACGTTTGGCAGGGAGGCTTTCTTTGACGTTCGTGGTGGAGCGCACCCATTGCCTCGCTGCAAACCCCCCCCCACGCACTTTCATCGCCACGTTCCTTAATTACCGTGACGCAATCCGCAGACTCGCCCGGGAAAGAGGCAACATCCGTATCGGCACCGCGGCGGTTTTCCCGGACTTCTCGGCCAAGGTCCAGAAGAAGAGAGCATGCTTCAAAGGCTAAGCGGCTCTTTCCGGCGCGGCTCCACGTGGTGAGCGAGAGCAGAGTTCTTTGAAGATCCGCAGGCTGTCTTCTCCTGGCTGGAACACAGTGGCGCGGCCAAGCAGGCTCACCCCTAGATCTTCGCCCCCCCCCCCCCCCCCCCGTGCACCATCTTCGTTGGCCTGCCGAGGCCGGGGACTCCTACTGCCCAGGCGATCCGCTTTACCCAAGCCTTCATAAGCGTGAGTTAGCCCACAATATTTCTCCCTCCCCTGTTTTCAACCCCCCCAGACCGAGCTGCAGGACGATGCCTCCCCCCCATAATCATGGTTGTTTTATGTGCGTCTCTGGCAGCTCACCTGTACCTGCGAGACTGGATTACCCCCTGCACCTTTGTGCGCTCTCCAGTTTGATCGCCCCCCAACCCCAAAATGGTTACATCAACATGGCACCTTTTTTTGAATCTATGCTGACATGCTGCGAGAACCAAGCCATTCCCCTTATGCTATTGCTATCAGCTCTCATACCTCGAATGCCCCGCACTAATGTGCGGCGAACACACACCTTTCAGGGTTTTGCAGTTGTGGCTCAGGGCCCCTCGGCTGGTTCCCCCGGTATGCACTTACGTTTTGATATGCTATGTGTTGTTTTACCTTTAATGTTTTTGTATTATACGCTGTCCCCTGGGCATCCAACTGCACATACCAGGCCCCCCCCCCCCCCTTCTACCATGGATTCTCTTAAAATTGTGACCTGGAATGTCTGGGGCCTTGGAGAGAGGACAAAGCGGGTGGAGGTCCTCTCCCATCCTAAATCTTAGGGCAGACGTTTCCATCCTGGTTGAGACCCATCTAACAGGCCAGAAGCAAATGCATCTTAAACCCTGGGTGGGCTCCGCACACCTCTAACTCCCGTGGAATTGCGGTTCTTGTGGCTAAAACGGTGCAATTTCAACTTCACACCCTGCAGTCAGGTCACTGCGGTTTGCCCCTGGCCCTAGCACCGCCAAGACATTTGATGAAGGAGTCCCTGAAGTTTTAAACAAGTAGGGAACCGTTCACTCGGGAAATCTTTTGGATATATTTGTCTAAAAGATCACCAAACCTTCCCCACGAAAATTGAAACCTGCCAATAACTTCACAAGAAAGCTTGGCTGACCAGTTCTTAAGCTACAAAAGTACAGACAAGAGAAACCTGCTGTATTGAAAACTTTCAATGCGTCAACAGCAGAACAGAGCGCTCAAGGAATATCGGTCTTATTTTCAGGCATATAGTTCTCCTGTTTGACCAGATTCTTTGTGGACTGGAACAGGGTTTGACAATCCCCGGCGCCAGGTCGCAATTGAGACTAGAATTAGCGACCTGGCGCGGCACAGCTGGGGTATCCTGTGTCTGCACCTCCCCCGCCACGCGATCGCATCAGGCCGCGCCGGCCAGTGATTGAGGCCGCAGCTTTGCGGCCTTCTGCAGGCCTATGCTTCCTTCTGTGATCTGGCGACATCTTGTGGTGGCCGCTGGTATGACAAGACTACCAGCAATGCTAATGGAGCTTCCCCTGTCTTGTTTTCACTACCATCTCCCTCCCTCTAATTAGAACCCTTAAACATTAAATTTATTTTTCTAACATCGTAGAGAATAAAATGGCGGTGGTGGCAATACTTTGCCACGCCGTATTTGTGCAGCGGTCTTGCAAATGCGCTTTTTTGGGGAAAAAATAAACTTTTTTTTTTTTAATTAAAAAATAAATAAGACAACAGTAAACTTAGCCCAATTTTTTTTTTATATTGTGAAAGACGCTCTAACGATCGTGGCGATATCTCACATGTGTGGTTTGAACACCGCTTTCATATGCGGGCGCTACTCACGTATGCGTTCGCTTCTGCTCACAAGCTCGACGGGGCTTGTTCTTGGCTCCTATTTTTAGCTGGCTCCTAGATTCCAAGCAAATTTGTCAAGACCCTGGACTGACAGATAACAATTGCTGCAACAGCTGACTGAATAGCTAAACTGGCCAAAGAAAATTAAGCCTTTAACCACTTCAGGGTCGCGCTACCGTCGGATGACGGCAACAGCGCGGGCCTGAATATCCAACATGCCGTCATTTGACGGCATGTCCTTCAGGCGTTCCCAGCGCGCGCTGTAGAGCGCGCTGCGGGGAAGCCCTGTGTTGTCCGTGTCCCTTGGACACGGCCAATCACAGATCGCGGCGAACGGCCAATCAGAGTGGCCGTTTGCGATGCGATCTGTGGGCGAATGAGAGATGATCTCTCATAGATCATCTCTCATTGCCGTTTTACACAGATCCCCCCCGATAACCCTTTCACCACCCATTGCCCATGTGACTGAACAATCTTTTTTCTAAACGCCGTATTAGTGTCACTGGTGACTCTAGGTAGCCAGTTATTTAGGTTTCTTGTCAGGTACCCCCATATATTACCTAATAAATTGCCCCCTAGTTAACCCTTTCACCAGTGATCATTGCATAAATGTTACGGGTGATGCTGGTTAGTTTGCTTTTTAGAGCGTCAGGGCACCCGCCATTACCCAATAAAAGTTTACCCCCTGTTCGCTTGTGATATCAATTAGGTTTAGTGTCAGATAGGGTCTGCGTCGCCCCAGGCAGCATCAGATTAGTGCCAGTAGCACCAACACCCACAAAACGCAGCATACACCTCCCTTAGTCGAGTGTTTCCCAGAACACAACGGGGGGGTTGGGTTTGACGCAGAGGGGCCAGACTGCCACGGGAGTCTATATAAGGAAGTGCACAGGCATCTGCACCCCTTCCCCCCTGAAAGGTGTCAAATGTGACACCGAAGGGTTATGGTCCCGAAAAACGGAGGTCCACTTTTGCGTGAACAAAGTTTTACAGAACATATTGTTAATATTTTTGTTTACACTGTAGTGCCCAAGGATTTATACCATAATTGCAATAATATACAACTCCAAAAAAGTTGGGGCTCTGCATAAAATCTACATACAAAAACAAAGCATTTGTAAATATCATAAACCCATATTTTATTCACAATAAAAAAAGATAGCAAAATGTTTCAACTGAGAAAATTTAGCATTTTAGGAAGGAAAAAAAATGTAATAAAAACATATGCCATTTGACTTTTTTTTTTTAATAAAAAACACACACAACTTGGAATACATACCTGGCCATGTATGTCACCACAAACTGTAACTGGTGTTGACACAGGTTGAACATTTGACTCTTCCAGCAGAAGATCACAAACGTAATCACATAAACGCTTTAGAGGAAAAAAAAAAAAAAAAGTATTACATTTGTAAAGTGCAGATACATTTTTCTTTCACAGAATACACCGCAACATTCGTATCAGTCTATTCCCAAAGCAGCCTATACGGAAACTTTCAAGAACCAACCACACACACGCTTGGTCAGACAAATCATTTTAATACTAGAAGATATTTTAAAAATAAATAGAGCCCATTACCGTATATACACGAGTATAAACCAAGGTTCAAAATTTTACCTCCCAAAAAACTGGGAAAACATATTGACTCAAGTATAAGCCTAGGATGAGACTGCAGCAGCTACTGTAAGCGGAAAAGAGGCATTGGCAATCGGCATTGGCTGATTGTGATGGGAAAGAAAGCTGTGCGACTTGGAAATAGCTCTGTTTCAGAAGTCAATGCAAGTTGCCTGAGAAGTTTGCCCTGGAAGCGACTTCTCCATCCTGGGCAGCCTGCCAAGTCGTAGATAAGAGATACAATGTTTAGGCTCCACGCACACTGAAGCTGATAAACTGCAGTTTATTGGCGTTTTGGCTTTTTTTTTTTTAAAGCCCATAAACTGAACTCTATGTTAGCCTATGTGCAGGAACAGCAGGCGATGGATGGTGACGGCTTGCCTGGTGACGTCACCATCCATCACCCGCTGTTCCTGCTGCACGTCGATGTGCCTGCTGAGGATCGTCTCATCCACTGCACCCACTAACCAACACTAAGGGAAACAGGACTGACTCCTCATCGCACAGCACTACACCAGAGGACATCAAATGGATAGATGAACGCACCAGATGACAGCCACCTCTCCCTCCTGGAGAAACCTATGCTATGCCTATATATTACCACCTAAATGTGAGTGGTTCTTACTTTTGGCTTTGTAAATAAATTTGTTTTTAAAATACTGCACCCAGAGGCGCCTCTCCTTGTTTGCCTTCCTAGATTTGGAACACGGTTTCTGTTCCCCATTGACGGCAGCCCTGAGTGCACATCCCAATCAACACAAAACACTTCATTCCCCAAACCCCATTTAACAGCCTGAACTGCTTCCATTTTTGGACTCTTTTGGACCTTTTTGGTTCCATGTGCTGTTAATATACATTACGCTGTTAAGATATATATATTTTACTCTGATCTTACGCATAATTTGTTGTATGTGCCCATGCACACCTGGGCATTTTTCAGTGTTAATGAGCTTTAGAGTTTATTTGCTTTTTTCTAAACGCCCAAAATTAGCGTTCAAAGTGAAGTTTTTTGGTGTGAAAAAAATGCAAAAAAAAAAACTCAGACACCAGCGTTTTTTTTATCCATAAAAAAATAAATAAATAATAAAAGCTACACTGAAAAACGCTGATTAACCACTTAAGACCCGGACCAATACGCTGGTAAATGACCCAAGGTGTTTTTGCGATTCGGCACTGCGTCGCTTTAACAGACAATTGCGCGGTCGTGCGACGTGGCTCCCAAACAAAATTTGCGTCCTTTTCTTCCCACAAATAGAGCTTTCTTTTGGTGGTATTTGATCACCTCTGCGATTTTTATTTTTTGCGCTATATACAAAAATAGAGCGACATTTTTGAAAAAAAAACACTATTTTTTACTTTTTGTTAAAAAAAAATCAAATAAACTAAATTTTAGTCAAACATTTAGGCCAAAATTTATTTAGCCACATGTCTTTAGTAAAAAAAAAAAAAAAAAAAAAATCGCAATAAAAAAAAAATAGCTACCTAGCGGGAACAGCGACACTAATACAGCGATCAGAAAAATGATCGCTTAGTGACGCTGGCAATAGGGAGTGAAAGGGTTAACTAGGGCGGTGATCAGGGGGTTAAAACTTTATTAGGGGGGGTGGGGGGGCTATCCTGAACCTAACACTAACTGTTTTTTACAGTGCCTGTCACACTGACACTAAATGCAGTGATTAAATCACTGCATTCAGTAACACTGTGACAGGGGGGTGGGGGGGGGGGGGGCGATCACAAGGGGTTAATATGCCTATGTGAGTGTGTGTCAGTGTTGTGTTGGTGCACACTTACTTGTGATGTCTTCTCTCATCAGCAGCGCTGGGAAACAGCGCTGCGATGAGAGAATACATCATTTCCTCCTTCCTGTGTAAACACAGGAGGAGGAAGTGACAGGCTGGGAGCGCGCTCCCATTGGCTGGGAGCGATCGCGGGGGGGGCTGATATCACGGACATCCGCCCGCAGATCCCGGATCGCTCCCAGAGGTAGGGAGACGCCCGCACGCCGCGGAGGGGGTCCCGATGGGACCCCCGAACCGCACTCAGGCGGGGACGTAAATTTACGCCCTTGTGCCTGTACGAGCCATGTTGTGGCCGTATATGTGCGTGCGGGGGTCTTTAAGTGGTTAAAGCTATTGCAAAAACACTAAAAATCTTTATAGCTTTTATCAGCTTCAGAGTGCATAGCGCCTTAAAGCGGAGCTCCAGCCGCAAATTTTATTTTTTTTAAAGTCAGCAGCTACTAACAGTGTAGCTGCTGACTTTAAATAAGGACACTTACCTGTCCTAGGCGCCCGCGCTGATGGCCCCCCCGATGCCGGTCCCGCGATCGCTCCGAGTCCCGCGCCGCCATTCACACTATGGGAAACAGGCAGTGAAGCCGTACGGTTTCACTGCCCGTTTCCTACTGCGCCTGCGCGAGTCTCACACTGGCTTGTGAATGGGCGCGCTGCTCTCTGAGAACACACACAGTTCCCAGAAAGCAGTGCGCCCATTCACAAGGAGAAGGACAAGAAGAAATCGGACCGCGGTGCAGGTGAGGCAGATTACGGACTTCCGCATAGCAACAGCTATTTCGGGTGAGTATTTTATTATTTTTTTCAGTTTTTTTTTTAAACAACATGGCAAAATGTTGTTTTCATGGGTGGAGCTCCGCTTTAAACTTCAATGAACTGAAGTGTGTAGGAGAGTGCTCAGTTTAACCATTTAAAGACAATATTTTGACACTTGTTGCTTACAAGTAAGAATCATGTAGTTTTTGCTAGAAAATCAATTAGAACCCCCACATTATATATTTTTTTAGCAGAGACCCTAGGAAAAAAAATATGGCAACAATCGCTATTTTATGTTACACGGTATTTGCGAAGCGGTCTTTCAAACATTTTTTGGGTAAAATATACACTTTAACGAATAAAAAAACAACAACTAATCAGTAAAGTTAGCCCATATTTGTTTTAGTCCAAAAGTTGCGATTACCTGTTTTTGTGTATTAAAGATATATATATTTTTTTATCCAAATTATACATACAAGTGCACTGATTGGAGGCTTGTTGTGTTTAACATAAATGTTTAAAATGTAAGACATTTTCTGCATCACTTATTACTTAGCGGAGTAATAATGAAAGTTCTGCTTTTTGGAATCCCCCCCCCCCCCCCCATGTCACATTTGGCAACTTTCAGGTGAGAGGGAGCGAGCAGATACCTGTGTAATCCAGGTATTTGCTCCCTCTTCTGGGCATAGATCACTGTGGTGAGCCTACTGCACCCCCCCTGCTGTCTTCTGGGAGACGCACAGGTCCCAAAAAACAGCAGGGACCAGTGGGATTGTGCAGCGTGACTCGCGCATGCACAGTAGGGAAGCAGGAAGTGAAGCTACAAAGCTTCACTTCCCGATTCCCTTACCAAAGATGGCGGCAGCAGCACCCGAGGAAGAGATCGGCTTCAGGTGCCAACATTGCGTGCGCCCAGGACAGTTAAGTGTCCAGATATTAAAAGTTAACAGCTGCAGTATTTGTAGCTGCTGACTCAATTATTTTTTCAGTGGAACTGCGCTGCTTTAACACTGGACTGTCATTCTAGAGGAGCCGAGTCTACCCGACTATTCACGAGTGTACTGCGCTCGGTATATGCCGGCGGAGTATTTGAATCTCGGCACGGGAAAGCGAGGAGGACGCCGCGAGGACGCCGGACCCCGCCGAAGAGGACACCCGAAGCCGCCGATGGACGCCGCGCAAGACACCAAAACTGTAAGTACAAAAAACTTTTTTCCACAGGAATGGCGGCAACTTTAGGGGTGCGCACTATACGCGGGAGCGCGCTATACCGTTACAGGCTCTCTTTCTTTAGAAGCCCATAGGAAATGACTTAAAGGGGTTGTAAATGTTCGTGTTTTTTCACCATAATGCACCCTATGCATGAAGGTGAAAAACACACATGGCAATGACATCACAGTGCACCCCCTTTCCGTAGGCTGCTGCTGGGAAGCTGGATGCATTGCTTGAAAGCAGAAAGTAGGGGTCTGGAGGCGGACCAGAGCTCTCCTGCAGCTGAGGTGTGTGGGTCACATAAAATGGCCTGGAGGGACGGATTCGGCCCACGGGCCTTGTGTTTAACACCTGTGACTTAAAAGTCTAAACCTTTTTTCTGACTTGTTTCTTACAAAGTTAAAAATCAGATTTTTGCGCTAGAAAATTACTTGGAACCCCCAAACATACACAATATCATTTTAGCAGAGACCCCAGGGTAAAAATACACGTAAAAAAAAAAAAAACACACACACAAATAAAGTTAGCTCATTTTGTTTAATGTGAAAGATGTTACGCCGTGAGAATCGTGATCTATATTTGGGAATAAATATCCCAAACAAATTAAATGGGGTCCTTGAACTTATAGTGGATATGAACCCACCCCTCATTTATAAACCAAAGGCATGATGTATGTATGCATGAATGCATGTACACACACACACACACACACACACACCCCTTCTGCAGGTATCCCTATGTTCAAAATGTCACCCCCTTTTGCAGATTGAGCCCTGCAAAACGCTGCAATCAGTGGATGGAGTCGTGACATCACTAGACTCCCGCCCATCTCTTCACCACCCTTAGCCATGGAAAAAGCGTGTTGCAAGGACGGTTCGCACCTGGGGAGTGAAAAGTGCATGCACAGGAGAAGGAGAGCGCACTCACGGCCCCGTTACTTCTGCGCATGTGCTATACACTATATACCCTGCACACATGGAGGATTGTCCCTTAACAGTCGTGGATAATCGGTGCAGCTGTAAGCAACGATCTACCTGTATTGGCTTTTCAGATGAAAACAGAGAGATGAAGAGGAAGCAGAAGGAAGAGGAAGTAAGAAGAGAAGGAAGAGGAAGAGTGGCTGATGAAAAGCTATACAGGGGGATCTGTGCGATCAACTGTCTCTCCCCTCTCCAGCCCCGCTGTCTGCTCTTCCTGCACCCCCCCACAGCAAGCTTCCCTTCTCTCCTGCAGGATGCGGGTGGACCGATCAGGATGGAGAGCCGAGAAAGGGACTGGTAAATTTTTCCTCAGTCCCTTTCCCTGTTTCAAAGGGTATATGTTCCCTAATATCTCAAAGCACCAAAAAATAAAAAAACACACACACACACAAAACCCCCGCAAGAAATATCACAAAATTGAAAATTATAAATAAAAAATAAACCACACACTGACACCATTCTCTCCCACCTGTAAAAAAAAAAAAAAAAAAAAAGTAAAATGCTGTCCACTGCTCCACACCTCAAAAGCACCGAAAATAAATACCCTCAGAACACAGGACACACTTGCAGCCCTGATACTTTTCAATGGTGGTGCAATTTTGCCATGATTGTCGCCCAATAAATCGCGCATACACGCTTCCCACAATTTTATTTCCACAATTTGTTGGTTGACAATCATGGCAAAGTTTCACTGCCATTGAAAGCAATGGGATTGCAAGTACATTCTGTGTTTTGCAGCGATTTGGGAATCAAAGGTAGAACAGCGATTCTACCTGCAACTCCAAGGTGTAAAAAAGCGACTTAGCCTGCTGTATCATGTCTGCACACTTTCTGATCAGCTCTTGTATGGATAGACATGGGATATGACAGTATGAATGGATGGATGACAGGGTGGAGATGTTTTTGTCATGACTAGACTATGATTTAGGGTAAAAGGTGGGGATGGGAAAAGACATCTGTATGTGCAGGCTGGAGAGGAGGACTTCTTTATACAGTGCGATGTCTACACGAAAAGAAAAAAAAACACTTGGTGAGCAGTCGGGTAACCCAGGTAGGCTGTAAGCTTTAAGCACACCCAGCACACGTGCGTGCGTGTGTTCGTTCTTTCTGCTGGCATCTTGTGAGATGACTACTCCATGCATTTCCTGCTCTGTTACACAATTTGATGATTTTGTGGATCACGCCCCATGTCGAGTATCCATCCAGTCAAAACTCAGGAAAGGCACCACATGACTTTCACATGCCCATTCAGGCTGAGGCGTGGAGCAGTCGTTTTGCTGGAAACGTAAAGCGGTCTCTCTTCCTCTAAAGCTCGTTCGTGAGATAAGGAAGTCTGATGTCAGTCACAGCAGGGGCTGGGGGTTCACATCCACTACTATGTCCCCTCCGAGCAGCTTCCAGGTATCGCCTCTCCGGCGGGACAGGTATGACCCCATTCATAAAACCGGGATGCTCAGTGCACCGTAGACATTGGTGCAATGTTTTCTGCAAATATCTTCTTAACCGTGTAGGTTAAAGGAACACTAGAGGTTCGTTTTTTATTAGATCAATTCATTGCTGTAAGCTAGAGCATTAAAATATCACTTACCTCGTTTTTCCTTTTGACTTCCAAAATACAGTAATCCATGTTTAAAAAAGCCATTTCCTGTCTCTCCTCTTCTTGCTTTCCACCAGCACCTGCTTGGTGGAAAGCAGAATGTGCTCACCCCCTCCCTATGACTACAGCCCTGCGTGAAGATGCTCTCTTATCCCTCACAGACATGGAGGCTATGCCTAATAGGAACTGTAGTTCCCATGAGGCCGTGATGTAGCAAGAATGAATGCGCACCGCAAACCAGGAAGACAGTGAGAATAACGATTCAGGAGTGACAGAGGTGAATAAAACGGCTCGATTTCAACAGGTATCAAACTAGTTATAATGCAAAACATTACTTTTTACTTTATCAGCTACTGTCAGACTTTAATTTAAGAGGAAAATATTTTTGTCTTTACAACCCCTTTAACCACTTAAGGACCCCTTCATGCCGATATACATCGGCAGAAGGGCACGGCCGAGCACAGACACATACCTGTACGTTGCCTTTAAGAGAGCATCGCCACCGGTGTCCCGCGTTCGGTCACAGAAGCTGAAGAATGGGGAGAGTGTGTGTAAACACACCTTCCCCATTCTGTGTGTCAGTGCCACTGATTGTCTGCTCCCCGATATATAGGGGACGACGATCAGCGACGTCACACCTACAGCCACGACCCCCTAGTTTTATATATTTTTTTCGGGGATATTATAGCAAAAAATATTGATTTTTTTCAAAATTGTTGCTCTATTTTTGTGTATAGAGCAAAGAATTAAAACCGCAGGGGTGATCAAATACCACCAAAAGAAAGCTATTTGTGTGAAAAAAAAAAGGACGCCAATCGAGCTACGTCGCACGACCGCGCAATTGCCAGTTAAAGCAACGCAGTGCCGAATCGCAAAAAAGGGCAAGGTCCTTAACCTGCATAATGGTTCGGGTCTTAAGTGGTTAAGAAGCTATTTCTTGCATCTACAGGTAAGCCTTAATCTAGGCTTACCTGTAGGTGCAAGTTGTCAGAGTGGGTATACAACCACTTTAGTTAAAAGTTGGGTTATTAGTATTATTACCGTATTTATCGGTGTACAAACACACACAGGCGTATAACACGCACCCTAACTTTAAGAGGGAAGTTTCAGAAAAAAATAAATAAAAATAATCTTTCCACAGCCCCCTGCGTATAACACGCAGGTACAGTTTACCCTTGATTTTCAGGGTAAAAAAAAAAAAGGGAGTGTTATACGCCAATACAGTAATAATCTTTGATGATCCCTAGGAGCACCATCAAATCCACCATAACCAAATGGAAAGAACATGGCACAACAGAAAACCTCTCAAGCGACAGGTGCACACCAAAACTCACGGACCAGGCAAGGAGGGCAGAGACTGGAGTATCTGTACATAAGACAATAAGCCGTACTCTACATAGAGTCGGCCAGAAGAAAGCCATTACTTTCAGAAAAACATAAAACGGCACGTTTTGAGTTTGCAAAAAGGTCTGTGGGAGAATCCCAAAAATTTATGGTGCTCTGTTCTAAAGAGACAAACAAAATACATTTTTTAACTTTTTGCCCATCAAAGAAAACAGTATGTCCGACGCAAACCCAACACATCACCCCATCAATACCATCCCCACAGTGAAACATGGTGGTGGCAGCGTCATGCTGTGGGGATGTTTTTCAGCAGTCGGGACTGGGAAACTGGATGGTGATAAATACATGGATATTTTTTTAGCAAAACCTGTACCACTCGGATTTAAAGCGGAGATCCGGTACAACAAATTTTTTTTTTTTTTTAAAGTCAGCAGCTACTAACACTGTAGCTGCTGCCTTTTAATAAGGGCACTTACCTGTCCAAGTCGCCAGCAATGTCGGCCACCCTTTTTTTCAGGGTGGAACTCCACTTTAAGGCTAAGACGGAGGTTCAACTTCCAGCAGGACAATGACCCCAAACACGCTGCTAAAGCAACACTTGCGTTGTTTAACCACTTTCCCACCACGCTATAGAGAAAATACTGTGCGGTGGAGATGTTCTGTTCCTCCTCTCGCGCGCCCCGTCTAGAAGACTCGGCTCATCACGGATCGCTGTAAATTGCCGCTGATAGCAGCCGTTTACCAGGTGATCGCTCCGTCAAATGACGGAGCGATCACTTGTAAACAAACCGGCGGTTTCTCCCTCTCCTCTCTGTACCGTTTGGTACAGTGTGAGGGGGGGGGGGGGGGAGCGGGTGGCAGCAGCAGCACTGAGGGCTGGAGTTGTGACAATTGCAGTCACAGATCCAGCCATCCCTCCCTGCGCCATACTCCACAATACGTCGCCTATGGCAGGGGTCGACAATGTCCGGGCGCCAGGTCGCAATTGCGACCAGAAATTGTGACCTGGCGGCGGCTGGTAATTGAGGCGGCGACTTTGCGGCCTACAAGTCCGCTAAGCCGCGGCCTCAATTACCAGCCGCCGCGGGCTTGCCACGATCGCGTGGCGGAGGAGCACGGAGGCACAGGATCCTGTGTCTCCGTGTGCCCCCACCTCCCCCGCCGCGCGATCTCGGTGGCTGGTAATTGAGGCCGCGGCTTTGCGGCCTTGTGATGTCTCAAGCTCTCCCTTCTGTGAGCTAGCGCAATCTGGTGGTGGGCATTTGGCATTACAAGTTAAAACAGCAATTTTAATGTAATTTGTCACTATTTTCACTGCCATCTCCTTCCATTTAATTACAACACCCAAACATTATATATATTTTTTATTCTAACACCCTAGAGAATAAAATGGCGATCGTTGCAATACTTTGTGTCACGCCGTATCTGCGCAGTGGTCTTACAAGCATACATTGTTGTAAAATAAAAATTAAAAAATAAAACGGTAAAATTATCCCAATTTTTTTTTTTATATTGTGAAAGAATGTTACGGCGAGTAAATTGATACCCAACATGTCACGCTTTAAAATTGCGTCCGCTCGTGGAATGGCGTCAAAGTTTTACCCTTTAAAATATCCATAGGTGACGTTTAAAAAAATCTACAAGTTGCACGTTTTGAGTTACAGAGGAGGTCTAGGGCTAGAATTATTGCTCTCGCTCCAACGATCGCGGTGATACCTTACATGTGGTTTGAATACCATTTACATATGCGGGCGCTACTTACTTATGGGTTCGCTTCTGCGCGCAAGCTCGACGGGACGCGTTTTCTGGCTCCTAACATTTTTAGCTGGCTCCTAGATTCCAAGCAAATTTGTCAAGCCCTGGCCTATGGGGATTTTGTCAAGCCCTGGCCTATGGGGATTTTTCAGTAGCGAAGTTTGGCGCTATTCCACGAGTGTGTGCAATTTTGAAGGGTGACATGTTAGGTATCTATTAACTCGGCGTAACTTCATCTTTCATAGTATGCAAAAACATTGGGCTAACTTTACTGTGTTTTTTTTAAGCACAAAACAAAAAATTGCTGCGAAAATACCGTGCAAGGTAAAAAGTTGCAACAACCGCCATTGTATTCTCTAGGGTCTTTGAAGAAAAAAAAAAAGCATATATAATGTTTTGGGTTTCTATGTAATTTTTTTGGCAAATAAATTATGATTTTTACATGTAGGAGAAAAATGTCAGAATTGGCCTGGGTGCTCCAGAACACCTGATGGTGGTCCCTGCATGTTGGGCCTCTGTATGTGGCCACACGGTGTAAAAGTCTCACACATGTGGTATTGCCATACTCGAGAGGAATAGCAGAATGTGTTTTGGGGTGTAATTTGTGGTATGTATATGCTGTGTGTGAGAAATAACCTGCCAATATGACAAAAACAAGATTATTATTTTTTTTTTTTTACTGAATTTTCAGTCTTTTTTCTTTTATAGCGCAAAAAATAAAAACCGCAGAAGTGATCAAATACCACTAAAAGAAAGCTCTATTTGTGTGAAAAAAAAGGACAACAATTTCAGATGGGTACAATGTTGTATGACTGAGTAATTGTCATTCAAATTGTGAGAGCACCGAAAGCTGAAAATGTATCTGGTTAGGTAGGGGGTTTAAGTGCCCAGTGGTCAAGGGTAATATAAAATAAAAATACTTTTGCATGCCACTGTATCTGGGCCGGAAAGTCTGCAACAGTGTGCAGATCTAGCTTGTCACTTTCCAAGGAAAGTGGAGGGATTCATTTTCCCGATCCAGTCAAATATCACAAAACCTCACATTTAGCACGGGTTGCCCACTGGTTTGTTCTCCAAAATAAGAAACCATGGCTCCACATTGAGCAGGAGACTGTTGCCCTACCCTTGGATAGACTACCATGGCTTTCAGACACGAATATTCCACAGGCTGTCAAAATGCACCCACAATTGTTGGCATCACTTCACGGACAATAAAACCGGTCTTCAAAACTACCTTTATGTTGACATATCCGAGCCCCTTTTCACCCGGGGTTCACAGGCACTCACCTTGCCGCCTTGATACAGCGGGCTCTTGAAGGCCCTTAAATTTCTCAATTCACAACCATTTGACGACAGAGCGGTTGAGTGCAATTTCTCATCAGACCTGGACTTCTTTGCTGTGCACAGCTTAGTGCATTTCCTAATTTGTTGACAGTGGTCCACGCTATAGTATGCTCACCCTCCTCATTTAAACAAATCTGCTTAACGGGTGAACCGCTGAGACACTCTGTCACACTTCTTTTGTATTTGCTCATCTGCCCCACCACTTTAACCCCCCCCCCTTCTCATCTGCCATACCAATGTACCTCCTTGCACATCTGTCCCACCTGCGCATCTATCCCACCAATATACCTCCTTTCTCTACCCCACCTCTGTACCTCTTCTGCCAACCACTGTAACCTCTTCTCATCTGTCCCACCAATGCACCACCTTTTATATCTGTCCCACTTCTGAAGCCCCTTCTCATCAGCCCCCACACTGAACCCCTCTGCTCATCTTTCCCACCACTGTAACCCCTTCTCATCTGGCACAACACTTAACCCACCCCTCTACTCATCTGTCCCACAGCTGAAGCCCCTTCTCATCTTCTCCACCACTGTACCTCCCTGCACATCTGCCTCACCGATGTACCTCCTGCTCTTCTGTCCCACCTCTGAACCCCTCCTGCTCATCTGCTTCACAGCTGTACCCTCTTCTCATCTATGATATGCAGAGTGGTGAAATGAAGCAGAGATGACACATCTACCTGTCCTGGCACACTCATCGTGCCGATCCACCTCTCGCATCCAGCCCACGTGCTTGTATGCGATGTATCATACAAGCATCTGGAATGGATGCACAATGATGAGCTTGGGTCAAGGGTATTTTCTGAAAGCAGTGGGCCAGTGTCCAGGATCATAAGTTGGGCCTACTGCAGCTGAAGAAAAAGTGTGGTGCTCTGCGTTGCAGCAAAAGTTGGGTGCGATTTTCATTGCACTGAATACTAGCTGTGGCTTAAAAGGGACAAAGTGCTGAGGGGTTCAGTAGTAAGTGACACAAATGTTTAGGAAAAAATTTCAACAGTAATTACACAAACTGTCACCTGATTGTGGTTCTCAATCACAGTGAAATGCCTTCTTTCAGAGATTGGTAGTGGCAACTAAGCACGTCCTTTTCCTCCCAGATGGTGGGCGGGGCTAGCAGGACTGCGATTGGCTTTAGCAGTGGCCAAAGACAGCCCTCCTCATGGAAACCGGGACCTGCAACAGAACTGCTCCCAATGTCTTCCCCATCACAAAAGCCGACGATCACAGCTACAGCAAAGTTAAAGAACCAATGTTTCCTATCTTTTACAATGGGTGGGGGCACAGTGCCTCCCCCCTCAGTGCAGGTGCGGCGTAGGGGATTCTAAAATTGGAATGCATTAGTGTCTCGCTGACACTTCCCTGCGCTGCTCTACTGATGGGCAGGGAGTCGAAGAGGCTTTGAGTGCCGATTGTGGGGGGGGGGTTGTCTATCCCTGCCCAAAACTATGTTACTCCTAGTATAGAAGGTCAACCTCAGTACTCCGAGCTACTACAAGGTCATTCCGTCACTACAAAGATTTTTTATTTTTTTTTTTTAAAACACAAAAATTCCTCCCAGTACTTCAAGTTGTTACAACTGTTACTCCTAGTTATTACAAATACTCCAAGTTACTACAGATATGCTCCTGAGTCATTAATTGTATTTCGCTCCCTCACTCAGTGTGTCTTCAGCTCCTCAGTCCCTATTCCCACGCTCAACTGTGTTTCCCGGCACCAGCTCTCATGCAGCTTCACCTGTCAGAGCCTCTGTCTCATCAGCTCTAGTGCCTGCACCAACATTACTCCCCATTAGTGTCCCTGCCCCACCAATCGATCCTCTCTCACTGCTGCCTTGCAAGCCACTTGTGCCTCCTGTTCTTCGGCTTGCAGCAGCGTCTCACTCGCAGCATCTCTCTCTGGATGCAGCGTGCTCCTCCAACCCAACATATTCCCTCCTCACTACCTGTCTAAAACTCTGATCACTTTTCAGAGGAGCAGCAGTGCCTTCTGCACTTGTGAATGAGCCCTTAGCTGTATTCAGCAGCACCCTTAGTGCTCGTTCACACGTAAAGTTGTGGTAAAACCCTGCAGTTGAGACAGTTTTACAGTATCTAGCCTCTTTAGCTGCTGAATCAAGCGCAGCAGAAAATAAACCACCTGTTTCTTTTGGTGGGTGCTACCACCTGCCCATTGCGACCCATTCAAGTAAATGACACTTTGCAAGAGCCCCACAACTGCATGCTTCTGCAGGTGCCAAAGCAGGCGGGGAGAAAGCATCACAACGCTGCATGCTTTAACCCCTTGTTTGCTGCACAAGTTTGCAGGGCACTTTCAGAGCAGCCTCAGTCACTTGAATAGGTCATGCTTGGCAGGTGCTACACCCACCAACCATGACAGGGCACATAGCTCCTGCTGCGACATGTGTACACTCCTGGCCACTGCAACTAAGGGATATGGTTAGGACGACAGTAATAAAAACAATTATATGTCTCAACTATGGGGTTTTACCACCCCCCAAATTGCAAATGCAAACAAACCCTTACTGTCAAGTCTTTTAGACGACTGCGTTCAAACTGATGTGCTACTGTTTACTCTCACCCCGGTGCATCTGCAACTATCCTGGGTTAGCTATGCTTTACCATATAAAACCAGCTCGCACAGAGCTACTGAATAGTCCTGCAGCAGCGCTGCAAACCCCTGGTTTGACGAGAAAGCTGTGTGGGATCACCGGATCAGAAAGTGTCAGTAGTAAGTGGTCCAATCACCATAAAACATATACCGCGTGGGGGGATATAGGGTCCCCTTCGGGGGAAACACTCACCAGAAGGTTTCTTTATAACTGCATATCAGTATATATCGCCTTACATGTCATCCTTCAGATGGTTGGATTAATATACCACTCTCCTTTTAGATCACCGTTTAGATATTCACTCTCCAGGCATTAAATCCACAGATATATGAGGGAATGAAACAACCATATAGTGCAATATTGTTTTGAACAGTTTATTGTCACCCCAAAAACATATGTACACCAGTCCCCTCATAAAACATGCGTACCAGACAGACTGAATAGTCAGGCAAAATGTATAATATTGTTGATGTTTAGCAACTCTCATGGTTAGATGTGGACCCCTGAAGACCACCTAGGAGACTTTCCGGTAGCTTTACTTCCTGGTTCCTCTCTCCTGTGGAGCGCAAACGTCACTTGCGGTTAGGATGCTGGTTAGCACAGCTCTGACGTTTCGTCTATTCAGACTTCCTCCAAGAGCGTGCTATACCTCTGCATCCTCCGGAGTTTTGAAGTCTCATGCCGCCCACTCATCCATGACCACTCCCCAGATAGGGATGACGCTCCCCCTGTGTGTCAATGGTTTCCTCCCCTCCGAGCGCCGCGCAAAGCCACGCCCCCGGGGGGAGGGGGAGAGATGTCTGGGACGTTGCTTTGTACTGCAACTCACTGCTGGAGCAGACAAATGAGTGTAGGATTGCGCACAGGCACAAAAACAACTATAGAGCCGCGGGGCTGGCAATATATAAAGTATTTTCATTGTTCAGACACCAGTGCTGTGCGAATTGAGTGATTTCCCACAATCCGCAATATACTGTTGTGTGATGTTGCCATGACATTGTTACTATCTCATACAGACTAGACATCGTATATTACTAGTGTAACCTTATAGTCTTTCTGTAATTCGAGTACTAAAAGTAATTTAGTCACAGTGAGGACTCTCAATAAATACAATAAAAATAAACATTGTGCATAGATTAAAATCCAGTCCTGTAAGAGTATATAATAAATCGAACTAAACTTATACTGCATATATTAATAGATCCAATAGATACGGTATATAGATAAAGATAAAATTTAAATAAAAATACTAATAAATATAAAAATTCATTAATAATATATATGTATATAAAAAAATATATAGAAATATATATAAAAAAGTATATCACCGTATAAAATTTATACAGATGTATATCCAGAGCATAACCGTATATATATATATATATATATATAAAATATATTAAAATCCATATATATATACACACACAAAAACTGATAACATCATAGTACTGCCCATAAACCAAAATTAAAACAATAAGTATAAATTTAATAAATATGAATCTACACTCAACCAGCAGAGTGTGACAAGATCTATTAATGCATTAACTTATCTATTTATTAATTTGAGGGACAGGCCATAGATGCTACTAATCTGAGGTATAAGATGTCGAGAAGTGGGTGTGGGCTGAATATCTGAAAGTGTGTATATTTTAACTTCCTAAATAGACTATTCGATGATTACGCCATATATGTCCCATTTGTATGGCGTAATCATCGAATGTACTTTAACCACTTAAGGACCGCCTACTGCACATTTACGTCGGCAGAATGGCACGGCTGGGCACATCAACGTATTTATACGTTGATTTTAGTACCCAGCCGTGGGTCGCGGGCACATCGCCGCTATTAGTAGTAAAAAAAAAAAAATTAATAAAAATGCAATAAAACTATCCCTTATTTTGTAAACGCTATAAATTTTGCGAAAACCAACCGATAAACGCTTATCAAAATTGGTAGAAGAATACGTATCGGCCTAAACTGAGGAAAAAAAATGTTTTTTTATATATTTTTGGGGGATATTATAGCAAAAAGTAAAAAATATTGAATTTTTTTTAAAATTGTCACTCTATTTTTGTTTATAGCGCAAAAAATAAAAACCGCAAAGGTGATCAAATACCAACAAAAGAAAGCTCTATTTGTGGGGAAATTTTGTTTGGGAGCCACGTCGCACGACCGCGCAATTGTCAGTTAAAGCGACGCAGTGCCGAATCGCAAAAAGGGGCAAGGTCCTTAACCACTTAAGACCCGGACCAAAATGCAGGTAAAGGGCCAGTTCACACCAGACGCAGTCCTGTACAGTTGTGTGCATTTTTTTCTGCACAAAATGCATTCACAGTGTTTTCCAGTGTTTTCCATGTATTCCAATGGCTCTAGTTCACATTATGCAGTAAGTTTCCGGTCAGTTTCTGCACCGGAAACTGACTGCATGGTACCAACTAGAGCCATTGGAATACATGGAAAACACTGTGCATGCATTTTTAGTGCAGAAAAAAAATATGCACACGAAACTGTACAGGATTCCATCTGGTGTGAACTGGGCCTAGCCCAGTTCACACCAAGCGCATTTTTCTGCACTGAGGGTCAGTTCACACCAGACGCAGTTCCGTGTGCTTTTATTCTGCACAAAATGCATGCACAGTGTTTTCCCACGTATTCCAATGGCTCTAGTTCACACCATGCAGTCAGTTTTCGGTCAGTTTCTGCACTGGACTAGAGTCATTGGAATACATGGAAAACACTGTGCATGCATTTTTAGTGCAGAAAAAATGCACACAAAACTGTGTCTGGTGTGAACTGACCCTAAAAATGCATGCACAGTGTTGTCCATGTATTCCAATGGCTCTAGTTCACACCATGGGGTCAGTTTCTGGTGCAGAAACTGACTGCGTGGTGTGAACTAAAGCCATTGGAATACATGGAAAACAATGTGCATGCATTTTGTGCAGAAAAAAAGCACACACAACTGTCTGGTGTGAACTGGCCCTAAAACATCACTTCTGGATCCTGGTGTTAGGGGGGACTCAAAATAACCCCTCCCAAGATAAAGATAAATGCACGTATTAGGGGGGCATTTACACACAAAGTTTTGATAGCACTACCTGTTACATTATACTGCACATGCGAAAGTTAGAGCAACAATTTTAGGCCCATTATTCACAGTTAAAGTAGAACTGGACAACTTTTTAACATTTTGGATAGCGTAATGGAGGGCGATAACCCCTGCGAGGGTTGTTTTTGCCATCATTGACCCATTCGGGAGATTTACATTCATTTGTCTTAGAGCCAAACAGGAAGAGGAAATGCACGCAAATTAGACACCTTTCACACTGGGGCTTTTTTCAAGCACTTTACCATTTAAAAAAAAAAAAAGCACCTGTAAAGCAACTGAAAGAAGCTGCATCAGCAATCCCAATGTGAAAGCCTGAGTGCTTTCACACTAAAGCGCTTGACGGGTCTTAGAGTTAAAAAAAAGCGCCTGTGAAACACGTGAAAGAAGCCTCATCTGCAATCCCAATGTGCTTTCACATGTCAAAAAAAGTCCTGCAAGCAGCTTCTTTGAAGCGCTTTAGGAGCGTTGAATACACGTATCCTAAAGGTTCTTTTTTTTTTTTTTTTTAACGCCAGAGCACCTGACAAACTCCCAGTGTGAAAGGAGTGTTAGAGGAGCTTTACTAGCGTTTTTTGGATGCTCGCAGTGTAAAGGCTCTGAAAGCATTCGGGCTTTCAGATTGGGATTGCAGATGAGGCTTCTTTGAGGCGTTTTTTTTAATGCCAAAGAGCCTGAAAAATGCCCCAGTGTGAGAGGGGTCTTAGGGGGACCCCAAGGTCACAAGAACTGGTGTCCCCATTGGAAGATTTCCCCCTCTATTACTTTTCTGGGGACAACACGAAACTTGGGATTTATTTACTTTTAATGATAATGCTAAGCAGAACAAATAAAGTGAACCTTCCTAATGGGGACACCGCAAAAAAAACACACACCAGGTGTTCTTATTTAGAGCCCTTTCACTGTGCTGACCATAGCGTCGGTGGTAAAATGCTGCAATTTTTTCCACCGATGCTAGGGGCGGATTTGCGGCACAATTCAGCTGCTAGCGGGGCACATTTACCCCTGTTAGTGGCTGAGAAAGGGTTAAAACAGCCCACAATGCGCTGCTTCAGCAGAGTGGTATAGCCTCACTGTCCCATTGATTTCAATGGGCAGCAGCAGAGGAGCAGCGGTAAACGCAACGCTACTTCTCCGCTCCAAAGATGCGGCTAGCAGGATTTTTTACCGTCCTGCTAGCGCACCGCTCCAGTGTGAAAGTGTCGGGGCTTTCACACTGGAGACAATAGAGCAGCATTTTAAAGCGGAGGTTCACCCTAAAAAAAATTCTAGCATTACAATCAGCTGACCTACGATACGTACATTATGCAGGTATTTTTTTTTTTCCGTACGTACCGATTTATGTGTATTTTCCCACTCCGGATTCCCCGCGGTAGTTGACGTGCCTAATCACAGGCTGTGATTGACGTTCTTCCGACCGCTGCATACAGCGCGTCACCGAAAGAAGCCGATCGTCGGTGCGCATGTGCCATATAGAGCCGACCCGACATTCGGCTTCTTTCGGCAATGCGTGACGCGCCGGCCGGAAGAACGTCAATCACAGCCTGTGATTAGGAACGCTCAGCCCCGCGGGAATCCGGAAGGGGAAAATACACATAAATCGGTACGTACGAAAAAAAAAAAAATTCCTGCAAAATTTACGTATCGTAGATCAGCTGATTGTAATGCTAGAATTTTTTTTTAGGGTAAACCCTCGCTTTAAGGGTGGATTGCAGGTGATACTGCAGCTGACTTTTAAAAAATGGACACTTACCTGTCCAGGTTGCCCGCGATGTCGTCAGCCGAGGAATCATTCGGCAGCACCCACCACCATCCTTGGTTAGGGAATCGGGAAGTGAAGCATTGCCGCTTCAATGCCCGGTTCCCTATTGCGCATGCCCAAGTTGAGCACCGCACCGTCACGGGTCCCCGCTCTCCTGGGAACAGTGCGTTTCCCAGAAGGCAGACAGATATCTACACCCCCCTAAAAAGGTGCCAAATGTGGCACAGGAGGGGGAGGGTTGCAAAAAGCAGAAGCTCCATTTTTGGGTGGAACTTTTTCATTTTTCCTTAATCCCAAACTTTAAAAGTTGTGTCTATAATTCTAAAATGATGATCTGCATTTTAAAGCATCCCCTAAGAAAAAAACAGGGTACTGAAGTATGTCAACATTTCACGGGCGCAAGTATTTTTGTGCCTTGACATACTGCATATCAATTTTGTCTACTTTGCACAACCTAAGCTCGTTATATAAATAAAAATAAAAAAAAGGGGAAAACTGGGTAAGATGTATTTTTTTTTTTTTTTTTTTGTTACAGGGTATCCGCTTTCAGAAAATACAGGTTTGTATTTAGTGTTTCCACAATAAGGACCGAGCAGCTCCACGACCAGCAATCCTATAACTATGGAGTGAAAAAAAAAAAAAAAACACACGACCGATCATTCTGAAGCACTGATCGAAATCGAATCACATCGCCCGCGACATGACAGTGGCAACAGGCTGATATTTTGGCCTCTCTCACCTTCAGATCGTTCTCGGGTAGATATTTGCACTGCCTGGCGATTTCCACGTACTTGTCTAGATCCAAAGGCGCCATTTTCCCTGCGGTAGCAACTGTCAGGGCGGGAGCCAACGATAGAACGTACTTCCGGCACGGGCTGTTTCCTGTAGACGGAAGGGGAGGGTCATATTTTTTTTTTCTTTAATAGACTTCATTGACAACAAACAATTTTCACGTTGTCGGCTTGCTTTTTCAGATTCGTAGATTACGGCGTCTGCTGTGGTAAGAAGAATATAGCTAGCGAATTTATCTGAAGGGAATTTGTGAAGGTTTTAGTAATTGTTTTTCGATGAGAATTTAGCATTGGCAAAAGTTTGGCTGGACAGAAAAGGGACGCGGTCTCCATGGTTACCGGGCCTATCAGCGTGAAAGTTGTAGTGAGAGTTGGTTGTGCCCAGCGCTGTGGATGAGCGCCTGGCCTGACTAGTCACTTTCATGTTTAGTTTTATTTCGGGGACAATGAAAAATATAGTCACCTATTGTAGTCAGAAAACTTTTGTTTGTTTATGGGCACTTTGAAGAGGTATAAAAGATTTTTTTTTGCCGTGGGTTACTGGGTTTGATCATCGTAGAGGCAAGTGTGAACGAGCACTGAAAGTGGAAATGCGAATTGGTTGTGGTTTAAACCGCATCCAATTCTCATAACATTATAAAATACATTGATTTCAATGAGGCTGGTTCACATATGTGTGATGCATTCGCACTGCGCATTGCCGAAAAAAACGTGTGTGGCTCAGGTGCGAATTCAGGCCCATTATCTTCTATGGGCACGCATCTGATTCGCAGATTTGTTAATTTCTCTTCAGGATTTGTTCTCATTCAGCTAAATACACTTTCCCCCCTCCACTCTCCCAGGTCTCCAAATTCGCAGCTAAAACAGAGATGATCTGCTGAACAGTTCTTTTATCTCTCTGTAGAGATAAGAGAGTGGAAATTCGCACCGCACAAGTATGAATCCGGCCTTAGGGCTCATTTATACCACAATCTCTGCAGGGGCATGTTTATCAGTGTGTTTACAACTTTTCTTAATGAGTTGCGTTTATAGCCATTTGCCAGCGTTCTTGCACTGCATTCTGGTAAGGCCTCATGTACACGGGGCAGTTAAAAACCTCTTCTGAACACTGGAAACTGACAGCTAGTTGAGCAGCAGTTGAGGTCAGAAGCTTTTTTAAAGATAAACTCAGGAGACTCCCAAATGTCCACAATGCAGAGAAAACATGTAAATTATTGAGTATTTCAGCCATTCTGTGAGAAGAGAGCCCAGTGTTCTCTAAAGATAGAGCCTCTCTATCGCTCTGCCAACCAGTTTCTCTCTCTGCTGTCTCTCTCTCTCCCCCTCTCTCTCTGATGTTTCTCTCCCTCTCTCTGCTGTCCCCCTCTCCCTCTCTCTTTCTGCTCTCTCTCTCCCTCTGCTGTCTCTTTGTCTATCTCCCTCTCTTTGCTGTCTCCCTATCTCTCTCTGCTGTCTCGCTATCTCTCTCTGCTGTCTCCCTAACTCTCTCTGCTGTCTCCCTATCTCTCTCTGCTGTCTCTCTCTCTGCTGTCTCCTACTCTCTCTCTCTGCTCTCTCTCTCTCTCTCTCTCTCTGCTGTCTTTCTCCTGTCTCCCGGTCTCTGCTGTCTCTCTCTCTGCTGTCTCCCCCTCACTCGCTCTCTCTGCTGTCTCCCCCCTCTCTGCGCTCTCTCTCCCTCTCTGTGCTGTATCTCTGCTGTCTCTCTCCCTTTCTCTGCTGTCTGTCTCTTCCTCCCTCTCTGCCATCTCTCTGTCTCTCTCTAAGAGAGAGAGGGAGGGAGAGAGACAGCAAGAAGGGAGACAGAGAGAGACAGCTGTCTTCCCCCCTCCCTGTCGTCTCTCTCTCTGCTGTCTTTCTTCTCTCTCTGCTGTCTTTCTTCTCTCTCTGCTGTCTTCCCCCTCTCTCTGCTGTCTTCCCCCTCTCTCTCTCTCTCTCTCTGCTGTCTCTCTGCTCTTTCTCCCTCTGCTGTCTCTCTGCTCTCTCTCCCTCTGCTGTCTCTCTGCTCTCTCTCCCTCTGCTGTCTCTCTGCTCTCCCTCTCTCTGCTGTCTCTCTGCTCTCTGACTCTCCCTGCTGTCTCTCTGCTCTCTGACTCTCCCTATCTCTCTTTCTGCTGTCTCCCTATCTCTTTCTGCTGTCTCACACTCTCTCTGCTGTCTCACACTCTCTCTGCTGTCTCCCTCTCCCTCTGCTGTCTCTCTCTCTCTCTCTGCTGTCTCTCTCCCTCTCTCTGCTGACTCTCAGCTAGCTACCATAACCCTGGTATCCTCTTCTTCAGTGGGCGGTCCGCTACAAGATAAAAGTGGTCTCTGAGTGAAATCAAAAATGTATGTCCTTAGAAATCTTGAAGGTGGTGATTGGTTTTCGGGGTCCCATACGCGGCTAGGCTCTCAAAAAGTCCCACACATGTGGTATTCCCGTACTCAGGAGAAGCAGCAGAATGTATTTTGGGGTGCAATTCCACATATAACCATGGCATGTGTGAGAAATATATCATTTAGTGACAACGTTTTGTAAATTTATTTTTATTTTTATTTTTGGTCATTATTCAATCACTTGGGGCAAAAAAATTAAATATTCCATGGACTCAACATGCCTCTCAGCAAGTAGCTTGGGGTGTCTTTTTTCCAAAATGGGGTCATTTGGGGGGGTTGTGTGCCATCTTGGCATTTTATGGCCTTCAAAACTGTGATAGGTAGTGAGGAGTGAAATCAAAAATGTATGCCCTTAGAAATCTTGAAGGCGGTGCTTGGTTTTCGGGGCTCCGTACGTGGCTAGGCTCCCAAAAAGTTCCAAACATGTGGTATGCCCATACTCAGGAGAAGCAGCAGAATGTATTTTAGGGTGCAACTCCACATATAACCATGGCATGTGTGAGCAATATATCTTTTAGTGACAACGTTTTGTAATTTTTATTTTATTTTATTTTTTGGTCATTATTCAATCACTTGGGGCAAAAAAATTAAATATTCCATGGACTTAACATGCCTCTCAGCAAGTAGCTTGGGGTGTCTTTTTTCCAAAATGGGGTCATTTGGGGGGGTTGTGTGCCATCTTGGCATTTGATGGCCTTCAAAACTGTGATAGGTAGTGAGAAGTGAAATCAAAAATGTATGCCCTTAGAAATCTTAAAGGCGGTGCTTGGTTTTCGGGGGCCCCGTACGCGGCTAGGCTCCCAAAAAGTCCCAAACATGTGGTATCCCCGTACTCAGGAGAAGCAGCAGAATGTATTTTAGGGTGCAACTCCACATATAACCATGGCATGTGTGAGCAATATATCATTTAGTGACAACTTTTTGTAATTTTTTATTTTTTTTTGTCATTATTCAATCACATAACAACAATAAAACTTTGCAGAATAGAATACAGTAAAAAAAAGAGCAGAACAATAGAGAGAGAATAGAGAGGGAGAGAACAATAAATGACAACTATTTTTTTTTTTATTTTTTTTTTGTGTTTTTTTTTACTTTTTTTTTTAACACTTTTTTTGTAACTGTAACTGTTCAACTTTTCGGTTCCAGGTTTGGGTCTCTCAAAATGCGATGGCATCTTGGCAGACCCTGTGTAAGTGTGCCTAGCCTGTGAAATGTTTTACCCTACACTAATAATTAACTTGTGTGTGGAAGCGTTCAAATCATTCACAATTACAAAGACCAGGATCGGCAGGACATTGGGGACAAAAATAACGGGTGTCACGCCTAAATCCACGCTTGCTACAGACACAACATTTTCTTTGGGGGGCTCGTTGGGTAGGGGTACTCTCGAGGGCATACGAAAAATGCCTCTCATGCAGTCGGCTTACTGCATTTGGTAGGGGATGGTGAGGTGCAGAACCGCCTGGATACAGGAGTTCTGTGATGATATCCTTTTGGAATGCAAGGAAGGATCCATTCTGTCCTGAAGCTTTGTATAAGACAAAAGTATTCAGTAAAGTCAATTGAAATAAATGTAGAGACACTTTTTTGTACCAGCGTCTCGTCTTACGGGCAATATAATACGGTGCTATCAACTGGTCATTGAGGTCCACCCCTCCCATATTTTGGTTAATTTGTGGAAACAGAGGGGTTTCTCCACAACACCAGTCGCCGTACGAATTTGTACTGTCGTGTCTGCCTGAAGGGTGGTAAGAACGAAAACATTCTTATTGTCCCGCCACTTCACAGCGAGCAAATTATTACACTTGCAGCAGTCTCTCGCCCCCAGCCTAATACGGGCATCTACAAGCCGCTGGGGAATGCCCCGGCGATTAGGTCGCACGGTGCCACATGCTCCAATCTGACGATCAAACAAGTGACTAAAAAGTGGCATGCTGCTGTAATAATTGTCCACAAATAAGGGTGACACCAAGTCCCAAACGATCTTGCCAGCGCTTCCCATGTAATCTGGGCATCCTTTCAGCTCTACCTCACTATCTTTGCCCTCATAAACCCTAAAGCTCCATGTGTAGCCTGTTGCCCTGTCACAGAGCTTATAGAGCTTTACCCCGTATCTGGCACGCTTGCTGGGAAGGTACTGCTTGAAAGACAAGCGGCCAAAAAATTGAATCAGGGACTCATCAACGCAGACAACTTGCTGGGGATTAAACAAGGCTGCATATTGTTCGTTGAAATGGTTTATGAGGGGCCGAATTTTGTAGAGCCGGTCAAATTCAGGGTCACCAAGTGGGCGACAAAGTGCATTGTCACTGAAATGCAAGAACCACAGGATCGCCTTGTATCGTTTCCTGGCCATGTGAGCAGAGAATATGGGTATATTGTCAATTGGATGTGTGGACCAATACATCTGCAACTTCGGAAATTTGTGTATGCCCATGTAAGGCCCAAAAAGGTCTTAAATTCGGAAACCGTAAGTGGTTTCTATTCTTTGGCAAGGAAGGACTGGGGATTAGCGGCGATGTAGGTACCAGCATATAAATTACTCTGGTCCACAATAGATCTATACAGATCTTCCGTAAAATAAAGTGAATAAAAATCAAGTGGCATAAAATTCGATGTATCCACCTGAATACCGGGTTGGCCAGTGAATGGGGGAAGTACGGGTGCTGCAGAAGTGGTGGGGACCCAATCAGGATAGGCAAATTCTGCAGGAAGGGCACTATGGGCACGACGGGCATGTCCTTGTCTTTTTCTTGGTGGCAGCAGGACACTACTTGTGCTTGCCACCTCGCCAGCTTGAACTGCACTTTTGGGACTCCCCACGTCACCACTTGATTCTGCAGTGCTGGATGAACGACCAGGGTGTACTAGGCCGCTGGTGCTTGCCAATCCACCAGAAGGAATAGCGGCACTAGTACTTCTTTACTCCATACAAGGGTCCTGCGGTTCTTGCTGCTCAACAACATCAGAACGGGGTCGTGTACGCCTGGCCTTAGCAGGGACCACAACTTAGTCGTCAGAGCTATCTGACATGGAGCCGCTGTCGTAAATAGGATCGTATTCTGAGCCCGAATCTGACAGATGCATGACCTCCTCTTCACTATCTGACATGCTCAGAATCCTGAAGCCCTCTTTACCAGTGTACATTCGCTTTGCCATTTTGGGCTCTAAATTTAGCGGTACACTGGTGATGATTCACAGGTAAAAAAAGCACCTGACTATTGAAAGGCAAATATAGAAAACGCTTAAAAAAAAACTGTTAGCGATCGCAGGGATCAGGCCTGTCTCTGCGAACAGTGCAGTTATGTGTGTTGTGTTTTTTAAGTGACAGTGATCGATCGATACTGCACTTGGGTGGGTTGGGCTGGGCTGGGATGGGCGGAGGGGCAAAACGCAGGTGCTAGCGGGTATCTGGGCTGATTCCGCTAACAATGCGTTTTTGGGTACCCTAAACTGCTGGGTACGCTAGTATAGATCTGATCAGATCAGGTATCGATCCGTTCAGATACTATACCACTAAGGGGGGTGTATGCTTTGCGAGTGGGTGTCCACTGGCACTAACCTAACGCTGCCTGGGGCGACGCAGACCCTGACTGACGCTAAAATTTAATTGATATCACCCGCCGGGCGATCAGGGGGTTAAACCTTTATTTGGTTATATACGGCGGGTGCCCTGATGCTATAAACAGCAAACTAACTAACCAGCGTCAACCGTAACACTTATACGGTGATCACTGGTGAAAGGGTTAACTAGGGGGCAATCAGGGGGTTAAAACCTTTATTAGGTAATATATGGGGGTACCTAACGCTTTATAAAAACCTAAATAACTAACTGGCTAACCTGTGTCACCAGTGACACTCATACGGTGATCACTGGTAAAAGGGTTAACTCTAGGGGCAATCAGGGGTTAAAACCTTTATTTATGGGGGTACCTAACGCTATAGAACCTGGCGGCAACCTCAAAAAAAAAAAAACTACCTAGCGGCAACAGTGACACTAATACAGCAATCAGAAAACCGATCGCTTAGTGACACTGGCAATAGGGGGTGAAAGAGTTAACTAAGGCGGTGATCAAGGGGTTAAACCTTTATTAGGGAGGGTAGGGGGCTACCCTGGACCTAAAGGGGCCTAAAGCTAACTGCCCTAACACTTTTTTCTGTCACACTGACACTAAATGCAGTGATCAGTAAATATATGATCACTGCATTCAGTGACACTGTGACAGGGGACTGGGGGGGGGGGGTGATTGGGGGGGTTTTATGTGCTTATGTGTACTGTGTTAGTGTAGTGTTGGTGCAAACTCACTGTGTGATGTCTTCTCTCCTCAGCGGCGGTTGAAAAGACCGCCACGAGGAGAGATTACATCACTTCCCCCTTCCTGTGTTTACACTTAACACAGGAAGAGGGCGGAGGAGGACGCGCATTGGCTGGGAGCGATCGCGAGGGGGTGGCTAGAAACGAATAGCTGCCCCCTCATCCCGGATCGCTCCTGCAGCCACGGGGACCGCCGCAAGTACCGGGGGGTCTGATCGGACCCCCGACCCACGTCTAGGCAGGGACATAGAGGTATGCCAATGTGCCTGTCCGTGCCTTTCTGCCGACGTAAATCTACATGTGGCGGTCCTTAAGCAGTTAAGTTAAGGGTGCCAAGAATTTTGACCAGCCCATTTTTGGAGTTGTGTGTGACATTTTGTCCAATTGGCATTTTTCCTCCCTTTTTGTTTTGTTCCAGTACACACAAAGGGAATTTTCTTTCTTTCTTTCTTTCTTTTTCTTTCTTTCTTTCTTTCTTTTTCTTTCTTTCTTTCTTTCTTTCTTTCTTTCTTTCTTTCTTTCTTTCTTTCTTTCTTTCTTTCTTTCTTTCTTTCTTTCTTTCTTTCTTTCTTTCTTTCTTTCTTTCTTTCTTTCTTTCTCCCATGGTCTGGCTTGTCTATGGAAATGTATTGTCTCTTGATTACGTGAGCTATGTACATCTTTATTGGTAAATATTCAATTAAAATAGGTTTTTATAAACTTAAAGGCGTTGTAAAGGATTTTTTTTATTTTTGCTGAAATTACTGTTTACAGTGTATAGAGACATAATAGTTAACTGATTATTTTTAAAAATGATTAAAAACAGATACAAATCAATCATATAATGTACCTACAGTTCTAGTTTCGTTTTTGCATGCTGTTTCCTGTCTCTCTGATGTACAGAGCCACAGAGCCAATACAGGGCAGTGATGGTTTGTAAAACTAAACCGATTGGTGCTGAGGGGTTTTAGACACACAGTAATCACACCTCCTTGATTAGGGACCACAGAGAGAAAGCTCCCAGTACTGTGGTTATCAGGAAACAGACAACCAGGAAGTGTGGAGATCAGAGAAGAATTACAGCAACTTGAGAGCAAAAACGAACAATGAGGACATGTAAACAGCACTGCATTAAGGTAAAGGAAGCTATTAAGATAGCAAAAAAAAATCCTTTACAAACCCTTTAAGTTTTAATACTGTAAGCCATTTTAAAGAATATTTTTTTCTTCACTGGATTGAGTAAGCACCAGGGGCTGCAATGTAGGTGCCAAAGGCCTGTAGGTATGGCACCACGAATATTTTTGTTTTTATTACCCAAGGACCAAAACAATATTCCTAATTTTAATACCATTTTTTATATTTCAGTGTATTGTTCATTACCATGGAATTGATGGGCATTTTGGAACCAGGCTGTGCACCTAAAGAACTGATGTGGTAAGATAACCAGTTTTACTGTTTTTTACATTACAGGCTTGAAAGGATAAGTTATTGGTAGACTTCTCATACAACAAGCCCCTTGGGAAAACATTTATGAACAGACCCTCTCAGTATTTTGTGGGGCTCAGTCACATGAGCATATGCTTATTTTCTGCACAGGTTGGATGAAAAAAAAAAACACAGATTCTTGCATAACAAGCAATTTGAATCCAGGGATCTTCCCCTGCTCTGCTATTGTTTCCCCGTCAGAATAAACTGATTAGCGCTGCAGTGTAACAGGCGCTCTCCATCGCCGTTTTGCGTTCGGCGCATACGGCGACCGTGTCGATGATGTCATCGCCTGGCGCCACGTGCGTTCCTACCTGGAACACGGAAGTGAGTCGAATCAGTGCTAGATGCACTGCACATGTCTTCCTCCTATAAAGAGGACAGCAGGCATAGTGCACGCTGTTCTATCATTGTCGGCCGTAGCCAGCTTGGCTACTTTTAAACTAACCAATTACTGGCACTAAACCCCCAAAGTTGAAGAGCATGCCACGCTGGATCCCTGCCACATTCATGCAACTCACCTAGCTGGATCCATGCTGCCATCCATACTGCTGTGGCTGCGGACACCCTAAGATATCCCCCACTAGGAGACCCTCCATGAATAAATCCATTTACTGCTGCAATACTCTGCTTACTGGAGAACACTGTTACTCTACTAACAGATAAGTACCATTGCTATGTTACATTTGTTACTCTAGAATTACCCGGATCATATATACCTTTTCTAAGTACTGTATTTAAATCTACCTTTACTTTATACTACGGCACTGCTTGGGATTACTTAGTCTGTCTTCAGCTGACCGCTGTGCAGTATCTTAAAGGGACATACATTCTCAAATCAATAACGCTAAGTCGCGTCTCTCCAGTAAATTGTTAATTGCATACAGTAATTTCATATGCTAGGACCTTGACATTTGTTGTTACCTGTATACGGGCTTCCGCCCTTAAATACCGAACATGTTCGCTAAACCTTTTTTTGGCTAAGGTTAGAAGGTATGTTGTAATACCTCCTCCCTTAGTAGCCCAATGCATTCCTTTTATGTAAAGTGATATGATGTAGAGAACCTCCAAACTCCTGTTCTCTGATTGGAGTGACGCCTGGGGTCCCGTACTGATAATCACTTGCATATAGAAGACCATTGGAATCTTTAATGCAGTTGTGCTCATTCACCTTTATTGTAATCTTTCTACGCTAAGGATTGGACGCATCTCATAATACCTCCACCCTTAGTAGCTCAACACATTCCTATATGTGAGAGAGATGATTGTTTGAAAAGTGTTTGTTTGGTTGGTTTCCAGCATAGACAGCACTACACCAGTCCTTTGGGGGTTAAAATTGTAGAGCAGAAATTGCACTGGGTGGGTGTTTAGGCCACACCAGTCAAACAATAGGACTTTTTGGTGAGGTGTTGTGTCAATGATAGGTGAGCTAATAATAAAACGTAGAATGAAATATATATAGAAAAATATATCAAATTTATTATAAATACATAAAAAAAACAATCAATTGTTGCCCTGTTACAGAAGAGATGCTGAGATTGGTTAGATGCAATTGATGATGGTCGTCGACATGTTTCGCAAAAAGTTGCGTTTTCGAGACGCCACAATCATCTATCTTAGATCTTTCTCTATTAATATACAAGAAATATATAATTAGTCACATATAATGTTACAGGGCATAGAAAGGATACAACTCATATTACTGTTAATATATGGTAAATAAATCTACATGCTCACCAACAACTGTAAACTGTCAGGTCTGGCAAGAATAAACACACCAAGATTGATATTGAGATTCATATGCATTGTTCCAGCTTTAGGTAACTGCTGCTTCTACATGGTCTCCTTGGCATTGCTATTCTTTATCTGTGGATATGTGGCACTATATTAAACTTTAGGTAGGTGATATGATTTCTTTCTGATGAAAGCTGTTAGGAATATGAATACTATTTCCGTAGTACCGTGCTTATTTATCCTCAGCAAAGTTTTTATCCTTTATTGATTATGACTACCTTTCAAGTGCACCACACTTCCTTATTATTATTTTGATATCTCCAGGGTGAAACATTCCCACTATTAAACCCTACGGTTCTGACGCCCGTTTGGGGGTGCGTCTGCCGCTCGGGTCAGCTATCGCCCTCTGGCTATCCGACTATCCTGGTGTGTTTATTCTTGCCAGACCTGACAGTTTACAGTTGTTGGTGAGCATGTAGATTTATTTACCATATATTAACAGTAATATGAGTTGTATCCTTTCTATGCCCTGTAACATTATATGTGACTAATTATATATTTCTTGTAAAATAATAGAGGAAGATCTAAGATAGATGATTGTGGCATCTCGAAAACGCAACTTTTTGCGAAACATGTCGACGACCATCATCAATTGCATCTAACCAATCTCAGCATCTCTTCTGTAACAGGGCAACAATTGATTTTATTGATTGTTTTTTTTATTGTTATGTATTTATAATAAATTTGATATATTTTTCTATATATATTTAATTCTACGTTGTATTATTAGCTCACCTATCATTGACACAACACCACACCAAAAAGTCCTATTGTTTGACTGGTGTGGCCTAAACACCCACCCAGTGCAATTTCTGCTCTACAAGTGAGAGAGATGATGTAGTGAACCCCCAAACTCCTGTTCTCTGATTAGAGTGATCCAATATCTCACATAACATAGAGAGGTGCATTGAAATCTTTTGTTAATCGCAGTTGTGGTTCACTCCCGTTCACCATAGTTTGTGACATGCAGCTGCTGATCAAATAACGAAAAATTGTATACTCCCCTTTCCGCACTTTTCCTTTCTGACGCATCTTAATGGCAGCACACACTGGGTTGTGACTCCACCCCACAACCTGACAGGATTGGTTAGCTATAAATTTGAAGAGGAGATGCCCGGCACCATTCTCTGTATATATCACAAAACAGCAGGGTGGGCATCTGTGTGCTGCCATGAAGTTGCGTCAGGAAAGGAAAAATTACAGAAAGGTGATTATACAGTCCGTTTTCCTGACGCATTCATGGCAGCACACACTGGGAAATAACTCGCTAGTCGGGAGGATGCAAGAAAACAATAATATTTATTCTATAGTGCTGAGGAATTGGCTCTAACAACAGATCTGCCGAAGTCGGCAGTAGCCAAGTGAGCAGAATCCACTCTGTAGTGTGAAATGTCGAGAAGACCAAGTTGCTGCTCTGCATATGGTCTCTGGTGAAATCCTGCAATATGCTGCCCACGAGGTAGCCACTGTCCTGGTCGAGTGAACCCTGATGCCCTCGGGAACCGTAAGTTGCTGAATGGAATAGGCTTCTTTGATATCTTTCACTAGCCAGGAGGCGATGGTACGAGAGGTAGCTGCTTGGCCTTGTCTGCTTCAGTGTGGGATAATCAAGAGTGAATCTGTCTTCCTCAAGAGAGATGTAGCTGAAAGGTAACTAGAGATGGTTGATTTGACATCCAAGGCATGGGGCTCGCCCCTGTCATTAGTGAAAGACGGAAGGACGATGTCCTGGTTATAGTGAAAGGAGGAAGCTACCTTAGGTCTAAATTGGTCTGAAGGTTTTAGTACTACTCTGTCATGGAAGAAAACAAAAAATGGTTCCGTAGCCATAAGTGTTTGTATCTCTGACACCCTTCTAGCTGATGTAATTGCAATAAGGAAAGCCAGCTTCAGAGTTAGGTTCCACAGTGAAACTAAGTTAAACGGGAAAAAAGGGTGGATTGAACAAGGCCTCGAGAACTACTGAGAGATCCCATGCTGGAAAGGCTGGCTTCCTAGGTGGTCTGATCTTCATGCAGGCCTTCAGAAATTGAGTGACCAGAGGATGAAGAGCCCATCTAGTACCCGTCTTAGCAGAAAGGGCGGATACTTGAACCTTCAGAGTACCCAAGCTTAGGCTTTTGTTAAGCCCTGACTGAAGAACTTCTAAAATTTAAGATGGTTCTGGTGAGATAGGATTCCAATCTCTTTGTTGTGACATCAAAACGAACCTCTCCCAGATTCTAGTGTAGGTGGTATTAGTGGAGCTCTTTCTAGCTTGCATTAGGGTCGATATTACTTCCTGGGAGCATCCTTGTTCCCTTAACCTAACCCTCTTAACTTCCATGCTGTCAGATGCAGCTTTTCTGGGGCTGGATGGAAGAATTCCCCTTGATTAAGGAGATCCCTGGTTACCGGTAGATGAATTGGAGGCTGCGTACTGAGTTGTAACAGGGTCGTTAACCATGGCCTCCTCGGCCAGAAGGGTATTACCGCTATATCCGTGGTTGAGGGTTTTCGAAGCCGGGACAGGAATCTCTCAATCAGAGGAGTTGGAGAGAAAATGTACTCCGTCTCGAAGTTCCATGGGTGGACTAGGCAGTCTGTTCCTTCGACTGATGGAAAGGGGGCTCTGGACAGGAACCTCTGACATTTGGTGTTTGTTGGTGTGGCTGCTAGGTTGACCTCTGGTACTCCCCAGGTCTTCGTAAGAAGAGAGAATGCGTGGTGGTTCAGAGACCATTCGTTGTTCGACAGTGTCTCTCGGCTTAGGTAGTCAGCCAATAAATTGTGTGCTGCCGTAACATACACTGCCCTGAGGTCTAACAGGTGCACTTGGGCCCATTCCAATATGGGGCGAACTTCCTCCAAAAGCGTGTGGCTCCTGGTCCCTCCCTGTCTCTGGATATACAACACTGCCACCTTGTTGTCCATTCGGATAAGGACACTCTTTCCCTCCAGAAGAGACGCAAAGGTCATGAGAGCCTGGAAGGCTTCCCTGAGTTCTAATACATTTGACACGTTCCACTGTCTGAGAAAGGAATTTTGTAAGACTCGCATGTGCCACTGGGACCACTGTACCATGGGTATGGTCCCAGACATTGACCCCAGGATACTGTGGCAGGCTGTGGCCGGGAGGCATCTGGATGCTAACAGGTTCTGCATCTTCTGGACTAAGGGCTTTAGCTTCTCCTGAGGGAGTTGCACCCGATTCAGCCTGGTATCCAACTCTGCCCCTAGGAACACCATGGTTTGCGTGGGCTGGAGATTGCTCTTTTTCCAGTTGACTAGCCACCCGAAGTCTTGCAGGGTCGTGAGCAATAACTTCTGGTGATGGGTCAAGGTATCCTGATTTTCTGCCAGGAGCAGAATGTCGTCCAAATAATGATGGACTCGCAACCCCTTCTCCCTGAGAAGTGCGAAGGGGTAGGAGATATTTGGTGAATGTCCTGGGTGCTGAGGAGATGCCGAATGAAAGGCACCAGAATTGGAAATGACACTGACTGACTGAGAACCAAAGAAACTTTTGGAAGGCGGGATGGATCGGGACTTGAAGGTAAGGGTCCGATAAATCTACTGATAACATCCAGTCTCCCAGGTTCACCGCCAATAGAATGGACTGAAGGCTTTCCATTCTGAAGGCTTCTATTTTGATCCTCTTGTTAAGCCTCTTTAGGTCCCTCCCTTTTTGGTGCGGTGGTACTCCCGTGACTTTGGAGATGGCTGAATCCAGTTTTGTGCCAGACAAGTTTGAGCCATCATATGGCTTGATCTTCCTCTATGCCGCGAACTTGCGCCTCTTGACCTGGTAGGGTTGCCAGAAACGCAGCGTTAGTGGTCAGGCTCTCTTTTTTTGTCTCTTCTCTACTTACCTTTGTTTTAGACGGCCTCTTACCTAGTTTGCTGGTGGTGGTCTGCGAGGGTAGTCTCCATGAAGGTGCAGGGGATACAGTCTTGAGGACAGTCTAATGAAGAAGAGGAAGCACAAATAAAAAGGAAGCACTATAGCAACATGGTAGTAAATGCCAGTAGAGACTGGCCAGGGAGAAAAGGCAGGATGAGAAAGAGAAAAAACCTACCCTGTGCTTAATTTGCAATAATATTGCAGAGCAACAGCCTGTAGTCCCATTTTCAATGCTGCTGTGCTTTTAAAATTTGCGTAAAAAAACGTATGCGCAGAGCGGGCGGAAAGACGCGGTAGCGCACACATAGAGTATGGGGACTGCCTGGAGGACAGCGAGTGTTTAAAAAAGACGGCCTAGTGTGGTCTAAGCGTAAAGAAATAATTATTAATACATCTTTGAGCAGAAATGTGAGAACAAGAACATAGAAGTGGAGAACACTGCGAAATTTTAAGCTTCTTTAAAGCTAGTCATATTTGCCAGTAGAACTTGTCTTTGAGCCCCTGAGCCCACCAGAACGGGGTTCCCTCCATAGGAGCTCCTTTATGCCGCGTACACACGATCATTTTTTGTGATGAAAAAAAACGACGTTTTCTGTGAAGTAAAAAACAACGTTTTTGAAACGTCACTTTTCAAAGACGATGTTGCATACACACCATCGTTTTTTCACAAAAAGTGAGGTTACGTTCACCACTCTTTTCCATTGAAGCTCGCTTCATAACTAGCTTCTGGGCATGCGCGGGTTGAAAAACGTCGCTTTAAACAACGTTTTTGCTACACACGGTGACTTTTTGTGAAACAAAAAACGACGTTTTGAAAAACGACACAAAAAATTCAAGCATGTTGGAATTTTTTTTTGGTCGTTTTTTTTAAGACAAAAAACAACGTTTTGCCCACACACGATCAATTTAAATGACGTTTTAAAACACGTCGTTTTTTTTCATCGCAAAAAACGACCGTGTGTACGCGGCATTAGAGACTGTACAGGAGGGACTTCCAAACAGGAGAGGCTTGAACCTGCTGGGGCGATTTGCGGTAAGAAGCATGCTGTCAGGTGAGGATAAAAAAAGAGAATGGTGCGGGGCATCTCCTCTTCAAATTTATAGCTAACCAATCCTGTCAGGTTGTGGAGTCACAACCCAGTGTGTGCTGCCATGAATGTGTCAGGAAACTAGTTTTCCAGCAGGACTGTTCAACAAAAGGTAGTCTAATGATAGGCTTCTGTACAACAGAGAGGACTGAATTTTGATATGTGCATACCCAGCTTTACTAGCCAGCAGCATCTGTGTCAAGATTTACATAGGATAATATCCACTTTATGGAAATAGAACTCTATATATGACAATATTAGATGGATTTCTAATATTTTTTGCATAGCAACAAGTATTTCTGTGTGATACTGATGGGCTGATACTCGCGGCACCACTTGCGATCCCGCGCGCGTGCCCGACGGCCGCGATTACCGCTGATTACGGCAGGAGTGTGGATCTGTGTGTGTAAACACACAGATCCACCTCCTGTCAGCGGTGAGGAGACTGATGTGTGTTCCCAGTACAGAGGAACACACATCGGTCTCCTCCCCTTGTGAGTCCCCCTCCCCCTACAGTTAGAACATACTTTAGGTAACATTTTGACCCCTTCAGCGCCCCTTAGTGTTAACCCCTTCTCTGCCAGTCACATTTACACAGTAATCAGTGCAGTTTATAGCACTAATCGCTGTGTAAGTGTGAATGGTCCCAAAAATGTGTCAAAAGTGTCCGATATGTCCGCCGCACTGTGACGATGACAAAAAAAAAACGCAGATCGCCGCCATTACTAGTAAAAAAAATAAAATAAATATAAATAAAAAAAATGCTATAAATCTATCACCTATTTTGTAGACGCTGTAACTTTTGCGCAGACCAATCAATATACCAGGGCTCAAAATTTCAAGTCCTGAGCTACTAGCCAGGCCTCAAGAGTTACTCGCCACCAGTTGCCCCACCTAATTCATACACTGCCCTGCTCCTAATTGTACCCGTAAACATGCCCTTTGTAGATTATCTCATGGAATGACACTGTTAAATGTTTTATGCAGAATCAAGTTACAAAATTAAATATTACCAACAACAACTTTACCAAAATGGGACAGGGCACTGGGGGCAGACCAGAGGGACAGGGCACTAGAACACTCTCTCCCCCTCTCCCTCTCTCCCTCTCCCCTCCCCCTCTCCCTCTCCCTCTCTGTGTGCGGCTCCACGCTTGCATGTCCCCACTTCCCCCTTTTGCTCAGGCTACCAGAGAGGAGCTGCAGCACAGAGGGAGGAGGGAGTACAATCCAGCGCTGAAAACCACACAACTGCACAGCCATTGACACCATAGCATAGCGCACACTGACACCAAACAGAACACATTGAGACCAGTCTGTTCACAGTGCTCAGGCTGAACTGTTGGACACTTACATAGAGCACAAGGAGAAGAAAACTGCACAAACTGGAAGGCTGCCGCTCTCATGTCAGGGCAACTTTCAGTGAGCGCTGCACCGGAGTGGTACTGTAATTTTCGCAATCCTCCACCTCACTCATTACTTTCTGCTCTCCAGCTACATTGGTCGGGGGGAGGGGGGCAGGCTCAGGGAGGTCATACTGTTAGGTCCCTTGGCTTAATGAGAATTGTAAGGAGAGCACCTCTGTACTGCTCTGCCTGTGCACGGCTCACCATACTACTTTTGCCAAGCATGCACCTTTCCTCTTCAGCCGCCAATCTCATCGGGACTCTAAGTGTAGGCACAGATTGAAGGGAGATTGGTCATGCAGCCCTGTCATCACTCGCCCCCAGCTTAAATCCACTCGCCAAATGCTAGTAGGCGAGTGGAAATTTTGAGGGCTGCAATATAGATTATTGCGTTTTTTTTAATCAAAAATACGTAGAAGAAAACGTATCGGTCTAAACTGAGGGACATTTTTTTTTTTTTTAAATAATGTGATATTTATTAAGTAAAAAATTAAAAAATATTGTTTTTTTTTTAAATTGTCGCTCTTCTTTTGTTTATAGCGCAAAAAATAAAAACTGCAGAGATGATCAAATACCACCAAAAGAAAGCTCTATTTGTGTGGGGAAACGATTTAATTTGGGTACAGTGTTGCATGACCGCGCAATTGTCATTCAAAGTGCAACAGCGCTGAAAACTAAAAATTGGTCTGGGCAGGAAGGGGGTAAAAATGCCCTGTATGGAAGGGGTTAAAAAAAATGTTTTAATATATATATATATATATTTGCAATGAATTGTCTAATTTACACTAAAACGAGTGTGATGATTTTTCCTCATGCAACATTTCTGCATCTAATAGCACTGCTGTAAGCTATTCCATTAAAACCAGAACCTAGTGGTACATGACTGTGAAAACCTTAGAGTAAAGCGCAGGTTTCACCGCATCTAATTCGCATGACAGGAGAGTGTGACTGGCTTTCAATGGAGTTATGCCGCGTACACACGGTCGTTTTTTGCGATGAAAAAAAACGTAGTTTTTTAAAACGTCATTTAAACTGATCGTGTGTGGGCAAAACGTCGTTTTTTGTCTTAAAAAAAACGACCAAAAAAAAATTCCAACATGCTTGAATTTTTTGTGTCGTTTTTCAAAACGTCGTTTTTTGTTTCTCAAAAAGTCACCGTGTGTAGCAAAAACGTTGTTTAAAACGACGTTTTTCAACCCGCGCATGCCCAGAAGCTAGTTATGAAGTGAGCTTCAATGGAAAAGAGTGGTGAACGTAACCTCGCTTTTTGTGAAAAAAACGATGGTGTGTATGCAACATCGTCTTTGAAAAGTGACGTTTCAAAAACGTCGTTTTTTACTTCACAGAAAACTTCGTTTTTTTTCATCACAAAAAATGATCGTGTGTACGCAGCATAAGTTCACACATCTCTGGGGGGGCCACAGAGCGCACTGCAGAAGGGTCCTCTGCATCTTTGGCTCCATTTCAGGTCCGAATTCAGGCAAAAATTTGCACTTGATTCGCACCTGAACAGTCACCCTGCTGCGAACCGCTCCGCAAATAGTGTGAACACAGCCTAAGATATCAATCAAAGAGGAACATATGCAATATACCTAAAACTGTCCTTGTGAATCTGTTTTGTAGGTATGCTGATATTCACTGAGTGCACCTTCACCTCTATAGAAAATAACCTCTTCCTGGAACTATTTGACCCTATTACAGAGCCATTTTAGGCTCGATTCACATCAATGCATGTTGCTTTTGAGTGTTTCTGCAGTGCTTTTTGGGTGGACACGCGGTTTTACTCCAATAATGACGCAATTCGGTTTTGTGTCCATATCAGGTCCTTGGGTCTAGTATGGATTCGGAGGGGACCCCACATACCAATTATTTTTTTTAAATGGCGTGGGGTCTCCCCCAAAATCCATACCATAGTTACATAGTTAGTCAGGTTGAAAAAAGACACAAGTCCATCAAGTTCAACCATAAGAAATAAAATAATAATAATATCATACAATCACATATACCCAATTCTATACCCACAGTTGATCCAGAGCAGGGGTCTTCAAACTATAGCCCCCCAGGTGTTTAGGAACTACAATTCCCATCATGCCTAGTCATGTCTGTGAATGTCAGAGTGTTGCAATGCCTCATGGGATTTGTAGTTCTGTAACCGCTGAAGGGCCGTAGTTTGAGGATCCCTGATCCAGAGGAAGGCAAAAAAACAAAAAAGCAAAGCATGATCCAGCGGGGTAAAAAATGTCTTCCTGATCCCCCATGAGGCAATCGGATATTCCCTGGATCATCTTTACCTATAAATGTTAGTACCCAGTTATATTATGTACATTTAGGAAAGTATTCAGGCCTTTCTTAAAGCACTTTACTGAGCTGGCCAGAACCACCTCTGCAGGAAGTCTATTCCACATTTTCACAGCTCTTACTGTGAAGAAACCTTTCCATATTTGGAGGTGAAATCTCTTTTCCTCTAGACGTAAAGAGTGTCCCCTTGTCCTCAGTGTTGACCGTAAAGCAAAAATATAAAACCAAGTTCACTACAGTATATGGATCCCTTATATATTTGTACATGTTGATTATATCTCCCCTTAATCGCCTCTTCTCAAGAGTGAATAAATTCAGTTCCTCTAATCTTTCCTCATAGCTGAGCTCCTCCATGCCTCTTATCAGTTTGGTTGCCCTTCTCTGCACTTTCTCCAGTTCCCCAATATCCTTCTTGAGAACTGGAGCCCAAAACTGATCTGCGTATTCCAGATCAGGGTCTTACTAATTTGTACAGGGGCAAAATTATATCTCTGGAGTCCATACCTCTCTTAATACAAGAAAGGACTTTGCTCGCTTTGGAAACCGCAGCTTGAGTTTGAGCTTGAGCTTATTGAGCTTATGATCTACCAAAAAACCCAGATCCTTCTCCACTATGAATCCCTCCAGTTGTCATCCCCCTAGCATGTATGATACATGCACATTCTTAGCCCCCAAGTGCATAACTAAATTTATCAACATTAAACCTCATCTGCCACTTAGTCGTCCAATTAGACAGAGCATTGAGGTTGGCTTGTAAATTGGCGACATCCTGTAAAGACTAGTGTTGCTCACGAATATTCGCATTGCGAATATTCGTAATGAATATTGCATATTCGAGTATTCGCGAATAAATCGAATATCGCGGTGAATATTCGATATTGCGAATATTCGTATTTTTTCAAATTTATTTTTAAAACAGATCACATCCTAGTGATCTCCATCGACGTCTAAAAGCATTGCTGGTATGATTAGAGACCCTGGGCCGAGTAGCTGAGGCCATCCTTTTATGTTGCCGAATATTCGCAATGCGAATATTCATATTACGAATATTCGCAAATACTTTCTCTGCCCTTCTGTGTTTTGTGTATAAAAAAAAATAAAAATTAGCTTTAGTTTAGTCATATAAGTTTGTGTAAGTAGAGTAAGGCGGCGTACACACGATCGGATATATCCGATGAAAACGGTCCGCGGACCATTTCCATCGGATATGTCCGATCGGGAGTTTGATCCGATGGCGTGTACACACCATCGGATCAAATTCCCCGCCGCCGGAAGGCGCGGTGACGTGGCGGTGACGCGGCGGTGACGTTGACGCCGCCGCGTCACCGCCACATCACCGCACCAGGAAGTAAAACACTTCCGCGCATGCGCCGAATCCATTCGGCAGCGGCGCGGCGGCGGTGGGGGCCGACATGTCTGCTGGTAAGTGTACTAACCAGCAGACATGTCGGGCGGACAGATTCCCACCGGATAGATTTCAAAGCATGCTTTGAAATCTGTCGGGTGGAGAAATCTGTCCGCTAGCCCATACACACGAGCGGAGATGTCTGCTGAAACGGTCCATCGGACCGTTTTCAGCGGACATATCCCCTCGTGTGTACGAGGCCTTAGTGTTTAGTGCATATTAGTTTATAATCCAGGAAATGATCTCCGTTTTCGCGTGTTGACGAGAATTTCGCAATCAATTTCGCATTCGCATTAGCGAAATTTCGCATTCGCATTAGCGAAATTTCGCAATATTGTTATTTGGACAAAATATCACGAATATTCGATTTTAGCGAATATTTCTCGAATATTCTTCTATATATTCGTGATATATCGCGAAATCGAATATGGCGTATTCCGCTCAACACTAGTAAAGACGTTATTCCACTGCATAGCGTGGTGCCACCTGCATCTCAGACCCAATATCATTTATAAAGATATTAAAAAGTAAGGGTCCCAACACTGAACATTGGAGTACACCACTGATAACCTTAGACCATTCAGAGTAAGAATCATTAACCACTACTCTCTGAATTCTGTCTTTTAGCCAGTTTTCTATCCATTTGCAAACTGATATTTCCAATCCTGTAGACTTTACCTTACACATGAGCCGTGTGTGGGGAACTGTATTGAACGCTTTTGCAAAATCCAGGTATACCATGTCTACCGCCATGCTTCTGTCCAAGGTTATACTTACCTCTTCATAAAAAGAAATCAGGTTTGTCTGACAACTTTTGTCTTTCATCAGCGCCCGCCGCACGCCTATGTACGTCCACAGATTGGCACGTACAGGCAGATGGGCGAATATTTACGTCCCTGCCTTCTAGCAGGTCTGGGGTCCGATCGGGACCCCCTCCGCTGCGTGCGGCGGGCGGCTTACCTCTGGGAGCGATCCATCTTGAGGGGGCGGCGGTTCGTTACTGTCCGCCCCCTCGTGATCGCTCCCAGCCAATCGCGCGAGCCCCCGCCGTGTCGCTTCCTCTGCCAGTAAAATGTAAACACTGGCAGAGGAAGTGATGCAGCTCTCCTCTCAGCGGTATTTTCAAACCGCTGAGAGGAGAGAAGAGTCAAAGTAAGTCGCACCAACACTACACTGACACCAATACACATAGGCACATTTAACCCCTTGCGATCACCCCCCTGTCACAGTGTCACTGAATGCAGTGATCATATATGTACTGATCACTGCATTTAGTGTCAGTGTGACAGTTAGTGTGACAGGCAGTTAGTGTTAAGTTCAGGGTAGCCCCGTACCCCCCCTAATAAAGTTTTAACCCCTTGATCACCGCCCTAGTTAACCCTTTCACTCCCTATTGCCAGCGTCACTAAGCGTTCATTTTTCTGATCGCTGTATTAGTGTCGCTGTTGCCGCTAGGTAACTAATTTTTTTTTATTGCGATTTTTTTTTTACTAAAGACATGTGGCTGAATAAATGTTGGCCTAAATGTTTGACTAAAATTTAGTTTATTCAATTTTTCTTATAACAAAAAATATATATATATTTTTTTTTAAATGCCGCTCTATTTTTGTTTATAGCGCAAAAAATAAAAATCGCAGATGCAATCAAATACCTTTAAAAGAAAGCTCTATTTGTGGGAAGAAAAGGACGCAAATTTTGTTCGGGAGCCATGTCGTACGACCGCGCAATTGTCTGTTAAAGCGACGCAGTGCCGAATTGTAAAAACACCTCTGGGCATTTAGCAGCATATTGGTCCGGGGCTTAAGTGGTTAAATAGTTTTTTTTCCAGCAAGAACTCCTGTATGTGGTCTTTTATTAATCTCTCCAGTATCTTCCCAGCTATAGAAGTTAAACTAACAGGTCTATAGTTACTTGGTAAAGACTTTGTTGCCTTTTTAAATATGGGCACTACATTGGCCCTGCGCCAATCCAGTGGCACTATTCCTGTCATTTAATGAGTCCCTAAAAATTAGATACAATGGCTTTGAAATGACAGAGCTAAATTCTTTTAGGATTTGTGGGTGGATGCCATCAGGCCTAGGTGCTTTATCTACCTTTATTCTGTCTAAATATTTCTGGACCATATCACTTTTGAGCTATTGTGTATCATTTGGGGCTTTGTCACTACCACCCCCATTATGGACATGAGCTCCCTCATGCTCCTTTGTGTACACAGAGCTTAAGAAAGTATTTAATAAATTAGCCTTCTCTTTGTCCCCAGTCACCTACTCTAGATTATTTTGTAAAGGGTCTACATGCTCAGACTTCACGGGGCAGATTCACGTAGATCGGCGCATTATCATTCCGGCGTAGCGCACCACTTTTCCGTTAGACTTGCGCAATCTAGCCGCGTAATCCGGCGATTCACGTAGCTTTTACGCAAGAGCTTGCGCAAACGTAAGGTTTTTTCCGTAGGCGTAAGGAGGAGTAATACAAATTGGGAGGGACGTGGGCGTGTTACATTGAAATGAGCCGTGACCCCATGCAAATGAAGGGCCGGCCGACTCGCGCATGCGCGCGTGAAGGAAACCATGTCAGCTCCGTTGTGCGCATGCTCACAACTCGGGAGCGGCGCAATCATTGAAATTGGAAATGGACTAGGGCAATGTTGTGAACTACGCAGACAGCATAAATAGACACACACAAACGCCCTTCCATTGCAAAAGTACATCCCTTTGTGTCCCTTCCCATTGAATCAAGTGCTTTTGCTCTGTTGTTCGTTAGAGTGTGTTTTGTAGTTGTGAGATTAGTGTTCTGTGTGATCTTGTGCTTGTTGGTAGTTTTGTGAAAGTGTATTTTGATAAGTGTTTGAGACTGTTTGTTTGATTGATAGATTTCTGAGCGTTTGTTTTCTTGCTTTTTTTTTTCATCTGATTTTTTTGTGTGTGTTTCTTGCTGAGTGCTAGTGTGATTTTTGGCTGTTCTTTTTCTCTTTGTGTGTGTTCTTGTCTGATTGGTTGTGCTTGTATTTGTGACAGATTTTTGGTGACTGCTAGTGAGTTTGTTTGGAAGTATGACTGAGAGAAAAAAAAAGCTCAATTTTACTGTGGGGGAAAAAAGAATTCTTGCCCGGGCCATTACCGACTATGGGCGTTTTCTCCACGGCCCGCAGAGTGCCACCACCACCCCGGCCAGGAGGAGGGAGATATTGGATATAATCACGGAGCAGGTCAATTCATCGGGGGAGGGGGAGACACGGACCCGCTCTGGGATAGAAAAGAAAATAAATGACCTCCGGCGTGAGGTGAAAAAAAAACTGGCCGCAATAAATGCCCATGCCAGGGGCACAGGAGGGGGCCCACCATGCCGGGTTAGATTTTCAGAGACGGAGCGTGTGGTGGCCCTGACCTTTCACCGGCATGAAGTGGAGGGCCTGCCAGGCTTTGACACAAGTCCGGTCCCCGCGGTGGCAGGTAAGGTTTTTATTTCTCTCAGGTGTGTAGCATGTGTGGGGGAGGGGGTGAAAGGGAATATGTGGCAAGTGTGTGGATCCTCCAACCTGTGAATGTTTTGTGTCATCCACAGCTGTGCAGGAGGGTGCAGGGCCATCTGGACTGACCGCTCCAACCCCAGGACAGCAGCCTAATGAGGCCCCCCCAACAAGGCCAGAGTCCGCAGAGGAGGAACAAGAGGAGGGGGAGGATCATGCGGAGGACGATCATGAGGAGGAGCAGAATCATGAGGAGGAGGAGTCCATGGAAGGCACTGGCCCTTTGGTTTCTGCGGACTCTTCCCCTCTGGCTGCAAGAAGCCTGCCCTCCCTAAGGGTCAGCCCCCCCCCCTCCTCCCCCAACATGGCTCCCCTCACAAGGGCCTCCCCTTCTCCCCGGCCACAACCATCAGCTGGAGCCAGGAGGTCATCCCCAAGCACCAGGGGGGCGCCCAATCTCATGCCCGCCTGTCTGAGAAGGAACCTGGCCACCCAGACCCGCCTTCTGAGACAGCTCTGCCAGACTATGGGGCGGGTGGATCAGAGCCTGTCCTCCATTAATGATAGCCTGGGTAACCTGGACTCCCACTCCCGGGCCTCCACAACCTGCCTAAATGACCTGCAAACTACAGCAGCAGGCGTTGGGCAGGATGTGAGGGCCCTTACCCAGGCTATCCAGGGCAACACGGCAACACTTGGTGCTGCCCTGGACAGAATAGCCGTGGCCTTGGAGGGCAGGCCGCCAGGTGGGCAGATCTCAGGGGCTGCTCCTCCTTCCCCGGCTTTTCCCCTCCCCCATGCGTCTCCCCTGAGGGTCCGGGGCCGTGGCCGGGGGCGCCCCAGGCGTGGCTCAGGCAAAGGGCAATAATTTTTTTTTCCACCTTTTGTTTGTTTTGAAAGCTTTTTTATTTTTGTTCTCTGCTTTTTTTTTTTTTTCTAAGCATTTTTTTTTTACTATGCATTTTTTGTTTCTATGCATTTTTGTTTGTTTGACTTTTTTGGCATATTTTGGGTTGTGAATGATGTTTGAATGTGGGGGTGACATTCCTGCTGGAAAAGGGGTGTCACCCTCAATTTTGGTGGAGAAGGGTTCCCCAGGACCAGGGAGAAGTGATTCCCAGGTCCGTGTGAATGGTGTATGAATGTACAGTGACATAATTGGAGCCTTGACGTGGCGTTACTGCTCACCAGTCTTGCATGGTGGACTGGTGCCAATCCAATTTGATGAGGATGTGGGGTGTGTGTGCTAGGGACCATAGTGGTGTGCATGCATGCATTCTCATTGTGCCATGATTAATGTGTGTGTTTAACGTGCAAAGATGCCCAATATAAGCTGCCTCCTGACTGCTCTTCCCTCAGAAGACGGGGTATCCTCGGTTAGGGGTTGATTTTCTGGTTGGGGGGTCAGATCCTCACGTAGCTCAACCTGCAGGCCCTTCCTCACTGCGAGATTGTGTAGCATGCAACATGCAGCGATGATATGGCACACGAAGTTTGGGGAATACAACAGTGTACCCCCAGACTTATCCAGGCATCGGAAACGTGACTTCAGGAGGCCAAAGGTGCGCTCCACCACTGCACGGGTTTTGATGTGTGCTTCATTGTATCGTTCCTCTCCTGGGGTTTGGGGGTTCCGGATAGGAGTCATGAGATGGGGTCCCAGTGCATATGCAGAGTCACCTGTAAAGGAAAAGACAGGAGAATGTTAGTCATGCATGTGCCACTTCTGTTGTGCATCACGGGAGGGGATAGTCATGCCTGACTCCCATGTCACTCACCAACCAGCCAGGTGTTCCCATACACGTTCTGTTCGAATTCTGTTCGGATGTGGCTTTGATTGTAGATGTAGCTGTCATGGCTGGACCCTGGGTGTTTGGCACGGACGTGCCATATGAGGCCTTGGGCATCAACTATCACCTGTACGTTGATGGAGTGCCAATTCTTCCGATTGCGGTACATGTGCTCGGTCTCATGGGGGGCTGGAGTGCCACATGTGTGCAATCTATGGCCCCGATGGTGCGTGGGAATCTGGCAATTCGGTAGAAATCTGCCATTGCCTTGATTCGAAGCTCCTCAGTGGTGGGTTTGATGATTTGGTTGGCCAAGCGTGTGAGGATTGCAGGGACAACCTGGTGCACACATCTGCTCATGGAGGATTGTGACATCCCAGCCACCACTCCACTTGTACGCTGAAAAGAGCCACTGGCAAGGACATGGAGTGTTGCCAGGACCTTGACCAGTGGCTGCACTGCATGTGAGCGTTGTGTTGGGCTGGTGATGTCCTCCTGCAAGGTTGTGGTTAATTCCAGGATGGCATGAGGGGGGAATCTGAAGATGCGAAAGACCTCTGAATCATTCATGCCAAACAGGTGTATGCGGGTGCGGTATACCCTCTCCCGTGCCATCCTCCGTGCCCTCCTCCTTCTTTGGTCATCTATATTCACTAGTGCAGCTATGAGCGACGATGCCCCTAGCATGTTGGCAGTCAAATTGTAGTGCAACACGTGTGTGTGGTCTGCTCCTCAATAACGGTGTTGCTTTATCTGACAATTAGACTTTTTTTCAAAAGTTAGATCAGCTTTTATGTGCTCTAACTTTAGACAGGACATTTTGCAGTTGCGCACATCGCGTAGCCTGCGCAGCAACTGCGTTTTTTTGTGGATCCCCGTAACTCCCTCATTAGCATATTTGACTAGCAAATCAATGGTGTGTCTAGCGCAGTTTTGCGCGAAGGGAAGCGAATGTCTAACTCAATTACGCCGGACCAAAAAACGTAGATTTCTGGCGTATATTGTTTTGTGAATCGCGTCCAACTATACGCACGCGCACATTTAGACTTACGCACGCGCAACAGCAGTTGCGCACGCGTAATCGCTCTGTGAATCTGCCCCCACCTTTTTACTATTAATACAGTGCCTTGTGAAAGTATTCGGCCCCCTTGAACTTTTGCGACCTTTTGCCACATTTCAGGCTTCAAACATAAAGATATAAAACTGTAATTTTTTGTGAAGAATTAACAACAAGTGGGACACAATCATGAAGTGGAACAAAATTTATTGGGGCTGAATAATTTTGCACGCCCAATTTTTCAGTTTTTTATTTGTTAACCACTTTGCAACCGCCCTATAGAGAAAGTACGGCTATAGGGCGGTTGCTTGATTCTAAGTGGCCGTTAATTAACGGCCTCTTAGAATCGTGCTCCCACGCGCCCCCTGAGGCGCGCACACGGGAACATCCGTGACCGTCGGGTCCAGAGGACCCGGCGCATCACGGATCACGGTAAATCGCTGCTGATAGCGGCGGTTTACCGCGTGATCGCTCCGTCCAATGATGGAGCGATCACTTGTCAACAAAGCGGCGTCATGTGCTGACGCCGGTTCCTCCCTCCTCTCTCTGTACCGATCGGTACAGTGTGAGAGGAGAGGGGAGGGAGCGGATGGCAGCGGCAGTGCTGCGGGCTGGATCTGTGACAAATGTAGTCACAGATCCATCCATCCATCCATCCCTGCTCAGCCATCCCTGCTGCAACGCTCGGCAATACTGGGCATACTCTGGCAATACTGGGCATACTCTGGAAATACTGGGCATACTCTGGAAATACTGGGCATACTCTGGAAATACTGGGCATACTCTGGCAATACTGGGCATACTCTGGGCAATACTCTGGGCAATACTCTGGGCAATACTCTGGGCATACTCTGGGCATACTCCGAAATACTCTGGGCATACTCCGAAATACTCTGGCAATACTCTGGGCATACTCTGGCAATACTCTGGGCATACTCCGCAATACTCTGGGCATACTCTTAATATACTTCGCAATACTCTGGGCATACTCTGCAATACTCTGGGCATACAGCGCCCCTGTCCCCGCGAGCTCGCATGCAGAAGCGAATGCATATGCAAGTCCCGCCCACATATGAAAACGGTGTTCAAACCACACATGTGAGGTATCTTTATATAATGTTTTGGGGTTCTATGTAATTTTCTAGCAAATAAATGATGATTTTTACATGTAGGAGAGAAATGTCAGAATTGGCCTGGGTGCTCCCTGCATGTTGGGCCTCTGTATGTGGCCGCACTGTGTAAAAGTCTCACACATGGGGTATTGCCATACTCGGGAGGAATAGCAGAATGTGTTTTGGGGTGTAAATTTGTGGTATGCATATGCTGTGTGAAAAATAACCTAATAATATGAAAATTTGATGAAAAAAAAAAATCTTGATTTTGCAATGAATTGTGGGGAAAAATGACAACTTTAAAAAACTCACCAGGCCTCTTTCTAAATACCTTGGAATGTCTTCTTTCCAAAAAGGGGTCATTTGGGGGGTATTTGTACTTTTCTGGCATGTTGGGGTCTCAAGAAATGAGAGAGGCTGTCAGTACATCAGGTGTGATGAAATTGATCAATTTTCAGTAATTGGTACCATAGCTTGTAGACCCTATAACTTTCACCCAGACTAAATAATATCCAACATTTTTTTTTTTTTTTTTTACCAAAGATATGTAGCAGTATACATTTTAGGCCAAATTTATGAAGAAAAATTACTTTTTTGCAAAATTTTATAATAGAAATTAAGAAAAATTATTATTTTTTGCAAAATGTTGTTCTTTTTTCATTTATAGCAAAAAAAAAAAAAACCGCAGAGGTGATCAAATACCACCAAAAGAAAGCTCTATTTGTGGGAAAAAAAGGACAAAAATTTCATTTGGTTACAGTGTTGTATGACTGAGTTATTGTCATTCAAACTGTGAGAGCACCGAAAGCTGAAAATTGGTCTGGTTATTAAGGGTGTTTAAGTGCCCAGTGGTCAAGTGGTTAAAAGAGTTTGAAATATCCTATACATTTCGTTCCACTTCATGATTGTGTCCCACTTGTTGTTGATTCTTCACAAAAAATTACAGTTTTATATCTTTATGTTTGAAGCCTGAAATGTGGCAAAAGGTTGCAAAGTTCAAGAGGGCCGAATACTTTCCTAAGGCACTATATATTTGAACAATTTCTTGGGGTTTGTCCTACTATCTTTTGAAATCTGTCGTTCATTTTGAGTTTTTGCATCCTTGATTTTCTTTTTACATATCCTGGTATATTCTTTGTAACATTTAAACGACACTGGTGTTTCTTTCATTTTTATAAATCTCTTTTATTATAGTCTATAGCTTTTTTAACTTTGGCCGTGAGCCACAAAGGTTTTATTTTTAGCCTTTTAAACGTATAGCCCATGGGAATATACTTTGCAGTGAGTTCACAAACGGTATTTTTGAGGAATTGCCATTTCTGTTCTGTGCCCATTGATGCCAATATTCTCTCCCAGTCTAATGCCGCGTACACACGATCATTTTTTGTGATGAAAAAAAACAAAGTTTTCTGTGAAGTAAAAACAACGTTTTTGAAACGTCACTTTTCAAAGACGATTTTGCATACACACCATCGTTTTTTCACAAAAAGCGAGGTTACGTTCACCACTCTTTTCCATTGAAGCTCGCTTCATAACTAGCTTCTGGGCATGCGCGGGTTGAAAAACGTCGTTTTAAACGACGTTTTTCCTACACACGGTGACTTTTTGTGAAACAAAAAACAACGTTTTGAAAAACGACACAAAAAATTCAAGCATGTTGGAATTTTTTTTTGGTCGTTTTTTTAAGACAAAAAACGATGTTTTGCCCACACACGATCAATTTAAATGACGTTTTAAAAAACTACGTTTTTTTTCATCGCAAAAAGTGATCGTGTGTACGCGGCATTGGTCCTGGAGAGCAGCACTCATCCTTCGAAAATTTGCCCTCTCTGAAAGTAAGGCGGCGTACACACGAGGGGATATGTCCGCTGAAAACGGTCCGATGGACCGTTTCAGCAGACATCTCCGCTCGTGTGTATGGGCTAGCGGACAGATTTCTCCACCCGACAGATTTCAAAGCAAGCTTTGAAATCTATCCGGTGGGAATCTGTCCGCCCGACATGTCTGCTGGTTAGTACACTTACCAGCAGACATGTCGGCCCCCACCGCCGCCACGCCGCTGCCGAATGGATTCGGCGCATGCGCGGAAGTGTTTTACTTCCTGGTGCGGTGACGTGGCGGTGACGCGGCGGCGTCAACGTCACCGCCGCGTCACCGCCACGTCACCGCGCCGTCCAGCGGCGGTAAATTTGATCCGATGGTGTGTACACGCCATCGGATCAAACTCCCGATCGGACATATCCGATGGAAATGGTCCGCGGACCGTTTTCATCGGATATGTCCGATCGTGTGTACGCCGCCTAAGTGTTTTTATCTTTCCCTGTATGTGGATTTTGCTTACAGCTAACATCAAATGAAATCATGTTATGGTCACTGCTACCCATGTGTTCTTTTATCTGAACATTAGTAATATGCTCTGCATGGTTTGAGATTACCAGGTCCAACAGAGCATCCTTCCTAGTTGGGGCCTCAATAAGCTGGACCATAAAATTGTCCTGAAAAAAATTAATATATAGTAATATATTAACCACTTGCGGCCCCGCTCATCGTCAATTGACGGCAGCTTAGGGGATCTGAATATCCAAGCTGCCGTCAATTGACTGCATCGTTTTCTCCGGCCACTGGGGGGTGCGCGCCGATGGCGGCGCACGCGCGCACCCGGCGCGTCCCCAAGATGCCGATGCGCGTGCCTGGCGGTCGCGATGTCCGTCAGGTATCCGCTGATCGGCAGTTTTACAGCAGGGACGTGGAGCTCTGTGTGTAAACACAGAGCTCCACGTCCTGTCAGTGAGAGGAGACAGATGCTGCTTCTCTTGTACATAGGGAGACAGCATCGGTCACCTCCCCCAGTCACCCCCCTCCCCCCACACAGTTAGAACACACCCAGGACTCACATTTAACCCCTTCCTCACCCCCTAGTGTTAACCCCTTCACTGCCAGTCAAATTTATACAGTAATTAGTGCGTTTTTATAGCACTGATCGCTGTATAAATGTGAATGGTCCCAAAAATGTGTCAAAAGTGTCCGATGTGTCCGTCGCAATATCGTAGTCCTGACAAAATTCGCAGATCGCCGTATTACTAGTAAAAAAAAAAAAAAATGTCAGAATTCTATCCCTTATTTCCTAGCCACTAAAAATTCATAACAAAAAAATGAATTGATTACTAATATAAACGCTTCTTGATGACATGCATAACGAAACTGTCGAGGCGCAACTAGGTCACGTAATTACGTCACTTCCGCTCCCCCTGGTTCACCGCAGTCACAAGTATCTCCATTATGGGACTTTGTGTACTCAGCTATAGTAACTGCTATCCAGCCTCAGTGCCGGGTTCAAGGCACCTACAAATGTAAGTGGCCGCTTGGCATGTTATTTGTATTTAAATGTTTTAATTAAATGGGATTACACTATGTTCGGTCTATCTTGTTATTTGCATATCCTGATTTGAACCTGCCAGTGTGTGAGAAGCTCTGATCTCGTCTGCATCAAATCCCTCTGTCTGCCAACATCCATTATAACAACAAGCACATTAGACCTATTTTTTAATTTAAAGGGTCAATGTGCTCTGGTAAGCTGCCATCCTTACCTTGAACACTTTTGGGTGTTGTTTATTGTTTGCAACTGTGGTGAAGGAGAATGTAGCAAGTCACTTCCACTATCAAGATTGTCACTATTGTGTTCTTGCACACATTTCTTTTCAAGGACTTTATAATAACTGGTTCAGTTCTGTTTTGTTTTGGCAATTGCATTACAAGCAGCATCAGTTTATGGTTCTGGTCCCATTCAGTTGGGTTTAGAGTCAATATATTAATCGGGTTTACACAGTGGTGTTAGGATTTGTTTCACAACAATACTCGTGGTTTACATTTTTACTAGTGCACTTTATCATTTAAAACTAATTTACCTTTTGTAATTTTTTCTTATAGGTTCACACACTATTTTTTAGTAATTCAGATGGTGTGGGCTGGCTGGTGTTTATATTACTAATCAATAAAAAAATGTATTATTCATTTTTTGAGCGCCCCCATTAATATATTACTATATGTTCATTGGGTGGTCTATAACAAACTCCAATGATTAACTTTGAACTATGCACATCTGAATGCAGTTCCACCCATAATGCTTCAGACTCATCACACTCTCCATCCACCATGTCCTCTTTCACACTCGCTTTAAGATCACTTCTCACATAGAGACAGATCCCTCCACCTTTCCTTTTTACCCTGTCTTTTCGAAAGAGTGCATAGCCAGGAATATTAATAGCCCAGTCATGTGAGGAATAAAGCCAAGTTTCAGCAATACCGATTACATCATAGCGCTCCTGATTTTGCTTGGCAGACTTCTGGCATTGGTGAACAAACATTTTACCGCATTAATATATTTTGACTGGTCACATACTATGCTCTTGGGTGTTCCGAGATTGCAACTAGGACCTGCTACTCTACTTACCTTTGGGCAGATTCAGAAAGACTTACGCCGGCGTATCTCGATATATGCCGCGTAAGTGTAAATATGCGCTGTCGAAGCTATGCGCCGTACCCACAAAACTAGATACGCCTGAAAATAGGCTTTCTACGACCGACCTAACTTTCCTGCGCCGGCATATCGTAGGGGCATATTTACGCTGGACGTATCTGGTGCTCCCATTGTTTTCCTATTCAAATATGCAAATGAGGGAGATACGGCGATTCACGCATGTAAGTGCGGCCGGCGCAGGCTACGCGCAGGGCGCGTAAGTTGTACGTCCGGTGTAAAGTTTTTCCATCAAAAAGATGGTTTATCTTTGCACCGGACGTGCACAGGTCAGCTGGAGAGCATCTACAGCAGCACCGTTACGGACGAACTTAGCAAGCTGAGCAAACCCACTTGCAGGACAACACATCTGTCTGCCAACATGCCAGGGGCAGCCGTGGTCCTAGCACTACTAATGGGTCCACCGGCACGGAGGAGGAGGGCATGTGAGAGGATATACCCCACGCGCATGAGCCTCTTTGGCATGGGTGATTCGGAGGTGTATCGCATCTATAGATTCAGCCCTGATGCAATCCTGGAAATAACCACAGCCTTAAAAGATGACATCACCAGCAAGACACACCGCTCACAAGCAGTGCAGCCACTGGTCAAGGTACTGGCAACACTCCATTTCCTCGTCAGTGGATCTTTTCAGCGTTCAAGTGGAGTCGTGGCTGGGATGTCACAATCCACCATGAGCAGATGTGTGCACCAGGTTGTCCCCGCAATCCTCAGACGCATGTCCCACCACATCATCAGACCCACCCAGGAGCACCTGCGGCAGAAGGCAATGCTGGATTTCTACATAATTGCTGGATTCCCCCGCACCATCGGGGCCATTGATTGCACACATGTGGCACTACAGCCCCCCGTGCCACAGAGCACATATATCGTAATCGGAAGCACTGGCATTCCATCAACGTACAGGTGATAGCCGATGCCCAATACCTCATATGGCACGTCCGTGCCAAACACCCCGGGTCCAGCCACGACAGCTACATATACCGTCAAAGCCCCATCCCAACAGAATTCGAACAGAACGTGTACAAGGACAGCTGGCTGGTTGGCACATGCATGGCTAACCTCCCCCTGTCTTTTTCCTTCCAGGTGACTCTGCATATGCACTTGGGCCCATCTTATGACTCCATTCCGGAATCCCCAAACCAGAGGAGAGAGAAACTACAATGCTGCACACATACGTACCCGTGCAGTGGTGGAACAAACATTTGGCCTCCTGAAGTCCCGTTTCCGATGCCTGGATAAGTCTGGGGGGCCCTGTTGTATTCCCCAAACTTTGTGTGTCAGATCATCGGTGCATGTTGCATGCTGCACAACTACGCCATGAGAAAGGGCCTGCATATTGACATATGTGATTACCTGACCCCTGAACTACACAGTCCCCCCCTGCCCGAGGCTACCCCGTCTGCTGAGGGAAGAGCAGTCAGGAGGGTCCTCGCTGTAGGCATCTTCGATCGTTAAACACACACATTCAGCATGGCACACAGACAATGCACGCATGCACACCACTGTGGTCCCTGGATCACACACACTACATCCACATCACATTGGATTAGCCCAAGTCGGGCATGCAGGAATTGGGAGCAGCAACGCCGCGCGAAGGCCCCAATGGTGTCGCTGTCTATTCATACCACATTCACACGGTCGTGGGGATAACTTCTCCCCAACGACCGAGGGTGACACCCCTTACTGGCAGGAGTGTCACCTCCACATTCACCCACCATTCACACTGTAGTCTGCACTACTGAACGTGTGCAGTATAAAAAAAAAGGCTCATGACCTGAGCAAAAAAACAAATAAAAAAACTCATATTCTGAGCAGAAACAGTAAGAAAACAAAAATATTATGATCACAAAAAAAATAATGCCACTTATTTGGCCTGAAGGGGGCTGTGTCTGGTGCCACCTCTCTGGCTCCTCAGCTGCCTGGAGGGAGCCTCGGGTGGGGGGGGGTGTGGCATCTGGAGGTGGCAGGTGAAGGCTACCTGCCCTTCAAGGCCCGAGCCAGAGGGGCTTCTCCTGATGGGGCAGGAGGTGTGAGAGGGCCCGGCCAAAGAGGAGGAATCCTCCAAATAGCCAAGCCTCATCTGAGATCACTGTCTCCTCCTCAACCACCTCCAGAGGAGAGGTGTGGCCACTGCCTTCCACCGCTGGATCTTGGCTTCCTAGGGGGTCAGGATCAGGCTGATGTTCCGGGGATGATGTGGGATGGCCACGGCAGCAGATGGCCCCGCTCCCTCCTGCACATCTGTGGATGACACAAAGCATTCACATGTTGGTGGACCCTCACACTTGTCACATGTCCCCTTCTACCCCCTCACATGCTACACAACGGATGGGGGATAAACAACACTTATCTGTTCTCGAGGCTTCAGCAACGGAATCAAAGCCCTCCACGCCCTCCAACTGCTCCCTCTCCAGACACTGGGCGACCACCTCCTCCGGGGTCAAGCTCACCGCACATGCCCCTTTGGTGCCTCCTGATGGCGGCCACCTTCTCCCGAACTTTGCATCTCACGTCATTGATCTTTTTACTGATCTCCTTGGCTGTCCGGGTCTCATAGCCAAAGCTATTAAGTTCGGTGGCGATGGTCTTCACAATGGCCTGTTTCCTGGCCCTACTGGTATCCCGACTTTGGGCATGTCAGAGAATTGGCCGTGAAAGAACTGGCAGACCTGTCATGCACGCACATACGAGCACAATGCCCGCGAATACGAGCACAAGGCACATGCGCGCGCATACGAGCACAATGCCCGCAAACACGAGCACCAGGCGCATGCGCGCGCATACGGGCAAAAACATAGTGAATACGCTGTTCTTTACTGTGCACGCGCGCGCACCGTTACGCACGCAATATGGGCGGGACTCCAGGCGTCAGTGCCTATTTAAACCTGGTTGCAGCAGTCACCAAACTGCTGCATGATCTTCAGTCCTTGACCTGATGCTGATTCCTTGTTCCTGCTTTCTGTGTATGACCTCTGCTTGCCTCCTGACCTGTTCCAGTTACTTCCTGCTTCCCGTGTATGACCTCGGCTCGGCTCCAGACTCCGCCCCTGGGTTTCCTGCCAATCTATTGGTACTTCCGTTGTACTCCTGTCGGACTACATATCCTGGTGCTCATCTGTTCTCTGGCATCACTCCAGCAAGTCTCAGCCGGCAACTCCTGCACCCCTGGGCATCGTGTTCCCTGTCTTACCTCCAGGGGGCGTTCTGCACTCGAGTCGCAAGGGAAGCCCTCTCAGCACTTCGGCCTCTGGTAAGGTACGTGACAGGGCACCATGGAGGAAGGCATCATACCTCTCCATGGCAGAGATTAGGGCTTCCATCTCCTGTGGAGAATAGTTCTTCTTCCTCCTGTCCCTCTGGGAAACCCTAGCAGCCATCGCACAGCAAAAAGTACCTTGGTCAATGTCACTGTGCATGCTCCGTGGATTATATTCCGGGCGTAAGTCTTGGCGCCAGGCTCAGGCCATCATTTGCATTAGGTCACACCCACTTCCGCCGGCTTGCGCCTTCACATTTACGTTACGCAGGCGCAACGTTGGGAGCAAGTGCTTGGTGAATACTGTACTTGCCTCTTAAGGTTGCATCGGCAGATCGTATATGCGCTGCAGATGCGCCCATCTACCTGAATCTGGCCACTTGAGTTTATGTGCTTTGGTTACCCTACCAGTAATGCCCCTAATACTACCCTCTTGAATATGTTCCACACTGACTATCTCTATTTCTGGACCCATGCCCCCCAGCCCCCCCGTCTCCTACTTTAAAAACCACTCTAATTTTTTGGCCATCCTTACTCCCAGTGTTAGGATTAAGTTCACCTGCTGGTGGCACTATCCTGCTCTGCGCTGTTTGCTGCAGTTCCAGTGTCCACCAGCAGGTGTCTCCCAGAAGCCAGCAGGTTTTGATCAAGCCACACCTGACTCCAGCTGCCTGGATATTTAAGGCTGCTCCTCCCCCCTTCCTCCAGCGCGTCGTGATTCTGGTCCCTTCCTGCCCTGATCAATCCTGCACCCGTCTTGCCTGTTTCTATGCCCTTGTCCCCAGCTGTGTCCTTGTTGCCTTTTCCCTTGTTGTAGATATTGTATATAGATAGCTGTTAGGTTTATTAGTTATTCTTGTTTGCTGGAGTGGTTTATGTTTTCATGGGTTTCTGTGTGTGTTTATTGGTGTATGTTCACTAAATAAATATCACTTAATTTATATATCCTTTGTTTGGTCTCAGTTCCCTTGTGTAGCGTACGTGTCTGGTCACCTAGGGCCAGATTCAGGTAGATGGGAGCATCTTTAATCTGGAGTAACGTTTCTCATTTACGTTACTCTGGCGAAATTTTAGGAGCAAGTGCTGTTATTCATGAAGCACTTGCTCCTAAAGTTGCGGCAGCGTATCGAAAATGAGCCGGCAAAATTCAAATTGGGCGGGTACGGGGCGTGTATTATTTAAACTAGGCGCGATCCCGCGGCGAACGTACTGCGCATGCGTCGACTGTCAATGCATCCCAGTGCGCATGCTCACAACTTCCGTCGGCACCACTTCCTTGGAAACGACAGCGCAATGTGTTCCGTTGGGCGTTTAAATGCGCCCGTAGATGCGCCATTCCGGCACTAAAGTATATCCTGTTCCCCCTCCCCGCAGTGAAGTTACTTTTGTTCTGAGATGGCTGCTCCCGTTCCCCGCAAACACAGGAGAAAGCTGAACTTTAAAGGCCAGGAGCTGTCAGCCGTCATCTCGGCTATGGAGACCTATGATGTCTTCCTCCATGGCTGTAAAAGTTGAGACAAGCAGGGACAGAGGTGTTGTCCTGCAAGTGGGGGTGCTCAGCTAGCACTTATCGTCGGTAATGCTGCTGAAGCTGCTCTTCTGCTGACCTGTGGCCGTCTGGAGTAAAGATAAAGCAGCTATTTGTAGAAATAACTTTGCGACGGACGGACGACATTTGCGCGGCGCATGTAGCCAGCGTATGGTGCTAATCCGTTCGCGAATCGGGAAATCTCCCTCATTTGCATATTTCCAGGGGAAATCAATTGGCGCGACTGATGCGCCAAGCGAAACTATGCGCTGACGATACTCTGGCGTTGGAAAGTTAAGCCGGTCGGGGGAAAGCCCGTTTTCTGTCGCATCTAGTTTGGTGGGTACGGCCGCGGAGATACAACGGCGCATCTTGTCAGTTACGCGGCGCATATCGAAATACTCCAGCGCAACTCTACCTGAATCTGGCCCTTAGATGCTGAACCTGACATAGACACGACGCCCACTAACGACCAGATCTGCTACACTTGGGGACGGAGAGCCAGTTAATTTGGATTTTTGCTTTTCCTTTCACAATGTTGAGAGTGCAGGTTATTTGCCGTGTGCAACTTGCAGTAGGGGATAAGGATTTGTGTCATTCACTGTGGCAGGATCTAACTGAGGATGAGCTGCTTGGAAGCATTCTGACTGCACATGCCTTAGCCGTGGAGGGAAGATTTTCATTTGGTCAAGTACAACCTTTCTTTCAGGTCTGTTCTGAGCTACTATTTCAGGTTACCTCTCAGGGCCATGATGTTTTCACTCCTCCATTTACTTTGTACCAGGCTGGATTTTTGGGATGGTAGCTGAAAAATTGTGCAGGTTCGTTTCTCCAGCAGTATGCAGCCTATTCACAACAGGTGGTGTTGGAATGTATTGCTTCTGTGCACTGTTTAATTGAGCAATGTGAGCAAGGGAGAGACAAACTGACTTTAGTTCAACCTCTGCTACAAGCTTGGTCAGAGATCATATCCCCAGTGATAGATTAGTCACATAAGTACCCTGCCACCAGAGGACACACTTCCTCTGTATGCAATCAATTGAAAGCTCCCCCTGCAGTGCCGTTACCCATGGCAACATCTCAGCCCTCTTCTGTGTTTCTGATGCTCTTCCCTCTATTCCCCCCTAGTACTGTTACTACCTTCCCACCATCAGCAGTACCGTCTGGTCAGCACAAGGCAACCACATGCAGTAATCCAATATCTAAACCTAAGAGAAAGAAACAAAGTTCATCTCCTGCTCTTATATCCGTGACACTATCCATGTTGCCTGTTGATCCTGTTCCCGCTGATCCGGTGCCTGATGCGATCCAGTCCTCCTCCATGCAGGCTGCTGATGCGATCCAGTCCTCCTCCATGCAGGCTGCTGATGCGATCCAGTCCTCCTCCATGCAGGCTGCTGATGCGATCCAGTCCTCCTCCATGCAGGCTGCTGATGCGATCCAGTCCTCCTCCATGTTGCCGTCTGCTGATGTGATCCAGTCCTCCTCCATGTTGCCGTCTGCTGATGTGATCCAGTCCTCCTCCATGTTGCCGTCTGCTGATGTGATTCAGTCCTCCTCCATGTTGCCGTCTGCTGATGCGATCCAGTCCTCCTCGTTGCCGCCTGCTGATGCGATCCAGTCCTCCTCCATGTTGCCGCCTGCTGATGCGATCCAGTCCTCCTCCATGTTGCCGCCTGCTGATGCGATCCAGTCCTCCTCCATGCTTCCGACTGCTGATGCGATCCAGTCCTCCTCTATGATGCCGACTGCTGATGCGATCCAGTCCTCCTCTATGTTGCCGACTGCTGATGCGATCCAGTCCTCCTTTATGTTGCCAACTGCTGATGCGATGCATGCCTCCTCAATGCTGCTGTCTGTTGCAAAGCCTACCTACTGTGGGTGATTTGCCATCTGTTGCCAAGTTTGCCACAGCTGATTCCGGGGCTGCCGCCCCTCTGGACTATGCTGATTCCGGGGCTGCCGCCCCTCTGGACTATGCTGATTCCGGGGCTGCCGCCCCTCTGGATTATGCTGACTCCGGGGCTGCCGCCCCTCTGGATTATGCCAAATCTCTAAATGAAAAGGAAAAAAGTTGCGCTGCTAGTAGGGTTGCCACCTCATCCCTTTAAAAAGGAACACATCTGAATTACACAGGTTCTGTGGCCAATTTAAGGTGGTAATTAAACTCACTTGGTGCCTTATCTGTATTAAATTAGCCTCAAAATCTGTGTAATTCAAATTAGTTCCTTTTTAAAGGGATGAGGTGGCAACCCTAGCTGCTGGTATTAATTTGTGTAGCTGCCAGCACAAACAGTAAAACAATCTGTGAGTGAACAATAAAAGAAAAAACAAGTGCGGCGCTAAAAAGGTATAACAAAGTGATAATCAATCAATTTGCATGAATCACACCCAAATGGGTGGGACTATATAGTGATGAATGAACAAATTACAGTACATAAATCATGAAGTAGTGCTAGGGATATTATACTCTTAATGTGCACATATCAAAGTGTTAAAGAGCATGTAGGAAGCATTTCCAAAAAACAGTGTATAAACACCAGCAAAATGAATCTTCTTAGAAAGCAAGACAGTCCTGCATCATTGAGAATTCAAATGTGGGATGGGATTACACCAAACAATCCGCCTCCAAAAGCATGCAATGTAGCCAACATGGTGAATTAAATGTGCCATGTGCCATGAATGCAGCCTTACCATTGTCATCGGTGCAGCCTGATCAATGCCCATCTGCAGCCTCGGAGGGCATAGGGAGAAGGACGGGACGAGTGCCGACAGATTACAAACAGGAGAATCTCTTGTTTACTCGGTGACCTCTTCAATACAAAGTCCCGCTTCCAATGTTAGACAGAACAGTCGTCCAATGGCATCCCAGGAGACGGGGGTTCAAATACAGATGCTGCTGAGTAAACTTCTCTTAATGTAATCTGACGGCACTCGTCCTGCCCTCTCCCTGTCCCCTTCAGGGCAGCACCGATAAATACGGTATATATCTTTTGTGGCCCCAGGGGCCACAAACAATATATATCCAAATCCCCAGGGGGGCATATTAAATCAACAGGGGGGCCGCATTTGGTCCACGGGCCGGACTTTGGACATGCCTGATATATAGTGTATGTTTTGATTTGCGAAGAGTCTGTACGGCGAAGTCCATCAAAAAGAGGTAAAGTTCTAATTTTGCTTTATCATAAGCAAGTTTAGTTGATGGAATGAATGAATGAAAACTTATATAGCGCAGCACATGCGAACTGAATCGCCTCTGGGCGCTTGTTGTTCCTGTCTCCTTTGATATCAAAAGAGATGAGTCTTGACCTTTTTCCTGAATGCTAGGTGGTTCTCCTCCAACCGAATGCTGGTTGGTAAAGCGTTCCATAGTCTGGGACCTTGGATCGCGAATCTTCTTTCTCCTTTGGCCTTGTAGTTGGCTTTCGGAACCTGGAGCAGGTTTTGATTGGTGGATCGCAAAATGCGATTGGGATTATGAGCTTTTATTTTTTCGCATAAGTAGAGGGGGGCATTCCCATGGACACATCTATGCGTAAGACAGAGAGCTTTGAAAGCAATTCTGTCTTTAACTGGTAACCAGTGAAGGGATCTCAGAGAAGGTGAGATGGATTCCCATGGTTTTTTCCCAGTCACAAGTCTGGCGGCTGTATTCTGAACGACTTGCAGACGAGCGATTTGGTACTTGGGGAGTCCGAGGTAAAGGGCATTTGCATAATCCAGCCTGGAGTTGACAATTGCTCCCATAACGACCGCTAAATCTTCTTTGCGGACGAACGGAGTAAATCTGCGTAGTAGGCGCAGCAGATGGTGAGATCCGCTGACTACTGACCCTGTTTGTGCGTCCATTGTCATAAAGGAGTCAAAAATGACCCCGAGACTTTTGACTTTGGCGCTAGGGGTGATGATTTTGCCCAGAATAGGCGGGGGTGTCCATGCTGTTGAAGGTTGATTCTTGCGCTTGGCGTAAAACAGGAGAAGTTCTGTTTTCGCTCTGTTGAGTTTAAGATAACTCTTTGTCATCCAGTTCTCTATCAAAGAGAGGCATGTCTCTAGATTGAGGTGGTGATCCTTTCTGTTGCAGATGCGGAAATACAGTTGCGTGTCGTCTGCATATGAGTGATAGAGCAGTTTTTGGCTGCTGATAATCTCAAAAAGAGGACGAAGGTAGATGTTAAACAGCACCGGTGACAGAGGCGATCCTTGAGGGACTCCGCATGATACTGTGCGTTTCTCAGACGTAAAAGGTCCTAACTTCACTGTTTGCGATCGGTTTTTCAGAAAAGAGGAGAACCAAGATAAATCGCCTTCTGCGACTCTGGCTACTTCAGCAAGCCGAGTCAGTAACAGTTTGTGGTCTACAGTGTCGAAAGCTGCGCTTAGGTCCAACAGAACCAGAAGACAAGATTCTCCTTTGTCTGCGGCCTCGAGAACATCGTCCCATATTTTGAGCAATGTGGTTTCTGTCCCGTGTCCGGGGCGGAACCCTGATTGCAATGGGTCAAGTAGCTTGTGGGTATCTAGATGCTGTTGCAGCTGTTGTACCACTACTGGAGAAGGCATATTTTGAAAAACTTCAGAGGCTTTATAGAAAGCTTAATCTAATGTATTGAGATGTTGTTGTTTTAATTTACAGAACAGAAGAGAAAGTTGTCATGACTGCATCGTGGTCTGACAAAGCACAAAATATTATTAAAGAATTTAGTATATATGGGGAAGTACTGATTTTCACAAATAGGTGGTCTACTCTATACGGGGAAAAAAACTTATGGGGATGAGAATGATGTGTCTATTGTCTCCTTTTTAGGGTTCTGTTCATGCCATCTGTCTAGAAGGGAATGTTGGTCAAGGAGCAATTGAGGCGTTGAGGTTGTGATGGAGTGGGGGACTTATCTAGAATTGGGTATATTACTTGATTTAAGTCTCCACATACTAATGAGGGTACCCAGCTCATGTGAATCCACTACAGAGAACATGTGTGAGACAAATGAAAGAGGGTACATATTGGGGGCGTAATATGAAACCAGAGTTTTATAACATCCACAGGAATTTCATTGGCTGCAATGATCCACGGCAAAATGGCACCTCCACCATGATGCCGGAGACCAGAGACACCGGCTACCTACAGAAAAAAACTGAGATTTTCATAATCGCTCTGCACAAGGAAATCCAAAAACAGAATTTAAAAGAAAAAGTTAAAAAGGATGCTGCCTCAGTGCCTCCCTTCATTGCTGCTAACAATACATTACAAAAACACTTATTAGGAACAATGATGTTCATAACAAAATATATCTAAGCCAAGTGTCATAGAGGTAAACCTGGGTTATATATGGGGGATAATGACAGCGCACCATAATCCATTGTATTTTCTGTTCCCCCACATCCTCACCCCAAAGAAATTGTATATTTTCTGACTTTAGTGTTCCTTAAACAACTCTCTGTCCCCAATCTTATAATTATATTCCGCAGGTGACAATTTCTTGAAAAAGAAGCTACAGGGATGCATAGCATTCTGAGGTAGGACATTGAGACAGAAGGGCGGCAACTCCAGTCTCAGAAGCATAAACCTCAAGGATAAAAGGGTAACACATAAACAGGATGTGCCAACACAGGAGCAGAAACAAAGGCAGCCTTGAGACTCTCAAAGGCCTAATGGAGTCCGGAGATCAGCTCTGTGGGTTACCGTTCTTTCTGGTCAAATCAGTCAGGGGTTTGACCAGGGATGAGGAGTTATGAATAAACTTTTGATAATACCCATGGGTCGGGACCACTGTAGGACTGCAGAAAGTTTCTTTAGGTCTATCGAGAAAAAAGCAGTGGAAATTACATAACCCAGGAATTTAAACTGTTAACGATGGAACTCGCACTTCTCCAATTAACAATAGAGATTGGTTTTCTCTCAGCTTCTGAAGCACAGGACAGATGTCTGTGGTGGCTCTCTAGGGACTTGGAAAATATGAGGAGATTAACCACCACATATAACTGCAACAAATCTCGGAGGACATGTTAATAAATTCCTCGAAAACTGCTAGGGACGTACATGTACGCCCAACTGCCTGTACGTGCCATTCTGTGGACGTACATAGTCGTGCGGGCAGGCGTTAAGTGGTTAAATAACACATTAAATTTAAATTCTAATATGTCATTTAATAGTGTGTAGTCCTCATTTTTGACCACCAGATGGAGCTGTTATGTTTTTGTTGGTCTGAAATTCGAGCACATATGTATATTCGTTTTATGATATTATTCTATTGTCATTAATAAATGTTTTCTTAAAATAACAAACATGTTATACTTACCTCCACTGTGCAGTTCGTTTTGCACAGAGTGGCCCGGAAAGCTGTCTTCTGGGGTCCCTCGGCGGCTGTCTGGGCTCCTCCTCGCAAAAGCTTTCCATCTTCATGCAAGGGCGCTCGCACGGTGGAAAGCTTTTGCGAGCGCGCTCCCGTGATACAGCGGCAGCCATAGCCGCCGACTGTATCACTCGGCTCCGCCCCCGGCGCGCCACGTCATCCGCTGTGATTGACAGGAGCGCCAGCCAATGGCTGCGCTGCTATCAATCCGCCCAGCCTAGCCAACCGAAGAGGATGACGCGAATGCGCCCGGGAGTTTAGAACGGTAAGGTAAGTAAAACGAGGACTGGGGGGGGGGGGGGGGGCGTTGCTGCGAGATGTTTTTTTTACCTTAATGCATAGGATGCATTAAGGTAAAAAAACTTTTACCTTTACAACCCCTTTAATCATTTTAGCTCTTAACCACTTGACCACTGGGCACTTAAACACCCTTCCTAACCAGACCAATTTTCAGCTTTCGGTGCTTTCACATTTTGAATGACAATAACTCAGTCATATAACACTGTAACCAAATGCAATTTGTGTCCTTTTTTTCCCACAAATGGAGCTTTCTCGAAAATTTTGTAAAAAAAAGAATTTTTCTTCATTTCTATCATAACATTTTGCAAAAAAGTAATTTTTCCTCAAAATTTGGCATAAAATGTATACTGCTACATATTTTTGGTAAAAAAAAAAAATTAGGATATTATTTAGTCTGGGTGAAGGTTATAGGCCGCGGACACACGATCAAATTTATCTGCTGAAAACGGTCCGATGGACCGTTTCAGCAGACAAATCCGATCGTGTGTACGGGCTAGCGGACAGGTTTGTCCATCGGACATATTTCAAAGCATGCTTTGAAATTTGTCCGATACAAACCTGTCCGTCGGATCTGTCCGCTGGTTAGTACACTAACCAGCGGACATATCTTCCCGCACATGCGTCGAATGGATTCGAAGCAAATGCGCGGAAGCATTTTACTTCCGGGTTTGGTGACGTGGCGGCGTCAATGTCACCGCCACGTCACCGTGCTGTCTGCCGGCTGGGATTTTGATCCGATGGTGTGTACACGCCATCGGATCAAAATAGCCCGGCGGACAGATCCGATGGAAATGGTCCGAGGACCGTTTCCATCGCATAAACTTGTACGTGTGTACACGGCCATAGGGTCTACAAGCTATGGTACCAATTTCTGAAAATTGAACAATTTGATCACACCTGAAGTACTGACAGCTTCTCTCATTTCTTGAGACCCTAACAAGCCAGTAAAGTACAAATACCCCCCAAATGACCCCTTTTTGGAAAGTAGACATTCCAAGGTGGTCAGTAAGAGGCACAGTTAGTTTTTTGAAGTTGTCATTTGTTCCCACAATTCTTTGCAAAAAAATTTTCACACCATATTGTCATTATAACAGGTTATTTCTCTCACATGGCATGTATATTCCACAAATGACACCACAAAATATATTCTGCTGCTCCTCCTGAGTATGGGGATACCACATGTGTGAGACTTTTACACAGCGTGGCCACATACAGAGGTCCAACACCGAAGTAGCAACTTCAAGCATTCTAGGAGCATAAATTACACATCTAATCTCTCAACCACCTATTACACTTTTGAAGGCCCTGGAGCACCAGGACAATGGAAACACCCACAAAGTGACCCCATTTTGGAAAGCTAACACCCCAACGTATAATCTATGAGGCATGAGTCTTTTGAACAGTTCATTTTTTTTGCCAATGTTTTTGGAAAATGTGGAAAAAAAATGAAAATGCGTTTTTTTTACACAAAGTTGTCCATTTATAGGATATTTCCAACACATAGCATGTACATAGCAAAAATTACACCCCCAAAATATATTCTGCTGCTCCTCCTGAGTATGGCGATACCACATGTGTGAGACTTTTACATAGCATGGCCACATAGAGACCCAACATCCAGGAAGCACCATCAGGTGTTGTAGGGACACAAATTACACATCCAATTTCCTTACAATCTATCACATTTTTGAAGGCCCTTCATATTTCTAACACAGCATGTACATACCAAGAATTACACCCTAAAATACATTCTGCTGAGTAATGGGTACAAAAAAAGGATTACCTGTGGTTTTAGTAGTGCAATTGTCCACAGGAGGAGAGCCCTGATCCAGGCAGCAGGCAGGGACGTGGTCAGCGACAGTGAATGGAATTGTCCAGGCAGCAGACAGGAATATTGTCCATAGTTGGTACAGGCAGGGATACTGTCCATATACAGTCCAGGGCCAGTGCAAGTAGAAACATTGCCAGCAGTGCCAAAATATTGGTCCTGGTAGTAAGCAGGAACATGGTCCAAGTAGCAGGCCGGTAAAGAATGGGGACAGAGGTAGAGGCTTCTCCCACCCAAATCTCTTTGAAGCCTCCGGGCAACCGGGAATCTGGGAATGAGAATACTAAAAAAAAAAATTTTTTTATCCAGAAAAACAATTCTGGAGCCCCTCACATATGTGAGACCCCTGTGTTCCCACTAGCATATGAGGGTAAAAGATCAATCCAAGGGGCAGGCAAAAAACGTGGTCAAACAGTCCAGGGTCAGTTTCAGAGCAGGCAGAGGTAGGTACAGTTTAGCGTTAGGCAGAAGCGTAGTCGTATAACAAGCCAGGGTCAGTTCCAGAGCAGGCAGAGTAGGTATAGTTTAGCGTTGGGCAGAAGCGTAGTCGTATAACAGGCCAGGATCAGTTCAGGAGCAGGCGGCGGTATGTACAGTGGCATAAGAGGTGTGGCCTTAAATGACAATTACGTTTACCACACTTTCCTAATAATCTAGAAAAGTATGGTAGCGGCGGAAACATTGACTGAAACAAAGGCCTGGTTGGGAAGGACAATCAGGGCAATAATATGTAGTGTCTCTTCTAGTTCCTCCTCTGGTGCTCACCCGGCATCTCTTCTGACGTTTTCGGCCTGATTCATGGGGGAGGGATTTTCTCAATAAAGTGTCGTTCATAGAGTCTGCTCACGCAATCAGAGCGAATGCTATCTGGTGAGATAATTTCTTCTTGGTACTGGAGATAAGAAAAGGGGGTCCTTGTAGATTTACGGGAAAATGACTTAAGTGTTGTAAATGGCCAAACTGAAAAGATATATGGAGACTTTTTTATACCAATGGCGGCTTTTTCTTGTGGAAAGATAGGGTTCGAGCATCTGATCATTGAAATCGACTCCCCCCATGAACAAATTATAGTCTTGAACACATGCCGGTTTTTGGAGAGGGGCGTTTCTTCTGAGGATTTCCATGTGGGTGTCATCATGTATCATTGAGAGCATGTGGACATTTTGTTTGTCCCTCCACCGGATAGCCAATACTTCCTCATTCCGCAAAGACGCCATCTCCCCTTTTTGCAGTCTTTCCATAATGAGCCTTTGCGGGAAACCCTTCCTATTGGGTCGCACTGTACCACAAGCTGGAGTGCCCATCCGGTGAAGGTTGCGGAAGAGGGGCAAGCTTCTATAGAAATTATCCACATAAAGGTGGTAACCCTTTCCAAGGAGTGGATATACAAGATCCCAAACAATCTTTCCACTGGCTCCAATATATTCTGGACATTCAGGGGGATTCAGTTGGGTGTCCTTCCCTTCGTACACTCGGAAGGCGTAGACGTACCCCGTAACCCGGTCACATAGCTTGTAGAGCTTAACCCCATATCGGGACCTTTTGTTTGGGATATACTGCTTGATGCCAAGCCTGCCTGTGAAGTGGACCAATGACTCATGCACGGAAATATTTTGGTCGGGGACAAATAACTGGGGAAATTTCTCAGAAAAAATTTAGAAGTGGCCGAATTTTAAATAATTTGTCATGTGATGGGTCATTTCGGGGAGGACACTGGGTGTTGTCGTTGTAATTATCATGTGGTATCTGGTTCTTGACATAGTGGATGAAAAGATTGGCATGTGGTGGATGTTTTTTTTGGACCAATATGAGTATGATTCATTTTTTTTTGTGAGCCCCATGTTAAACGTTGGGCCTAAAAATAATTTCTCCACTGTCAATGCTCTCCATTTATAGGGACGGGCGTAACTTGAATCAGGGTGGTCTGTTAAGAATTGCTGTGCATAGAGGTTGCACTGGGCCACGATGGAGGATAATAGGTCTTGGGTTAAAAATAAGTGAAAAAAATCAATAGGGGCAAAGTTCTCTGTGTTCACCTGAACACCTGGCTGGGCGGTGAAAGGGGGGATGTTTGCTGCTCCTGAATTGGGGGGAAGCCACATAGGGTTTTCAAGGGCATAGGGAAGGCTGGCATGGGTCCTAACCCTTTGGGGCTGAGATGACACTCTGCTGGTTCTTGGCCTTTGCTGCAGTGGTACTTCATTTCTTCTGGATGGCACTGAGCTGCTGGTTGATGCCACTGCATTTCTGGTGGATCGCACTGAGCTGCTGTTGAAGCAACAGCGCTACTTGTGGTAGCCTGCTGCTCCATGTCAATACGTCTTTATTTCATGGACCCACTGCTTACAACCGACTCATATTCTGAATCATAATTAGAAAGCTCCCCGCTGCTCTCGTCGGTCAAGCACATATGCTGGTATGCCTCCTCAGCGGTAAACTTTTTTGACATACTGGTGACTGTGGGCTGTGGTGACAAACTATGGTAGGGAAACGAACAGATATGGCTGCACTGATGGGTGCTGATGAGGCTGGTCTAATGAGGGTGCACTGATGGGAACTGATGAGGGTGAACTGACTATCTGCCACTGATATGCACTGATAAGGCGGCGGTGATGAGGATCCACTGAGCACTCACTTATGGGCACTATTGGGCACTCTAGTGGCACTGATGAGCGCTGTAGTGGTGCAGATGAGCACTATAGTGGCACTGATGTGGTACTGATGGCACTAATGTGGCACTGGGCACTGACGGCACCGTTGGGCACTGGTGGCACAGATGAACACTGTAGTGACAATGGGCACTGTAGTGGCACTGATGGAGCACTGGTGGCACCAATGGAGCACTGACAGACACTGGTGGCACAAATAGGCACTGGTGTGGCACTGATGGACACTGGCGGCACCTATGGGCACTGGTGTAGCACTGACGGACACTGGCGGCACTGATAAGCACTGTAATGGCACCGGTGGGCACTGATGAGCATTGTAGTGGCACTGATGAGCACTGATGGACACTGGCAGCACCGATGAGCACTGTAGTGGCACTGGGCACAGTAGTGGCACTGACGGACACTGGCGGCACTGATGGGCACTGGTGGCACCGATGGGCACTGATGAAGACTGTAGTGGCACTGGTGGGGACTGTAGTGGCACTGGTGTGGACTGTAGTGGCACTGGTGGCACAGATTGGGACTGTAGAGGCACTGATGGGTAGTGGTAGTGGCACTGTGTGGCACTGCTGGGCACAATATACGATCACTCACTTGAAAAAGAAGAGAAGAAGACCTCAGGATGACCTTTGTTTTGTTTACATTACTCTGCTCTCTCATTGGAGGGAGCGATCAGGTGGTGAAGAGCCGCTATCATTGGCTCTTCACCGTGATCCATGTTGCGTCGGGTCCCCTGGACCCGGCGAGCACGGACACTTTCGCGAGCGCGTCGAAAGGGACGCGCAAATGACGAAGTGCTAGAGGACGTCACAGGGACGTAGTGTCACAGCAACTCGACCGCGCTGTAGCAGTATTTTTGCTATAGCGCGGTCGGCAAACGGTTAATGAATGGAGGCATCTCCTTGAAGGTACCATTGTGCCAGTTCTCATTCATACTGACCATAAGAATCTCACATTCTTGTCTGAGGCTAAACTCCTCTCTCCCAGAAGGGCGCGATGGGTTCTTTCCTTGTCAAGCTTCAATTACATAGTCTCATTCTTACCCAGTAGTGAGAATGTAAGGGCAGATGCTTCGTAATGACAATTTATTAAAACAAACGTTTTATTTATTGAAGAAAAACAAGACAAAATAAACATCGTAGCGGTGGTACATGTCAGGATGCAATCCAAACAAATAGGCATAAGAAAGACATAGTGACAACAATTTTGTGACCGCTGCTTTGTCCCTGAAAGTCTTCATACTGCTGTGCTAAAGACTTACTATTCTCCTAAGGCTGCTGGTCACCCAGGGAAGAATCAACTCTTTTGTACCATTTCTTAACAATTCTGGTGGTCTAGACTATGTGCTGATGTAGCCGCCTTCGTAACTGCTTGTTCCGTGTGTTCTCAAAGTAAGACACCACAACATCTTCCAGTGGGCCTCCTACAACCTATACCCAATAGAGAGAGGCCTTGGACCCACCTGTCCATGGATTTCATTCTGGAGTTACCCAACTTTCAGGGCAAACCAGTTTTCCTTATGGTGATTGATCGTTCTCGAAAATGTCTCATTGCATTCCACTTAAGAAGTTGCCCTCATCTAAGGAACTGGCTTCTATTTTTGCTCGGGAGATCTGTCGCTTATATGAGCTACCCAAGGTGATCGTCTTGGACAGGGGTAGTCAGTTTGTGCACAGTTAGGAATTCAGCTTGCTTTCTTCTCTGCGTATCACCCACAGGGTATTTGGGCAGCAGAACGTGCCAACCACTCCTTGGAACAGTTTCTACATTGCTATATTTCTGACCATCATAACATCATGTCAGACCTTTTACCGTGGGCGGAGTTTGCTCACAATAGTACCTTGAATTCTGCTTCCCGATTGTCCCTGTTTATGGCAAACTATGGTTTCCAACCTTTCATGTTTGACTCATTTGTTCCGCAGAGGATCCCTGCAGTAGAGGAGCATCTCCTACTCTTCTTCTTGGGCACAAGTCCAAGAGGCTTTGTAACATGCCAATGATGGGTATAAACTCAATGCTGACCACAGAAGCCTGCCTGTGCCTTCCTACCAGGTTGGGGACAGGGTCAGGGTCCCAACCTCCTACTCTGTGTTCCCTTACTAAAATTTGCACCTTGGTTTATTGGGCCTTTCCGTATTCTCCGCAGGATTAACCCAGTGGCTTACGCTTAAGCTGCTCAGTTCAGGTCCTCTCTGCCTTCGTCTGGTCAACATATCAGAGACTCTCTCTGGTGTACCTGTTAAAGACTTGCTTGGCTGTTGTCCCTTCTGGTTCCTGATCCTGCTTGCTGATCCACTATGCTTAATCACCGGTTTCCTGATTTCCTGGCTTGTCCTGAAGTCCGGTTATCGAACACTGGCTAAGTTTTGACTACGTTTACTGATGGAACACAAAAAGTGTAGCGCTAAAATTATGTGAGGGATAAGCATATAACACTGCAAAGCATCATACAAAACATGAAATGAAATAACATATGTGATAAGTGAACCGTCACATAAATTAATCACCAAGTGTTCAAACGATCATATCAATAGATATGAAGAAAAATAAAGAGGGGTTGGGACTTTGTATGAGGCATGTGGTATGCACCACCACAGGCCTCCATCCCTGTAAGGGTGTAAAAAATGATTAGCCAGGGATGGAGATGCGATTTTCAGGAGTTTAACAGAGTGCCTCCACAGATCTACCACCAACAGTTAATTTATGCATTGTCATTTTTTGACTAGCTGACCCAGTTTGATGTGGTCCGCACCTATTTTGGTGGTATTTTGGTTTGGCAGGCATGTATTGGTTTCCCTGTTTTTTTGTCTTTCAGTGCTTCTCATTTGTCAGACCAATTATAGATAGGGGCAGGTCTAAGTTTTCATCTGCTCCCTGTCTATTAATTAGCACACCTGTGCTCCTCCTTTGGAGGCTATAAAAATCATTAGTTAGGACTGCAGTTACACAGAGTGCCTTGACGCTTGGCCTGCAGCTTCCCAGGTATTTGCAAATCTCTGCAACTAAACCTCTGTTTTAATTACACACAGTTAGACAGTTTAATTTGGTTTGTGCTTCTTGGTTTGGCATTTTTGCCTGGTCATTATGGAATTTTTTTATTTATTTTTTCCATATATATATACTTAATCGCATTTGCTAATCGCATCTCATTTAAAGTCCCAACCTTCATTTTTTACACCTTACAGGGATGGAGGCCTGTGGTGGTGTACCACATGCCTCATACAAATCCCCAACCCCCTCTTTATTTTTCTAATATTAGGCCAGGGATGGAGATGCGATTTTCAGGAGTTTAACAGAGTGCCTCCACAGATCTACCACCAACAGTTAATTTATGCATTGTCATTTTTTGACTAGCTGACCAGTTTGATGTGGTCCGCACTATATTTGGTGGTATTTTGGTTTTGCAGGCATGTATTGGTTTCACCCCTGTTTTTTTGTCTTTCCAGTGCTCTCATTTGTCAGACCAATTATAGATAGGGGCAGGTCTAGGTTTCCATCTGCTCCCTGTCTATTAATTAGCAACTGTGCTCCTCCTTTGGAGGCTATAAAAATCATAGTTAGGACTGCAGTTACACAGAGTGCCTTGACGCTTGGCCTGCAGTTCCAGGTTTTGCAAATCTCTGCAACTAAACCTCTGTTTTAATTACACAGTTAGGACAGTTTAATTTGGTTTGTGCTTCTTGTTTGGCATTTTTGAGCCTGGTCATTATGGAATTATTTTTATTTATTTTTTCCATATATATATACTTAATCGCATTTTGCTAATCGCATCTCATTTAAAGTCCCAACCCTTCATTTTTTACATCAATAGATATGAATAGAATGATTGAATCAAAAGTGTCCAAACAAACGTAATGATGAGTGAAGGAGATTTTTGATAGCAGGTCCACCACCAAAGAAAAAATGGGAGGCTTACCGGAAAGCGTGGACTCAACTAAGTTTCCACTTAATGAGTCACTAAGGCTTAATGTGATGGTATCCGGACATCAACCTTCCATTGGGAAACAGGGATGGGTTTTGAATAGGGACCAAATCTTCATGTAATAGATAAGGGACCAAAAAATTGCAGTAGTACCAGGACCGATACATATCACTCTTCAATTCTTTGCAAGGGATCCAAAATGCTCAGATGCCACAATTATGGGAGGAAAGAAATGGATGCAGACATAGTGTGATAACGTATAAACTTTACTAAAATATACAAAATCCAAATGGTTGCACTCACATTTCAGCAGGGAAATCAGAAGCATGTAAACCATCTAGCAGTAAATCAGCAAAAGACCCGACGCGTTTCGATCAAACGATCATCATCTGGGGTGACTGACTAACTGCTATATATAGAACAATATATATAGCCATGCCCCCCTACCTTAATCGCGGCTCCAGCTTCAAAAAATCATTGATGACAAATGACTTCCGGTATGGGTAGCGGTGTAAACAGCGTGCGCTCCAAGACTCGCTCTGAAAGGGCTAGCTGGAGAGCAACGCTGACGTACAGGCATAATGACGTCAGGACGTACAGACGCAACAGCGTCTATCCGTCTAGCGTGGGAGGGCGCTGAGCTGTCATCGCAGCATTCCGCCCTCACAGGACACACTAATGATGGATGCGCTCCAAGCCTCGCATACATCGCAGCGATTCCGCCCTCACAGGACACACTAATGATGGATGCGCTCCAAGCTCGCATACAAAATAAGGAGAGTGGAGCGCATCACCAGATTAGCAATCATATGGAGATCACGTGAACCAATCGGGCATACAGACGCGCAAAGCTGGTAAACACGCTGTCAACAACCACAATATGTCGATCAAGCCAACAAAGGCTGAGATTACATATGTAGGAAAAATTGTAAGGAAATAAAAACGACGAGGGGGAAAGGAAAATAAAATAGATGGCAGTGCCAGGCAACAAAATGAAGTCACCTATTTAAGGGTAACAGTTAGTGCCGGTCACTAACAGGAAAAAAGAGTATAAACCTGTAAACTAATTATTATATACAGTCACAGGATTTAACTCCATAATGAGTGTATATGGGACAACTAAAATCTAATAAAACCAAAATGTCATAAAAAGCCTATAGAGCTATAATGTCATCAGTAAAATGATTAAAAAAATAAAATTAATAGTATGGAGCCGTAATGAGACAGGGGCGCACAACATATTACAACATCATGACTTATTAATGAAGGCATTTATGTCCCATTCGACATTGAGGCCATGTGGGACATATGTACGCAATTCATATATCCAATAGACCTCTAGCCGAGATACCCCTCTCGTTTTGGCTCCTCCCCTCCAAGGTGGTACATATTTATCAATGATCAGGAATTGAGTACCCTTAAGGTTACGTTGGTGGCATTCCCTGTAATGGCGTGGGACCGTGTGTTTAGTGCTGCCACCCACAATTTTGGCAACATGTTCACCTACCCGTACGGAAAAGCTCCCAGGATTCCGACGATATACCACTTACCTAAAATCCATAAGGACTTATCACATCCACCCGGTAGGCCCATTATAAGTGGAATCGACTCGATAACATCACGTATAGGTCGATATATCGATTTTTATCTGCAACCCTTGGTTAAAGCAACACCCTCTTATCTTAAGGATACAACGGCAACTATTAAACTCCTGGAAGGGGTTGAGATAAAGGGTGACTATCTTCTTGCTACGGCGGATGTAGCATCCTTATATACCTGTATCCCCCATCACCTCGGAATAGAAGCTGTTCAACATTTCCTAGATCGTGAACATAGCATTGTAGAAGTGCAGAAAAAGTTCATTATTGAATTGCTGGAATTCGCAACCACCCACAACTACTTCTGGTTTGACCAGAAGTATTACCTACAGAGACGTGGCGTGGCTATGGGGGCTAAGTTTGCCCCCAGCCTCGCCAACCTCTTTATGGCCAAATGGGAGGAGGACGTCGTCTACCATGATCAACATCCGTCCCTTGTCCTTTGGGCTAGGTACATTGACGACGTCCTCCTCCTATGGGATGGTTCGCGTCAGAGTCTGGAGGATTACTTTTCATCTTTAAACAACAATGAACGCGGGATTGTATTTACGTTTGATTCCAGTCCTGTGAAGATCACATTCCTTGACTTGGATATTGGACTTGAATCCAGACTCTTTAAATTCCAGACACATTTTAAGGCCACGGATCGAAATAGTTTTATCCCCACCGACAGTTGCCATCATAAAAGCTGGCTTAATTCTGTCCCACGTAGCCAGTTCCTGCGGTTGCGCAGGAACTGCACCAACGATGATGCCTATTTCTCACAAGCATCTATGCTTAAAAATAGATTTGTTGAAAAGGGCTATGACATCACGGCAGTGGATGTAGAACTACAGAAAGTGGCATTAATAGAAAGCAATTCACTTTTAAAGGATAAAGTCCCACGAGAACAGGATGATTCCTTTAAGTTCTCTATGATCACTGCTTACTCCAACCAACACAGGGATATTAAGACCATTATCGACAGGCACTGGGATGTACTGAAGAGTGATAAGGTTCTAGGACCCATTCTACCAGAAAGAGCTAAGATTATGTTTAGAGGAGCCCCTACGCTCAGGAACAGTATCGCTCCCAATATTGTTGACCCTCCATGTCGCCCAGAGTTCTTTCAAGACATGAAGGGTTATTACCCGTGTAAGAAATGCAGCATCTGCTTGGTTAACATCAGTGGACGATCCAAATCTTTAGAGTTCAGGTCCACTAATACAGGCCGCAGCTATCCCATCAAGTCCTTCTGCACTTGTGCAACCACCCATGTGGTATACCTCATCACCTGCCCGTGCGGAAGACAGTACGTTGGTCGTACCATACGGGCCTTTTCCGTACCGGTAGGTGAACATGTTGCCAAAATTGTGGGTGGCAGCACTAAACACACGGTCCCACGCCATTACAGGGAATGCCACCAACGTAACCCTAAGGGTACTCAATTCCTGATCATTGATAAATATGTACCACCTTGGAGGGGAGGAGCCAAAACGAGAGGGGTATATCTCGCTAGAGGTCTATTGGATATATGAATTGCGTACATATGTCCCACATGGCCTCAATGTCGAATGGGACATAAATGCCTTCATTAATAAGTCATGATGTTGTAATATGTTGTGCGCCCCTGTCTCATTACGGCTCCATACTATTAATTTTATTTTTTTAATCATTTTACTGATGACATTAAAGCTCTATAGGCTTTTTATGACATTTTGGTTTTATTAGATTTTAGTTGTCCCATATACACTCATTATGGAGTTAAATCCTGTGACTGTATATAATAATTAGTTTACAGGTTTATACTCTTTTTTCCTGTTAGTGACCGGCACTAACTGTTACCCTTAAATAGGTGACTTCATTTTGTTGCCTGGCACTGCCATCTATTTATTTTCCTTTCCCCCCTCGTTTTTATTTCCTTACAATTTTTCCTACATATGTAATCTCAGCCTTTGTTGGCTTGATCGACATATTGTGGGTTTGACAGCGTGTTTACCAGCTTTGCACGTCTGTATGCCCGATTGGTTCACGTGATCTCCATATGATTGCTAATCTGGTGATGCGCTCCACTCTCCTTATTTTGTATGCAAGGCTTGGAGCGCATCCAGTCATTAGTGTGTCCTGTGAGGGCGGAAGCGCTGCGATGTATGCGAGGCTTGGAGCGCATCCAGTCATTAGTGTGTCCTGTGAGGGCGGAAGTGCTGCGATGACAGCTCAGCGCCCGCCCACGCTAGACGGATAGACGTTGTTGCGTCTGTACGTCCTGACGTCATTATACCTGTACGTCCAGCGTTGCTCTCCAGCTAGCCCTTTCAGAGCGAGTCTTGGAGCGCACGCTGTTTACACGCTACCGCCATACCCGGAAGTCATTTGTCATCAATGATTTTTTGAAGCTGGAGCCGCGATTAAGGTAGGGGGGCATGGCTATATATATTGTTCTAGTATAGCAGTTAGTCAGCACCCCAGATGATGATCGTTTGATCGAAACGCGTCGGGTCTTTTGCTGATTTTACTGCTAGATGTGTTTACATGCTTCTGATTTTCCTGCTGAAATGTGAGTGCAACCATTTGGATTTTGTATATTTTAGTAAAAAGTTTATACGTTATCACACTATGTCTGCATCCATTTCTTTCCTCCCATAATTGTGGCATCTGAGCATTTTGGATCCCTTGCAAAGAATTGAAGAGTGATATGTATCGGTCCTGGTACTACTGCAATTTTTTGGTCCCTTATCTATTACATGAAGATTTGGTCCCTATTCAAAACCCATCCCTGTTTCCCAATGGAAGGTTGATGTCCGAATACCATCACATTAAGCCTTAGTGACTCATTAAGTGGAAACTTAGTTGAGTCCACGCTTTCCGGTAAGCCTCCCATTTTTTCTTTGGTGGTGGACCTGCTATCAAAAATCTCCTTCACTCATCATTACGTTTGTTTGGACACTTTTGATTCAATCATTCTATTCATATCTATTGATATGATCATTTGAACACTTGGTGATTAATTTATGTCACGGTTCACTTATCACATATGTTATTTCATTTCATGTTTTGTATGATGCTTTGCAGTGTTATATGCTTATCCCTCACATAATTTTAGCGCTACACTTTTTGTGTTCCATTTGTTTTCTGTTACAGAATTGATCCAATTCTGTTGTGTTGGCAGCTTTATTTATGTTTAGTTAGGTAGCGCGGTGTTATATATGCACTTGTATATATATATTTTTCACTTTGTTTTTTGGATCACTTCACTGCATCAAACCTTATTTTGTCATATCTTTATTATTTGGTTATCTTAATATGGATATTTTTGACTACAGAGCCCAACGTGTCATGAACACTGAAGGTGTCTTTTCTATCATTGATCATGACACAGAAATAGGGGGTATGTTTTTAAGATTAAAAAACAACATGGTCTCTGAACTGCATTTGCAGTGGGACGTTGCCTTCCTACAGCAATATATTGCGGAAGACATGGTACCTAGAAGCCTTCGTTGGGAGGTTCAACCCCAACAAGGCGATCTTGATTTGGATTCTTGGTACCGCTACTTCAATTCAGCCGGTACCAATTTTTTGGGCTTCCTGATTTCCCGCAAGCAAGCCAGGCTTGAAGTACTTGACAAGAAAATTAAGGAGCTAAAGGACAAACTGTTGAACTTCAAAAATTCAAATGAATATAGCTCCCTTTCCTCCAGTCTCCAGTTACATCTGGAAAAGGAGGATAGGAAACAAAAGAATAAAAAACATAAGAAGTACTCTAGGGACGCTGGGGACTATAAAACCAGGACTGTTTTTAACTGGCAAAAACCATTAGGCACTTCAGGTAATTCTGATCCTTCATCTGTTGCCAATACCAGTGAGAGCTATCCTGAAAGCCACTCCAGTAATACACACCGACCCAATCAGGTGTATCCCCAACCCCCTTCAAGGGGTCCTCCACCTAGGATCAGACACCCTAGTTTTGATTCCCCTGTTAGGACTAACTCCAATCGCCATACTAAGAAAGGAGGTAGGGGTCGTCCTAGGGGTAATACATCGGACTATAGGACACCTGTACATCACAACCAAGGTCATTGTGATTATGACGAATCACCTAGCAGGACTGATGGGTATGTAGCCCCATATGGATCTGGCCCATATCCATACCAATATCCTTCTATGTACACACATAATAGATTTTTACCCCTACAAGATGTCCAGGGTGGCCCTATGGGCTATCAACAATCCCATTCCAACTATGATCATCATGGCTCAGATGGCCAACCCAATAAGGATTTTCAGTGGGGTGTGAGAGGCCAAAAAAGGCCTTCGGACCCAAAAGAGGCAACAGGGGAGGCAGGAGACATCAGAGGAAAAAAGAGAAAGATGTAGTAGGCTTGGGATTATTTAATCTCAGCGGGAAAGAGCTTACTACAGATGAACTTGTTGTTCTGGACAAAGGCCTCAAATTTGCTCCCCCTAATAAACTGAGTAAGTTTGATATATTTATAGGTGTCCAGAAATTCGTTCGAAAGATTCACATCCAGAGACATTTTATTTCCAATACTTCCCCCTTTATGGAACGAGCAGCGACTTCAGGGACTGTTCATTCAAATCTCTCTAACCCGTCGTTGTTTAATCCCTCGGTCCCAGCGGGGTCATCTGTCAACATATTCAAAGATCTAGTTCTTAAGGATCTTGAATCCTTGACTGTTAAGAAGTTTTATCAACATCCCCTACCCAAGAAAGGTTTCCAATCTCTATGCAACCGCAAAGATCTTGTCGTGCGTCCTGCCGACAAAGGCGGCGGCATAGTCTATATGAATAAAAACAATTACAATATTGAAATGAATCGTATTCTTAATGATTCGGATACATATTTGTTGTTACCCAATAATCCCACTAATAAATACAAAAAAGAATTAGTGGATGTAGTGGCAAAAGGTTTTAGTTCATGTATCTTGAATAAAAAAGAAAAAACATATTTAGTACCTACAGCTCCCAGGATTCCGACGATATACCACTTACCTAAAATCCATAAGGACTTATCACATCCACCCGGTAGGCCCATTATAAGTGGAATCGACTCGATAACATCACGTATAGGTCGATATATCGATTTTTATCTGCAACCCTTGGTTAAAGCAACACCCTCTTATCTTAAGGATACGACGGCAACTATTAAACTCCTGGAAGGGGTTGAGATAAAGGGTGACTATCTTCTTGCTACGGCGGATGTAGCATCCTTATATACCTTGTAAGATTTGGGGAATCAAACTCCAGTGGCAGGTGCGTTTTTAAGGGCTTGGTAGCCCACTTTTATTTAAAAACTCACAAAAGGTTCACATATGCAATAGCATCCCTCGCAGTGGGTTTCCACCATTACTGCATTGTATAAACTAAAGAGCTTAGCCTTCTGGCTTTCAATCCTGGCATCCGACGGCTTCAGGCCTCTAGCCTAAGCCCAAGTTCTGTTCCTCAGAACACACAGCTTTTCCCCGAGATAAGCTCAATCCTTGCTTTGCTCCTAGTCAGCGACTTGCTGCTCAAACATAAAGCGGCATCTGCAACCTGCAGATCTGCACACACTAGCTGCAATCCATGCAGCCTCTCTCTGGCTCTCTCTGGCTCCTTTCAGAGAGTTGGGAGCTCACCTGGCTCCCAGGGACCAGACTTCCTGTCTGTGGGTGGGGCTCTGAGCCACAGCCAGGCCAGCACTAAAAAGCTGAACACACACACAGCTGTGTAATCAATGTGTGTCTCTCCAAAATATGGCGAAAACCAGCCATCCTTCAGGCAAGACAAGTCCAAACCATCACATACCCTCCCCCCTTGTTTCGAACCGGAGGGGTATGTTTCCACCAACCCTTCCCCGTTGCGCCTTGGTGCCAATTATCAGCAGCAGGAGTCCTAATCTGCCCAACCTTTTCTCTAAAGGGGCACTCCACCCACATCTTCTTCCGGGTGTGCTTCCGCCAGCACTTCTTCCTGAACCGTGGACTCCCCCTAATGTCTCTACCCCTTCTACCTTCTGGCCTTAAGATCCCTCTCTTTCCTCCCACGGACCTACTCTCCTGGGACTGTTGGGGACCTACTTCCAGGGGGTCTGTCAGGGACTGACCACTCTCACTACCCGACTCTACATTAACCAACAACATTTGTTTCTTAGGTTCACCAACCCCTATGTTGCTACCTTTGGCAAACAATCCATCTGAGATCGACACCACACCCTTCTGTTTAACCTCAACAGCACTGTTCCACAAAGGGTTACTCAACTCAGCATAATCATTGGGACCTCTGGTCCCCTTGTTTGTTAGGACATAGTCTATGGAGGGACCACCTACAGGCAGGCGTTACTCCCTATGGGACAGTGCCGTGGTTTCACATCGCCCCCTGTTGTCCAACACTCCAATAGCAATTGTCCTACCAACGCACATTTTTCCACACCAACCTCTTTGACCATTTCTGTATCCCTTGGTACCTCAACCAGGATCTCTGAGCTGTCTGACAGTGCTCTACAGTGCTTCTCATACACGTTTTCGTTAGTTACCACTACAGTTATTTCCTATCAAAGTGTCTCCGGGTACCTCAAACTGCACCTCTCTGCAAGTGATGGACTGAATTCCCACTACTGTCACGTCCATTCCGAGCCCTTTCTTTTCATGAGGTCTAGAGGGTGAGACAGTGCGCGCGCCATGTACCAACCACTGCTCAGCCGTACCTTGGACCGCACCAGTAGGAATGCACCCCATCACATCAGCAGACGGGGAGATTTCCACTATGTCTATTATTTCTGATTTCTCTAACACAACCGCCGCTGGAAGCACTCTCAAAGAGAACTGTGAGACAACTTTGCACAAAATTAACCAACAGTAGAGCAACCAATTTTCATCAATATTGCTTAACAACGCCAGCCCCACCTGTGTCCACCGATTGGTACTACGCAGTACCATGTCACCCCTCTGCTGTGGATACACGCAGGTGTACATTGGAAATATTCTCACCAATTCCAACAACATCTCAGTTATTTCTAGACAAGCCACATCTAAGCACAGAACTTTAGGAACTTTTCCTTTACCAACGATGTGGAGGGGCTCATTTGCTAAGGCGTGAGAGGCTGAGTCACTTAAGAGACCTCTACCTCAGAGGTAACTGACAAAACTTGCGACTCCCCTTGAGCACTGCAAATCGCATTTGCGACATTCATCCTCTCACTTTCAGCAACACTGAGCGATTCCAAATCGCTATCCATTACCATATCATTCTGAAGCTCAACATTTCTGCTCGCTTTTGTTGAGGACAAAAGCTCTGCCATGTATGCGCCCTTTTCAGATCCTTCCAACTGGAGAGGGTTAACTTCTGCAAAAGCCAACGCACCCGTGTCTACCGGCTCTGCAGTCTCTCCATTTTGCATAGCAGAATTTGTGTCCACCGCAAACACATTTTTAAACACAGCGGGCTGCAATAACATAACTTGACCACCGTGTGGTGCTTCATTAAACTCATTAGGACTTTTTCTGTCAGCAGTGACAGACTGTAGTAACACATTACCATTACAAGCAAATTCAGACATTTCAGTTTTACCATTTTTCTCATCACAAAGGTGCAGTACCCTCTTATCCATCAGAGCGGCACCACAGTTGTCCCCGGCAACCTCTGGCTCCAACACACAGAGCTCCCTGGAGGTTTCAAAGGACACCTCTGCAACCTTACCTACTGTCGCTAAGGGAAATCGCATATCCTGCTTAGCGATCACCCCTACCTCAATACTAGTGAACACATCACCATAAGTACATGTATCAGCAACATCATCAGTATTCATAAACATAGCAGTTCTACAACCTTTATCAGATTGACTTTTATCAGAACGCATGGCACCCTGCATGCGACTCAGCACATTAACCTTCCTCTCTAAAGGAATTATTTTGCCCACTAGGGCGGCTTCACAGTTGTCATGGGAAACCATTTGCCTTACCAATACAGGCTCCTTAGCGGTTTCCCTTGGCAACTCTGCAGCACCTGTCTCTATCGCTAGGGAACACACCACACCAACTGTTTTGGTCACCCCTAACACATCACTCTCAGCACTCTGCTGGACTACCTTAGGTGCACACAAAGTCCACATATCACTTTCAGTCTTTGATCTTTGATCTCCACACTGCAGCAAGTCCATCTTTACACTTTCTGCAGATCTCCTCACCGGATACATTGCTACTTCACTTGAATCACAAATTGCAACAGTCTTACCATATCTTGAAGCAGGTAACTCTGTCTTCATTTGAGGGCGTTGTCTTTCAGCTGCATTTTTACTGGCCAACTCCCCCTGGTGGCCACAGGATGAAATCACAGTAGGCAACTCCCAATGTTTAGCACCCCCTGCAGACACAACAGAAATCTCCTTGTTGCCAGGGGTGACTGCAAACATATCTGTAAAGGAACCTTGGCCCACCGATAAAGAGTCCTGCTTGGCAACATTACCTCCAGCTGCACCCCAAAATCTAGGGCAAGAAAATATGCCGTGCCCGAGCTGACCACATTCCAGGCATGGCGTTTGGCTACTTTCTCCTGTTGCTAAGGGAGATGACACTCTCCCAACACGCAGAACTTCACTTGCATCTCTATGGGGATGGCGATACACCTCTTCCCTGAAGCTCCTCCTTCCCATTGGCACATTTTCTCCGGTTGCTAATGGAAACGGTGCTCTCCTAGCTGCACGTTGCTGGCTTTCCGACACATGTAGACGTCTCTCTCCCTGAAGCGACGTTGCTTTAAACTTGCCACAACTCCCTGTAGGCCATATTTTTGTCTTGCGGTCCACTGACCTGACATCATAGACGTTGCTATGGGCAACTGCACCCATCTGCTTACTCTTTACACTCAGAGCAGGCTTCTCATATTTTTGCTGTGTTGAAGCTTGCGACAAAGGGCATTTGGAAACTTCATGCCCCCACTCACTGCATCGCAAACAGCACACTTGTTTCTTAACACTTTGCACATAAATAGCTGGCCGGCCTGCACCAGCGTTGCTAGGGGCAACAGCATAAACTTTCCCTTTGGCTTGGTTCAGCACAGCCATGTGCTTTTTGCACGAGTCTGGGGCTTGTTCTGTCGGCAACAAACCCTCCAGCCACAAAGTCCTGTCTCTCATTTCAGCAAATATTGCTTTCTGTTTGCGATTTGACCTTCCCATCGCTGCAAACAGGGCAATGGTTTTTAACACAGTTCCTTAACACAGGAAAATTTTGGTGTATTGTCTCCAAGACTTGCAAACAGCACACTTTCACACACAGACTTCACTCTCTGCGATTTCACTTGAATCATCCATTCACTGGCCTTCCCAAATGGATAGGTTTTCTCAGGCCACGCTGAGCTTACTTCCACAGGTATGCCACCTGTATGCAACACAGTTCATTAATTGAACTCCTGTGAAATGCAGTTCTCCTGACTGCCACACACAGCTAACAGAAGTTCACAGCAGAAAACTTTTGACTTCCAGTTCATATTGGCTGTTCATCATAGCATTGCTGCAAAAACGCACAGTTGCTTTCTACTCACTGTTTGTTGGTATGCGTGGATCTGGAACTCTTCCAAACTGCCCGTAGCAATACCTCCACCATATGTAAGATTTGGGGAATCAAACTCCAGTGGCAGGTGCGTTTTTAAGGGCTTGGTAGCCCACTTTTATTTAAAAACTCACAAAAGGTTCACATATGCAATAGCATCCCTCGCAGGGGGTTTCCACCATTACTGCATTGTATAAACTAAAGAGCTTAGCCTCCTGGCTTTCAATCCTGGCATCCGACGGCTTCAGGCCTCTAGCCTAAGCCTAAGTTCTGTTCCTCAGAACACACAGCTTTTCCCCGAGATAAGCTCAATCCTTGCTTTTCTCCTAGTCAGCGACTTGCTGCTCAAACATAAAGCGGCATCTGCAACCTGCAGATCTGCACACACTAGCTGCAATCCATGCAGCCTCTCTCTGACTCCTTTCAAAGAGTTGGGAGCTCACCTGGCTCCCAGGGACCAGACTTCCTGTCTGTGGGTGGGGCTCTAAGCCACAGCCAGGCCAGCACTAAAAAGCTGAACACACAGCTGTGTAATCAATGTGTGTCTCTCCAAAATATGGCGAAAACCAGCCATCCTTCAGGCAAGACAAGTCCAAACCATCACAACCTGTATCCCCCATCACCTCGGAATTGAAGCTGTTCAACATTTCCTAGGTCGTGAACATACCATTGTAGAAGTGCAGAAAAAGTTCATTATTGAATTGCTGGAATTCGCAACCACCCACAACTACTTCTGGTTTGACCAGAAGTATTACCTACAGAGACGTGGCGTGGCTATGGGGGCTAAGTTTGCCCCCAGCCTCGCCAACCTCTTTATGGCCAAATGGGAGGAGGACGTCGTCTACCATGATCAACATTCATCCCTTGTCCTTTGGGCTAGGTACATTGACGACGTCCTCCTCCTATGGGATGGTTCGCGTCAGAGTCTGGAGGATTACTTTTCATCTTTAAACAACAATGAACGCGGGATTGTATTTACGTTTGATTCCAGTCCTGTGAAGATCACATTCCTTGACTTGGATATTGGACTTGAATCCAGACTCTTTAAATTCCAGACACATTTTAAGGCCACGGATCGAAATAGTTTTATCCCCACCGACAGTTGCCATCATAAAAGCTGGCTTAATTCTGTCCCACGTAGCCAGTTCCTGCGGTTGCGCAGGAACTGCACCAACGATGATGCCTATTTCTCACAAGCATCTATGCTTAAAAATAGATTTGTTGAAAAGGGCTATGGCATCACGGCAGTGGATGTAGAACTACAGAAAGTGGCATTAATAGAACGCAATTCACTTTTGATGGATAAAGTCCCACGAGAACAGGATGATTCCTTTAAGTTCTCTATGATCACTGCTTACTCCAACCAACACAGGGATATTAAGACCATTATCGACAGGCACTGGGATGTACTGAAGAGTGATAAGGTTCTAGGACCCATTCTACCAGAAAGAGCTAAGGTTATCTTTAGAGGAGCCCCTACGCTCAGGAACAGTATCGCTCCCAATATTGTTGACCCTCCATGTCGCCCAGAGTTTTTTCAAGACATGAACGGTTATTACCCGTGTAAGAAATGCAGCGTCTGCTTGGTTAACATCAGTGGACGATCCAAATCTTTAGAGTTCAGGTCCACTAATACAGGCCGCAGCTATCCCATCAAGTCCTTCTGCACTTGTGCAACCACCCATGTGGTATACCTCATCACCTGCCCGTGCGGAAGACAGTACGTTGGTCGTACCATACGGGCCTTTTCCGTACGGGTAGGTGAACATGTTGCCAAAATTGTGGGTGGCAGCACTAAACACACGGTCCCACGCCATTACAGGGAATGCCACCAACGTAACCCTAAGGGTACTCAATTCCTGATCATTGATAAATATGTACCACCTTGGAGGGGAGGAGCCAAAACGAGAGGGGTATCTCGGCTAGAGGTCTATTGGATATATGAATTGCGTACATATGTGCCACATGGCCTCAATGTCGAATGGGACATAAATGCCTTCATTAATAAGTCATGATGTTGTAATATGTTGTGCGCCCCTGTCTCATTACGGCTCCATACTATTAATTTTATTTTTTTAATCATTTTACTGATGACATTAAAGCTCTATAGGCTTTTTATGACATTTTGGTTTTATTAGATTTTAGTTGTCCCATATACACTCATTATGGAGTTAAATCCTGTGACTGTATATAATAATTAGTTTACAGGTTTATACTTTTTTTTCCTGTTTTCCCAAGTGACCGGCACTAACTGTTACCCTTAAATAGGTGACTTCATTTTGTTGCCTGGCACTGCCATCTATTTATTTTCCTTTCCCCCCTCGTTTTTATTTCCTTACAATTTTTCCTACATATGTAATCTCAGCCTTTGTTGGCTTGATCGACATATTGTGGGTTTGACAGCGTGTTTACCAGCTTTGCGCGTCTGTATGCCCGATTGGTTCACGTGATCTCCATATGATTGCTAATCTGGTGATGCGCTCCACTCTCCTTATTTTGTATGCGAGGCTTGGAGCGCATCCAGTCATTAGTGTGTCCTGTGAGGGCGGAAGCGCTGCGATGTATGCGAGGCTTGGAGCGCATCCAGTCATTAGTGTGTCCTGTGAGGGCGGAAGTGCTGCGATGACAGCTCAGCGCCCGCCCACGCTAGACGGATAGACGCTGTTGCGTCTGTACGTCCTGACGTCATTATGCCTGTACGTCCAGCGTTGCTCTCCAGCTAGCCCTTTCAGAGCGAGTCTTGGAGCGCACGCTGTTTACACGCTACCGCCATACCCGGAGGTCATTTGTCATCAATGATTTTTTGAAGCTGGAGCCGCGATTAAAGTAGGGGGGCATGGCTATATATATTGTTCTAGTATAGCAGTTAGTCAGCACCCCAGATGATGATCGTTTGATCGAAACGCGTCGGGTCTTTTGCTGATTTTACTGCTAGATGTGTTTACATGCTTTTGATTTTCCTGCTGAAATGTGAGTGCAACCATTTGGATTTTTTCTATATTTTAGTAAAAAGTTTATACGTTATCAAACTATGTCTTCATCCATTTCTTTCCTCCCATAATTGTGGCATCTGAGCATTTTGGATCCCTTGCAAAGAATTGAAGAGTCATATGTATCGGTCCTGGTACTACTGCAATTTTTTGGTCCCTTATCTATTACATGAAGATTTGGTCCCTATTCAAAACCCATACCTGTTTCCCAATAGAAGGTTGATGTCCGGATACCATCACATTAAGCCTTAGTGACTCATTAAGTGGAAACTTAGTTGAGTCCACGCTTTCCGGTAAGCCTCCCATTTTTTCTTTGGTGGTGGACCTGCTATCAAAAATCTCCTTCACTCATCATTACGTTTGTTTGGACACTTTTGATTCAATCATTCTATTCATATCTATTGATATGATCGTTTGAACACTTGGGGCCAGATTCAGGAACAGTTAGGCTGGCGGATCCAGTGATCCGCCAGCCTAACTGTGACTTTGAGCCGGCGTTTTTGTTTTCTGTAACCAGAAAACAAGAAACGCCGGGTTGAAGCTCCGATACGATCAGCGTAACTGAGTTTCGCCATCGCATCGTTACTTCAACTTAAAAATGGCGCCGGGGGCGTTCCCGCCGATTTCCGCTCAAAAAATATGTTAATGAGCGGAAATCGGCAATTCACGAGCGAATTCCGGTGCGACGCAATGACGGTACGACGTTTCCGGACGGGATACGCGGCGCGAAGATATACCTACATGAGGTTGGAGTATCCTATGTTAGGTATAGGTGTCGTCATCGCGTCGGGAAAAAAAAAAATCACGTCGCTTGCGTAAAAAGTTCATGAATGGGGATGTGACGTCATTGACGTTCATTCACAGAATTTGGAGCATGCGCACGGGGATGTTTTAACACTCGACGCATGCGCAGTACGTTCGCGGCGGGATCGCGCTTCGTTTAAATAATACACGCCCCGTACCCGCCCAATTTGAATTCCGCCGGCTCATTTGCGATGCGCTGCCGCAACTTTAGGAGCAAGTGCTTCTTGAATAACAGCACTTGCTCCTAAAATTTCTGCAGCGTAACGCAAATGAGAAGCGTTACTCTGGAGCAAAGATGCTCCCATCTACCTGAATCTGGCCCTTGGTGATTAATTTATGTGACGGTTCACTTATCACATATGTTATTTCATTTCATGTTTTGTATGATGCTTTGCAGTGTTATATGCTTATCCCTCACATAATTTTAGCGCTACACTTTTTGTGTTGCATTTGTTTTCTGTTACAGAATTGATCCAATTCTGTTGTTTTGGCAGCTTTATTTATGTTTAGTTAGGTAGCGCGGTGTTATATATGCACTTGTATATATATATTTTTCACTTTGACTACGTTTACTGTTTACCTTTTTATTATTATTATTATTATTATTATTATTATTTAAGGGGTGTTCCAGCCCTTTTTAATGTTTTTTTAAAAGTCAGCAGCGCGCCAGCCGGGGCTCTGCTCCTCTCCCCCCCTCCCCGCCCGGCGTCTTCATTACAACTGTGGGCACCCGGCCGTGACAGCCTTCGGCTTCACGGCCGGGCACCCACTGCGCATGCGCGATCGGCACTGCGCATGCGCGGACGCGCTGCGCCGTCTCATTGGACAGGAGATCGCCTGGGACCTGTCAGTGTCCCAGGTGATCGCCTACAGGGAGGGGCTTAATCGCCTAACCAGCCCCTCGGCGGAAGGAGGAAGTGGGACGGGAAGTCCCACTCCTCCTGAAGCCCCCACTCCCCCCCCCCAAAAAAAATTACATGCCAAATGTGGCACGTAAGAGGGTGAGGAGTGGGTTAAGCGGAAGTTCCATTTTTGGGTGTAACTCCGCTTTAATAAACTAGTGTGATTTTTACTGCACTTCTGTCTCAGTCTGATTCATGGTTTCTGACAGTCATTTTGAGGGGATACTCAGTACTTTTAGATTGTAGCAAAGTTTTATTTCTTCAGTGTTGTCACATGATAAGATATAATAAAATATTTTCAAAAATGTGAGGGGTGTAATCACTTTTGTGAGATACTGTATGTGAATATTTGTTTTTGAACTAGATGATTGATCATAGTTTGGATTTCACTGTCATCTTTGTGGTTAAAACACAATGGGCCAGATTCAGATACAAAAATGTATCTTTCCGGCGGCGTAGCGTTTCCTCTTTACACTACGCCGCCGCAAATATTATGGGCAAGTTCCTTATTCAGAAAGCACTTGCACCATAATATGCGGCGGCGTAGCGTAACGTGCACGGCGTAAGGCCGCGCAATTCAAATTTCTGAAGTGGGGGCGTGATTCATGTAAATGAATCATGACCACACGTAATTGACGTTTTTTTTTGGACGGCGCAATGTAAACGACGTGAACGTAACTAACGTCGAGCCCCATTCCGGAACGATTTACGCAACCGACGTTCAATTCGACGCGGTCCCGACGTCCATACTTGACATTGACTGCGCCTGCTATAGCAGGGGTAACCTTATGCCGCTATAACACATACAGCGCCGTCGCAAGTACGCTCGTGAATCTGCGTAAGTAGCTAATTTGCATAATTTACATAATTTACGCAAAGCGCCACCTAGTGGCCAGCGTAAATATGCAACTTAAGATACGACGGTGTAAGCGAATTACGCCGCTCGTATCTTAGGAGAAAGCCGGCGTATCTTCTTTTCTGAATAGCAAAAAAAGATATGCCGGCTATTCTTAGTATTTACGCAGTGTATCAGCTTTTTGAATCTGGCCCAATGTTTTCTTCTCATCACGTGTATTCTTACCATCATACATAATCTTGTTACTGCACAGTTTGTGTGACTGTTTTTGCCAGCTGCTAGTTTTTGCACCTGCCTGTGCGATTTTTAACATAGTTACTTTGTCTTGTAGGTATGCTTTTGAACCTGGTGGAACTGCTCCAAGTCCACGAGTTGGTCAGACATGTATGTATTTACCTGCAGATGAAGACAGTGGAAAAGGAAAAATTGTTATTGTTGGTGGAGCTAATCCTGGATGCTGCTTCTCTGATGCTCACGTTCTAAATCTAGGTATTACAGATAACTAATGCTTCTTTTCAAATGCATATGAATTTTTGGTAGTAGCATTATCTGTGTTAAAAGGGTTGTAAAGGAAAAAAAATGTTTTCATAATAAGCATCCTTTACCTGCAGACATTCCTCTTTTCACTTCCTCATTGTTCGTTTTTGCTCAGAAGTTGCTCTATTTCTTCTCTGTTTCTTTCTTCTGTTCTGTTTACTTCCTGCTTGTCTAATTGTTACTCACCACCGCAAAGGGAGGCTTTACTGCGGTGGTTAGTGATGTGCTCGCCCTCTCCTGGGAACTACATCTGTGGGGCAGGACGCTCTCTACGTGTAAGGCCACGTACACACGATCAGTCCATCCAATGAGAACGGTCCGAAGGACCGTTTTCATCGGTTCACCGATGAAGCTGACTGATGGGCCTACACACCATCGATTAAAAAAACGATCGTGTCAGAACGCGGTGACGTAAAACACAACGACGTGCTGAAAAAAATAAAGTTCAATGCTTCTAAGCATGCGTCGACTTGATTCTGAGCATCCACGACTTTTTAACCAAAGCTTTTGCATACTAACGATCGGTTTTGACCTATCGGTTAGCCGTCCATCGGTTCAGTTTTAAAGCAAGCCCTCTGTTTTTTGACCGAAGGATAACGGACCAATGGGGCCTACACACGATTGGTTTGGACCGATGGAAACCGAACCTCAGTCCGTTTTCATCGGTTTGAACCGATCAGGGTAAAAAGGAAAGGTGGAGGGGTCTGTCTCTATGTGAGAAGTGATCTCAAAGCAAGCGTGAAAGAGGACATGGTTGATGGAGAGTGTGATAAAGTTGAAGCATTATGGGTGGAACTGCATACAGATGTGAGTAGTTCAAAGTTAATCATTGGCGTTTGTTATAGACCACCCAATGTTAATGAGGATGTGGAGACTCGGCTCCTTGCACAGATGGAAAGGGCTGCAAGGGCTGGGACGGTGATAATAATGAAAGATTTTAACTACCCAGAAATTGACTGGAATAATGGAATTTCTGGGACAGTTAAAGGACAAAAATTTTAAAACCTATTGTAGGACAATTTTATGGTCCAGTTTATTGAGGCCCAAACTAGGAATGATGCTCTGTTGGACCTGGTAATCTCAAACCATGCAGAGCTTATTACTAATGTTCAGATAAAGGAACATCTGGGTAGCAGTGATTATAACATGATTTCATTTAATGTTAACTATAAGCAAGAAATACATACAGGAAAGATAAAAACACTTAATTTCAAGAGAGCAAATTTTCAAAGGATGAGGGCTGCTCTCCAGGGCTTGGACTGGGAGGGAATATTGGCACAGATGAACACAGAACAGAAATGGGAATTCTTCAAAAAGACTCTTTGGAACCTCACTGCAAAGTATATTCTCATGGGCAATAAGTTTAAAAGGCTAAAGATAAAACCTATGTGGCTCACGGTCAAAGTTAAAAAAGCTATAAACAATAAGAAAATAGCTTTAAAAAAATATAAAAATGAAGGAACACTAGTGTCGTTTAAATGTTACAAAGAATATAATAGAATATGTAAAAAGAAAATCAGGGATGCAAAAATTCAAAATGAACGACAGATTGCAAAAGATAGTAGGACAAACCCCCAAAAAATATTTAAATATATAAATAGTAAAAAGGTCAAGTCTGAGCATGTAGGCCCTTTACAAAATAATCTAGAGTGGGTGACTGAGGACAAAGAGAAGGCACATTTATTAAATGCTTTCTTCAGCTCTGTGTATACAATGGAGCATGGGGGAGCTCGTGTCCATAATGGGGGTGGGAGTGACACAGCCCCAAATCCACAATGGCTCAAAAGTGATATGGTCCAGAAATATTTAGACAGAATAAAGGTGGATAAAGCACCTGGACCAGATGGCATCCACCCACAGATCCTAAAATAATTGAGCTCTGAAATTTTAAAGCCACTGTATCTAATATTTAGGGACTCATTAATGACAGGAAAAGTACCACTGGATTGGCGTAGAGCCAATGTGGTGCCTATATTTAAAAAGGGAACAAAGTCTTTACCAAGTAACTATAGACCTGTTAGTTTAACTTCTATAGTTGGGAAGATACTGGAATGTTTAATAAAAGACCACATGGATGAGTTCTTGCTGGAAACAAACTATTTAAGCAGCAGACAGCATGGATTCATGAAAGACAGAAGTTGTCAGACAAACCTGCTTTCCTTTTATGAAGAGGTAAGTGAAACCCTGGACAGAGGCGTGGCTGTGGACGTGGTATACTTGGATTTTGCAAAAGCGTTTGATACAGTTCCCCACACACGGCTCATGTCTACAGGATTGGATATATCGGTTTGTAAATGGATAGAAAACTGTCTGAAAGACAGGATTCAGAGAGTTGTGGTTAATGATTCTTACTCTGAATGGTCCAAGGTTATCAGCGGTGTACCCCAAGCAGGGCCGGCGCTAGCAATAGGCAAGTCAGGCAGCTGCCTAGAGCGCCAGGGTAGGAGGAGCGGCAAAATCCGGCTCTCCAGCCACTCGCTGGAGATTCTAATTTGTAAAATACCTGCGGGGAGTCGGGGACAGACGGCCGGTGTCACCACACTATACACAAGAGACAGCATAGGCGCCAGGCTAGGGGGCAGTAAAACACACCTCTGAAGACATCCCCGGCCGGACACTGCACAAAAAATTCCAATTTCCACTTCTCCATCCCCCTTCTGCCAGCCTGTTTTTTAGAGCTTTGTCCTCAGCCTGCAATGCCGCCCAAGCGGCAGCAGTGAGAAGAGGAGCGGAGAGAGAGAGAGATGGGACACTTGGCCTGAGAAGGAAGCCCTGCATGTTAGGTCCGGGCTTGCCGTGATTTCCACTCCCTCTTCCTGGACTGTCGTCGGTGATCTGTGGTGGGAGGACAGGCAGCCTCACCGCTCTCCACCACAAGTGCATTGAATTGTGTACAGAGGGAAACAGGTGTGTGGGGATACAGAGGTCGGGAGGAGGAGATGATGTCGGGCTGGTGCTGCTCACATTACATGCAGGGAAGAGGTGAGACCGTTAGCTGAGAGTTTTTGCCTGAGTCTCCTGAGGGGAGAAGCTGACAGGAGTTTCTGTGAAGGGTTAGGTGACAGGAGGATCGGGAGTGTGTCCAAGATATCTTCCAAGGCTCACACCTCTCTCTACAAACATCCCCCCTCCTCAGTCAGATAACATGCAGTAATTTATGACCATTCATTAACCCTGTGTGTATGGAGAGTGTAAACTTCTGTACAGAGCTTGGATAACACAGGTTACATGAATGGTCATACATTACATTCACATCATCTGTACATACAGAGTGCTGGGAGTTTTCATTGTTGTAAATATCAGTGGATGAGTACAATAGCTTTTGTTTTTTTATTTACATCACTTCCCCCCCCCCCCCCCCCAGAGACCACTTCATACATCCAGCTAGCATCATCCTCACTCCTCTCCTATGCACACTACCCCTACCATCCCCTCTGCGCTCTCCTGTACATGCCCCCATCATACCCACCACACTCCTTTTGCCACTCTGCATTTTGCAGAGCTCATTGCCTCTAAGCTTTGGCCTGCCACATTAATGTTGGCTCCCATGAGATAGCCATCTTTAAACTGATCTGATCTAAACTGATCTTCAGTCCACCCCTGGCTCAGACTGTGGCTACACAGCATGGTTGCTCACTGCAATTGTAAGTCAAGAATGTCCACTTTGTGGACTGTGATGTAAAGGGGGACTCTTGAGATTAACTCCATATAATTAGAAATGTTATTTAATCACAAAATATATGTATACTACCTAAATACATAAAAATTGTCTTGCGCTGTACAGAGGTAATGAATTGAATGTACTGCTGAGAAGAAAAAAAAATCAGTGCGCTGCTAATGTGTCCGGTTTGGCAGAGAGGAACTGATTTACTGATTTGGGGGGTACAGAGGGGAACTGATGTACTAATGTATGTGTGTGTGTGGGGGGGTACAGAGAGGAACTGATCTGGGGGGTACAGAGGGGAACTGATGTACTAATGTGTGCATGTGTGTGGGGGGGGGGGGTACAGAGAGGAACTGATTTTTGTTGGGGGGGGGGGGGTACAGAGGGGAGCTGATGTGTGTGTGTGTGGGGGGGGGGGGGGGGAGGGGTAATAGGAGGTGTGGAGTTCCAGCTTTGTAAAACATATATAAATGCAGATATTTTTGCTGGTAAAAAATGCATTTATTATTATTTTTACTAGGAGCCCGTAAAGCATTGTTAGTGTATTTGTCTGCTCATACATACAGGCAGTTGCATAATTAGCCTGTCCGTATAGTACCCTAGCCCACCGTTTACATGGACAGGAAAAAGGGGGTGGAGTCGGGGGTGATCCAATGGGGGGGGGGGCGGCAAAATGAGGTTTCGCCTAGGGTGTCAAAAATCCTTGCACCAGCCCTGACCCCAAGGTGCTGGCTCCCTTACTTTTCAATATATTTATAAATGATATTGGGTCTGAGATCAAAAGTAACATTTCTGTTTTTGCAGATGACACCAAGCTATGCAGTGGAATAATGTCCTTGCAGGATGTCTCCAATTTACAAGCCGACCTCAATACTCTGTCTAGGTGGGCGACTAAGTGGCAGATGAGGTTTAATGTTGATAAATGTAAAGTTCTGCACTTAGGGGCTAAGAATATGCATGCACCATACATGCTAGGGGGAGTACAACTTGGGGGATCTGTAGTGGAGAAGGATCTGGGAGTTTTAGTTGATCATAAGCTCAATAATGGCATGCAATGCCAAGCTGCAGTTTCCAAAGCAAGCAAAGTCCTTTCTTGTATCAAGAGAGGTATGGACTCCAGAGATAGAGATATCATTTTCCCCCGATACAAATCATTAGTAAGACCTCATCTGGAATATGCAGTCCAGTTTTGGGCACCAGTTCTCAAAAAGGATATCGGAGAACTGGAGAAAGTGCAGAGAAGGGCAACCAAACTGATAAGAGGCATGGAGGAGCTCAGCTATGAGCAAAGATTAGAAGAACTGAATGTATTCACTCTTGAGAAGAGGAGAATAAGGGGGATATGATCAACATGTACAAATATATGAGGTCCATATAGTGAACTTGGTGTTGAATTATTCACTTTAAGGTCAACACTGAGGACAAGGGGGCACTCTTTACGTCTGGAGGAAAAGAGATTTCACCCCCAAATACGGAAAGTTTTCTTCACAGTAAGAGCTGTGAAAATGTGGAACAGACTCACTCCAGATGTGGTTCTGGCCAGCTCAGTAGATTGCTTTAAGAGAGGCCTGGATTTTTTCCTAAATGCACGTAATATAACTGAGTACTAAGATTTGTAGGTAAAGTTGATCCAGGGTAAATCCGATTGCCTCTCGGGGGATCAGGAAGGAATTTTTTCCCCTCCTGTAGCAAAAAAGTACTATGTGTATGCGGCCTTAGAGACTTCAAGGAGGTGTGACTTACTGGGTGTGCCGCAATGCATACTGGGAAATGTAGTTCTTACATGAACGAGCGCCGCAAACCAGGAAGTTAATGAGAGAACAGAAACTAGAATGCCGGAGGTGATATAGATGAAGGAATTTAATAGATATTTACTCGTTTTTTTAACAGAATCATTACACTATTCTGTCTGTCTACCTTGCAGACATTGGCCCAGATTCACAGAGCAATTACGCCTGTCTAACTGGTGTTAGACAGGAGTAATTTCAAATTTCGCGCGCCGTATCACTAGTTTGAATCCTCAAACCATGATACGGCGGCTTCGGGCTTCGATCCGAGAGGCTTACGTCTACGTAAGCCTTCGGATCTACGCTGCGATATTTTTGCGGCCGCTGGGAGGAGTTTGCGTCGTTTTCATGCGTCGGGATATGCAAATGAGTTTTTACGGCGATCCACGAAGATACGAGCGGTCTTCGCAATCGCTTATGTCTATTTTTTTTTACGTACTGTTAGACAAGCTTTTTGCTGGTCTAACGGTGCGTAGCCCATGTGTCAGGAATGGTTCCCCCTGTTGGTAAATCTGCCTGTTAGTCTGGCTGCAGTACTGGCCTCCACCAGCGGGGGGTTCCTGGTCTCCTGGAGCTCACAGCTTTTCCTGCGTTCAGGTGTGACCTGAACATAATTAACACACCCCCTATTTATACCCGGCGAGCTCAAGCAGAGCTCGCCCTGGTATCTTCATATCTGCTGGACCTAAGCCTGTACCCTGACCTGTATTCTGATCCGGATTCGGTACCTTGATCCTGTTCTGATCCTGATCTCTGATCCCGCCTGGACTTGTCTGCCCTGCATCCTGATCCCTGATCCCGCCTGGACTTGTCTGCCCTACTTCCTGATCCCTGTCTCCCCTTAGCCTGTATCCTGCAGCTAGTCCATCCATCCGACCCCTGCTCCGTCCTGTCCCATCTGCTGATATCCCTTGTGTATGACCTCGGCCTGGCTTGACCTATGTGTACGGTATTCCCTTCTTGATTATATATATATATATTGTTTGCTATCTTCACTGGTTGTCCTTATTTACTTAATTAAACACCTTTTACTTCACTGATCATATTGTCTGGTCTCTCTGTGCAGTCACACGGGTCTGATCTCTCATCCCTCCTGACACCATGTTAAGTATGGCCGTCGTTTACTGGACAAAATCTACCGGGATTCCACGTAGAGCCAGGTAAAAAACGGCGGCGTAGAGTATTTCTGTTACTCTACGCTAATCTAATTCTTTCTGAATCTGGCCCATTATTTTTAGGCAATTTTTTTTTTTTTTCCTTTACATCTCCTTTAATATTTTGTTGTCATCTCCAGCCACAGAGACTAAAGGCCATGCTAGACAGGCAATTATGCTGCTGGTGACACATTGCCAGAGGCAGAATCACAGATGAATCTTCCATTTGCCCCATAAAGTCACTCCCTCTCTATCCTGGAATGCTGCAAAATCTCACATGCTAGTCGGAGCAACATCTCACTAGGCTGACCAGTGACATAGCAACTCCACAGCAAAAAGAAAATAGGCTTCACGTGATCCTATTGCTGCTGGATTGTTGCCGCAGGCAGGATCAGGCCGAACACAACTTGTTCTTTTGTGCAAGCCTCTCTACATTTCTGAAATTCACTTCCATACATCATATGGCACTCTTAGCTCTTGAAATGTTCAAACACCTCTTCAGAAAACCTACTATATTCTATACTATATAGCAGCGGTCCCCAACCTTTTTGACACCAGGGACTGCTTTTGGTACAGCCAATTGTTTCAGGGACCAAGGGTTGGGGGGTTTTACAGAGTCTATCTATCCTCCTTTATATCAGTGTTCAGACTCCCTTTAAATCACAGTTCCCCCTTTAAAACTGTCACACAGTCCCAAGACTGCACTGTAAAGGGGCACTGAAATGATAACAGTGCAGTCCATTACTATCACAGTGCAACTATCAATCATAGCACCCCACCATTACAGTGCTCCTTGCAGTCATGCACCCTCCATCACAGTACCCCTTGCAGTCATCCCCCCCCCCCCCATGACCGTTCCCCTTGTAGTCACACCCCCCATCACACAGTGCCCTTGCAGTCATGCATCCCTCCTATGACAGTGCCGCTTGCAGTCTTGGCCTCCCCATCATAGTTCCCCTTGTAGTCACGCCTTCCACCCCCATTACAATGCCTCTTGCAGTCTCCACTCCCCATCCCCAGTGCAAGGAGACTGCACTGTAAAGGGAGACTGTGATATAAAGGAGATTAGGGCTGCAACTAACGATTATTTTCATAATTGAGTAGTTGGCCAATTATTGTTTAGATTAATCAGTTAATAGACTTTAAAAAAGGTAATTTTGCGGCAATTTGCATTTTTACAGTTTTTTTGGACCAGTTTGTTGTTTGGTAGATAAAAAAAAATAAGTTTTGTGTTAAAAAAAAGCCCTTGCCCATTCCAAATATGCAGCAGCTCAAAAAATCATGGATGTGAACGTGTCCCATAGGAAACCATGTAAATGAACTGTAGTGTGTTTCTGCAAAAAGCACCAAAAAAAAGAATCGATGTGACCCAGGCCTGAGATGTTTAGTAACATAATGGGTTTAAAAAAACAAAAATTCGTACAAAAAGAGGAAATAATCACTACTGTAATGGGGTTCATTTTTTACTGTGGAACAGTGAAAGTAATATTTACAGTAACGATTTGCTCTTTTTCTACTATAAAGGGCTAATTTTAGTTTTTTTTTTAACCCCATTATGTTACTGGCCGATTAATCGATTTATGAAAATGGTAATCGATTAATTTCATAATCGATTAGTTGTTTTGGCTCTAAAGGAGATTGCAGTGCAGTCCCCTTTATATCACAGTGCCTCCATCAACCACAGTCCCTCCATTACAGTGGCCCTTGCAGTCATTCCCTCCTCTCCCATCAGTGCCCCTTACAGTGATGGCCTCTCCATCACAGTGCATATTGCAGTCATGGCTCCCCTTTCCTCTCTGCCTCCCCCTTCAGCTCCCACACAGTGTCCTTTCCAATCTCTGTCTCCCTTGCACAGTCTTACCTTCTGCAAGGCATAGGCATTTATCAGCCTGTGTCTATACTCCCTGGTCTCCTGTCTGGCTGCCTACAGTATGTCATCCTCTTAGCAGGGCAGGGGGTGGGAGGGGCTGACGAAGGGTGGAAGCTGCCAAACATATCATGTTAACAAGCAGATGGTTACCTGCTTGTTAATGTGAAAAGTCTCCTGCTCAGTCCTGATTTGCAGCTCCTGCAGACCTGGGAGAATAGACACAGCCACTCACCTCCTGCTGTGGAGGCCTGCTTATCAACATGCCATAGACCAGTACCGGTCCGGAGGGTCGGAGACCCCTGCTATTTAATGATGCCGCTTTACTTTCCCCTCCATTGCATGATAAGACAAACAATAACAATATATACTGTAGCTTACTATTTCCTTTACTCCTTGTTTTGCACCTTTTATCCTCTAAACCAGGTGTAGGCACCCTTAAAGAGGTGAAGATCTACCCTTTTTACACCTGATTTTCTACAGTGCCTTGAAAAAGTATTCATACCCCTTAAAAATTTCCAACCATTTTGTCATGTAAAAACTGTAAATGTATTCTATTGGGATTGTATATGATAGACCAACACAAAGTGCCACATAATTGTGAAGTGGAAGGAACATGATAAATGGTTTTTATTTTTTTTACAAATAAATATGTGAAAAGTGTGGATTACCTTTGTATACAGCCCCCTGTACTCTGATACCCCTAACTGAAATCTAATGGAACCAATTGCCTTCAGAAGCTCTCAGAGGTTTATTAGAGAACCTTAGTACACAAACAGCATCATAAAGGCCAAGAAACACACCAGACAAGTCGGGGATAAAGTTGTTGGGAAGTTTAAAGTGAGGTTAGTTTATAAAAAAATATCCCAAACTTTGAACATCTCACGGAGCACTGTTCAATCCATCATCACAAAATAGAAAGAGTATGGCACAACTGCAAACCTACCAAGACATGGCTGTCCACCTAATCTGACAGGCTGGGCAAGGAGAGCATTAATCAGAGAGGCAGCCAAGAGGCCCATGATAACTCTGGAGGAGCTGCAGAGATCCACAGCTCAGTTGGGCGAATCTGCCCACAGGACATCTATTAGTCATGCACTCCACAAATCTGGCCTTTTATGGAAGAGTGGCAAGAAGAAATCCATTGTTGAAAGAAAGCCATTAGAAGTCCTTTTTGCAGTTTGTGAGAAGCCATGTGGGGGACACAGCAAACCTGTGGAAGAAGCTGCTCTGGTCAGATGAGACCAAAATTGAACTTTTTGGCCTAAAAGCACAACGCTATGTGTGGCGGAAAACTAACCCTGCACATAACCCTGAACACACCATCTCCACTTTTTTGCTGTGGAGTGTCTTTGTCACCGGCCAGCTTGGCGAGATGTTGCCCTCTCACTAGCATGTGAGATTTTGCAGCATTTCAGGATAGAAAGGGAGTGCCTTTATAGGGTTAGCTGTGCTTTGCCATAGATTTCTATTCTTTCCTACAGTCGTGGTACACTTTCTGAAAGTGCACCAAAACTCCTGCATTAAGAAGGCACACCAAACCCGCAGAATATAATAAAGTCTATGGCTAAGTGCAACAAACCCGCAGGAAAGCTGTAGGCATACTGCACTGCACCAGCGGTGTGGGTAAACCACAGCACATCAGTGTGAAAGTAGCCCTATACTATTATGCCCAGTGTATTGCTTCACACTGCCCTAAAGATCTATTCTTTCCTGCTGTTGGCACCACTCTGGTGACTGCTAGCCAGGATAAAAGATGGGAGAGCAGTTGGTATCACTTTGCATGGGACAGGAACCGGCACTACAGAGGGGGCACCGGCTTAAGCGGTCCTTGTTCTCTACTACAGATCCAACTTTACAAGTACAAAAAAGCAGCGCTCTATGGGTAAAGTCATAAGTTGCATGAATTACATCTAGACTGGTAAATGGATGAAAAAATATATATACAGTTGCCACAAAAAGTATGTAAACCCTTTTGGAATGATATGGATTGCTGCACAACCTAACTCTATCTCCAACGGAAGGGTACAGCCATGGGGGCAAATTTTGCCCCATTTTATGCTAACCTGACTATGCAGTACTGGGAGGAAAAGCACGTCTGGGCCAAAACCCCTTTCTTGAACACATTGTCTTCTATGGACTTACATAACGCTTACATTGATGATGTCCTGCTCATTTTGGGTGGTGGCCCAGACGTGTTCTCCTCCTCTGTCACCTATTGCAACACCAACAATTTGGGATTATCCTTTACACACGTACTATGCCCTATGGGGTTGGTTTTTCTGGACCTGGTCTTATCTTACGACCAGCAAAATATCATCACCAGCAACCATACAAAACCCACAAGTGGCAACTATTATCTGCATTTCAAAAGTTGCCAGCACCCAATGTGGAAAAAAAAAGCTATCCAAAAGATTTAATCCAAGACACTTTTTTATCACACAGCAATAAGCCATCTAAAAAGAATAACAATAATATAAATAACGCTACTAAAGAAATTGCAAACACAGCAGGATTCATGTCCAGTTTCAACACCAAATACAGGACCATCTTGAAAATGATTCATAAACATTACAACATTTTGAAGTTAGATCAACATCTGACCCCCCTTGCTGCCTTTCAAACCACAAATAACCTTTCAAAAATCGCGCGCTATAAAAAATATTGCTCCAACTAAGTTAGAAAAACCTAATATAAGACCTTCGAAATCAGGTCTTTTTTTGACAACAGAACTGATATTCAAAGTCGGAAAAGAGGTTGCCTTAGTTGTCAGTTTATTAGTAATGGTTGTTCCAAAATTGTCAACCAACAAGGGCACCTCTTTTCAGATCAAACAGTTTAAAACGTGCTCGACTGAGTTCGTAATCTACGTCCAGCGGTGCTCCCTGTAATCTTTTATACGTGGGTCGCACAATGCATACTCTTCGCACGAGAGTCGCACTGAAGGTTTATTAAAAAGGGATTTGAGAAACCATGTCCCATGCCATTTTCTCATTTTCTCCAGGCTCACAACCAAGATTTTAGAGGCTGGGAGGTAATGGCGTAATGGCGATTGAGGCCATCCCTAAGGGGACGCTGACTGATATTGAGAGGTTTTCCCTCCTTTGTAAAAGAGAGACCTTTTGGATTTACTTGTTGGGTTCCCTTTCACCTGATGGCCTCAATGAGGAACTTGACATTCATGGTATTATGTGAGTCTACTAAGCAGGACCTTTGTTGCCCTATGTCCTGGCGTATGATTTTTTTTTTACTTGCATACGTGACTCCTATAAGGTGTGCAGAGATATGAATATGTGCACATTCTTACATGTAAGTTTCTATTGTTGGCTTTTAGGGTCCTCACTATGTGTGTTATTATCTAACAGTGGCCATTATAAGTTTGTTTGATGTTCAATTTTTTTATCTCATTGTCAGGAAAATCTCCTGGTCACCTTAGATCATGGGTCTTCAAACTACGGCCCTCCAGTTGTTCAGGAACTACCATTCCCATAATGCCTAGTCATGTCTGTGAATGTCAGTGTGTTACAATGCCTCATGGGATGTGTAGTTCTACAACATCTGGAGGGCCGTAGTTTGAGGATCCCTGCCTTAGATAAATCAAATCTCCCAGTCTGTAGTAAGGAAGGATCTTTATTCATAAGCATCGATGCATATGGGTGAGGTCCTTACATGCAAAGTTATAAGCCAGGAGTCACAACCCTGTAACCGTGGGCTGAGCCTTTTGTAATCGTGGAAAGAGGAAATTACAGAAGTCATAAGTTTTCTAAGTATAAGCTGGCAGCTTATTGAACTATCTGTCTTAGCAGTCTTATGCCTTGTACACACGGTTGGACTTTTGACCGTGCAAAAGTCTGCCGCGAGTCCGTCGGAAAGAAAGAGAACAGGTTCTCTATCTAAGGTCCGTCAGACTACTGACAAAAAAAGTCAGATGAAGGCTACACCCGGCCGGACTTTCCGAGAAAAGCCAGTTATGCCGCGTACACACGGCAGAGAACCTCGACGGGCAGAACACATCATTCCGCCCGTCGAGGTTCTCTGCCGGCCGTCAGAATCAGCGACCCGCCCGTCGGGAAAGGCAACCAGCCATTCATCCCGACGGGCCGTCGAGCAAATAGAGAACCTGTTCTCTATTTGCTCGACGGGTTTCCCGACGGGCGGGGCTCGCCGAGAGCATACACACGGCCGAGGTTCTCGGCAGAATGCAGCTCCCAGCGAGGTTCTCGCTGGTTTCTGCCGAGAACCTCAACAGTGTGTACGGGGCTTCAGACTTTTTTTCTCGCAAAGTGCGGCCATGTGTACGAGGCATAAGAATATTACCATATATAGTTATAACAAAGCTTATGAGTTGGGAACAGGCACAAACAGTTCTTCTTAATTCCAACACTCATTCACTCTTCTCTTCCCCCTCCCCCCCTTTTTTTTCAAGCTTCATTAATTCTTCTTACTGCTAGTGACATGATATAATTTCATAATGCGCTACTTTGGTATTGCCACCTTATAAAACAGATGGTGCAGCGCTAATAGAACCAGTCCGAAATATGAACAATAAAGCATGCTCGTGGGATCCTCAGTGTGAACAATGGGACATGCAGAAATCTTTGTGATGCGTGAAACACCTCCACCGGTATAAATCAAATGGGCGCTCACCTCACAGCTAGGACCCTTACGAATATGGTAGGTGAATCCAAATCCTTATGTTAGGCAGCGATCTCATAAACGATAAGATTATCTCAATAAGACATTCATCATGTAATGACAAATAACAGTCCCATAGTGCTCTCAGCAGTAAAGGAAAATGTAATAATAAAACAGAAAAAAAATTACAAACAGAGCGCTCAGCCAGTGCTAGCTTGATCAACATGTAAAACAGATGGACGATGGTCGCGGGTGACATCACTGCGCTATCCTATTCTCCATATGTGTTATGTCCCTATGTGTGGGGACTTCTTCAGCGGATGTTGAAGCTATGGTAACGCCCGCTGTTAAAAAGAGTAATCAGAGAGTTGCCATAACAATTTTTTTTTATTATTCATTTTCTATACACTTATATATATCTACTTATTCATAATTTCTGTAACATTTGTTGCACACAAGTGTGAGTATATGCAAATGATATGTGTTTCCTAGTGAATACTCTATTTTCTTAATTTAATATGAGTGTGACTAATGCCGCGTACACACGATCTGGCTTTTGCCCAGCCAAAAGCACATCGGAATTCCATCGGAGTAAAATCGAACATGTTCTATATTTAAACTCCGATGGAATTCATCGGAATTTCCGATGGAATTTCTCAGATGGGGCACACACGGTCGGAAATTCCAATCATGTGTACGGGGCTTTAGGTTCAGAAACACTTCACACAGCTCATAATTCTTGCCATAGAGTGATGAGGGGTTAACAATTTATGCCAGGCTGGCTATTCGCCACCCCCCCCCCCCCTCCCCCTGTTATGGGTTTAAATATTGTTATTGCCCTTATCTCTGTGACTTTGACAAAGCGCATGCGCACTAAATATGTCAGTAACCGCAACTTAAGCTTGCGGTTCACCACTCCATATGCATTCTCTTTCCTTTCACATCTGGACGCAGCTCTGATGTCTTCCAGTGCGCCCGAGTCTGGTGTCTTAGCTCTGCTTCTCCGGCTCCATCATCCTGTTGTGGATCACATCTGGCACGGCTGTGCCCCGCAACCAGCTCCAGCTCTCCACCAGCTGCCAACAGATTGTCCTCCTGTCGGTGTGGCTTCCATCTCGCACATCCACAGAGCCTGGTCTCCTATGTGCTGCCATTATGTGGGCCATCATATATAATCACCGGGCTGACACCACTCCTCATGTGGTCAAGGTATTTTTCTTCTCAGCAAGCCACCTGCATTATACACCTTTCTGTTTGCTGCATATGTTTCAACATCACACAGTACCACAGAGAACTGTTTATCTTCTTAGTGCAATAAACTATATAATTGTTTTCATTTACTTACTAGTCTAGATGTAATTCATGCAACTTATGACTTTACCCATAGAGCGCTGCTTTTTTGTTTTTTGTCTCTAGTCTTCCATTCTCCAGTGGTTAGGCAGCTGCACTTGGGTTACTTGGGTATCTTTTTTTGCTATTCAGAAAAGAAGATACGCCGGCTTCCTCCTAAGATACGAGCGGCGTAATTCGCTTACACCGTCGTATCTTAAGTTGCATATTTGCGCTGGCCACTAGGTGGCGCTTCACGTAAATTATGCAAATGAACTACTTACGCAGATTCACAAGCGTACTTCCGACGGCGCGTCATAGTTTACGTCGTTTGCGTTAGCGTTAGAGCGGCGTAAGGTTACCCCTGCTATAGCAGGCGCAGCCAATGTTAAGTATGGACGTCGGGACCGCATCGAATTGAATGTCGGTTATGTCGTTTGCGTAAATCGTTCAGGAATGGGGCTGGACGTTAGTTACGTTCACGTCGTTTACGTTGAGAAAAAAGCGACGTGATTTCGCGCATGCGCCGTCCAAAAAAAAGTCAATTACGTGGGATCATGATTCATTTACATGAATCACGCCCCCACTTCAGAAATTTGAATTGCGCGGCTTTACGCCGTGCACTTTACGCTGTAAAGAGGAAACGCTACGCCGCAGGAAAGTTACATTTTTGTATCTGAATCTGGCCCTTGGTGTATACCCAACTGTACAAGTCGTCCCTCTGTATTGCACTCTGTTTGATGCTCTGGGATTGTGGATTATCAAGCCTAGACAGTGATCTACCAGTCACCTAGCCACGATCTACAGGTTGCTGACCCCCTCTTTAAACTGTAAGCAAGGCTTTCTCCCCTATTTTAGACTGTTGTATGGTTTGCTGTACAGCTTGTATTTGTGGTTGGAAACGTTGTATTTATCTGTATTGTTCAAGATTTCTGAAGAAACCTGTAGAGTCTCTGCAGTTTTTTATCTATTATAAACTAAAAAAGCATGATCCCCTCATATTACCTGTTTGCAGTGCAGAAATAAGAATTAAAGTCAAAAGGACAGACCTTATACTTTCTTTTGCTGATTGTCTGGTGCTGAGATGGAAACCATTTGGGATTATACAGGACAAAAACAGACTTAAAGAAGAAAACATTATTTTACAGAAAACATGGTCTGACACAGTCTAATGCCCTGTACACACGATCACTTTTTGTGATGAAAAAAAATGTCATTTTTTGTCATGAAAAAAAACGACATTTTTCAAACTTCATTTTCAAAAATGACGTTGCGTACACACCATCATTTTTGGAAAATGATGAACAAAGTGACGGCACTCTAAAGGGGAAGTTCTATTTGCCTTGAGGCTGCTTTTAGCTGGTTACTTGTTAGTAAAAGACGATTCCTGCTTTTTTGTCTGTTACAGCGTGATGAATGTGCTTACTCCATTATGAATGGTAGTTTTACCTCCTGTCTCCTAACTTGCTTCTGGGCATGTGCGGGTTTAAAACGTCATTTTTTACGTAGTTTTGCCCACACACGATCATTTTTTATGACACAAAAAATGACATTTCGAAAAATGACATAAAAAATTCAAGCATGTTCGAATTTTTTTTTGGTCATTTTTCAGAAGACATAAAATGACATTTTGCCCACACACCATCATTTTAAATGACATTTTAAAAAATGTCATTTTTTTTCATCACAAAAAGTGATCGTGTGTACGGGGCATAAGGCCGCGTACACACGGCAGGGAATCTCGACGGGCAGAACACATCGTTCCGCCCGTCGAGGTTCCCTGCCGGCCGTCGAAATCGGCGACCCGCCCGTCGGGAATGGCAACCAGCCATTCTTCCGGGCGGGCCGTCGAGGAAATAGAGAGCGTGCTCTCTATTTCGGCTCGACGGGCTTCCCGACGGGAAGCTCGCCGAGACCGTACACACGGCCGAGGTCCTCGCTGGAATGTGCATTCCAGCGAGGTTCTCGCTGGTTTTCAGCGAGAACCTCGGCCGTGTGTACGGCGGCTAAGGGTCCATGCACACTGGCTTAAAAGTTACTGCTTCTACAGTTCTGTTTTGCTTGTCGAAGGAGCTCAATGTTATCTTCTGTGTCTATGCACATTAAAATGTTTAGAGGCATAAGCTCAGGCATAAGCTCAGCATTTGAAGTCAATAAAAAAAAAACCTTCCGCATTTTTGATTTGAGTTTTCTGGCAGAAAAAAATGCGAAACATCTAGGATACTGCTTTAGGGCCCTTTCACGTGTGTTTAATCACACTTTGTCAGTTTTTCAAACCGATCCAGAATGAAACACAATGTGGATCTGAGGGATGGGCTGAAGGATGTCAATGGATGTACGTTCAGTTATATCCGCTTACATCGGAGTTTGTTGGTGTAGCACCCTCTAGTGCAGTGGTGTCATTTTTCTTTTTGGTTGACTAGATTATTTAATTGTTACTTAGGCGTTGTTTTGTATTTCAACCCTTTGGAATTGAATAAAGATACAATTTGAAAAAATAAATAAAAATAAAGCACAAGCTTACTACACAGAGAGCACTTAGATCCCCTTTTTTATGTTTCATATTGTATTTGGATGCTGGTGCCACATCAGCTGTGACCAGTTATCTACTTACACCCGTTTCCCTGGTTAGTGGGAAAAAGGCGATACTTAACCTGCTGTGGTACAGGGGTCAACTTCTCGAGGTAAGAGAAGTAATCAGCATGTTGGTGGTGGGATCATTCACATTTTTAATCGTTGCTTCAGCACTTCTGGATATCTGTCATCAGGAGTCGAACCTGTGGATCTGTCTCTGGCTGTGGACTGTTTTCATTCATGCTCCTTACCATATTGTGCTGCACTGTTTATATTATGATGTAAATGACCTCCCTCGTAAAGTAAATGATAAATGACGGCTCCCAACCTGCTGAAGAAGCCCATTAGGAGGGCGTAACGCACAAATCCCGGTTATGTTAAGGGGGAGGAGACAGATTGTGTGATCCTACTAGTAGAAACAACGATCTGTCTCCTCCTCTAGTCAACCACCCCCCCCCCACACATCTAGGGAACACCGTTAACCCCTTGATCGCCCCCTAGTGTTAACCCCTTCCCTGTCAGTGACTTTTATATAGTAATCAGTGGCTATTTTTAATTCTGATCGCTGTATAAATGTCAATGGTCCCAACAAAGTGCTCGATCTGTCCTCCGCAATGTCGCAGTCCCGATAAAAATCGCAGATCACCGCCATCACCAGTAAAAAAAATATTAATAATAGAAATGCCATTAATCTATCCCCTATATTGTAGATGCTATAACTTTTGTGCAAACCAATCAATATACGCCTATTGCAATTTTTTTGACCAAAAATATGAAGAAGAATACATTTTGGCCTAAACTGAGTAATCTTTTATTTATTTTTTTTTTGGGGGGGGGATTTATTATAGCAAATTTAAAAAATATTGTTTTGTTTTTTTCAAAATTTTAAGCTTTTTTTGTTTATAGTTCAAAAAAATCGCAGTGGTGATCAAATATCACCAAAAGAAAGCGCTATTTGTGGGAGAGAAAGGACGTCAGTTTTGTTTTTGTACAACGTCGCACGACCATGCAATTGTCAGTTAAAACGGCAAAGTGCCGTATCACAAAAAATGGTCTGGTCATTAAGGGGCCAAATCTTCTAGGGCTGAAGTGGTTAATACCTTTATTCAGTTTTATGAAATATTTGAAGCACAGAGCAGTATGTTTTTTTCATTTCTATTCTATAATATGTTACATGATTGATCGAGATTTAAGAAGTGGAGTAGGGAGTTTTAGGGATGATTTTTGCAGGCTATTATGACTATAGTGGGATCATAGACTGGAAGTGTGCAGGCAATTTATCCGGAGGTGGTGGTCACTGAACACATTGGATGTTACTATATAAACAATCACGTTGGATAGGAACAGTGAAGCATTAATATTTGGGTGTCACGTACCTTGTGGAGATCAAGCTGGAGAAAGGGCTTCTCTTGCACCTCCTGTTCAACACCCCTGGTAGTGATGACAGGGAGTGAAGCACACAGAGTGACACAAGGGCCGATGCTGTGGATGGTGCTGGTTGGGCCTTGGCAGGAACCAGGTGGCTGAAGAGTGCTGGGCAGGCTGTAAGAACTGGAGCTCTGTATCGCTGGGTCAGCAGATGGATGCGTAGCTGGGACGTAAGCCAGGGGGTCATCAACAGCCGCACAGAGCAGGTACTGAGACGAGAGGCAGAGAAGGGAAACAGACCAGGTTCGGTACACAGACTGGCAGCAAGGTACAGGAACATCAGACAGAAGCAGAGTCGAACACAAGCCGGGATCAGGTAGGCAGGCGGAGTTCAAGGAGCAGGTTCAGGTGAAGCCGGGTCAAAACACAGGAAGCTGGAACAGATCAGGTAAACAGGCACTAGCTAAAGGAGCACTCAGCAATGTTCATGTGTCAGGATTCGGTTTAAATAGGCTTACTTGGCACCCATACGTGCACGTACATGCGCATGCACGCACATTTGCACGCTGGTATTGGCACGTGCCCATGCACGCATGTGCCAATACAAGTCCCTCTTTGTACACACACTGGTGTGCCCATGCTTGTGTGCAGATGTGCATCTGTTATCAGGAGTTCTCTTAGGCCGCGTACACACGATCAAATTTATTTGCTGAAACTGGTCCGACAGACCGTTTCAGCGGACATATCCGATCGTGTGTACGGGCTAGCGGACATGTTTTCCCAGCATGTTTTTTCCGTCGGATATTTCCGCTGGTTAATACACTAACCAGCGGACAGAAATCTCCGCGCATGCGTCGAATGGATTCGACGCATGAGTGGAAGTATTTTACTTCCTGGAGTGGTGACGTGGCGGCGTCAACGTCACCGCGTCTTCAGCCCGAGGGGATTTTCGTCCGATGGTGTGAACACGCCATCGGACCAAAATCCGATGAGACATGTCCGCTGGAAACGGTCCGTCGGACATGTTTGAGCAGACATGTCTCATCGTGTGTACGCGGCCTAACAGTAGCACTCTATGGCTAGTGGAAAATTCTTCACAGTAAAAGCTGTGAAAATGTTAAATAGACTTCCTTCAGAGGTTGTTCTGGCCGTAAATAATGGCGCAAGTTCTTTCTGAATAAAGAACTTGCGCAAATATTTACAGCGGTGTAACGTATCGGGGATACGTTACGCCAGCAGAAAGATCTGTGGATCTTTCTGAATCTGACCCTAAAACTTTCACACAGACCAAATAGTTTCCAAAAATGTTATTTTTATCAAAGAAATGTAGCAGTATAAATTGTGGCCAAAATGTTCTCTATCTCTCTCTCTTTCTATCTCTATCTCACTCTCTGGATGCATTGCTTGAAAGGGGAGGAGGACCAGAAGAAGTCTGGAGCTCTCCTGCAGCTGCAGGAGAGGTGTGAGGGCCACATGAAATTGCCTTGTGTTTGACACCTATGTCCTACAGGATAAGGTTACTCCCTTTTCTGTTAAGACCCACTTCACAAGGTCTTAGGAGTGGCTACTTGACTAAAGGCAGCCCTCAAAATTTCCACTCGCCTACTAGCATTTGGCGAGTGGATTTAAGCTGGGGGCGAGTGATAACAGGGATGCATGATGACCAATCTCCCTCCAATCTGTGCCTACACTTAGAGTCCCAGTGAGATTGGTGGCCGAAGAGGAAAGGTGCATGCTCGGGAAAAGTAGTCTGGTGAGCCGCGCACAGGCAGAGCAGTACACAGGTGCTCTCCTCACAATCCTCATTAAGCCATGGGACCTAACAGTATGACCTCTCTGAGCCTGCCCCCCTCCCCCGACCAATGTAGCTGGAGGGCAGGGAGCAGGAAGTAATGAGTGAGGTGGAGGATTGCGAAAATTACCACTCCGGTGCAGCGCTCACTGAAATTTGCCCTGACATGAGAGCGTCAGCCTTCCCGTTTGTGCAATTTTCTTCTCCTTGTGCTCTATGTAAGTGTCCAACAGTTCAGCCTGAGCACTGCGAGCAGACTGGTCTCAATGTGTGCTGTGTGGTGTCAGTGTGCGCTGTGCTATGATGTCAATGGCTGTTCAGTTGTGTGGATCTCAGCGCTGGATTGTACTCCCTCCCGCTGTGCTGCAGCTCCTCTCCTCACTGCCAGCCTGAATAAAAGGGGGAAGTGGAGACATGCAAGTGTGGCTTACGCAGGCTCCTGATGATAAGATGAATAGGAGAGGGAGAGAGAAAGAGAGAGAGGATGGATGGGAGTTGCAGAGGAGACAGCAAGAGAATGGGGAAGAGACCCAGTTCTAGTGCCCTGTCCCTCTGGGCTTCTCCCAGTGCCCTGTCCCTCTGGGCTGCCCCCAGTGCCCTGACCCTCTGGGCTGCCCCCAGTGCCCTGTTCCACTTTGTTAAAGTTGTTGTTGGTAATATTTAATTGTGTAACTTGATTCTGCATAAAACATTCTATGAGATAATCTACGAGGGCGTGTTTACAGGTGCAATTAGGCGCAGGGCAGTGTATGAATTAGGTGGGGCAACTGGTGGCGAGTAACTCTTGAGGCCTGGCTAGTAGCTCAAGACTTGAAATTTTGAGCCCTGCTAAAGGCAAAACTTTTTGTTTTCATTTTGGATAGAGTAATTGAGATTTCCCTTCACATTCTGTCCCACAGCAAAACCAGGAAGTGAAGGGAAATGCCTGCAAATTAAGGGAATTCCTTGTGGACACCCAGGTCACCAAAACAAGTGTCCCCATTGGAAGATTTCCCCTTTGTTACTTTTCTGAGGACAACCCAATTTGGGATTTTCTTTTTCTTTCACTTTCAATGATAATGGTAACCAGGGCAAATATGATGAATCTCCTTAACTGGGACACAGACCACAATAAAAACTGGTAAGCAATCTAATCCCTCTGCACTCTATCCAAAACAAAAAAAAAAAAAGTTTGCCTTTAGTTATGCATGGTTCTGCCGCAGTTAAAATCATGTTCATGTTCTCCTGAAATTCAAGACTCCAGGCACAGCGATCAGCTGCATTTGTACAGTGTGATTAGCTGTGGTTGCATTTAGCCACCACATGATATTGAACAGGGATCCGACTTGGATCCCTACTAATACCAAGCACTGTCTGGTATGAATCTTGAGGTGGAACTCCACGCAATTTTCAAATAAAAAACGGCATGGGTTCCCCCTCCAGGAGCATACCAGGCCCTTGGGTCTGCTATGGATTTTAAGGGGAACCCTCGTACGCCGAAAAAAATGGCGTAGCCCCCCCTAAATCCATACCAGACCCTTATGCGAGCACGCAGCCCGGCCGGTCAGGAAAGGGGGTGGGGACAAGCGAGCACCCCATCTTAACCGTACCAGGCTGCATGCCCTCAACATTGGGGGGGTAGGTGCTTTAGGGCAGGGGGACGCCCTGCAGCCCCCCCACCCCAAAGCACCCTGTCCCCATGTTGATGAGGACAGGGCCTTTTCCCGACAACCCTGGCCGTTGGTTGTCGGGGACTGTGGGCGGGGAGCTTATCGGAATCCGGGAGCCCCCTTTAATAAGGACAAAACAGATTATAGCGCACGCATGCAAAAATGACATTTATCCTGCAAGGCTAGTTAAAAACACCTGAACATATTAAAAAAATATGGGGGTTTGGTCACACTGTATGGTCATATAGTGACCACTTACTGCGACAAAGTACCCCGAATTAGTGGATCCTAACCTGTTAGAATGAAAGAACCTAATGTCTCAACCTTGGGAGATAAACTCCTCTATATGGGAGAACTGAAGGGATTCTGCCTATACACTGGTGGCCACTAATGTGAGGTAATGAAGAGGGGGAGGGGTGCTCCAGCACAAGAGACCTGGTCAGAGTCTCTTGGGCTGGAGCACCCCTCCCCCTCTTCATTATCTCACATTAGTGGCCACCCGTGTATAGGAAGTTCGGACCAGGTCTCTTGGGCTGGAGCACCCCCCCCCTCTTCATTACCTCACATTCGTGGCCACCCCTGTATAGGAAGAATCCCTTCAGTTCTACCATATAGAGTTTATATAGAGTTTATCTCCCAAGGGGGTCGATATTACCTGGTGACCCCGCCCCCTTATGTCGTCACCACCCGGAGCATGATGGGACTGTGACATCATAAGAGGACTATATAAATCCGTGTGAGCAACGCACCGGGCATTACAGCGGAAGGAAGCGACGTGTCAACATCGAAGAAGAGAAAAAAAGAGGGAAAAACTCCCCCCCCCCCCGCTGGTAAAAGAGCTGCCCCCGGCAGAAGAGAACAGGGAAGACGGTGAAGAAGACCAGGCCCCCGCTCATAAAAGAGCTTAAAGAAGAAAGCGGGGGCCCTGGCAGAACAGAACAAGATGGTGGTGAAGACCGGGGCCCTCGCTCGTAAAAGAGGTAAAAGAAGCAAGCGGGGGCTCCGGCAGAACAAAACAAGATGGCGGTGAAGACTGCCCCCTCCCCGGCAGAAGAGAACAGAGAAGACGGCGAAGAAGACCTGGCGCCCATACTCATTCACCTAGGGTGGGGGGCTGGGATATGGGGGCCCCCTTATTAAAGGGGGCTCCCGGATTCCGATAAGCTCCCCGCCCACAGACCCCGACAACCAACGGCCAGGGTTGTCATGAAGAGGCCCTGTCCTCATCAACATGGGGACAGGGTGCTTTCGGGTTGGGGGGCCGCAGGGTGCCCCCCTGTCCCAAAGCACCTACCCCCATGTTAAGGGCATGCGGCCTGATACGGTTAAGGAGGGGGGCGCTCACTCGTCCCCACCCCCTTTCCTGACCGACCGGGCTGCATGCTCGGATAAGGGTCTGGTATGGATTTGGGGGGGGGACCTCCACACCGTTTTTTTGGCGTACGGGGGTTTCCTTTAAAATCCATAGCAAACTCAAGGGCCTGGTATGCTCCTGAAGGGGGAACCCATGCCGGTTTTTTATTTGAAATTTGGCATGGAGTTCCCCCTCAAGATTCATACCAAACGCAGCTGACACAGTATACTGCGATTACCTGCGGTTATGTGCCGATAGCTGCGCCAGTTCGCACTTGGACGCATTCAATTCTATTTTTTCTATTCACACAAAACCGCAGGTAACAAAACCACAGCTAAACGCAGTGTGTGAAGGGTGTCATAGAAAAGCATTGTGTGAAAGCACCATTCTATCTGTCCGTGTGAAAGGGGCCTAAGACTTTGCAAAACCCTTTGTTTTGATACACCAGGAATGTATTTAACACATTTTAAAGTTCAGCTGGGCTTAAATAATCTAGAAAACGGACACAGTGGCCCAGATTCATAAAGCAATTACGCCTGTCTAACTGGTGTTAGACAGGAGTAATTTCAAATTTTGCGCGCCGTATCACTAGTTTGAATCCTCAAACCATGATACGGCGGCTTCGGGCTTCGATCCGAGAGGCTTACGTCTTCGTAAGCCTTCGGATCTACGCTGCGATATTTTTGCGGCCGCTGGGAGGAGTTTGCGTCGTTTTCATGCGTCGGGATATGCAAATGTGTTTTTACGGCGATCCACGAAGATACGAGCGGTCTTCGCAATCGCTTACGTCTGTTTTTTTTTACGTACTGTTAGACCAGCTTTTTGCTGGTCTAACGGTGCGTAGCCCATGTTAAGTATGGCCGTCGTTCCCGCGTCGAATTAATTTTTTGCGTAACTCGTTCGGGAATAGAAATGTCCGTAAACGACGCTACTCAAACAACGAATGACGTAACGACGTGATTTCGCGCAATGCACGGCGGGAAATTTGCGAACGGAGCATGCGCAGTTCGATCGCCGCGGGAACGCGCCTATTTTAAATCCTTCACGCCCCCTACTCGTCTAGATGGATTGCGACGGGAGAAATACACTACGCCGCCGTCGTTTACTGAACAAAATCTACCTGGATTCCACGTAGAGCCAGGTAAAAAGCGGCGGCGTAGTGTATTTCTGATACGCTACGAGAATCCAATTCTCTCTGAATCTGGGCCAGTATGTACAACTGAGAAAGTAAAGAATTCACAGCATTTATTAAAAAATTTACTTTCTACAATACAGTAGTACCCAAAAGTGATTTCCCATTGTTCACCCAGATTGCTATATAAATTGAGATCAACACATAGATGCATAAAAGTAAAGAAAATAATCAATGTCCCATAAATAATATATAACTATGATACTCCCCTTCCCAACCTAAATGGACATTTTAATGTTTCGCAGAATGAATAGGTTATTTCATGTCCTCCCTTTGGAAGCACCAGCTGCAATTTTGCACAGCTGGTGACTCTAAGGCCTCGTACACACGATCAAATCTGTCCGCTGGAAACGGTCCACTGGACCGTTTCAGCAGACAGATTCGATCGTGTGTATGGCCGAGCAGACAGATTTGTCCACCCGACAGATTTCAAAGCATGCTTTGAAATCTATCGGGTGGGAATCTGTCCGCCCGATATGTCTGCTGGTTAGTACACTTACCAGCAGACATGTCGTCCCGCACCGCCGCCGCACCGCCGCCGAATGGATTCGGCGCATGCGCGGAAGTGTTTTACTTCCTGTTGCGGTGACGTGGCGGCGTCAACGTCACCGCCACGTCACCGACACGTCAGCGCGCCGTCTGCTGGTGGGGATTTTGGTTTGCTCGTGTGTACACGCGAGCAAACCAAAATCCCAGCAGACAGATTTGTTCAAATCTGTCGGACGGACAGATTTGAACAAATCTGTCCGCTCGTGTGTATGGGGCCTCAGACCAGGTTTTCACTGATAACACCAGTCCCCATAGATCAGGGGTGGCAAACACAAGGCCCGCGGGCCGAATCCGGCCCGCCAGGCCTTGTGATGTGGCCTGCGCAGCCCCTTTTTTTATATTGCTGGCATCCACGGCCGGGCAGAGACAATGTCTCTGCCGGACGCCATTTTCTTGAAGACCGCCGCTGCCGCTAGAGGTCCGCGGCCGGGCAGAGACAATGTCTCCGCCGGCCGCCATTTTTTTGAAGTCCGCCGTCGCCGCCGCTAGAGGTCCGCGGCCGGGCAGAGACAATGTTTTCTCCAAGAAAACTTGGAGACTGCTCAGACTGAACACTATGGTGGAGTGCAGATACAACCGGACCTTTGAGGGCAACCAAACTGCTGATGCGGCCCCCGATGAATTTGAGTTTGCCACCCCTGCCATAGATGATTGTTAAACCAATCAGAGTGGATTCCAATCATATGTTCACTATATCAGCTTTTACATTGATCACCTGCAGCCCTGGGGTTTATTGACAAAATAAGCCTGAAAATGATCTATGCTATCTTTAGGCTGGATTCACATCTATGCATTTTTAGCGCTTTTTGCATTTTGCAGATTTGCACTACAGTCCATTTAACATGTTTTTCTATGGAACACGTTCTGTAGTCCAAATCTGCAAAATGCAAAAAGCACAAAAAATGCATAGGTGTGAATCCAACCTTAGGCTGCAGTGGGATCAGCACTACAATCTATTTAGCACAGTAATTATCAGATCCCAAAAATATATTACATATATAAGTTAAATATATTAAGTTAAAGGTTAAACAAAAGTATGCTTTGAAATCATCAGCGTTTTTATTTAAACAATATACCAAATAAAACATTACTTCCCATGTAATTTTCTTTGTAGATACCTATGAATGGTATGGCCTGAACTGGGATGGTTTGTCACCACGTTATGAACATGCCAGCTTTATCTCAAATGGAAATCCAAGGAGCATGTGGGTGTTTGGAGGAGCAACGCAGGCAGAAAATCAAAACAGTGTTCAAGTAATAAACCTAGGTATGTGTCATTTTTATTAACATTGTGTATGAAAAAGTATTCTTTTTTTTCCTCATCAATTAAAAGACACTAGAATTTAAAGGAGTTGTACAAGGAGAATTATATGCATTAAGATTAAAAGCCTTCTGTGTGTAGCAGCCTCCCTAGCACCCCCTAATTACTTACCTGAGCCCCATCTCTCTCCAGCGATGTCCACGAATGTGTACGCCATCCAAGACGCTTCTCCTGATTGACCGAAGCACAGCAGCCGCACCTTTGGCTCCCATGGCTGTTAATTCGAAGTCAGTCAACCAATCAGAGACACCTTTACTAAACGCCCCAATTGTGCTTTAGAGGATGCTCCTCACCAGGCTCATTCTCACACATTTTGGGAATGTGAGAACATTTCCCAAATATGGAGACAATTATAAAACTTTGCTTCAGCTATCACAGGTTCCCAAATAAATCTCACACACCCTAATTGCTTATTGTTCACACCAATCATAGGTCTGTTCTTACCACACATTATACTTGTTCATACTATAAGTGTTGCAATATATTGGCTCATAGCATTCCATTGGAAATCCCCATCTGTCCCATCTGTCCAATTAAAAAACAAGAATTAATACTATCGATCTTATGGAGAAAATATTTCGCACATTATATAACACTATGCCATTTTTTTTAAATGGGACTCCTGGTTCATTCATTGTGATGTTTTATTTAGAATTTCGGATAATTAATCTTAAATATTCAATGTCCTACTGAGAATTGAACTTTTCAATGTTTATCAAATATATGAATAAAAAAAAATTGAATATTGCTCTTTATTATATTCATTTTGTACTATTTTTTTATACTAAATTGCTCTACTAAATTGCTCCTTTTTGTATAAATCTTACCAAGATATATACTTTTTTATTAACTATATATAATTTAATACAGTATATACACACAGTGAAACCTTGGATTACGAGTAATTAACGGTTAACGAGCGTTTCGCAATACGAGCACTGTATTTTAAAAACTTGGTTTGCGAGTGTTGTCTCTCAAAACAAACAGGATTCAGGCCAAAGCCAAAGCAGTACCGCGTTCGGCTTGAGGAGGGGGGGGTTGGAGCCGAGCGGTGCTGATTGCAGCCGTTCGGAAGTGCACGTAAAGGCCTGAGGACAGCTCTGCTTGCTTCAAACCTTGGGAACGCAGACTTTTTAAGGTCAGCTGAGGTGTCCTCAGTCCTTTCTGGCCATTTCTGAGGCTCTGCGGGGCCCCCCCTCACCTCTGGCCACATGCGGTATAGCATGCTATTGAAGTCAATGCGGAACAAATTATTTTTGTTTCCATTGACTTAGGGGAAACTTGCTTTGATATGTGAGTACTTTGGATTACGAGCATTCTCCTGCTCGTAATCCAAGGTTCCACTGTATATTTTGTCATTTTTCAAAGACTGATGACAAAAAATAATGGGCTCAACATGCCTCTCAGCAAATTCCTTGGGGTGTCTGCTTTCCAAAAAGGGGTAATTTAGGCGGCTGGGGGTTGCACTGCTCTTGCATTTTAGCACCTCAAGAAATGTGACAGGCAGTCAGAAAGTAAAAGCTGTGTACATTCCAGTATGTATAAAATCAAAAAAGAAAAAATACTGCGCTATCTTAAAATACAAAAAGCCGCTAACACAGCAAGAGAGATCAAAAAATTGCTAATAGAAAATGTGTGGAAAAGTGTAGCGCTAATAATGACACAAATAATGATAATACAATAAAGATTAAATCGTGCAACACCACATGTGAATGGATGGTATTCAAAAGTCCATAAATGTTATAAATGAATCGGTGAGTCGGTTTCTTTGAGTAGAACAGATACACAAAATCCAGTGCATAAAGAAGTGAATCCAGATGACGTTCTTTTTGTAACGAAACATGTCGGGATGGACTACTGTTGTTCCTGCTACCCTTTTTCTATAAGCTCTATTGACCATTGCAAAATGTGAGTTTTTCTCTTTATAATAAATATTGATTTTTATTACGGAATTACGCTATGTACGCCTTTCTTTTTCATGCTTATCGGTTGGAGTACTGATATGCCCTCTGAGTGGTCTGTTGAGAGTTGCTGTTTGCTGTCTGAGGTTTGCCTTCATTGATACCGAATCGCATGACGTGTATGGTGTATATCAACTTTAACAAAGCTTGATTGGCCTAGTGGGTATATGCCTGTCTAGGTCCAATCGGTCCGGTAAGTGGTGGTGGACTTTTCACTTCTTTATGCACTGGATTTTGTGTATCTGTTCTACTCAAAGAAACCGACTCACCGATTCATTCATAACATTTATGGACTTTCGAATACCATCCATTCACATGTGGTGTTGCACGATTTAATCTTTATTGTATTATCATTATTTGTCATTATTAGCGCTACACTTTTCCACACATTCCAGTATGTATACCATAGTTTGTAGGTGCTATAATTTTTACGCAAACCAATCAATATAGGCTTATTGTTTTGTTTTTTGTTTTTTACCAAAGGCATTTAGCTGAATTCATTTTGGCCTAAATGTATGAGAACAATTTAGTTTATTGCATATTTTTATATCGTTTACATAGCAAAAAATAAAAATCCCAGTGGTCACCAAAATAAAGCTCTATTTGTGGGGAAATAAAGGCCATAAATGTTGTTTGTTGGGGTACAGCTTTACATGACCGCGCAATTACCCGTTATAGTAGCACAATGCCAAATGGCAATAAATGGGGTAAAACCTTCCGGAGGTCAAGTGGTTAAAGCATTAGTTTATATTTGTGTTTAGAATTCCTCACATGAATGTTTCTTTCCGTTTCTTAGGTAGTCATATGTGGAAAAGTCCAAGGGTGGAAGGCTGTATTCCTTCACCTCGAACCTTTCATACAACATCTGCTTCAATTGGAGACAAACTCTTTGTTTTTGGAGGAGGGTATAAAGGTGCAGATCCTGTTGCTGATACAAACCTTTATATATTTGATGCTGGTAAGATCACTTGATCTTAAAATTGTCTGTTTTTAACGTATGTTTATGGCAAAAATGTTGGAGTGTGGTTAGAATGATTATGACCTCTCAAGTTTTTATCATCTTCTGTGTCCCTACTGGAGCGGTTGCCCCTCTCTATCGGTTCTGGTGACCACAGTCTAAATAGTAGATGCTTACTGCTCTATATATAGTTACATAGTAGGTGAGGTTGAAAAAAGACACATGTCCATCAAGTCTAACCTATGTGTGTGATTATACCATATGTCAGTATTACATTGTATATCCCTGTATGTTGTGGTTGTTCAGGTGCTTATCTAATAGTTTTTTAAAACAATCGATGCTCCCCGCTGATACCACCACCTGTGGAGGGAATTCCACATCATTGCCGCTCTTACAGTAAAGAATCCTCTACACAGTTTAAGGTTAAACCTCTTTTTTTCTAATTTGAATGAGTGGCCATTAAACTTCCTTTCCGCGGAAAAGTTTTATCCCTATTGTGGGGTCACCAGTATGTTATTTCAACATTTAAATCATATCCCCTCTCTAGCGTCTCTTCTCCTGAGAGAATAAGTTCAGTGCTTATATACTCCCTTCATAACTAATATCTTCCAGTCCCTTTATTAGCTTTGTTGCCCTTCTCTGTACTTGCTCCATTTCCAGTACATCCTTCCTGAGGACTGGTGCCCAGAACTGGACAACATACTCCAAGCGAGGCCGGACCAGAGTCTTGTAAAGTGGGAGAATTATCACTTTATCTCCTGAGTTAATCCCCTTTTTAATGCATGCCAATATTCAGTTTTCTTTGTTAGCAGCAGCTTGGCATTGCATGAGCCATTGCTGAGTCTATCATCTACTAGGACCCCCAGGTCCTTATCCATCCTTGATTCCCCCAGAGCTCCTCCCCCCAGTGAGTAGATTGCATTCATATTTTTGCCACCCAAATGCATTATTTTTCTTTTTCCACATTAAACCTCATTTGCCATGTAGTTGCCCACCCCATTAATTTGTTCAGATCTTCTTGCAAGGTTTCCACATCCTGCGGAGAAGTTATTGCCTTGCTTAAAGAACAATAAAAAATATTGCGCTAAAGGATATGAATAGCTAAAATTGAAAATAAATATGTGTAAATGTGAAAATAATGTTAACTTAATAACCCAAGCAGCAATCTTTAGCTACACGTGGTAGTCATGTAAATACAAGTAGAAAACATTGGAGAAAAAATTGCGCTAGTCATACCATGTGGTGAACAAAGTGTTAAAAAATAATTAAATAAATAAATAAATAATATTAAATATAAGAAATATATTAAACTCTAGGGAAAGAAGGTAAAGAAAACCTTCTAGTGAGACAACCAAAATAAATTGAATTTATGACTGTGTGAAAAAAATATTAATAAAAAAAAAAAAAAAAAAAAAAAACATTCAGTCCAAAAAAATCTGTGACTTCTTAAACATAATGTCCCCATCAAAGTATCAACTCCATGGATGTATGTTGAAGGAGGGAAAAAGCCAAGATGAAAGGGATTCCACCACCAGTCAGGTTTGGATAGAATAGAAAAGATCCACCAGGAGAGGGGTAGGTAATAAACTCTTACCAGATTCCCAGATAGTAAAGCATATAGATCCACTCGATCCCAGAAGGGAGGGGGGGGGACTGCAGCACTTCTCTGCATTCAGCTGGTCCTCGTTTTGATAGGTGTGGATCCCAAAACTCCTTTCCAGGTCCTAAGCTGGTTGCACAGCTCCAAAGGATCCAGTTGGAGACCCAGAAAAAAAGGGGGACTCAAATAGTGAAGTACCGTAGTTATCCGGGTTTTATTTAAAATTGTAAGAGTATACACTAGATGCACTTCATAAGTCCAAAATACAAAGGCATTACATCCAGTCAAAGTAAAACAAAATATAGCAAACAAAACGAACGTGCGCCCGTGCTTACGGGGTCACTTCTGGACACGGTGATGTCAGTGCGTGGCTCCGCCCTGACTAGTTTCGATCAATACGATCGTTCTCAAAGGGCACGGGCGACGCACTGAACCATCACCTTTTGTAACCACAGAGCGGCAACCAAGCCTCGCCCTCAAGTGGTTAGAACCAATAGGGGACAACCCCCTTTGATTACAAGCACCAATGCGGTGCGGATGTAGGGCGGAAAGGCAGGGAAAAAGAAGCAGGAAATATGCTCAGTAATCGTCCCTCCCACTCTCCAACCTCAGCAGGGAAGAGGAGAAAATAAACAATCACCCGACATCCGCCCTACAGACATCAATGTAATTAAACAATATAATAAAAACATAAAAAAAACATTAACAAGCATTAAGCTGTCTGTCACTTACAAAAATAGTTGAGCCTATTCATGTATACAGCTAATACATTAAAAAGGAATAAACCTGGATTGCACATAGCACTGTTAATAGTATTCATAAACAGTGTTCATTTATTTAAAATCACAGTGGAATGAGAGTATTCTCTACAACCCTCTAGTGGGTAAAAAGAAGTATGGCCTGAGAGTGTGGAACTTGTTAAACCACACATTTCTCAGGTTATATAGAAGTGTGGAACTTGTTAAACCACACATTTCTCAGGTTATATAAAAGTGTGGAACTTGTTAAACCACACATTTCTCATTGCCTTGCTTAGCTTAGTATCGTCCGCTAATACAGAGATTGAACTGCTTACCCCATGAACTCGCCCTTGTAGCCAGTTTTCAATCCATGTACTCACCTTATGGTCGTTTTGGTTACTGAAGCCCCCCCCCCGATTCCCTTGTGAAGACTGAGCAAAAGAGTAAATTCAATACCTTCGCCATCTCTCCACCCTTAGTAACCAGGTTCCCCTTGTCATTCTTTATGGGCCAATAGGGTCTGTCCTCTCTCTTTTACAGTTTATATACTTAAAGAATTTCTTGGGATTTTATTTTCTCTCCTCTGCTATGTGTCTTTTTTGTGTTCTATCTTAGCCGCCCTAATTGTACCCTTAGGCCACGTACACACGATCAGACTGGTCCGATGAGACTGGTCCGACGGACCGTTTTTATCGGACCAGGCTGAAGTGGTCTGATGGTCTGATGTGTGTACACACCATCGGACCAAAAATCCGATCAGACCAGAACGCGGTGAAGTAGAACACACCGATGTGCTTAAAAAAGGAAGTTCAATGCTTCCAAGCATGCATCGACTTGATTTGAAGCATGCACGGGTTTTTGGTCCGATGCTTTGGCGTACTAACCGCACTAACCAGCAAGTTTTAAAACTTTCGTCCGACCGACAACTGTCCGATGGGCCGTACACACCATTGAATTGGTCCGATGAAACTGGTCTGCAGACCAGTTTCATCGGACAGGTCTAATCGTGTGTACGCAGCCTTACATTTCTTGTTGCATTCTTTTGTAAAGTCTGAATTCTGATGATTATCCCTCAGCCTTGTATTTCTTGAAGGCCTTCTCCTTTGCTTTTATATGCATTTTTACATTGAAGTTAAGCCATCCAGGACCTTTGTTCTCTCTTTTAAATGTATTTCCCAATAGGATGCACTGGCTAATGCCCTTATTTAATATTCTCTTAAAGGAAACCCATCTCTCTTCTGTGTTCTTTGTTCCTAAGATTTTATCTCAATTTATATCTTTTAGCAAGGTTCGTAGTTTAGGAAAGTTGGCTCTTTTGAAATTCAGTGTTTTTGTATTCCCCTGATATTTCCTATATGTGTGATTTATACTGAAGCTAATTTACCTGTGATCGCTGTTTCCTAATATGCTCCTTTTTTCCACATCCGTGATCAGGTCTGTATTGTTGGTAATCAGTAAGTCTAGTAACGCTTTGTTTCTAGTTGCGTCTACCATCTGACCCATGACATTGTCTGGATAATTAGAATCCCCCATTATGATACATTATGAACACTTCCCATCCTTGCTGCTAATCCAATTGTGATAGGAGGTCCGTCTCCCCCCTCCTCCCTCAGGTTAGGGGGCCTATAGCATACTTGCAGTACTATTTTCACCTTAGTTTCATCCCTATTTAACAGAGGTGTGCATCCTCACTGGCCTCATGATTCGATTACGATAATCATGTCAATGATTCAGTTAGATTCCGCGATGCATCAAGATTATTGCGTGCGATTTTCATTAAAAAAAATTCAAGCAGTCAGGAGAACTCAATTTTTTTATTTTATCTGTTCTTAAAAAAAAAAAAGACAACACTCCCAACATACAGCAAAGTCCAAACACAGCAGACAACAACTTAGTGGAGTTTCAGCCCCCCCCCCCCAAAAAAAAAATACTAGAAGAGATGGTCAGAGACTGCAGACATAATACAGGAGATGTTCAGAGACTGCAGACATAATACAGGAGATGATCAGAGATTGCAGACATAGTACAGGAGATGGTCAGAGACTGCAGACATAATATAAGAGATGGTCAGAGACTGCAGACATAGTACAGGAGATGGTCAGAGACTGCAGACATAGTACAGGAGATGGTCAGAGACTGCAGACATGGTACAGGAGATGGTCAGAGACTGCAGACATAGTACAGGAGATGGTCAGAGACTGCAGACATAGTACAGGAGATGATCAGAGACTGCAGACATAGTACAGGAGATGGTCAGAGACTGCAGACATAGTACAGGAGATGATCAGAGACTGCAGACATAGTACAGGAGATGATTAGAGACTGCAGACATAGTACAGGAGATGATTAGAGACTGCAGACATAGTACAGGAGATGATTAGAGACTGCAGACATAGTACAGGAGATGATTAGAGACTGCAGACATAGTACAGGAGATGATTAGAGACTGCAGACATAGTACAGGAGATGATTAGAGACTGCAGACATAGTACAGGAGATGATTAGAGACTGCAGACACAGTACAGGAGATGATCAGAGACTGCAGACATAGTACAGGAGATGATCGGAGACTGCAGACATAATACAGGAGATGGTCAGAGACTGCAGACATGATGCATCAAGTAGCCAGCATTTGGGTTCTAATGCACTGCTGCTGCTGTGGTGACAGACACCAGTGATGTTGATAGCAGTGCCAGGACAGCAACCCTGGTTGTTCACCCACTGGTCCACTGTCAGTGGATTCCCCCATCCACCTGGAATGTGTAGATGTGGGAATTGGATGGTATTTTTTTTCCAGTGTAATGACCCAACAAAACAAAGCAATCAATATATGGACTGCATAAGTGGCTTGGTGTTAACTAGTGTTGCTCACGAATATTCGCATTGCGAATATTCATTACGAATATTGCATATTTGAGTATTCGCGAATAAATCGAATATCGCGGTGAATATTCGCTATTGCTAGTGATCTCCATCAACGTCTAAAAGCATTGCTGGTATGATTAGAGACCCTGGGCCGAGTAGCTGAGGCGATCCTTTAATGTTGCCGAATATTCGCACTGCGAATATTCGTATTACGAATATTCGTGAATACTTTCTCTGCCCTTCTGTGTTTTGTGTATAAAAAAAAAAAATTAGCTTTAGTTTAGTCATATAAGTTTGTGTAAGTAGAGTTAGTGTTTAGTGCATATTAGTTTAGTAATCCAGGAAATGATCTCCGTTTTCGCGTGTTGACGAGAATTTCGCAATCAATTTCGCATTCGCATTAGCGAAATTTGACAAAATGTTTTTTTTTGAATATTCGATATTAACGAATATTTCGCGAATATTCTTCTATATATTCGTGAAATATCGCGAAATCGAATATGGCGTATTCCGCTCATCACTAGTGTTAACTGGATCTTAAAAGAACAGAGCGGGAAGGGAGACAGATAGGGGAGAGAAAGTGACAGTTCAGTGACCAATGTGTAATTAAAAAATGCAGTGCTCACTCATTCAGAGACGAGGCATGGATTCACACAGATTGGATTCTGTGTAGCTGGCTGTTGACTGTTCTTCATATCTCCTGCGCACATCCCCCTCCTCTCTCTCCTTCACAGCTGTACATTGGCATAGGAGAGTGGGTGGGCCGGGCAGACACAGAGGGAGAGAGGAGGAGGAGGAGGAGGAGGAGGAGGAGAGGCAGCTGTATGCAATACATCATTCCATTCATCTGGGAGGAGAAGTTAACTTTGCTGCGCTGTGTGTGAGATGAGTGTCAGAGAAGACACTCCACTCAGGTGTGTAGAGAGATATCTTATCGTTTAAAGAGCCCTTGTGGAATCCAATTATAGATGGGTGTTTACGAATGAGCACAGCTAGAGGTTCCACTACCATTGCAAACAGGAGCGGGGACAGCGGACACCCCTGCCGTGTGCCTCTATGCAAAGAAAAGGAGGAGGAAAGGGCATTATTTATTCAAAGTCTAGCACAGGGAGCAGAATAAAGGACTCTAATCCAATTGATAACTGTGTTCCCTACGCCAAATCTAGACAGAATATTCAGAATTCAACATTATCAAATGCTTTTGTTGCATCTAAGTATAATACGGCCCTAACCCCAGGATTATCCACAGGTATCTTTTCTTTTTTTTTTTATTCAAAGCAGAAGGAACAAACCGGCCCACACGGACCCAAACCACACATGATAACACTTAAATGGGACAGTAGGTGACAGTACAATATAAGTAAATACACATATAGGGTTGCATAGCCCTTCACCACCTCTCAGTTTCAGACATAACCTTTTCGGGTGCCCCCTGAGGGGCCGCACCTAGTGGGCTTAAGTGATCGCACAACCATGCAACCGAGACTCCCCCATTCCATTCTGCCACTCCTGGGTCCGGGCCCGCAGGGCCAGTCGATCCCGCGCCCCTTTTTTAAAAAAAGATTAAAGACAGAAAGAGAAAGAAAAACAGAGTTAGGGTTGTAAAGCCCCTATGGGGAAGAGGGCCGGGAACAGCTCCCGGTCCATTAGATTGAAAAGACAATGGGTGAAAATCCCGATAGGTGGGGGGAGGGGTGGGGTAGTGGAGAGTAAATGCGGGTCATGGGCCAGCGAGCAGGTCTCTCAGGTCTCAGTGGGCCCTAATTCCGCCGCTGGGTTCGAGCTTCCATAGGCTGGTGCATTTCCGCGCGGGCTGACCAAGTCACTGTCCTGTGTTTCTCCCCTAAGGCTTTGCCCCTCCTCAGAAAATCTGAACATGTCCCAAAGCTGCCAGCTCTCCTTGTATGCCTCCTGCCTCTGTTGGCTAGTGAGGATCAGGTCCTCCATCCTGCCAATTTCATCTACTTTCCTGAGCCATTGGGCCATCGATGGGGGGCACGGGGCTTTCCAGCACAAGGGGATGCAGGCTTTTGCTGCATCCAGCAGGTGCCGTACCACCGATTTCTTATAGGACTTGGTTGGAATGTCTGCTGCGTGTAGCAAGAAAAAGGCCGGGTCCTCTCCCAACTCTCGGTCTGTAAACCTCTGAGTTATGTGTCTGACTTCCCTCCAGAAGCCCTGCAACTTACTGCATGACCAGAATATGTGAAGGAGTGACCCCCTCTCCTCTCCGCAGCGCCAGCACAAGTCTGACGTCTCCGGGAACATCTTATGGAGCAGCTCGGGCGTCCTATACCAACGGGTGAGTATTTTATAATTTGTTTCTTGGACCTTAGAGCTTCGAGAGGACCTATGTGTGAAGGTGAGTACATGCTTTAGCATATTGCTGGTGAATTGGCAGTTAAGGTCTCTCTCCCATTTTGCAATACAGGGGAGTGGGTCGTCGGCTGGTGGTGTAATCAGCATATTATATGTCAGGGAGAGCGCATGGGGGAGCGTCCCGGTCTCCGAGCAGAGGTCTTCGAACGTTGTGGGGGCGCTGTCGCATTTTCCGGGGGCGGCAAACTACCTAAAAAATGGCTGAGCTGCAGGGCTCTCAAATAGTCCAGTCTAAACGGGCCAGCGGGGTCCATCAGTTCCACCGCTCTCTTCCACCTGTCACCTGTGCAGAAGTGCGAGGCCTGGTACAGCCCAGCCTCCCGCAGCTTGAGGAATCTCCTGTCGCGTAACCCCGGGGGGAAGAGGGGGTGGCCAATTACCGGTCTCAGGGGTGAGTTGCGTGTTGAGAGGCGCGACTCGGTCAGCAATTGCGCGCAGATTCGGGTGGTCGTGCCTATGAGGGGATGTCGTCGCAGGTCAGGGGGCAGAGTTGATTGGCACCATGGGGCCCAATGGAGCGGTATTGGGCTCTGAGACTGCTCAATCCGCATCCATAGCTTGGTGTTTGAGTGTCGGCACCAATCCAGCAACCTGTTGAGATGTGCTGCCCGATACTACGTGCGATTCTCCGGCATAGCTATACCACCGTGGAGCTTCGGACGTGAGAGCATAGCACGGCTCAGGCGCGGTGTCTTCCCTGCCCAGAGAAACCGGGTGAAGGCGGAATGTGTCTGCTTCAAAAAGGAGCCAGGGATGGCTATCGGGAGGGCCTGCATAAGGTACAAAAATTTAGGGAGGATCGTCATCTTCAATATGTTGCAGCGGCCCAACCACGAGTGTAGGCCACCGCCCCATTGGTCCAGAAGCTCCTGTACCTTCCTCAATAGCGGGGGGAAGTTTAGTTGGAATATCCGGGAGAGGGACGCCGGTATATGCGTGCCCAGATACTTTAAGGCTGTATCCGTCCATTTTAAATTAAATTTGTTTTTGAGTCTCGTCAGTTGGGCTAAAGGTACACCCACCCCCATGGGCGTCCGCTCATAGGGTTAAGGGGGGGCGAGTGACCCCCCCTGGAATCAGCAAAGGTCTGCCATACTCCCATCTGTGGCTGTGCTGACTCTCTCTGTGTTTGTGCAATCGGCTCCACAGCTCTTGCAATATCAGTGTCACAGAGCTTACAGAGCTCTTTACTGCCACCTCTGGCCGATTCCTTTATGTGCGCCCTTTGATTTGATAACTGTAATGTATTTTCAAATGGACATGTAGAAACAGGACTTGGGAGAAGGAAGACCACCGTGACCATACAAGTGGGGGGTGTGAGTACAAGTGAAGGGAGGAGGCTGTTTGTGTACAGGGGGGCTGGCATATATACAGATGAGGGGGGAAGCTGAGTGCATACAGGTATGATCAGTGCAGGGGGGGTGCCAGGTATAGGAAGGGTGACCGTAAAATTATGCCCCCCCCCCCCCTGGAAAAAGTTCAGCGGACGCCCATGCCCACCCCCATGGCTTCCGACTTGGAGAAGTTAATCTTCAAGTTGGAAAGGTGACCGTACTTCTCAAACTCCTTCAAGAGGTTCTGTAGTGAGGTTAAGGGCTTTGTGAGTGAGAACATCAAATCATCTGCATATGCAGATATCTTGTGCTGTGATCCCCCCACCTGTACCCCGGAAATCCCCGGGTGCTGGCGTACATGACACAGGAATGGTTCCAGGGTCAGAGCGAAGAGCAGGGGTGAAAAGCGGGCACCCCTGTCTAGTCCCGTTAGAGATCGAGAATGGATCTGACAACAGCCCATTCACTCTGATGCTGGCCGACGGATTAGAGTATGCCGCCTCCACCCAGTGTAGCATACGGTCTCCCAGGCCTATGTATCTCAGCGTCGCGAATAGGAACCCCCAGTCCACACGGTCGAACGCCTTCTCGGCGTCCGTCCCCAAGAGGACACAAGGTGTCCCCCCCCCCTGGACACGACATGCAACAGATTGAGGACCTTGGCGGTGTTGTCCCTCGCCTCCCTAGCCGGGACAAACCCCACCTGGTCAAGGTGTATCAGGTCAGGCACATGTTGCTGCAGTCTGGAAGCTAGGATCTTTGTGAAGAGCTTCAGGTCCGCGTTAAGGAGGGAGATCGGCCGATAGCTCCCACACTGGGACGGGTCTTTGCCCTCTTTATGTATAACAGCAATCTGTGCCTGCAGAGTCGCCGTATGAAACAGCTGCCTGTTGTCATGGTTGTTATACAATTTAACCAATTGTGGGCCGAGGGAGGCTAACAGGGTTTTGTAGTACGTAGTCGTCAGTCCGTCCGGTCCTGGGGCTTTGCCCGGTTTGGTGTTTTTTAGTGCAGACTGCAGTTCCGTTAAGGTGATAGGCTCTTCCAGGGCTTGTCTTGTCCCCTCCGACAGAGTCGGCATATGGGATTGTTCGAGGTACTCCGTCGCAGGGCCCCCCTAAGCGTCGGCGTCTGCAAGTTGTACAGAGAGCTATAAAAGTCCCTAAACTCCTGCGCGAACTGCAGAGGCAGCGAGACCTTCTGTCCCGATGGGGAATTCACCTGAGGGATGTACGACGCCTGTCGTTGGGTCTGCAGTGACTGCGCTAGGAGTCTGCCACATTTGTTGCCCGACTCATATCCTTTCCTCCTGCAGACCTGTAGAGCTGCCTTGGCCTTAAATTGTAAAATGTCGGTTATCTGTGTCCTAGTCACGTCCAGGTCAATCCCTGTCTGTCTGGTCAGGGATGTCCTGTGGGAGGTCTCCAGGGTCGGCAATCTCGCCAGGAGTGCATCTAGTTGTGCTGTTCGCGCTCGTTTCAATCTGGCCCCGTGCTTAATTAGTACCCCTCTGATTACGGCCTTATGGGCCTCCCAAACCAGTCCAGGGTCACTTTCGTCTGTCGCGTTGGTCTTAAAGTATTGGTCGATCTCGGTGACCAAGTCGGTCATTATCTCCGGATTCTGGAGTAGGCTGTCATTAAGTCTCCATGCTGGTCTTTGGGAGGTCTGGGTTTCAGATAAGGCATATGTCATCGTCACCGGCGCGTGGTCCGACCACGTTATCGACCCGATCGAAGTGTCTCTGATCACGTGCAGTTGATTGTGCGGGACCAGGAAGTAATCAATCCGCGAGTATGTCTGATGCGGCCTGGAATAGAAGGAGTAGTCTCGCTCTCCTGGATGGAGCAGGGGTCTGGGATTACAGAGGGATAGAAAAAGAGAGAAGAAAAAGGAGCTGTCACTAGAGTGTGAGCAGCTAAGGGTGAGCTAAGAAAGCCTAAATGGCAATGGCATTTCTCGGGCTCTCAAATGGAGGTCCCAAGGTATAGAGCGCCGTCCTACTTGGGGTGATAGGTGTACAGAGCCAAGGAGAGCACCCCCGGCCCTCCCCCACCCACCCCCGGCATATCCGCACAAATAAAACATACATATTCACCGGCAACACTAACGGCATGAAAAATGTAACTACAATTACTGTATCGATAACAGGAAAATCAGGTAAAATCATTACCAGTCTAAAACACACAGGCACGCAAACCAAGGCAAAGTGAGTGCAGTGCAATCTCAAGGGGATCCCCTGTAGCAATTCCCCCCAGTTCCTTCCAACTCAGTGCCATAACATATCCCATCCGCCTCTCCCTGTATGGCCCACCATTTCCACATCCACCCCCCCTCCTCCCGGCAGCCCCACTCCTCCCGGGGCTAAGAGCCCCACGTCCCATCCCTCATTGCTCTCATGTCCTGCGGCCTGTGTTGGCCATCTCTTACACACTGTAGGTTGTATGTCCCTGGGGTATGTGTTCCTGTCCAGAAGCAGGGCATTCCGTGCCATCCACATTGCACCCCCGGCGTTGTCCCAAGTGTCGTTTCCCCGAAGGGGACCAGAGGGGGGGCGGTGGCGGCAGGGCCAGGGGGATCAGAAGTCAAATGGGTGGAAAGTAAAAATGTCAAGAGCAGCGGGCGGGGGGGGGGCCGATATGACGGTGGGGTGAGCCTAAATTAATTCCACTTTGTAAGACCCGGGTGTAATCCCCCATAGTGGATCGGGATCCCACCAACGGGGGGGGCACACAGTCCCGATCGGGCCGCAGCGTGGGAGGCGGGGGACATCAAATCACGTGGGAGGAAGGAAGGTCAGGGGGAAAAGGCCAAAGGCCTACTCACGCTGCTCCTCACGGGAGGCCGGTCTGTTTCTCCTTCTTCCCCTCTGGCGACGTGGCAGCATAGGGCCTCGCTGAGCCAGTGGACCGGGCCTTCCGAGGAACCGGGGAAGCAGCTGCAGCCAGTCAGGAATCGGGATGGGATCGACCTCCAGGAACTCGAACAGGGCCGGGAGGTCCGCTGCAGGCTGAAGGTGCCAGAGCCCCCGCGGAAGGAGACCGACATCGGGAACCCCCAGCGGTAAGTCACCTCCTTCTGCTTGGCTAAGTCCAGGACGGGTCTCAGCAGGGCCCTCCGGCAGAGCGTCCCCTTCGATAGGTCTGGCAGGATCCTTATTTGCGCATCCCCTCTCTCCATTGCTCTGTGGTCCCAGGCGCAGCACAGCTTCCTTCTGGGTGTAGCGGTGAAGTCTACACACCACGTAGATCAGTAGGCCTAGGGCCTAGTGTCCTGTGTGCCCTGTCTATCAGGATCTCCGCCTCCGGTTCCTCCAAGACTTCGCAGAAGATGTCCCTCACTGTCTCCAACAGGTCCTCCCTCAGCACGCTCTCTGGCAGTCCCCTCAGCCGTAAATTGTGGCGTCTGCTCCTGTCCTCAATTTCCTCCATGTGGAGCTGAAGGGCTAAGTCGGTATCTCGATGCTGGTCTCTGGAGTTTTCCAGCGACGCTATGCGGGCCTCCAGGGATGACATCGAGGCCTCTCCCGCCGAGACCCTCTCCGTCAGTGTGGACACCTCTCCCCGCATTTCTTGTATGTCCCTCCGGTGGGTCTCCTCCAGCCGGAGGATGAGGGCCTCAATGTCCATACGCGTCGGGAGGGCTTGTAACAGAGCCCGGATGTCCGGCTCCAGCATGGGGGCCTCCCGATGACTGTTCTCCTCCATGGCGTCCCGGGCAGTCGCCAGCCCAGGATCAGTGGTCGCTGGGTGGGAGGTAAGTGCGGCAGGCGAACGGATCTCAGCAGTCGGAGAGTGGGGTGTCTGCTGTGGCCCACGTGGTAGGCCTCGCGGCGCCGTAGCTCTGGCCCCCGGGGATCTGCCCTGAAAAAGTCTGTAGTATCGCTGTTTCTCCTCTGATGTTTTACCCAGGGGGGTCCCACGTGTTGCTGCCCTTGTCCTGTGTTTCTTAGCCGTGTTCATGCTGGTATTTCAGCTATTTTGCCAGGTTTAGGTGGGCTTAGGTCAGGAGCTCCACAAAAGTGCTGCCTCACTCGGCCATGTCCAGACCACGCCCCCCCCCCCCATCCACAGGCATCTTTAAGTTTAAAAACAAGCATCCTATTTTATCTGCTGTAGATCGAGTGGGAATAAAACCTGACTTATCCCGGAGGATAAATCTGCTAATGAATTTAGAAAGTCTATTGGCTAATACACGGGCAAGTAGCTTGACATCCGTGTTCAAGAGGGATACAGGACGATATGAGTCTGAGATAAGTTTATCCCTCCCTGGCTTAGGGAACACTACTATTATAGTCTCCTGCTTGGAATTGGGGTGTGTACCTTTTGTCAGCTGCCACACAAAGGGCCCGGAGCAGCAGTGAGAGAAGGGTATTCCCATATTTAAGATAGACCTCCTCTGGGAGGCCATCAAAACTTGGGGATTTGTGTCTAGTGGCCTGCGGCCAAAGCCTCACTCAGCTCCTCCAGTGTGATGGGAGAATCCAGAGCTCCCCACTCCCCCTCAGATAACTGGGGGAAAGTGCAGCCTCGTAACAAATCTGTCAGAGCATCAGGTGATGCATCTATCCTGGAGGTATATAGTTCAGTGTAAAATTGATGAAATATACCTAAAATATCCTCCCTGGAGATGTAATGGCAGTAATATTGCTGTCTTCCTGTTGGACTTTTGCAACCATAGCTAGTAGATGCCCTGTATTCTCCCCTTCTTCAAAGTAGTTTCAGCTGCTGACATTACCACAGTAGTATATAGAGACTGAGCCTCCACCCAAATAGCATGAGTCACTGGAGACTGCTTCTCTACGTTGCAGCTCGGAGCAAAATTTATTTTCCCACTCACGTGATCTGCACTTGATGCCTGTAATTACCCTCATTTAAAGCCCCCTATGGTATGCCTTCAGGGAATCCCATATCATAGCCTTACCAAAGGAATGTTTATTAAACTGCAAAAAGTCAGAGCCATTGATATAGTATTTTGATTTGGAAACAACATCAACCAAAATGGGTCCACTCACCACAGTGGGCGGGAGGGCTTATCTTCTATATCTAAGCATATCCAGAAGGGCGAGTGATCCAAGGTCAATCTAGGCTCATAGGCGTAGTCTGTTGCATAGGGGTTCCCCAATCCCATATCTATCCTAGATAGACCTCCATGTGAGGCTGAATGGCAGGAGTAGCATTTTACATTAGCATTTTGTGCACATGTAATGCCATAAATTGCCCTAGTTTCTTAAACTGGTCTGCCACAATACATATAAACCCTTTCAGCTTGCAAAAATAGGAAAATAAAGCACCCCAACCAATCGGCTTCTACCTTCAGCTTGTTCAATTAGGCTTTGCAAGTGGAAGCTAAAATTAGATTGGTTCCCATGAACAGCTGAGCCAGTCTTAGTAAATTCCCTTCTGTATGTTTTACATGTAACGACCCATCTATTCCAGGCTTCTGGGAGGATCAATGTGGGTATTTCCCTTTAAATACAATTTGAGGTGCTATGAGGCTCCCTTAATGGTGAGCTCACTTGTCAAGACACAGGCTTATCAGAGAAGATAAGACAAGTCACTTTGTCCTGAGCCAGGTTCAAACTCCACACACTGACTTGGCTACGTGTTGAAGGACTGTCTGTCTAGTTAAGTGGGTGAGAGGGGAGCAAGGAATAACCTAGGGTGGGGGCAATTGACCCCCCCCCCCCCTGTAGCGACAACACTGGCTACAAGCTACCTAAGTTGTTACGCTGTTGTTGGAGGGCTTGTTAGTGTTTCCTTTGCTGTGGTGCCCACCCTTCAGTTAGACTACTTTTTGAAGTTCCACTTTTCTCAGAGCTAATACTAATCCTGTGTCCCTCAATGAACAATACAGAAAACAGGTTATTTGTACTTATCATAAAAACCTTTTCTTGGAATTCTTAAGGGACGCAGGTTCCACCCCTCTATCTTTTCGGATCCAGTCCTACTACTGCTTTTCCATGGAACTAGAGCATGTTGAAAGTGGGAGGGGTTATTTCTGGCTGACTAACAGCTTTGTCTGCCACTGTTCAATCTCCTGTATTAAATAGTATAACCCACCTGCCTCAAAATTAATACAAAATTTTAGGAATTCAGATACTTTGTAAAAAAGTGTAGGTAAACTATGAGTTAAGTCCAAGGAGATGCATGAAATCTCCTGAATTTAGCCACATTATTTATATCTGACTGGTTTTTTTTTTTGGCTCTGCTGGAGCATACACTGCCAGTGCCTGCCCCTCCCCTCAGCTGCCCATTCACAGAACCCTTTGTGAATGAGTTATGAAATCTTTTTAAGGATACACAGACAGCAATAAATAAAAACATTTTGGCTAGAGATTAACTTTATTTTCTATGACCTGCTACAGCTTTGGTATTCATGCTTTTCACATAATATGTTTTTATGTCAATATTTTTTATAGCTAATTTGACATGGACAATGCCTAACACATCTGGTGTTCCACCAAAGCCACGTCATGGTCACATCATGGTCGCCATAGGATCAAAGCTCTTTGTTCATGCTGGGATGGCAGGCAAAACCTTTTATGAAGATTTGTTTTGCATTGACACAGGTAAACAGATTTTCAGATTTTAATGCATTTTATTAACCACTTGCATACTGGGCACTTACACCCCCCTCCTGCCCAGGTAAAATTTCAGCTTCCGGCACTGCGTCGCTTTAACTGACAATTGCGCGGTCGTGCGACGTGGCTCCCAAACAAAATTTACGTCCTTTTTTCCCCACAAGTAGAGCTTTCTTTTGGTGGTATTTGATCGCCTGTGCGATTTTTATTTTTTGCGCTATAAACAAAAAAGAGCGTCAATTTTGAAGAAAAATACAATAATTTTTACTTGTTGCTATAATAAATATCCCAATTAAAAAAAAAAAACACATATTTTTTTCTCAGTTTAGGGCGATACGTATTCTTCTACATATTTTTGGTAAAAAAAAAAAAAATCGCAATAAGCGACTGGTTTGCGCAAAAGTTATAGCGCTTACAAAATAGGGGAGAGAATTATTATTTTTTATTATTTATTTTTTTACTAGAAATGGCGGCGATCTGCGATTTTTATTGGTACTGCGACATTATGGCGGACACAGCGGACACTTTTGACACATTTTTGGCGCCATTCACATTTATACTGCGATCAGTGCTATAAATATGCACTAATTACAGTATAAATGTGACTGGCATTGAAGGGGTTAACACTAGGGGGTGAGGAAGGGGTTAAATGTGTATCCTAGGTGTGTTCTAACTGTGGGGGGACGGGGGGTGACTGGGGGGGTGACCGATCTGTGTCCCTATGTAGGAAGGAACACAGATCGGGCTCCTCCTCTCCAGAGACAGGACGCTGTCTCTGTGTAAAACGGCAATGAGAGATGATCTATGAGGGATCATCTCTCTTTCGCCCACAGATCGGATCGCAAACGGCCACTCTGATTGGCCGTTCGCCGCGATCTGTGATTGGCCGTGTCCAAGGGACACGGACAACACAGGGCTTCCCCGCAGCGCGCTCTACAGCGCGCGCTGGGAACGCCTGAAGGACATGCCGTCAAATGACGGCATGTTGGATATTCAGGCCGCGCTGTTGCCGTCATCCGACGGTAGCGCGGGCCTGAAGTGGTTAAAGAGGATCTATGGTCATTTAAAAAAAAAAATCAGGGGAGACTATGCTCCCACACCTTCTGAGAGTGTTCAATGACGCAAAAAAAAAACGGCACCCTGCCACGATCTATGACTAGAGCCAATATAGTTTTAATTTTGAAGCCAGATAAGGACCCTCTTGACCCAGGTTCATATAGACCGATTTCATTACTCCAAAATGACGTTAAGATCCTTGCCAAAGCCTTAGCTGTAAGATTGAATAGTGCCATTTCCACCATAATTCACTCCGACCAATCCGGTTTCATGCCCCAAAAGTCGACGGCAATAAACCTGCGGCGACTTTTCCTGAACATCCAGTCCAGGGCGGATAACATGGGCGATAGGGCTTTGTTGTCCTTGGATGCCCATAAGGCATTTGATAGTGTCGAGTGGGAGTATCTGTGGGCGGTGATGCGGAGGTTTGGGTTTGGCGATAGTTTCATTGCCTGGGTACAGCTTTTATACTCATCTCCGATAGCAGCAATACGGGAGGGGGGAAGGATTTCGCACACCTTTAGCCTGCACAGAGGCACACGCCAGGGGTGCCCCTTGTCCCCTCTTCTATTTGCCCTAGCCATAGAGCCCCTGGCTTCATTAATCAGGGCGAACCCCTTGATCCGGGGATTTCAGTACGGTGCTCTACATGAAAAAGTCATGTTATATGCGGATGACACCATGCTTCTTCTGGGAGATACCTCCAACTCGCTGTCGGAGGCCATGAATGTTGTCCAGCTATTTGGAGAATATTCGGGGTTAGTTATTAATTGGGGTCATTTCGATACCTCGGTATCCGGGTTTCTGCCTGCTTGTTGGACTATGTCAGTCTCAACCTCACTCCCCTGATTAATCGATGCCGTGACCGGGTCAAGGTGTGGAGTAGGCTCAAACTGTCCCCTGTAGGCAGGGTAAACTTGATAAAAATGATCCTTATGCCACAGTTACTATATGTCCTCCACAACTCTCCGATGGTCATCCCTCTGAAAAAGTTTAGGATTATCAACTCAGTCTTCCGATCGCTCATATGGCTGACCAAGCCCCCTAGAGTTGGGCTTGAGCAGCTCCAACGACCGAAAGACGCTGGTGGATTGGCATTGCCCAATCCATGGCTCTACTACCTGGCCTCCCAAATGCAACACATTGCAAGGCTTGTGGGTCCTGGTCGGGACCGGGAGCTGAATTTGCAGGACTCTTTGGTCCAGCTGCTCAGCTTTACCACTGGGGGGGAGGTGGCGGAGGGACTAGAGGCCCTACGATACACTAAGTCCAACAAACTTTTCCCCACGTATGCACTCATGCAGAAGACGTGGAACAAGGTTAGGATGTTACAGGGGGTGACAGGATTCACTAAATTCAGTCCTATTTGGGGCAATCAGTACTATAGGGAATTGGCTAAACTACCTTATGGCTCTAAGTGGAAATACTATGGCATATCCCTTATGACCCACATAATTAGGGGGGGCAGACTTAGGCCCTTCCAGGAGCTTAGGGCAGACTTCCGATTGCCGTCCTCTATGTATTTTTATTACCTTCAACTTAAACATGCAGTGGATGCTCAGAGGGAGGCAGACATCTGGTCCTTGGACCCGGCGTCAGTCTTCAACTACATATTTGAGATAGACACGTACAAAGGCTTTATATCAAGCTGCTATGCCATGCTTCAGAATCTTTTCATACCAGATACTCCTTTGAGGGCGAGGTCCCGGTGGGAACAAGATGTGGGAGCATTTGAGGAGGGACAGTGGGAGGAGGCGCTGCAGGCTGTTCCTGGGTGCTGCCTGAACGTAGCACACAGGCTGTCGCAGCTCTACATCCTCTTGAGAGTACACTACACACCGGCTAGGCTGGCGCGAATGGGGCTGGGAGTAGACCCCACCTGTGTTCGATGCTGTAGAGATCATGGTGATCTTGTCCATCTACTGTGGAGATGCCCGAAATTGCACCTCTACTGGACGAAGGTCATAGATACCCTGAACGGGGCCTTTCAGGCCCAGTTAACACTGGATCCCAAAACCTGCTTGTTAGGAATATGCGATAACCTGGAGATGGAGGGCGGTTCTAGGCAAGCTGTTGGTAGAGCCCTTTTTCAGGCCCGCCTAATGATATTGAGGCACTGGAAGGACGCTGAACCGCCCACAGTGCGGGAGTGGATCAAGCAGATGGGGGTCACCTTAAGGTTGGAAAAAGTTATATTTCAACATAGAGGGTCTGATTCTAAATTTGAAAAGGTATGGGCCCCCTGGCTGGATGTCCCGGGCTTGGCCCCATTAGAATTGGTGTACGATCGTCTATTCTAGGGTGTGGGGAGGGTAGAGACCCCTGGGCTATACCGCACCACAGGATACCAAACGTGGGAGGCGCTGCACCCTGACGCAGGGGGGTGGAGAATGAGGCTCGAGTCACTGCCTACTGACTGCTGGGGGGATGAACACTTGTATGTAAAGTTTTACTGTGTTTATGCCTGTTTTTCTGGACCTGGGTGTGCTGCGCCACACTGTCCTGATGACATGTTGCTGCTCTGGAGCTCATCGCTTGTATTGCTATTTTGGTTCAATAAAAACCTTTGTTTGAGAAAAAAAAAAAATCAAGTCAGCAGCTACAAATACTGTGATTACCATAATAACTGTAAATCATTAAAAATAAAGAGACACTAGTCCAGGGATGCAGTGCTGTCCTCACCCAGGCCGGTTCTTTATCAGTCTTTGGGTCCCTGATACCACCATCTTTAGCTGGCTGTGACTTCCTGCTGGCTCACAGCTAGCTCCCCACCGCAAAATAACAAGGTGTGCTGCACTTTCTGAATGGTCCTGCAACCTCATATGATCTGTCCCAGGAGGTTGCGGACATGGGGGGGGGACTGGGGTGAACTTCCGCTTGCCTAGGTAATAGTGGCAGATGAGGGAGGAGGTTCAGTGGAACTTCTGATTTTAGGTGAAATAGGGCCCTGCAATGAGTACCTTTCATGTGTCGTGCGAATGCATTTATTTTATAGATTGACCACTAGTAATCTCTGCCTCTTAGTGGATTCTCTACAGGCGTGTATGGAGAATTCAGTATAGGATAAAAAAACTGAGCTCAGTATTTCTCTCAGCTCTGCCAGGTTCTGGAGGTGCAAAGACCCTTGTCTCAAAAAACTGTTCACAGAATGCTTTCTGTTTGTTTTTTGTTGTGTTTGTTGTGTGTTTTTTTGTTTTTTATGCAGTCTTTATTTATAAAAGGGTTTTACAAAAGAAATACAAAACAACACAGACAGAATTTTCAGATAGATGTATACAGCACATCAAGGTTATCACAAAAAAAACAACCTTGGGATCTGTGCCATGATGGCATACTTCCCAGGCCCCCTAGTGGGACGCATAGGAATGAATGCTTGACTAGAGTTTGAATCAACCACAGGCGTGTACATCTTTGGAAAGGACATGTTGTAACCAGAAACAACATAATTGAGGTCCATAGGGCGAATCCCCATGGACAAAACCAGTATAATATAACCTAAGTATACAGTGCATCTGGAAAGTATTTGCAGTGCTTCACTTTTTCCACATTGTGTTATGTTATACCCTTATTCCAAAATTGATTAAATTCATGATCTTCCTCAAAATTCTACAAAAAATACCCCATAACGAAAATGTGAAATCTGCAAATTTATTAAAAATAAAAAAAATTACATGTACATAAGTATTCATAGCCTTTGCTGAAACTTTATTGAAGCACCTCTGGCACCAATTACAGCCTCAAGTCTTTTTGAGTATGATGGCACAAGCTTGGCACACCTATTTTTGGGCAGTTTCTCCCATTCTTCTTTGCAGGACCTCTCAAGCTTCATCAGGTTGGATGGGGAGCGTTAAAGCACAGCCATTTGCAGATCTCTCCAGAGATGTTCAATCGAGTTCAAGTCTGTGCTCTGGTTGGACCACTCAATGACATTCACAGACCTGTCCTGTAGCCACTCCTTTGTTATCTTGGCTGTGGGCTTAGAGTCTTTGTCCTGTTGGAAGATGAACCTTCACCCCAGTCTGAGTTTCAGAGCACTCTGGAACAGGTTTTCCTCAAGGATGTTTCTGTACATTGCTGTACATCTTTACAGGATCATTCCCTCGATCCTGACTAATTTCCCAGTTCCTGCCAATGAAAAACAGACTGATGCCACCACCATGCTTCACTGTAGGGTTGGTATTGGCCAGGTGATGAGCAGTGCCTGGTTTCTTCCAGACATGATGATGCTTGCCATTCAGACCAAAGAGTTCAATCTTTGTTTCATCAGACTAGAGAATTTTTTTTCTCATGGTCTGAGAGTCCTTCAGGTGCCTTTTGGCAAAGTCCAGGTGGGTGGGCTGTCATGTGTTTTTTACTGAGGAGTGGCTTCTGTCTGGCCACTCTACCAGACAGGCCTGAATGGTGGAGTGCTGCAGAGATGGTTGTTCTTCTGGAAGGTTCTCTTCTCTCCACAGAGAAACGCTGGAGCCCTGAAAGAGTGACCGTCGAGTTCTTGCTCACCTTCCCTGATCACTGAGTTTGGCTGGGTGACGCGTTTAACCACCTAAGACCCGGACCTTTTTTTTTTTAAGGTGTAATTTTTATTGTACATGTTCACAGCATAATACGGCAACATATTACAGTACATATTCTAATACCTTATATGTCAAAAGGAATTCCAAACAAACTCAATAGCATAGATTTACGACATGTACAGTCTAGCAGGCCAAAAAAAAACAATTACCTCTCTTTATACAAACATTAACAGAACAAGCAAAGAAAGAAACAAAATAAAATAATAAAAATAAATAAAAGGGAATACGAATACAGGAATATTTTACTCAGTTGCCATGTGTCTCCTGTCGCCTATCGTGTTCCACCCTGGCTCTTTCTGGCCTAACATTCTTCCCCCACAAGTATGTACAGTTCCAACCTATCCATCATTACACCTCCACTTCTCCCGAAACCTTCTCAATCCAATCCGCCCAGATCTTTTCAATTTTTTTAGGACAACCTCTAGCTGTGTATGTCAATTTGTACATAGGTAAGGCATTATTCACTAGTTTCAACCAACCTTGCAGAGACGGCGGAGATGGATTCCGCCAGTTAATGGCCAGGGCCTTCTTAGCATAGCAAAACAATACCCTCAAGACCCGGACCTTTAGGCAGCTAAAGCACCCGGACAGTTTTTGTGATTCAGCACTGCGTCACTTTAACTGACAATTGCGCGGTCGTGCGACGTGGCTCCTAAACAAAATTGGTGTCCTTTTGGTGGTATTTGATCACCTCTGCGGTTTTTATTTTTTGCGCTATAAACAAAAATAGAGCGACAATTTTGAAAAAATTCAATGTTTTTTTACTTTTTGCTATAAATATCCCTCAAAAATATATAAAACATATTTTTTCCTTAGTTTAGGCCGAAACGCATTCTTCTACCTATTTTTGGTAAAAAAAATCGCAATAAGCGTTTATCGGTTGGTTTGCACATACTTTATAGCGTTTACAAAATAGGGGATAGTTTTATTGCATTCTTATACATTTTTGGGACCATTGTAATTTTCACAGCAAAAAATGCATTAAAAATGCATTGTTTACTGTGAAAATGACAATTGCAGTTTGGGAGTTAACCACAAGGGGGTGCTGAAGGGGTTATGTGTGACCTCATCTCTGTTTCTAACTGTAGGGGGGTGTGGCTGTAGGTGTAACTTCATTAATTGTGGTTCCCTATATAAGGGAACACACGATCGATGACGGCGCCCCAGTGAAGAACGGGGAAGCTGTGTTTACACACAGCTTTCCCTGTTCTTCAGCTCCGGGGATCGATCGCGGGACTCCAGCGGCGATCGGGTCCGTGGTCATGGAGCTTCGGACCGGCCGCAACCCACGGCTGGCCATTCTGCCGACGTATATGTGCAGGAAGCGGTCCTTAAGTGGTTAAGGAAGAGTCCTGGTGGTTCCATACTTCTTCCATTTACAGATGCTGGAGGCCACTTTGCTCATCGGGACCTTCAATGCGCAGAATTTTTTTGGGGGTGCACAGAGTGGCAATCGGTGGTGCGGCGAGTCAGTCTGACACACCGCAACACTGATCTCGGTAAAGTGTCTCTGATGAAGACGCTTTACCGCTTTGTGTCCAATCACAGCTGATCACGGTGTAAACAGGAATAGCTGTGTATCGGCTTTTCCTCACGATCAGCTGCTCTCCTGGCTGATTGAATATCAACGCAGCCCTTCTGAGGATGCACACCCAGGACCACAAAGGATGCCACCATTGCCACCAGGGATTCCCAGCACTGATGACCACCAGGTATGCCACCCATGACCAGCAGGGATGCCAATCAGCACCCATATATGATGCCAATCAGTGCCCATCAGTAATGCCTGCCAGTGCCTGCTTATCAGTGATGCCCATCAGTGCCATTTATCAGTGCAGCCTATCAGTGCCACCCATAAGTACCCATCAGAGCCACCTATCAGTGCCATCTATGAGTGCCCATCAGTGCTGCATATCAGTGCCGCCTATCAGTGCCCATCAGTGCTGCATATTAGTGGCCATTATCAGTGCCACCTCATCAGTGCCCATTAGTACCACCTTATCAGTGCCTGTCTGTGCAAGCTCATCAGTGCCCATCAGTGAAAAAGAAAACTTACATTACAACATTTTATAACAGAAAGAAGGAAAAACTTTTGTTTTTCAAAATTTTAGGTCTGTTGCATGACCACACAATTGTCATTCAATCAGCGACAGTGCTGAAAGCTGAAAATTGGCTTTGGTAGGAAAGAGGCAAAGTGCCTGGTATTGAAGTGATTAAAGCGGAGTTCCACCCAAATATGGAACTTCCGCTTTTCGGAAACCTCCCCCCTCCGATGACACATTTGGCACCTTTCAGGGGGAGGGGGGTGCAGATACCCATCTAAGACAGGTATTTGCACCCAGGGACCAGTGATGGCATGCTGCGCTACCCGTGCATGCGCAGTAGGGAACCGGGCAGTGAAGGCACAAGGCTTTACTTCCTAATTCCCTCACCGAGCATAGCGGCGGCAGCATCCGAGGGCCGATCGATTTCTCAGCCTCGTCTGACGACATTGCGGGCGCGCTGGACAGGTACGTGTCAATTTTTTAAGTCAGCAGCTGCAGTATTTGTAGCTGCTGGCTTTTTGAAAAAAAATTCAGGTGGACCTCCACTTTAACAATGAAAATATTGAGTATATAAATTAGGGCTGTGAAAATGTACTATTAATTCATCGATTAATCTTTAATTTTTTTAATCGATCAACATTTTTTTGATTGATAAAAATTATTTTGATTAGTACTCACCTCTCCGCCGGGTTCCGGGTCTTCAGGGAGTTCCGTCGGACACCGGCGGGGCTTGGCCGTGTGCATCTGAAGGGCTCCTTTGCTGTGCCTTCATATCTGCATGCCGGCGGGACCTTACTATCTGCCACACGCAAGGGCTGATACACTTCCCTCTATCAACCTGGGATTCTACAACAATCCACTGGGAGTTGTGATAGTTCCCTTCACGGGACATCTACATGCCAACAGACTGATGTTAACCTCTCCTCATCTGGATTCAGCAGTGGTATCGTTGTCCACATTTTTTATACCAGTATCATACTTAGCTACATGTTTTTACGACTTTTTACTTGCACCATTTTTACAGTTTATGTAGCTACATCGATTTTATCTCCAGTGCAATATTTATTTTGTCACCTACTTGAAGACTATAAAAGTTTTAATGCTATTCCCATCAAGCGCTGCCTTTGTGTGTTTTTTGTATCCTGCTATCCATTTTTACAGTGGTTGGGAGCTGCACTGGAAATCAGCCTGCAAGGAGATCAGCTAAATGTAGTTGGATCTGTATGTGCGTTATAATTAATTGAAATTAGTCGATTAATCGATTAAAAATTTTGTATTCGATTAATCGATTTTTTTAATCAGTAACAGCCCTAATATAAATGTATATAATAAAGTAAAGGTGCAATCTTGATTTTACAAAAAAGTTCTTAGGTGTAGAAAAAAGTTCCAGCAAAATAGAATAGTCCAAAACTTTTCCACCGCCACCAAGGGAATAGAAATTATCTGTGTAATGATCACTCTGTAAGTGGGAACTCTTACCAGAAGATGTGGACCTCCTGTAATAGCGAGGTCATAAGCGCTTGCAGATATAGCCCTCTGCCTGGTCAGATGATTAGCCTCATCTTCAGCATTCACTGGCAGTCATGGACAGGCATTGACTCTATCCAGCTAGTACCCAACTCTCATCTGGAAATCGCGATGGATCAGATGTTTTGGATCGTATGGAAAGTAGGAGGTTCCAATAGTGTCTTATCGTTTACAGCAGGGATCTTCAAACTGCGGCCCTCCAGTTTTTCAGGAACTACAATTCCCATCATGCCCAGTCATGTCTGTGAATGTCAGAAGTTTACAATGCCTCATGGGATGTGTAGTTCCGCAACAGCAGGAGGGCCATAGTTTGAGGATCCCTGGTTTACAAGGTTTCCTTTTTGTTACCACCAAAATTGGGTACTCACGCAGCATGAAAATTTGTTTAGATAAAAAAGTTTGTCAACAAAATACACATCACCCACACTTCTGGAGGGGTCACGTGGGGTGCGATGACGTCAGCGCGTAGCTCTGCCCCAAAAAATTCTGTGCCCTTCATCAGATCTGTGATCTGTGTCTTAATACAATCCTGTCTCGGGGGTCTACAGACAATTCCTTGGACTTCATGGCTTGGTTTGTGCATTGACATTTAGCCCAGGTTCACATTGGGCTGCGGGAATGAAGGACTTGCACAATTTCACTCCTGCATGTCAGTCCCGATTTCGGCCGCAATTTCAGAGACATCTGTGCAGGCTTCTGCACAGATGTCAATTTAAATCGCAGCCTGAAATCGCAAAAAGTAGTACAGAAACTACTTTTTTAAATCGCAAAAAATTAAAACGAATGTCTTTCATGTTTTCATTATGGGGTATTGTTTGTAGAATTTTGACGAAAATAATGAATTTAATCCATTTTGGAATAAGGCTGTAACATAACAAAATGTGGAAAAAGTTAAGTGCTGTAAATACTTTCTGGAGCCACTGTGTAATAGTCAGTATGTAGTGTTTGGGTATGAAGGGGAGGGGCGCAAAAAAACGTGAGAAAAGGGAAGGGATAAGAAGGGGTATAGTGAACTGCGTCAATTTTGATCGTGTATGCTCACTAGATCCACCGCCGCACGGTGAGTTGGGTCCACCAGATCTGGTAAGAGTACCCACTTTTTTCTGTTGATCCGTTGGTGAATATACTCCTGGGCGTGACCAATCTGCATTGATGTTGAAGGAACCATTCATTACGGGGACGCTGGTCTGCTGGTGTTTGAATGGTGTTAGGGGACACATTTTTCTCCCTCCTGCACGTGGTGTTACGTAAGGTTTGGTGGCTTAGGTTTTAATTTTAGGTAATTTATTTTTGTCTTGCAAACCAAGACCCAGGACAAGGCCAAAGCACAGCCACCTAAAAAGAAAATGTGCGGTTTGCTTAACCACTTAAGGACCGCCTCCTGCAGATTTACGTCGGCAGAATGGCACGGCTGGGCACATCAACGTATATATACGTTGGTTTTAGTACCCAGCCGTGGGTCGCGGGCGCGCGCCCGCGACCCGGTCCGAAGCTCCAGGACCGGGACCGCGGGATTCGCGGACCCGATCGCCGCTGCAGTGCGGCGATCCGTCCCTGGAGCGGAAGAACGGGGAGAGCCGTGTGTACACACGGCTTCCCCGTGCTTCTCTGTGGCCGGAGCATCGATCGCGTCATCCCTGTAATAGGGGGACGCGATCGATGACGTCACACCTACAGCCACACCCCCCTACAGTAGTAAACACACATTAGGTACACATTCCCTACAGCGCCACCTGTGGTTAACTCCCAAACTGCAACTGTCATTTCCACAGTAAACAATGCAATTTAAATGCATTTTTTGCTGTGAAAATGACAATTGTCCCAAAAATGTGTAAAAATTGTCCGAAGTGTCCGCCATATTGTCGCAGTCACGAAAAAAATCGCTGATCGCCGCTATTAGTAGTAAAAAAAAAAAAAATTAATAAAAATGCAATAAAACTATCCCTTATTTTGTAAACGCTATAAATTTTGCGAAAACCAACCGATAAACGCTTATTGCGATTTTTTTTACCAAAAATATGTAGAAGAATACGTATCGGCCTAAACTGAGGAAAAAAAATGTTTTTTTTATATATTTTTGGGGGATATTTATTATAGCAAAAAGTAAAAAATATTGCATTTTTTTTTAAATTGTCGCTCTATTTTTGTTTATAGCGCAAAAAATAAAAACCGCAGAGGTGATCAAATACCACCAAAAGAAAGCTCTATTTGTGGGAAAAAAAGGACGCAAATTTTGTTTGGGAGCCACGTCGCACGACCGCGCAATTGTCTGTTAAAGCGACGCAGTGCCGAATCGCAAAAACCCCTTGGGTCATTTGCCAGCGTATTGGTCCGGGTCTTAAGTGGTTAAACAAATTGAGCTCCTCATGGAGCAAAGCAGTTTGCCGCACCTGTGTAGAAGGCCTAGTAAAAGATGACCCATAGTCTCCTGTCAGAAGATTACGTCTACCAGGAAGCTCATTTCAAAATTGACTTGACAGGCTTCAGGTTCCTGCAGAAGGTTTGTCTCCAATTAAGACTTCAGTCGGTAGCGTTCCACAGCAGAGTGTGGAAAGTGAAGACTCGGAAGTGAAAACCAGATCTACCCATTCTTCTCCATCAGGGTCAGATACAGGGCCCAGGGATAGAGAATCCTTAAGGGGCTTGAGGTTTAAGTTATCTTTGGAGGATGTAGATGACTTATTAAAGGCTATCTATACAGCACTTGAGATGAAAGAGGAGGAGATACAATTGTCTAAACGTGACCTTATGTACAAAGGTTTGCATAAAAAATAAATCTAAAGTATTTCTAGTGCATGTAGTTCCCTTCTTGATACTATCAAGCTGGAGTGGGAAAACCCAGAGAGAAGACCTTTCTTTTCTGGTAACCAAAAAAGAAGGTTTTGGGGGGGCGTGACCGGTTGGAGGAGTGAGAGCACGTGTGTGCGCGTCTCCACCTCTCCTCCCCATGCCGGCCGGCCGCGGACCGTTGTGAGTTCCCCTGACTGAGGAAGCTAGTCTGCGGCATATTTATATGAGTGTTCCCCTGCTGCCGCTCTTGTCACTTTCCCCCAGCCTCTCTCTGATCGTCCACGCGTGTACTACACAGGTGGAGGATCTGCCGCACAGCTCTACAGCTTCACAGCCTTACGGTGCTCTGCGGGCTTATTAAGCATAAGGAGAAGGATCTCTGTTAAAAAAAAAAAAAAAGCATAAGGAGAAGGAAGGAAGGAGGATGGCAGTGTGTTACAGGGCGTTGGGTGCTGTGAAATACCTGGAGGGATCAGGACTGAGCCCTGGAGTTGTGTACAGTATATTTGAGGCTGAAACTCTGTGCCCCTGCGCCCTGAACAAGTGACAAGCCTTCTCTCCAGGACCTGAGAACAGGTCCACAGACAGGTCACATGAGTAACAGATTGTAATAGACTGCTACTGGAATATTGAGCCCTGTTTTTTTTTTTTTAATGGCTGAATCCTAAACTGCACAAAGCTGGGAGGCTTGGACTGAGTGTGCTGCAACTGATCGCACATGCAGTTGTGGTTCTGCACTACACAGTTTAAAACCTGCTGTTTTCTCATTGAGATTGTTCTACACTGGGTAGAGAAATGTGGAAATAAGGGGGGACGGAGAGATACTTCAAAGAATCTTAGCTGCTTTGAGGACTGTTTTGCTTCTTCTTTTTTTTTTTTTTTTTTATGAACCTGATGATTTTGATTGCTGATTGAAAATCGCAGCTATTATTTGCTAATGCTGAGTATAGCTCTTCTCCTTGTTTCTGTATGCTGGAGTACAGCCTTTTAATATGAATACCTTGATTCTCAAACATAAGTGCGTCCGCCCTTTGGGGCCTCTGTGTTAAATGAGTACTCTCTGCAGTACTTTCTGAGTACTTTCCTTTTTTTTCTTACTCCATTTCCAGGAAGGGTAATAAATATATGGAAACTGAGGTATTTGCGCTATCTGCATTACTGGTCCAATTGGCGCTCAGCTCTTTAGTAGCACTGGGGGCTTAATATTGTATTGTATTAAGGTAATGGCTTAGGGGACAAGTGTACCCCCCCTAATTATAAAATGCAGAGATGCAGCAGTTACGTTCTGCAAAAGAGAAGAACTCACAGCAGGTGGCAGCCGCGCCAAGACCGTTCTTCTTCCCAGACGCCAAGATGATGTATTCCAATTAATAAATTAGGTGAAAAATCTGAAGGAACAGATGTGCAGATACGAGTCGAAAATGGACGAGATGAAGAATAGTCTCAGAAGGGACAATGTCAGACTGGTGTGGTTGCTTGAAAAGAACGAGGATCCTAACCCTATAGAGTTCCTTGAAAAATGGTTCATTGAAATTTTTGGAAGAGAGACGTTCTCAACAACGTTCTCAATTGAATGAGCACATAAAGTTCCTTTCAGAGCTCCATCAGCAGGGTGGCATCCCAGGCCGCTCTTATTGAAATTTTTCAATTATAGGGACAAAGTGACATTGTTGCGGATAGCAAGAGAGACGGGAAATATCTTTTTTAAAGATCCCAAGATATCATTATATTCCAACTTTTCGCCGGAGTTACAGAGGCGTAGAGTAGAGTTTATACCCATCAAGCGTACACTACAAAAATATAAGCTGACATACGCCCTTCTTTTTCCAGCATGGCTACGGGTGGTGGCATAGGGAGGAACCCAGATTTTTGATACCCCGGCGAGCGTAGAGATGTGGATGGAAGAGAACAAGGATAAGTTGTAGATAAACTGAGGGATGGGGAGGAAGATGTAGAGAGAGAGGAGGAAGGGAGTGGGAGAAAGGGGGGGGAGAAAAATTGTGTTTTTTTGCCTTTTCCTTTTTTAAACCCTTTCTCTCTCTCTCTCTCCTAGGGGGAAATAAAAATTAAATAAATGATGGGGGGGGGGGGGGTTAAGATGCACACAGATGATGAATGGGATGCGATGAGAGTGAATATGAGAAACAAGTGGTGTGGAAAACGTTAACTAAAAAGCCCCTAGGGGAAAACCAGGATAGGTGGAGGAGGAGTAGGGGGGTGTGGGGGGAGGAGAGGGGAGAATGGGAGAGGGTACGTCACATAGGAATAAATTGTTCACTAACGCATGTAAAATATGAACTAAAGGAGAGTATAGAAATTAAGAATATAGCACTAAAGAATAATATAAACACGTTGGGAGGTTGCAATGTGATACACAATGGGAAAGGGACTGCCATAGTAAAATAAAGCTTTAAATTCACATGAAAATCATTTTTGACAGTATATACACTTTTTGGGTTGCTGTGCCATAATTCGTAAAAAGTACATTAAAGGTGAAGTACACACGGGACTACAACACAAAACAAAGAATATTAGGGTAGAGATCAGTTATGTATTAACAAATTTATTTTTGAGTTGGTACCCTGGACTCTTTACGTTATATTCCTTATCCCTAAATGCAAAGTAAAACATTAAATATAGGCTCATGGAATGTCAGGGGCTTGGGGACAGCAGCTAAAAGAGCAGCAGTGTTCTCTACGAAGGAAAGATATGGGGTAGTGCTGGTCTGTTTTTACAGAGTAAAAAATATCCAATGCAGTACCACTCAGTACACTCCTCATACTCTAAAGGAGTAAGTGTTATGGTGAGAGCTGGGGTGAGGTTTTGCTGCAGACAGACCAGGGTAGATGAGAATGGCTGGTATATCTTTTTGCACTGTTCAATTGATAATAGAATGTATGTAGTAGCAAATATTTATATTCCTCCACCTTAAAATGGACGTAATGTTTAGATTAAATGAATTTATGCTGGGTAAGGAAGAAGTGCCGGTTTTAGTAGTAGGAGACTTTAATGAGGTTTTAGACCAAAAGGCTAATAGGTTTCCCACACCGTCGTATACTGACCCTATAGAGAAGAGCCAATTGAGTCATTTTATGGATGAAGTTGGATTAATAGATATGTGGAGAGTGCGGAGTTTGGGCGTTCAGCAATACTTTTGCTTTTCAAGCTTGCACTCCACACTCTCCAGTATAGATATGGCTTTGGGGAATGATACAGTGTTGCAGACCATGGGAAAGATAGTATACCTGCCAAGAGGAGTGTCAGACCATTCCCCAATGGTTCTAACTTTAAACTTAGGAGGACAAAAAACCCAGAGAGAGTGGAAAATCAATCCATATTGGTTCGAGCTAATAAAGAAAACAGATGAGGTTCTGCCCAAACTGAGGGAATTTGTAAAATTTAATAAAGTCACTACAGGCACTGGGATACTTTGAGATACCCTGAAGGCATACCTTAGGGGTATCCTGATCTAGCAGGTGGCCAAATTTAATAAAAAAAGCTAGAGAAGGGGAGGAAAATACCCATAGGGAGGCATTGGAGGCCGAAAATAATGTATGTAATAGATCCAAAATTTGGGAGGAAGAAAATATGGCTAGAGAAACAACAAGCATATAAAACAGTAATTACACGGAAGGAGAGACCAGACAACTCTCTTCTTGCGGCAGTCCTCCTTTGCCGAGGATAAAGGCGTGGGAAGAATGCTGGCGTAATTGGTGAAGTTTACCTTTCCACCCTCCGATATCCGGTCAATTAGAGCAGCAGGAGGAGTAATAACATCAGACACCTCAGAGATAGTGCAGACCTTTAGGGTGTACTATAAAAAAAAACTCTATACCGCACAGAAGGTGGGGTGGAAAGAGAAATGGAGGATTTCCTGGGGAGGCTAGAGATTACGACCATTACACAAGTGGAAACGAAAGAATTAGAAACCCCAATATATCTTGTAGAAATCCAGCAGGCGGTAGCAGATATGGCAAACCAAAAGTCAACCGGCCCAGATGGTCTCCCGACGGAAATATATAAATCTTACAGAGAAATATTACTACCAGAGCTTATAAAAGTATTAAATGGAGCAGCCATGGAAGGAAGACTCCCTGCGTCGATGCTGGAAGCAACTATTATAGTTATACCAAAAAAAGGGAAGGACCCCTTAGATCCTGCTGCATATAGACCAATTTCCCTCTTATGCTCCGGTGCCAAGATAGTAGCTAAGGTTTTGGCAGTGAGGCTTAATAGGCTTATCTCAAAACTGATCCATCCAGATCAGACAAGATTTATAGCTAATAGATCTACCAGTATGAATATCAGAAGGACATTTCTAAACTTACAAACCCTGACGGAGAATGAGGGAACACAAGCTGTGTAGTCACTGGACGTGACCAAAGCTTTTGATAGTGTAGAATGGGGTTATATCTGGAGGGTGCTGGGGAAATTCGGATTTGGTCCCTTATTTACCGGCTGGATAAAAATGCTTTATGATAATCCTAGTGCCAAGCTCAGAATTAGTAATGAACTTTCAAAAAAGATTGTCCTGGAGAGGGGGACGAGACAGGGGTGCCCTTTGTCATCCCTGCTCTTCGCCCTGGTGATGGAACCTTTGGCTATTGTCATAAGGTCAAGCACTGAGATAACCGGATTTCAGAGGAAGACGGGAGATGAAAGAATCGCGTTATATGCTGACAATATTCTCCTCTTTCTGGGAGATACGGAACAATCATTGGTAAAAGCAATGAGTATAGTAGAGGAATTCGGTAGCTTTACGGGCCTAGAGATAAACTGGGAGAAATTTGAGTTACTACCAGTAGATCCAATTGGAGAAGTGGTAGTACCAGGAATGCCACAACTGACAGTGGTGGACACATTGAGATACTTGGGGACATTGAACAGATAAATTGGAGGGCATATCATGGACTTTGAAGGCACAGTAATCTGGTATGGATACAGTACGAGAGAACCAGTCTCTTATTAATTTAAAATAATTATTTTAATACAGCATAAATAAATACTTGGGGATATTGGTGACAAAAGATACCAATCAATAAATACCAATAAATAAAAATCTAATCTCATTATTGGCCAAATTTAAACAAAAATGTATATCTGGAAACGGTTCCCCCTGTCAGTTGCTGGTAGATGTAGCCTAATTAAGATGATTTGGCAGCCACAATTGTTGTATATAATGCATAATTCTCCAGATTGAATTTGTAAAAAATGGTTTAATAAAATCGAAACTCTTTTTAGAGAGCTAATATGGAAAGCCAGGATTCGACTTTGTACATTGCAGCTCCCGGTAATGGAGGGAGGCCTCGCAATTCCTCACCCTGAAAGTTATTATTTATCGCAAATAAAAAAAGAAGGGTTGTGTCTCTGTAACCAAGGATAACTAATAACCAGTGAAAACGTATCTCATGTTGAAGAGCCTCTACGGCCATGGACAATGGAACAGTCTCATAAGTCACATGGGCAGGCTGTAAAGGTCTCCCGTCAAGAGCCTCAATGGCAATTTCTTGTGAAAAAAAAGAGCCTCAATGACAAGTGGAGTGTCACGCAACTGCAGCGGAATCGAATGCTTCGATACAAAGACAGCATCAATGAAAAGGCCCGCAGCCCCAGAGTCGATTAGAGACTGTATCTTGACGGACGACTTAGTCCAAAAAGGGTAACTGAAACCAGGGGCTTATCCTTCTGGATAACTGGAGACGAAACAATGCCACCTAAGGTCTGTCCGAGACAGGACCTCAAGTTTCGGGCGTTACTTCGATGGGTTGGACAAGACTTCAAAAAGTGACCAGCCTGGCCACATTAAAGGCACAATCTCTCCCTCCTCCTAAGGGCTCTCTCATCCGCAGAGAGACGTGTGAAGCCTAAGTGCATGGGTTCACCTTTACTGACCGACTCAGTACCAGGAGGCAAGGGTGGGACTGCAAAGCTCGGAGACAAATGTACATGGAGCTTCGGCAGACGCTACTTAAAAGAGAGTCTTTCTCTGAGTCTGGAGTCAATGAGGATGGCTAATGTGATCAACCTCTCCAGCTCATTGGGTATATCTTGAGCTGCTATCTCATCTTTGATGTACCCTGAGAGACCATGAGAAAAAGTAGCCACGAGGGCCTCACTGTTCCAAGCAACCTCTGCTGCCAGAGTATGGAATTCGATGGCGTCATCGGCAATAGTTCCGTACTCTCGTTCTCGTTTGGACATGAGGCTCTTGGCAACAGAAGTGGGGCATGCAGGAACGTCAAATACTCTTTTGAAGCCACAAATTCTGGATAACTCAGGACCACGTGTTTTTTCTTCTCCCATAGATGGTTTGCCCAGGCCAAGGCTCTCTCAGAAAGCAAAGATATCACAAAACCTACTTTGCTTCTGTCTGTGGGAAACGCCTGGGGCAACATCTCAGACTGTCTTGAAGCCCCCAACGCAGACACCCAAGAATTTTGCAATGAATTGTCGGATTTCTTCATCAATAAAATTGAGGGAATCCGGGAAAGCATTCCGCAAAACAATACCCCTGAGCTACCACACAGCACCCGGAGGAACAGGCTACAACCAACAAAGTTCACTCTGGAACCTATCTCCATCGATGCCACAGAAAATATCATCGGCGCTTTGCGTAACAGCACTTCGCCTAATGATATCATCCCCACTAAGCTGCTAAAGGAATGTGCCGATATCCTGGCACCTCCCATTACGCAGCTTACAAACCAGTCATTTAAGGAAGGCATAGTGCTCTCCCTGCTGAAAGAGGGCACAATCCAGCCCATCTTGAAGAAACCTACCCTGGATCCTAAGGATCCAAATCACTGGCGTCCCATAACAATGCTAAACGTTTTCTCCAAGGTAATGGAGAAAGTGGTGGTACAACAGCTGCAACAGCATCTAGATACCCACAACCTACTCGATCCACTGCAATTGGGATTCCGTCCCGGACACGGGACGGAAACAGCACTGCTCAAAATATGGGACGACGTTCTGGAGGCCACAGACGAAGGAGAATCTTGTCTCCTGGTTCTGCTGGACCTAAGCGCAGCCTTTGACACCGTAGATCACAAACTGCTACTGACTCGGCTGACTGAGGTAGCCGGAGTCACAGAGGGTGATTTACCATGGTTTTCCTCCTTTTTGGGAAACCGATCTCAAACGGTGAAATTGGGACCGTTCACTTCTGGAAAACGCACTGTGTCATGTGGAGTCCCCCAAGGCTCACCTCTGTCACCGGTGCTCTTCAACATCTATCTTCGACCTCTCTTTGAAGTCATCAGTAGTCAACAACTACTTTATCACTCATATGCAGACGACACGCAACTGTATTTTCGCATCTGCAATAGAAAGGATCATCATCTCAGCTTAGAGAATTGTCTCTCTTCAATTGAAAACTGGATGACTAGGAGTTATCTCAAACTCAACAATTCTAAAACAGAACTTCTTCTGTTTCAGGCCAGTCGCAAGAGTCAACTGGCAACAACCTGGACACCTCCACCCATTCTGGGCCAGATCATCTCCCCTAGCGCCAAAGTCAAAAGTCTCGGGATCATTTTTGACACCCACATGACAATGGACGCACAAATAGGGTCAGTAGTCAGCGGATCTCACCATCTGCTGCGCCTACTCCGCAGACTTATTCCATTCATTCCCAAAGAAGATGTGCCAGTCCTGGTGGGAACAATTGTGAACTCCAGACTGGACTATGCAAATGCCCTCTACCTCGGACTCCCAAAGTACCAAATCGCTCGTCTGCAAGTCGTACAAAATACGGCCGCCAGACTGGTGACTGGGAAAAAAACCCTGGGAATCAATCTCACCGTCGCTGAGATCCCTTCACTGGTTGCCAGTAAAAGACAGAATTGCTTTTAAAGCTCTCTGTCTGACTCATAAATGCATCCATGGGAAAGCCCGCAATATCTTTGTGATAAAATAGAACCCCTCAATCCCAATCGCATTCTGCGATCCAGTGACCAAAATTTGGTCAAAGTACCCAAAGCCAGACTCAAGTCCAAAGGAGAAAGAAGGTTTGCGGTCCAAGGTCCCAGACTTTGGAACGCTTTGCCAACCTGCATTCGGTTGGAGGAAAACCACCTGACCTTTAGAAGACAGATTAAAACTCTGCTCTTTTGATGTCAAGAGAGACTGATACAACAAGCGCCCAGAGGCGATTTGGTTCGCATGTGCCGCGCTATATAAGTTTTTCATTCATTCAAAGTATATCTCAACCTGGTTGAGAAATCCTTCTGCATTGAACTGGATCACCCCCAAATTGGATTTGTACATGGGGGTTTCTCGATTATAATTCTGTCTATACGGTTTACTTCTTTTCCCATTTGAACCTTTTTGGCATCTATAGGCATAAACACCCATAAATTAAAGCTGCACGATTAATCGTATATTAATTACAATCTCGATTCACACCAAAAATCCACCCACCCCCCGCATGATCTCCAGCCTGGTTTACCGCAGTTTTTGGGTCTATTGGGATGTAGCCTGGTATAGAGGACAAGTAGTCGGCACCAGCGTGGATACTGCTTACAGCGTGGATACATGGTGCCGATACTGCAGCAGTGCAGGGATAGTTAAACACACTGTTGATTAGTCAGCTACCTCTGCTTTTCTCAGAATCTGCAATTGGAGACACAAGACACGGTCCTCTTTGGATAACGCGATTGGCCAGGGGAAGGAACATGGCAATGGTTGTTTATTGGTATAGACACACCCCCTATGTTCCTGCAATTGGATAGCGTGGGAGGAAAGTGTGTGAGTGGAGAAGCTGCATGCTTGAAACGGAGAGAGGACACAGAGAGAGCCAGGGATGTGCGACCTATAGCAGGGAGGCGGTATGTGCCTATGTGGTAGCTGGAAAGAAGAAGAACAATGAGGCTGCTCAGGGCTCTCATGAGAAGTGCCTCCCCCACCAGCAGCAGCACCCAGGGACTAGTGGACTACTACTCCAAGTTCTCCCCCTCACACCTCTCTATGAAGCAGTTCCTGGAATTTGGTGAGTCACACAGGGACCCATTCATTACCAGCCTCTCTTAATACATGAACACCTCCACCTTCCTCCTCATACATAAACATTATGTCACATTGTATTTGCGCAGCGGTATTTCAAATGCAATTTTTTGGGGAAAAATTACTTTAAAGCGGAGCTCTGCCATTAAAAAAAATATTAAAAGCCAGCAGCTACAAATACTGCAGCTACTGACTTTTAATATATGGACACTTACCTGTCCAGGAGTCCAGCGACATCTGCAACAGAAGACGAGCAATTGCTCGTCTATCTGCTGCCCCTACCCCCGTCCTCGGTGAGGAAACCCGGAAGTAAAGCGTTCTGGCTTCACTGCCCAATTCCCTACGGCGCATGCGCGAGTTGCGCCATCCTCACTGGTCCCCGTTGTGTTCTGAGAGCCGAGTGTTTTCCAGAACACAACGGGCGGGTGCGGGAAGTGAAGAACTACCCACATACTACCCGCAGGAGGACTCCCAGAAGTGGGTGCAAATACTTGTCTTAGACAGGTATCTGCATCCCCCTCTCCCTAAAAGGTGTTAAATGTGACACTGGAGGGGGGAGGGTTTCCGATGAGCGGAAGTTCCACTTTAGGGTGGAGCTCCGCTTTAATGAATTAAAAAAGTATTAACCAGTAAAGTTAGCCCAAATTTTTTTGTATAATGTGAAAAATGTTACGCCGCGAGAATCGTAAGAGAATCGTAAGAGAATCGTAAGAGAATCGTGATCTTAATTCTAAGCAAAAAAATTGTGATTCACATTTTGCCCAGAATCGTGCAGCTCTACCATTTGTAACTTGTACATTATTAATTGAAATGATTTGGTGATTTCATATATTAAGAAATTTGTATATTAAACTAGTCCATACATAGGTTTGTATATCAGAAATATTATTATATTATATATGTCAGGGCTCAAAATTTCAAGCCCTGATGTCAGGACCGGGTTTTGAACCTGGGAACTCAGCTGCGTCTGGCAGTGAGCCTTCTCACTGAGCTATCTGGGATGCTGGACAGCTCCCTGTCTGTTCTGCTGGACAAACCCAAAATAAGCCTTGTGTCTTAATTTGTCTTGAACCTTGAACCCCTTGCTCCTCCCACGAACTTCCTGATATAAGCCATGTCTCTGCACTTCCTCCTTGCCAGGTTATTGTGCCTTCCCAGCCAGTGCCTTGCAATTTGTCTGCTCTGCTACCATTGTATCTGCAACCACCTGTGTTTGACCCTCGGCCTGTTCCTGGACTTCTCTACTGCCTGATCCTAATCTGCTACCGTCTGTGTTTGACCCTCGGCCTGTTCCTGGACTTCTCTACTGCCTGGTCCTAATCTGCTACTGTCTGTGTTTGACCCTTGGCCTGTTCTTTGACTGCTCTTCTGTTTGATCCCAGCCTGCAGCCGCTCGTGATTGATCCCTTGGCTTGTTTCCTGACCACGCTACTGTTTCCTCCTTGTCTGCTTATCCGCTATTGGACCCCGGCTTGCTCACACCCTGGTGGGGCAAACCTGAGGACCACGACCTGGTACTAGCTTGCAGCTAAATCCATCTCCACCATCAGGAGCTCTGGGGAAAACCAGCTAGTACTTAGATTCCGCACCTCAAGGAAGCCTGTGTTATCTGCCAGAAGTGACTGCCTGTTCTGCCACTGCTATTGCAATTGGCCTCTGAGCCTGACACCTGATCGTGACACCTGAGCTACTAGCCAGGCCTCAAGAGTTACTCGCCACCAGTTGCCCCACCTAATTCATACACTGCCCTGCGCCTAATTGCACCCGTAAACACGCCCTCGTAGATTATCTCATGGAATGACACTGTTAAATGATTTATGCAGAATCAAGTTACACAATTAAATATTAACAACATGGTACAGGGCACTGGGGGAAGACCAGAGGGACAGGGCACTGGGGGCAGACCAGAGAGACAGGGCACTGGGGGCAGACCAGAGAGACAGGGCACTGGGGGCAGACCAGAGAGAAGGGCACTTCCTCTTCAACTCCCATCTATCCTCTTGCTCTCTCTCTCCTATTCATCTCATCATCAGGAGCCTGTGTGCGCGGCTCCACGCCTGCATGTCCCCACTTCCCCCTTTTATTCAGGCTGGCAGTGAGGAGAGAAGCTGCAGCACAGTGGGAGGGAGTACAATCCAGCGCTGATATCCACACAACTGCACAGCCATTGACACCACCGCACAGCGCACACTGACACTGCACAGCACACATTGAGACCAGTCTGTTTGCAGTGCTCAGGCTGAACTGTTGGACACTTACATAGAGCACAAGGAGAAGAAAACTGCACAAACTGGAAGGCTGCCACTCTCATGTCAGGGCACTTTTCAGTGAGTGCTGCACCAGAGTGGTAATTTTCGCAAACCTCCACCTCACTTATTACTTCCTGCTCCCTGCTCTCCAGCTACATTGGTCGGGGGAGGGGGCAGGCTCAGAGAGGTCATACTGTTAGGTCCCATGGCTTAATGAGAAGTGTAAGGAGAGCACCTGTGTACTGCTTTGCCTGTGCGCAGCTCACCAGACTACTTTTTCCGAGCATGCACCTTACCTCTTTGGCCACCAATCGCATCGGGGCTCTAAGTGTAGGCACAGATTGGAGGGAGATTGGTCATGCAGCCCTGTCATCACTCGCCCCCAGCTTAAATCCACTCGCCAAATGCTAGTAGGCGAGTGGAAATTTTAAGGGCTGATATATGTACATACCATATTTATCTGGGTATAACGCGCACCGGCGTATAGCGCACACCCAGTTCTAGGAGGGAGATTTCCTGTAAAAAAAAATATACTTACAGTTTAAATGTCCCTCTTCGGTGTCTTGCCCGGCGTCCATCGGCGGCCTTGTCGGGTCCTGCGTCCGTCTTCGGCCTTCGTGGTGTCCTCCTCGCTTCTCCCGCGCTGTCTCCGAGCGTGATCTGGCGTGATCGTGGCCGGAGTTGAGCGCTCGGTATATGTCGGCGGCGGTGCTCAGAGACAGGGGATCGGCGTATAATGCGCACCCACGATTTTCCCCTGTTTTTAAGGGGGAAAAAGTGCGCGTTATACTCCGATAAATACGGTACTTACAGCATGTTTTTTGAAAATGTTTATTGTATCTTATGCTGAACCTTTGGTTGTTTAGGAAAGAAGTGTGTCTGGCAATGAACTGTGAAGTGGAAGAGCTGACTAAACTATAGGTAAATGGTTGTTTTATGTTCTTCTTCAGATACAATGAAGTGGGAAGAACTGAAGGTAAAGGGAGATGTACCTCCTGCCTGTGCTGCCCACTCTGCACTATCCTGGGAAAAACGTATTTATATCTTTGGTGGAATGACTGAAACTGGGGCTGTAAGTACAATGCATCGATATGACACAGGTATGTCTATTTTAGATTTTTTTTTTTTAACCTAATTCAATGAGGTGTAATTGTTGGTATAATAAATAATGTTTAATTGTCAACAACTATACTGTTTCTGGTTGCCTTATGGGTCTCTTCAGTGCACAAAAAATAACTACAAAGCAGTGCTATAAAAGCAGGAAAACATAGTAATCTGCAATATGTTTTCTTATTTTTTAAAACAAATCCTAATACTACATTATAAAGTTGCTTGTTTTTGGATCTTGCTGGAAAAAGCAAGAACAAAACCCTGTGTTTTAAATTGTTAAAATTGCTTTGTAAATGAATTGCTGGAGATTATGTTGATCTGTTGACTTATTTAACCACTTGCCCACTGCCTAACTGGTACAATATGTCATTAACCACTTAAGGACCGCCTCCACCACATATACGTCAGCAGAATGGCATGGCTGGGCACATCCACGTACAGGTACGTCCTGTACTAGTACCCAGCCGTGGGTCACGGGCGCACCCGCGACCCAGTTCGAAGCTCCGGGACTCGCGGACCCGATCGCCGCTAGAGTCCGGCGATCGGTCCCCGGAGCTGAAGAACGGAGAAAGCCGTGTGTAAACACGGCTTCCCCGTTCTTCACTGTGGCGGCGTTATCGATCGCGTGATCCCTTTTATAGGGATACACAATCGATGACGTCACACCTACAGCCACACCCCCCTACAGTTGTAAACACACATTAGGGAACACATAACCCCTTCAGCGCGCCCTTGCGCCCCCTTAACTCCCAAACTGCAAATGTCATTTTCACAATAAACAATGCAATTTAAATGCATTTTTTGCTGTGAAAATGACAATTGTCCCAAAAATTTGTCAAAATTGTCCGAAGGTTCCGCCATAATGTCGCAGTCACGAAAAAAAACGCTGATCGCGATTAGTAGTAAAAAATTTTTTTTTTATAAAAATGCAATAAAACTATCCCCTATTTTGTAAATGCTATACATTTTTTTTTTTTACCAAAAATAGGTAGAAGAATACGTATCAGCCTAAACTGAGGAAAAACATTTTTTTTATATATTTTTGTCACTCTATTTTTGTTTATAAAATAAAAACCGCAGAGGTGATCAAATACCACCAAAAGAAAGCTCTATTTGTGGGGAAAAAAGGACGCCAATTTTGTTTGGGAACCACGTCGCAGGACCGCGCAATTGTCTGTTAAAGCGACGCAGTGCCGAATCGCAAAACCTGGCCGGGTCCTTTAGCTGACTAAAGGTCCCGGTCTTAAGTGGTTAATTTGATGTTAAATACTGGGGTTATGGCTGCAGCTAGATGCCATAACCCCAGTATTTACTTTTTGCCTTGCAGAAAAAAGTGGTCCCTGTGGAAACGTGGCGGGAGAGGTGCCCAGTGGTTCCCAGGCTTACGTTATCGATCGTTGAATCCGGGAACCATTCGGTGCCGGCAGTGCTATAGATAAAAGTGATTGCAAGATGGCCACCACTAATCTCTATACCCATGGAGGACCGGAGTGACGCCTTGACATCACTTCTGGTTCTCGGGCCATGTAAACATGGACACAGCCTTCACAAGTCTTGACATATGGGTTATGTACCTGTTCATAGGAAAGGACTAGGCAGAACATGTTAGATATTTAAATACATGTTACTTAAAGTGGATGTCCGCTCAAAAAAAATTATTAAAAGCCAGCAGCTACAAATACTGCAGCTGCTGACTTTTAATATTAGGACACTTACCTGTCCTGGATTCCAGCGCCGTCCGCAGCAGAGGACGAGTGATCGCTCGTGACTCTGCTGCCCCCCCACCATCCACAGTGAGGGAACCAGGAAGTGAAGCGCTCCAGCTTCACTGCCCGATTCCCTACAGCGCATGCGCAAGTCGCGCTGCGCCCACCGATTTGCTCCCGCTATGTGCTGGGAGCCGAATGTTCCCAGCACACAACGGGGGGGGGGGGATGGGGGCGACGGGAGGTGACGACATTCCCGCATTCTGCCCGAGAATGCTGGGCCAGAAGTGGGTGCAAATACCTGTCTTTGGACAGGTATCTGCACCCCCCCGGAAAGGTGTCAAATGTGACACCGGAGGGGGGGAGGGTTCCGATCAGCATGAGTTCTACTTTAGGGTGGAGCTCCGCTTTAACCACTTAAGCCCCGGACCAATATGCTGCTAAATGCCCAAAGGTGTTTTTACAATTTGACACTGCGCTGCTTTAACTGGTAATTGCGCGGTCATGCAATGTTGTACTAAAACGAAATTTGCGTCCTTTTCTTCCCTTTCTTTTGATGGTATTTGATTGCCTCTGCGATTCTTATTTTTTGCAATATAAACGGAAAAAGACCGAAAATATTAAAATAATATTATATTTTCTACTTTTTGTTATAGGAAAAATCGAATAAACTAAATTTTAGTCAAACATTTAGGCCAAAATGTATTTAGCCACATGTCTTTAGTAAAAAAAATGGCAATATAAAAAAAAAATATATATATATATATATATATAGAAATGTGGATGCGCTAATATTAACTTATAAGTGAATAACGTACAACCTATTCAGGGAGAGACAATCTCCATAAACTGTGAAATAAATATGTTGCTGAACACACAAAAACATGTGATAGGTCCTTGAACATGTGCACAGTGATTAGTCCAAACAAAAAGTCCTAATGAGGAAAAAACATACGATGCCTTCCTTTACTATGATTGCAGATCCCAGCACTTCACCACTGCAGTCCGGTGAACAGGCAGATATGTAAATGAAAGGATAAAAGAAAGAAGCCTCATTGCATAGACATCAATATCAAGTGGATAATACGATCCAATACATCAGCAAATACACTCACGAATCTCCGCTTTGTTAAAGCATGAAACGCCGCTCAGTGTGCAGTCTCCTCAATTCGATCCGATGGGCTCCGGATTCGATCGTAGGCTCCTCCCTACGCGTTACGTCATGGGCACGTGACTTAATCATGGGTTACTACATGATTGAGGATAGCTTGTGCTTAAATAGCCACCTCGCCGTCAGCGTGTCATTGGAGTGAGCAACAGGGAAAAAACAAACATCATTGAGGCAACAAAGCTTCCACATATAGCAGAATTCTATGTGAGCATAAAAGCAGATACATGGATATACATAAGTTTAATATATAAAATTGATTAAAAACTAAATAATATTTCATATTGAGCTGAATACACCCTCTAGTGGCCAGATACCAAACTGAACGAATGGCATCAAACAGGACCATCCGCCCTACTAGATGTATTTTAAACGAGAAAGAACTATAGTTAAAAAGTTAAAACAATACATGTTAATCTGCACTGATAATAACTAAAAACATCAGCATAAAACACAGAGAAGATTCATAGAATATTTAAAAATACCATGTTGAGAATAAATAGAGGGGGAAAACCTTAGAAATCAGAAATGAAACAATTTAAATCAAATTCAATATTCATGCCACTGGGAGATAGTGTCTGCATCTCATGTATCCAGCGGGACTCAGATTTACTCAATTCCCTTATTTTATGACTACCTCTCCAATGTGGAGTATATTTGGCAATGGCCCATAATTACATTTCCTTAGGGTTATTATGATGACACAAATCAAAATGTCGCGACACATTATGTTTCGGGAAGGCCTTCTGGGTATTTTGGACGTGTTCCCTAATGCGCTTCCACATAGGTCACTTGGTGCGTCCGACATACTGAAGCGAACAGGAACACTCCAAAACATAAACTACCCCCTCAGTTCTACACGTAATGAGATCCTTTATGGGCCAGATTCAGGTAGATGGGCGAATCTTTATTTTAGAGTAACGTTTCTCATTTACGTTACTCCGCCGAAACTTTAGGAGCAAGTACTGTTATTCATAAAGCACTTGCTCCTAAAGTTGCGGCGGCGTTACGAAAATGAGCCGGCGGAATTCAAATTGGGTGGGTAGGGGGCGTGTATTATTATAACTAGGCGCGATCCCGCGGCGATGGTACTGCGCATGCGTCGACTGTCAGTGCGCATGCTCCAAATTCTGTCAGTGAACGTCAATGACGTCAATCCCCATTCACAGACGTTTTACGCAAACGGCGCGAATTTTTTTAAATTCGACGCGATGACGACGGCCATAATTAACATAGGATACTCCACTAGGGGGCTGGTTTTTCTTTACGCTGCGTATCTCTTACGGAAACGTCGGAAAGTCACTGCGTCGGGCCCGAATACAATCGTGAATTGCCGATTCTCGTTGATTAGCATATTCTCTGCGTTAATCAGCGGGAACGCCCCGAGCGCCATTTTTAAAATTGCAGTTCTGATACGACGGCGAAATACAATTACACCGCTCGTATAGGAACTCCAACCCGGCGTTTCTTGTTTTCTGCTTACTGAAAACAGAAATGCCGGCTCAAAGTGAGAGTTAGGCTGGAGTATCAGTGATACTCCAGCCTAACTCTACCTGAATCTGGCCCTTTGTTGTATTCCTTCTTCGTCGCTGTGGATATGAATTTGGAGCATTTTTGTCCATTAAAGTTTGTTTGCCTACACGCAAAACACCGTTTGCACGGAAAGAATCCTTTTCCTTGATAAAAAGTAAGTAAATTATTTTTCATCGGTGGGTCAGGAATATTTTTTTTTTTGCTACCAGATTCCTTAATGTTGGAGCTCTCCTGTACACCACCCTTGGATAACTAGGTAGGATTCCCTGTAGTTGCCTATCCGCTTTCAATATTGACCAATGCTTTTTTATAATGGCTTCAAGTTGCTTATGTTGAGTACTATAATTTAGAATTATTGGTAATTCATTTTCCAGCTTATTTTTCTTTACTTTGTCTTGTATTAGGGAGGTGCGCGGGATTTCATACACCTTAGATATTTGTTCCTGTATGAAATCCTTGTTATAACCTTTATCAATAAATTTCGTTCCAATTTTGGCCTGATCCAGGAATTCCTGAGGCTCTGAGCAATTTCTTCGAATTCTTAACATTTGTCCCTTGGGTATATTAATTAGCCATGGGTCATGATGACAGCTATCTACAGGTATATAGCTGTTTCTCTGGACCGGTTTGAAGTGTGTTTTGGTTTTCAATTGTTGGTTCTCCAAACTGCTCTCCAGATCAAGAAACTGAATGGTAGGTAAGTTTTATATTTTTCTGATTGCAATTTAATTTTTCAAAGAATTGAGTTAGGGAATTCTTATCACCTTTCCAAATGATGATGCAGTCATCTATAAATCTTCTGTAGAGTGTAAGCTGTTCAGGCATGTTCTCATATATAGACGACACTTCCCACTCAGACATAAAAACATTAGCTACACTTGGTGCATATTTAGCACCCATTCCTATACCGTTAAGTTGCCGATAATACTCTGATTTGTGCCAGAAGTAGTTGTGTTGTAGCCCATGTGCCAAGCATCTCAAAATGAATCGTTTTTGTTTGGATATGAGATGACCAAAGCTATTTAGCGCCCATTTGGTGGCCTCAATGGCTTCCACATGATTTATGACAGTATACAATGATGCCACATCAGCTGTGGCTAGTAGGTAACTGCAATCAGGTTCCATTACTATACTCTCAAGGATTTGTATCAAGTGCTTTGTGTCCCTGAGGTACGCCCTTGTTTGGGGCACTAATGGCTGTATAAATTTGTCCACATACTCCCCTAGACGTGAATTGATGGATTGGATCCCATTTATGATGGGTCGTCCGGGGGGTTTTTCCGAGTCCTTGTGGACTTTGGGAACCGTATATATAATGGGTACTCTGCACACATCCGGTATTAGATATTTAGTTTCTCTTTTGTTCAGCACACCCTTTTCTCTCCCTCTATGGATCAGTTCAACTAACTCCTCTTTGTATTCTCCTGTAGGATAGGATCGTAATTTGATGTAAGTGTTAGTATCCTCCAGTTGTTTAGCCAGTTCCTCATAATAGTAGTCCTTGGATAGGACCACTATGGCCCCACCCTTATCAGCTGGTCTTATAATAACTTCTTTGTTTTCTTCCAGCAACTTAATCCCTTTATGTATAGCCATAGGGTTAGGCATTTTCTTCACTTTAAGATGATCCAAATCCCTCAGGACCATTTTTGAAAACACCTCTACATGTTCGTTATTTACTACTTGCGGATTGAAAAGTGATTTATTTCTTAAACGGCTATGTTCAACTCTTCCTGGCATATTGGGTATTGCTTGATCCGTTTTTGGCTGTGATAGCATGTACTTTTTAATATTTAATTTGCGTGTGAATTTTTTAATATCCACATATGCATCGAATTTACTCAAATTACGCTTGGGGGCAAACTTGAGACCCTTGTCGAGTGTGATTAATTCAGTTGGGCTTAGATCTATCCCACTTAAATTGATAATCCCTTCTCCTATTGGACTTTTCTTCTTTTTGTGTCCCCCTCTGCATCCCCTCTTTGATTTGGGCTTCGACACTGTGTTGCTTCCCCTTGTCGCAAGGGAGGGGACCTCTCTCTCCGGCGATAATCTAAAAAAGAGGAAGAACGGGGATCCACATCCTCTATATAGCTAGATAAGGGCTCATATTTGTTATGAGTCTGTATTGGGCTTCTTCTTACATCTTGTTGATGGTATTCATTACTTGGTGGGCCCCTTTGTTGATATGAATAGGGGTGATCCCCTGCATACTGATAATGCTGGGGTACATGGTAATCCCTTGGGTCTCTTCTATCCTGATTGTAATAATAAGGGTCATACTGATGCCCTTGTGTGTTACCCCCTTGTGGTGATTTTTTGGGGCGTTAGATGGTTTATGGTTCCCCTTATTCTTCCAATTTGTTTTTTTTTGAGATTTTGACCGGGGTTTACCGTTGTTTTTATTTTTCCACCATTGTTTTTTTTTTTTTTACGTTTTTTTTATTAAGGTATTTCACAACATACAAGAGAAAGAAACAAAGAAACAACAAACGACATACAGTACTCAAGTGCGTACAACATACATCAATACATCTGATTTAATAAACATCTGTAGCAATGTGCATAGACCAGGATGCGGCAGGGTGGGGGTGTACCAACTCTCCTCACTGTATCAGCCACAAGGTGCCTCTAGGGCAGCTCTATAGGACCGCTCACCAGGACCATGGCAGTGGTTGCTAACTCAAGCCATATGTATTTAGCCAGCAGTACTAGACTCCGCCAGCCATGCACGCCAAACCTTGTCATATTTCAGTGGACAGCCACGGTTGATGTATGTGTCCCTGTACAGGGGAAGGCTGGCGTTCACCAGACGCCTCCACTGCATCAGAGAAGGGGGTGTAGGTTTTTTCCAATGCATGGCAATATTCTTGCGTGCATAGAAAAGCAACAGACTGACCAGCGTGCGCCCCGTGGAGGTTGGGACGATGTTCTCAATTATTCCCAGGAGGCACACCTCCATCGCTACCGGCAACTGGGTCGCTGCGACTGCATTGATCACTTCTAGCACCATTACCCAGTACCGCTGAACCTCGGGGCACTGCCAGAAAATGTGGGAGAAGTCACCTGGTGATGCCCTGCATCTCCAACACTCCGGAGAATGCGCCGGGTTCATCTTGTGGAGCCTGTATGGAGTGAAGTAAGCTCTGTGAACTATCTTGTATTGCACCATCCTGTCTCGAATAGAGACAAGTGAGCAGAAAGGGAGATCCCAGACCTCGTCCAAGTCGTCCGTATCTAGCGTGGGGATATCCCCCTGCCATCTGGACCGCAGCCCATCCAGAGGGGGGATAGACACAAAGATCAGGTACGAGTACAAGTGCGATGTGGGTTTTACGTTACAATTAAACTTTAGTGTTCTCTCCAACTCCGACTGGGCCACAATGCAGGACGACAAGGGGAACTGAGCCGCGAAGGCATGTGACAGCTGGTGGTATCTAAAAGCGTAGTGCTGGGGTAAGTTGAACATGGAGGAGAGGTCCGAGAATGGTATCAGAGCGTTTTGGGAGACTATGTGCGAAACAAGCTTAATGCCATACTTCGACCAAGCAATTGGGTCTGAGAGCTTATAAAAGTGTGATAAGGTAGGGTTGATCCAGATAGGGGCATTCAGGGATATTTCGGTGGGTTTACATTTTTCAATGGCCAGACCAGTCCGCCACGCTCGCAGGGTGGTGCGCATGGAGGGGGTCAAGGGATACTGGGCACGAGGGCCCCGATAGAGCAGGAGCCGGATGGCCTCCAGTGAACCGACCACCGAGGCCTCCAGTGCAGTGGAGGTGTTCATCCCATCTGGCCGCAGCCACCAGGCCGCAGTCACCAACTGCGTGTCAAGGTAGTATTTGTAGCAGTCAGGGAAAGCCATACCACCCTGCGTCCGCGGTCTCATCAAGGTTGTCAGCTTGTATCTGGGTGGGGAGGGACCCCACATAAAGGAGGAAAAAATTTGATTCAGCTTTTTGAAAAAGGACTTGGGCACCCACTGCGGGGAGTGGCGGAAAAGGTAAATAAGTTTAGGGACAATCTTCATCTTAATTAAGTTCACCCTTCCCCAAACAGACAGGGGGAGGTTGCTCCATGCTTTAAGCCTGGATTGGGCCTCTAGCAGCACCGGGGACAAATTTTGCGAAATGTATTCGGTCGCCGAGGCAGAGACGGTTACCCCCAGATACTTAAAGGTGGTGACCCAGCTAAGGGGACTGTCGGGAGGGGTGGTGGACCTAGCCGCCTGATCTATAGGGAAGAGAAGGGACTTGGACCAATTCACCCTCAGTCCAGTGACCGAGGCAAACGTGTCCAAGACGGTCAGTGCACCCCGCAGCGAGGGGCCCGCATCATTAAGGAAGAGAAGCATGTCGTCCGCATACAGGGCCACTCTCTCCTCCAGCAGACCCACTCGGAGACCCTTGATATGTGGTGATGTGCGGAGAGCCTCCGCCACCGGTTCAATGGCAAGGGCAAACAAAGCCGGAGAGAGAGGGCAACCCTGCCGCGTTCCCCTGGAAAGTCTGAAGGGGGCAGACAGCCCCCCCCCAGACGTATTGAGGAAGTGGGGGCCCTGTAAATCACCTGGAGCCACTTGATAAATAACAGTGGGAAGCCCATCCTGCGCAGAGTCTCCCACAGAAAGGGCCACTCCACTGTGTCAAAGGCCTTTTCGACATCCAATGAGGCCACTGCTCGCGTTCCCACATTAAGATGCTGAGTATGAATATTGGTAAAAAGTCTCCTAAGATTGACATCTGTGGACCTCCGGGGCATGAAACCCGTTTGGTCTGGGTCTATCACTGAGGGCAACATGGGGTATAACCGAAGGGCGAGGAGTTTAGTTAGTATTTTAAAGTCTGAATTAAGGAGTGCTATGGGACGGTATGAGGCACAGGAAGAGGGGTCCTTGGGGGGCTTGTATATGAGTGTTAGGTAGGCATGGTACATGGAGGCAGGTAGGCTGCCATCCGTCAGACACGCAGTGTAGAGCCGTGCCAACAAGGGGGCTAGGAGTCCGGAGTGGGCTCTATAAAAGTCTAGTGGGAGTCCGTCCGGGCCAGGCGCCTTGCCCGACGGGAAGGATTGGATGGCCCCCTGTACCTCCAAGGCCGTGAATGGTTGCACCAAGGCTTCTCTCTCTTGGTCGGAGAGCCAGCCAAGTGCCAATGGATCCAGCAGATCATTCAGCGTCTCCGGCCAGAAGTGCGCAGGGAGGCTAGAGGAATACAGAGACTTGTAGAATTCACTAAAGGTCTGAAGGATGTCCGGGGGGGAGGACACGGTCCCGCCCCCCGGAGTCCGCATAGTCGAAATCGTTGTAAGGGGCTGGTCATGCTGGGCCATCATGGCCAACAGGCGGCCATTGCGGTCGCCCTGTTCAAAGGCTCTCTGCTTGCCCTTGTATATGTCTAGGCGAGTAACCTCAGCTAAGTGCAGATGCAAATCCCTGCATCATCCGATCAAACTGATCCGAGGTGGGGTCTTTATTATAAGCATCAGTATGTTCTATGACCGAACGTTCCAATTCCAGTGTCTTGGCTGAAAGTTGCTTTTTGACATTGGCAATGGAAGAAATGTACTGCCCTCTGGTGTATGCTTTAAAGGTATCCCAGACATTATCCAGGGGAGTGGAACCCTCATTATTTTCCCAAAATTCAGCTAGCAAGGGGGGCAAGGCCTCTGCAACATCAGGATGAGTAACCCATTGCGCGCCCAGCCTCCAAAGCGCAGCACTGCGCGTTGCCGGCGAGCGGAGCACCACCTTTAAAGGGCTGTGGTCGGACAAACCGCTAGGGAGATAGTCCGCCTCCAACACATCCGCTAACAGTGCGGGGTTGGAGAAGGCCAAATCTATCCTGGAAGCGGTTTTGTACGAGGCCGAAAAACAAGAATAGGCCCGCACACCAGGGTGCTTCCACCTCCAAACTTCCTCCAGACCCACTGCCTGAGCCCAGGTCATTTTTCCACCATTGTTTAGGTGTTCTCGATTCATTATGTTCAGCTCTTGATGGTCTGGGAGGGTCAGTGGCATGATCTCTTGGATATCTATTGAAATCATCCTCATACGATCTCCCTGATTCAGGTGTTCTGTGTGTTGGTTCTCTTTCAGATGAGATAATCCGTACCTCCCTATCAGGTGAAGATGATACTGATCCACCCCCGCCATGTTTTAAATTCAATTGCCATTTAAATGTTTGGTGAAGACAGTAATCATCGGTATCCCTGAGATACTTCATCCTTTTTCGTTGCTTTATTTCAAGGTCCTTTTGCTCCAAGACCTTATTTAATTGGCTCGTGAGTGTTGCAAAAGGTGGAGTGTCCTTATGACTTTCCAAGGAAGTTTTACATTCTGCTATTTGTTTGTTCATATTAGCAATTTTCCGTTGTTTTCTTTTTATAAGAAATTGTAAAACTTCCAACCCTTTTTCATTGAAGAACTTATACCATTCTTCAATGGATTCATTATCCAATAGGCCATCATTGATGGGGACATCCCATCTGATCCTTCTTGGTACTATTCCTTCTTTGATGTATTGTTCATGTGTGGTACATGTTTGTTTTTTCCCTGTTGCTCACTCCAATGACACGCGGACGGCGAGGTGGCTATTTAAGCACAAGCTATCCCCAATCACGTAGTAACCCTTGATTAAGTCACGTGCCCGTGACGTAACGCATAGGGAGGAGCCTACGATCGAATCCGAGCCCATCGGATCGAATTGAGGAGACTGCACACTGAGCGGCGTTTCATGCTTTAACAAAGCGGGGAATCGTGAGTGTATTTGCTGATGTATTGGATCATATTATCCACTTGATATTGATGTCTATGCAATGAGGCTTCTTTCTTTTATCCTTTAATTTACATATCTGCCTGTGAGTGCCTGTTCACCGGACTGCAGTGGTGAAGTGCTGGGATCTGCAATCATAGTGAAGGAAGGCATCATATGTTTTTTCCTCATTAGGACTTTTTGTTTGGACTAATCACTGTGCACATGTTCAAGGACCTATCACATGTTTTTGTGTGTTCAGCAACATATTTATTTCACAGTTTATGGAGATTGTCTCTCCCTAAATAGGTTGTACGTTATTCACTTATAAGTTAATATTAGCGCATCCACATTTCTATATAATTTATCACTGTTTCTTTTTGTTTTTGGTAACACTCGGATAGAAGCTGTATTTGGTTTTTTATTAGGTGTTTCTGGAATTATTAATTTAATAGCGCTGTAGTATATTTCCACATAAAAAAAAAACTAGCTACCTAGCGGCAACAGTGACACTAATACAGCGATCAGAAAACCGATCGCTTAGTGACACTGGCAATGGGGGGTGAAAGGGTTAAATAGGGTGGTGATCAAGGTGTTAAACCTTTATTAGGGGGGGTAGGGGGCTACCCTGGACCTAACACTAACTGCCTGTCACACTAACACTAAATGCAGTGATCAGTAAATATATGATCACTGCTATTAGTGACACTGTGATAGGGGGCTGGGGGAGGGGGGGCGATCTGAAGGGGTTAAGTGTGTCTATGTGTATGGTGTTAGTGTAGTGTTGTGCAACTCACTTGTGATGTCTTTTCTCCTCTCGCCGGAACGAAAATACCGCCGAGAGGAGAGGTGACATCACTTCCTGTTTACATTACACAGGCAGAGGGCGGGCAAAGCGGATTCGCTGGGAGCGATGGCGAGGGGGCGGAAACGAACAGCCGCCCCCTCATCCCTGATCTCTCCCAGAGGCTTACCGACCACCGCATGTACCCGCACGTCCATCTGCCTGTACGTGCCATTCTGTGGAAGTACATATACATGCGCCGGTCGTTAAGCGGTTAAACAGAGTTGAACAGCCCCGACCAGGGAGCTGTCCCTCCGGACATAACCCTCCGCCCTGCAGCATGCAGTCTCAGTTTTTTTCTGCCTAGCAGCGGAGAAGGACATGGCTTCCTTTGGGCCCAGTGCCCTGAAGAATTTTTTTTTGAGATTCTTCTATCAACTACCGGCTGGGTGACAGGTTGGATAATATAGATCCTTGTAGTCTCCCCAGTCTGGCCGTCGAGCGTGAGCAGACCTTAGCTACATGCTGTGTCGGTCACGACATACCCCATGACTCCAGGGGTGACCGATGGGCTTTTTGCTCCAGGGTCCACATATGACTGGGCTGTTTGCTGTCTCACTCACAGTGGACCGGGCCGACAGCTACTCCAACTCAGTTGTAGGCCTGTCGGGAACGCACCAGCGGACCTGTGGGGGGTCTCCGGGTCCCAGTGGGGGACTGTGGGGTGTCGGGCCTGTTTTTTCTGGGGGGATGCTATGCCTCGGAAGTCCCTACCCTTCTCATCCACATCTCGGTGCTCCATTGCCATTATTAGTATGCCCGCTGTTTCTATTGCATTTTCACATTGGTGGCCATTTTGTCATGGCCGCACTGTGGCGCAGGTTGATATTGTGAGCGGCCATTTTTTTTGTGGTCGCACCCTTTTTTTTTTTTTTTTTTAAGCGTCTGGTGGGCATTTTGGTGTGGGTTTTTGGCCTCTAGTGTTGACTTCCTGAACGGCACACAGCACAATTCTCTCACAGACTTTCCTCACAGATTTACCCCCGGTCAATGCAGCAAGGAGGGTGGACTTTTCAGGTCTTGAATTGGTGCCTGAGAGCTGTCTGTGGTGTTGTAAAATCAGTGTCTGATCCTTCTTCCCCAACCATGCCAGAGGTGGCAGCTGGTGCCCCTACACCTGCGCTTCCCATGGACACTTTGTCGACAGTCCTGGAATCATTTGTTGCCAGGGTGGAAGCGGCGTGCAGGCGTAAGGGGGGTAAAAAGTGCCTCCTCCCCCACCATCTCCTGGGGAGTGCTCTTACTCAGACCCGGGCCTGGCTGCGGCACAGGACCCCGGTTCTGGGTTGTCGGAGGATGTTGACCAGGACCTTCCTTGTGAGGAAGACCCCTCCCCTGGGTCAGGGTACTTGTACGTGCACTTATCAATGCTGTGAGGGACTCCCTTAAGCTGGATGGTGCAGCTGAGGCGTCCACAGAGGGGTCAGTCTCTTTTGGGTCGCACAAATCGGACCACTCTGTAATAGTTCATAGATAAGGAATGGGAAACGCTGCAAAAGTCCTTTGTGGTCCCTCAGCACCTGGCGGTCCATTATCCTTTTGAGGACAGCCTCTTGAAAAAATGGGCTTCTCCTCCGGTGGTTGACCCCCCGGTCACCAGACTGTGGAGGAGCATCAGCTCCCTCCAGAGTGTGTAAGACTGGCCGACCTGTTGGTACAGGGCCTTGTATATGGGAGATAGAAGCATCCCTGGGTGCGTGAGCCGAACAAGCTGGCAACCAAACCCGCCACCGCATGAAGTTTTGCCCCCGCCCAACTCATGGGTGGGGAGACAGCTTCGCAGGTTCATGGCTCGGTGGACCACCCTGCTCTCCGACCAGTGGGTCTGCAAGTTGGTCACTTCGGGGTACAAGATCGAGTTTCTTTCTTGTCCGCCAAACAGATTCTTTCCCTCAAGACTTCCTCTCCTTCCAGCTCGTCGGTCTGCCTTAATGTGAGCTGTACAAGACTTGCTCAGGTGCGTGGTAATTTTACCTGTGCCACTGGAGGAAAGGTTTCAGGGAATCTGTTCAAATCTGTTTGTAGTCCCAAAGAAGGACGGAGTCCTTCCACTCTTGGACCTCAAGGCCCTCAATGCCTTTGTGAGGGTGCGAAAGTTCAGGATGGAATCAATTAATTTGGTGGTTGCTGCGCTCCATCTGGGGGACTTTCTGGCATCCATGGACATCAGCAAACAGAGAAAAATGACTGCGCTAAAGACCCTATATAAGCCGCAACTAAAAAGTGATATACACACCAAAGGTACAAGAAAAATAAAAGTAGTTGCGCTAATAATAAATCAATTATAATAAACATACATAAAGTAAATGACTAGTAATTGAACACTGTCACTATAAGTGAATCCCAAGTGTTATTTCAATCACATAAACCGTATGGGCCAGATTCTCAGAAGAGATACGACGGTGTATCTCCAGATACACCGTCGTATCTCTGTTTCTGAGCCGGGGTATCTATGCGACTAATTCTTAAAATCAGTTACGCATAGATACGGCGTAGATCCGACGGGTGTAAGTCACTTACACTGTCGGATCTGAAATGCAATAATACGCCGGCCGCTAGGTGGCGTTCCCGTTGATTTCAGCGTAGAATATGCAAATGAGCATGATGCGTCGATTCCCGAACTAATTTGCGCTCCGCCGTCGTAGTTTGTGTACGTGTAAGGTTACCCCTGCGCAGTTCGCCCCTCCTTCCCTATTTGAATTACGCGGCCTTACGCCGTCCCATTTACGCTACGTCAACGCAAATTACGGAGCAAGTGCTTTGAGAATACAGCACTTGCCCGTAAAAACTGCGTAGGCGTAGCGTAAATGGGATTCACAATCACATCACGTATTATAAAACTTCCTGAGACCAAGCCTCGATCTGAGTAAGGATCCCCAGGCATTCAGCTATGGTGTCCTGTGTTGACCCATTTTAGTCGTGTCAACGTCAAAAACCACTGACAAAAAAACAAACCAGGAAAAATGCCTCGTTCTTATTACTGAAAATAGGGGAGAAACCCTATACGAATGATAATTTTTAAATACAAGTAAAAAGAGGGAATGTGATTATTTATAAAATAAATAATAAGTTGTATTAAGTTGTATAATACGTGATGTGATTGTGAATACGATCCGATTTGGCCATTATAGGCCACTATGGCTGTATACCCGGGGATCTCGACTCAGAACAAGGCTTGATCTCGGGTGAAACATATATATATATAATGCGATACGTCAGTACGTCGCCAGTGCCCCAGACGACGTCATTGTATGACGAAACGTACGTCCGGAAGGAGACGTGCTGATGTGTGGCGTTAAGGTCCTGTGTGGACGGGCGTTCGTGTGAGCCGGCCGGCTTTACTTTTATCCTATGCTTTTATGAAGAACCTATCTTGTAAGTGTGATCTTTTACATTAAAACTTAATTTATCCTACGGTACATCACTATTGTGAGCCTTTTTTTTCCCGGGGTTCCATTGCCAATCACGGAAATCTGGAGGATCTGCTACATCAGTGTTTCCTACAGTTCCACCGCAAAGGCCCGGGCTGGGGTTTACAGCCGCAAGCTCGTTTATGCTTGCCATCTGGTAAGCTTACATCCCTTACGGTGATATACAAAGATTCTTTGATCAATTGGACTCATACTGTTTATGTGATTGAAATAACACTTGGGATTCACTTATAGTGACAGTGTTCAATTACTAGTCATTTATTTGTGTATTCACTTTATGTATGTTTATTATAATTGATTTATTATTAGCGCAACTACATTGTCTCTGGATCGTCAGATTCAGGTAAGTCACCTGATCAGGGCCTCTCTAAATTGGTGGCTGAGGTCCCTGGCTCTTCAGTCCGGTAAGTCGTTTCTCCCCTTCTATTGGACTGTGATCACAACGGATGCCAGCCTGACCGGCTGGGGGGGGGGGGGTTTTGGGGGGTTCAGTCTGCTCAGGGCTGCTGGACCCCGGAAGAATCCCTACTGCCAATCAACGTCCTGGAACTTTGGGTGATCAGGGTGTGTCTCCTGGAGTGGTCGCAGTGGCTTCAAGGGCGTTCTGTCAGGATATAGTCGGACAATGCTACAGCGGTGGCTTAGGTCAACCATCAAGGGGGAACAAAGAGCTCAACTGCGGCGTTGGAGGTCGCTCACATCCTAAAGTGGGCAGGAAAGAAGCTTGCCGGCTCTATCAGCCGTTTTACATTCTGGGTATAGAAAACTGGCAGGCGGACTACCTAAGTCGCCAGATGCTGGACTGAGGGGAATGGTCATTTCATCTGGAGGTGTTTCAACTCCTTTGCCAGAGGAGGGCACACCGGACGTGGATCTCCTGGCTTCTCAACTTAATCGCAAGGTGTCAAGTTTCGTGGCCAGGTCCAGAGATCCCTGGGCAGACGTGTCAGATGCGTTGGTGGCCAGTGGGGTCAGTATCGGCTAATTTATGCCTTTTCCACACTGAAGTTGCTTCCTTGCCTGCTCCGCAAAGTGTAGACCGAGGGGATCCTGGTGATTCTAATCGCTCCAGATTGGCCCCGGCATCTCTGGTACGCTGACCTCGTGTGCCTGGTGGCGGATGCACCCTGGCAGCTGCCAATGCGGGAGGACCTTCTATCCGAAGGTCCCATACTTCATCCTGCTTTACAGTCGCTGGCTTTAATGACATGGCTTTTGAAAGCCAGGTGCTAAGGGACTGATGTCTGTAGGATTCGGTCATTTCAACCATGCTGAGGGCACAGAAGTCATCTTCCAAGTGCGATGGTAGATCTTCCGGGAAGGGCTACATCTTTATGTGCAAAGACATGGAGTGGCGTCCACAAATGTCTTTGCTGTTTTTACAGCGTGGAGTGGATCAGAAACTTGCCTTAAGCACCTATACCCTGACTCCCTGTGCGATCCCTTAGTGGATGCTAGTGCTTTCCTGTCTCGCATTGAGAGCTGCGATGTGTATAAAAGGAGGCTTTTCTGTGTCTCCTGCTGTCCCCATCTGCTTTTTGGTGGATAGGGACACCTACACATCGGCACCATGTTTAGGCGCCAGATGCACTTTACCATCTGATGGCATGGGGGTGCATTCATACATGCGTGCCTCCCTATGACAGTGGGCGCCTCCTGCACTCACATATCAGCCATCCACACATGGTGTTGGGGGCGGAGCCCTCTGGGTCCTTCTGGGGTTAAATTGGAGGTCAGGCATGGCTTGGATTTCATTTCACTCTTCACAGAGTACACACACAGCTGTGGAGATTGCCTGCTGTGTCTCACTTTTATACTTGGGATATTCACCATACTCAGGTATTTACTATATCCACCTTACTATATTTAGGCACACTTGCATTTATTTCACACAGTTCACTCCTTGAGAACTCATTTATTATTATTTTTATTTTTTGGTTTGTTTGTTTTGCTTTTTGATATCATAGATTCCTCCACACAACCATGTTCACCCCGTTCTTCTCTCTCTTTCTCATCTTATCACTTGCTAGTACCCCTTTGTTATCCTATGTTTTCCATCATCTCCAGGTCCCTACCATCCTGGACCCAGGCCCTTTACTGAGATATATACACATCCTTATGCTAATACTCATTAACTTTACTATTTCAGATACCTAATAAACATTTATAGCTTATACTCTTTATGGATTAACAAAGTTTTCTAGCGATACATCAGTTCACCCCTTTTTCCTATCTTGTCATCTGCTAGTATCCCTCGGTTATCCCATGTTTCTAACCATCTCCATGTAGCTACCATCTTTGGCCTAGGCTTTTCATTCAGACATATTCCTATGCTAATATTGATTGATTCTACTTTACTACTTTATATGCCTGACAAACATACTTATGTTCACAGCCAATACTTTTTATGGACCAATAGTCTGTATGGATACATCACTATACCTATGCCATGCCTGCTCTCCGTTTGGCCCCTGGAGGGGTCCCTTACTGACTCCGCCCCCTCAGCTCCCGGGTGAGGCACCTGCTGCTGCTGTCTTGGGGCCGCACACCTGTAGCCATGGTCAAGCTCAGTGGTGAGTATGGGGACCCACAACCCCTCCTACCCTGTGCCTTTACAACCAATACATATATACTTTTTCATCCTAGGTACAGTGTTACAGCGAGCTGGATCTTGCAAAACTTGTCTAGTCGGGTAGTACGATGCCTGTGTACACTGTCCAATACTATATTTATGTACCAATATTTATTGTTTATGTTTATTGTTTATGTATCTTTTCAATTGGCAATTGTTGGTGTTATCTCTGTATGTAACAATTTTACTTTATGCATGTAAACAATTTTACTTGAATAAACTATTTGCTGTATGACTACTGTTATTTTTACTGGGGGAAACGGTACCCACTTTATTTAAAGTCCCGGGGGAAACCTTTGTTTTGACTATAAGCACCAATAATGCCGCGTACACGCAATTGTTTTTCGGCATATAAAAAAAAGTTATGAGACGGGAGTGCTCGTTCTGGTAAAACTAGCCTTCGGAATGGAGTAAGCACATTCGTTTTGAAATTATTGCATTGTGTAATGCAGCGCATTCTTTTCTTTTTAATGCTACACTAATCCAAATATTTTGCTGCTGATATTGTTACATAGTTATGACAAGCTTGTTACAGTACTTTATAATTTATTGTTATCTAATGAATATTATTGTTTTTTTTTTTAAGCCAGATCTCCGTCTAAAAAAAAATCTGCATATTTAAAATATTTTAATGTAGCTCTTCTTTTTTGGTTATTAATTGGATAATATTTTAGACTGCTTTCCATTTTTTTTTTTTTTTGGAGTGTGTCAAGTTACCACAACAACATTATTATTTAGTATAATTTACCCACAAGGAGGTTAGTGTCCCTTGTTAATTAGAAAATTTCATTTTTTTAAATGTTCCTGCCTACTCACTACCGATCTCTCTATTTTTATTAAAAACACATGGTCAAATTTTGTCAGCAAACAAAAAATCCATTTATTCTGGTGTAATAAAAGTAATAGAAATTAAAGGCTGATGGCAAACAAAAAGCTCCATTAAGGAAAACAAAGAAGCCAGGAAGGCAGCACTGGAGAGCCTGCTTGCATTTTTCAAGACGCAGATCCCCCACAGCAAACAAACAAGGATGTGATCCCAAAAATTTCGACCATTAGGGGCATCACATCTCTCATCTCTTTGACTTGCTTGTCTTCTTACCTGCAGTCTTCCCTGCAGACCGAGTCCGCGGAGGCTGGGTTCCTAGAGGTGAGGTTGTGCCAGGAGCAGGACCCAAAGCAGGCTCAGGAAGAGGAGTAGGAGCAGGACTAGGAGCAGGAGGAGCAGCAAAGACAGGAAGAGCGATCCGCACAATGTCGGTGTCGTCATCGAGCTGCCCCAACATGGCCATGTTTACGGCCTTAAAGATGAGGGTTTCACAGTGCACACGCTGGCCCCTCTCCAGATTATGGAGCTTGCTTGCGATGAGTGCTGCAATACCCTCTTCTTTGCTGGGGTTCTCTCGGAGGGCCGCAGTTGCTTCGCGAATCAGGGCCTGGGTCTCCTCCTCCATTTGAATAAGCCTCCTGGCCATTTTCGCAGGAGTGCGGAGAGGAGGAATACACAACATGGTATCACGCCGTGCCTCCTGTCTCCCACTGGGGCCTGCCTCCCCCTGGCTCCCAGTGAGCTCTGCCGCCTCCTGTCTTGCAGTGGGGCCTGCCTCCCCCTGGCTCCCTGTGGGTTCTGCCTCCCCCTGGCTCCCTGTGGGTTCTGCCTCCCCCTGGCTCCCTGTGGGTTCTGCCTCCCCCTGGCTTCCTGTGGGTTCTGCCTCCCCCTGGCTCCCTGTGGGTTCTGCCTCCCCCTGGCTCCCTGTGGGCTCTGCCTCCTCCTGGCTTTGCTTTGTCTGTGTATAAAAAAAGGTACATAGTTTATCTTTTGTCTTCATAAATCACACAAATATTTCAAATAATGACAGATACAAATTGAATGCTAATATATATTACAGACAGGGCCACCATCATGAATTATGGGGCCCCTTACACAGCTTCAGGGGGGAGCAGGGGGGGGGGTGCTGCCACCTGAAATTGAGAAGCGGGGGGGGGGCCTTTACCCCCAAAAAAATTAGGGAAAATAGATATATATAAAAAATGAAATATTACAAAAAAGGGGGGTTGCCATCCGGGCCCCTTACAGGTGTACTGCCTGTACTCCCCTGATGGCGTCACTGAAATTTTCAGACAATCATTCTGACCCCAGCATTTTTCATTCTTTTCCCCATCATGTTTTGCCACTACTGTCTATTAATATGTCCAACACTTTTTGTTCAATCCTTTTAAATTTGGAGCACTAGTATCATCAATTTGACCTCATTATACTTTGATTCCCAAAAATTGTTAGCAAAATGCAATACCTGGCTCCATGGGTCAGAATCAGGCTGCTCCAGGAACTCTGGCTCTTCTTCTGAGTATGGCTGCTCTTGCCTGTAGGGAAGACTGGAGGGTTGACTGCAGGGAAGTCTGGCGCTCCCTCTGGGGGTAAGGGTGGAAATGGATGTGCTAGACACCAGGTGGTCGTCCAGGAACTGCAGCTGATTATAGTACCACAGGTCTGGCCTATAGATACTGTCAGCTGCAGCTCCAGACCTCATCAAGGTCAGGACTTATGATCGTTGAGTCCTGCAGGTGCCCCTAATGGTTGACATTTTTTTGCTCTCAGTCTTGATTGTTGCGCTGGGGACCCTTGTCTTTACAAAAACAAGCAGGGTGCTTTCCTCCTGGCCTCTTTGTTTTTATTAAGGTTGCTTTTAGTTTGCCACAATATAGGGAGATCCCTCCACCTTTGAACAAATTTCGTGAAAAAGTCTTGGTCTCTGAAGGGCCTTCATTATTTCTGCAAGTCAAAATTAATCAAAAAAAGCTAATGTCAGTCAAGCCTCTACTAATACACTTTCTCCCCATATCTAGGCCACAAACTCATCCACCAATCACTAAGTCCAAAATCAAGTTACGTACCGTCGTTGTACACAGTCGTTTCTTCTGCCTTCTTCCACAGACTGTGAACACCGTTTTCACTTATGCGGTATCCCTTTATACACTGCGCATGCGGGAAGCTCCGCATGTTTCCCTGCCCCTGACGTTCGTTCTAGTACTTTCCCCGCCCCTTCTCGGTCGTTTAATGCAATACAACATGGAGGACACTCAGCAAGTGGCAACCTCAAGCCAGGAGTGAAGCCAGGCGGTAGCAAACACCAGTTCCAGGACCAGGAGGTACAAGGCCACAAATATGGCGTTTGAGGAGATGGTGGAAATGGTGGCAATATTGAGGAGGGAGGATTATGATGGAAAACATGGCCCTTACAAATATCCAAACAAGGTGAAGGCCCAAATCATAGACAAAGTGGTGAAAAGTCTCCACCAAAAAGTTTGGGTGTGCAGATCAAAAGAACAGCTCCGCAAAAGATGGTCTGACCTAAAATTGAGGGAGCCGGAGCAAATGCAGAAGATTAAAAGACTCATTCGAAAAAGTAAGTAATTTTACTGTGTACTCAGATTAGTATTTTATTATCATTGTGCTGCATGTGCTTTTTCTTTCATGTTGTACATACAGTTTAAGATGTCTCAAGTTTCATGTTTGTGGGAACAATAATTGGTCGTAGGAGTCGTCATTCATTCGCTCACTAATAATAAAATACGATCTTTTTGTCTGATACAGTGTTTTGGAAATGTCATCATGCCTATGTAGGCATGGACAAATGGAGTTAACACTGTATCAGACAAAGAGATCATATTTCATTAATAGTAAGCGAATGAACAACGACTCATACGACCAATTATTGTTCCCACAAACATGAAACTTGACATCTTGATCTATTTATGTGAGACCACTTTTTTTTGTGTAGATGTGTTCTTAACTAGATTTAAATAATCAAGAGACCACCAAGAGCTTTTGACTCACTGCTGTAAAGTAGTTGGAGTCCACCACACATGGTAAGAGTATTCTACCTTACATGTTTGATGCATTTACGATCTCTGCAGACAATCAGTTAATCATCAGTCCTTATCAGCTACTGGAGAGTTACACATTTATTTGTTTGTTTACGGACTATTTGCATTTGTCTGTGTCATCTCTTTTTTAGCAGCACATACCAGAGATATCTGGTCTTCTCATATGAACTTCATTTTTGGGTATGCACTTTATATTATATTGTATTGAGTATTCACTATTGTATTGTGACACTTTTGTAAGCGCAGCATTTTTTATTTAAATTTTCCATGTTGGAAACTTGACCAAACATTGAAAAATGTAGCAGCTTTGGTAATGGATACAATCCTGTGTTCAGCTTAGAAGGATTGTAAAAAAAGACAATTGTACCACACTTTACAAAATGAATGATTCATATTCCTCTTTCAGGCCTCTAATCTTTTTGAATCATATTTCCCTTTTTTACAATCTCATAGGGCGCGATCGAGCTACCAGACAGGAGCAGAGAAACCCCACACATCCTACCCAAGCCCCACCCCCGTGGGATGTGGAGGAAGTCGAAACTGCCACCACAACAGGTCAGTGTCATACACCACAGCTTCAGGTAATAGATGTAGGCCTGCATATTTTTAATACATGGTTTGTTTCCAAATTTCAGAAGCTTTTCGAGCTGGGGACGGCTTGGACACATACAGCGCCAAGCTGTTAATTGGAGAGGTGATGGCCTGCTGGGCTGACATAGAGGACATCAATACATGTTTGGGGTAGATGAGGGAAAAAACAAAGAAGGTGGAGCAACGACTAAAACATGTGATGGATGTTCTGGGGATGGTTTAAAATAAAAATAATAAAAAAGAATGATACTTTTAATGCTGTTGGAAATGTTTTATGTGTTTTTTATGTGCATGTTTTTTTTTTTTTTTAAGTGGAATCTCATGTTTTCTGGCTAAAACGCATGAACAATGACAAATGCTAAAACATTGGTAATTGTTCATGCGTTTTAACCAGAAAAATCGTTTTTTTGGGATTCTCTAGATTTTTTTTTAAATATATATTTTTGGAATAAAAATAAAATAAAAAAATATATATCTAGAAAAATTACAAAAAAAAATAAAAAAATAAATAAAATGTATATGTAGAAAAATATTTCTATCTAAATATATATATCTTAAAAAAAAATCTATTTTACACAAGATATTTTTGGAATAAATAAACCAAAAAATATGACACATTTTAAATGTGAACCAATAAAATATTTGGGATACTCAACAATGTGTGGCTTATTATTATTATTATTATTATTATATCAATGCTGCCTAAAAGAACAAATCTAGATTTGTGGTGTTTTCATTGACAATGATGTGTATTTAGTAAAGGAAAATAAACGTGGCACTATGATAACCTAGGAGAAAGATAAAATAAACCCAAATTAGAAAAAATTCAAACAAAGAAAAATAACAGACTTTTTGTTTCAAAAACACATATTTATTTCAGCCAAGATCTCGCATTGGAATGGCCCCCCTATCCATAAAATATTCAACATAATGTTGCCGCACAGCCTGGCGCTTTAGGGGGCCAAACCTGTATGGCCAGCCTCACGGGCCACCACTGGAACAGCATCAATGGCTTCATCAGGCACAAGTGTCAGGTAGTTAGTTGAATGTCTCTTCAGGAAGTTATGCAATATGCAGCAGCAAACTATGACATGATTCCATTTATATTTTGCCAGGTTGATAGCAGTTTGAAATAAACGGAATCGGCTGGCCATGATGCCAAAGGTGTTCTCGACCACCCTCCTGGCTCTGGCCAGCCCATAATTAAAAACCCTCCTCTCAGGGGTGAGGGTACGTTGGGGAAAAGGCCTCATGAGGTGGGGACCCAAGGCAAACGCCTCATCAGCAACAAAGACAAATGGCAGCCCATCTTCATTGCCCTCCGCAGGTGGCAATCCAAGGTCATCCGACTGATGGGCGAACTCGGTTTTGGGCAAACCCCCCCCCGCCATCCAACATCTGCCCATTTTTCCCAACGTTGACAAATAAAAATTCATAAGTGGCCAACACCACCGCCATCAGCACTACACCGTGGAACCCTTTATAATTGAAGTAATAGGATCCCGAAAAGGGTGGTGGCACGATGCAGACATGCTTGCCATCAATGGCTCCTCCACAGTTTGGAAAGTTCCAACACTGCGCAAAGTCCGATGCCACAGTCTGCCATTCCTGTGGCGTGGTGGGGAACTGTAGAGAAAAAAAAATTCAAACAAACATTGCAATCAGATTAGTCAAAAACATTCTTGCCAAAAACAACAGGATATCATTAATTTGAGGGAGTATTTTAAGAGCCACAAAAAAAATGGATCACTAATCAGATTCATCACCTCTACAAGGAGGTTGAAAAGATATTTTCCTCTCATTGGCACATACTCTTTTTGGACAAAGTCCTTAGAAATGTGATCCCGGATAAAAAGGAAAATTTATTACCAAATACTTACCGTAATTTTCCTTTCCTGATAGGCTCCATGGCAGCATACGTGTGGGTAGGCTCCGCCTCCATAACTACCCAATAGGACCCCTCCCTATAAATTTCAGCTGTGGGCTCTCAGCCGTGTTCCGTAACTAGCCGACTCCAAGCATTGGGAGGGACTCCTGCTGCCATGGAGCCTATCAGGAAAGGAAAATTACGGTAAGTATTTGGTAATAAATTTTCCTTTTTCCTGACTGGCTCCATGGCAGCATACGTGTGGGAAATAACTCGCCAAACACACCCGGGTGGGCAAAATGCTAAGGCAAGAAAATAAATTAATTTAACACTGTCAACTGACAGCACTTGTAAATTAAAATTCAATGAAGATAAAGCAGCCGGTTCAACACAATAGTGGGAAAACCAAACATATTAATAGATGACCAAGAAGCCGCTCTGCATATAACTTCATGACGTGAGGCTGCCCAAGAAGTCAAAAATGCTCCGGGTTCAGTGCGCAGACACTACCTCTGGAGGAGCCAAGTCCTTGGCTTTGTATGCCCTCTGGATGGTCTGAACTATCCAAGCTGCAACAGATCCGATTGAAGCCCGTATTCCTTTGTTCTTTCCATGAAGAAAAATGAAAAGAAAATCTGTTTGAAAGATTCTGTCATTTCCAGATATTGACTCAATGTGTGCCCCACATCAAGGGGATGAATACTTTGATCTTCAGATGTCCCAAAAGTGGGCAGTACAATTTCCCGATTTTCATAAAAAATTGATGTAACTTTAGGATTTGAGCCCAGCCTAGGGATTAATACTGCTCTATCTGGAAAGAAGGTCAAGAATGGTTCTTTTGAACCCAGATTTCTGATGTCAGAGACTCTTTAGCTGAAGTGACCGCTACTAAAAAGACGGTCTTGAGAGTAAGATCCTTAGCTGATAGTGGTTTATCCGGATCAGAGTTGATCGTAGTAAGATAGTCCAGAACAAGAGGCAGATCCCATTTAGGGAACTTCGGTTTTCTCTGGGGTCTAAGCCGGATGGCGCCCTTGAAGAACTGGCGAACCAAAGGCTGATTGGCCCAAGGGATTCCAGTAAATGCAGAGATGACTGAGATTTGCACTCAGAGTGAACTGACTGCTACAGGTAAGTCCAAACCTGTTTATAAAAAAAAAACTGAGTATGTCTTGGACCTCTGAGGAACTGCAAGGTTTTGCTCTGGAAGACATCTGATCTGTAAATTTTGACCAGATACGCTCATAAATTTTGTTGGTACTATTTCTTCCAGCGTTAAGAAGAGTTGAAATGGCATCTTCTGGACATTGTAATGCTTCAAGCCTTCCCCTTTCAAGAACCACACCCTGAGGTGCAGATGAGCTGGACATGGGTGCAACGTTGTGCCCTGAGAGAGAGAGGAGATCCTGTCTGAGGGGAAGAGGTATCGAGTCCCGGTAACTGAGAAGCGTTAGTAGGGAAAACCATGGCCTGTTGGGCCAAAATGGGATCACTGCTAGGATTTCTACATCCTCTGATGTGAGACGGCGAAGAAATTGCAGGATCACATGTACTGGTGGAAAAGCATATGCTTTGCTGAATTTCCATCGATCTGTGAGAGCGTCTATCCCATAGGTTTGGGGATCTCGGAACCTCGCATAATACTTCGTCAACTTGTGGTTGCATGGGGATGCAAACAGATTCACTTCTGGGGACACTCCCAGAGTTAGAAGCCAATTGAACACTTCTATGTGTAAAGACCATTCGTTGTTGTTTAGTTAGACTCGTGATAGAAAGTCCGCTTGAACATTCTGAACCCCCGGAATCTACACTACCGAGATGTTGGCTAGGTTCTTCTGAGCCCAATTCATAATTGGCTCCACTTCTCGGAGTAAGGACCAGATTCGGGTTCCACCCTGCTTCCTTATGTAAGCAACAGTTGTTGTGTTGTCCAGCCTGAGCATCACAGAGGAGTCTGTCAATAGATGGCAGAAGGACTTGAGAGCCTGAAAGGCAGCTCGCAGTTCCAGTATGTTGGATACAGTTCCTTGAGAAGGTTTGCTCCACCTGCCCTGGGCTATTTCTGTCAGGCAATGAGCCCCCCAGCCCTGATTGCTGGCATCTGAGGTTATTGTAACCCAAGTGATGGGATGGATTGAATGACAGTTGCGGAGATTCTTCCCCTAAAGCCACCACAGAAGAGATTCTCTCATGGGTTGAGTGAGCATGATGCATTGACTCTTGCTGGGAGAGTCCCATTGCTGGAGAAACCCTTTTTGGAATGGGCAAGTATGCCACTGAGCCCATTTCAGCATCGGAATGGTGGCTGCCATGGTGCCAATTACCTTTAAACATTGAAGAGCATAGGTGTTTCGCGGATCATGTCCCGGACTATAGTAATCTTCTCTTCGGGCAATGAAATGGTGCCTTCTACTGTGTTGAAGAGGGCACCTAGAAACACCAGAGATTGTGTTGGAACAAGATGACTCTTTTCCAAATTCAATAGCCATAAAAATTCTTGGAGAGTGGCAATTACTATGTCCCTGTGTTCCAGGAGTTAACTTCTGTCCTGAGGTAGAAGTAAGAGATCGCCTAGTGAAGAAGACAAACTCCTTTCACTCAGAGGAGAGCCACCATGGCTAACAGAACTTTGGAGAACACCTGAGGTGACGTTGTGAGACCAAATGGTAGGCAGGTGAACTGTAAGTGTTGAATGCCTACCGCAAAGCGGAGATACATTTGATAGTTTGCTGCCACTGGAACGTGGAAATATGCATCTTTCAGGTCCATTGACACTAACCAATCTCCTGGATGGACGGACTGCTGGATTGTCAATAGTGACTCCATTTTGAATTTCTTTCCGAATAATCAGTTGAGATGAGAAAAGTCTATTACTGGTCTCCAGGTACTGTTCTTTTTCTGTACCATGAACAAAGGGGAGTACATATCTTTCGCCTCGTTCGCCCTCTGGAACAGTAATGGCTGCACCTTACTAAAGAGCTTGCATAAGCCAGAAGGATTTGTTTCCTTTCTTCTGTACATAGAAGATTTGTAGGCTTGAATCTGAGCCTGGGGTTGCTGTTGGAAACCCAGGTGTGACCTGAAGAGACCGTCTTGATGGTCCAAAAATCTCGAATTGAGGCCACCCAATTTTAGAAAGACTCTTCAGTAGACTCCTGATTACTAGGAGTACTCTTAGTTTGCTTATTGAAAGAAGACTGTCTGAATTTCCAGGGCCTTGAAAATTCACGACCAGGCCTGTAGATGCGTGCTTCCCTAGCACTGTATTCTGTGCTCTGAAAAAAAGTGCGTTTCTGATTTTGTAAACGCCTATCCTGAAGGAGGAACCCCGACTTGCGACCTGTGGCTCAGGAAATGGCACTACCGGGTTTTATTGCCAAAGAGAGAAGAGCCCTTAAAGGGAATGCAGCACCACGCTTGCTTTGAAGCTGGATCTGCCGACCAGGGACGGAGCCATAAGGCACAACGTGCAGTGACCGCTGACAACATTACTCGAGCCACTAGGCGAATAACATCAATAGAGGCCTCCCCCAGAAAGGCCGATGCTAGCCTGATTTGCTGAATAGGAGAGCTCCTGGCCATATCTTCAGAGATACTTCTGAGGGAATCAATCACATTGTCTGACCATGCCTCTAAGGCTTTTGAGATGGCTGCTAAAGCCAGCAATGGTTTACAGACTGATCCTGCTGTCAGGTAGAGTCTCTTCAGGTCTGAATCAATCCGTCTCTCTAGACCTTCAAAGGAAACCGTATCTTCCAAGGGAAGGGTTACATATCTCACCAGACGCATCAAAAGCTGCATAACCCAATGGAGCAGAGATTTAAGATGTTTCACGTCTTCCTCTTTAAAAGGATATCATTTTGCAATTGTTGACCGCATAGAGCCTTTTTTTTTTTTTTAGGTTTACCCCATTCTTCTGAGATAATGGCACCTATTTCCGTGACAAGTGGAAAATAATGTCGCTCCTTATTAAGCTGTTTAAAGACTTTCCATTTTTTGGGAGGAGAGATAATTGGATCTTCCAAATTCAAATTCCTTGACTGCTTTTACTAAGCAGGAACTAAGGCATAATCAAAGCCTATCCATGGATCATCCACTATTGACCCACTCTCTGAGGGATGGCTGGTTTGAGCGACTTCAAAAAGTCTCATGCATTTTCCCTGATCCAACAAGGGAATCATTGGGTCTGAAGGAGAATCATGCTGCATTCTGGCATCTCTCTCCTGTAGCGACTTGTCCATGACCCGCTTAACCAATGCTTCTAGGTGTTTGTCTGCACCTTCCCTTTCATTGGCTACCTTTGAAAAAACAACAGTCGCAAAGGGGCTTGCTAGCAGGAACCGGAACCTTACACCCCCAACAAAATCTCTCTGAACTCGTGCTGTGAGATGAGGGGGGGGTGAGGAGTATCCCTACTGGGATGTCCGGATTTTAAACAAATTATGGTGTCTAGAAGATGAGTGCCGGTGGTGCGATTTAGAGGACCCGCTGCGGGACTCGCTGTAATGTTGGTCAGACCTAGAAGGGCTGAAAAAAGAAAGAATAGAGAGAGAGACACACACAAGCATAGTCATGGCAATGCCCTATACTCCACTCTCTTCCCCCCCAACAGGAAAAGAAAACCTAGTTTTTAAATTTTACCTGCTGAGAGAGGGCTGGCCACTAGGGGCAGCGAAGCATCCATTATAGCACAAACACATTGCAGGTGGGAGACTCAAACACCAGATCACAAACGACTTAAAACACATGCTAATCCGACCAATCTGAACGAGCACTTACCTAAGGTAGTCTCTTGTAAATGCACCAGGAAACCGTCGTTTTGAACGATCGATCCCGGGCTTCACATATTTCCCTGTTTCCCTTTTTTTTTTTAACAACAGCGATACTCGCGCACAATGCGCGAACCAAAGCTCGCTTTCATTCCCGGGTCCGTCCGATCGTAGAACGCAGACAGAAACCCGGAAGTAAGAGGGAGCGGCGGCTGGAACGCACAGTAACCAGACGCTCACTGGGCATGCAATCATGAAAAACACAGCATATGGAACACAGAGAAAAACAAACAACAAACATAAACACTGCTGCCATGAAGGCGATACTGCTTACCACCACCTACGATCGATTCGGCCAGGGACACCGCATCCATACACACACCGGGCATTCAGCAGATAATGGCCACCTGCACATTGCTAGGTATTCAGGCCTGTGCGCGCTCGTCTCTCCAGTGGAAGACATAATCCAGCTCTTCAGCGCTACTCTGCAATACACTCCATACCCTGCTTAACAGTCAAGGCTTATCGAAGGGATGAGACACCATCATCATCATTGGCCGATCTTGATTGTAGGAACAATCGTCTTCAGGTAGGAGAACCAAAAACACATGGTCCTACGGAGGAGGACAAAAAAGGAACACGGCTGAGAGCCCACAGCTGAAATTTATAGGGAGGGGTCCTATTGGGTAGTTATGGAGGCGGAGCCTACCCACACGTATGCTGCCATGGAGCCAGTCAGGAAACCTTCTTTTATCTACCGGAAGGCCCCAAATTATAGAGATAGGATCATTAAAAAAGTCTTAGATCCCCCGAGTAAGCCCGTTACGTTTTGGGGAAAAAAAAGTTTTTTTTTTTGCGTGCAGAAAATGTGGTCCACGTGAAGAGGTCCTGAGTTTGGTTAGGGGCCTGGACAACTTTACATCTTTTCAGCTGGTAAATATGGCCCCCTTCTGTGAGTTTGTGGAATGTGCGGTACCTCAGTGGCAGGTTACTAAGTGCCACTTTTTCTCACGGAAGGCGATTCCGGCTCTCTACTGGCATGTGGAAGGCAATGTCCATGCCTCATTGGACAGGGTGGTCAGTGGTAAGGTGCATATTACCACTGACTCATGGTCCAGCAGGCATTGACAGGGACGTTACTTATCTTTCACGGCGCATTGGGTAACTGCTGGCAGCTGGGAAGGATGCAGAACAAGGTACAGTAGGTACACGCCTCCAAAATGCTACTACTGGTAATTGTGACACACCTCTCTCCTCCACCCCCTCCTCTTCTTCCTCTGTGGCCTCTTCCTGTGCTGTGTCCTCGGAAACCGGCGGTGCTCCGTAGGCGTTCAAGGGGCTATGCAGGTACGCAGACAAAGAGATGCCATGTGGTGCTTGAGCTGGTGTGCTTGGGGGACAGGAGCCACACTGGTTCAGAGGTTCTGTCAGCTCTGCAGGGGAAGGTTTAGAGGTGGTTGACACCACGCCAGCTTAAACAAGGAATGGTGGTTTGTGACAATGGCATCAACCTCCTCTCCGCCCTGCGACAGAGACAACGGACCCATGTGCCTTGTTTTGCTCATGTCCTTAACTTGGTGGTGCAGCGGTTCTTGGGCAGGTACCCGGGCTTACAGGATGTCCTGAAGCAGGCCAGGAAACTCTGTGTGTATTTCCGACGTTCATATAATGCCAGTGCTCGGCTGGCAGACCTCCAAAAGGAATGCCTAATCTGTGACATGCCCACCAGGTGGAACTTTACATTGGCCAGGCTACAGCGGCTGCACATGCAGCAGAGGGCCATTAATGAGTATCTGTACCAATTTGGCACCAGAACAGGGTCAGGGGAGCTTGTTTTTTTCCCCACGCCAGTGGGCCATGATCAGGGATGCATTCACTGTCCTGTCACCATTTGAGGAGACCACAAGGATGGTGAGCAGTGACAGTGCATGCATCAGTGACACTGTCTCTCTTATCCACCTGTTGGAGCACACGCTGCATGGAATAATGGACAGGGCCCTTGAGGCAGAAAAGAGGGAGGAAAAGGAGGACTTCCTTACCTCTCAAGGCCCCCTTTATCCAGACAGTATTCCTGCTTGCCCGCCTATCACACAGGAAGAGGAGGAGGAAGAGGAGGATTGTGTCAGCATAGAGGTGGAGCCTAGCACTCAGCATCAGCAGCAGTCTTCAAGGGATCAATTACAGTCCCAAGAAACCCATGGACTTGTACGTGGCTGGGGATCATGTCGTCCTCAGTGACCCAGAGGACTCCGCACCGAATGCACCAGCAAACCTACGCTGTATGGCCTTTCTGATCCTGCAAAGCCTGCGTAAGGATCCTCGTATTCGTGCTATCAAGGAGAGGGATCATTACTGGCTGGCAACCCTCCTTGATCCACCTTGCAAGGGTAAGGTTGCGGACCTTATCTTGCCGGCCCAGAGGGAGCAGAAGATGAAACATCTTCGGGAGGCCTTGCAGAAAGGTCTGTCCAACGCGTTCCCAGAGACTGGGAGGTTTTAAAACCCTGGTCCTGGACAACGTGTTGCTGAGGCTTCAGTCAGTCACAGAAGGAGCGGTGGAGAAGGTGGCCGTCTGACCGATGCGTTAAGACAATTTTTTAGTCCGCAGCCCCAAGGTATGACCGGTTCCAGCAACCATTGTCAGCACCTGTTTTACATGGTGCGGGAATACCCAGGGACAAGATCAGACTTGGACACCTTTCCCACCGAAAATCCTTTGGCTTACTGGGTCTTGAGGATGGATCACTGGCAAGAGCATGCGCAGTTTGCAATTGAGGTACTGGCCTGTCTTGCATCCAGCGTTCTTTTGGAACGCACATTCAGTGCTGCTGGAGGCTTTGTAACCGATCACAGGGTGCGCTTCTCCACCGACTCGGTCCATTGACTGACCTTCAAAAAAATGAATCAGGCTTGGATCATCACCAGCTACCAAGCACCTGATGCTGATGTAACTGCAATTTTCCTGTCCCTGTTTAACAGGGGCATAACCAGTGTGGAACCAGTGCCTAAGCCCAATTGTTCTGCCGCATGCAATTACAATTCTTGATCTAATATTTCACAGCCTAGCCCATTCCTGCACCCACCAAGAGTAACTGTGAGGGCTAACAGTGTTGTGGCACCAGCACCACCACCACCAACAAAGGCCCAATGTTTCTGCCCCTGTTTAACCACTTAAGACCCGGACCTTTAGTCAGCTAAAGCAGTGTTCCCCAACCCCCGGTCTGCGGCCCAGTGTCGGGCCGTGGCTTATTTGCAGCCGGGCCGCGAAGGCTGCACTGTGTGAGGTGCGGTGGCGGGCAGAGAGATGAAATCTCTCACCGCCCGCCTGAATCATGGCACTTCTGCCAACACAGCGGGGCTGCTACATTGGCGCTTCCGGCACACGCCCTCACCTAGCATCACTGCTCTTCCGCCCTCACAGCGTGCCGAATGTCGAATGTGCGGCGGGGAGCAGAGAGATGACATGTCTCGCCGCCCGCCTAGCATCACCGCTCTTTCGCCCCCCTTAGCTTTACCTCTCTTCCCCCTCACAGCATGCGGAATGTCGGCGGTGCGGCGAGGAGCAGAGAGATGACATCTCTCACCGCCCGCCCTGCATCTCCGCTCTCCTGCCCTCACTCAACTGTACCACTGTACTACCAATGCAGTGCCATTCCTCATCTGGTGGCACAGGCAGGTGACGTGGCATTCCTCATCTGGTGGCACTGGCAGGTGACGTGGCAAGTGGCATTCCTCATCTGTTGGCAGGCAGTGGATGTGGCAAGTGGCATTCCTCATCTGGTGGCACAGGCAGGTGACGTGGCATTCCTCATCTGGTAGCACTGGCAGGTGACGTGGCATTCCTCATCTGGTGGCAGGCAGTGGACGTGGCAAGTGGCATTCCTCATCTGTTGGCAGGTAGTGGACCTGGCAAAGGACATTCCTCATCTGGTGGCACAGGCAGGTGACGTGGTATTCCTCATCTGGTGGCAGGCAGTGGACGTGGCAAGTGGCATGGCCAAAATTGGCGTCCTTTTTTTCCCACAAATAGAGCTTTCTTTTGGTGGTATTTGATCACCTCTGCGGTTTTTATTTTTTGCGCTATAAAAAAAATAGAGCGACAATTTTGATAATGCAATATTTTTAACTTTTTGCTCATTTTTTCCCTCAGTTTAGGCCGATACGTATTCTTCTACATATTTTTGGTAGAAAAGTTAGCAATAAGCGCTTATCGGTTGGTTTGTGCAAAATGTATAGCATTTACAAAACGGGATAGTTTTATTCCATTTTTATAATTTCAGCGTTTTTTTTTCGTGATTGCGACATTATGGCGGACACTTCGGACAATTTTGACACATTTTTGGGACAATTGTCATTTTCACAGCAAAAAACGCATTTAAAATGCATTGTTTATTGTGGAACTGACATTTGCAGTTTGGGAGTTAACCACAAGGGGGCACTGAAGGGGTTATGTGTTCCCTAATGTGTGTTTACAACTGTAGGGGGGTGTGGCTGTAGGTGTGACAGTATCGATTGTGTCTCCCTATAAAAGGGATCACGTGATCGATGACGCGCCACAGTGAAGAACGGGAAAGCCGTGTTTACACACGGCCCTCCCTGTTCTTCAGCTCCAGGGACCAATCGTCACACTCCAGCGGCGATCGGGTCCGCGAATCCCGCGGTCCCGGAGCTTCGGACCGGGTCACGGGAGCGCGCCGTTGGCGCACGCTCGTGACCCACGGCTCGATACTAGCACAGCACGTACCTGCATGTGCCCAGCCGTGCCATTCTGCCGACGTTTATGTGCAGGAGGCGCTCCTAAGTGGTTAACAGGGGCATGTAATTACAATTCTTGATCTAATATTTCACAGCAGGGCCCATTCCTGCACCCACCAAGAGTAACTGTGAGGACTTACAGTGTTGTGGCACCAGCGCCAGCACCAAAGGCCCAATTTTTCTACCACTGTTCATCAATGACATGTAATTACAATTCTTGATATAATAGTTTACACAGCAGGGCGTTCCAGCGCCCACCAAGACTAACTGTGAGGGCTTACAGTGTTGTGGCAACATCAATACCTAGGGCCCAAATTTCTGCAGAGTATATATACGGCAGCCCCTACTTTTAAGCATCCAACTTACACACGACGCCTACTTGCAAACGAAAGGAGACAACAGGAAGTGAGAGGAAATCTACCCCTAGGAAGGGAAGTTCTCTTCTGTAAGAGGTGTCTCCTGTCCACTGATGCTTCATCACCAATCCTTGTTTCACTAAAAAAAACATTTGTCATTGGGACAAAAAGTGAGGTGCAATCTTCTGAACAGATGTGCACAGACAGCAAAACAAATGTTACAGGGGTGATAACCCTACTCATTGGCCCGGATTCACAAAGCACTTGTGCCGACGTATCTCCAGATACGCCGCGTAAGTGTAAATATGCGCCGTCGTATCTGTGCGCTGTATCCACAAACTGAGATATGCCTAAAAACAGACTTCATCCCACTGACGTAACTTGCCTACGCCGGCGTAGAGTCAGCGCATATTTACGCTGGACGCATGTGGCGCTCCCATTGATTTTCTATTCAAATATGCAAATGAGGGAGATACAGCGATTCACGAACGTTTTACATCCGGCGTAAAGTTATTCCCCATAGATGAGGTGCAGCCCATGCAAAGGTATGGACCAGGGAACACAAGCCTACGTATTGTACGTTGGACGTCTGTGAATATGGGCCGACGTGGGTCTGGCTGGGCGTAGGTTATGTTAACGGCGTACACAGTGATCCGGCGTATCTTAGGCAGTTGTTCCGACGTGGTTGTGTGTTTTTCATGCGCATGAGGATAAGTCTACGTCTTGACGCATGCGCAGTTCGTTTTAAGTACTTGTCTGGCGCCCGGCCCATCGTTTGCATGGAGTCATGCTTCATTAGCATGGATCACACCCACTTCCAGCCCACTTCCACCGGCTTATGCCTACAAAATATACTCCACGCTGGTGCAACGTTGGGAGCATTTGCTTCGTTAATTCCATGCTTTCCTCTCTGCGCTGCGTTGGCGTAGCGTAAAAGAGATATGTTTTCCAAAAAGCTTAAAAATTGATTTTTTTGGGCTGGAGCCACACTTTAAAAAAGTACCAGTTAAAAATTACAAACAGATTCTACTTAACAACAAACCTACAGTCCCTGTATTATTTGCACCAAAGGTATACTGCTGTTCAAAGTATATAGGGCCAAAGGGGCTGGTAATGACCTGGGGGGAGGGGGGGAAACCCATGCTATTTTTCTCAATGATTTTCATTAATTTTTGCAGGGAACAGACATTACATTAAAGCCGCAAGCAGTTTTAAATTACTTTTTCTTATAGTAATGTCATTTTGTGCAGGGACAGTTCTGAACACGTGCCACTTCACAGGCATATTAGACATCCAGCAGGTACAATATTTTTCAAGGAATTAAATAATAATAATTCACTTTAAGCATCATTAAAATCACTGCTCACGAAAAAACATTTTTCTTCCATTTATACATGTTCTATGTGCACTGGGGCAAGACCCGGGCCCCAAACCCCGTTTTACGACAATAACTTGCATATTAGCCTTTAAAATTATCACTTTTGATTTAGAACATTCAGGTCCCATAAACTTTAATGGAGTTCTAAAGTTTGCGCAAACGATCGGTCCGTTCAAAGGTTCTGGTGTGAACTGAACGGGGGGGGGCGGGATGTTCAGCTCATCCCTATTCAGGATCCTCCTTTTGAGAACATCAGAGAAATTCCTCCCTTGACACTATCTCAGAGGGTGGCTTTTCTAGTGGCCATTACATCTGTCAGACGAGTTTCTGAGTTGGTGGCCTTGTCTTGCAAGTCACCATATTTGGTCCTCCAAAAGGATAATGCGGTGCTACGCCCACAGTCTTCCTTTATTCCGAAGGTAGTTTCAGCTTTTCACCTGAATGAGGACATTGTACTTCCGTCCTTGTGTCCTTGACCTTCGCATCCCAAAGAGACCGTACTACATACCTTGGACGTGGTACGTGCTCTGCAGTTGTACCTGTCTGCTACGGCTCCGTTCCGGAGGTCTGACCTGTTTGTGGCAGTGTCTGGTCCGCAGTAGGGCCTGGCAGTCTCGCCGGCCACTATTTCTCGGTGGATCAGGCAGACCGTCATCCAGGCCTATGCCCTTAAGGGGTGGGCGCCTCCCTTCCCTGTCACAGCGCATTCCATCAGGGCAATTGGTGCCTCCTGGGCTTTCCGACATCAAGAGTCTGTTTCACAAGTGTGTAAGGTGGCGTCTTGGTCGTCCGTTCACACCTTTTCCAAATTTTACAAGGTTGATGTGAATGCATCTTTGGATGCTTCCTTTGGCTGCAAGGTTTTGCAGGTTGCTGTTTGAGTTTACACCACCTCCATTGAGGAGCTCTGCTTGTTTGGGGTGAAGTTAGTTTTTTTTAATGCTGTTTCCACCCCTTGTTTTTTTGAGACTGCTTGGGGATGTCCCACTTGTCAAGATTTAATGAGCTGTGTCTGTCCATGGACGAAAAGAGAAAATAGGATTTTTTTCTACTCACAGTAAAATCCCTTTCTCTGTCATCCATGGACGGACAGAGCACCCACCCCTTCTTTTTAAGTTTGTACTGCTTTTTGACGAACTGAGCTGCTGGCTGCAGGGTGCGGGGTTATGACTGGAGAGCCTAACATGTCTGCCTAGTCCTCTCCTAATAGACGGAACATAACCCACTTGTCAAGATTTAAGGAGCCGTGTCCGTCCATGGACGACAGAGAAAGGGATTTTTTTGGTGAGTACAGCTACTGTGCAGTTGCGAGTATCCCTGCTCTTCCTCAGGCTGACAAGCTGAGACACTAAGCCTGTCAGCCTGAGGAAGAGCAGGGAACAGCAAACATTAGCTGTTTGCTGTTTTTGCTGTTCACTGTTTTTTCATGATATGATTTGAAGATTGCAGTAAAAATCTTTTTCAACTGGAGCGCATATCCCTTTGTCGTTTTTCATGAAATTGGTGGAAGATCAGGAGCCCACCTTGACATCTCTCCATTTACATTGAAAAGAAGAGAGGGACGTAACCCACCCAAAGTTTACAGACTAAATCAAAGGATCAAAGCCCAGGAAGTCATCCTGAGAATGGGCAGAGTCCATGGCAGCCATGATGCATAAGGGCAATTCCAGCCAGAATGAAAACGGCAACACCTAGTGGCTAATGCAAATATTGCATAGCGAAATTCAGGTTAATGAATGTGAATAAGCCATGGAAACTCCTGGGGGTGGGGGGAGGGGGTGGCAGAGGACACCATACAAGCCACCACTTTATAAAATTTGCATACAAAAAAACATAACAAAGTTATATAAGTATTTGTATGTGAAATTCTGTAATGAGCATCATAGACCGCTAGTGTTTTAAATGTCAAAACACACGTCACCGCTTTTAACTGATGGTGTGTAGGCACATCAGTCCATCAGCCAGCTCCATCGGTCATCGGATGGACCGATCGTGTGTACGCGGCCTAAGAGTTGACCTCATTGAGGCCAGGCGGAATCATGGCATCGAGGCATTCGATCCATAGAATTTCACGTTAGAGGATACGCTTAACCTCCAGAACAAAGAAGGAAGCCATCTCTGTGTGGTATTTATGATGGAGACCAACATGCCTTGTAACAGGCATAATAGGTATGATTGGCAATCCTTTGGCCAAACTGGCGCTTAGTTTTTCCAATGTAGAAAGCGCCACACCTAAGGTTAATAATATATATGACGCTCTGTGTGGAGCAATCAGAGAAAGTTTGTGATTTGTGCCATTGGGTAAACAAATACCCTGGCCCATGGGTACCAATGGTATTTCCCATGTAATATTTTTGTGGGGGACATAATGGCTTGAAGTGAGTTAATCTCTGAGGGTGGTCACACATCTGAAAATCAGTTCAGGTATCTGTTTCACATATTTTGAAATAGTGTAATCTTCTGAAAGGAAGTGCTGGTTTTTAGTGATCATAATTGGGATTCGTTGGTAGAATAGCGTGTAACAAAACCAACGGTCTGCTCCCATTGCCTAAGGGTGGTCCCATACACTGAGGAATTTCTGTATCTGGCCTTAGCTCTATTGAAGGAACACCTCAATAGAGTTCTGGTACAGCCCCTCGTTAGGAGCCTTTCTTGTAAAAGGTCAGCTTGTTTCTGAAAGTCTTGATCTGATGTACATCACAATTGTATATATTGGGCGTAAGGAATGCTTCTAAATAGTGATGGTGGGTGCAGGCTTTGAGCATGGAGTAATATATTTCCTGCACTAGGTTTCCTGTATAGATCTGTATTCATCAATACCTGTTGATATGTTAAGGAAATAACACATGAGTTTCACTAACAGTATGCGTTAAATTGTATTGGTCATTATTAAGTTGTTCCATAAATAAACAGAGCTCTTGAACGATGCCAGTCCAGATAACCAATAGGTCATCTATATATGTAAACCAGTACAGAATCACGAAGAGCCATGGTGTAAAAGTATCACTGAAGAATATCTCTCTCTCCCATCCGCCTAGATATAGGTTTGCATATGATGGTGCACACAGCAGGTGCCCATGGCTACTCCTTGTAGCCAAATTTACAATTGATTTGTGAAGACAAAGTAGTTTCTTTGTAAGGATAAATTTAAGTAGATCAAGAAAAAAATGATTAAGTGGCCAAGTATTCCTATCCTGCTCCATGAGAAAGGACTCCATCACCCGGACGCCCCACTCGTGCGGGATACAAGAATACAAAGATTCTATATCTATAGCAACAAGTAGGGCGCCTGGGGGAACATGGGTACATGTTTTAACAGGTCAGGCGTATCTTAGATATGAAGGTAGACATGTGACATTGGGAAGAAGAAAAGAACAGACAAACCTACTGGCGTTCTCGGTTAGAGACCCAATGCCTGAGATTATAGGCCCGCCAGGTGGGCGCGAAATACTTGGACTGTCAGTGTACGAGGAAAATAATGAGTCAAGTAATTTAAAGTGTCTTTAACTATCAAGCCTTCCTGATAGGCCTGTATACACAGTACTCAGAATTGTGTCTGTGATATAGTTATTGACCCGTAAATGAGCAGTTGGATCAGATTTATGGCCGTGAAGCGACCAGCTATGAATCCCCTTTGATCAGGAACAATAATGGTAGGAATAATCAAATTCAATTGGCGGGCCAAGACTTTTGTCAGGATTTTTGCATCAACATTAATCAGCGAAATGTGACTCGCAATTCCTAGGTTTCTTATCTGGCTTTGGTATCGGTATGATCAGTGCTTCCCACAAAGAATCCAGAAGAATTCCAGACTCCTGCACTTCACAATACACAGACAACAATCTTGGTGTAAGATACTCAGCATATTTTTGGTACCATTCGATCGAGTATCCATCCAACCCTGGAGTTTTATTAGTTGCAAAAAAAGCCATAGCAGCATAACCCCCCCCCCCCCCCAATGATAGGTAGCTGTAGACTCTTGGCACTCTCCCCTGCCTGAACAGTTAGGTGTATATTTTCCAAGTAATTAAGGAGAGCTTCTTGCATATACTGTATGTAGCCCTATACCTATACAGTTTGGTATAAAATGCAGTAAGTAAGGGCTTGTGTAACCTCATCAGGTGTGGTTCGGAGTGTCTGGGTACTGTCATATACATAAGAAATGGAGGATATGGGGCCGCTTCTCTCACTAAATAAGCTACTATTCTGCTTTTTTTCTCCCCAAATTCGAACAATCATTGTTGATACAGCAACTTCTTTTCTTCTTTTTTTTTTTTTTTTAACAAGCAACAAGTCAAGCTGTCTCATAGCCTTTTTCCATACTCTATAATTAGAGGAGGAGGGATTTTTGACCTATTCCACCTCAGCCATGGAGACCTCTTGTTAGTCTGTTGTTTATTAACCATTTACTGTATATAGACCTTATCATGATCTTAGGTCAGAGCCCTCTACTCGCCTTCCAATTGTCATTGTAGGGAACTTATCTCTTATGTAAGTGTAGTGCGATTAGCTGATCAACTGGTGTGCCTGAAACTCAAGTGTTTAACCAAAGGTTGGTTTCAATTCAAGCTGCAAATATACATGCATTAAAATTTTAGTTTTCTTAACCTTCTTTGTATTGATATGCTGTTTTTTTAAGGCCTATCAATAGCTATATTAAGTGTGTTTTTTGTTTTTTTGTAGAAGAATACTCTTCTTTTGGTAATTATTTAATGTTTATATACCTTTGTGTAGGAAACTATACCTGGACAAGGATGAAGTTTGATTCTCCAAGCCCTGCAGCACGATTAGATCATTCAATGTGTCTTTTCCCATGGAAAATAAGGATGGACCTCTCAAAACCAGACAGTGAACCTGGTTATGTTACAGAGAAGATAGAGGATGATTCCTATACTCCTAATAAAGATTACAAGTCAGAGAAATGTGGCTACGTAACCCTTTGCCTAATCTTTGGTGGCATGGATACCAACGGAGAACTGTATAGTGACTGCAGTGTAACTGCACTTACAAAATAATTGAATGTAAGCTCGACTGGAGTTCCTTTTGGGTACCTTAGATTTTTTTTTGCCAATAAAACACATTAGACAGTTAATCTTATAAATGTTTTTGGGTAATATGAATTCATGAACATTATGTTACAGTGAAACAGGGTGCTTGTCTTTCACATCTTCAAAAAGACAAATAAGATTTACAAAGACAAATGGAACAGACTCTGCAGCATGTGCAATGTGACAATACAAAATTATCAGCTTGCAGCTCGCTAAAGAATTATTTTGCCGGTCTAAAATTGTGTTGTGTGGTGGTGGTCTGATGTCATTATTACATGTTACAGTAAGGCCTTATGCACACTGGATGTTTTTGGACGTTTTAACAGCAGTTCTTTTTGGCAGTAGATGTTTTTTTCTACAGTCATTAAACTCTCCATTGTGTTATCCTATGTGTCCATGCACACATAGGCTGTTATCAGCAGTTTTGGACAGGTGGCGTTTTTGATCAGTAAAAAAAAAAAAAAAAAGAGTGGGTTCTGAGAGACGTTTTTCAGCTGTAAAAACGCTTTAACGCTTTAAACGCTCAAACATCGCTCACCAGTGTTTTTAATATTTTTGATCCATTGAAAAAAGAAAAAAAACAATTCTTCAAAAAATAGGCTAAAAAACACTAGCGTGGAAAAACGCAAAAAAAAAAAACGCTATTGCAAAGATTTTGAAAAAAGTAAAAAAAAATCACTGCAAAGCTACTGCCATTTGTTTAATGTTATTTTATTGTCCATTGTGCATGAGGCCTCATAATAACTTTAGAAAATACTCTGAAAATCTTGATAAGTTTCAGTTGGATCGTTTTCTGTATTTGTGCAGGCACAGAAATAATAAAGTCAGCAATAACTGTAAATTGCTTGATATTTTAGAATCAGATCTTTTCTTCTAATGTGCATTTAATTTTAGAGTGGAGATAATAAAGATAAACCCACTATTTTTATGTCACTGGATGTCCAAATGTAGATTGTTTTTTCTAAAATGATATAATCACAGATTCTAATATATTCTAATATTATATAAGTATTGTAATAATTATATACTTAAAGCTCAACTTCAAAACAAAACTAAATGATAACTAGCATAAGGATCAATGAACTGATTTTTCAGCTTTGGGTAGAAACTGTTTGAATTTATTATATCACCCACTAGGGATGAGCTTCGAGTTCTAGTAGAACTCATGTTCGACTCGAACATTGCCTGTTCGCCGAACAGCGAACTATTTGGGGTGTTCGCAGCAAGTTCGTGTGAACTTTAGAACCCTGTTAAAGTCTATGGGACTCGAACGTTTGAAATCTAAAGTACTAATTTTAAAGGCTAATATGCAAGTTATTGTAATAAAAAGTGTCTGGGGACCCGGGTCCTGCCCCAGGGGACATGTATCAATGAAAAAAAAAAGGTTTTAAAAACTGCATTATTTTTTTTTGGAGCAGTGATTTTAATAATTCTTTAAGTGAAACAATAAAAGTGAAATATGACTTTAAATGTTATACCTGGGGGGGGGGGTGTAAAGTATGCCTGTAATATAGCGCTTGTTTCCCATGCTTAGAACTGTCCCTGCACAAAGTGTCAAATCACTCGCGGCTATAATGAATTGTTGGCTCCCGGCAATACAGAGAAAAGTCATTCATAAAAAAAAATGTGTGGGGGTCCATGGCATTTTTTTTTAAATTTGGGGTGGAGTTCCCCTTAAAATCCATACCAGACCTGAAGGTTCTGGAATGGATATTTGGGGGGAACCCCACATAATGTATTTTTTTATTTGACGCAGGGTTCCCCTTAATATCCATACCAGACCTGAAGGGCCTGGTAATTGAATTTGGGGGGCCCCCACGCATTCTTTTTTTATGAATGACTTTTCTCTGTATTGCTGGTATCCGACAATTCATTATAGCCACAAGTGATTTTAAATGACTTTTTTCCTTCAGAAATTACACTTTGTGCAGGGACAGTTCTAAGCACAGGAAACAAGCGCTACTTTACAGGCATACGATACACCCCCCTAGGTACGAAATTTAAATATTTCAATTTTATTGTTTCACTTAAAGCATTATTAAAATCACTGCTCCTAAAAAAACGTTTTTCCGTTTTTTAAAACTTTTTTTGCATGGATACATGTCCCCTGGGGCAGGACCCGGTTCCCCAAACACTTTTTAGGACAATAACTTGCATATCAGCCTTTAAAATTAGTACTTTAGATTTCAAACGTTCGAGTCCCATAGACTTTAACAGGGTTCTAAAGTTCACACAAACTTTTGGTCTGTTAGCAGGTTGTGGTGCGAACCGAACCCAGGGGTGTTTGGCTCATCACCCACCAACTCTAGTGATGAAATCTCTACCTTTCATTTCCCAAGACCTAACTTTGATCCCACACTTATTGTATTTTAATTAAGATTTGCAGTACGGTGCAAGGTCAGCATATACTGTCCAGGCCCCTCCCACTTTAAAAAAAACTTTATGTTGGGTGATGTTAAAACTACCTGTAAAGAAAAAGTTAGACTTATTCTTGCCTTGCCCCATCTTCTAAATCACTGGGGATGACATCACTGTCCTTCACAAAAGATTCCACTTAAAGGAGTTGTAAACAAAAAAAAAATTTCACCTTATTGCAATCTATGCATTAAGGTGAAAAAAACATCTAAAGCTGACGCTGCTGTCAATCACATCCAGTGATGCGGCGCACCGAAGGGCGGGGCTGAGTGATACAGTGAGCCGCTATGGCCACTCGCTCTATTACTGGAGCGCGCCTGCAAGGACAAACCACCATGTGAGCTCTCTCGCATGACTGTGGTGAGTTCTTGCGGGGAGGACCAGAGACAGCCGCCAAGGGACCCCCAAAGACGTGGATCGGGGCCACTCTGTGCAAAACGAACTGCACAGTGGAGGTATCACATGTTTGTTATTTTAAAGAAAATAATCCTACAGTGACCCTTTAAAAATAAACACATAACAAACCTCCACCCTACTTCTAACTAACTAGCAAAGGTCTACAAGACACTCCTATAATAATCTAGTAGTCTGAATTGTGGAATTATTTATCTTCATATATTTCTTGAAGGATATTGTTCATAAATATTACTGTCTTAAGTAAAAGAGACCTTTTGCTGAGTCCGGTGTGCTTGTACTGGAAGTCTGGATAGGACAGACCGACTCAGATTTTCGGTCACCCTGTGCCCCTAATAGACACAGGGTAACTTACAAATAAGAGGGCCCAGGGGAGCTGAACAACCAGTGTCCTGATCTCTCTACTGTAAGCTGGGTTCCAGTGGCCCTCATCACTTATCTCCTCTTTTGGCGGGAGACAAACATAGAAGGAGACTCCAAATGGGTTTACTTCAAAGTTAGTCTGTAGTTCCAGTCCCCCAATGCCTGTACCCACACATTACCCCGAACAAATTGTCCTGAACAGAGCATTACTCACCCAGCCAACCTCTGCCTCTCTCGTAAAATATGCCCGCCGCTGGGGAGAAATACAGACTGGTCCTTTCCCCTGGAGTCCTTTAAGAGAGAAGATAGGGTGGCTGGGCTCACTCCATTATGCTGTTGGGGATCTGGGCCAACTGCCTAGCATCCCTGGGGTATACAGGTAGAGACTTTAGTTCCATCCAATTTTACTAGATGAAAATCCCCCAGTGTTTGCAGAACAAGGCTGAAATCCTCCTGTCCCAATACCAGACCTTTTTCTGGGGTTGTGTCAGTGGAAACCGAAGTGCCATTCACTACCACAGGAAATCCATCTTCTGTTGGTTAAGGCCAGAGGCCAGCAGAAGACCGCCTTGTGGCAAGCTCTTCTGCTGGGTTGCTGTCAGTGGAGACCACAGTCCCATCCACTGATATCGTTTTAAGCTGCAGTTGTGAAGTGCCAAATACATTCTCTGCCTGGAGCCCCTGCGGATTTAATTTTTGTGGGCAGAGGACAGTAGTGTGTTCTGCCACTGTTCCACTGAAAAGTCAGTGGCCTTGCACAAATCCTTCAGGGCCTCTAATGCCAGCTCTTCTGCTGGAGGTTCACTGGATTGTTCCTTCTCAGCAGAAAAGTCGAATAAATCCCCGGTTTCTGGAACTGGTATCTGGGGATAGAGGTTCACCATCTCCTGTCTGTGGAACCCAGAAGATGTTATCAGTGCTGGGCTTCTGCATGTCGAGATCCTACGGGGTAAATGACCACACCAGCCAGGAAGACACAGGTTGCAAAAAGCACCTAGAGGCGATTCAGTTTGCATGTGTAGCGCTATACAAGTCAGTCATTCATTTATTACATTTCTGCTGGGCCAACCAAAGTCTGTTATCCCGATCTTGGATCCCGGTGGTGGTTTGGATGTGTTCACAGGAAGGAAGTACTATCCCACCATTTGCCACTAATGTTACGGACCCTGTACTCTGTACTGTACTGGTTAGAAGCATAAGACAGGTACAAAGAGATATACATTTTGGGGACCATCACCCTTCTTTACATAATGACACAGGGCGGGGTAAACTACATTCAGTAACAAGAGACAGACAGCCTTTAGGTTGCTCTAAGGCAGACAGAAACAATATAACAGTGGGATACATCCAATAAACACATAACAAACCCCCACCCCACCTCTAACTATCTAGAAATTGTCTAAGAGACACTCCTACAATATTCTAGCAGTCTAAAAGGTGGAATTATTTATGTTCATATATTTCTTGAGGGATTTTGTTCATAAATATTCCTGTCCCAAGTAAAAGAGCTCCTTTAACTTTGCAACACAAACCACACATATAGAACCCAAGATAAAGAGTAAATTTTCACATCGTACATTTTTGCATGCAGTATTGTGATATTGCTTTAAAAATGTGTATTTTGTACCTGAATTATGCAATCCTTTTCAACAATTACTCATGCAGAGGAGGGAGCCAACGTGCTAATTAGTAGCGATATTATGTGCCCGATCCCTTCATTTTCTATTTGACAAAGAAGACCCCCGAGAAATACCAGAAAAAGAAGATAAGAGTGATGCCGCGTACACACGATCATTTTTCGTCATGAAAAAAAAACGACGTTTTAAAAAACGTTGTTTAAAATGATCGTATGTGGTCTTCACATCGTTTTTCATCTTCTGAAAAACAACAAAAAAAATTCGAGCATGCTGCATTTTTTAACGTCGGTTTAAAAGATGCCGTTTTTCGGGGTTGTAAAAAATGATCATGTGTGGGTTAAAACGACGTTAAAAACTATGTTTTAAACCCGCGCATGCTCAGAAGCAAGTAATGAGACAGGAGCTTGAATGGAATTTCCCCTTTAGAGTGCCGTCGTACATGTTGTTCATAATTTTTCAAAAACGATGGTGTGTGGGCAACATTGTTTTTAATGATGAAGTTGGAAAAACGTTGTTTTTTAATGCTGAAAAATGATCGTGTGTACGCGGCATGAGAGTAGCGAAAAATAAATACAAGAGGTGGTCAGAGAGTACTAACAGGTTGTGAGAAGGGGGGGGGTTGGGAGGGGGGGTTCAGTCTCCCACGAATGGTGGGATTAACCTGGAACGTTGTTATATGAAACCTGTTCGTTCACTGGGGGAAATCGAAGGGGCACCTGCCGAAGAGCACTGTTCACACCTAAGCGGTGGGTTCTTTCAAAGCTTGACCCTCTGCCGAGAATATGAAGACATTCCAAAGCTGCCAAGTTTTAGTGAACACTTCCTGTCTATTTTGCGCTGTGAGGACGAGGTCCTCCATGCGTTTTATCTCTTCCATTTTTGCAAGTCAAGAAGCAATGGTCTGTGGATGAGTGACTTTCCAATGAAGTGGAATCCAGGCCTTGGCTGCATCTAGCAGGTGCCTGATCACAGAATTGTTGTACTTCTCTGGGATATTAGACGCGTGTAGAAGAAAGAAAGCAGGATCGTCTGGTATAGTGCGGTCCTTAAACTTCTGGGCCACCTTCCCCACCACTCGCCAGAAGTGGCTCAGGCCGGGACAAGACCAGAAGTGGGTGACGCTTGACTTCTGCCGACAGGGACATGTAACACCAGGGGGCTCTGTTGAGGAGGATCGTGCTCTGATTTTGCTCCAATTGTGTCCAGAGTTTGGTGTCTCGATGGAAACACCAATCGATAAGCCTCACTAGGTGTACTGCCTGGTGATAGGTACGAATGTCCGGTAGTGCTAGCCCGCCATGTTGTTTAGGTAGGACTAGTAGTTTATGCGAAAGTCACGGTCTCTTCTTGGCCCATATGAATTCTGTAAATGCGCTTTGAACCTGTTTAACTTTAAGCCGGGATGTGGATAGGTAATGCTTGGATGAGGTAGAGAGACTTCGGGAGTATCGTCATTTTTAGGATGTTACATCTTCCTATCCAGGAATGCAGACCCGTGTGCCACTGGTTTAGTTACATCCTAATAGTCCTCAGTAGGGGGGGATTTAAGTCATACAGGGAGTGCAGAATTATTAGGCAAGTTGTATTTTGACCACATCATCCTCTTTATGCATGTTGTCTTACTCCAAGCTGTATAGGCTCGAAAGCCTACTACCAATTAAGCATATTAGGTGATGTGCATCTCTGTAATGAGAAGGGCTGTGGTCTAATGACATCAACACCCTATATCAGGTGTGCATAATTATTAGGCAACTTCCTTTCCTTTGGCAAAATGGGTCAAAAGAAGGACTTGACAGGCTCAGAAAAGTCAAAAATAGTGCAGCACTCCTAAAATTGCAAAGCTTCTGAAGCGTGATCATCGAACAATCAAGCGTTTCATTCAAAATAGTCAACAGGGTCGCAAGAAGCGTGTGGAAAAACCAAGGCGCAAAATAACTGCCCATGAACTGAGAAAAGTCAACCGTGCAGCTGCCAAGATGCCACTTGCCACCAGTTTGGCCATATTTCAGAGCTGCAACATCACTGGAGTGCCCAAAAGCACAAGGTGTGCAATACTCAGAGACATGGCCAAGGTAAGAAAGGCTGAAAGACGACCACCACTGAACAAGACACACAAGCTGAAACGTCAAGACTGGGCCAAGAAATATCTCAAGACTGATTTTTCTAAGGTTTTATGGACTGATGAAATGAGAGTGAGTCTTGATGGGCCAGATGGATGTGCCCGTGGCTGGATTGGTAAAGGGCAGAGAGCTCCAGTCCGACTCAGACGCCAGCAAGGTGGAGGTGGAGTACTGGTTTGGGCTGGTATCATCAAAGATGAGCTTGTGGGGCCTTTTCAGGTTGAGGATGGAGTCAAGCTCAACTCCCAGACCTACTGCCAGTTTCTGGAAGACACCTTCTTCAAGCAGTGGTACAGGAAGAAGTCTGCATCCCTCAAGAAAAACATGATTTTCATGCAGGACAATGCTCCATCACACGCGTCCAAGTACTCCACAGCGTGGCTGGCAAGAAAGGGTATAAACAAAGAAAAACTAATGACATGGCCTCCTTGTTCACCTGATCTGAACCACATTGAGAACCTGTGGTCCATCATCAAATGTGAGATTTACAAGGAGGGAAAACAGTACACCTCTCTGAACAGTGTCTGGGAGGCTGTGGTTGCTGCTGCTGCACGCAATGTTGAATGAATGAATGAATGAAAACTTGTATAGCGCGGCACATGCGAACTGAATCGCCTCTGGGCGCTTGTTGTTCCTGTCTCCTTTGATATCAAAAGAGAAAAGTCTTGACCTTTTTCCTAAATGCTAGGTGGTTCTCCTCCAACCGAATGCTGGTTGGTAAAGCGTTCCATAGTCTTGGACCTTGGATCGCGAATCTTCTTTCTCCTTTGGACTTGAAGTTTGCTTTTGGAACCTGGAGTAGGTTCTGATTCGTGGATCGCAAAACGCGATTGGGATTATGCGCTTTTATTATTTCGCATAAATAAAGGGGGGCATTCCCATGGACACATCTATGCGTAAGACAGAGAGCTTTAAAAGCAATTCTGTCTTTGACTGGCAGCCAATGAAGGGCTCTCAGTGAAGGTGAGATGGATTCCCAGGGTTTTTTCCCAGTCACAAGTCTGGCGGCCGTATTCTGAACGACTTGCAGACGAGCGATTTGGTACTTGGGAAGGCCGAGGTAAAGGGCATTTGCGTAATCCAGCCTGGAGTTTACAATTGCTCCCACCACGACCGCTAAATCTTCTTTAGGGATGAACGGAGTGAGTCTGCGTAGAAGGGGCAGTAGATGGTGAGATCCGCTGACTACTGACCCTATTTGTGCGTCCATTGTCATAAAGGAGTCAAAAATGACCCCTAGGCTTTTGACTTTGGCGCTAGGGGTGATGAGCTTGCCCAAAATAGGCGGGGGGGTCCACGCTGTTGATGGTTGATTCCTGCGCTTGGCGTGAAACAGGAGAAGTTCTGTTTTCGCTTCATTGAGTTTAAGATAACTCTTTGTCATCCAGTCCTCTATCAAAGAGAGGCATGTCTCTAGATTGAGGTGGTGATCCTGACTGTTGCAGATACGAAAATACAGTTGCGTGTCATCTGCATATGAGTGGTAGAGCAGTTTTTGGCTGCTGATAATCTCAAAAAGAGGACGAAGATATATGTTAAACAGCACTGGTGACAGAGGCGATCCTTGAGGGACTCCGCATGTTACTGTGCGTTTTTCAGACGTAAAAGGTCCTAACTTCACTGTTTGCGATCGGTTTTCCAGAAAAGAGGAGAACCAAGATAAGTCGCCTTCTGCGACTCTGGCTACTTCAGCGAGCCGAGTCAGTAACAGTTTGTGGTCGACAGTGTCGAAAGCGGCACTTAGGTCCAACAGAACTAGAAGACAAGATTCTCCTTCGTCTGCGGCCTTGAGAACATCGTCCCATACTTTCAGCAATGCTGTTTCTGTCCCGTGTCCGGGACGGAAGCCTGATTGCAATGGGTCAAGTAGCTTGTAGGTATCCAGATGCTGTTGCAGCTGTTGTACCACTACTTTTTCCATTATTTTAGAGAGTACGTTGAGGCTTGTTATGGGACAGCGATGGAGTGGGTCCTTGGGGTCCAGGGAGGGGTTCTTCATGATGGGTAGGATTATACCCTCTTTCAACTGTGAGGGCACTATGCCCTCCAAGAAAGACTGGTTGATAAACTGCGTGATGGGAGGAGCCAGGATGTAGGCGCATTCCTTCAGCAGTTTTGTGGGGATAATGTCATTAGGCGCTGTGCCATTACGCAGAGTACAAATGACATTCTTAGTGGTCTCGATGGAGATGGGTTCAAGGGTAAACTTACCTGATATAGGAGAATTACTATGGGTGCTGTGTGAGAGGCTGCAGGGGGGGCCGAGGGGGGAGTTGTTTTGCTGAATGCTTTCACGGATTGCCTCGATTTTATTAACGAAATAATCCGATAGTTCATTGCAAAATTCTTGTGTGTCCGAACTGGGGGCTTCAATGCAACTTGGTTTCATGGTCTGGGTGACCATCTTGAAGAGTTCGCGGGGGCGGTTTAGGGCACCGTTGTTAGCCTCCGAAAAATACTTTTTCTTGGCTTGGAAAATTCCTTTGTGGTATTTTCTTGTAGTCGCCTTGTAGATGGACAGGTTTAGCTCTGAAGAACATCTTTTCCAGGCAGATTCTGCCCTTCTGCGTTCTTGCTTCAGTAACGACAGCTGGTTGTTGAACCAGCTGCGGTTGTTTTTCCGAATGCGGGTTCTTCGTTTCGGCGCTACCAAGTCGGCTGACTGTAGCATAGCCGAGTTTATGGCTTCCAATGTTTCAACGGCCGTTTGATGCGGCTGAGTTGTTTCTATTTTTTTTCTTAAAGTCGTTTTGAAGAGTTCCGAATGGAGCTTCTTCTGACATCTAGTCCAGTGTGTTGTCACTGGATTTGATGTTTTTGTTGCAGGGGGGATGGTGGAAATACTGAAAATAATTGCATGGTGGTCTGTCCATGGCAATTTTTCATGTTCCCAAATTTTTATTTCCAGAGCTTGTCTGAAAATAAGATCAAGTGTGTGACCTGAAGCATGTGTGGGCCCACATACTAGTTGCTGTAATCCTAATCCTTCCAGGTGGTTAATACAGGCGTCGGCAATGGGGTCCTGTGAGGAGTTGGCCCAGAGATTGAAATCCCCGAGCAGCAAAAGATGTTTGCTGTTGAGGGTATAAGTGGAGAAGAAATCCGTCCATGATGGTAGCAGCTGCGATTTTGGGCCGGGTGGCCTATAGCAGAGCAGAATGTGGACGGTCTCCTTAGAGCTTGCTTGCAGTTGCAGAGTAAGGGTTTCCATGAATGGAAGAGGGTTTTGGCGGACTGGTTTGGTGATCGTAAGATGAGTCTTGTGGATCACCGCCAGGCCGCCTCCTCTTTGCCCTATTCTGTTTTCCGTTATGATACGGTAATTTTCTGGCACCAGTTCTCCTAGAATGGTGTTACAGTCGGCTGTGAGCCAGCTCTCTGTAATAAAGAGACAGTCTAGATCCTTTTGTTGAATGAAGTCGCGAATTTCTAGTCGGTGTTTTACTGCCGATCTTGTGTTGATCAGAGCACATGATATGTGCCTGCGCTGGGGTAAATGGCTGAAATGTCTGACCGTTGATCTGAGATCGATTCTCAATAGTCGCTCAGTTCTTAGGGCCTTTTTGGTGATGGCTGGCAGTATTGCGGCGCATTGCCTCAAACTCCAAATGGTGTCGGCAGAATATTGCCGACCTGCCATGATTGCCAATGCACCGGGGGGGGGGGGGGTTCAGGGGCCAAATGGGGAGAGGAATTGGCTAATTCCTCTCAATAGCTTGGTCCAGAGGAAGGCAAAAAAACCCTAGCGGCGCTAGGCCAATATGCTCCAATAGGGAAAAAAATTCCTTCCTGACCCCTGCAAGAGGCGATCGGGTGACCCCTGGATCAAGCTTATGTTCGTTGGAGAGACTAGGGGGGGCTGGGGATGAGAGGTGGGTGTGTTGCTGGTACAGAAGGATGGTTGCCTGAACAGGCAGTGGGATGCAGACCAGGGCTGACAGGTGGGGTACTTCTGTAATGCTGGGGGGGCTGAGAGGGTGACAATAAGGCAGGGTACAGGCTGTCATGTGGTGAGGGGGGGGTTTCCTAGAGGCTGGGTGAGGATTGTAGGGCGAGAGGAGCGGCGCGCCTGTTAGGCCGCAAGTGAAGCCGCGGTCTTTCCTAGATCGCGGCCCCGCGATTCGATGCCGTCTGGCGCGGGTCTCCAGAAAAGTCCTGAAATGACGGTAATATCTTGGGGGGGGGTGACAAAAAGGGGCCCTAATGATGATGGGGGTATGAAAAAGGGTGGATGAAGAAGGAGCAGGAGAGATCCGAGTTGCTGAGGCTTATCCTGAAAAGGACGGCCGTCAGCAGCTTACCTGCAGGAGAGCCAGGGAGCCCGGAGGCTGATCTGTATGAAAGGGAGGTCAGATTGGGGTACAGGTGAGGTCCAAGAGCAGGAGCTGGGGCTGGCTAGCAGGCTGGGAGAGACACTACCTAACTGCCTCCTACGCCTGCCTGGAGCTATGGCACACACGCTCCTACTCCTAGGAGACGTGCGCCGCTGGGAGCTCCTGTAGCTAGTCCACCTGCCTCGCTGCCTCACTGATTGATGGTGAACAGATCAAAACATTGACAGAATCCATGGCTGGCAGGCTTTTGAGTGTCCTTGCAAAGAAAGGTGGCTATATTGGTCACTGATTTGTTTTTGTTTTGTTTTTGAATGTCAGAAACGTATATTTGTGAATGTTGAGATGTTATATTGGTTTCACTGGTAAAAATAAATAATTGAAATGGGTATATATTTGTTTTTTGTTAAGTTGCCTAATAATTATGCACAGTAATAGTCACCTGCACACACAGATATCCCCCTAAAATAGCTAAAACTAAAAACAAACTAAAAACTACTTCCAAAAATATTCAGCTTTGATATTAATGAGTTTTTTGGGTTCATTGAGAACATGGTTGTTGTTCAATAATAAAATTAATCCTCAAAAATACAACTTGCCTAATAATTCTGCACTCCCTGTATAGCCGCGAGAAAGTATGGGGAATGTGTGTGCCTAAGTATTTCAAGGCGGTTGTCGTCCACTTCAATTTGGAGCTGGATTGCAGGTGTGAGTTGTGGTTGCGGTATCCCCACTCCTATCGCTTGCGACTTCGCAAAATTAATCTTTAAGTTGGAGAGCGCCCAGTACTTTGTAAATTCCCGTAGCAGATTTGGGAGAGAGACCGAGGGAGCAGTGAGTGAGAACATAAGGTCATCCACGTATGTCGACATTTTATGTTGGGTATGGTTAACCACTTCAGGTCCGCGCTATTGTCAAAAGACCTCATCAGCGTGGCCCTGAGGTGCCGGGTTGACGTCTTTGGACGTGACATCATTTCCCCACTCCCTGCGCGTCCCTGCGGCGCGCATCAAGGAAAAACTGTGTTGGCCGTGTCCCTTGGACACAGCCAATCACAGATCGTGCTGAATGGCCAATCGCAGAGGCCATTCAGCACTTGATCTCCCTGTCCAATGAGAGATGATCTCAAATGTAAACAAATGAGATCATCTCACAAGCCGGCTTTCTCTCCTCACATACAGCGTGTGAGGAGAGAAAGAGTGTCAGCAAAAACGAGTGAGTGAAAAAAAAAAGTTAAAAACAGTGCCACAGTCTCTGCCAGTGCATTCTGATCAGTGCCACCTGTCCCTGCCATCAGTGCCACCTGCCCCCAGTGCCACCTGCCATCAGTGCCACCTGCCCCTGCCATCAGTGCCATCTGCTCGTGCCATCTGCCATCAGTGCCACCTGCCAGTGCAATCTACCATCAGTGCCACCTGCCTGTGCCATCTGCCATCAGTGCTATCTGCCCGTGCCACCTGCCCATGCCATCTGCCATCAGTGCTATCTGCCCGTGCCATCAGTGCCATCTGCCATCAGTGCTATCTGTGCCATCTGCCCGTGCCAGCTGCCATTAGTGCTACTTGCCATCAGTGCTACCTGCCATCAGTGCTACCTGCTATCAATGCCATCTGCCATCAGCCTGTGCCATTTGCCGTCAGTGCCACCTGTCAGTGTCATCAGTGCCAACAATGGCTAAAAGATCATTTTCACTGAGGAGGCGTATGAAATTATTGCGGCTGACGGGAGCACCGGGGAGCTCTACGATTCGGATTCCCCTGAAAATTCAGACGACGAATCTGACGTTGACTACGAGCCGATAGTTAGCAGTGGAGCAGAGACATCCTCGGAGGAGGAGGAAGAGAAGGAGGAGGAAGAGGAAGAAGAAGAAGAGGAGGAGGGTCCACCCGCCAGATGAAGGCTTATTGCTAAGGAGGCAGTGCCATCCACCAGCACCGCTGTGCCATCCACCAGAACCGCTGTGCCATCCACCAGAACCGCAATACCTCAGCAAGCAAGGTCACGTACCAGTGGGGTGTCACCTCAGTCCCAAAGGGTTAGGTCCCATGCCAGCCTTCCCTATTCCCTTCAGTACCCCTTGTGGCTTCCTTCTAATTCAGGAGAAGCCAACATTCCCCCTTTTACTGCCCAGCCAGGAGTCCAGGGGGACACAGAAAATTTTGCCCCGATTGACTTTTTTAATTTAATTTTTACTGACAACATGCTTGCCTCAATTGTGACCCAGTGCAATCTTTATGTAGAACAATTTATTTCCAGTAACCCCACGTCCTATTATGCCCGTCCCTTTAAGTGGAGAGCCATAACAGTGGAAGATTTAAAAAAAAATTTGGGCCTCGTATTCTGTATGGGACTAAACCATAAAAACCAACTACGTTCATATTGGTCAAACCGCCCCATCTACCACATGCCCATCTTTTCCTCAAAAATGCCCAGGACCAGATATCAATTGATCATGAGATTCCTACACTACAATGACAATACCCAGTGCCCTCCCCGAAATGACCCAAATTTTGATAAACTTTATAAAATTCGGCCACTACTAAATTATTTTTCCGAAATTTTCCCCCAGTTGTTTACTCCGGACCAACAAATATGTGTAGATGAATCCCTAGTAAAATTTTCTGGCAGGCTCGGCATAAAACAATTTATTCCCAGCAAAAGGGCCCGCTTTGGGGTAAAGCTCTATAAATTGTGTGACCGAGCCACAGGGTATACTTATGCCTTCAATGTATACAAAGGAAAGGACAGCCAGCTACACCCCCCTAATTGTCCAGACTACGTAGGAACCAGCGGGAAAATTGTTTGGCAACTCCTAAACCCACTCATGGAAAAAGGATACCACTTGTATGTGGACAATTTTTATACAAGTTTGCCCCTGTTCCCGAAACCTTTTCAGAAAAAACACCTCAACATGGGGCACCATGCGATCGAACCGGAAGGGCTTTCCTCAAAGCCTTGTCACCAAGAAATTAGAAAAAGGGGAGACGACGAGTTTAGGCAATGAGGAAGTTCTGGCTGTGAAATGGAGGGACAAAAGGGATGTGTACGTGCTTTCTACAATCCACAACAACACATTCGTTGAGACCAGAACGAGGAATGGGCAAATCCAGAAGCCAAAATGTATTCAAGAATACAATAAGTTCATGGGGGGTGTCGATTTGAATGACCAGATGCTGGAACCCTACCTTTCCACAAGAAGATCATACCAGTGGTATAAAAAAGTTTCAATTTATTTGTTTAATTTGGCCGCGTACAATACTTATGTGATATATGGGAAATCCACTCGAAGACCCAAATCCTACCTTTTCTACCTGGAGGAAATCACCACTGCCCTTTTATACCCCAGCAACCCACCAGCAAACATTCGATACGATGTGGTTAGCCGACTCAACAAGCGCCACTGTCCAGATAAATTCCCTCCCAGACCAACAGGCCAAAAACGCCAAAAAAGATGCCAGGTGTGCTCCAAAGGAGGAGTGAGAAGAGACACCACTTTTTATTGTCCTCAATGCCCTTCCCAACCAGGCCTCTGCGTAGTTGGTTGTTTCGCCCGTTACCATACCTCACTAAATTATTAGTCACTTCCTGCCATTTACCTTCACACCCCTTATACCTCCTGCTTATGACCCTGGCTTGTTATTTGACCACGATTCTGCCTACCGATTCTGTTTATACCTCTGCCTGATCTGGAACTGACCCTGGACTGTTATTTGACCACGCTTATGCCTACCGATTCTGTTTATACCTCTGCCTGATCTGGAGCTGACCCTGGACTGTTATTTGACCACGCTTATGCCTACCGATTCTCTTTATACCTCTGCCTGATCTGGAACTGACCCTGGACTGTTTGACCATTCTTTTTGCCTGCCTCTTGGACTGATCTTTTACCCTGCCAGTGGACTAGTGGGATTCATAGCACAGGGGTCTCACATATGTGAGGGGCTCCAGAATTGTTTTTCTGGATGAAGAAAACAATTGTTTTTGTTTTCTCATTCTAGATTAGGGTCTGGTTGCCCGGAGGCTTCAAAGAGATTTGGTTGGGAGAAGCCTCTACCCCTGTCCCCATTCTGTCCTGAACGAGGCCCTACTTCTGCCTGTAGGACCTATGCTATCATGCCTCTGACTGTTGCATGAACTGACCACCTCCTCTAACCCTGAGGGGACAGTATCCCTGCCTGGACAATTGTGTATGCCGTTGCTGACCAAGTCCCTGCCTGCTGCCTGGACCAGTGCTATCCTGCTGTGTAGAACTGCGCTACTATTACCACAGGTAATCTTTTGTTTACGCTTTGCTCAGCATAATGTATTTTGGGGTGTAACTCTTGGTATGTGCATGCTATGTGTCTCTGGAACACCTGACGGTGTTCCTTGCATGTTGGATCTCTGTATGTGGTCAGGCTGTGAAGAAGTCTCACACATGTGGTATCATTTTACTCAGGAGGAGTAGCGGAATGTATTTTGGGGTGTCATTTTTGCTATCTAAATGCTATGTGTTGGAAATATCTTAGAAACGGACAACTTTGTGTAAAAAAAATGCGTTTTTTAATTTTTTTTCCACGTGTTCCAAAAACTTCTGTAAAAAATTGAACTGTTCAAAAGACTCATTATGCCTAATGGATTATACGTTGGGGTGTTAGCTTTCCAAAATGGGGTCATTTTGTGGGTAATTCCATTGTACTGGTGTTCCAGGGCCTTCAAAAGTGTAATAGGTAGTCAACTAGTTAGATGTGCAATTTATGCTCCTAAAACCCCTGATGGCGCTTCCTGCATGTTGAGCCTCCGTATGTGGCCAGGCAGTGAAAAAGTCTCACACATGGGGTATCGTTTTACTCAGGAGGAGTAGAAGAATGTATTTTGGGGTGTCATTTGTGGTATGCACATGCCATGTGAGAGAAATAAGATATTACAATGACAATTTTGAGAACATTTTTAAATAAAAAATAAAAATCTTAATTTTGCAAAGTATTGTGGGAAAAAATTACAACTTCAAATACCTCACAATGCCTCATAATAAATACCTTGGAATCTTTACTTTCTAAAAAGGGGTTATTTGGGGGGCATTTGTACTTTACTGGCTTGTTAGGGTCTCAAGAAATGAGATAGGTCTTCAGTACATCAGGTGTGATCAGATGTGATCATTTATTATGATTTGCACTATAGCTTGTAGACTCTAAAACTTTCACACAGACCAAATAATTTCGAAATGTTTTGGGTTATTTTTATCAAAGACACGTAGCAGTATAAATTGTGGCCAAAATTTATGAAGAAAAATTAATAATTTGCGAAATTTTATCACAGAAACTAAGAAAAAATATTTTTTTTTCAAAATGTTTGGTCTTTTTTTATTAATAGCGTAAAAAACCCAGAGATGATCAAATACCACCAAAAGAAAGCTCTATTTGTGGGAAGAAAAGGACAAAAAAATCATTTAGGTACAGTGTTGCATGACTGAGTAATTGTCATTCAAAGTGTGAGAGTGCTGAAAGCTGAAAATTGCTCTGGGCAGGAAGGGTGTTTAAGTGCCCAGATAGAGCCTGAGGAAGAGGCACGCATGCCTCGAACGCGCGCACCGCCCTGTGACCTAACCCGGAACTGAAGCTCAGCTGCCTGCGCTCCACGGCTGCGTTCCATCACGCTGTCCCATCGTGTCCATACAGCTCCCTGTCTGACCAGCGCTGGAATACACTCAGGGACACCTATGGACTTTTGGATCAGCTGACGAACTGTACAGCATTCTCCTTTACAGTGAGAACCCAGAGCATTCAGCCATCACAGGATTACCAACATCAGCTGAGCACACCCATCCCGGAAGCCAGGCACAGATGACACCTTTTATGCCCATGAACCCTGCAGCCTTGTGAGTAGTATCCTCATAAGAATTGTTTTGTTACAGTAATAAAAAGTTACTACGCTTAGAGGGCGCCGCTTTTTGTTTTTGTTTTTGTTTTTTCTTTTTCTAAGTGCCCAGTAAGCAAGTGGTTAACCGTCACTCCTGAGATATTGAGGTTTAGTCGGATGTGGCATAGGAACGGTTCCAGCGAGAGTGCAAAAAGGAGAGGGGACAATGGGTGTGACGGTAGTAGAACATATCCCCGTCATCCATTCCCTTCTTCTGAATTAAAAGAAAATCACCCAATATTCCACGAGTAGGAATATCCCTGGAATCGCCGAATAATCCACACATGAGCCAAAGCTTAATGCTGGATGTAAACAGGACACACTTTATTGAAAGTACACAGCACACTTTTATACAGGATTTGGAACATCCCGCCCCCAACAACCGCTTTCCTATTGGTCCCTTTCAAAGTCCAGACAGTCTCCCATCAGGTCCTCCCTAACCATGCAAATGAGGACTTGAAAATGACACAGCAGAGATTGGTCAGAAAGGTTTGAACAGAAAGACTGCTATGTGTATTCAGACAAAAGCCCAAGGGGGGCAATCAATGTACACAATAGCCGGAACAATGGAACCGTCTGGAGAGTTGAGACAGGGCAGAAGACATTTACACCTGATAATCAAAAGGCTTTAGATAGGGTTATCACACAATGGACAATGAGTATCTCTTCTGAGTCTATTAACCTGGTTGGGGTTCAGAATAAAATCTCCTGTAATCTCTCAAGACATCCTGGAATATGAACTATCCGTAGTGTCCCATCTTCTGTAATACATGAATTAGGATTTCACGTAGAAACACTTCAGTATTTCATGGTCCATGACAATGGGCACCCCTGTTGCATCCCATTAGTGATAGGGAGAGAGTCTGAAGTCACCCCGTTAGCCCTAACTCTTGCCAACGGGGCCGAATATGTCACCCGAAAATCCATCCCATCATGTTACCACCCAAGCCTATGTGGCATAGTTTAGCAAAGATAAAGGCCTAACTGACTCGATCAAACTCTTTTTCAGCATCAGTGCCTACAAAGACACTGGGGGGTGTTAGTGCGGGTAGCCGAGTAGAGCAAGTTCAGTACTTTGGTGGTATTATCCCATGCCTCTCTCAGACGAAACCCACCTGATCTAAATGTATCAGACGGGGTAGATGTGTTTGTAGTCTAGTGGCTATAATTTTGGTGAACAACTTAAGATCCGTGTTAAGCAGGGGTATAGGTCGATAGCTCCCATAGTGGGTCGGATCTTTGCCATTTTTGGGAATTACCACGATCTGAACAAAATGTTCACCCAGTGATGGGAGCAGCGTCTTGTAGTATTGGAGTGTGAGTCCATCTGTTCCCGGGGGCCTTCCCTAAATTTGTATATCCCATTGCAAGCTGTAACTCAAGCAGCGTAATAGGGTCCTCTAGCAGTTCCCACATCTCAGTAGGTAGGGTTGGCATACCAGAGGAGGCTATGTATTCCGTCATATGGTCCTGGGGTGGAGGTGTTGTGGGCAAGTTGTATAGTGACTCATAATAGGATTTAATGTCCTGTGTTATTTGCTTGGGCATAGCTACTTTTGACCCGCTGCCGAGTGTATGTACAGTATGTAAGACGCCAATTTCTGGAAGCATAGAGGTTGTGCCAGTAACCGGCCACATTTATTTCCCGATTCGTACACTCTCTTGCGAGAGACTTGAAACACCGATTTTGCTTTGAAAATGTGGAGGTTAGTGACCTGCGTGTGCAATGTGTCAAGGTAATTTCTAATCTGATTTGTTGGTGTTTGCTTGTGTCTAGATTCCAGGGTCTGAAGTTTGTCGAGAAGTAGGGTCAGCTGGGCCGTCCTTTGTTTCTTAAGTCTAGCACCGTGCTTTATGAGTACTCCCCGTATGACTGCCTTCCCATACGAGGCCCGCGTCACTGTCAGTGTCATTGTTGGTTTGAAAGTAGTTGGATATCTCCTTTGTCACGTCAGCTAGAACCTTGGGGTCCTGTAGAAGGCACTCTCCCCCCACAGTTTATACCAGGCCCTTTGGGTCTGGTATGGATTTTATGCAGGACCCCATGGAAAAAAAGTTAAAATGGCTAACAGCCGGGAGAGCAACCTTTCTAGTAGAGGTGTTGAGGGTAGTGCAGGTAGGCCTAGACAGTTGGTGGTAATAGGGGATTCTAAAATCAGAAGGACTGATAGAATAATTTGTCGCCAGGATCGCCTCAACCGAATGGTTTGCTGTCTCCCTGGTGCCAGGGTTCGGCATGTGGTGGACTGGGTGGATAAGTTACTGGGAGGGGCTGGGCATGACCCAGCTGTCTTGGTCCACGTTGGAACTAATGACAGTATACATGGAAGGTGGAGGCTCTTTAACCACTTTAGCCCCGGACCATATTGCTGTCCAAAGACCAGAGCACTTTTTGTGATTCGGCACTGCGTCGCTTTAACTGACAATTGCGCGGTCGTGCAACCTGGCTCCCAAACAAAATTGGCGTCCTTTTTTTCCCACAAATAGAGCTTTCTTTTGGTGGTATTTGATCATCTCTGCAGTTTTTATTTTTTGCGCTATAAACAAAAATAAAGCGACTATTTTGAAAAAAATTCAATATTTTTTACATTTTGCTATAATGAATATCCCCAAAAAAGATATAAAAAAACATTTTTTTTCCTCAGTTTAGGGGGTAGTTTTATGGCATTTTTATTAATATTTTTTTTTACTAGTAATGGCGGCGATCAGCGTTTTTTTTCGGTACTGCAATATTATGGCGGACACATCGGACACTTTTGACACATTTTTGGGACCATTGGCATTTTTATAGCGATCAATGCTATACAAATGCATTGGATTACTATAAAAATGCCATTGGCAGTGAAGGGGTTAACACTAGGGGGCAGGGAAGGGGTTAAGTGTGTTCCTATTTGTGTTCTAACTGTATGGGGGGGGTGGCCTTACTAAGGGAAATCACTGATCTTCTGTTCATACATTGTTTCCCCCGCTGACAGGAACGAGAGGTATGTGTTTACACACATACCTCCCGTTGTCCGCTCTGTAACGAGCAATCGCGAGCGTACTCGGGGGCGTGCGGGGGGCACGCGCCCCGGCTGCCGGCGGCGCGCGCGTGCCCCCTAGTGGCCAGAAAAGAGAGGACGTAGAGCTACGTGCTCCCGCGAGACAGTGCCACCGTCCCGCAGTAATATGACTGCGGGCGGTCGGCAAGCAGTTAAGAATCAATTTAAAGAACTAGGGCCAGATTCTCAGAGGCGCTATGACGGGGTATCTCAGATACCCCGTCGTATCGCCGTTTTTTTCCCCCGGGTATCTATGCGAGTGATTCCTAAAATCACTTAGGCATAGATACGGGTGAAGATCCGACAAGTGTAGTACAATTACACTTGCGGATCGTAGATGTAATGACAACTCCGGCCACTAGGTGGCCTTTACGTTGTTTTCTCATTTGCCTATGCAAATGAGGCTACTACTCAGATTCCCGAATGCTTTTACGCCGCCCCGTCGTCGCTTACGTCGTTTTCGTACGCGCAAGGTTACCCCTGCTAATATGTGGAGTAACCTTGCGCAGTACCGTCGGATGCCGTCGGGTGCCGTCGGATGCCATGTTAAGTATGGCGTCGGGTCAGCCTCGGCTTTTTCCGTTGGTTACGTCGTTTTACTAAGTCGTTCGCGAATAGGGCATTGCGTAAGTGACGATCACGTCGTTTTGACGTCGGTTTCAACGATGCTTTCCGACGTGAGCTGGAGCATGCGCACTGGGCTTTTTCCCCGGCCGGCGCATGCGCAGTTCGATCGACGCGGGGGCGCGCTTAATTTAAATACAAGCCGCACCCTTTGAATTACGTGGCCTTACGCTGGGCCATTTACACTACGCCTCCGCAAACTACGGAGCAAGTGCTTGGTGAATACGGCACTTGCTCTGTTAAGTTGCGGCGGGGTAGTGTAAATGGCTTACGCTACGCCAGGGCAAATCTATGAGAATCTGGCCCCTAGACTGCAAGATGAAGGGAAGGACCTCCAAGGTGATATTCTCTGAAATATTGCCTGTGCAGGAAAATCAGGGGGAAATTAGAGAGCTGAATGCATGGCTAAAGACCTGGTGTAGGAAGGAGGGATTTGTGTTTCTAGAGCACTGGGCTGACTTTTCATTGGGGTGCAACCTATATGCTAAAGATGGTTTGCACTTGAATGGAAGGGGGTCTGCTGACCTGGAGGAGAGGTTTAGGGGAATGCTGGAGGAGTATTTAAACTAGACTTGAGGGGGAGGGTGAACTAGAATTACATCGGGCACACAGGTCAGTTAGGGGTCAGACATTAATGGAGAGTGGAATGGGGATAGATGGGGGGGGGTTATAGCAGGTGACAAGAAAGTTCCCATGTTGCAAACTAGGGTGACCACGTGTCCCGGACTGCCCGGGATTGTCCCGTAATTGATCGCTTTGTCCCTGGTACCGGGCACCTTCGTTCCGGGACAATACGATGTCCCGGAATTGCCCCCTTGACCGATCTGATGCCCCCTAAAAATTGCCACCGCATTGCCGCTGTCCCTCACTGCCCGCTGTGCTAGTTCTGTCCGGCGAGATCGCTTGATTTCCCCCCAGACGCTGCCTGGCTCACTGCCAAAACAACTGGTTGCTAAGCATAGCCCGACTAGCGTCTAACAACCAGTGACATCACGATGAGGAGGAGAGTGGAGCCCCAGCATTCCGAGCGAGCCGCTGGAGGATTCCGCCTCGCGCCTAAGCTCCGCCCCCGACTCCGCCTCTTCCCTGGTGGCTGTTCCTGCGCTGGAAGAAAGGTAAGCTAAATGTTCCCTGCACTGCCCTGACTCTGACTAACTCATGGTCACTCCGTCCCATACACTGCTGCACCCCTCCAGTCATGCTGTACATTATACTGCCCCCCACTATTACCCCCTCCCAACATACTGCCCTCCACTGCCACCCCCTCTCAACATACTGCCCTCCACTACTACCCCCTCCCAACAAACTGTCTGCCCTCCACTGCACTGCCACCCCTTCTATTATACTGCCCTCCAATGCCACCCCTATAGTACAACCCACAGCAGAATGTGACAGCAGGAGAGAGGTATGTGTACAACCTATCACTGAGCACCACTGTCCCTCTATCCACCCCATGGTCCCTCCATCCACCCCACGGTCCCTCCATCCACCCCACGGTCCCTCCATCCACCCCACGGTCCCTCCATCCACCCCACGGTCCCTACATCCACCCCACTGTCCCTCCATCCACTCCACTGTCCCTCCATCCACTCCACTGTCCCTCCATCCACCCCGCGGTCCCTCCATCCACCCCGCGGTCCCTCCATCCACCCCGCGGTCCCTCCATCCACCCCACTGTCCCTCCATCCACCCCGCGGTCCCTCCATCCACCCCACTGTCCCTCCATCCACTCCACGGTCCCTCCATCCACTCCACTGTCCCTCCATCCACTCCACTGTCCCTCCATCCACTCCACTGTCCCTCCATCCACTCCGCTGTCCCTCCATCCACCCCGCGGTCCCTCCATCCACCCCGCGGTCCCTCCATCCACCCAACTGTCCCTCCATCCACCCCACGGTCCCTCCATCCACTCCACGGTCCCTCCATCCACTCCACGGTCCCTCTATCCACCTCACGGTCCCTCCATCCACTTCACGGTCCCTCCATCCACCCCACTGTCCCTCCATCCACCCCACGGTCCCTCCATCCACCCCACGGTCCCTCCATCCACCCCACTGTCCCTCCATCCACCCCACGGTCCCTCCATCCACCCCACGGTCCCTCCGTCCACCCCACTGTCCCTCTGTCCACCCCACTGTCCCTCTGTCCACCCCACTGTCCCTCTATCCCTCCATCCACCCCACTGTCCCTCTATCCACCCCACTGTCCCTCTGTCCACCCCACTGTCCCTCTGTCCACCCCACTGTCCCTCTGTCCACCCCACTGTCCCTCTGTCCACTCCACTGTCCCTCTGTCCACCCCACTGTCCCTTTTCCATCCCACTGTCACACTGTCCCCCTATCTACCCCACTATGTACATATTACCCCCCGCCATACACTCTGTATTCCCTATTTAACATTACCACATTCTGCACTATATAAGTCATCCCAGACTCTTTTTAACACTCCCTTTAAGCCAATATTTAGCGCAATTTAAGACCTGTCCACTGTTCCCCACAACGCGATTTGTTCTTCTTGATGCCTAGGGCTCACTTTTGATTTTCCACACGGGCCCACTGATTTCATACGCACCTGCCCCAAAAGTCATATATATTTTTTTCAAAAATCACCTTTTGGGGGGGGGGGGGTGTCCCTGAATGGCAGTTTGGAGATGTGGTCACCCTATTGCAAACAGCCATTGGAAACTATAGTGCCATTTGTACTACTAAAAAATCATATGAAAAACACCAGAGAAAAATGTTATAATACATTTCAGTGTTTGTTCACCAATGCCAGAAGCCTGCCAAGCAAAACAGGGGAGTTGGAAGCTCTGGTGCATGAGGAGAGCTATGATGTAATCGGTATTGCTGAAACTTGGCTTCAATCCTCACATGACTGGGCTATTAATATTCCTGGCTATGCTCTCTTTCGGAAAGACAGGGTAAAAAGGAAAGGTGGAGGGGTCTGTCTCTATGTGAGAAATTACCTCAAAGCAAGCGTGAAAGAGGACCTGGTTGATGGAGAGTGTGAAGCATTATGGATGGAACTGCATACAGATGTGTGTAGTTCAAAGTTAACCATTGGAGTTTGTTATAGACCACCCAATGTTAACGAGGAGGTGGAGACTTGGCTCCGTGCACAGATGGAAAGGGCTGCAAGGGCTGGGATGGTGATAATAATGGGGGATTTTAACTACCCAGAAATTGACTGGAATAGTAGAATTTCTGGGACAGCAATTTAAAAACCTATTGCAGGACAATTTTATGGTCCAGTTTATTGAGGCCCCAACTAGGAATGATGCTCTGTTGGACCTGGTAATCTCAAACCATACAGAGCTTATTACTAATGTTCAGATAAAGGAACACCTGGGTAGCAGTGATCATAACATGATTTCATTTAATATTAACTATAAGCAAGAAATACATACAGGAAAGATAAAAACACTTAATTTCAAGAGAGCACATTTTCAAAGGATGAGGACTGCTCTCCAGGACTTGGACTGGGAGGGAATTTTGGCACCGATGAACACAGAATAGGGATGAGCTTCGCATTCGATGCAAACTCAAGTTCGCATCGAACATCGGCCGTTCGATCGTTCGTCGAAAACGAACAAATATGGTTCTTCGCGCCAAAATTCGCATGACGCGCAACGGCCTATAATTCACTGGGGCGTTGCGCGCTGATGATTGGCCAAGCATGCACCATGACCCCGCATGCTTGGCCAACTACAGCGCCCAAAAAACAGAGAGACCTAATTGGCCAAAGCCAGGGTGCTTTGGCCAATTAGGGCTCAGGGCTGTAGCACACGCCCCACACTATAAAAGGCCGTCTCCCGGGCGGCCTCTTGTAGTGTGTTCCGGCTTGCTTGCTTTGCAGTCAGACAGAGAGAGAGAGAGAGAGATAGATAGATAGATAGATTATTGAGAGACAAAGGGGCTGATTTACCAAGCCTGTGCGCCAAGACTCATGGTGCACAAGCAGGAGTAAACCTGTTTTTGAGATTTACAAAAGAAACACGCTGCCAGTGCAGCGTGTTTCCTCATTTACTAAAGTGCCTAATGCGCCCAGGAGAGGGCGCACGGCACGCCAGTACAGAGCTGGCGTGCGGCATTAAGTTCTGTAAACATCGGGGATTCGGGCGGGAGTTTATGAGGGGAGGGAGGGGGGTGATGCAGGGGAAGTGAGGTGACATGTGTTTGAACGTGTGTGGCGGGCCGAATTGAAAGGGAAAGTGACTTTTGGGACCCGATCCCCGTGCGCTTGCAAAGTACGCTAGAACCTCGGAAGATTCATTTGCATACTGGGCATGCGCAGAGGGAGAAATCGGGGCTTTGCGTGCGCCTCTTCAGTACGCCGGGAAAATCTTGGTAAATACCAAGGGGCGTAGCAGTGTTTGCACTGCGTAAATCGACGTACGGGAAGCTCCGAGGTGTTCTCGGGCTGCGCTGACACTGAAGGGGAACTCCGCGCCAAATTTCAAATTTGAAACCGGCGCGGCTTCCCCCCCCCCAGGGTCACAATAGGCTCTTCGGCTTGGTCCGGAACGTAAGGGGTTAACCCACGCCAAAATCGGCGTGGGGTTCCCCCCCAGATCCAGGCGGCGGCGAAGACCGGGGGGGGTAGGTGTACCCCCCCGGCGGAAGGCGAAGACCGAGGAGGGGTTTCGCCCCCGTTGTTCTCCGCCATTTCCGCCGGCCGCCCCCCGGATGTAAAAGAGCTTGATTTGGGGTAGGGGGCCTGGCCGAACATGGCCGAGAGCATCGGTGGGTGTCCCCCCGGCGGAAGGCGGCGGCGAAGACCGGTGCGGGGCTGGAGCCCCCCCGGCAGAAAACGTCTGGAAGACCGAGGGGCTCCGCCCCCCGTTGTTCTCCGCCATTTCCGCCGACCCCCCCCCCCGGATGTAAAAGAGCTTATTTTGGGGTGGGGGCCTGGCTGGACATGGCGGAGAGCATCGGTGGGTGTCCCCCCCCGGCAGAAAACGGCGAAGCCCGGGGCCCAATGGGCTGGTGGTGGGGGGTCCCGGCAGAAGACCCCCGGAGCTGACTAATAAATTATTTTTTTCTGTTTGGTTTATTTGTGTTTACACTTTTCCACCCGGTGAATGGGTAGGGGTACGATGTACCCCATACTCATTCACATAGGGTGGGGGGCCAGAATCTGGGGGCCCCCTTAATATAGGGGGCTCTCAGATTCTGATAAGCCCCCCGCCCGCATACCCCGACAACCAATGGCCAGGGTTGTCGGGAAGAGGCGGCTCTTGTCCCTATCGACATGGGGACAAGAGTGCTTTGGGGTGGGGGGGCAGTGCCCCCTCCCCCACAGCACACACTCCCCCATGTCGAGGGCATGTGGTCTGGTACGGCTCAGGAGGGGGGGGCGCTCGCTCGTCCCCACCCCCATTCCTGTCCGGCCAGACTGCGTGCCTGGGAGAAGGGTTTGGTCTGGATCTGAGGGGGAACCCCACGCCGTTTTTGGCATGGGTTTAACCCCTTATGTTCCAGATCAAATCTAAGAGCCTGTTGTGCACCTGAAGGGGGACCCCCACGCCGTTTTTTTTATAATTTGGGGTGGAGTTCCCCTTTATCCCGGTCCTGTCAGGGGGGGGGGAATGCCTGCTCGTCTGTCCCTACAATGTATGAACAGCGATCTGTCATTTCCCCTACACAGTCCCACCCCCTTTACAGTTAGAACACACCCAGGTAACATATTCAACCCCTTCCGCGCCCCTAGTGTTAACCCCTTCCCTGCCAGTGTCATTTTTATAGTAAGCAATGCATTTCTATACCATTGCTCGCTAGAAAAATGCCAAATCTCACAAAAATGTGTCCGCCACAATGTCGCAGTAGCCAGAAAAAACAATGATAGCCACCATTACTAGTAAAACAAAAAATTATTCCAAAATAACCCATAAGACCAACCCCTACTTAGAACTTTTGCCCAAACCAATCAAACGCTTATTGTGATTTTTTGCTAACAAAAATATGTCGAAGAATACTTATCGGCCTAAACTGAGGGCAAACATTTTTTGAATATATTTTGGGGGAGATTTATTATAGCAAACAGTAAAAAATATGTTTTTTTATTTACCAAATTGTCGCTATATTTTTGGGTCAAGCAAAAATAAGAAAAAACGCAGAGGTGATCAAATACCACCAAAAAAAAACAAAAACATTTTTTGGGGGGGGGGGGGGGGGGGGGGGGGGGAATGAGGACGCCAAATTTGTTTGGGGGCCATGTCGCACAACCACGCAATTGTCAGTCAAAATGACGCAGTGTTGAAATGCAAAAACTGGCCCCGTCAGTGACCAGTAATATGCTCTGGGGCTCAAGTGGTTACAAATTAAGAATACACTAAAGTTAGCCCAATTTATGGCCATAATGTGAAAGATGATGTTACACCGAGTACATAGATACCCAACATGTTACACTTTAATATTGCACACACTCATGGAATGGGGCCAAACTTCAGTACTTGAAAATACCCATAGGCAACACTTTTTTATGTGTTTCAGGTTACCAGTTTAGATTTACAGAGGAGGTCTAGTGCTAAAAGTATTGCTCTCGCTCTAACGTACGCTATGATACCTCACATGTGGGGTTTGAACGGGGGTTCAATATGTGGGCGGGACTTACACATTTAAGGCCCGCCCACATATGGAAACATCCTTCAAACCCCACATGTGAGGTATCATAGCGTGCGTAACAACAAGAGGAATATTTTTAGCACTAGACCTCATCTGTAAATCTAAACTGGTAACCAGAAACAATAAAAATGCTGCTTGTTCGCTTCTGACTGCGAGCTACTAGGGACAGGGGCGTTTAAATTATTATTATTTAGGTTTGTTACGTAAAAATTCTTTAAGACCTCCCGTTCAGCTTGTAAAGCATCACTTCAGGGGGACCAAAAAAAATTAAACACCTCTAATGCTTTCATCCGCCATTGCAGATTTGATTCTGGTACTGCATTTCGAGTGAACTGGGCATGCTCGAACACTTTGAAAAATAAGCTGGTTGTCTGACCCTGAAAATGACATGCATCTTTCTGAGCATGCTCAGAAAGCTGTTTTTTTGGCTTAGTAATTTAAGGACATCCTTAACAGGTGTAAGCAGTTACAAGTGCACACAAACTAGAGGCTGACATTTCTTCATGTGTTTCCAATTGGTTCATTAGCACACATGTTATAAAAAGCGTGGATAGTGCAGATGTCAGCTGCCCCTCAGAGGGGGCAGATTTGCTGGCTGGAAGGAATGGTGGAGTGAAACAGAGATGTTTTGGAGCAAGTTTTGTATTTTTTCATGTTTTCTCTGCTACATAATTTTGCTAAATGTTTCTCAAGATGTTAATGACTAATGTTTTAATCCTGTGGGTCTATCCTGTTATTTCAAAAGCATGATTTATTTTCCAATGACTGTGAAATAAACGTTGGTCTTTTTTGTTTTTAGGTGTTTTTATATATTTTTGGTGTGTTTATTTGTAATTTTTTGTTTTGCTTTCCTTGTTTTGTGGACCAATAAAATTACTTTCAAATTTTGAAGTTTGTTTTGTGATATTTTTTTCATGCTATGGATTTCAACCGCTGCAGCTGAAATAGTTTGGGCCTAAACCATCAAGTGTGATTTGTCTCTAAGCTCTTTCCTGGTGTGTGTGCATGAAATGTTTAGTCACCAGAAAAGGAAGGACAAAGCGGTAAGTATTGTTTCCTAGAACTGATGTCCAGACTGACTTTTTAAAGCACATGTGCAAGATGTAGGAAAAGCTGCAAACATGGCCTGTTGGAGGGGGGGGGGGGGTGTTTTTTTTTTTTTTTGGACAGGCTTGAAGTGCTGATTTACAGCGCTGTGCTTGAAACTAGCACAAGACAATCCTATTCTAATTGTGGGTTGTTTGAGGGAAGCCAATTGAGTGTTAGAACCCCTGCTAGTGTTTTTAGGTTGGGCTTTGTGTCGCTTTGTGTCCTAAAATTGGCTTCACTTCCTGTCACACAGCTGAACAGGAAGTGAGGTTAAAACCCTACCAATGGTCTTTTCTTCGGGGCACAGGTCAATCTAACTAGTGTCACCATTAAGCAAATTGCACTGCAGTGTACACCCCAAATGATTAGTTATTTTGGGGTTTAGTAAAGGCAAAGCCGCTCTGCAGTAGAAGCGTAGGCAATGAAAATCAGAAGGGAAGCACTGATGGTTTTTACTTCCAATCCTGCCAAGTTTTGAGTTTTCTTCCTTGCTTGTCCACTTGTAGTGCAAAGTGGATTTGCCTTTAGTAAATGGACCCCAAAGTCCAAGATTCCTACTAATTTGGGGTGTACACAGCAAAATGCAATTTCCAAAATGGGAAACTATTTATATTGATCTGTGTGTCCCCAACAAAACATTACTCAGGTGTTTCCCTCACTTCCTGTTTGGCTGTGTGGCAGGAAGTGAATGAATTAAGTAGAAAGTGACAACATTTGTGAGGTGTCTTTACCCTATCAGGGGTGCAGGCATCCCCAAAACAAACAAGAAAATAGTTGATTTAACATTGGGTGGTGTTTGTGGGGGTCCCTAACACACATTCATACATATTAGCAACGCTGGATCCTGGCCTATTGGCATGGTTATATTTTCTTAAGCCTCTCAATAAAATGATCTGAAATTTGGGGTTAACCTGGAACTATAATCATCACTTTTATTTTTTGGATTTCTTTCATTTTGGATAGGTTTGGGGGGGGGTGGGGGTTAGAAGCTCTGTCAGTTTATTTTGTATTATCCCTGTCCATTAGGGGAGATTGGCCTTCACTTCCTGCCCCATAGCCAAACAGGAAGTGATCGAAAAACTAGGCAAATTAAGAGCCCCCCCAGGTCCCCCCCCCCACAGAACTTGTGTGTGTCCCCTGAAAATTCCTGGGTGGGTCATAAAAAAACAGGGTGTGGCCTTGACAGGAAGGGTGGGTCATTTTTCTATTAGGGGGTGCCAAAATTTGGTCAGGCCTAGGGCAGCACAAAACCTAAATATCCTACTGCATATTAGGGCTTATTTAGACAGGATCCAATTTACAGCATGTTTTTAGATTGTGGGAAGAAACCCGCACAGGGAGAACATGCAAACTCCAGGCAGATAGTGTCACGGGCGGGATTCGAACCAGCAACCCTTTTGCTGCTAGGTGAACATGCTACACACTACACTACTGTGCTGAACGAACATGATCGCAGCTGAAAGCATGAGATGTTTTTTTTTTTACCAATTCCATGCTTTCCAGCCTGGAGGACAGATGTGGGGTCTAATTGACCCCGCCTTTCTCTATAAAGAGGACCTGTCACACACTAGTCCTATTACAAGGGATGTTCCATGAGTGTGCGCAATATGAAAGCGTGACAAGTTAGGTATCTATTTACTCGGGGAACATCATCTTTCACCTTATCCCTAAAAATTGGGCTAGCTTTACTGCTTTCTTATTTTGTCATTCATGAAACAGGTTTTTTTTTTGAAAGCCCAAAAAAAAAAAAAACGTTAGAAAATTTTTGGCGCAAATACTGTTGGAAATGTGTCCGAAAAAATGGCCGCCACTTTATTCCCTAGGGTGTTTGTTAATAAAATATATATAATGTTTGGGGGTCCTGAGTAATTTTCAAGGAAGAAAATATAATTGTTACATGAAGGAGAGAAGTGCCAGAATAGGCGCGGTATGGAAGTGGTTAAAGTGCAACAATAAAAGTGAAAAATTCCTTGAAATTTCGTACCATGGGGGGGGGGGCAATTAGGGCCGCCATCAGGAATTATGGGGCCCCTTACACAGCTTCAGGCATGGGCCCCCTGGAGCAGAGAACAGGGGGGGGGGGTGCCGCCTGATATTGAGAAGGGGGGGGGGCTGCCGCAATTTGATAAGCGGGGGGTTCCTTTACTAAAAAATACATATAGAAAAATATATATTAAAAAGGGTGGTAGCCATCCGGGGGCCCTGGGGACCACTGGGCCCTTTAATAAAAATAAACCACTGGGCCCTTTAATGAAAAATAAATTACAATATCTATATATATATATATATATATATATATAAAATAATAAAAAAGGGGGTTGCCTTGGGAGCTCTGGGCCCTTTATAAAAAAATAACTACCAAAAATCTAAAAAAAAATAACATGGGGTGGGAGCTGCGGTGGCTCAACGTGAATGGCACTGCGCTGACAAGCCGTTCACCTCTGCAGCCAAGGGTTCAGATCCCGGTCTTGGCTACATGTGAATTGAGTTTGGTGGTGTCAGCCTGGCTCCCGGTGGGTGTGCTATGCAAGGTACGCCTGTGCTTAGTATGCCCACCCCCCCCCCCCCCAAAAAAAAACACCACACTTGCACGCACTTTGGCCATGAGGTCTCCTAAAATAAAGGGAGGCGAAGGACCTACAGGGCTGGCTGGGTGGGCTACACTCCCTCATAGGAGGAGTCCCTCTGTCCCATCGGGCTCCCAAGTGTAGCAGGTGGGGTGAGTGCCCCCCTCACACCCACCATTGCCACCGGGGGCATGGAGAAGGATGGCGATTGCAAGTCCAGCTCCTCTCTCTCGACTTCACGCACAAAATACACTTTAAAAAAGAAATTAAAGTAAAAAATAACAAACCTGGGGAAAATGTTTATAACATTTTTATAAGCAAAAAGGTTGTCATCTGGGGCCCTCTGGGAGCTTTCATAATTATATATATATATATATATATATATATGTTAAAAAAATAACCAAAAAATATATAAAAATATATATTTTTTTTTTTTTTTTTTTTTATCCCTGGGGATCTCCGGGCCACTGGGGACCTCCAGACCCCTAAAACAAAACATTGGCCCTTTAATAACAAAAAATATGGGGGGTTGTCACCCGGGGCCCTGGGGGCCTCTGGGCCCCTGGGGACCTCCGGACTGCTAAAAAATATTAAATTCCAAAAATTGGCCCTTTAATAAAAAATCCTACAAAAACCAACTAAAAAATATATATACAAAAAAAAAAAGAGGGGGGTTACCATCTGGGGCGCTGGGGGGCCTCCAGGCATCTGGGCACCTCCGGACCCCCGGGCCCCTTACAGGTGTACAGGGCCGCCATCAGGAATTTTGGGGCCCATTACACAGCTTCAGGCATGGGCCCCCTGGAGCAGAGAACCGGGGGGGGGGGGGTGCTGCCGCAAATTGAGGAGCGGGGGGGCCCTTTACAAAAATTTCGACAGAAATAAAGAAAAATATATATAAAAAAGGGGGGTAGCCATCCGGGGCCCTGGGGACCTCTGTGCTCTTTCTAAAATAAAAAGAAAAAAGAGAGAAAATATATATATATATTTTTTTTAAATATAACATTTATCTCAAAAAAATAAAAAACAAGGGGGTTGCCTTCCAGGGCCCTGGGGACCTCTGGGCCCTTTCATAAAAAAAATTTTTTATCAAAAAAATGTATACAAAAATAAACAATTATAAAAAAAGGGGGTTTGACACATGGGGCCCTGGGGACCTCTGGGCCCTTTAATAATATATATATATATATATATATATAAATAAAATAAATAAAAAATTATAAAAATAAACATTTTTCTTTTAGAAAAAAAGGGGGGGTTGTCATCTGGGGCCCTTGAGATCTCCAGGTCCCTGTGGACCTCCGGACCTCTAAAAAACTAAAAGAAAATATATAAAAAAAATATATATATTTTTTGATAAAAAAAGGGCTTGCCATCTGGGGCCCTTAGTGGCCTCCGGGCCCCTGGGGACCTTCGGAGCCCTTAAAAAAATAAGAATAAAAAAAAATGTTATTTTTTTTTTAGGGTGGTTCCCATCCGGGCCCCTGGGGACCACCGGGCGGTGTAATGCCTGTACCCCCCTAATGGCGGCCCTGCAGGTGTACTGCCTGTGCCCCCCTGATGGCGGCCCTGGGTGTAATGTCAGCATGTGAAAAATGACATTCTGAAGGAAAAAAGCCATTTAAAACTGACTCGCGGCTATAATGAATTGTCGGCTCCCGGCAATTGCAGGAGAATTCATTCATTAAAAACACCAAAAAAAAAGCGTGGGGGTCCCCCCAAATTCAATAACCAGACCCTTTAGGTCTGGTATGGATATTAAGGGGAACCCCGCCATCAATTGTAAAAAAAAAATGACGTGGGGTTCCCCCCAAATATCCATAACCAGACCCTTCAGGTCTGGTGTGGAATTTAAGGGGAACTCCACCCCAAATTTAAAAAAAAAATGGCGTGGAGTCCCCCCTAAAATCCACACCAGACCCCTTATCCGAGCACGTTGACCTGGCCGGCCGCAGAAAAGAGGGGGGGACAGAGCGCGGCCCCCCCCTCTCCTGAACCGCACCAGGCCACATGCCCTCAACATTGGGAGGGTGTTTTGGGGTGCCCCCCAAAACACCTTGTCCCCATGTTGATGAGGACAAGGGTCTCTTCCCCACAACCCTTGCCCGGGGGTTGTGGGGGTCTGCGGGCAGGAGGCTTATCGAAATCTGGAAGACCCCTTTAACAAAGGGGCCCCCCAGATCCCGGCCCCCCCCCTGTGTGAAATGGTAATGGGGTACCTTGTACGGTTTTTGACAAGTCCTTTATTATCTTCTTTCTTCTTTCCTTCGGGTTTCTTCCTTCTTCTTCTTCCTCTGCTTCTGTCTTGGGTCTTCTATTCCCGCATCTTGCCCGGCGTGTTCTTCCATCTTTTTCTCCTTCGCTGTCCTTCTCGTCCGCATCTTCTTCTTGTTCTTCTTCGCCGGAGCGGCCGCTTCCAATTAAAATCCCCGCTGTCTGCCGGACCACGCCCCCCCTCTGACGCCACGGGCAAGCTCTTAGGAGTGTGCTGCAAGTGCGTCAGAGGGGGGCGTGGTCACAAGTCAGAGGGCGGGCAATTCAATTTGAAGCTTGTGCGCGGCTTTTTCTTTGCCAGAGTCGCCGCTTCCAATTGAATTGCCCGCTTTCTGGAACATGTGACCACGCCCCCCTCTGACGCACAGGCACCACACGGGGACTTTCCTAAGAGCTTGCCCGTGGCGTCAGAGGGGGGGGGGGGCGTGGTCCGGCAGACAGCAGGGATTTCAATTGGAAGCGGCGCCTCCGGCGAAGAAGAAGGAGATGCGGACGAGAAGGACAGCGGAAGGAGAAGAAGATGGAAGAACACGCCGGGCAAGATGCGGGAATAGAAGACCCAAGACAGAAGCAGAGGAAGAAGAAGAAGAAGGAAGAAACCCGAAGGAAAGAAGAAAGAAGATAATAAAGGACTTGTCAAAAACCGGCTCTTGTCGTTTTTAACCCTTTACATTTTTTTTTCTCGTGAAATGGTAGAGGTACAAGGTACCCCATTACCATTTCACACAGGGGGGGGGCCGGGATCTGGGGGGCCCTTTTGTTAAAGGGGTCTTCCAGATTTCGATAAGCCTCCTGCCCGCAGACCCCCACAACCACCGGGCAAGGGTTGTGGGGAAGAGACCCTTGTCCTCATTAACATGGGGACAAGGTGTTTTGGGGGGCACCCCAAAACACCCTCCCAATGTTGAGGGCATGTGGCCTGGTGCGGTTCAGGAGAGGGGGGGGGCCGTGCTCTGTCCCCCCCTCTTTTCTGCGGCCGGCCAGGTCAACGTGCTCGGATAAGGGGTCTGGTGTGGATTTTAGGGGGGACTCCACGCCATTTTTTTTTTAATTTGGGGTGGAGTTCCCCTTAAATTCCACACCAGACCTGAAGGGTCTGGTTATGGATATTTGGGGGGAACCCCACGTCATTTTTTTTTGACAATTGACGGCGGGGTTCCCCTTAATATCCATACCAGACCTAAAGGGTCTGGTTATAGAATTTGGGGGGACCCCCACGCTTTTTTTGTTCAGGTTTTTTATGAATGAATTCTCCTGCAATTGCCGGGAGCCGACAATTCATTATAGCCGCGAGTCAGTTTTAAATGGCTTTTTTTTTTTTTCAGAATGTCATTTTGTGCAAAGACATATTTCTAACCACAGGAAAAGTGCGCTTTTTCACCTGCTGACATCCCCCCCCCCCCCATGGTACGAATTTTAAAATAATTATTCAAATGACGTGGGGTCCCCCCAAATTCCATTAGAAGGCCCTTCAGGTCTGATATGAATATTAAGGGGAACCCCGCCGTCAATTTAAAAAAAAATGACGTGGGGTTCCCCCCAAATATCCATAACCAGACCCTTCAGGTCTGGTGTGGAATTTAAGGGGAACTCCACCCCAAATTATAAAAAAAAATGGCGTGGAGTCCCCCCTAAAATCCACACCAGACCCCTTATCCGAGCACGTTGACCTGGCCGGCCGCAGAAAAGAGGGGGGGACAGAGCGCGGCCCCCCCCTCTCCTGAACCGCACCAGGCCACATGCCCTCAACATTGGGAGGGTGTTTTGGGGTGCCCCCCAAAACACCTTGTCCCCATGTTGATGAGGACAAGGGTCTCTTCCCCACAACCCTTGCCCGGTGGTTGTGGGGGTCTGCGGGCAGGAGGCTTATCGAAATCTGGAAGACCCCTTTAACAAAAGGGCCCCCCAGATCCCGGCCCCCCCCCTGTGTGAAATGGTAATGGGGTACACTGTACCTCTACCATTTCACGAGATAAAAAAAATGTAAAGGGTTAAAAACGACAAGAGCCGGTTTTTGACAAGTCCTTTATTATCTTCTTTCTTCTTTCCTTCTTCTTCTTCCTCTGCTTCTGTCTTGGGTCTTCTATTCCCGCATCTTGCCCGGCGTGTTCTTCCATCTTCTTCTCCTTCCGCTGTCCTTCTCGTCCGCATCTCCTTCTTCTTCGCCGGAGGCGCCGCTTCCAATTGAAATCCCCGCTGTCTGCCGGGCCACGCTCCCCCCCTCTGACGCCACGGGCAAGCTCTTAGGAAAGTCCCCGTGTGGTGCCTGTGCGTCAGAGGGGGGCGTGGTCACATGTTCCAGAAAGCGGGCAATTCAATTGGAAGCGGCGACTCTGGCAAAGAAAAAGCCGCGCACAAGCTTCAAATTGAATTGCCCGCCCTCTGACTTGTGACCACGCCCCCCTCTGACGCACTTGCAGCACACTCCTAAGAGCTTGCCCGTGGCGTCAGAGGGGGGGCGTGGTCCGGCAGACAGCGGGGATTTCAATTGGAAGCGGCGCCTCCGGCGAAGAAGAACAAGAAGAAGATGCGGACGAGAAGGACAGCGGAAGGAGAAAAAGATTGAAGAACACGCCGGGCAAGATGCGGGAGTAGAAGACCCAAGACAAAAGCAGAGGAAGAAGAAGAAGGAAGAAACCCGAAGGAAAGAAGAAAGAAGATAATAAAGGACTTGTCAAAAACCGGCTCTTGTCGTTTTTAACCCTTTACATTTTTTTTCCGCGTGAAATGGTAGAGGTACAATGTACCCCATTACCATTTCACACAGGGGGGGGGGGCGGGATCTGGGGGGCCCCTTTGTTAAAGGGGTCTTCCAGATTTCGATAAGCCCCCTGCCCGCAGACCCCCACAACCACCGGGCAAGGGTTGTGGGGAAGAGACCCTTGTCCTCATCAACATGGGGACAAGGTGTTTTGGGGGGCACCCCAAAACACCCTCCCAATGTTGAGGGCATGTGGCCTGGTGCGGTTCAGGAGAGGGGGGGGCCGCGCTCTGTCCCCCCCTCTTTTCTGCGGCCGGCCAGGTCAACGTGCTCGGATAAGGGGTCCGGTGTGGATTTTAGGGGGGACTCCACGCCATTTTTTTTTTAAATTTGGGGTGGAGTTCCCCTTAAATTCCACACCAGACCTGAAGGGTCTGGTTATGGATATTTGGGGGGAACCCCACGTCATTTTTTTTTACAATTGACGGCGGGGTTCCCCTTAATATCCATACCAGACCTAAAGGGTCTGGTTATTGAATTTGGGGGGAGCCCCACGCTTTTTTTTTTCCTTTTTTTAATGAATGAATTCTCCTGCAATTGCCGGGAGCCGACAATTCATTATAGCCGCGAGTCAGTTTTAAATGGCTTTTTTCCTTTGAAAAATGACATTTTGTGCAGAGACAGTTCTAACCACGGGAAACATGCGCTTTTTCACATGCTGACATTAGAGACCCCCATAGTACGAAATTTAAAGGAAAATTACACTTTTATTATTGCACTTTTAGCATTATTAAAATCACTGCTCCCGAAAAAACGGCTGTTTTAAAAAAGGAAAAAAGCATTGGTACATGTCCCCTGGGGCAGGACTGAGGTCCCCAAACACTTTTTAGGACAAAACTTGCAGATTAGCCTTTAAAATTCACAATTAAGATTTCCCCCAATAGACTTATACAGGGAGTTCGGCGGCGGCTTTACTTATCAATCACATCGCGCTGCTGTGCAACGCCGGTTCATGCGCCTAATTAGGACTTCATCCAGCGCACTAATTAAGGCATGTACCGGCGCAGCGCAGATTCATTAGTAAATCAGCCCCACAGTGTCTTTTCAGATAGATAGATCAGGGAGGCTACTAGTTAGTATAGTTAAATGTACAGTTTGTAGAGAATATATTCACATCCCTAGGAGTTGTCAAAAATATTTATAAAATGTATAGCTTAGCTAGTTCTGCTATTAGTATCTGTCAGGCAGGAGATTGTGCTTGATGCTCTAACGTGTTAGTGTACACGTGTTAGTTAATTGCACATAGATGCATTAACTGTTACTGCACGTGTGCTATTTATTTGCACAGAAAGGAAGTTGCTGTTAATGCAAGTGGGCTATTGAATTGCACAGAAATGCAGTCGCTCTGACTGTGCGTGTGCTGTTTAATACCACCTGAGCGCATTTGGGGTCACCATACGTGTGCTGTGACATACCACCTGAGCGCATTTGGGGTCACCGTACGTGTGCTGTGACATACCACCAGAGCGCATTTGGGGTCACCGTACGTGTGCTGGTATATACCACCTGAGCGCAGTTAGTGCCACTGTACGTGTGCTCCTATATACCATCTGAGCACAGATAGTGCCACTGTACGTGTGCTCCTATATACCACCTGAACACAGATAGTGCCACTGTGCGTGTGCTGGTATATACCACCTGAGCACAGATAGTGCCACTGTACGTGTGCTGGTATATACCACCTGAGCACAGATAGTGCCACTGTACGTGTGCTCCTATATACCATCTGAGCACAGATAGTGCCACTGTACGTGTGCTCCTATATACCACCTGAACACAGATAGTGCCACTGTGCGTGTGCTGGTATATACCACCTGAGCACAGATAGTGCCACTGTACGTGTGCTGGTATATACCACCTGAGCACAGATAGTGCCACTGTACGTGTGCTCCTATATACCACCTGAGCACAGATAGTGCCACTGTACGTGTGCTCCTATATACCACCTGAGCACAGATAGTGCCACTGTACGTGTGCTCCTATATACCACCTGAGCACAGATAGTGCCACTGTACGTGTGCTCCTATATACCACCTGAGCACACATAGTGCCACTGTACGTGTGCTGGTATATACCACCTGAGCACAGATAGTGCCACTGTACGTGTGCTGGTATATACCACCTGAGCACAGATAGTGCCACTGTACGTGTGCTCCTATATACCACCTGAGCACAGATAGTGCCACTGTACGTGTGCTGGTATATACCACCTGAGCACAGATAGTGCCACTGTACGTGTGCTCCCATATACCACCTGAGCACAGATAGTGCCACTGTACGTGTGCTGGTACATACCACCTGAGCACAGTTAGTGCCACTCTATGTGTGCTCCTATATACCACCTGAGCACAGATAGTGCCACTGTACGTGTGCTCCTATATACCACCTGAGTACAGATAGTGCCACTGTACGTGTGCTGGTATATACCACCTGAGCACAGATAGTGCCACTGTACGTGTGCTGGTATATACCACCTGAGCACAGATAGTGCCACTGTACGTGTGCTGGTATATACCACCTGAGCACAGATAGTGCCACTGTACGTGTGCTGGTATATACCACCTGAGCACAGATAGTGCCACTGTACGTGTGCTCCTATATACCACCTGAGCACAGATAGTGCCAATGTACGTGTGCTCCTATATACCACCTGAGCACAGATAGTGCCACTGTACGTGTGCTGGTATATACCACCTGAGCACAGATAGTGCCACTGTACGTGTGCTGGTATATACCACCTGAGCACAGATAGTGCCACTGTACGTGTGCTCCTATATACCACCTGAGCACAGATAGTGCCACTGTACGTGTGCTCCTATATACCACCTGAGCACAGATAGTGCCACTGTATGTGTGCTCCTATATACCACCTGAGCACAGATAGTGCCACTGTACGTGTGCTCCTATATACCATCTGAGCACAGATAGTGCCACTGTACGTGTGCTCCTATATACCACCTGAACACAGATAGTGCCACTGTGCGTGTGCTGGTATATACCACCTGAGCACAGATAGTGCCACTGTACGTGTGCTGGTATATACCACCTGAGCACAGATAGTGCCACTGTACGTGTGCTCCTATATACCACCTGAGCACAGATAGTGCCACTGTACGTGTGCTCCTATATACCACCTGAGCACAGATAGTGCCACTGTACGTGTGCTCCTATATACCACCTGAGCACAGATAGTGCCACTGTACGTGTGCTCCTATATACCACCTGAGCACACATAGTGCCACTGTACGTGTGCTGGTATATACCACCTGAGCACAGATAGTGCCACTGTACGTGTGCTGGTATATACCACCTGAGCACAGATAGTGCCACTGTATGTGTGCTCCTATATACCACCTGAGCACAGATAGTGCCACTGTACGTGTGCTGGTATATACCACCTGAGCACAGATAGTGCCACTGTACGTGTGCTCCCATATACCACCTGAGCACAGATAGTGCCACTGTACGTGTGCTGGTATATACCACCTGAGCACAGTTAGTGCCACTCTATGTGTGCTCCTATATACCACCTGAGCACAGATAGTGCCACTGTACGTGTGCTGGTATATACCACCTGAGCACAGATAGTGCCACTGTACGTGTGCTGGTATATACCACCTGAGCACAGATAGTGCCACTGTACGTGTGCTGGTATATACCACCTGAGCACAGATAGTGCCACTGTACGTGTGCTGGTATATACCACCTGAGCACAGATAGTGCCACTGTACGTGTGCTCCTATATACCACCTGAGCACAGATAGTGCCACTGTACGTGTGCTCCTATATACCACCTGAGCACAGATAGTGCCACTGTACGTGTGCTGGTATATACCACCTGAGCACAGATAGTGCCACTGTACGTGTGCTGGTATATACCACCTGAGCACAGATAGTGCCACTGTACGTGTGCTCCTATATACCACCTGAGCACAGATAGTGCCACTGTACGTGTGCTCCTATATACCACCTGAGCACAGATAGTGCCACTGTATGTGTGCTCCTATATACCACCTGAGCACAGATAGTGCCACTGTACGTGTGCTCCTATATACCACCTGAGCACAGATAGTGCCACTGTACGTGTGCTCCTATATACCACCTGAGCACAGATAGTGCCACTGTACGTGTGCTGGTATATACCACCTGAGCACAGATAGTAACACTGTACGTGTGCTGGTATATACCACCTGAGCACAGATAGTGCCACTGTACGTGTGCTCCTATATACCACCTGAGCACAGATAGTGCCACTGTACGTGTGCTCCTATATACCACCTGAGCACACATAGTAACACTGTACGTGTGCTGGTATATACCACCTGAGCACAGATAGTGCCACTGTACGTGTGCTGGTATATACCACCTGAGCACAGATAGTGCCACTGTACGTGTGCTGGTATATACCACCTGAGCAAAGATAGTGCCACTGTACGTGTGCTCCTATATACCACCTGAGCACAGATAGTGCCACTGTACGTGTGCTCCTATATACCACCTGAGTACAGATAGTGCCACTGTACGTGTGCTGGTATATACCACCTGAGCACAGATAGTGCCACTGTACGTGTGCTCCCATATACCACCTGAGCACAGATAGTGCCACTGTACGTGTGCTGGTATATACCACCTGAGCACAGTTAGTGCCACTCTATGTGTGCTCCTATATACCACCTGAGCACAGATAGTGCCACTGTACGTGTGCTCCTATATACCACCTGAGTACAGATAGTGCCACTGTACGTGTGCTGGTATATACCACCTGAGCACAGATAGTGCCACTGTACGTGTGCTGGTATATACCACCTGAGCACAGATAGTGCCACTGTACGTGTGCTGGTATATACCACCTGAGCACAGATAGTGCCACTGTACGTGTGCTGGTATATACCACCTGAGCACAGATAGTGCCACTGTACGTGTGCTCCTATATACCACCTGAGCACAGATAGTGCCACTGTACGTGTGCTCCTATATACCACCTGAGCACAGATAGTGCCACTGTACGTGTGCTGGTATATACCACCTGAGCACAGATAGTGCCACTGTACGTGTGCTGGTATATACCACCTGAGCACAGATAGTGCCACTGTACGTGTGCTCCTATATACCACCTGAGCACAGATAGTGCCACTGTACGTGTGCTCCTATATACCACCTGAGCACAGATAGTGCCACTGTATGTGTGCTCCTATATACCACCTGAGCACAGATAGTGCCACTGTACGTGTGCTCCTATATACCACCTGAGCACAGATAGTGCCACTGTACGTGTGCTCCTATATACCACCTGAGCACAGATAGTGCCACTGTACGTGTGCTGGTATATACCACCTGAGCACAGATAGTAACACTGTACGTGTGCTGGTATATACCACCTGAGCACAGATAGTGCCACTGTACGTGTGCTCCTATATACCACCTGAGCACAGATAGTGCCACTGTACGTGTGCTCCTATATACCACCTGAGCACACATAGTAACACTGTACGTGTGCTGGTATATACCACCTGAGCACAGATAGTGCCACTGTACGTGTGCTGGTATATACCACCTGAGCACAGATAGTGCCACTGTACGTGTGCTGGTATATACCACCTGAGCAAAGATAGTGCCACTGTACGTGTGCTCCTATATACCACCTGAGCACAGATAGTGCCACTGTACGTGTGCTCCTATATACCACCTGAGTACAGATAGTGCCACTGTACGTGTGCTGGTATATACCACCTGAGCACAGATAGTGCCACTGTACGTGTGCTGGTATATACCACCTGAGCACAGATAGTGCCACTGTACGTGTGCTCCTATATACCACCTGAGAACAGATAGTGCCACTGTACGTGTGCTGGTATATACCACCTGAGCACAGATAGTGCCACTGTACGTGTGCTCCTATATACCACCTGAGCACAGATAGTGCCACTGTACGTGTGCTCCTATATACCACCTGAGCACAGATAGTGCCACTGTACGTGTGCTCCTATATACCACCTGAGCACAGATAGTGCCACTGTACGTGTGCTCCTATATACCACCTGAGCACAGATAGTGCCACTGTACGTGTGCTCCTATATACCACCTGAGCACAGATAGTGCCACTGTACGTGTGCTCCTATATACCACCTGAGCACAGATAGTGCCACTGTACGTGTGCTCCTATATACCACCTGAGCACAGATAGTGCCACTGTACGTGTGCTGGTATATACCACCTGAGCACAGATAGTGCCACTGTACGTGTGCTCCTATATACCACCTGAGCACAGATAGTAACACTGTACGTGTGCTGGTATATACCACCTGAGCACAGATAGTGCCACTGTACGTGTGCTGGTATATACCACCTGAGCACAGATAGTGCCACTGTACGTGTGCTGGTATATACCACCTGAGCACAGATAGTGCCACTGTACGTGTGCTCCTATATACCACCTGAGCACAGATAGTGCCGCTGTATTTGTGCTGGTATATACCACCTGAGCACAGATAGTGCCACTGTACGTGTGCTCCTACATACCACCTGAGCACAGATAGTGCCACTGTACGTGTGCTGGTATATATATCAATATGTCTGGAAGGAGAACAAAGAGAGGCAGACAGTCACAAGGACAAGCAGGCTCTGCATGTAGAGGTAACGCTGGTAGTGGATGTGGTGCATCCTCTTCAACACGTGGCCGTGGCCGTGCCCGCTCATCCTTCTTTTTGGGAGCTGGCCGTGTTGAACCTCAACATGCAGAGGAATTAGTAGAGTGGATGACCAAGCCGTCCTCATCCTCAAATATGGGAACAAAAACATGTATTAAAATTATGTAGGCCTACATGTATTACCTGCAGCTGTGCTGTAGGACACTGACCTGATGTGCCTGGTTTCTGCAATTCCTGCACAACCGTCGAGGGTGGGTCTTGTGTGGGTCTTGTCTCTGGCGTTTGCAGCAAAGCAGCTTCCTTGTCCCCTATGAGATTGTAAAAAAAAAGGGATACATAAATCTAAAAGATTAGAGGCCTAAAAGAGGAATATCAATCATTCTTTTTGAAAAGTGTGGTACAATTGTCTGTTTTTGCAATCCTATGCTTAACACAGGATTCTATCCATTTCCTACATGGAAAACCAACAAGCATACACTGGATCACCTCTGTGTGACACCCTAACTGCTTTATTCTTATGGCCAACGCTCAGTGCCAATCATTACCTCCCTGTGGCCAGAAGGAAAATGACATAACACTTGAAAAAAGAGAAGCGGGGGACGCTGACGACAGTGACATGTCACATTAAAGAAAGTTGCGAAGTGGGGGGGAGGTGGTGTTCTGCTTTAGAAAATGACATCTTACATGTAATTGCGAAGGAAGGGTTGCTGACTTATTGCCTCTTCTCCCATGCAGCCAGCGAGTTGAGAAGCGGGGTGAGGGTGCTAAAACGTAAATGGTTCTTTTGTGAATTCTTCATTTACGAATGAATGAATGAATGAAGAACTTGTATAGCGCAGAACATGCGAAGTAAATCGCCTCTGGGCGCTTGTTGTTCCTGTCTCCTTTGAGATCAAAAGAGATGCGTCTTAATCTTTCTTCTGAAGACCAAGTAGTTCTCCTCCAGTCTAATGCTGACTGGTAAGGCGTTCCATAGTCTGGGACCTTGGACAGCGAATCTCCTGTCTCCTTGTATCTGGCTTTCGGTATTTGAAGCCGATTTTGATTGTTGGATCGTAGAATCCGATTGGGATTGTACATTTTTAATTTTTCGCATAGATAATGGGGAGCATTCCCATGGATACATCTATGCGTTAGACAGAGTGCTTTAAAAGTGATTCTGTCATTGACTGGTAGCCAGTGAAGGGATCTCAACGAAGGTGAGATTGATTCCCAGGGTTTTTTCCCAGTCACAAGTCTGGCGGCCGTATTTTGAACGACTTGAAGACGAGCGATTTGGTACTTGGGGAGTCCGAGGTAAAGGGCATTTGCATAGTCCAATCTGGAGTTTACAATTGCTCCCACCACGACCGCTATGTCCTTCTTCGGAATAAAAGGCGTGAGTCTGCGTAGTAGGCGCAGCAGATAGTGAGATCCGCTGACTACTGCCCCTATTTGTGCGTTCATTGTCATGTCGGAGTCAAAGATGACCCCCAGACTTTTGACTTTGGCGCTAGGGGTGATGACTTTGCCCAGAATGGGTGGGGGGATCCAGGTTGTTATCGGTTGATTCCTACGCTTGGCGTGAAACAGAAGAAGTTCTGTTTTCGCTCCGTTGAGTTTGAGATAACTCTTTGTCATCCAATCCTCTATCAAAGAGAGGCATGTCTCTAGATCGAGGTGGTGATCCTTTTTATTGCTAATGCGGAAGTACAGTTGCGTGTCGTCTGCGTAAGAGTGATATAGCAGTTTTTGGCTGCTAATGATTTCAAAAAGAGGACGCAGATAGATGTTGAATAACATCGGCGACAGGGGAGATCCCTGAGGGACCCCGCACGATAATGTGCGTTGTTCCGAAGTGAATGATCCTAGCTTGACTATTTGCGATCGGTTTTCCAAAAAAGAGGAGAACCAAGATAGATCGCTTTCTGCGACTTTGGCTATTTTAGCCAGCCGAGTCAACAACAGCTTGTGATCAACTGTATCAAAGGCTGCGCTTAGGTCCAGCAGAACCAGAAGAGAAGATTCTCCTTCGTCTGCGGCCTCAAGAACGTCGTCCCATATCTTAAGCAATGCTGTTTCCGTCCCGTGTCCGGGACGGAATCCTGATTGCAATGGGTCTAGTAAGTTGTGGGTATCTAGATGCTGTTGCAGCTGCTGTACCACTGCTTTCTCCATTATCTTGGAGAGAACATTTAGGCCTGTTATGGGACGCCAGTTGAGTGGATCCTTAGGATCCAGGGTGGCTTTCTTCAAGATGGGTTGAATGAAGCCCTCCTTCAGCTGGGAGGGCATTATGCCCTCCCTGAAGGATTGGTTAATAAGCTGCGTGACAGGAGGTGCCAGGATGTCGGCGCATTCCTTCAGCAGTTTAGTGGGGATAATATCATTTGGCGCCGTGCTGTTGCGCAGAGTGCCGATGATATTTTTAGTGGTCTGAATGGAGATGGGTTCCAGCGTGAACTCACCAAACTGTGGTGAATTGTTGCCGGTGCTGTGTAAATGACTACGGGGGGAGCTGGGAAGGCAGTTGTTCCGCTGAATGCTTTGCTGGATTGCCTCAATTTTGTTAATGAAGCAATCCGATAACTCATCGCAAAATTCTTGTGTATCCGAGTTGGGGGCTTCAAGACATCCTGGATTCATGGTCTGAGTGACCAGCTTGAAGAGTTCGCGGGGGCGATTTAGGGCACCGTTGATAGCCTCAGAAAAATAGTTTTTCTTGGCTTCGAAGATTTGCTTGTAGTATTTTCTGGTTATTGCCTTGTAAATCGCGAGATTCTCATCTGAGGAGCTTCTCTTCCAGGCTGCTTCTGCCCTTCTGCGCTCTTGCTTCAGTAACGCCAGCTGGTTGTTGAACCAGCCGGAGTTATTTTTCCTGATCTGGGTCTTTCGTTTCGGCGCTATCAAGTCAGCTGACTGCAATAGTGCTGTGTTTATGGCCTCTAGTGTTTCTTCCGCTGTTTGGTGCGGCTGAATTGTGTTTATTTTTTCCCCTAACGTGGTTTTGAAGAGTTCCGAGTGGAGCTTCTTCTGACATCTGGTCCAGTGTGTTGTCACTGGATTTGATGTTTTTGTTAAGGGGGGGAATTCGGAAATAATGAATTTAATTGCATGGTGATCTGTCCATGGCAATGGTTCATTTTCCAAGATTTTTATTTCCAGATCTTGTCTGAAAATAAGATCGAGCGTATGACCTGAAGCATGTGTGGGCCCACATACTAATTGCTGAAGCCCTAATCCTTCCAGGTGGGCGATGCAGACGTCGGCAATGGGGTCTTGCGGGGAGTTGGCCCAAAGGTTGAAGTCCCCGAGCAGCAAAAGGTGTTTGCTATTCAGGGTATAGGTGGAGACAAAGTCCGTCAAAGATGGGAGCAGCTGCGACTTGGGGCCAGGTGGCCTGTAGCAGAGTAGAATCCGGACGGTCTTCTGGCCGTTTACTTGCAGTTGAAGAGTAAGGGTTTCCATGAACGGAAGAGGGTTTTGGAGGCTTGGTTTTGTGATCGCAAGACGCGTCTTATGGATCACCGCCAGTCCTCCACCTCTTTGCCCTATTCTGTTTTCCGTAATAATACGGTAGTTTTCTGGCACCAATTCTCCTAGAATGGTGTTACAGTCGGCTGTGAGCCAGCTCTCTGTAATAAAAAGGCAGTCTAGGTCGTGTTGTAGAATGAAATCATGGATTTCAAGTCGGTGTTTTACTGCCGATCTTGTGTTGATCAGAGCACATGAAATGTGCTTAGGTTGGGGTAAACGGCTAAAAATTTTGACGGTCGATCGTCGATCGATCCTCAAAAGGTGCTCAATTCTTAGGGTCTTTTTGGTGATGGCTGGCAGTATTGCGGCGAAACGCCTCAAATTCCAAATGGTTTCTGCGGAGTAGCGCAGATTAGCCATGGTCGCCATTCACCGGGGAGAAAAGTCGTTCCTTTTGGTGGCGATGATCAGCTGGTGGTGGGGAGAGGAATCCTTGAATCCTCTCTCCCAGCTATTTTTTATTTGGTCCAGAGGAAGGCAAAAAACACCCTGGCCCAGCTAAGCCAATGTGCTGGGCAGGGAGAAAAAATTCCTTCCTGATCCCTAAGAGGCGATCGGCACAAACCCTGGATCAAATGCAGATACGATTGTGAGGGGCTGGGGTGAAAGGTATTGCTAAAGCTGGGGAAGGGGAGGTGTATCAAGATGGCCGCCGACAGAGGCCCCAGGCTGGGGAGCTAACTCTGGCTAGAGACAGCCAGAGAGGGCTGGTTGGGTGAATCGGGGATGGCTGTGGTCTTCCAGGGGTGAGGGGGGGTATGCAGGGTGAATCTGGGGGTGATCCCGAGCGATGTTGCGGTGCGCCGGTAGGCCGCGGTTGAAGCCGCGGACTTTCCTGAGCCGTGGAAGCCGCGAACCTAGCATAGGCTGGCGCGGACCGCCGAAAAGGACAGAAATTTGCTGCGGGGGAGGGGTGGCGAGGGGGGGTGCCTCGGTTGTGGTCTGTGGTGAGGGTGGGCTGATTCCTGGCTAAAAACAAGCTGCAGCTTGTCCTGAAAAGGACGGCCGCCCTTGATTCCAGGGGGGGGGGGGGGGCAGGTTTTACCTGCCAGATGGAGTCCAGAGTAGGTTTGATGGAGAGAGGCTGGAGGAGGCCCGGAGGAGGCTGAAGGAGATCCGGATCCAGATGCAGGTAGGTGGTACAGTAGGAGCTGAGGCTGGATGGACTGGGGGAGACCCTGCCTGCCTGCTGCCTACGCCTGCCTGGAGCTAAAGCAGCACGCTCCTACTCCTAGGAGCGAGTGCCGATGGGGGCTCCTGCTGCTACTCCGCTGCCTAACTAACTGACTGACTGACTGATCCAGTACGAGATCCAGTCCTCAAGGGGGCAGTATAGTGCCCCCTTATTCACAATTATTCAGGCCCTTAAAGACTACTTCTCTGAGGAAACGAGGTTCATTGAAGTGTTTTCAATCAGGTCTTGAAAACACCTGTGGATGTCAGGGAGCTGGAATAAAGCCAAAAAAGGAACCAATCAGGCAGCTTTTAAATGACTTTGATAGTCGGCTCCTTAGAGAGATTTACTAGTGTGGTTAGAAACGTGGTGAAGTCAAAGGGAATGGTCCGGGAAGACAAGAGGAGAGGTGATTTCTCTTCACAGGAAGGGCAATGGCTATAAGAAGATTGCAAAGATGTTAAACATACCAAGAGACACCATGGGAAGCATCATTCGCAAAGTAAAGGCAAAGGGCACTGTTGAAACGCTACCTGTTCGTGGCAGATAGAAGATGCTGACTTCAACTAATGTGCGCTACCTGAAGCGTAGAGTGGAGAAAAGTACCCTTGTGACTGCTGAGGAACTGAGAAAAGATTTCTCAGATGCGGGCACTGAAGTTTTTGCTAAAACAATATGGCTTGCACTGCATAATGAAGGCCTCCATGCCAGAACTCCCAGGCGCAGCCACTTGCTGTGTCCAAAGAATAAGAATATTCAACTGCAGTATGCAAAAATCATGTGGACAAACCACAGAAGTTTTGGGATTGTGTTCTCTCGACTGATGAAACAAAATTAGAAGTGTTTGGGCCCATGGATCAACGCTATGTTTGGAGGAGGAAGAACAAGGCCTATGATGAAAAGAACACCTTGCCTACTGTGAAGCATGGTGGGGGGGTCAATCATGCTTTGGGGCTGTTTTGCTTCTGCAGGTACAGGGAAGCTTCAGCGTCTGCAAGGTACCATGCATTCTCTTTAGTAACAGGAGATAGTGCATAACAATGTGATGCAGTCCGTCACAAACCTGAGGCTTGGTAGATGTTGGACCTTTAAACAGGACAATGATCCCAAGCATACCTCCAAGTCCACCAGAGCATGGTTGCAGATTAAAGGCTGGAATATTTTGGAGTGGCCATCGCAGTCACCAGATTTAAATCCGATTGATAACCTCTGGTGGGACTTAAAGAAAGCAGTTGAATTGCGCAAGCCTAGGAATGTGACTGAGCGTGATGCTTTTGCCCATGACAAATGGGCGAAGAAAAACGTAGATCGCTGCAAGACACTTGTGTCAAGCTATGCTTCAAGTTTAGAATCTGTTATAACTGTAAAAGGTGGTTGTACTAAGTACCAAGATTGCATGTCAATTGGGGGTTGAATAAAACTGATAATGATGTGAGCACAGAAAAGACATTTGTGGTTATTTCATTGTAAATGTTATGTTATATTTGTCTGACCTACACGTGCCTGTTTGATTTAATTGTAAGGAGGATGTCAGGATGATCAAAATCAGTGTGAAACTGGGCAAAACAATCAATTTCAGTGGGGGTTGAATAATTTTGAATACAACTGTACATTCAATAAAAAGTAGTTGTCACAGAAAAAGAACTGAAATGGAATGACCAACCAAATATTATGCCCACAAACATGAACCTTGAAACATCTATTTTTGAACCGTATATATACACAACCTGAAATAAATACCACAAATGCCGCAAAATAATAAAAATAAATACTCAGAGTACACATGAAATGTACTTACGTCTTATGATAAATTTCCTCAGGATTTCTCCTTTTCAGATCTGACCACTTATTACGTAACTGGGCCTTTGACCTCTGTATCCCAAATTGATCACAGAGAGTCCTCTGCACCTTCTCCATAATCTTCCCCTTTCATTTTTTTGGCTTCCTGTAAGGCCCTAGTTGGCCATCATAGTCATATTGCTCTAGAATTGCCACCATCTCCACCAGCTCCGCAAACCTGAGACTGACGGCTGGTTTCCTGCTCCTCCTGGGGTGTGCCTGCCCTCTCTCCACACTTGAGGTTGCAACTTCCTCTCTGACACTTTCCATCATGCCTTCAGTGAAGTGCAGTGACCGACCGGAAAGGGGGCGTGACAATTGCTACAACGATCGTCATAGGCGGAGATACACGCGGAGCTTCCCGCATGCGCAGTGTATGAAGGGATAATCGCGTGAGTTACGTCGTTCGCCGGCGGTAGATCGCGTCGCGTGCACGATCGCGCTGTACGACGGGAAGAAAATTGAGTTTTGAACTTTATGATCAGTGCATGAGTTTGTGGGTTAGTTATGGGTATAAAGCTAATGCTTGAATGACATTAATGTTTTTGGCAAAATTTTGACTTGCACAAATAATGGAAGCCTTCATAGAACAGGAGTTCTGCACAGGACTTGTTAAAAGGAGGCCACGGATGGCAACCCCCCTTTTCTCTGTAATTTTACTTCCCCATAAAAATAATTTATTGTGGCAAGATCTGGCATTGTAATGTCCCCCCCCCACCCCTTAAGTAATAGACATATTGTTAACACACAGCACGTGCACTTTGGGGGACAAAGCCTGTATGGACAGTGTCACGGGCCACCAGCACTGGAACATCAGTGGCCTCATCAGGCACAAGAGTCATGTAGTTTGTTGAGGGTCTCTTTAGGAAATTGTGCAATATGCAGGAGCAAGGTATGACATGGTTCTGATTATACTTAAGAAACCTGCATTCCCTATCTTGTTAGCACCGCCTGTATACTGCTCTTCAAAGTATATAGGCAAAAAAGGGTATTTTCAGGGCCAATCCTCACTATAGGCTCACTATGCAAGCCACTTAGGGCCCCGCAAAGACGTGAAGGGCCCCCAAAGTATTAGAGTCCCCGCCTGGTAAGAAGTCATTTTCGCCCCCTCACCCCGCTTCTAAACTCGCTGGCTGAGTCATTTCCGACAGCAGAACACCCCCTCACCCTGCTTCTCAACTTTCTTTAATGTGACCTGTCACTGTCGTCAGCTCCCCCCCCCCCCCTGCATCTCATTTTTAATGTGCCATGTCATTTTGCTTGGGGCCCCAGCGAGATAAGGATCGCCACTGGGTCCTGTGTAATGATCCAGCACTGTTGGCTGGATCTGTGACAAATGCAGTCACAGATCCAGCCATCCCTCCCTGCGCAATACTCTGCAGTATTACCCCCCAATACTCTGCAATATTAACCCTCATACTCTGTAATATTACCCCCCATACTCTGCAATATTACCCCCCATACTGTCTGCAATGCCCCCTACACTCTACAATACAACACCACACTCTGCAATACCACCCCCCATACTGTCTGCAAAACCCCCCACACTCTGCAATACCCCCCCACACTCTGCAATACCCCCCACAGTCTGCAATACCCCCCATATTGTGCAATACCCCCCTTAATCCGCAAAAACCTCAATACTCCACAATACCCCAATACTCCTATGCCTTGCAATACATCACCTATGGGGTTTTTCAAGTAGCGAAGTTTGGCGCAATTCCAAGCGCATGTGCAAGTTTGAAGGGTGACATGTTAGGTATCTATTTACTCAGCGTAACTTCATCTTTCATACTATGCAAAAACATTGGGCTAACTTTACTGTTTTTTTTTATTTTAAGCAGAAACATTTTTTTTAAAAACACACGTTCAAAAAAGTGCTGCTAAAATACTGTGCAAGATTAAAAGTTGCAACAAATTTGCTTGGCTGGAGCTCCGGTACCTAGAGCAACCTCCCTCACGTACTCATGGCTCCAACTAGAAAGAGGGGGGGGGGTACCCTACGGAATACGAGTACAATGGAAAAAGGCGATTAAAACAAGCTTCACTGATAAGCAATGGAAACGTGCCTGTATTTTTGCCCATAACTGTTCTATTGGTATAAGATTTCAGGAAACGTCTTATAAGCTTTAAACACAATGGTATGCCACCCCGGATAAAATAAAAAAATGGTACCCACATACATCAGATTCTTGCTGGAGATCTGAGCAAGACCAGTGTTCTATGGTCTTGTTCGTGGCGGATAGAAGATGCTGACTTCAACTAATGTGCGCTACCTGAAGCGTAGAGAGGAGAAAAGTACCCTTGTGACTGCTGAGGAACTGAGAAAAGATTTCTCAGATGCGGGCACTGAAGTTTTTGCTAAAACAATACGGCTTGCACTGCATAATGAAGGCCTCCATGCCAGAACTCCCAGGCGCACCCACTTGCTGTCTCCAAAGAATAAGAATATTCAACTGCAGTATGCAAAAATCATGTGGACAAACCACAGAAGTTTTGGGATTGTGTTCTCTGGACTGATGAAACAAAATTGTTTGGGCCCATGGATCAACGCTATGTTTGGAGGAGGAAGAACAAGGCCTATGATGAAAAGAACACCTTGCCTACTATGAAGCAGGGTGAGGGGGCGAAAATTACTTCTTAATAGGCGTGGACTCTAGTTATTTGGGGGGCCCTTCGTAGATTTGCTGGGCCCTAAGCGGCTTGCATATCGAGCCTATAGGGCGGATCGGCCATGCCAACCATTGTGCTACTGTGTGCATATGTGTAATCAACTTCTGCACTGAGCATACACTCCTTTTACTGTATAATGACTTAGTTATGATTATTTAAATCTAGTTAAAAAGACATCTACATGCAATAAAAAATTGGTCTCACATAAGAAGATCTTAAATACAATCAACAACCAAGTATTGGGGAGCTGCGGTGGGTCGACGCAATAGGCACTGCGCTGACAACAAGCCATTCACCTTTGCAGCTAGAGGTTCGGATACCGTGCTCAGCTACATGTAAGTTGAGTTTGGTGGTCTCAGCCCGGCTCCCGGTGGGTGTGCTATGCGAGGTAAGCTTGCGCTTAGTACGCTCACCCCCCCTCCCACAAAAACAACCACACTTACACGCACTCGAAATTGGGTTAACATGCACGCACTTCGACCACGTGGTCTCTAAAAAGAGAAGCGAAGGACTGATGGGGCTGGTTGAGCGGGCTAGATCCTCTCACTCCCTTATAGGGAGTCCCTCTGCCCCATTGGCAGAGGCGTCGTTTGGCCCTGGCTAGGGGGGCTGGAGCCCTGAATAGGTGTCCGACAAGCCACGAGTCTGGGGCATGAAGAAGTGCATTGTTAGCCCCGAGCGCCGCCGCCGCAATGTTTGCCAAACAGGGAGGGACCATTCTATTTCTGAGCGTGCCGGTCCGGAAGACACAGCAGGTCCCGCCTTCTGGAACGTGCAGCAGCGCCTATGATGGACGTCCCTATGGTCCAATCCGGGCCTGCGGGGACGTGTGACGTCCATCATCAGGCACCGCAAGCTTAGAAGGCGGGAAGTACAATGCCGCTTGGCGGCTCTCTACGGCTCTGCTGCAGTGCTGAGTCTCCTCCTCTGGCTGAATATGTGTGACGGGCACACCACACCACATCCCTGCTCGGCGGCTCTCCTCTCCTGAGTCTCCCTCCTCCCTGGTTGCATGGCTATGATGGGCACATTGGGCGTGCCGGCGCCGCACACCACAGCTGAGGTAGGTGACGTCAGTGATAGTGTATGTCTGGTCAGTGTAGTGTAGTCTGTTAGTGGTTAGTGCAGTGTACTGTGGTCAGTGTTGTGTAGTTGTCAGTGTTGTGTAGTGGTCAGTGTTGTGTAGTGGTCAGTGTTGTGTAGTGGTCAGTGTAGTGTGGTTTGGTCAGTGTTGTGTAGTGGTCAGTGTTGTGTAGTGGTCAGTGTAGTGTGGTTTGGTCAGTGTTGTGTAGTGGTCAGTGTTGTGTAGTGGTCAGTGTAGTGTGGTTTAGGCAGTGTTGTGTAGTGGTCAGTGTTGTGTAGTGGTCAGTGTTGTGTAGTGGTCAGTGTAGTGTAGTGGTCAGTGTAGTGTAGTGGTCAGTGTAGTGTAGTGGTCATTGTTGTGTAGTGGTCAGTGTAGTGTGGTTTGGTCAGTGTTGTGTAGTGGTCAGTGTTGTGTAGTGGTCAATGTAGTGTGGTTTGGTCAGTGTTGTGTAGTGTTCAGTGTTGTGTAGTGGTCAGTGTTGTGTAGTGGTCAGTGTTGTGTAGTGGTCAGTGTAGTGTGGTTTGGTCAGTGTTGTGTAGTGGTCAGTGTTGTGTAGTGGTCAGTGTAGTGTGGTTTAGGCAGTGTTGTGTAGTCATCAGTGTTGTGTAGTGGTCAGTGTTGTGTAGTGGTCAGTGTTGTGTAGTGGTCAGTGTAGTGTGGTTTGGTCAGTGTTGTGTAGTGGTCAGTGTTGTGTAGTGGTCAGTGTAGTGTGGTTTGGTCAGTGTTGTGTAGTGGTCAGTGTTGTGTAGTGGTCAGTGTAGTGTGGTTTGGTCAGTGTTGTGTAGTGGTCAGTGTTGTATAGTGGTCAGTGTTGTGTAGTGGTCAGTGTAGTGTGGTTTGGTCAGTGTTGTGTAGTGGTCAGTGTTGTGTAGTGGTCATTGTAGTGTGGTTTGGTCAGTGTTGTGTAGTGGTTAGTGTTGTGTAGTGGTCAGTGTTGTGTAGTGGTCAGTGTTGTGTTGTGGTCAGTGTAGTGTGGTTTGGTCAGTGTATGGTAGTGGTCAGTGTTGGTGTATGCATGTTATGTCAGTGTGTGTGTGTGTGTGTACACTGACACACACACACACACACGTAGGTCTGGGTGTGTGTGTGTGAGGTAGGTCAGGCTCCTCTCTCGAGTAGACACATAAAATACACATTAAAAAAAAAAAAAAAGTATTATGCCCACAAACATAAACCTTGAAACATTTATTCTTGTACTGTCTACATACCCAACCTGAAAGAAAACCAAATGACGCAAAATAATTAAAACAAATATTCAGAGTACACATGAAATTTGTTTACGTTGTCGGAGAACTCTAATTCTCCTTATCTGTTCCGGCTCTCTGATTTTCAAATCACACCATCGCTTCCGCAGCTGCTCACTGGACCTCTGCACCCCGAATTTTTCACGGAGAGTCCTCCGCACCTTCGCCATTATCTGTGCCTTCAGTTTTTTTGGGTTCTTGTATGGGCCTTTCTTGCCGTCATAGTCCTGCTTTTGAAGGACAGCCACCATCTCCACCATCTCTTCGAAAGCTCATGTTGGTGGCTTTGTAACTCCTGCTCCTCCTGGGGTGTGCCTGTCCTTTCTCCTGGCTGGTTGCAGCTTGCTGTCTTCCCTCCATCATGTCTTCTGACTCTTGCATCGAAAAAGGGGCGTGGCAATCACTCGAACGATCGTCATAGGCGGGGCTATATGCGGAGCTGCACGCATGCACAGTGTATAAAGGGATATTGTGTGAGTTAAGTAGTACGCCGTCGGTATAATATGACGGAAAAACGATCGCGCAGTACGACGATAAGAAACTTGATCTTTGGACTTTGTGATCATCAGTGGGGATAAAGCTATGGGGATAAACCTAAGGCTTGACTGACATTTGTTTTTTTTCTCAATATTTTAACTTGCATACATAATGGAGGGCTTCAGAGAACAGGAGTTCTTCACAGAATTTGTTCAAAGGGGGCCCCGGATGGCAACCCCCCAAAATTCTAAAATTGTAATTTCCCCAAAAAAGAATTTATTGAGCCAAGATCTGGCATTGTAATGCCCACCCCCCCACCCCTAAAATAATTGACATATTGTTGCCACACAGCACGTGCACTTTTGGGGGGCCAAGCCTGTATGGAGTTTCACGGGCCACCACCACTGGAACATCAGTGGCCTCAGTGCTGTCTTAATGAGAGGGCACACCTGGGCACTGCCCGGGGGCCCCAGCTGCATGGGGGGCCCCTGCCCTTTCCCCAAAGCAGCTGGTCCTTGAGCCCAGGCTGCCCCGAAATTGGGGAAGCCCGGGCTGCCCCTCTACATCCCAGTTATCCCCCAGCACTCTGACCCCTCTACAGCTAGGGTTGCCACCTCATCCCTTTAAAACCGAACACATATTAATTACACAGGTTCTGTGGCTGATTAAGGTGATAATTAAACTCACATGGCTGCCTTATCTGCATTCAATTAGCCATAGAACCTGTGGAATTCATATGTGTTCGGTTTTAAAGGGATGTGGTGGCAACCCTATCTACACCCTGGATAGCCCCTGCCTTCTACCTACTTGATTTCTGTTTACATGCACTGTCTCCATTGTAGGGGCCCCAGAGCATTACTTTGCCCAGGGGCCCATGATGCAGACGGCACTGAGTGGACTCATCAGGCACAAGTGTCATGTAGTTTGTTGAGGGTCTCTTTAGGAAATTGTGCAATATGCAGCATCAAAGTATGACATGGTTCTGATTCTACTTAAGAAACCTATAGTCCCTATCTTGTTTGCAATGCCTGTATACTGCTGTTCAAAGTATATAGGGCCAGACGGTGTTGTCAGGGCCGATCCTCGCTATAGGCTCACCATGCAAGCCGCTTAGGGTCCCGCAAAGCTGCAAAGGGCCCCCCAAATTACTAGAGGCCCCGCCTGGTGAGAAGTCATTTTCGCCCCCTCACCCCGCTTCTAAACTCGCTGGCTGAGTCATTTCCGACAGCAGAACAGCCCCTCCCCCCACTTCTCAACTTTCTTTAATGTGACATGTCATTGTCGTCAGCGCCCCCCCGCTTCTCATTTTTAATGTGCCATGTAATTTTGCTTAGGGCCCCAGGGAGGTCAGGATCGGCACTGGTTCTAGTAATGACCTGGGGGGAGTGGTGGCGGGGAAACTCATGCTAATATTTTTCACTGATTTTTATCCATATTGCAGGACCAAACATTACATTTAAGCCGCAAGCAGTATGAAATTACATTTTTTTTTTATAGTCCTCTCATGTTGTGCAGGGACATTTCTAAACACGTGCCACTACTATAGACACCGAGCAGGTACCATATTTAAAAGGATTTTTTTAATTTTTTTAATTTAAGCATCATTAAAATGGCTGATACTGAAAAAACTTTGGTTTTTAAAACTTTTTTTTTCCATTGATACATGTTCCCTGGGGCAAGACCCAGGTTTTCAAAGACGTTTTCCATCAATAACTTGAATATTGGTCTTTAAAATGAGCTTTTTTGAATTCGAACATTCGAGTCCCATAGACTTCAATGGGGTTCTAAATATTCGCGCGAACGGTCGGTCTTTTCGTCGGTTCTGGAGCGAACCGAACGGGGGTATGTTCGGCTCATCCCTAACACAGAACAGAAATGGGAATTCTTTAAAAAGACTGCTTGGAACCTCACTGCAAAGTATATTCCCATGGGCAATAAGTTTAAAAGGCTAAAAATAAAACCTATGTGGCTCACGGTCAAAGTTAAAAAACGCTATAAACAATAAGAAAATAGCTTTTAAAAAAATATAAAAATGAAGGAACACTAGTGTCGTTTAAATGTTACAAAGTATAATATAATAGAATATATAAGAAGGAAATCAAGGATGCAAAAATTCAAAATGAACGACAGATTGCAAAAGATAGTAGGACAAACCCCCAAAAATTCTTTAAATATATTAATAGTAAAAAGGTCAAGTCTGAGCATGTAGGCCCTTTATAAAATAATCTAGAGTGGGTGACTGAGGGACATAGAGAAGGCAAATTTATTAAATGCTTTCTTCAGCTCTGTGTATACAATGAAGAATGGGGGAGCTCATGTCGATATAGGGGGTGGGAGTGACACAGCCCCAAATCCACAATGGCTCAAAAGTGATATGGTCCAGAAATATTTAGACAGAATAAAGGTGGATAAAGCACCTGGACCAGATGGCATCCACCCACGGATCCTAAAAGAATTGAGCTCTGAAATTTCAAAGCCACTGTATGTAATATTTAGGGACTCATTAACGACAGGAATAGTACCACTGGATTGGCGTAGAGGCAATGTGGTGCCTATATTTAAAAAGGGAACAAAGTCTTTACCAGGTAACTATAGACCTGTTAGTTTAACTTCTATAGTTGGGAAGATACTGGAACGTTTAACCACTTAACCCCCGGACCATATTGCTGGTCAAAGACCAGAGCACTTTTTGCGATTCGGCACTGCGTGCGACATGGCTCCCAAACAAAAGTGGCGTCCTTTTTTTCCCACAAATAGAGCTTTCTTTTGGTGGTATTTGATCACCTCTGCGGTTTTTAGTTTTTGCGCTATAAACAAAAATAGAGCGACAATTTTGAAAAAAAAAACAAAAAAAAACTTTTTACCATAATAAATATCCCCGAAAAATATATAAAAACATTTTTTTCCTCAGTTTAGGCCGATATGTATTCTTCTACATATTTTTCGTAAAAAAAAAAATCGCAATAAGCATTTATTGATTGGTTTGCGCAAAAGTTATAGCGTTCACAAAATATGGGGTCGTTTTATGGCTTTTTTTTTTTTTTTTTACTAGTAATGACGGCGATCAGCAATTTTTTTCGGTACTGCGACATTATGGCAGACACTTTTGACACATTTTTGGGACCATTGGCATTTTTATAGCGATCAGTGCAATTAAAATGCATTGATTATTATAAAAATGTCACTGGCAGTGAAGGGGTTAACACTAGGGGTTAAATGTGTAACCTGGGAGTGTTCTAACTGTATGGGGGGTGGACTGACTGAGGGAAATCACTGATCTTCTGTTCATACATTGTATGAACAGAAGATCAGCATTTCCCCCGCTGACAGGACACACACAGCTCCCGGTCCCAGCTCTGTAACGAGCGATCGCGTGTGCCCGGCGGCGATCGAGCCCGCCGGGCACCCCGGGTGGGACTCAGGGGCGAGCGGGGCACGCGACACCTAGAACCTGCTGCTAGAGCCAACGTAGAGCTATGGGCTCTCGCGCAGGGGAGCCAACCTGCCGCCGTATAACTGCGGCGGCAGGTCGGCAAGTAGTTAATAAAAGACCACATGGATGAGTTCTTGCTGGAAACAAACCATTTAAGCAGCAGACAGCATGGATTCATGAAAGACAGAAGTTGTCAGACAAACCTGCTTTCCTTTTATGAAGAGGTAAGTAAAACCCTGGACAGAGGTGTGGCAGTGGACTTTGCAAAAGTGTTCGATACAGTTCCCCACACATGGCTCATGTGTAAGGTAAGGTCTACAGGATTGGATATATCAGTTTGTAAATGGATAGAAAACTGGCTGAAAGACAGAATTCAGAGAGTTGTGATTCATACTCTGAATGGTCCAAGGTTATCAGCGGTGTACCCCAAGGTTCAGTGCTGGGACCCTTACTTTTCAATATATTTATAAATGATATTGAGTCTGAGATCAAAAGTAACATTTCTGTCTTTGCAGATGACACCAAGCTATGCAGTGGAATAACGTCCTTGCAGGATGTCTCCAATTTACATGCCGACCTCAATGCTCTGTCTAATTGGGCGACTAATTAGCAGATGAGGTTTAATGTTGATAAATGTAAAGTTATGCACTTAGGGGCTAAGAATATGCATGCATCATACATGCTAGGGGGAGTACAACTGGGGGGATCTGTAGTGGAGAAGGATCTGGGTGTTTTAGTTGATCATAAGCTCAATAATGGCATGCAATGCCAAGCTGCAGTTTCCAAAGCGAGCAAAGTCCTTTCTTGTATTAAGAGAGGTATGGACTCCAGAAAGAGCGATATCATTTTGCCCCTGTACAAATCATTAGTAAGACCTTATCTGGAATATGCAGTCCAGTTTTGGGCACCAGTTCTCAAAAAGGATATCAGAGAACTGGAGAAAGTGCAGAGAAGGGCAACCAAACTGATAAGAGGCATGGAGGAGCTCAGCTATGAGGAAAGATTAGAAGAACTGAATTTATTCACTCTTGAGAAGAGGAGAATAAGGGGGGATATGATCAACATGTACAAATATATAAGAGGTCCATATAGTGAACTTGGTGTTGAGTTATTCACTTTAAGGTCAACACTAAGGACAAGGGGGCACTCTTTACGTCTGGAGGAAAAGAGATTTCACCTCCAAATACGGAAAGGTTTTTTCACAGTAAGAACTGTGAAAATGTGGAACAGACTCCCTCCAGAGGAGGTTCTGGCCAGCTCAGTAGATTGCTTTAAGAAAGGCCTGCATTCTTTCCTAAATGCACATAATATAACTGAGTACTAAGATTTGTAGGTAAAGTTGATCCAGGGTAAATCCGATTACCTCTTGGGGGATCAGAAAGGAATTTTTTCCCTTCCTGTAGCAAATTGGATCATGTTCTGCTGTTTTTTATTTTTTTTGCCTTCCTCTGGATCAACTGTGGGTATGGAGTTGGGTGTATGTGATTGTACTGTGTTTTTTATTTTGTTTGTTTATGTTTTTTTATGGTTGAACTGGATGAACTTGTGTCTTTTTTCAACCTGATTAACTATGTAACTATGTGAGGTCTGACACAAAATCCATACTGGACCCTTATCCAAGCATGCAGCCCAGTAGGCCAAAAAAAGGGGGGTGAGCATGTGCTTCCCTTTCTGAACCAAACCAGGCCATGTACCCTCAACCTTTTCCCTACAACCCTGCCCTGATTATTGTGGGGGTGCAGGGAGTGACTTATCGCAATCTGGAAGCCCCTTTTTCAAGAGGGCCTGCAGATCCCAGATCCCCATATGAATGAGTAGGGGATACATAGTACCCCTACTCATTCAACAAAAAAGTAATTAGTTAATTGTCAAAGGCAGTTTTTGACAAGTCCTTTATTCCAAAAAAAATTCCCTGATGTACTATCATCGTCCATCACGATAAACGATGGCCACTGTTGCATGAAAAAAAAAATCCTGGACACTCCAATGCTTGACTCCTGCCTACTGACACTCTGTTTCCCCTCGTCACTTAAACCGGTAGTAAACCCAAAATGTTATTAGTTTGCAGCTTACCAATTCTTAAATGTGATGGCTGCATGAATTTTCTTGTTTAGGCTTTCTTTCCTTTATTTTCATTTAATGATCTAGCCAGTAAATAGATCAGGCGATTCCTGGCACACAGAGGGTGTGTACCCAGGTAATAAAGCCTTAGAGCAGTTCTTTTAGATATATTTTAAATATATGGGACAAGGAGCCCAGTCCAAAAAATCTTTAATGGTCCATAGAGAACAAAAAATTCTATATGGATTAATAAAAATAATTTCAACAGTAGCGGCAGCCATCCTCAGAGTATGACCAGCTCTGTGGAGATGAGAGTAATGAAGGAGGGAGGTGCCACCTAAATGCAGTATTAAGAGTTACAATTGTATTAACACTAGATTAAAAAGACTCACAAAGTTTTAGAAGAAAGGATAACTCATCATATGATAAAGGTTGACAGCTCACCTCCGTTTAGCATGCTCAGCTTGGTAGTCCGGACAGCTAGGAGATGGGCACACACTCCCTGCAGATCCAGGAAGTCCACTCCAGCCAGTGTGGAATGCACTGGTGCATTCCACAAATTGGGGACAGATCAGGAATAAAAACGGGATGCTACCAGTTGTTTAAGTGAAGCGATGTTTAGAATTGTTATAAGCAAACTCTGCTGTAGAAAGATAATCCACCCAGTCACCCTGAAGATAACTGACACAACATTTCCTTAAATGCTTCAGGGTTTGATTGGTCCTCTCGGTCTGACCATTAGACTGAGGCCTCGTACACACGATCAAATCTGTCCGCTGGAAACGGTCCGCTGGCATGCTTTGAAATCTATCGGGTGGGAATCCGTCCGCCCGACATGTCTGCTGGTTAGTACACTTACCAGCAGACATGTCGTCCCGCACCGCCGCCGCACCGCCGCCGAATGGATTCGGCGCATGCGCGGAAGTGTTTTACTTCCTGGTGCGGTGACGTGGCGGCGTCAACGTCACCGCCACGTCACCGACACGTCAGCACGCTCTCTGCTGGCGGGGATTTTGGTTTGCTCGTGTGTACACGCGAGCAAACCAAAATCCCAGCAGACAGATTTGTTCAAATCTGTCGGACGGACAGATTTGAACAAATCTGTCTGCTCGTGTGTACGAGGCCTAAAGCAGAGCAAAAGCTTTGCCAACATTTTGATGTAAAATTTATTTTTGTTAGATACCACATCATCAGGAATTCCATATAGTTTACATACTTCTCCAACCAATAACGCTGCAGTTTGTTCAGCAGAAGGTACTCCCTTAAAAGGTAAAGAATTACACATATTAGTGAGACAGTCAATGACAAACAAGATAGTGGTAATTTCTTTTGAGAGAGGTAAGTCTACCAAGTCTATAGAAATTGACGCCCATGGTCTTGATGAGATAGGCAGTGGCTGGAGCAACCCCAAAAGGAGTCTTATTGCATGCACAGGTCAGGCACAAGGCCACATAGTGTTTGACATCTTTCTTATGCCACATACACAAGATCGTTTTTCGGCATTAAAAAAAACATTGTTTTTAAAAACGTAATTTAAAATGATCAAGTGTGGGCTTCACATCGTTTTTCATTTTCTGAAAAAATTTTGAATATGCTGCATTTTTTAACGTCGTTTTAAAAAATTTAGTTTTTCGGTTGTAAAAAATTATCGTGTGTGGTCTAAAACGCCGTTTTAAACCCGCGCATGCTCAGAAGCAAGTTATGAGATGGAAGCTTGAATGGAACTTCCACTTTAGAGTGCCGTCGTACGTGTTGTACATCACCACGCTTTGCTCATCATTTTTTAAAAACTATGGTGTGTGGGCAACATCGTTTTTAATGATAAAGTTGGAAAAACTTTGGGCCAGATTCTCAGAGGCGATACGACGGGGTATCTCAGATACCCCGTCGTATCGCAGTTTTTTGGCCCGTGTATCTATGCGAGTGATTCTTAGAATCACTTACGCATAGATACAGGTGAAGATCCGCCAAGTGTAAAACAATTACACTGGCGGATCGTAGATGTAATGACAACTCTGGCCGCTAGGTGGCCTTTACATTGTTTTCTCATTCGCCTATGCAAATGAGGCTAATACGCAGATTCCCGAACGCTTTTACGCCGCCCGTCGTTGTGTACGTCGTTTTCGTCCGCGTAAGGTTACCCCTGCTAAGATGTGGAGTAACCTTATGACGTCCTGTCGGATGCCGTCGGATGCCATGTTAAGTATGGCCTCGGGACCGTGTTGTGTTGTGCGTCATTTACGTCGTTTGCGTACGTCGTTTCTTAATGGGGCTGGCGTACGCTACGATTACGTCGTTTACATTGAGAAAATGTGACGTCCTTTGGAGCATGCGCACTGGGATTTCGTCGCGGCCGGCGCATGCGCAGTTCAATCGGCACGGGGGCGCACTTAATTTAAATACAAGCCGCCCCCTTCGATTTCCACGGGGATACGCCGGGCCATTTACGCTACGCCGCCGCAAACTACGGAGCAAGTGCTTTGGGAATAAAGCACTTGCTCCAGTATGATGCGGCGGCGTAGTGTAAACGGCTAACGATACGCCGCCGCAGATATATGAGAATCTGGCCCTTTGTTTTTTCTACATGCTAAAAAACAACTTTTTTTTTCATGCCGAAAAACGATCGTGTGTACGCCGCATTAGGCCACCAAAAGGAACGGGACAAAAGTTATTCAGACTAAGAAACCCCAAAATGCCCTGCAAGTTGAGTCATGAACCAACCTGAGGGCTTCAACTCGTGCAGATTCAGGTACATTGAGACATTGTGCACGCGGTTCAAAAATGTGTCCAAAAGCTGTTCTTGCACTCAAGGTTAATATCTGTAGGAGGATGATTGAGAAGTGGGTCATTTTCATACCCTTGCTTGAGGAGACTCAATGATGTCTTGAAATTCGTAGCCCCTAGGAAGTTCTTTTGAGGCAGGACTGTACATTTAGAATTGCCTTCCTGAGCCCTGGTTCACACTGGTGCGTTTTGACATGCGATTTGGCATGTCAAATCGCATGTCAAAACGGCAGATTTTGCCTCAAATTGCCGGCAATGGCACCGTCCTAATCGGTGCGACGCTGCATCTGCGGCATTGCACCGATTTCAAAAAGTAGTCTCTGTACTACTTTTTGCGATTTCAGCCTGCGATTTACATTGACATCTGTGCAGAAACCTGCACAGATGTCTCTGAAATCGCGGCTGAAATCGAGACTGCCGGGCGGGAGTGAAATCGTGCGAGTTCAGCTGAACTCGCACTGCTTCACTCCCGCAGCCCAGTGTGAACCTGGGCAAAAGAGGTTTAGTCAACATCCTCGATAAGGCATTAGCCTTACCATTCCTTGACCCAGGTCGATACGAAATAATAAAATTAAACCTGGAAAAGAACAGCGACCAACCTGCTTGTCTAGAAGACATCCTTTTGGCAGAACAAATAAATTCTAGATTTTTATGATCAGTGAGAACAGGTACTGGGTGCTTAGCCTCTTCTAGCAAACACTTCCCTTCAGAAAAGGCTTCCTAATTGATAGGGCAACTCCTTATTCCCAATGTCATAATTCTTTTCAGCTGACGACATTAAGCGAGAGAAATACGCACAAGGATGAAGCTGCATCTTCTCACCGTTTCATGGCTGAGTCATTTACTTCCACTATAAAAGGAATTTCAGGATCGGAAACGGGAAGTGGATCCTGAGAAGATGAATAAAGGTTATTAAGGCAAAGGTCCGCCAATTTTTTTTTTTTTTTAAAGTCAGCAGCTACAATTACTGCAGCTATTTACTTTTAAAATAAGGACACTTTCCTGTCCAGGGCACCCGCGATGTCGGCACCCGAAATCGAGCGATCCCTCAGCTCTTGGATGCTGCCCTTGCCATCTTCGGTAAGCGAATAAGGAAGTGAAGCCTTGCGACTTCATTTCCTGGTTCACTACTGCGTGATGCCACTGGTCCCTGCTGTCTTCTTGGACCTGTGTGTCTCTCAGAAGACAGGGGGGAGAGCGAGAAGTGGCATAGATACCGTAGGTCACTCAGGTATCTATGCCTAAAAGTGGGAGCGAAATACCTGGGTTTCCCGAAAAGCGGAAGTTCAATTATTGTGTGGAACTCAGCTTTAATAGTGATATTTTTTTTTTCTCATCCCTGTAGTCCAGTGGTTCTCAACTCCTGTTCTCCGGACCCACAAACAGGCCAGGTTTGCAAGATAACAGGTGATATAATTTGCTGCTCAGTGATTGCAGTATTCTAGTCTGCATCTCCCCAAGGTAATATTTAAAATATGTCCTGTTAGTGAGTCCCGAGGACAGGAGGACAAGTTCTCATCAAGCCATTCCCTGAGTACATTTAATTCAGGTTCTGACAGATTTAAAAGGCGAACAAAAGGTATTTCAGTTGTTGCAAACAGTTCAATGGGACAATCATATGGGCGATGAGGTGGTAACTGATTGGAATTCTTCTTGTCACAGACATCCCAGAACTCATGATATTGTGGAGGCAAGTTGTCATATAACCACATCCACCTGCAATTCAGTGACGGTGGAGAAAATTGTTTGACAAGGTTCTCTACAGTACTCCCCCCAATGGGGGGACGTGAAATTTATAATCCCTGCTTCCCAGTTGATGGAGGGATTATGGACGGAAAATCAAGGAATGCTTAGGATGACAGGAAATTTGGGTAACGTAATAAGCTGAAAACTGATGATCTCATGATGGTCAGCCTCAAATTGCAGTACCAGAAGAACTGTTTCATAAGTAACAGGTCCTGATGTTAAGGGTGAACCATCTCCATATCGATAGGGGCAGATTTATTTCTTGTTTGGATATTATTGCTGTGGGCAAATGTCCATAAAAACCCTCTGGGGTCCAGCATAGCAGAGCAAGGAATTTCAATTTTCCTCAAAGATAAGTTTAATCTGCATGACAAAATGACATAGTAGAGAATTTACTTTATTCTTTTTATCAATCAACGGGGAGGTAATTGGGTTTAAGCACAATCACATCAGTTGCAGAAATTGTTCTTTTTGTTTTATTTATGTATTTTTTATTTAGAGGATTGCAGACAATAACAATAAAAATATTGACTTCAAACATGAGTCAGGAATTGTTCTTCCAACCTTGTTAGGACAGTTAAAGAGGTGGTTCACCCTAAATATAAGCCCTCCCATGTGATCCAGCATACTGGCGTCAGCGCCAGTATGCTGTTTTTTTTTTTTTTAAATCCATCACTTACTGTATTATGGTGTATTTTAATTTCTATCCCCCGTGGTGGACGGCGCCAGTATAGCGCGTCACATCTTACGAAAATACCCGATAAGGACTCGGGTAATCTCGGCGAAAATGCGGCGCCTGCGCACAGACCTAGGAGCTGACTGCGCAGGCGCCGTATTTCTCCGAGTCCTACGGCTATGGCGCGTCACGCCCTCCGAAAAACGCCGAAATAGGACTCGGAGAAATACGGCGCCTGCGCATTCAGCTCCTAGGTCTGTGCGCAGGTGCCGCATTTTCGCCGAGATTACCCGAGTCCTTATCGGGTATTTTTGTAAGATGTGACGCGCTATACTAGAGCCGTCCACCGCGGGGGATAGAAATTAAAATACACCATAATACAGTAAGTGATGGATTTAAAAAAAAAAAAAACAGCATACTGGCGCTGACGCCAGTATGCTGGATCACATGGGAGGGCTTATATATAGGACCTCCGCTTTAACTGCATAATGAACAGAGTCCCCAGAGTCTTAATAGCATCAACCTGCATAGGTTCAGGAGTGTCAAAATTTTAAGAAACTCTTGGGGCCTTCTGAACAAATTGACAATAGAAGTAAAACGCATGCCACCATTACTACCAAACATTCCCAGTCTCTTCTTCCTCCTTTCTGTAAGTCTCTGATCAATTTGGATCCATAGTTAGATAAAGGCCTCAAGATCATTAGGAGTCTCTACTCTGGCAAGCTCATATTTTTTCCTGTTAAGAAAGCCCTTAGTGTAATGTTACATTGTAACAATTTGTCTTTTACATCAAAGGAATAGACTTCTGTGTGTAAATTACTTTAAAATTTAAAAACACCAATAGCCGGATTCACATCCAGATACGCCATCATAAGTATTTTTACGCCGTTTCGCAAAGCTAGGTACGCCGTAAAACAAGGCTTTAGCCGCACAACGTAACTTGCCTACGTCAGCGTTTCTTGGGCGCATAGTTACGCTGAACGCATTCGGCGTACCCATGTTAAATATGCGAATGAGTAAGAAATGCCGATTCATGAACGTAGATGCGCGAGGCGGAAAAGATATGCGGTTTGCGTAAGGCTTAGTCCGGCGTAAAGTTATTCTGCCAAATAGGGGGCGCAACCTATTCAAAGGTATGGATGTCGGAAAACCCGTAGAATTTTACGTCGTTTACGTAAGGCGTACGTTAATGGGGCTGTGCGTAAGTTACGTTCACGTCGTAGGCAGAGTTCGACGTATCTTAGGCATTCTATCCGACGTGATTCTGAGCATGTGCACTGGGATACATCCACGGATGGCGCATGCCCCGTTCGTTCGGCCCATCATTTGCATGGGGTCATGGTTCATTATAATACAACACGCCCACTGCCTTGCTACTTTGAATTACGCGGGCTTACGCCAGCCCATTTATGCTAGGCCGCCGTAACTTAGGGAGCAAGTGCTTTGTGAATAATGTACATGACTCTTTGTTACGTGAGATGCGCTACGCCCGCCTAAAGATACGCCATCTTTCTGAATCTGGCCCCAAACCTTTTTCTGACATTTGTTGGTTTCAAGTTTAAATTTATACATTTTTTGCTAGAAAATGACTTAGAACACCCAAACATTATTTATTATACGTTTCAGCAGACATCTCCGATCGTGTGTATGGGCTAGTGGACAGATTTGTCCACCCGACAGATTTCAAAGCATGCTTTGAAATCTATCCGGTGGGAATCTGTCCGCCCGACATGTCTGCTGGTTAGTACACTTACCAGCAGACATGTCGTCCCGCGCCGCCGCCGCCGAATGGATTTGGCGCATGCGCGGAAGTGTTTTACTTCCTGGTGTGGTCACGTGGCGGTGACGTGGCGGCGTCAACGTCCCCGCCGCGTCACCGACACGTCACCGCGCCGTCCGCCGGCGGGGAATTTGATCCGATGGTGTGTACACGCCATCGGATCAAACTCCAGATCGGACATATCCGATGGAAATGGTCCGCGGACCGTTTTCATCGGATATGTCCGATCGTGTGTACGAGGCCTTAGAGGATATCAGCGCTGGATTGTACTCCCTCCCACTGTGCTGCAGCTTCTCTCCTCACTGCCAGCCTGAGTAAAAGGGGGAAGTGGGTACATGCAAGCGTGGAGCCGCGCACACAGGCTCCTGATGATGAGATGAATAGAAAAGGGAGAGAGAGAGAGGATGGATGGGAGTTGCAGAGGAGACAGCAAGAAAATGGGGAAGAGACCCAGTTATAGTGCCCTGTCCCTCTGGTCTGCCCCCAGTGCCCTGTCCCATTTTGTTAAAGGTGTTGTTGGTAATATTTAATTTTGTAACTTGATTCTGCATTAACCTTTAACAGTGTCATTCCATGAGATAATCTACGAAGGCGTGTTTATGGGTGCAATTAGGCGCAGGGCAGTGTATGAATTAGGTGGGGCAACTGGTGGCGAGTAACTCTTGAGGCCTGGCTAGTGGCTCAGGACTTGAAATTTTGAGCCCTGTATATATATATATATATATATATATATATATATATACACACACACACCAAAAGTTTGGACACACCTTCTCATTTAAAGAGTTTTCTTTATTTTCATGACTATGAAATTGTAGATTCACAGTGAAGGCATCAAAACTATGAATTAACACATGTGGAAATATATACATAACAAAAAAGTGTGAAACAACTGAAAATATGTCATATTCTAGGTTCTTCAAAGTAGCCACCTTTTGCTTTGATTACTGCTTTGCACACTCTTGGCATTCTCTTGATGAGCTTCAAGAGGTAGTCACCTGAGATGGTCTTCCAACAGTCTTGAAGGAGTTCCCAGAGATGCTTAGCACTTGTTGGCACTTTTGCCTTCACTCTGCAGTCCAGCTCACCCCAAACCATCTCGATTGGGTTCAGGTCCTGTGACTGTGGAGGCCTGGTCATCTGGCGCAGCACCCCTTCACTCTCCTTCTTGGTCAAATAGCCCTTACACAGCCTGGAGGTGTGTTTGGGGTCATTGTCCTGTTGAAAAATAAATGATGGTCCAACTAAACGCAAACCGGATGGAATAGCATGCCACTACAAGATGCTGTGGTAGCCATGCTGGTTCAGTATGCCTTCAATTTTGAATAAATCCCCAACAGTGTCACCAGCAAAGCATCCCCACACCATCACACCTCCTCCTCCATGCTTCACGGTGGGAACCAGGCATGTAGAGTCCATCCGTTCACCTTTTCTGCGTCGCACAAAGACACGGTGGTTGGAACCAAAAATCTCAAGTTTGGACTCATCAGACCAAAGCACAGATTTCCACTGGTCTAATGTCCATTCCTTGTGTTCTTTAGCCCAAACAAGTCTCTTCTGCTTGTTGCCTTTCTTTAGCAGTGGTTTCCTAGCAGATATTCTACCATGAAGGACTGATTCACACAGTCTCCTCTTAACAGTTGTTCTAGAGATGTGTCTGCTGCAAAAGGTGGCTACTTTGAAGAACCTAGATTATGACATATATTTTCAGTTGTTTCACACTTTTTTGTTATGTATAATTCCACATGTGTTAATTCATAGTTTTGATGCCTCCAGTGTGACTCTACAATTTTCATAGTCATAAAAAAAATAAAGAAAACTCTTTGAATGAGAAGGTGTGTCCAAACTTTTGGTCTGTACTGTATGTATGTATAAATACATTTTTTTTTGGTAAAAACTAACCAGTAAAGTTAGCCCAAATGTTTTTTTGTGAGAGAATCTTTATTCTAAGCAAAAAAATTTTGATTCTCAAGCTCTATAATATATATTTTAGGCAGAAGTCTGAGCAACACAGTGGTTAGCATTCTGGTCTAGCAACAGTCAGGTCATGGGTTCAATCCCACCTATATAGCTACCTACACCTCCCTAAAGTTTCAATGGCGAATGGATATGTGCACAGGCAAAATAATATTTGCCATCACGTGTTACAACTTATCTCTCACTGATGGCACTTAGGCATTTGCCATTGCAATTCTAAGGAGGTAGTAGCATGGGTGGGATTTGTACTCATAACATAAGAGTGCTAAAGTTTAAGCCACTGTGCTAAGCACAATTCTGCCTAGAATATAAAGAAGTACCATAATTACAGAATGAACAATTATAAACTTAACATTTTCATAAAATATGAATTAGAAAAAGTTTGACAATGATAATAATATAAATATCAGCAAAACAAGTCACATCTACAAATTTATCAGGAGGAGGGTCATCCAGAACACCTGTCGGGAGAATGAGGACGTGAGGACGTGACGTGCGTGAGGAGGAGGGAGGTGCCGGGCTGCTCTATGGCTGCCAGAGGTCTATGCCGTCCACGCCGCAACGAGGATCCGACGGCTCAGCGGGACGAAGCACAGCGTGAGAGGCTGTGAGAAGCGGGTACCTAGGGAGGAACAAGCCCGCGACCCAGGAGATCAGGGGGTCCGCCTCACTCGACCCATCGGCAATCGGAGGGATGAATTCGGTGGAGGCAGCGAACCCACGATAGGCGCGCTTGGAGGGTAGATGCATCAGAGCAGCAGGCGGAGGAAGCGCACGCCGGGATCTGTCGGGGAAGCGATCGCCACGGCAGGAGTCATCCAACATAAAAAAAAAACGATTGAAAGGAATCCGAGGGACGGGTGAGGCGCTCATTGAGCCGAGAGCGGACGGGGACCTCCATCCTCCATCTACCCCCCCCTGTGACCCCCCCCCCCTCTATATGATTGGGCATTATCAGCAGCACAATGACAATATAGTGGTATTACAAGGCAATATAAATGTAACAGGTACAAGTAAGGTCTAAGCAATCAGGAGTGACTTTTTTCTCATGTATCTTTCTTCTGGTGGAGGAATGTTTTACTTGTGACTTGTGAGTAGTCAATAGAACAAAAGAAGCATAAAGCATAAAGACATCAACATAAAACAAATAAAAGAGATTGTTGACCCTCTTAGCAGTATGGCAAGGAAGGCTTAATCTTTAATGAGGAGAGTGGAATGAAAGGGGGAAGAGGTAAAACGCTCTAATTAGGCAATAAGGCCCCCCAGTCCTCAATTAACGAACGCCCCTGGGACAGAAAAAGAGCTAATTAAACTCAATTGTCGAGAGGGAAGAATGTAAACAGGGACTTGACCTATAGCCCCCAAGCAGTCTGGGCACCAGCCTATTAACGGGATCAAGCCCCAAGATAAAATTCACCGGCTCCTGCTCCCGCTCTCGGAGAGCGGACATTGAAAGGTAAAGAAGGGGACAGTGCGGGGCAACCAGTCTATCCGGTCACTTGAATAGGGACAGGACTTTGGGCTCGGGAAAATTCGGTACAATAACCCCACTAAATAAAGCAGAAGGAAATACCAAGTATTAAATTGGAGCTTGAAAACGCACTTGAAGCTGGAAGCCTACGAGTACCCCAAAGACAGTAAGAGAAAAGAGAGTAGGAGAGCCAAAGAGCTGCTCTGGATGGGTGAAAGCCCTCAGGCACAAAATTAACGGTACCCCCAAATAAAAATAACAAAGGACCAACACCAAATTTGGGAGGATCAGCCCAATCTCCGGTAGGTGGAAGTACAGGAGTCCTTCAGGATCTCGGAACGGGGTGGAAAAGGGGGGGGGGTGGTGCATGCTACGAGAGGCAAACTGGGGAAGAGAATAAGACCGACGAACAAAATTAAAATGAGTAGGTCGACGAGAGGCGTAGCCTCTAGAACACCGAAAAATAATGCCGGCAATAGCTCAATACAGCAGTACATGACACAAGAGGGAAACCCCAAGAGCCCAGGGGTAGTAAAAAAAAACGGACAAAGAGAAAAGAAAAACGGGAGAGGTGAATGTGACCCGTTTAAAAGGTGAGACAACCCTGGAAAGTGAATATGATCAGAGTAGACTAGAGGAAGAAGTACATGACACACAACCCCCCTCAAAAGCAGAGATGAATGAGATGCTGCTGAGGATGGAAAATCTGATAAAAACGGAAATCAATAAATTAAGAACAGATTTGGGGGGATTACTTGAAAGAATAGAAGAAACGGAAAAAAGAATAGAAGAACAAGATCAAGAACTGAACAAGCTAAAAACACAAGTCCAAGTAATGACAGCCAACCAAAGAACTCTAGCTTATCGGTTAGAAGACCAAGAAAATCGCAATAGGCGCCAGAACCTAAGAATACGTGCGATAGTGGAAGAGAAGGGAGAGGACCTAAGAGCTATTATGAATATAATTTTCAAACCTCTGACGGATAAACCGGCCGAAGTAAAGCCTCTTTAACTAGAGCGGGTCCATAGAGTGGGGAACCCAAAACAACCGGTGGGAAAGGGCCCTAGAGATATCATTGTACGCTTCAGAAAATTTGAAGACAAGGCGGAAATATGGAGTAAATTAAGGGGGGGCCCCCCAATTATCTATAATGAAAACGAAATCCAAATATTCTCTGACCTATCCGGAGAAACTTTAACAAGAAGAAGACATTTGAGACCGATGTTAGACCTGATGCGGATGAAGAATATAAAGTACCAGTGGGGTTTAAAGAGGGAGTCACTGCACGTTTAGTTTTCCCAGAAGATCTAGAGAGGTTCTGCCAGAAACTGGACATAATAGCGCCTGAATTACCAGATTGGATTGCTTAGTACCAAAAGAATGTTGCCCAGGGGGGGGGGGGAGGGGGGGGGTGGGTAGGGGTTGGCAGTCAAGAGGCAGTCCTGGAGCACCACCTCAGGGAGAGGAGCCGAAGGTGAAGGAGTGGAGGCAACCTAGAGCGGTTCCCAGGCCTGCAATAGGCCAGGAGGGGGTAGGGGGGGGAGGGGAAGGGGGAGGGGGGCCATCTCGTCGTGTCCACATTGTCTAGTTCGCCCAATCCTAGGGGTTCCCTGAAGGGAGGTAGAAAGGCAATAACAAAGAAAGTAAAAGAACAAATAATATACTTAGATGACAGAGATTAAATTCTTGTCATATAATGTGAAGGGTTTGAATTCACCTGTCAAGAGACATAACATTTTAAGGGAAATACAGCACTACAAAGCGGATATAGCTTTCTTGCAGGAGACCCACTTGACTCTGGAATCCAACACGAGATTATACTCACATAGCTATCCGATATGGTACTACGGGGATACAATAAATAAAAGGGCGAGAGGAGTAGCAATTGGGATAGCAAGAGGTATACGCTTCGAGTTGGAAGATAGAGTGACAGATTCTGAAGGAAGGTATATATTTCTGAAAGGAAAACTGGGAGGAATAGAATATACGCTGGCAAATATATATGCTCCTAATACGGATTCTGCAGGCTATGTGAAAAAAATCCTAGTAAAATTAAAAAACTTCAAGGCGGGACATGTGATACTAATGGGGGATTTTAATTTATGTATGGAACCTGAGATAGATAGTACGTCCCGTGTACAGGGGACAAAGGAAAGCCAGTTAAAAACACTGAAGCAAAGAATGCACCATGATCAGCTGGTTGATGTATGGCGAAGCCAACATCCCAAAACAAGGGACTTTACATTCTTCTCCCCTGTGCACGGAACGTACTCGAGGATTGACTATATACTTGTGGAGCACAGACTATTGGAGAAGGTGGTGGAAACGGGCATAGAAGCTACGACGTTATCTGATCACGCACCCTTAACCATGAAACTGATTGTATCCGACCAAAGAACAACTCCACCAGAGTGGAGATTAGACGAGAGTTTATTGGGAGATGAAGAAATAGTTAAAAGAGTGCAGGAGGAATTAGAAATGTACTTCCTCGAGAACGACACGGAGGGGATATCTAGGGCCACTCTCTGGGAAGCCCATAAAGCTTACATCAGGGGAATATTCATAAGGGAGGGAGCCAGGAAAAGGAAAGAAAAAATAAGGATGTTAAAGGAAACGGCGAAAGAAATCCTAAAACTGGAACAGGAACATAAAAAAAGAGGCCAAAAAAGAGAAATATGGCATAAATTAACACTCAAAAGAGAGGAATATAGAGCACTCACAGATCAGGCAGCTAAGAAAGATCTAAATAGCATTGTAAGAGAAAGATATATTTGGGGGGATAAACCCAGTAAATCCCTGGTACAGAAAAAGAAAGGCAGGAACTATATAGAAAAAATTAGAAAAAAGAACGGGGACCTGGTATACAACACAAAGGATATAGCCGAAGAGTTTAAAAATTACTATGAGGGTTTATATAATGTGAAACAAAAGAACTGGAAACCCTGGAGAAAAAGAGGCAAATATAGAGGAAGTATTAAGGAGAGCCAACCTCCCTAGAATAGATAAAGAAGTAGCGGAAAACCTAGATAGACCAATTACGGAAGAGGAAATAAGGAGAATTGTTAAAAACTCTGCTAAAGGGAAAAGCCCCGGACCAGACGGCTTTACAACCAGATACCTGCAAAGGTTTGGAACTATTTTGATCCCAAGATTATGTCAGTATTTTAATGGACTAGGGTCTGAATATGATCTAAGTAGGGAGGCCTCGACAGCAAATATCACGGTCATAGAAAAGGAGGGGAAAGATATTACGCTCTGTTCGGGATTTAGGCCAATTTCACTACTAAACGTAGACATAAAGATCTATGCCAAGATCCTGGCAGAGCGTATGAAGGAGACAATGAAGGGCCTGGTCTATCCAGATCAGGTGGGATTCATACCAGGGAGGGAGGGGAAAGACAATGGGGTGAGGGCCCTCCTGATACTTGGGCAGATCATAGAAAACGGGGCCCCCAGTCTGCTTCTGTCAGTTGATGCGGAAAAAGCATTTGACAGGGTAGACTGGGGGCTCATGATGCAAATATTAGAAGAGGTGGGGATAGGCCCGGGGATGAGGAGGAAGATCCAAACTCTGTACCACCACCCCCAGGCCAGAGTGAAAATCAATGGGTCCCTATCAATACCATTTAAAATGAGGAATGGGACCAGACAGGGGTGCCCCCTGTCTCCCCTTCTTTTTGTGTTATCTCTAGAGCCCCTGCTAGCAATGATACGCAATGACCAAAATATTAAGGGAATAAGAATGGGAGAAGAAGAGCACAAGTTAGCCGCGTATGCGGACGATGTGCTATTCTTCGTGAAGAATCCTAGCTCTACACTGCCTCACTTAATGGCTAATATCAAACAATATGGAGAGATCTCTAACTTTAAAATGAACGTGTCTAAAACAGAAATTTTAAATATCAACATTAAGGAGCCTGAAGAAAGATCCATTAAAAAAGCGTATAATTTCACCTGGCGCAAAGAGATAAAGTACTTGGGATTAAAATTAACAAAATCACTAAAAAAAATATATAGATCAAATTATATCCCCCTATTAGACGAAATTAAAGATGAAATTAAGAAAATAAAGAACAGGCCGATCTCCTGGTTCGGAAGGATAAACATAGTAAAGATGATATTATTGCCAAAAATCTTGTATAGATTTCAGATGCTCCCCGTAGCTGTACCACAAGCCTACTTCAAAATACTTAACTCCTTGTTAGCGAACTATATAAGGAGGAGGGTCATCCCCTCCTCTGTCACTCCTGCCAGATGCTGTCTGCCTGCCCTCTAACGCAAGGGCAATGCGTTCGAGGAAGGAGTTTGTCCGAGCCTGCATCCGCAGCTGGTGGGTGGTGGTCTGCCGCTGGTGGCACCTCGTCTGCCTCCCCTTCACCTCGATGGCAGCAGTGTTGGCCTGTACAGCCACTGCCAGGCTCCTCACCTCCCTCACAAAGGCCTGATGTTGTGGTCTGCAGCTCCTCAACGCAGGTCACCACAGCAGCGCAGTTCCCACTCACATTCTGTAGGCCGTCACAAATGGAGCTGCTCTGCTCAGCCTGCTGTGTGATGCACCGCTGCACAACCAATGTGCATGCAGCCTGGTTCTGGGCAGAGGAGGCCAGGCTGTCTGCCACACGGCCAGGGCACTGGCTAGAGCACCCAAATGGTGTGTCTGCCGGGCCTGCTCCCTCGCCAGCTCTTCCTGGAGGGCTCCGGGTACACCCCTGGTCTTCCGAAGAGCCTTCCTGGGGGCAGGAGAGGCTTGGGGCCGTCCGGACGGGGTGGCCCTGGAGGGGGTAGACCGGGAAGGGACTTCCCCTGATGGGGATGGACCCTGAGGGGCTTCCCCTGATGGGGATGGACCCTGAGGGGCTTCCCCTAATGGGGATGGAGGTTTGGGAGGGTCCAGAGAAGATGGTTTCCTCCTCGAGGTAGATACATTTGTAAAGGTCCCCATGCTCCTCCTCAACTTCCTCTAGAGGAGAGGTGTGGGCACTCTCCTCCGGGGTTGGCATGGGTCGTCCGCCTCCCGTGCCCCTGGCGTGCCTCTTCATCTTGCCCAGCTTCCCCATTTTTTTTGCAATGTCCTTGGTGGACCTCCTCTCATGGCCAAGGGCATTGATCTCCATGGTGACCGCCTGGAGGATCTCATCTTTCCTCACCTTGCTTGTATGGCGACTCTGTGCGCCATGTTGGTACACGTCGTATCTCGAGATGGCAGAGATCACGATCACCCTCTCCTCTTTAGAAAGATTATTTTTCCTCCTCTCCCTCTCAGTCACTGGAGCAGACATCACAGAGATCGGGCGCATGTCTGGGCGTATTTATGCTCTGGGCGTAGGCGGTGGGCAGGCATATCTCAGGAGTTACGCCGGGCGTAGTTGTGAGCATGCGCAGAGGTGTGCGGGACATACGTCCACGTCACGGTGCATGCACCGTTTAAGATACACCAGGTGTAAAGCATTGCACCACGCTCGGACCATCATTTGCATAAGGTCACACCCACTAACACTTACGCTGGCTTACGCCGACGAAATTACGCTATGCCGGCGCAACGTTAGGAACATTTGCTTTGTCAATTCCATACTTGCCTCTCTGCGTTGCATCGACGTAGCGGAAAAGAGATATGTTACGGCGGCATATATATGCGCCGTTGTATGTGAATCCGGGCCGATCTAGTATTTTAGGAGAGTATAGATTCTATACGTTTATTCGTTAATCATTGTACTACTCTATATGCTAAGCACAATTGTGCTTATCTCAATGGCTTAGTGGGTAGCACTCCTACCTCAAAAGACTCAGGCCATGGGTTTAAATCCCAAGTATGGTATCAAATTAAATTTTAAACAGCAGAGTATGCTGAAAAAAGGTAAAAGCATAATTGCCACTGCCACGTCAGCATGGTTGTTTCCATAATTTGCATGCAATGGTTATTTAGCAAAAATATCAGTCTGGCAATAAAATAATCAAACACTAGTGAACACACAGGGTGTTAGCACTGGAACTCATGACTTCAGTGCTGTTTGTTCATCAGTGCAGACCACTAGGCCAATATGCTGAGTACAATTAGACCTGCCTAATGCCCTGTACACACGATCGGTTCATCTGATCAAAACGGACCAATGGATTTTTTCATCAGATATCCGATGAAGTTGAATTTCATCAGCCTTGCCTACACACCAACGGTGTGTAAAACACTATGACGTGCTGAGAAAAATTAAGTTCAATGCTTCCGAGCATGCGTCGGCTTGATTCAGAGCATGTGTGGATTTTTGACCGATGGATTTCCCCACAAACGATTGTTTTTTTCTATCTGTTTTTTAACCATCATAAAAATTTAAAACAGGTTCTATTTTTTTTCACCGATGGGGAAAAAAAAAACGATGGGGCCCACACACCATCGGTTCGTCCGATTGAAAACGGTCCATCGGTGCGTTTTTATCAGACGAACCGATCGTGTGTACAGGGCATATGATTAAAGAATGGACATAGATAATTAGAACTCTATAGTCTACTAAAAAAGAAATCTAACCTGAAAAAAATTAATATATAACAGAAATGTAACTGAAAATGAAAAATACATGTAACCTTAGGTCTAGTAATGCGTTATCTCTGTGCATTTACCAGCTGACCCTTAAAATTTAATGCAAGACATTCAGGAATTGCCAAGCCTTAGATGAATCACCGGTTCCTTCTGCCCAGTTGATATCTGGATAATTAAAATCCCCCATTATAATGACATTTCCCAGCCTTACCACCATTCAAAGCTGTATGTCAGGTCACCTGATGCCAGGTGACAGATGCACACAGTTGGAGTCAGGAGTGCACTGCTAAAGTAGTGGACCCTATGGCTAACTGCTTCGGATGGAGCTCTGGGTAGTTCAGAGAAGCACCAACACAGATCCCACTGGGAGCTAGAGCATAGGGCATAGAGTCTAAGAGCCAGAAGGTGTTCACCAGTGCCTCTAGTGGTGAGGATGAACTGGTAGGCTACTGGAGGATAGAGAGGAAGCAGCAGTCAAAGACAACAAGGTATAGTCAGGAGATAAGCCAAAGGTCAGGGGAACTAGCAGACGAGGATTAGACAAAGAACACACCAAAGTTCAGAGTAACTGTTACGTACCTGGTGTGTTCAGAGTCTGGTTGTAGAAGGCCTCTCTTACGGCTCTGGTTCATGAGTCGCTGAAGTGGGAACATCGACTCGGAGCACAGCGGGGTAGGAGTGCCGATGCAGTGATGAGTGGATGTAGATGGCTGAGTCTCTCTGGCGGGCAGGTGCAGACAGCAGAGGGGGGTCAGCGACCCTGACAGGTGGTACGACGGTCAGCGACCCTGACAGGTGGTACGACTGCAACGGCAACAAGCTGATGAAGCAAGCAGGTAAACGGAACGCAGAAACAGAAGAGTCAGGCAGGCCGGGTCACAACAGGTAGTCAGATGGTTCAGAAGCGGATAACTGAAGCGTAGTCATAGTGGAAGCAGGTGGGTCTGGCAACGGTGGGTCCAATCAGAAGGGTAGTCAAGCAAGCCGGAGTCGGGGTCTGGGGAGGTACGGATAGTCAAGAAGCCGGGTCAAGATTCAGTCAGGATTTCAGGATCAGGTTTCAAGTGGAAGTTCACTCCAAAACTGCAGATCAGGCAGCAAGGTGTTTGAGTCCAGCAATGGATTTTAAAGTGTGCATTGGCGCCAGAAAACGTGCACACACACGTTCCCGCTAACGTGCGCGCGCACTCCCGCTATCGTGCGCGTGCGCTCCCGCTATCGTGCGCGTGCGCTCCCGCTATCGTGCGTGCTCCCGTTGGGCACGCACGCGTGCGGGAAGCGCGGCGGTGCATCAACATGGAGGAACCCTGAAATGAAGATGGATGAGGCTGGGAGGTATGTTCCTGACAGTAACAAGCAGACAGGGATAGTCCAAGAACAAGCCAAGATTGGTGAACAGAAACAGATGTAGAGCATACAGCAAGAAACGCACAGGAAGCCAAAGACACAATATTGATCAGCAAGGCTTGGATTGCAGTGCACAGGTTAATATAGTGTTTCTAGTTAGAGGCTGGGGTGGAGCCATGCTTGAGGGAAGATTACTTAAGCATAAAGGTGAACAGCGAATGGCCTCTAAGCTGAACACAACAGAAAGGTGAGCAAACAGACTGTCATGTAGAGTCATGACAGTACACCCCTCTTACGAGGTCTCCCCCTCCCCTTGGGCCCAGGCTTGGAGGAAAACCGCAGATGAAACCTCCTCAAAAGACTAGGCACAAAAACATCAGATGCAGTTCTCCAAGACCTCTTCTCAGGACCAAACACTTTCCAATGCACAAGGTACTACAGAATGATTTTACAGAGCCGGGAATCCAGAATTTAACTAACCTCATACTCCTGATTATCATCAGAAACCGGGGCTGCAGTAAAGAGAGGACGAGAGAACTTATTGAGGACTAAAGGCTAAAGGGAAACTTGAAAGGAGTTTGAGATTTTGAGGCTTTTAGGAATCTGAAGTTTGAAACCGGATTCAGTTTAAAGGTTTGCCAATGAATCTTGGGGCAAACTTCAGAGTAGGAACCCGGAGCTAAATGTTTCTGGTGGAAAGCTAGACAAAAGATTGCCAAAACCTTAAAATTTTCCAAAGACTGCCCAGAAGGAATCATGACCAAATAGAATTGAAAGATTCCTGAGCTGTAGCCAAAGCTGGAATGTCTGGAGAATACTGTAGGTCATAGGAGGAGGAAGCTGAGGGTGTCTTCCATAAACTGTGAAAAAGGATGTCTTATGAGAACTGGTGTTAACATGATTGTTGTGAGAGAATTCTGCCCACGGGAGTATAGAGGACCAATCTTCATGATGAGCAGATAGACTAAGGTACAGAGAAAATCCTCCAAACTTCTGATTAACCCTCTCAGTCTGTCCATTGGATTGAGGGTGGTAAAAAGAGGAAAAATACAAGACAATATTAAGGGATTTGCAAAAGGTTCTCCAAAAATTAGAAGTAAATTGAACACCCAAATAACCGTATTATTCTCAGACAGTGGAAGATCAGTGATAAAAATATATGGCAATGTGAGACCAGGGCTCCTAGAAAGGGCATGAGAAGACCAGCAGGAGCTTGTTTGCAGGATTTAGACTGAGTACAGACATGACAAGCCTTAACGTAGTCCTTGAAATCCGGGCGGAGAGTAGACCATCAGTTGTGGCGACTAATGAGCAGGAAGGATTGGAGAAACCCAGCATGACCTGACACCTTGGAATCATGTGTCCTCCAGGGTGGTGGAATGGGCAAGAATGCATGAGATCAGGATGATTGGCTCAGGTTTAGGGGAGGGCTCCTTATCCAAAGTGTCAAATGACCTAGAGAGAGCATCAGCCCGACTGTTGCAGGAACCAGGTTTGTACGTAATCGTAAAATTAAAACGGGAGAAGAAAAGGCTCCACCTAGCCTGTCTGGGATTCAGACGTTTGGCATTCTATAAATATTGCAGATTTTTATGATCAGTCAAAATCGTTATGGGGAGAGGGGAACCCTCCAAGAGATGACACCACTCCTCTAACACCAATTTAATTGCAAGAAGTTCCCAATCACCAATAGCATCATTTTTCTTTGCCTGAGAATTTTTTTGGGAGAAGAAAGAGCATGGTTAATTTTTTTTCTCAAAGGACTGAAGAAGCATAGCTCCCACCCCCATTGAAAAAGTGTCCACTTGAACAAAAAATGGATCCCCAGGATTAGGTCTCCTCAGGAGAGGTCCAGAAACAAAGGCCTGTTTCAAATCGTGAAATGCAGGGGACAATTCCTTGGCATTTGCACCCTTCTTGGTCAAGGCGATAATAGGCGCAGCAATGGAATAAAGGAGTAATTCCTAATGAACTGCCTATAATAATTAGTGAACCCAGGAAAGCACTTTGTAGCCTCGTACACACGCTCGTTTTTCACGGCAAGAAAACTGCTGGCAGAGCTTTTTGCTGAGAAAACTGCTGTGAATCTTGACGCGAAAAAAAGAGAACCTGCTCTCTATTAGTCTCTATCGTTTATGTGTATGCTTTTCTGAGTCTTAAAAACCTGCGCATGGTCAGAATCAAGTATGAGACGGTAGCGCACCGTCAGTAAAACTAGCGTTCGTAATGAAAATGGCACATTCGTCACGCTGTAAAAATGATTACATCTTTTAAATGCTGCGCATTTAAATCTTCTTTAGAATGGTACAATAATGAACAATAATGAACTTGTTTTGCTGCTGATATTCACATCTAAAAAAAAAAAAAAAAACCTGCTTATGTCATACTTCTGAGGATTCCATTTCTTGGTTTCACACCAGGAAACATACACCTTCCAGACTCTATAGTAGATAAGCCTGGAGGCTGGCTTTCTAGCATTAAAGGGGTTGTAAAGACAAAAATGTTTTCCTCTTAAATTAAAGTCTGACAGTAGCTGATAAAGTAAAAAGTAATGTTTTGCATTATAACTAGTTTGATACCTGTTGAAATCGAGCTGTTTTATTCACCTCCGTCACTCCTGAATCATTATTCTCACTGACTTCCTGGTTTGCGGTGCGCATTCATTCTTGCTACATCACGGCCTAATGGGAACTACATTTCCTATTAGGCTTAGCCTCCATGCCTATGAGGGTTAAGAGAGCATCTTCACGCAGGGCTGTAGTCATAGGGGTGAGCATGTCTGCTTTCCACCATGCAGATGCTGGTGGAAAGCAAGAAGAGGAGAAACAGGAAATGGCATTTTCAAACCTGGATTACTGTATTTTGGAGGTCAAAAGGAAAAATGAGTTAAAGTGATATTTAAATGCTCTAGCTTACAGCAATCAATTGATCTAATAAAAAACGAACCTTTAGTGTTCCTTTAAGGAGTGTAGGAAGAACTGTCCCGAAATCCCTCGCTTCTTCAAAATGTGGGTCTCAGCAGCCAGACTGCCAAATTTAGCTTTTGTAAGGAAGGATGGAACACTGGATTCTGCGACAGCAGGTCATGCCGAAGAGTAAGCTTCCAAGGTTTTCCTACCGCCTTCTTTATGATTTCAGCGTACCAGGGCCTTCTGGGCCAGTTTGGGGCCACTAGGATTACAGGAATTCTTTCCTTATTGATCCTGCAAAGTAGCCTCTGTAAGAGAGTGATCGGAGGGAATGCATAGATCAGTGAGAACTGATTCCAGTGAGTTATTAGAGCATTCAATTCGCAGGCTAGAGGATCTCTCATCATCCTGGCTACAAAGTTGTCCAACTTCCTGTTGAAGCTAGGTCTACATATAGGGTCCCCCATCTCTGGCATATGGCCTGAAAGACATTGAGGTGGAGAGACCATTCTCCTGGTGACAGCTGCTGGGGACTCCGATAGTCCGCTTGCCATTTTTCTACACCTAGAATGAAGATTGCAGAGAGACAAGGAACATGCTCTTCTGCCCATGCTAAAATCTGATTCACCTCCTGAGCTCTGGGTGCCTCCTTGGTGATTGATGTAATCCGAACCGGGTGCCCCTGTAACCTGTGTGTCCAGGTTCTGAGGGCTAAGTATACTGCCCGTATCTCCAGTATGTTCATGGGCAGGTTCTCTTCGGTCTTTTCCCAGGTTCCCTGGGCTGAAGCTTCTTCTCCCCAGCCCAATAGGCTGGCACCGTAGACACCACCTTTCAGGTGACTGGGAGGAAGGATAAAGTTTTTGGTTTTTAACCAACTAAGGATTTGGCGTACCTGTGAAGACAGGCGCATGGGTAAATCCAGAGCTTGGATTCCAGGAGGCTAAAATACTGCCTTGACGTAGTCTCGAGTGAAATTGGGCATAAGGGACAGCCTTCCCCAATAGCCTCATGCAAAGGCGAACAGACAGCCTTTTCTTTGCCCTGACCTTGTGGATCAGGTCCTTTAGAGACTTGATCTTTGGTTCTGGCAGGAATACCCAGCTTTCGGCTGTGTCTATGATCATGCCGAAGTCTCTACACTTCTTTGGGCTTGTAGAGCGTATTTTTGTAGGTTTACAATCAATCTATCCTAAATGCTCCAGGTACTTTATAGTGGTGAGCACAGCGTGATCTAATTCTGCCACTGGCTGATTGATCACATGTAGATCGTCTAGATAGGCTGTTATCGCTATGCCCTGTGTCCTCAGATTTGCCAAAAGAGGGGCTAGTACCTTTGAAAATACCCAGGGTGTGGTAGTCACACAAAAAGGCAGAGCCACAAACTGGAAGTGGCGATGTTCTACTGCAAACCTTAAAAACTTTTGGTGAGCAGGATGGATAGGCACATGTAAATATGCATCCTTGATGTCTATCGACACCATGAATTCTCCGTCTTGTAGGGTGGCGATCACTGATCAAATAGTTTCCATTCGGAAATGGCGAATGTTCAGAAACTGGATTTAGAGATTTTAGATCCTGGATGGATCTGACGTCTCCGTTTTGGAATCACAAAGAGGTTTGAATAAAAACCTGAACCTTGCTCCTTTAAGGGTACTTCTGTGATCACTCCTTGAGATAGCAAGGGAGCCAATCCTTTGAAGAAGGATGCTCTTTTTAGTGGATCCTTGATCTTTGGAACTGAGATGGGACCTCTCGAAATTCCAGCTTGTACCCTAGGGATACTGTGGATACTACCCACTTGTCCTGGATTTCTGTCTGCCATGCCGCTGAAAACTGACAGAGCCGTCCCCCCTACTCGAGCCTCTTCATAAAGAGGCTTTGGGGCTTTGCTTGTTAGCTTTTGAACCCCACGGCTTCTTGTTTTTCTGGGCCTGGTCTTTAGCCTTTGTGGCTGGCTGAAAATGCCATCGCCACTGGCTTAAGGTAGATTTACCAGGAGCCGGGGGAGAAAGAACGTTTGAAACAAGGCCGCTTGTTTTTCTTCTTCTCTGGTAATAGAGTGGTCTTCCCACTTGATATCTTTTGGATATATTTTTCCAAATTTTCCCCAAAGAGGAGTTCGCCATGGAAGGGGAAACTGGCCAAAAGCTTTTTGCATGGTTCCTCTGATGACCAATGCTTTAGCTAATGAATTCTGTGCATATGCACCAGCTGGAGTGTGAGGCGAGATGCTTGTTGAATCGAATCTCTCATAGCATCCATTGTAAAACACAAGGCTTTAGGCAAATTCTCCCACAATTTGACTTGTTCCGGAGGCAGATACTTCAGCCCCTGTTTTACCTGATCCTTAAGGACCTGGCACATACCCACTGCTGCTACATCAGGTTGGGCAACTGAACCAGCCAAAAGGAACAAAGATTTTTTCCAAAGGATCTTGTGAACACCTGTATGTTATCCACTGGACAAGTCAGGTTTTTATTTATACAAGAAATGGCTGCATCTACAGAAGGCAAACTCCACTTCTTGGAAAACGCTTCCTCCATAGAATAAAGAATGTCAAACTTCTTAGGAGGTGAGAAACGCTTATCTGGATGTTGCCAGTATGCGTAAATTAGCTTTTTTTTTTTTTTTAATAACAGATGAACCGGAAAAGAGCATGCACCCTGCAGGGATTTTAATGAACCCAGTGAAGATATTCAGTTAAGTCCAAAGAGGGCAACCTCTGTTTCAGCATAACATTGTACCTGTGATTTTAGCATCTGGGAAGCAGAGAAGGGTTCCTCCGACATCCCTGATCCATCCAACTCCTCATCCCTATCATCTGCAGGTGTTACCTCATTTTTTTTGAAAGGTGATCTAGAACCCCTGAAGGAGATCTGCTTCGCTTTTGTCCATTTGTGAGGACTTTGCAATTAGCGTAGCGATTCTTCCCTCTAAGTTTTCCAGGGCTGCAGCCAAAGTGTCCTCAGTGACATATGCAGGACCAGGTGCCACCGGGGAAGTTGTTACTCCTGATAGTGGCAATGGCTACTCCTGTACAGGTGCATCAAAAATTACAGGAGAGGAAGGTACCGAGCAGGCACGGCTAGAGCCCCATTTCAGACGGCGGTGCTTTCTTGTCTTTCTTAGTCCCTGAATGCTAAGGGAAGACATATTACTATGCAACAAGCCGAGGTACCACAACGCATATACTACTGTGCTCAGTTTAGCAATGTACCTAAAGTATGCAACTTAAACACAGTTTCATGCATGGAGTAGGTATCTCTCTTGGGAGTGCCCACCAACCACATAGAGCTTACGTTCCCCCGAAATGCTGCTGTGTCCCAAAGGAAAAGCTGCCGGCTCTGAGTCCCTTATGGGTTCTGTGATGAGCACCATGTTTCAAATTAAGGTGCTCGCGACCCTGCTTTTCCTCTGCTAAAGGGCACCCCCCTTGTGCGACCTAGGGCAGATGGCAGGTGTCCTGGGGCAATGGGAGCTGCCTCCCGCCTCTGGCGTCTTACCCAGCGCCTGGAAGGGAGAAGCGGTGGCCATCTATGGCAGAGCTCTGCAGCGGAGGAAGTGTGCTTGACCGTAGGATCCGACACTGCTTAGAGCGTGGCGAGTACAACACAGCTCTTTACTCCCTCTAGTGGCAAAAAAGAGACAACACCCTACTCAAAATTAGAAAAGGTTTTCAAGATTGTTGTTAGGATTCCTTTTCCCTTTATCCTCGCCGCAAGTTTTTCTGCTGAAAATTCAGACAGCACCAATCTTCACCCATCACGAAGGGTTTTGTGTGCCAACCTTCAGGGATATGGGTTCCTATTTAAAGGAGACCTCTTCCCTGGGCCTTGGAAAAGACTTACCTGGACTTTTAGCATTCAGAGCGAAAGTGCTGGACCCTAGAGCCCAGTCTTCTGAAGAGAGACTTTACAGGCCTGGATCCCATCCAGTTTCAGCGTAAATTTAGCGTCTTGGATGGATCCAAAAAGCATAGCTTTTTACCCCCAGAGGGCCTGTTTGGTAGAGGTACTTCCCTGACAGAGGGGTTATATGGAGGGGAAACTGTCTTCAATCGGTTGTGCCAGTGTCCTGTCACCGCTGATGACCCCTAACCTATAATGTAAAGAATGGCTCTGTGTCCCGTGGTGTACGATAAAAAAAATTGCAAGAATGTCACAACAATAAACAATCACAGTCTGCTTAAACTAATAACAAATCATTTTACCATGTTTTTTTTGAACACACCATGTAAACATTCAGTGCATGTGGAAAAAGTATGTGAACCTCTAGACCAGGGGTGGCAAACACAAGGCCCGCGGCCCGAATCCGGCCCGCCAAGCCTCGTCATGTGACCCGCCAGCCTCCACCTCTTGTTCTCACAACAGCGCAGTGTATAAGCCCGATTTTCTCTTGCACGTGAACTTCTATGGGACAGAAGCTACATAGTTACATAGTTAGTCAGGTTGAAAAAAGACACAAGTCCATCCAGTTCAACCATAAAAAAATAAATAAAAAAAAATAAAACACAGTACATCCCATACACCCAACTCCATACCCACAGTTGATCCAGAGGAAGGCAAAAAACCCCAGCAGAGCATGATCCAATTTGCTACCGGAGGGGAAAAAATTCCTTCCTGATCCCCCGAGAGGCAATCGGATTTACCCTGGATCAACTTTACCTACAGAACTTAGTACTCAGTTATATTATGTGTATTTAGGAAATAATCCAGGCCCTTCTTAAAGCAATCTACTGAGCTGGCCAGAACCACCTCTGGAGGGAGTCTGTTCCACATTTTCACAGCTCTTACTGTGAAGAAACCTTTCCGTATTTGGAGGTGAAATCTCTTTTCCTCCAGACGTAAAGAGTGCCCCCTTGTCCTCAGCGTTGACCTTAAAGTGAATAACTCAACACCAAGTTCACTATATGGACCTCTTATATATTTGTACATGTTGATCATATCACCCCTTATTCTCCTCTTCTCAAGAGTGAATAAATTCAGTTTTTCTAATCTTTCCTCATAGCTGAGCTCCTCCATGCCTCTTATCAGTTTAGTTGCCCTTCTCTGCACTTTCTCCAGTTCTCCGATATCCTTTTTGAGAACTGGTGCCCAAAACTGGACTGCATATTCCAGATGAGGTCTTACTAATGATTTGTACAGGGGCAAAATGATATCTCTATCTCTGGAGTCCATACCTCTCTTAATACAAGAAAGGACTTTGCTCGCTTTGGAAACCGCAGCTTGGCATTGCATGCCATTATTGAGCTTATGATCAACTAAAACCCCCAGATCCTTCTCCACTACAGATCCCCCCAGTTGAACTCCCCCTAGCATGTATGATGCATGCATATTCTTAGCCCCCAAGTGCATAACTTTACATTTATCAACATTAAACCTCATCTGCCACATAGTCGCCCAATTAGACAGAGCATTGAGTTCGGCTTGTAAATTGGAGACATCCTGCAAGGACGTTATTCCACTGCATAGCTTGGTGTCATCTGCAAAAACAGAAATGTTACTTTTGATCTCAGACCCGATATCATTTATAAATATATTGAAAAGTAAGGGACCCAACACTGAACCTTGGGGTACACCGCTGATAACCTTGGACCATTCAGAGTAAGAATCATTAACCACAACTCTCTGAATCCTGTCTTTCAGCCAGTTTTCTATCCATTTACAAACTGATATATCTAATCCTGTAGACCTTACCTTACACATGAGCCGTGTGTGGGGAACTGTATCGAACGCTTTTGCAAAATCCAAGTATACCACGTCCACTGCTACGCCTCTGTCCAGGGTTTTACTTACCTCTTCATAAAAAGAAATCAGGTTTGTCTGATAGTTTGTTTCCAGCAAGAACTCGTCCATGTGGTCTTTTATTAAACGTTCCAGTATCTTCCCAACTATAGAAGTTAAACTAACAGGTCTATAGTTACTTGGTAAAGACTTTGTTCCCTTTTTAAATATAGGCACCACATTGGCTCTACACCAATCCAGTGGTACTATTCCTGTCATTAATGAGTCCCTAAATATTAGATACAGTGGCTTTGAAATTTCAGAGCTCAATTCTTTTAGGATCCCTGGGTGGATGCCATCTGGTCCAGGTGCTTTATCCACCTTTATTCTGTCTAAATATTTCTGGACCATATCACTTTTGAGCCATTGTGGATTTGGGGCAGTGTCACTCCCACCCCCATTATGGACATGAGCTCCCCCATACTCCATTGTATACACAGAGCGGAAGAAAGCATTTAATAAATTTGCCTTCTCTATGTCCTCAGTCACCCACTCTAGATTATTTTGTAAAGGGCCTACATGCTCAGACTTGACCTTTTTACTATTAATATATTTAAAGATTTTTTTGGGGTTTGTCCTACTATCTTTTGCAATCTGTCGTTTATTTTGAATTTTTGCATCCTTGATTTCCTTTTTACATATTCTATTATATTCTTTGTAACATTTAAACGACACTAGTGTTCCTTCATTTTTATATTTTTTAAAAGCTATTTTCTTATTGTTTATAGCGTTTTTAACTTTGACCGTGAGCCACATAGGTTTTATCTTTAGCCTTTTAAACTTATTGCCCATGGGCAATATACTTTGCGGTGAGGTTCCAAAGAGTCTTTTTGAAGAATTCCCATTTCTGTTCTGTGTTCATCTGTGCCAATATTCCCTCCCAGTCCAAGCCCTGGAGAGCAGTCCTCATGCTTTGAAAATGTTCTCTCTTGAAATTAAGTGTTTTTATCTTTCCTGTATGTATTTCTTGCTTATAGTTAATATTAAATTAAATCATGTTATGATCACTGCTACCCAGGTGTTCCTTTATCTGAACATTAGTAATAAGCTCTGCATGGTTTGAGATTACCAAGTCCAACAGAGCATCATTCTTAGTTGGGGCCTCAATAAACTGGACCATAAAATTGTCCTGCAATAGGTTTTTAAATTTTTGTCCTTTAACTGTCCCAGAAATTCCATTAGTCCAGTCAATTTCTGGGTAGTTAAAATCCCCCATTATTATCACCATCCCAGCCCTTGCAGCCCTTTCCATCTGTGCAAGGAGCCGAGTCTCCACCTCCTCATTAACATTGGGTGGTCTATAACAAACTCCAATGATTAACTTTGAACTACGCACATCTGTATGCAGTTCCACCCATAATGCTTCATCACACTCTCCATCAACCAGGTCCTCTTTCACGCTTGCTTTGAGGTCACTTCTCACATAGAGACAGACGCCTCCACCTTTCCTTTTTACCCTGTCTTTCCGAAAGAGAGCATAGCCAGGAATATTAATAGCCCAGTCATGTGAGGATTGAAGCCAAGTTTCAGCAATACCGATTACATCATAGCTCTCCTCATGCACCAGAGCTTCCAACTCACCTGTTTTGCTTGGAAGGCTTCTGGCATTGGTGAACAAACACTGAAATGTATTGTTACATTTTTCGCTGGTGTTTTTCATATAATTTTTAGTAGTGCAAATGGCACTATAATTTCCAATGGCTATTTGCAACATGGAAACTGAGTTCACACTGGTTTGCTGTGTTTTGGTCCATTGCTGGTGTATCTGCAGTTTTCCTACATTTTACCCACAGCATTGTCAGTTGACTACATGTATTTAGCAGTTTGTTGGATATCTGGCAAGATCAACAGGGTTTTTTTTTGTTTTTTTTGTACTTGGGGAAGCATGCATATGTACTTATTTAGCCCAGACATACTTGAACATGGCCTTTACATACATTGATTTCTATTAGGTTGTTTTTTCTGCATTTTCTGAAAGCGCACTAAAATTCCTACATGCTTCATCTTTGGCGCACTGTCAGAAAATGCAGCATAAACCAACCCTGATCAATCCCTGCCCTTTGTACATAGCGCACCCCTGAATCCCTGCATTGTGTACATAACTAGTACAGGCATGTACTAGTTGGGATCACTCAGCTGGGGCTGACCATCTCCTTGTCTTTGCAGGGGCAGATAGACATTGCCAGCGAGACCGTCTTCAAGTTGGCCGCACTCATCCTGCAGGAGGCTCGAGGAGACTACAGCAGATGGGCTGATTGAAACTGATACCGGTACTAAGGACTCTCTATATGAATGCGTCCCTGGATTCACCTTGCTGATATCTGCCTATGATCTGTGACCTGTCCTGTATACCACCGAGCGGCTGTGGAATCTGGTTTATGCTGACACTTTATTACCCTTTGGTAAGCCTCTGTCCATGTGGTTGTGGTTCACTGGAATTTGCAAGCACCTGGGTGTTGTCTGTCCCACGCTGGAGCGTGAATGTTATGGATAACATTGGACTATTATTTTCAATGACTTGTTTTGTTGCGTTTGTTTACATTTATTGGCGCAGTTCTGTTTTTACCTATGTTGTTTGTGTTTTTCATGATTATTGCTGCCTCTTAGGAATCATTTTACTATTTAATTTTTTTTGGTCTAGCGCAATTTTTTCTTTATTTTACGGTGTACGTAGCGCACCACTGAATCCCTGCACTGTGTACGTAGCGCACCCCTGAATCCTTGCACTGTGTACGTAGCATAATTATGACGTAATCCTGAACTCTGCCCTCTGTATGTAGTGCGACCCATATACAACTGGCCCTTTGAGGGCAACCACACTGCTGATCCGGTCCTTGATGAAATTGAGTTTGACATCCCTGCTCTAGACTAATGACATCTCCAAGAGCTAATTGGAGCGAGGTGTCAGCCAACTGGAGTCCAATCAATGAGATAAGAGGTCTTGGTTACAGCTGTCCTGCCCTAGAAAGAGAAAAAAAAAAAACCAGACACACACACTAGTTCTGGGTTTGCTTTTCACAAGCAGCATTGCCTGATGTGAATGATGCCTCGCACAAAAGAGCTCTCATAAGCAATAGAGACCCCCCCCCAGAAAAAAAAATTGTACTGGGGTAACAGTCAGAGGGGGAGCATCCCCAGTCAGCTCTGCAGGGCATTCTCTCCCCCCTCTCTCTGCTCGCTGACACTGCATAATGTGAGCGCTCACACAACCACAGCCGCACCAATCTGCTCCTTCCCCTGGATCCTCATTGGAACAGAGAAGAGCAATTTGCAGAAAGGACTCCATGAGCACTGTGGGAGGGGGCTCCAAGCCTTCATCGCAGTTACTGAAGAAACAGACCGATTTCTCTCGTCCTTAGAACAGTAGAACCAGCCTGTAAACTCCGAGAGCGGTGACTGCAAGCTGAGCCGAGTGTCAGACTGAGGAGCTCTTAGACAGCCCATACATTGATCACTTTTTTTCACTCAACTATTAACGTTTTTCGGCATGTAGAAAAAACTAAGTTTTTCCAACTTCATCATTAAAAACGACGTTGCCCAAACACCATTGTTTTAAAAAAAATAATCTAGCAAAGCGCGGTGGCGTACAATAGCACTATAAAGGGGAAGTTCCATTTGCCTTTGGGCTGCTTTAGCAAAATCCGTGTTGGTAAAAGACGATTCGTGCTTTTCTGTCTGTTACAGCGTGATAAATGTGCTTACGCCATTATGAACGGTAGTTTTACCAGAATGAGCGCTCCCGTCTCATAACTTGCTTCTGAGCATGCACATTTTTTTAACGTCGTTTTAGCCCACACGATCATTTTTTACAACCCCAAAAACCGACATTAAAAAAATGCAGCATGTTCGGGATTTTTTTTTTTTCATTTTTTAGAACCCAAAAAATGTAAAGCCCACACGATCATTTTAAATGACATCTTTTTAAAAACGTTTTTTTCATGCCGAAAAACGATCGTGTGTTTGCTGCATGGGAGTTCTACCACTGCTTTGGACACTTATATTTTCTTAGTCTGCTGGTGACATATCTCTTGTTTTCTGCCACGCTGGGGGGGGGGGGGGGGGGCAGTATAGTAGGAAGGGGAGCTTACTGCAGATCATGTAAAAGGGCCCGTTGTGGGATCGTAGTAAAGGGCCCCAGGAGATATATAAAAAAAAAAATACATTTTATAGTTGGCCCCCTACTTTTGTCCCTGTCCCCCCCCCTCCTAAATATGAAAGCTGGAGATGCCACTGCTCAGAAGACCTACGATTAAGAATTTTTGACATGCATAAAGCTGGAAATGGTTATAAAATTATCTCCAAAAGCCTTGCTGTTTATCAGTCCACAGTAAGACAAATTGTAAAAAAAAAAGTCTCTGGCATATGCCGACATCCTTGTTAGCGAATCTACGATATGTAAAACACTTAAGAATGGATTTCATGGGAGGATACCACATAGGAAGCCACTGCTGTCCAAAAAAAAAAACTAAAAAGTAAAATCTCACTTTCTGGCCTTTGTGTTCCATACTGGTTTAGGCACACTTCCACTGACGTCATACACAAGTCCAGCATTCCACACAGCACGGATGTTTGTGCTGCAAAAACTAACATGCCATCTGGACAAGGATACTCCTAATAAAAGCTTTCCTTCCTCACCCGGCTGTAATTACATCTGACCATCTGTGAGCAGAGGGAGATCTATCGGATACCGAAGAAACTATATCCTGTCATATAGACCTCAAGGCTGGGTTAGAAAGCCACACGCCAACAGAAGATCTCTGGTTGGGATCTTCCCTTTCGGTAAGAGGCAGTCATTTAAGAAGGTGGAGGATTTCCTTTGTATCTTATCACTGTTCTGTGGTCCCTTTGGTTTGATGTCACCATTTACCTGTAGGAGAGCAGCAAATTTCCAGTTTTCACATCACTATCTGATGCGTCTTTTTTATTTTGAAAAAGGATAGTGTATTTGTTCACCTTTTTTACTGGACTTAAGAGTGCGACACAAATAGGGCAACCTATTTGTTAGTGACTTCACACATCAGCATAACTATTACAATATTATTGGGTTTTGTGTTTGATTTTATTTGCGCAGATTACTAGCATCAAAGGAAAAATGAATTCCAAGGTTATCAAGACATTTTGCAGGAGAACTTAATGCCCATCTGTCCACCAGCTGAAGCTCAACAGAAGATTGGGTCGCTGTCCTGTTGCAACACCTAAGCATAGAAGTAAATCAACAGAATGGCTTAACCACTTGCCTACTGTGCACCTACACCCCCTTCCTGCCCAGACGAAATTTTAGCTTCCGGCACTGGGTCGCTTTAACTGACAATTGCACGGTTGTGCGACGTGGCTGCCAACATTTTTATTTTTTGGGCTAGGAATAAAAAAAAGCGTACATTTTGAAAAATACAATATTTTTTGCTACAAATAAACATCCCATTAATAAAAAAAAAAAAAAAAAAATATCAGTTTAGGCCGATACGTATTCTTCTACATATTTTTGGTAGAAGAGAAAAAAAAAAACAAAAAAAAAAAAAACCACACAGGCAATAACCGTATAGTGACGCACCCCCCTAGCGGCTTTAAATTACAAGACGTCCTGTTAGAATAGAGCATTCTGCCCGCCAAAGTGGTTAAACAGAAGACAATACGCCTTCTGGAGTGGCCCAGAGTCCTGACCTTAACCTGATTGAGACGTTGTGGCATGACCTTAGGAAAGTGATTCACACCAGACATCCCAAGAATATTGCTGAACTGAAACAGTTCTGTAGAGGAGGAATGGTCAAGAAATACTCCTGACTGTTGTGCATATCTGATTTTCAACTACAGGAAATGTTTGGTTGAAGTTATTGCTGCCAAAAAGGAGGTTCAACCAGTTATTAAATCCAAGGGTTCACATACACTGTGAATGTTTACATGATGTGTGCTATAAACACATGGTAACATTTAATTATGTGTGTTAGTTAAGGCAGACCGATTGTTGTCTATTGTGACTTAGATGAAGAACAGATTACATTTTATGACCATTTCGTGTAGAAATCATTTATATATATATATATATATATATATATATATATATATATATAATCATTTGCCATAAATATAGATACACCTCTCAAATTTCATTTATCGATCCATTTTGACAGCAATTTGAGCCTGTGTTTAGACAGTATCCAATCTCCCTACAAAAGTTTTACATGTATATCTGCCGTCTTTAGCCTTCAACTCTTTAGACACATTGTGTTAGAAATTTTTCTTCCAGTTCCACCACTGGATATGGAATCTTGGTTTACGCTAAACATCAGACCCATTGGACCACATTTAAGATCTACTTACAACTTGGTATTCACGCTTCTTTAACTACAGTTCATATAAAACATCCGATTTTACAGCATGTACCTCTGCATAGGCTTCATCTAGCCAGGTGTAAGGAGGCACCCGAGCGCCACTCCAACAGTGATTGGACACAGCGTGGAGAGACCTAATCTTCTAACCACAGGTGGGGAGGAGAGAAGTACAAGGACATCTGCCCCAATATAATTGAGGAGGGTCTTTTTCAAATATATCTGTGCTTGAGTTTACTGTAGGAGGTGGAGCCCATCTCATGTGACCGCCCTGGAGGAGGACTCTAGTGCGTTGGGCTGCAATTAAGGAATTGAGTGTTTGCATGTTGCTTCAGTGAAGCCACTTCCCAATTATTTAGCACAGAGCAAAGCACTTTTGTTAGCTCTAGATTATGTGGAGCCCCGAGATTAGAAAGACAATGCCATTGTTTTAAACCCACATTCTGTGATGCGCACTGACGATAGTGCGCCCCCCTGTAGATCTGGGGAAATTCTATTTAAACTCCTGCCTGGATAGAGTCAGCAGGATTTGCAGGAAAAGGGGCTGACTTTAGTACAGCCTCCAATCCTGATCCTAGCTAGGCCAACCAATGAGACGTCAGCATAGAGAGATACTCCAGAGGAGAAGGCAGCTCACTTTATGGAAGCATGGTCTGCAGGATGGTTCTAAAAAGGGCAATTATGGAAAAGGGTCTGCGATGCCTGTAAATATGTATGTACTTTAATGTGTTGTAGAAATACGCTCTGTATCCCTCCATGTAAATACTTTAGATTTTAAACTACCATTTCCTGCTTCTTCAAGGAGATAGATAGTATGTGTGTTAGATTAGACTTTGTATAAAAACTGTAATAAATTATATTGAAGCTTTCACTTTTGATCAAAAGAATTCTTATTTAACTCATATCATTGAGATATTAAATATAGATTTGAAAAACAGGGGGTAAAGTATTTCTACTGCCAAATTAAGCAAACGTGCCAAGCTCAGTACAATGTTTAACAGCACCACTTCACTAGTACTCTATTAGAGGTCCCAGAGTGTAAAGAATAGTTGCATACAACAGAGTAGTTTAATTATCAAACATTTATTGTGGTCATTGAAGGGGTAGAAAAATTTCTACGTAGAACGAACATGACCAAAATATTTCAAATAAATAAAACATTTGAGCAACCTTTTAAACCTCTTTATACCCTACCCTCCCAAATACCAGACCCACCCTCCCTCTGGGAAGTCACCAAACAAAAATAGTGATCTGGATGAACAACTGCTAACGAAAAGCAGTAAACAGCCATAACAGCTTAGCATTTGTCTCCACTGAAGTGAAGAATCCACATGAAAATTTTGAGTATCTAAATGTTCAAATATTCGCAACAAAAAAAAAAGTTCCTGAGTCCAGTATTTACAGTAGCCAAAAGGTCATACAATAGGCCTATAACTCATCCTTCTCATGGTCATCTCCTTCAGGAGGAGGTCCACCTGCCCCACCATATAATTTACCAACAATTGGTTGAACAATATCCTCCAACTCCTTCTTTTTCGTCTTGAATTCTTCTATGTCTGCTTCTTGATGGCTCTCCAACCATTCAATCTTCTCTTCTACTGCCTTTTCAATGGTTTCCTTGTCTTCAGATGACAACTTTCCACCAAGTTTTTCTTTGTCTCCTATTTGATTTTTCAATGAATAAGTGTAACTTTCAAGCTCATTCCGTGCATCAATCCGCTCTTTCAATTTCTTGTCGTCTTCAGCAAACTTCTCTGCATCAGTGACCATTCTTTCAATGTCTTCTGGCGTTAGTCGATTCTGATCATTGGTAATCGTTATCTTGTTTTTGTTGCCAGTGCCTTTGTCCTCTGCTGTAACCCTTAAGATACCATTAACATCAATCTCAAATGTAACTTCGATCTGGGGAACACCACGGGGAGCAGGAGGAATACCAGTAAGGTCAAAAGTGCCCAGAAGATGGTTATCCTTGGTCAACGGACGCTCACCTAGAACAAGCCAAATAAAAAAGGTTAAATACTTTACTGGTAATATAAAAAGTAAAAAAATAGGTTAGAAGTGAAATTCTACAGTAACAAGTGAGCAAGTACAGAAATCACTATCCTGATGCTTCAGTGCTGGACCCTCAGGTCTCTGATTCTGTGGCTGCAAGAGTCACTTGCAGTTGCTCTGCCTGCCCCCCGCAAATCACATTAGGCTTTTATTATGTGAACCTATTCAAAAAATTATTCTGTGAATGGACAGCAAGTGCGAGGGTTGGGCAGTGCAGTTATTACACAATAGCCGAGCACCGCACCTGTCAGAGCTCAGGAGTATAGCATCAGCTTTACAATTAGAGCACAGCAAAAACACACATTGTAAATAAGAAAAGGACACAAGGTGGCATAGAACCTCTAGCTTTTTTTTTTTAAGTTATGCACATTTGAGTTCAAACAAACTCAATAAATGTTTGGGAATTTTAATTTTATTTTACCAATGAAGAGTCTCAGGTTATACTTTGGGTGCATAAAGGGGTTGTAAAGGTTTAGTCTTATTTTCTAAATAGGTTCCTTTAAGCTAGTGCATTGTTGGCTCACCAATTTGTTCTTTCGATCTCCCTTCCAAATGTTTTTCCCCCCCCCCTTTGTTTGAATTTCTCACTTCCAGTTTGTCCTTAGTAAGCTTTCCACCATCATCTGAGCAGTGGAAAGTCATTTAGAACACCTTACTGAGGAACAGGAAGTGAGAAATTGAGACAGACAAAGGGGAAAAAAAAAAACCACACACATTTAGAAGGGAAATTGAAGGGAAAGATAAGTGAACCAACACTGCACTAGCTTAAATGAATCCATTTAGAAAATAAAACAACATTTTTTTACAACCCCTTTAAAAAGCAGTTGTAGCGATTTTTTAAACTATATACAACCGCTTTAACTCAGTGTTACATTAGCAGCCTCACCACCCACAATACAGAAACTGACATTACAATGCCCTAGCAGCAAAAGAAAGCACCATATGTAAAGTTGCATGAGGCCTGATCAAATAAAGCTATGAAGAGTCAGGGCTGGAGACCATCTTGACAGACAGACAGGAAAAGCATACAAGGAGTAGTATTTACAAAAACTAACATGTTCAAAATCAGATTTTTCAAATAGTTACCTTCATAAACCTTAATTGTGACAGTAGGTTGGTTATCAGAGGCTGTGGAGAAAATTTGTGACTTCTTTGTAGGCACAACAGTGTTCCTAGGGATGAGCTTAGTCATGACACCACCAACAGTTTCAATACCGAGTGTAAGAGGGCACACATCAAGAAGAACCAAGTCACCTGAAACCAGCAGATAAAATATGAGTAAGAAAATACACACACATACACACACACACACACACACGCATATATACACACATACAAATAAAAATGTACACACATACCAGTGTCCTGGTCTCCAGAGAGTACACCAGCCTGAACAGCAGCACCATAAGCCACAGCCTCATCAGGATTAATGCCACGAGATGGTTCTTTGCCATTGAAGAATTCTTTAACTAGCTGCTGAATTTTAGGAATACGTGTAGAACCTCCCACTAACACAATTTCATCTATGTCAGATTTCTTCAGGTCAGCATCTTCAAGCACTTTCTGTACTGGTTTCATGGTGGAACGGAAGAGATCCTAGACAAAATATTACAATTTTGAGAGAGTCATACACCGAGATAGTGAATGGTGTCAGCAAGTCAGTTATCGGTGTACTAGATGGGCTTGTGTCTCACCCCCCTGTAACTTATGCAAACAAGATGGGTCCCAAAACAACTAGGGTTGTCCCGATACCGAGCATTTTTTTTTTAAATTATTGTACAGTGACCGGAGGAGTCAGTGGCTTGGGAGGGCGGGCAGAAGCGACTACCAACTATGGGGCAGGGCATCAGGCTGGCACCCCCCCCCCCCCCATGACGGAAGAGACAGCGGGCGATGACAGGAAGGCGACGGCGGCAGCAGAAACAGTGACAAAAGGGGGGGGTTCTTTGCATCCGCACAGCCGAACCCAGCCTCGGATAAAACTCAGCTGTGACTCCCTCAGTCACACAGCCAAGCAGATCGAAGCCGCCTCCCCCTCCTTCGTGCACGGCCCACTGATCTGAGCTCAGCATTACTGGTTTGAAGGGGGGGGAGGGGGGGGCGGCGTCTGTAATATAAAGGGGTCCAGGGTGATGTGTAAACGGAGTCAACGGGAGGAGAACGAGTCCTCACTGCAGTTAAGTTTGGCAAGCTGGCAGGGGTGTAGGGCGCAGCTGAATCAGGATCGGTGACACAATGTCGCCGTCAGCCTGAGCTATATGGGCTGGGTGTAACGAGGTCTGTTGCCGCTTACTGCAGGGTGTACCAAGATGGGCATTGCAGCATATTTTTTTTTTTTATAGCTTCAGTGTTTTTCACAGCATTTGTGCCCACAAGTGCCACCAATCAGCGCCAGCCAAATGTCAGTGCCACCTGTCAAACTGGGACATGACAAAAAAAAAAAAAAAAAAAAAAAAAAAAATCAGCGAGTACTTGGTCTTAAAAAGTGGTATCGGGACAACCCTAAAAATAACCCCCACACCAAGTCTACACTTATAAACAGTAAATTAGCTACTTTAGGGGCATCCCTGCCCTTTATAGTTACCATCCTGCACCTTGCAGAAAAAAAAAAAAAAATTATATATATATATATATATATATATATATATATATATATATATATATATATATATATATATATATATACTTGGGTCCAAATGTTTTCATACACACAAAACATTGGGCGTTACCACTTGTTAAAGTGGAACTTCAGTAATTTTTCACATGTTTCCAACCATTAAATCTTCTGTTGTATTAACTTTGGATAGCAAAACTTTCTGCCAGTAAATATTTTATACATGCCACTTCCTGTCCGGTTAAAAAAAAAAAAAAAAAAAAAAAAAAAAAAAAAAAAAAGCCCAAGCTCATGAGTTTCCCAGGATGGGGGGGGGGAGAATGCCGAGTCATAAGGGGGCCAATGAGAGGTGTGTGTTCAGGAAGTTAACAGGCAGCAGCTTCAGCTGCCCACAGTTAAAATGGTTGCAGCCAGACCTGGTGGAGGGAGATCTCTGCAGCATATTTGGCAAGTACAGAATATATAAAATATGCAAAGTGACTGGAGGGAAGCTTTACAATGGCAACGATGGGATTACAAATTATGTGAGCAGACTGCAGTTCTTCCAACAGCAAACGTTATTTTTTAATAAGCAAGAGGATTCTTATTTACCATATATTGCAATACATGTACAAGCTTGCCAACTGTGTCAAAATGATCCCGCTATGGCCAGTCCTACACAGTCTTGCCAAAATAGCTGCTCTTTGTAGTGTGTGCGCACTCTCATGCAAATGTTGCCAATATGGGGCAGACAAAGCTGAAGATGAAAACAGCTCAGGACCAGCGTCAAGCTGAGCACATACACAACAGGGGGGTAGGGGGGGGGGGGGCTCCATCAGCAAGCAAAGTCCTTTATCTATGCAAATAAGATGGGTCCCAAAATTACCATCCAAATCTATTATAGAACGTATTCAGTTTCTTATGCGTTTCCTACTCCCTGTGCTGTAGCTATATTTTATTGATGGGTGTTCTAGGATGTAAAGTGCGGGTACCTGTGGGAGCCGTTATGCCGAGTGCATAGGCGTTAAACCTAAAAGTGGAACTTCCGCTTAATCCACTCCTCCAATCGCCTGTCCTATCAGGCAGCGTCGCATGTGCAGCGAGTGCCCGGCCATGAAGCCGAAAGCTGTCATGGCCAGGTGCCCAGTTAGGATGGAGATGCCGGTGGAGAGAGGAGTGCAGCTCGGGCGGCACATCGCAGGTAAGTAGGTTTATTAAAAGCCAGCAGCTATGCTTTTTGTAGCTTCTGACTTTTAACAAAAAAAGGCTGGAACTCCTCTTTGCCAGCAAATCTGTCACCTCCTGGTTACTAACTGGGACAGCAGAGGGCAAGGTGCCAACAATCTAGCTATATCATTGCCACTATCTTCAGCAAACCTCAAAATAGTATTGCAGTTTGGCTACAAATGCTTACCATGTTAAGCTCCTCAAACTTAGCACGTGTAAGTGTTTCAGAGAAGTCTTCTCCTTCAAAGAATGATTCTATCTCAATCTTAACTTGATGTTGAGATGACAAGGCTCTCTTGGCTTTTTCAACTTCACGGCGAAGCTTTTGGACAGCCCTGTTGTCTCTGCGCACGTCCTTGCCAGTTTTCTTTTTGTAGAGCTTGATAAAGTGTTCCATTACACGCTGGTCAAAGTCTTCTCCTCCCAGATGGGTGTCCCCATTGGTGGCCACCACTTCAAAGACTCCATTGTCTATCGTAAGCAAGGACACATCAAAGGTACCACCACCCAGATCGAAGACAAGAATGTTCTTCTCTCCTTCCTTTTTGTCTAGACCATAAGCAATAGCAGCAGCAGTTCTGCAATTCAAAAAATAAATAGGAAGAACATTAAACACAAAGACAAGCTCTACAAAATATTTCAGGTGCAAAAATCAGCTAATAAAGACACTTACGGCTCATTGATAATACGCATCACATTAAGCCCTGCAATAGTTCCAGCATCCTTTGTAGCTTGACGCTGGGCATCATTAAAGTAAGCGGGTACAGTGACAACAGCATGTGTAACCTAAGACAAGTAGAAGTAAAAAAGGGTCAGCACCATATACTGAACAGTAAAACACATTTCTGTATTTTTTCTTTTTTTAAGAAACATCCCAAACCTTCTACGAAAATGTACATACCTTTTTGCCAAGATACGCCTCAGCAGTCTCTTTCATCTTAGTGAGAACCATAGCAGAGATTTCTTCTGGCGCAAATGTCTTTCTCTGATTATTAACATCGGCTTCTATATAGGGTTTGGTTTTCTTTTCAACAACCTAGTAAAAACATGTCAGAGATAAGAAAATTAAAAAAAAAAAATCTACAAAGGCTCCAAGCTGTGATAACCATCTTTATAACATTTGAGATGCAGTTTTACTACTTCCCTATCGCCCGTCATCATATGACAGGACGATAAGCCTTACGTTCTGGGAAGACTCACGTGAGGTCTTCACAGGTCACTAGGGGGGGCGCGTGCTTGCCACAATGTCCACAGGTGATCGGCCAGTAACTGATCAGGACCATCAGGGAGGAGGAGACCAATGGTGTGCGTCCCTTGTACATAAAGACACTGATTGGTCAACTCCCCCAGTGAGTCCCCTCCCCCAACAGAAATAATCACTCCCTAGGGAAAACATTAAGCCTTTGATCACCCCCTAGTGCTAACCCCCTTCCCTGCCAGTCACATTTACACAGCAATCTGCAATTTTTATAGCACTAATCGCTGTATAAAATGTACATCCCAAAGATGTGTCAAAAGTGTCCGATATGTCTGCTGCAATGTCGCAGGGAAGAAAGTAATCAGTAAAAGTAGCCTAGGGTGACAATAGTGTGCATAGCATACTAGCTCATTATGTATTACACACCTCTGATATTTCGAGCACATACAGGTAAGCCTTAATCTAAGCTTATAAACAAAGAATAGTGCAGCGCTATATAAAAGTCCATCCAAAGATCCTCCTTGTGATAATCCAATAGTGGTAAAATTCACACACATGCAGGTGATGAATCGTGGATAGAAGAAAAACACCTCCACCAGTAGTAAAAATGGCCTCTCACCTCCCAGATCAGACCCTATAATGAGATCAGGGTCAATAGCGCTTTCCCATAAGGGATAAATCCAGGGGATGAAGTTGCCAGCTGACAAGCATGAAGCCAAAACAGATACACTCCGACCAGATGATGATTCATTCATAAAAAAAAGGAGATAACATAGTGTACTCTGTATGCGCACAAGGTTTAATAAAACAAATGTATAAAACTCACATTTTCAAGGCACTGATCCAGTGCCAGGGTAAACAGCGATAAAAAACATGTGTTGCAGTGGCTGCGGGTGCCGTCACGTCCTTCCCTCCGAACGTTGCGTCCCTAGGACAGGACTTCTTCAGCGGAATGTAGGGATGAATGGACAAACACCCAAGATATAGAGACCCTTGGTCATGGAGAAGCAATGGGAAATCCCAAGCCGCGCCCATCAAGTCACATCAATCACATGACTTGATGGGCGCGGCTTGGGATTTCCCATTGCTTCTCCATGACCACGGGTCTCTATATCTTGGGTGTTTGTCCATTCATCCCTACATTCCGCTGAAGAAGTCCTGTCCTAGGGACGCAACGTTCGGAGGGAAGGACGTGACGGCACCCGCAGCCACTGCAACACATGTTTTTTATCGCTGTTTACCCTGGCACTGGATCAGTGCCTTGAAAATGTGAGTTTTATACATTTGTTTTATTAAACCTTGTGCGCATACAGAGTACACTATGTTATCTCCTTTTTTTATGAATGAATCATCATCTGGTCGGAGTGTATCTGTTTTGGCTTCATGCTTGTCAGCTGGCAACTTCATCCCCTGGATTTATCCCTTATGGCAGGAGTCTCCAAACTATGGCCCTCCAGGTGTTCAGGAACTACAATTCCCATCATGCCTAGTCATGTCTATGAATGTCCGAGTTTTACAATGCCTCATGGGAAGTGTAGTTCCACAGCAGCTGGAGGGCCGTAGTTTGGAGATCCCTGCCTTATGGGAAAGCGCTATTGACCCTGATCTCCTTATAGGGTCTGATCTGGGAGGTGAGAGGCCATTTTTACTACTGGTGGAGGCGTTTTTCTTCTATCCATGATTCATCACCTGCATGTGTGTGAATTTTACCACTATTGGATTATCACAAGGAGGATCTTTGGATGGACTTTTATATAGCGCTGCACTATTCTTTGTTTATATCTTTCCAGGAACTTATCTAATTGATTCCTAGTGTTCAGCTGCTTACTATTATATTATTTTGTGTTTTTATTGCGCTGATTGATTTTCTTTTATATTTAATCTAAGCTTACCTGTAGGTTCAAAGTGGTCTTTAAGGGTTTGCAACCACTTTAAGTGAACAAGCCCACACAAACATTCAGTAAATTATCCACACACTGAATATTGGCTACTTACCTTAAAAGGCAGATACTTGACATCCTGTTGTACAGATGGGTCATTCCAAGTGCGACCAATCAGACGCTTGGCATCAAACACTGTATTTTCAGGATTGGAAGTCAACTGATTCTTGGCAGCATCTCCAATCAAACGTTCACCTTCTGGAGTAAAGGCTACATAAGAGGGTGTGATTCGGTTACCCTGATCATTGGCAATAATCTCGACACGTCCATTCTTGAATACACCAACACTGCCGAAAAACAAGGATGAAAATATGTCCTTTTAGAGGGTCTAAATTTTGTACAGTCTCACATTTTTAAAAACAGACCTAGCATCAGATATATATTTTCATGCATGGAAAGTACACACACACACTATAAAAAAAATCCAACATTAAAAAAGGGTTACAAAACAAAGTGGTCTTTAAAAATAGGTATAAACCAATTGGTATCCTTTTGACTACCCCGATTGAGCCATTATAATCTTTGAATAAGCCAATGCTTTATACCCTCATGTTAAGTTTTAAAGTCTTATTTACAAGGCAACTGGCCCTTATGTTATCAAGTATTGGTTGTATGAAAGGAGTGATCTCCCTTCATGGCTGAAACAAGAAACATGTTCCAAAAGGTGAACTTATCCTTCAATTTAAGGAGGCAAGAGGCTACTCTACAAACATCTATGATATATGGAGTCACCTAAAAATGTATCTTTGGTAGCCTCAATGAAAGTCAAATTATATTATGCGTTACAAAAACAGTTCGAGTTGTAAAGGAAAACAATTTTTGGGCTGAAATGACTGTTTACAGGGTATAGAGACATAATAGTTAACCGATTCCTTTTAAAAGTGAAAAAAAAAAAAAATCCTTTAGTGACCCTTTAAGTAGATGTATACCTGGTGAGGGAAAGTAGTGATAAAGCCTAGGAATGGATGCGCACCACACAATTCACTTGTGGTTTGGAGTGCTGAATGGGCTCCCACCCAGTGCAATTGGCCCCCACCTGCACCTCTATCAGTGAACTGATACTTTCAATTGCCACCTTTTAAAGTGAGGGATGTGGCATGCAGTAAATCTATGTAAAACTGTATGTTTATGGATGGATATAGATTGTGTCAGAGCAACCTGACCTAGCACCGGAAGAAGCAGAATATTTTAAAGCCACTATATGAACTACTACTATAATCCTATCCCATGACTTAATGTATTTATTGGCGTATAACACTCACTTTTTTACCCTGAAAATAGAGGGTAAACTGTGCCTGCGTGTTAAACTTAGGGGGCTGTGGAAAGCTTTTTTCCTGAAACTTCCCATGGGAGTTCCACCCATTTTTTTTAAGTTTGGCTGTACTGCATGCCCTTAATGCATAGTTTTCACAATGGGCAATATTTTTTAAAATTTTGGATGGCAAATACCTTCCCATACACACCCCCCCCCCCCGTTTTATCCACTTCCTGGTCCTAATCGCCTAGGCGATTAAGTCACAAGGGTTCCTGGGATAATTTGCCTTTTACCGAAATCTCGGAGAGGGAGAGAGGGGGAGAGAGGAGCTATTAAAATATTCATTGGTGAGGGCGGGACACAGAGGAACGCCAGCCAATAGGATGGGGTCAGGGCGGAGCTGCATACATAAATAATTGGCTTGTGTTAAATAGCCACTTTGTCCCGCCCACCACGACATCGCCAATGAATTGCCATAGCAACCTGTCAGAAAAAAGGACGGCCTCCCTGAGGCATTACTGAGCATGTGCGAGATTTGCTGGTGCATGATGGGTAGATAGCTGCAAAGAAATCCAGGAAATGACAGATGCCCACAACTAGAATGGAAACTGCCTGCTTCTCGAGATCAGTAAGTAAATAACTATTTTTAAAGAAAGTAAAAAACGCTAAAAGTATGACATGTTAGAAATATTAACTTTCAGATTTTGACAGTTACAGAGCAGCGTTTAAAAAATAAATAAAAAAATGTTTGGGGGACTGGAACTCCCCTTTAAAGTTAGGGTGCGTTTTATACACCGATAAATATGGTAACTACTTGCCTACCAGGCCAATTCTAAAACGTCTTCCATAAAAACGTAAAATTAGGTTTTGATTGAATTATGCTAGAAATGTACCTAGAACTCCCGAACATATACATTTTAAGCAGAGGCCCTAAAGAGCAACATGGTGGAAAGTAAAACATTTTAATAGGAAGGCGATTGACTTGTTTACATTTGAAAGGGATGTCACTCCGGTCCTCCAAGACGGCAGAGGTCTTCTTTCCTCCGCTCATCTGTTACCAGCTGCCACAACAGTTCTTGGGACTACCGATCATCCAGGAAAGCCCCCGTGAACCAATGAAAGTGCAAGGAGGCAACCCCTTTGCCAAAAGTGATCTAGTGGCTAATCAGCCACTTGAATCACTTTCTGAAGAATACCGGGGTTATAGCATATTGCTGCAGTCATAAACCCAGCATTCCATTTCTGGCCGAGGACGTCATTTGTCCCTGGCCCAGTTGGGAAGTGGCACTATTCCTCTAACCTAAATAGCAAATTTGGTGAAGTTTACTCTTACTGATGCCAGAAAAATTTCCACTCCTGCTGGCCACAATCTGGCCCTCCTGAAGTCTGAAGGACAGTAAACCTACCCTTTGTTTAGAAAGTTTGCCCCTAGAGCATAAAATACTTGTGGAATGGCAACAAACTACAATACGTAAAAATATCCATGTTGCCAGTTTAGAATCACAAAGAAGCTCTAGAATGATCTAGGTCCCATCTGGTCTTGAATTCCCTGGATCTCTGCTATACCCCTTCAATGGATCGGGATTTAAAATATGCTTTTGGCATTTGTTTGCCCAAGTTCCTAAACTCCACTCCATAAAAGAGATTGCGATATTTTCGCGATTAATCGTGCAGCTATAATACATAGGTAAGGGGGAAACTTAAAGAGGCAAAGCGATTTTGCTACAGGTGCACTTGAAATGACACAGAAAGTGCAGACACAAAAACCCCATACACACATGATTGAATAAAGTCAGAGCTCCCCCTCATTTCAGATCTACAGCGACTGCACTTTGCAGTTGTAGTGCAAGTAAATTTGCCTTTCGTAAGTAACTCCCATAGGCTTTTTAAGAGCTGCTGCGGTTAGAGGAGGTTCCACCTCACCTGAACTTGGAAGAATCGCATTCGCTTTAAGAACAGGAATGTTTTGACTGCAAAATGATTTTGCTGCGTTTTCCCCACACCCAAAGAAGTTAAAGAGTATATGAAGCCTTGATCTCAGAGAAAGGAATTATTATAGTCGAAACAACTAAATCGGTTACAATTTTCATAATCGATTAATCGGCCAGTTACATAATGGGGAAAAAATAAATAAAAATAAAGTAAATACTAGTTTCACTGTCCTACAGTAAAAAAATGAACCTTTTACAGTAGCGATTTGCTCTTTGTACTCATTTTTTTTTTACCCCATTATGTTACTAAACATCTCAGGCCTAGGTCACACCTCTTTCTTGGTGCTTTTTGGAGAAGCACACTACAGTTGATTTACAGGTCTTCCTATGGGACACATTCACATCCATGATTGCCCCCCCCAAACTGCTGCGTATTTAGAAATGGCAATGACTTAACGCCAAACAGTGCCATTTTCTTTATTTATTTTTTGGTTCAATGGAGAAGCTGCAGATTAGCATGTAATGTGTTTTTGCGGCAATTTGTGTTTTGTAATCTGCCCAACAACAAAATTGCCCCCCCCCCCCCCCCCCCCAAAAAAAAAAAAAAAAAAAAAAAAAAAACACAATTTTTTTATGGCTATTATCCGGAAAAAAAAATTTCGGCCAACTAATCAATTATAAAATTAAGTTATTTGCAGCACTAATTATTAATAATGACAAGCGTTCCAATTCCTCTACTCTATCCAAAATGAAAAGCGTTAAACTAGAAATAATGGTACAGCATTTTATATATATTTTTTTAATGCTACATTTCATTGGGAGGCTGTATGCAGTGTCATGACAACTGGCACAACAGATATATGTAGTGTCTTTACGCTGCATGGCCAAATGTGACAATTCGCATGTAGCCCATTGCCTAGCAACCAGATCTAGCCATTATTGATATTCAAGCAAAGAAACACACTGGATGTCACATGCAACACAGACATTTCTCCTCAAAAGCATTTTTGTAATATTAAAGTGGATGTCACAATGTAGAGTATAAGATTTCCTATCATCTGTGCCCAGTCTTGCCACACAGTTAATCCAGCTCTGAGCAATCCTCTTTTATTGTTCAGTGAAAATTTAACAGCCTTACAGATAAAAACCTGTCGAAATAAAAAGTCAGTTTCTCTCTTCTTGCTTTGAGTGACAGGTTATTTAAACATCTAGCTTGGACATGTTTATCTAAGGTTTATCATAATATAAGTTGATCCAAAGTATAAAAAAAAAGTGAGAAATCCACCCCTGCCCCACATAACACATCCTGGTAATAAACAATGAACTTTGGAGCACCCATGTTATGATTAACATAAGATAAACATGTCCAAGCTAGATATGTAAATAACCTGTCACTCAAAGCAAGAAGAGAGAAACTGACTTTTTATTTTGACAGGTTTTTATCTGGAAGTTTATTAATCTTCACTGAATAAAAAAGAGGATTGCTCAGAGCTGGATTAACTGTGTGGCAAGACTGGGCACAGATGATAGGAAATCTTATACTCTACACCAGGGATCCTCAAACTACGGCCCGCCAGCTGTTGTAGAACTACACATCCCATGAGGCATTGCAACACACTGACATTCACAGCTATGACTAGGCATGATGGGAATTGTAGTTCCTGAACAACTGGAGGGCCATAGTTTGAAGACCCATGCTCTACACTGAGACATCACTTTAAAACAAAACCATTGCATGTAACTGGACTAATGCCAATACAAATGGTTTTTGCTACAGTCAAGGAGTGCAAGGCAAACTATTAGAAATGTTATTACTACAGCTCAAAAACATAATGTTAGGCTAGACGCGTCTGAACTCCATACCATGAATAAGTTGTTCCCAAATCAATGCCAATCACGGTGCCAACCTCTTCTTTCTTGTCATCATCATCTGCAAAAGTGCTGGCAACAACCAGCAAGAGAATTCCTAACAGCTTCATTGCTACCATGGAATGTGTTTTTCTTTTAACAAGAAATATATATATAAATCCAACGTAGAGGGCAACAATCTGCTGAAAAAATAAAAAAGATAAACAAATTTATCAATATAATTGCATAAAACAAATGCATATAAAACACCTATTAGAAGTTAATACAAGTGACTGGATTTCAAATCCGGAAGGAAGGTCTTCTGTATTACAGTAGGCAGAAATAAAGAAGGGTGGGGCCACTTCTACATCTCAGCTCCATCCAATGAAGAGACAAGCAGATGAATCATGGGGGAAAGGAAGGAGAAGCTTCTAGAGAAAGAAAGGCAACCACAGGTCCCCCGACCCCCTTTCAGGCTACAACATAATGTCAGTGACTGTGTAAATCAGGGGTCCCCCACAATCCCTAACTGGCAATCAAAAGGTTATTTTCTGGTTAAGGAAATCTAGAAGAAGAATAAAAAAAAAACACCCCACACAGTAGAAGCAGCAATATTGTGCAGTACATAAATACGAGATCACCTTGCAGTCGGAGCAGACCACAAAAGCTGATTTAAAGAGTTTGCATATACACAGTAAAACCTTGGTTTGAGAGCATTTTGCAAGACAAGCAAAATGTTTTAATACATTTTGCATCGATAGAAAAAGGAGTAGCATCATGTCACAACTGAGTATAAAAAAAACTTGAGTATAAAAAAAAAATTAGAGAGGCGCCAAAGTGTAGCAATAGGGTTACATTTAATGAAGGTACAACATTTAGAAACTTATTGCTAAAAAAATAAAAAATAAAATATATATATATATATATATATATATATATATATATATATATATATATATATATATATATATATATATATATATATATATATATATATATATATATATATACACACATACATACATATACACACACACACACACACGTTACAGTGAAGGTGTGTGCATTAGCAGAGACACTTCACTTGACCAAAAGCTACACAACCCAATTGTACAAGGTCTATTAGAGAGGCCATACACACTACAGTTTGTACAATCTCCCTCAAAATTACCAAAAGACAAAAACACATCAATCCATTCCAATCAAGAAATCTGCTGCCCTATAAAGTTGCTAGTAGATTGTACAGTGTATAGTCACCTTTGCAATAAGGCCACAATTTGAATCGTGTTTGGAGGCCCCAATTTAGATCCGTTGATGGTAAAGCTAAATAACACGATACAATCAGGATTGGTCCCACTGATACAAAAGTCAATAGATTGGCACATAACACACAATTTTGGTAACTCCTAACCTGTCCTTACATTACACAGTCTCTGTACAATTTCATTCAGATTTACCAAAGGATAACAGGCCCTACCTAACCAATTCATTCAATTGGTATTACATCAGACAGGCTCTTAGAGTACATAGTGCGATCATACAATCGTCTATTCCACACGGGACACCGTAAACGGACACTATGAAGCACACCGTACAATCAGATGATAACGGGTACGCTGCTCTGCTTTAGTCCCACATGCGCTAAAGATTCCCTGACGTCTCTACACACATCCAGGCCTCGCCGCCGCCCAACCAGGCAAGCACCGACAAAGTACACATTACAACCTTTAAGCAGAAATACTTTTTTTCCCGTCCCCACGGCTCCGACCCCTAAACAACCGCAACTTCACACATACCGGTTTCAGAATCAGCCTTTAAACCCGCTTCACCGAATTCTTTATATTTGCCGGTAGCTGCCAGACTGACGTACTACGCGCCGCCGGTCTAGTTTTATACCCTCCCGGCCGGCCACAGTCGTGGAGAGCTGTGATTGGTTACAGCACCACGCGTTGGAATTCTTCGATTGGAGAGCAAGCTCTCAAGCTGTCGGCTGCGGATTCGCACACGTTGCTGTGACGTCACACGTCGCGCTAGGTCTCCTTTCGCCTCTAATGATATGTCCGCCTCCTATCACACATTTGACCAATGAGAAAGCTGTCCGTGGCACCGCAAGCTGTGTCGATTGGTTAGTTGGTCCATCTGTTAGGGCTTTATGAATTTCTGGAAGATTCAGCTTCACGTAAATTTCGTCAGAATGTCGTCAGATTGCTGCTGGCATCCATAATCTTGGTATGATTGTCAAAATGCCGGGCGTGAGTGTACATTCCACCCCGATTACTGGGTACGAAGAGGCTGTGAATTACAAAAAAAAAAAAAAAAGATTTGCCGTCCAAATGCACATCCATTCAATTTGCAAAACAATATAAACTAACATTAATATATAAATACCTAGAAGCAAATCTATACACAGAATAAAATAAGCGTAAAACATAGCAATAATGGTATAGAATAAAATAATATGCATAGCTGGTATGGCTGAAAAAAGACTCAAGTCCAATCTATGTGTGTGCTGCTTTTATGTTAATAGAATTGTAAACCTTCATGTTTTTTCACCTTAATTCTATGCAATAAGGTGAAAAAACACCTTGCGAATTTCACATCCTTACTGCTCATACAGTAAAGAAACCTCTATGCAGTTTAAGGGTAACCACTTGAGACTCGCGCTATAGAAGAAAGACGTCCACAGCGCAGCTCTCAAGTGCCAGGTGGACGTCCCTGGACGTCATTTTAGTTGCATTCCCCGCGCAGTGCATGGCGCATTGCCGAGATGCCGGTGCGCGTGCCTGGCGGCCGCAATGTCGGGTACAAGCAATCAGCGGTGACAGCAGGGACGTGGAGCTCTGTGTATAAACACAGAGCTTCACGTCCTGTCAGGGAGAGAGGAGACCGATGATGTGTCCCTTGTACATAGGGACACAGCATCGGTCACCTCCCCCAGTCAGTCCCCTCCACACCCAGGGAATACATTTAACCCCTTCCTCACCCCCTAGTGTTAACCCCTTCAATGCCAGTCACATTTATACAGTTATCTGTGCATATTTATAGCACTGGTGGCTGTTTAAAGCCCCGTACACACGGTCGCACTTTTGCCCAACCAACATCAAAATCTGACACTTTTCGCATTTGTCCGACCGTGTGTACGTTCCATCGGACCAACTTTTTTGGCTTTCATCGGACAAAAAGTTGGGTCTGCGAACGGACCAACTGAAAGCAACAAAAGTCCGATGGTGCAAAGTCCGATCGTGTGTACAGCAAACCATCGGACTTTTGGACAAATTACAAATGCGCATGCTCAGAACCAATGTTAAAATCAACCAACAATAGCAGAAGTTAACCAAAGGGTGGCAGTAAAGAGCAGAAAAGAGCAGAAAAACCATGTGATGATGGAAAAGTTTTAGAAAAGTTTGCAGAAAAGTCCGAGCGTGTGTATGCTATGGGTGTGATCGGACAAATCAATTAGGACAAAAATCCAAGGGAAATTTTGTTGGATGTCCGACCGTGTGTATGGGGCTTAAATGTGAATGGTCCCAAAAATGTGTCAAAAGTGTCCGATGTGTTTGCCGCAATGTCGCAGTCCCAATACAAATTGCAGATCGCCGCCATTTCTAGTAAAAAAAAAAAAAATAATAAAAAAAAATCATAATTCTGTCCCCTATTTTGTAGGCGCTATAACTTTTGCACAAACCAGTCGCTTATTGCGATTTTTTTCTACAAAAATACGTAGAAGAATACGTATCGGCCTAAACTGAGAAAAAAAAAGTTTTAAAAAAAATAAATGGAATATTTATTATAGCAAAGAGTAAAAAATATTGTGTCTTTTTCGAAATTGTCACACTTTTTTGTTTATAATGCAAAAAATAAAGACCGCAGAGGTGATCAAATACCACCAAAATAAAGCTCTATTTGTGGGAAAAAAAGGAAGTAAATTTTGTTTGGGAGCCACGTCGCACGACCGCGCAAATGTCAGCTGAAATTTCGCCTGGGCACAAAGGGGGTTTATGTGCCCAGTAAGCAAGTGGTTAAAGAGCTTCTCTTCTAATTCCAGTGAATGTCTGTGTCTTATTAAAGCGGTTGTAAGCTCAGAATAAAAAATAAAAACCTGCAAGACAAAGGCATAAAGAGCTATTATGACTAGTATACTAGCTCATTATGAATTACTTACCTTAGATCAAAGCCCCTGAAGCAGCCCTTATCTCCCCCTCCTGCCGGTTACTTCCGGGTATCGCCGCTCCGGCACTGTAATTGGCCGGATCGGCGATCACGTCACTCCACGCATGCGTGCGGGAGCTGTCAAAGCCGCCATTAGCCATTGAGAAAACCGTCATTCTCAGTGCACATGCACCATAGACAACGGTGTATTCCTTTTGGCAAATATCTCCTAAACCGTGTAGCACATATTGCAAATACCTACACTTAAAGGAGTTCTCTAAGCTAAAACTTTTAACCCCCGCTGTGCCCGGGCTGTAAAACTATACAAAATAAACTTTCACTTACCTGCCTACGATCTCCCGTTATTCCGGTATCGCCGCCCGTGCACCGGTCCCTGTCAGCTTCCTCTTTCTGCGGGTCGGTGACTCATCCTGCGCTCAGCCTATCAGCGGCAGCAGCAATGTCCCGCCGCGGCCGCTGATAGGCTGAGCGCAGGATGAGTCACCGACCCGCAGGAAGAGGAAGCTGACAGGGACCGGTGCACGGGCGGCGATACCAGAATAACGGGAGATCGTAGGCAGGTAAGTGAAAGTTTATTTTGTATAGTTTTACAGCCCGGGCACAGCGGGGGTTAAAAGTTTTAGCTTGGAGAACTCCTTTAAGCCTTAAAGCGGAGTTCCACCCAAAAGTGGAACTTCCACTTAATCCACTCCTCGCCACATTTGGCATGTCATTTTTTTGGGGGGGAGTGGGGGCTTCAGGAGGAGTGGGACATCCTGTCCCACTTCCTCCTTCCACCGAGGGGCCGCTAAGGCGATACGTCATATCCTTTTGGTGGCCCCTCCCTGTAGGCGATCGGCTTTCCAAACAGATAACGCAGCGCCGCTCGCGCATGTGCAGTGAGTGCCTGGCCACGAAGCCGAAAGCTGTCATGGCCGGGTGCCCACAGTAGCAATGAGGACGCCGGCCGGGGAGGGGGGGGGGAGAGGAGCGGAGCTCCGGCCGGCACGTCCTTGGAATGTGGAGCAAGTGAGTGCATGTTTATTAAAAGCCAGCAGCTACACTTTTTGTAGCTGCTGACTTTTAATAAACATGAAAAATGCCTGGAACTCCCCTTTATTCTAGGCTTACCTGTAGGTGTAACTTCAAACAGAGGGTTTAAAACCACTTAAATGGCCGTGTCTTATTAACCACTTCAGCCCCGGAATGGTTTTACCCCCTTAATGATAAGAGCAGTTTTTGCGATTCGGCACTGCGTTGCTTTAACTGACAATGTTGTGCGACTCTGTACCAAAACAAAATTGACGTTCCCCCCCCCCCCCCCACAAATAGAGCTTTCTTTTGGTGGTATTTCATCACCTCTATGGTTTTTAATTTTTGCACTATAAACAAAAAAAGACCGCCAATTTTGAAAAACAAACATTTATTAAAAAAAAAAAGAAAGATTCTTCATCAGTTTGGGCCAATATGTATTCTTCTACATATTTTTGGGTAAAATAAAATCGCAATAAGCGTATATTGATTGGTTTGCGCAAAAATTATAGCACCTACAAAATAGGGAATATATTTATGTCATTTTTTACTAGTAATGGTGGTGATCTGTGGCGGACACTTTTGACACTTTTTTGGGACCATTGACATTTATACAGCGATCGGAGGTAAAAAATAGCCACTGAATACTGTATAAATGTCACTGGCAAGGAAGGGGTTAACACTAGGGGCGATCAAGGGGTTAACTGTGTTCCCTATTAAGGTTTTTAACTGTGGGGGGCTGGGCTTACTGGGACATGACAGAGATCACTGTTCCCGGCCACTGGAAACAGTAGATCCCTGTTATGTTACCTGTCAGAACGAGGAAATGCCTTGTTTACATAGGCATCTCCCTGTTCTGCCTGTGTACAAGGTAATCGTGGGCCATCGCAGGACATCGAGTCCTCCCTACCTGCAGGCACTCTTGTGCAGCAGGAGTGAGCGTGCACCACCGGTGGCACGTGTCAGCCGGCAAATGAGCCTGCGCAAAATTAAACCGCATATGCCATGTAGTTGCCCACCCCATTCATTTGTTTAGATCTTCTTGCAAGTTTTCCACTAGGGATGAGCTGAACACACCCCGGTTCGGTTCGTATCCAGAACAGGACCGAAAGTTTGCGCAAACTTTCAAACACTGTTATAGTCTATGGTACTCGAACGGGAAAAATCAAAAATGCTAATTTTAAAGGCTGATATGCAAGTTATTGTCCTAAAAAGGGTTTGGGGACCCGGGTCCTGCCCCAGGAGACATGTATCGATGCAAATCTGGCGCGTTTCCCGTGTTTAGAAAAGTCCATGCACAAAAGGAAATTTCTAAAGGAATAAAAGTCATTTAAAACTGCTTGCGACCTTAACCACTTAAGAACCGGACCATTATGCAGGTTAAGGACCTTGCCCCTTTTTGCAATTCGGCACTACGCCGATTTAACTGACAATTGCGCGGTCTTGCGACGTTGCTCCCAAACAAAATTGGCATCCTTTTTTCCCACAAATAGAGCTTTCTTTTGGTGGTATTTGATCACCTCTGCGGTTTTTATTTTTTGCGCTATAAACAAAAATAGAGCAACAATTTTGAAAAAAAAAATGCTATATTTTTAACTTTTTGCTATAATAATTGGAATCATTGCACCCTTCCTGCTGTTAGAAGCACAGAAACCCTATTTTGACCTGGATGAGGAGTCGGCTGCAGACTATCCCAAACTGAAAGCAGAGATCCTGGCTCGCTTAGGGGTGACTGCCACAGTGAGGGCCCAGCGTTTCTACAACTGGAGGTTCAAGGAAGGAAAAGCGCCAAGATCCCAGATGTTTGACTTAATCCATCTGGCTCGTAAGTGGCTCAAACCAGAGATTTAAACCCCTGGCGAGTGGTGCCTGATGAGGTGAACCTGTCCATACCAGTGTCTGGGACTAGGTTGAAGTCACCCATTAGGACCACATTTTCCCAGGGAAACTGCGCCAACTTGGCCGCAAGTATTCCCAGGACCGCCAAGGAGGCAGGAGGGGGCAGGTACAAGCCCACCAGTACCCAGGGGAGGTTATAGATCAAAGCATGGACCAACACAAATCTGCTATCCGGGTCAAGAACTAAATCAAGGAGCTTAAAGGGGAGGGATTTGAGCACTAAAACACTAACCCCCCTGGCATAATTAGAATAAGTGGAATGATAATGGTGGCCTACCCAGGGTTTTTTGAGGCTGAGGGTTTTGCTACCCACCAGATGTGTCTCCACACAAACATGCAGGCTATGCTTTTTAATAAATTGGAACACTAGGGACCTCTTGACTGGGGAGTTCAGGCCCCGTGTGTTCCAGGAGAGAACATCAAGAGTAGCCATCGCAAACCACCAGGCAGATCACAAAAGGGGGAGAGCTACATAGGAGCCTCCAACCATTCACCCGACCCATCACCGGGGCGGGGGAAGGGCGTCGGCCCAACTCCAGAGCAATCAATATGCAAGAAATCAACAGTACTGTCATAGAACATAAAACAATCAAACATAACAGGGCGCCAACCAGGCTTCCCAACCCCCCCCCACCCGGCCCACCCCGAACATGGAGGAGGACTTGCATCCCAAAACAAACCCCAGCCCCAAGGCCGAGCATGAGGGCAATGTCCGAGCGGCTACCCGCTACCGTAGGCCAAAACAGTTAGTGGTCCTGAGAATCCGCAGGAGGATAAGGTGTGTGGATCACCCGGAGTCCCGGGGGTGCAGTTCTTGAGTACTAACAACAAGGACATCCAACAGGGAGTCAAAAAAGAAAAAAAAATTAAAAGGGGAAAAACAGATGTGTGTCAACTTTCAGGGGGAGGAGAAGAGAGGGGGGGCGCCCTCCATCGAAAAGTCAGCAGGATGGGAGACATGGGGGTGGTGGAGGGGTACGGAGAGGAAGATCAGCTATAGCACCTGGCCCACTGCCGGAGAGATGCAGCCGGGGGGGAAAGGCGGCAGCCAAACGAGGTGACAGGGTGGGGTCCGTCCCTCCCAACCCCCCAGGAACAGAGGAGGGTGTCTCCGCATTGTTAGTTAGGTAGGGGAGCTGTGGCGGGGACAGTCAGTAGGCTTCACAACTGCAGCGGGGTCCCCCAGGGCCTTAAGGAACCCCTCCAGGCCGCGGCATCTCTCGGGGAAGTGAAAAAGTGGACTCTCTCACCATCTGAGTCTGGCAGGGAAGAGCATGCTGTACTTGATCCCCCGTTCTCTCAGCATGGCACGGACGTGGTCAAAGGTCTTGCGCTGGCGCTGTGTCTCCACCGAGTAGTCCGGGAAAATCAGGAGCCTGGCGTTCTGGTACTTGAGGTCTCCCTGCAGACGTGCAGCCCCCCCCCCCCCACAAATAGAGCTTTCTTTTAGTGGTATTTGATCACCTCTATGGTTTTTAATTTTTGCACTATAAACAAAAAAAGACCGCCAATTTTGAAAAACAAACATTTATTAAAAAAAAAAAAAGAAAGATTCTTCATCAGTTTGGGCCAATATGTATTCTTCTACATATTTTTGGGTAAAATAAAATCGCAATAAGCGTATATTGATTGGTTTGCGCAAAAATTATAGCACCTACAAAATAGGGAATATATTTATGTCATTTTTTACTAGTAATGGTGGTGATCTGTGGCGGACACTTTTGACACTTTTTTGGGACCATTGACATTTATACAGCGATCGGAGGTAAAAAATAGCCACTGAATACTGTATAAATGTCACTGGCAAGGAAGGGGTTAACACTAGGGGCGATCAAGGGGTTAACTGTGTTCCCTATTAAGGTTTTTAACTGTGGGGGGCTGGGCTTACTGGGACATGACAGAGATCACTGTTCCCGGCCACTGGAAACAGTAGATCCCTGTTATGTTACCTGTCAGAACGAGGAAATCCCTTGTTTACATAGGCATCTCCCTGTTCTGCCTGTGTACAAGGTAATCGTGGGCCATCGCAGGACATCGAGTCCTCCCTACCTGCAGGCACTCTTGTGCAGCAGGAGTGAGCGTGCACCACCGGTGGCATGTGTCAGCCGGCAAATGAGCCTGCGCAAAATTAAACCGCATATGCCATGTAGTTGCCCACCCCATTCATTTGTTTAGATCTTCTTGCAAGTTTTCCACTAGGGATGAGCTGAACACCCCCCGGTTCGGTTCGTATCCAGAACAGGACCGAAAGTTTGCGCAAACTTTCAAACACTGTTATAGTCTATGGTACTCGAACGGGAAAAATCAAAAATGCAAATTTTAAAGGCTGATATGCAAGTTATTGTCCTAAAAAGGGTTTGGGGACCCGGGTCCTGCCCCAGGAGACATGTATCGATGCAAATTCTGGCGCGTTTCCCGTGTTTAGAAAAGTCCATGCACAAAAGGAAATTTCTAAAGGAATAAAAGTCATTTAAAACTGCTTGCGACCTTAACCACTTAAGAACCGGACCATTATGCAGGTTAAGGACCTTGCCCCTTTTTGCAATTCGGCACTACGCCGATTTAACTGACAATTGCGCGGTCTTGCGACGTTGCTCCCAAACAAAATTGGCATCCTTTTTTCCCACAAATAGAGCTTTCTTTTGGTGGTATTTGATCACCTCTGCGGTTTTTATTTTTTGCGCTATAAACAAAAATAGAGCAACAATTTTGAAAAAAAAAATGCTATATTTTTTACTTTTTGCTATAATAAATATCCCCCAAAAATATATAAAACAAGTTTTCCTCAGTTTAGGTCGATACGTATTCTTCTATTTTTTGTTAAAAAAAAAAATCGCAATAAGCGTTTATGGATTGGTTTGTGCAAAATTTATAGCGTTTACAAAATAGGGGATAGTTTTATTGCATTTTTAAATATATTTTTTTATTACTACTAATGGCGGCTATCAGCGTTTTTTTTCGTGACTGCGACATTATTGCGGACACATCAGACAGTTTTGACACATTTTTGGGACCATTGTAATTTTCACAGCAAAAAGTGCTATAAAAATGCACTGATTACTGTGAAAATGACAATTGCAGTTTGGGAGTTAACCACTAGAGGGCGCTGTAAGGATTAAGTGTGACCTCATGTGTGTTTCTAACTGTAGGGGGTGGGGATCAGTGATCGTCTTTCCCTTGTGACAGGGTACACAAGGTTGGAAAGGGCAGCTTTCCCTGTCTTGGAAAGGGTTAAGCCTGGCCCAAAAGGTAAACCTTCTCTCTCTCCTTATTAATTAGCCTACACCTCATAGTGACGGGGAGGAAGTGAGAGCTCAGAGCGAGATCCAGGTTGCACTGGATGGACACAGACTGGAGAGTGTCTGCATATCTGGGGAATAAGGTCTGTCAGAACAATTGCTTTTATCGGACTGTGGTTTTTTGTTTGTATATACTGGAGGCTGGAATAGCCGCTCTAGTAAGATGTAGTGAGTGACACTACTGTTTAGTTAGCCTCCCTAGGTGGAGTAGGCCTTTTTGTTTGTGTTACTTCTTCGTTCGAAGCAATAAAGCTGCATTTATCGCCATTTCCGTTTAAAGACCAGTAATATTGCTACAAGTGGTGTCAGAAGTGGGATTTTGTTGTTGTACCGGCCAATTTCTCATAGTGGCCTTAAAAGGTACAGGACCCAGAGAATGGAAGATATTGTGAAAGCCCTGATACAAGCTTCCTCTGTGCAGCAAAAGACTAATAGACAGGTAGCTGCCTCAGCTGCAGCGCAACAAGAGACCAACAGGCTCCTGGCTTTGCAGATTGAGGCTTTGACTGAAGCACAAAAGTCAGATCATGCTATTCTCAAAGCAACCCTGGATCAGATGACTGCCAAAGGATGTGGAGACCTATCTGATGGCGTTTGAACGGACCGCCACCCGAGAAGGGTGGCCTCCAGAACAGTGGGCTGGAATCATTGCACCCTTCCTGCTGTTAGAAGCACAGAAACCCTATTTTGACCTGGATGAGGAGTCGGCTGCAGACTATCCCAAACTGAAAGCAGAGATCCTGGCTCGCTTAGGGGTGACTGCCACAGTGAGGGCCCAGCGTTTCTACAACTGGAGGTTCAAGGAAGGAAAAGCGCCAAGATCCCAGATGTTTGACTTAATCCATCTGGCTCGTAAGTGGCTCAAACCAGAGATTTAAACCCCTGGCGAGTGGTGCCTGATGAGGTGAACCTGTCCATACCAGTGTCTGGGACTAGGTTGAAGTCACCCATTAGGACCACATTTTCACAGGGAAACTGCGCCAACTTGGCCGCAAGTATTCCCAGGACCGCCAAGGAGGCAGGAGGGGGCAGGTACAAGCCCACCAGTACCCAGGGGAGGTTATAGATCAAAGCATGGACCAACACAAATCTGCTATCCGGGTCAAGAACTAAATCAAGGAGCTTAAAGGGGAGGGATTTGAGCACTAAAACACTAACCCCCCTGGCATAATTAGAATAAGTGGAATGATAATGGTGGCCTACCCAGGGTTTTTTGAGGCTGAGGGTTTTGCTACCCACCAGATGTGTCTCCACACAAACATGCAGGCTATGCTTTTTAATAAATTGGAACACTAGGGACCTCTTGACTGGGGAGTTCAGGCCCCGTGTGTTCCAGGAGAGAACATCAAGAGTAGCCATCGCAAACCACCAGGCAGATCACAAAAGGGGTAGAGCTACATAGGAGCCTCCAACCATTCACCCGACCCATCACCGGGGCGGGGGAAGGGCGTCGGCCCAACTCCAGAGCAATCAATATGCAAGAAATCAACAGTACTGTCATAGAACATAAAACAATCAAACATAACAGGGCGCCAACCAGGCTTCCCAAACCCCCCCCCACCCGGCCCACCCCGAACATGGAGGAGGACTTGCATCCCAAAACAAACCCCAGCCCCAAGGCCGAGCATGAGGGCAATGTCCGAGCGGCTACCCGCTACCGTAGGCCAAAACAGTTAGTGGTCCTGAGAATCCGCAGGAGGATAAGGTGTGTGGATCACCCGGAGTCCCGGGGGTGCAGTTCTTGAGTACTAACAACAAGGACATCCAACAGGGAGTCAAAAAAGAAAAAAAAATTAAAAGGGGAAAAACAGATGTGAGTCAACTTTCAGGGGGAGGAGAAGAGAGGGGGGGCGCCCTCCATCGAAAAGTCAGCAGGATGGGAGACATGGGGGTGGTGGAGGGGTACGGAGAGGAAGATCAGCTATAGCACCTGGCCCACTGCCGGAGAGATGCAGCCGGGGGGGAAAGGCGGCAGCCAAACGAGGTGACAGGGTGGGGTCCGTCCCTCCCAACCCCCCAGGAACAGAGGAGGGTGTCTCCGCATTGTTAGTTAGGTAGGGGAGCTGTGGCGGGGACAGTCAGTAGGCTTCACAACTGCAGCGGGGTCCCCCAGGGCCCTAAGGAACCCCTCCAGGCCGCGGCATCTCTCGGGGAAGTGAAAAAGTGGACTCTCTCACCATCTGAGTCTGGCAGGGAAGAGCATGCTGTACTTGATCCCCCGTTCTCTCAGCATGGCACGGACGTGGTCAAAGGTCTTGCGCTGGCGCTGTGTCTCCACCGAGTAGTCCGGGAAAATCAGGAGCCTGGCGTTCTGGTACTTGAGGTCTCCCTGCAGACGTGCAGCCCTGAGAACAGTGTCCCTGTCGCGGTAGTGGAGGAACTTAAAAGTAAAGGTGCGCGGCGGCGCTCCTACAGGGCCTCTCGGTATGCGGTGGGCTCTCTCAATAGAGAAGTAGTGGGAGAACCGGGTGGCCCGGAGGATAATGGGGAGGATCTGCTCCATGAAGGCCACAGGATCAGTACCTTCTGCCCCCTCCGGGAGGCCGAGGACACGCAGATTATTTTGGCGGTTCCTGTTCTCGGCGTCTTCCGCTCTGTGCTCCAGGATATTCACCCTGGCTTTCAGGGACTGGATGTCTGTGTGGTGATCCCTCTGGGTGTCCTCCAGGTCCGAGACCCGTCTCTCAGCCTCCGCCACGCAGTCTCTGAACGCATCCAGGTCGCGGCGTATGAGCGCTGTGTCTGCCTGGACATGGTCAATCTTAAACGTTAGGGCCGACTGGCAGCTGGATATCGCCGACATGAGTGCCTCAAACACCGCCGAACCGGCCTGGATCGTGTCATCCCGCGGGATGTCCGGATGGGACGCCATGCGGACAGTAGGGGAAGGCCGCAGAGGGCCAGGCGTTTGCTTAGGCCCGGGCTTCGGCGGGGTGGGCACTGCGGCGGTGTTGCGGCGCGTCCGACAGCCCCTGCTATTCCGGCGCATTCCCCGGGAGACAGGGGAAGGATATGCGAAAAGGTGGCCCAGAATCCACACGAGGAACAAGGCAGAAAGGATTCTCAGAGCGGGAGCTCAGTCACTACACGTCCACTCCCGTCGCCATCTTGGACACGCCCCCCCATATGTTTTTTTATGTTTCACATCACATTGGTTATTGATTTGTCAGCGTTGTCACTCATGGTAATTCACTTTATCTTTTTTTGTGTTGCGCAGCTCTATTTTTTCTTTTTTCTTTTTTTAATTCTGGAGAGTCCTCACCACTCTCAGAGGAATTCTGGTTATCAGATTCCTGGTATGTAGAGGCACCAGTGGGGGGCTCAGCATAATCCCATAGTTCCCAGAACTTTGGAAAATCCCTTCCCACAATGACACTAACCCCACCGGATGAAAGAGGGTACCTTTGGAGGTCTCAAAACACACTGTAGTCACAGGATACTCTTGGGTGTTCCCATGCACACAAATAACAGTTACCTTGTTATTCCCAGAGACCTCTGTAGTAACTAATTCAGCCCTTATCAGTGTCACTAGGCTACCTGAATCTAGCAACACAACAATTTTTTTTACCATTAATACACATTTTGCATAAATGTTTCTCAGTTCCCCGAAAAGCAGTGCATGCGACTGTCGCAAACAACGACTGACGTCTGTCCCTTAAAAAGTCGCATTGCATGGGTTCATCCACAACCGGACAATTTGCTGCAATGGGTCCCTCTTGCCGGCAGCGGTAGCAAACAATCCTTTTTGCTGCCTCTTGAGGTCTTGACTTCCCAGGTTTTCTCGCCTGATGCTAGGGAGAACCCCCACCCTCTCACTCTCTCCACCCTCACCCCTTGGAATCATCTTACTTGCCACTGGGGATGGTCTGGTCTTAGGGGGGAAGTCTGTGAGTCTCTGGAAGAGGCAGTCAGGTTCTCTGTAGCCAAGTACCTCTCAACAAGATCCACAAGCATGTGTGTGACCCCCTGGAAGGGTTCAGCACACAAAAAACATTAGGCACACCAGTGGTAGGAGGAAAACAAAAAGGTGTGGTTTTATTTGAACTATATGTAAATAAAAATATGACATAAAACAAAAGAAATACAAAACTAAATCCTAGTCAACTTGACCTGCTCGCTATAAACGTTGGTGTCCCTAACTAACAACTGGGTACAGCCTTGTGCTGCCCCAGTCCCTGACTCCCTGCTGTTTAAATCTCTTAGCTTGGTCTCACCGCACAGACATCACGCTCCCCAGACTATCCACACAGATCTGGTTCCAGGTTGGAGCCTATCTCTCTGCATGCTGGGAGTTTTTGTAGAGAACCTAACGAGCCCACCTAATTCAGCTGGGCTCATCAAGTCTTCCCAGCAGGACACCCAGAACTCCCCCTAGAGGTATAAACTGGCATAAAGCCTGAACCTAGGGGATATATACACTGCATCCTGGATGTAACCAGGGAATTTAACCTGCCTACTGCTACACTGCCGAGTTGCCATCTTGCAGAACAGGACGCATCTCACACTTCAGATGTTTTCCACGCCCCATGCATCAGAAGAGCCCAGAATAACACTACCTGTGGAGCTGGTGAGATTACATACTCTAATGTTCTCTGTGCCCACTACTATATGCCCTGTACAGTACTTGTACCACACACGATTGAATGAGAGCTCCACATAGGCAAATCACATGAGCTCATGCTGGGACACGGGGATAGAATGTACAGTACATTCTATCCCTGTGTCCCAGCGTGAGCTCATGTCATCTGCCTATGTGGAGCTCCCATTCAATCGTGTGTTTTTGTTTCAGGCGTGTGTTTTTTTTTCAGGTGTAATGATAAAAAACAGTCCTGTGGGGGCGTGGTCTGGACATGGCCGTGTGAAGTCGCATCCCTTACTGGCTCTAACTACATGAAAATCGGCATGCAATCTGCCAAAAAGGTCTTTTCCCTTCGCTTTTTGGCAGATTGCATGCCGATTTTCATGTAGTTAGAGCCAGTAAGGGATGCGACTTCACACGGCCATGTCCAGACCACGCCCCCGCAGGACTGTTTTTTATCATTACACCTGAAAAAAAAAGAGTGACCCGTTCCAGTGCGGCAACAGGCGAAATTCAGCTATATTTTACACTGCACAATCACCCTTCCTCCGGAGCCAAGGCAACTGCACCACGTGGATCACCACGTGTGGAACCTGAGGAGGTCCCGGACTACAGTGACTGGGCTCCGACACCGAACACCCCGACATACCCGACCCTCGTACCTGACCTGGCTGGAACGCACTTCCTGGATGGCTTCACCCACACAGCGGATCGAGGGAGGACAGATGGACCCTGATATTCGAGCCCTCCTACAAACGCTCCCCACAAGGTCTGACATTGAGGCCCTCATCCTCCGCCTAGAGAAGATGCACCGCCGGGACATCCAGGAGGTTCGTGCGGACGTCTCTGCCCTGACTGATGGGGTATCCATGGGGGAGTCCTCTTATACAGCCTTGGAGGCCAGGGTGTCGGAGCTGGAGATAGCCGGGGACCACCACCGCGACACAGCCATTGCCCTCCAACTGCATCTCGAGGAGTTTGAGGACCGGAGCCGCCACAATAATTTGCGGCTCCGGGGGGTCCCAGAAACGTTGGAGACAGAGGACTTAGACCTTGCGGTGCAGACCCTATTCAAAGCGGTGCTAGTGGACCCGACAGGGGAAGTGGAGGTAGACAGGGCGCATAGGACACTAGGCCCCAGGTCGCAGAATCCAGAAATGCAACGTGACATCATCTACAGGCTTCTAAGGTACACACAGAAGGAAGAAATCCTCTGCAGAGCCTGGGAGGTGCTTCTGGAGGATGCCCGGGTTAAAATTTTGCCTGATCCACGTACAACAGGGCGAAATCTTGGGGAGTATCCATTTTAATCTCGGCAAGAGTACCCTGGTCTAATGCAGAGATTAAAACTGATGAGGAAGGCCGCCGGCTGTTCTTGCGTGGGACGATCGGTGTGGCACGGGTCACATTGGCAAGTCTGTACGCCCCGAACGATCACCAAGACAGATGGCTTAAAGGGGCCAGCTTATTATAGGGGGAGACCTGAACGTCGCCCTGATACCCTCAAAGGACACCTCGGCTGGGGTGTCCTCGCTCTCGAGGGAAACACACAGGCGCATCTCTAAGTCGTTACACTCCTCTCAGCTCATAGACGTGTGGCGGCTCTTCCACCCAGGGGAAAAGGATTACACGTTCTTCTCCAGGCCCCACAAATCGTATTCACAGATCGATTATTTCCTAGTTCCCCATGGACACCTACAAGCAGTTAAACACACCACCGAGTCGATAACGTGGTCTGATCATGCCCCGATCTCAATGACATACGCACTGTCGGAGGCCCATGGTACGCGACTTGAGTGCGGAGCTGGATATAGTGCGCAGGCAGGTCACAGACCTGTTGCACTACAAGGCCAAAGCAGCCCTACAGGTGTGCAGGCGGAGAGTGTATGAGTCAGGGAACAAATGCGGGAAGATCTTGGCCCAAGCTCTTCGTGCACAAAACCTGGCGTCATACATACCGCACATTACCTCCAACGGGGGCCAAAAGACGACATTACCCCACCAGATAACACAAGAGTTCCATTCCTACTATCAATCACTGTACAACTTACCCCCCCCGACCCGAGGGCCCTGACCGGACGGCAGAATATTTAACGTCTTCACTTATGCCGACTTTGTCGACTGACGCGAAATCCCTGCTGAGGAACCGATTACTACGTTGGAACTTCAGCTGGCAGTGAAAGCCGCCAAGACAGGGAAGGCCCCAGGCCCAGACGGTCTTACTGCACAGTACTACAAGGTCCTCTTCCCAGCCCTTGGCAAACGAATGGTGGCCCTATTCAACAGCCTGGGCACGGGTTTCACGACCACACACTTCCTTCACAAATATCGGTAATCCCAAAAGAAGGAAAGGACCCAGGCCAATGTGCAAGCTAGCTACCGCCCAATCTCTTTACTGAATACTGACCTCAAACTTTTTACAAAAATAATCGCCTCCAGGCTGCAAAACCACCTCCCAGCCTTGATAAACCTAGTGGGATTTGTTCCGACGAGGGAGGCTAGGGACAATACGATTAAAGTCCTTAACCTGCTACATGTGGCCACTACTACAAAGACACCCTGCGTTCTCGTTAGCACAGACGCCGAAAAGGCATTCGGCCGGGTGAGCTGGCACTTTATGTTCTCTACCCTGGAACATGAAGGTCTAGGCGAGAGGAAGAAGAGCTGGATTGCGGCGGTATACTCTAACCCAATGGCGAGGGTGAGAGCAAATGTTGTACTCTCGGAACCATTTGCTATGACAAATGGAACCAGACAGGGCTGCCCGCTCTCGCCCCTGTTATTCACGCTCTCGCTTGAACCCTTTTTGAACCATATCCGGTTGAACAGGGGAATTAGAGGAGTGGAGGTGGATAAGACACAGTACAAAGTCTCGGCCTACGCCGACGATATGCTGTTTTCGTTGACAGACCCGTCGGTGTCCCTACCCAATTTGATGTTAGAATTTAAGCGTTATGGTGAGCTGCCAAAGCTTAAAATAAACCTAAACAAATCAGTGGCAATGGGCGTGGGAATCTCGATGCAGCAACTCTCTCACCTTCAGGGCAGGTTCCATTTAAATTGGACGGACGAAGCATTGACCTACCTGGGAACCCGCATCCCATCCAGACTATCCCAAATCTACAAACTGAACTTCCCACCCCTTCTTAAGACAGTACAGGCGCTACTGATGACATGGACCAAAGGATTACACTCATGGTTTGGGAGAAATAACATACTGAAGATGACAATCCTGCCCAAATTTCTGTACCTTCTACAGGCCCTCCCGATACTCATCCCAGCGGATTACTTTAAACAAGTGTACACGACATTTAAAACATTCCTTTGGGCGGGGAAACATCCCAGGAAAAACAGGAAAACCATTTCCCTACCCAAAGATGTCCGGGCCTACTACCATGGTGCACACCTATGCCGGCTGGTTGACTGGTGCTGCCATGGGGACCTCAAGCTCTGGCCGAGACTGGAGCAGGCCCAATGTGATATCCCTCTACAGTGGGCTCCCTGGTGTCTGACCGCTATACGGGGGGACATTAGGAGGCACCCGCTCATAGGTAACACGCTCATGGTATGCGCCTGGCTGATGACAACAGTGAACCTATGTTCCCAGACCTCGCCGCTCCGCCCGGTCCTGGGTAACCCACTTTATGAACCAGGGATACGGGACGGGAAGTTTCGAACCCTAAGAGAACGAGGACTGTACCTGGCCTCTCATTTCAGCGAAGCGGGACGTTGGAAGACGAAAACTGAATTAATGGACTCGGGAGGGGTTTTCTGCTTAGACTTCCTGAGAGCTGAGCAGCTCTGTCACTTTCTTGGCACTATGATACCCCCCCCCCCCGGGGAACAACCCCTCACGTTGTTGGAGTGGTGCTCTAGTACGGGGGTCCTGCCACATACACTGTCCCTCACACATGAACTGGTGAGTGCGCAGGGGACAGATTACTGTCCCCCATACTTCGCGGAGTGGGAACGGACACTAAACTGCACGTTCTCAGACAAACAGAGGGAAAGAATTCTCTCTCATACACACAAGTCTTCCATGTGCTCCAAGGTCCAGGAGACCAATTACAAGATCTTGTCCAGGTGGTATAGGACCCCAGACCTGCTTAATAGGATCTTCCCTGAGACGTCAGACAGATGTTGGCGCTGTTTGGAAGAAAAGGGTACACTGTTGCATGTTTTCTGGTCCTGCCCCCGCCTCAGAGAGATCTGGGACGGGGTCCGACAGATAACGCAGAAGTTCACAGACCGAGAGGTCCCTGACGATCCATCATTCTTTCTTCTCCACGCAACTGAGGCTTCTACACGAGTATACAAGAAATCGGTTGTCCGACACTTGTTGGATGCAGCTAAAGCCTGCATCCCGTTCCGATGGAAGTCACCAAACCCACCGACCATCGCTATGTGGCTGCGGAAAATAGACGAAATCACTGAAATGGAAGACCTCATCCTACCGAAACAGGATAGAGAAGAGACGTATACAGATATCTGGCGGATCTGGAATATCTTCACAAAGAGGGCCAGGCCCTCAGAGGAGGGAATACCAATACCATGCCCTGAATTCATTGATTTTGTCTGTAGTGGCCTCTCTGCATTAGGCGATGGGGGTAACAAACCAAAACAAAGTAAAATGTTGACCTTCGGGTTGGTGAACGGGATGGCGAGTTCATGGTCGCGGTGCCCCCCCCCCCCCCTTCATGCTCCTTCCTGTATTCTTTCCCTTTCTTGCTTCTTCTCCTACTGCTACTCTCTGAAATAAATCAGAAACATATGGGAACTGGACCCACGGGACCATGGCGATCAGATCAGCCTCAGGCACACGAGCTGAGTTGCACCAACAGGCAAGGAGAGATATAAGAGAGGGAGGTGACGACACCGTTAGGTGTGCAGCCACCCCTTTATCCTGGAGGGTGACTGGCTGACCATCTCACAATGATGAATAATGTTACCCTGTATTGCTTTAGCTGACTTGTTTTCAATTCTGTATTGTACACCCTGATATTTTACTCTATGTACCCTGCTTGTGATTGTAATGCCGCGGTGGTTCCTGTGAACCCCCTTTTCCCAGTCTATAAAAAAAATAAAAAAAAACAGTCCTGCTCCCAAACGTAACACTTCTCTTCACCACTCCTGCCGGAGTTGGTTTAGTGTACCCGGACAGGCCTCTCTCACTGACCTGGCAGCCAGAGTATGACTCGGACAATTATAGGAATAAGTCTCTGCCACAGACCCTCCTTGGTGAACTTGGGAGAAAGTCTCTGCCACAGGCCCCTCTTAATGAGACTCAGAAGATACCTCTGCCACAGGTCTCCTCTGGGTTGGATTATTGGAGATGTGCCTCCTTACTTGAGTTATGTTTGGGTCTCCTTCAATTTGTCACCCAGGTACCGACCGACGGGTGATCAATCCCTCGGTGTCCGGCTACCTCGATCCCCAGTGGTTTGTCCAGGCTCTTTTGGACCGCCAGCCTCTCAATGGCGCTCCTCATACTGGCTCCCCACCGAACAGCAGTACAGCTTGGGATCTTCAGATTGGGAACCCAGTCACTCACTGGGTCCCCGCCACTGTTCATATGCTCCAGGTCAGCAAGGCCCCGGAACCAGGAACACCGCGTGGCATGCACACCCCGGCCAGGTAGGCCATAACACCGCGGCGCCGTGATGTGTCCACCCTAAAGGTGGGTGCCACACTGGACGAAGAAGAACCCAGAACCTATGGTGTCTGCCCGATAAATACCGCTCCCAGCATGCAAAGCAAGGACAAGAGCACCCAAACCTCGACTCCACTGCTGCCACCTGCAGCACTGGGGTTGGAAGAACACCCCAGCACAGCAGAGCTCACAGCACAGCCAAGCTGAGACCGCAATTTGCTACTAACAATTGAGATCAGAGTTTAACTACACTCTGATCTGCCCTTAAATTTCAATAGCACCAGTACTATAAAGTACATAGGCGCTACAGGTAGAATAATGGAGCATGTGAAAGGCCATACCTAAATGCAGTCTACGATTATTAACAAGCAATGCAGTCGTTTAATTGTCGAGATAGAAAGGCTGCTGACAATTTGGATAGAAGACCAAAATCAGTGTAATATTCCTATTATCACACACAACCGTTTTCCGGCTTGTAAAAAATTATGTTTTTAATGGTCTAGAAAAAACAAAGTTTTTTTCAACCCAATCATTAAAACGGCCTTGCCTACACACGATCGTGAAAAAAAATGCTTTAGCAATGCGCTTTGCCGTACAACACGGACAACGGCACTATAAAGGGAAAGTTCTATTTGGACGGTGCTACCTTTTGGGCTGCTTTTGCTGATTTTGTGTTAGTAAAAGACGATTTGCGCTTTTCAGTCTGTTACAGCGTGATGAATGTGCTATCTCCATTATGAACGCTAGTTTTACCTTCATTTCTATTATAAAATTTTGCAAAAAAGTTATTTTTCTTCATAAATTTGGCCAAAAAAGTATACTGCTACATATCTTTGGTAACAAAAAAAACAAAAATGTGGATATTATTTAGTCTGGGTGAAAGTTATAGGGTCTATGATAGCTATGATACCAAATACTGAAAATTGATCAATTTGATCATACCTGATGTACTGACAGCCTCTCTCATTCTTGAGACCCTAACATGCCAGAAAAGTACAAATACCCCCCAAATGACCCCCTTTTGGAAAGAAGACATTACAAGGTATTTAGAAAGAGGCATTGTGAGTTTTTTTCCACAAAATTTTCATATTAGCAGGTTATTTCTCACACACAGCGTATGCATACCACAAAATACACCCCAAAACACATTCTGCTATTCCTCCCAAGTATGGCGATACCACATGTGTGAGACTTTTACACAGCGTGGCCACATACAGAGGCCCAACATGCAGGGAGCACCATCAGGCGTTCTGGAACACCCAGACCAATTCTGACATTTCTCTCCTACATGTAAAAATCATCATTTATTTGCTAGAAAATTACATAGAACCCCAAAACATTATATATGCTTTTTTTGCAAAGACCCTAGAGAATACGATGGCGGTCGTTGCAACTTTTTATCGTGCATGGTATTTGCACAGCAATTTTTTGAACGTGTGTTTTTGGAAATAAAACAGTTTTGTGCTTTAAAAAAAAAACATTAAACCTAGCCCATTGTTTTTGCATAATATAAAAGATGAAGTTACGCCGAGTAAATAGATACCCAACATGTCACCCTTCAAAATTGCACACGCTTGTGGAATGGTGCCAAACTTCGCTACTTAAAAATCCCCATAGGTGACGCTTAAAATATTTTTACTGGTTACATCTTTTTAGTTGGAAAAGAGGTTTAGGGCCAAAATTATTGCTCTCGCTCTAACGTTCGCAGCGATACCTCACATGTGTGGTTTGAAGACCGTTTTCATATTTGGGCGGGACTTACGTTTGCGGTCGCTTCTGTAAACGAGCATATGGGAACAGGGGCGCTTTACATTTTTATTTTTATTTTTATTGTTAATTTTACTTTATTTATTTTAGTTTGACATGTTTTTTCCCCAAAAATAAATGTTTTGGTCACTTTTATTCCTATTACAAGGAATGTTAACATCTCTTGTAATAGAAATATAGCATGACAGGTCCTCTTTACAGTGAGATATGGGGTCAATAAGATTCCACATCTCACCTCTAGGCTGGGAAGCCTGAAAAAAACAAAACAAAAAACGATCCTGGCTTTGATCGTAGCGGTGAGTCGGAAGAAGCACCAGAGGGCGAAGGGAGGGGGAGGTCCACTTTCGCCTCTCGTAGGAATGATCAAGAGGCGGAACAGCCGCCATGATTGTTCTTATGGTGTAGAAAATCGCCGGCTGAAAAAGATGATATCTGAATGATGCCTGTAGCTGTAGGCATCATTCAGATATCCCTGCACAAAGTCAAGGACGTCATATGACGGCAGGCGGGAATTGGTTAAAACACATTTTTTTTCCAGAGTATTGGCCAGGTATTGCAGAGTATTGGCAGGGGTTCTGAAGAGTATTGCGCAGGGGTATTGCAGAGTATTGCGCAGGGGTATTGCAGAGTATTGCGCAGGGGGTACTGCAGAGTATTGCGCAGGGGGTACTGCAGAGTATTGCGCAGGGGGTACTGCAGAGTATTGCGCAGGATGTATTTCAGAGTACTGTGCGGGGGTATTGCAGAGTACTGGTAGGGTTATTGCAGAGTATTGTGCGGGGGTATTGCAGAGTATTGCGCAGGGGTATTGCAGAGTACTGGTAGGGTTATTGCAGAGTATTGTGCGGGGGTATTGCAGAGTATTGCACAGGGGGTATTGCAGAGTATTGCGCAGGGGGTATTGCAGAGTATTGCACAGGGGGTATTGCAGAGTATTGCGCAGGGGGTATTGCAGAGTATTGCTCAGGGTGTATTGCAGAGTATTGCAGCGTATTGCGCGGGGGTATTGCAGAGTTTTGCGCAGGGGGTATTGCAGAGTATTGTGCAGAGGGTATTGCAGAGTATTGTGCAGGGGGTATTGCAGAGTATTGCGCAGGGGGTATTGCAGGGGTATTGCTGAGTACTGCGCAGGGGATATTGCAGAGTATTGCACAGGGGGTATTGCAGAGTATTGCACAGGGGGTATTGCAGAGTATTGCGCAGGGGGTATTGCAGAGTATTGCATAGGGGTATTGCAGAGTATTGCGCAGGGGGTATTGCAGAGTATTGCGCAGGGGGTATTGCAGAGTATTGCGCAGGGAATATTGCAGAGTATTGTGCAGGGGGTTATTGCAGGGGTATTGCAGAGTACTGCGCAGGGGGTATTGCAGAGTACTGCGCAGGGGGTATTGCAGAGTATTGCGTAGGGGTATTGCAGAGTGGGTATTGCAGAGTATTGCGCAGGGGGTTGCAGAGGTGGTATTGCAGAGTATTGCGCAGGGGGTATTGCAGAGTACTGCGCAGGGGGTATTGCAGAGTACTGCGCAGGGGGTATTGCAGAGTATTGTGCAGGGGGTATTGCAGGGATTGCTGGATCTGTGACTGCAATAGTCACAGATCCAGCCACAGCGCTGCTGACAACTGCTCTCCCCCTCTCACACTGTACCGATCATCAAATGACACCGGTTTGTTTACATATGATCGCTCCGTCATTGTACGGAGCGATCACATGGTAAACAGCCACTTTCAGCAGCAATTTACCGCGATTCGTGGTGCAGTGGCCGAGCGGAATCGCGTTTCTGGGAGGACGTTATATAACGTCCTCCCAGAGTTAAGGAACCACCTTGCCGCCGTTATTTTACGGCGTGCAGTGGTTAAGTGGTTAAAGAAAGAGCTGATTTGCATAACATTAGAGTTCAAGTTGAAGCGGTGCTGGTGTAAGTGCTGCAAATGATTTTCCCAAGATATTGAAAGATAGTATTGACAACGAAGGTTATATGCCAGAACACATTTTTAATGTAGATGAAACTGGCTTGTTTTGGAAAAAAATGCCAGCGAGGACCGACATTTCAAAAGAGGAAATGTACACCAGGACATAAGGCATCAAGGGACAGACTGACTATATTACTGGGGAGTAATGCATCTGGGGATTTAAAGCGCAAGCCTTTGGTAGTGCACCACTTCTTAAATCCCAGGGCACTATGTAATGTCACTAAGGCATCTCTTCCTATTATTTGGAGGGCAAATGCAAAGGCTTGGGTTACAGTTACAATCTTTGAAGACTGGTTTTCCAACCATTTTGTCCCTGGAAAACATTCCCTTCAAAATTCTTCTTCTGCTTGACAATGCCCTTGGACATCCAAACACTTTAGCTGACTTGCTACCCCCAACACCATATCACTACTCCAGCCAATGAATCAAGGAGTCATAGACTCCTTTAAGGCCTATTATTTACAGAGGACATTCTCACAAGCTATCAGGGCTACCCAAAAGGATCAGATGACCTTAAGAGAGTTCTGGAAGAATTATCACATTTATGATGCCATCAAAAATATTGCTGATGCTTGGGCTGAAGTGAAGCAAACAAATACGAGAGGAGTTTGGAACAAATTGTGCCCCCAATTCACACAAGAATTTCTGGGGTTTACAGATGAAGAAATCGCCACAACCAGGCAAGCTGTTGGTAATCAACTGCAGTTGGACATTGAAAATTAAATCATCAAGTTACTTGACTCCCATGGCAAAGAACTAATCAATGAAGACCTTATGGAACTAGAGCAGCAGAAGACAGCATTTAGGGAAAAAAACAGGACCTAGAAACTCCAAAATTGAAAAAGTTTTCTACAAAACAGTTGGCTGATGCTTTTCTCATTGAAGCAGAAGTGGCAAAGTTAGAGGAGCAAGATTCTGATACAGAGAGGTTTACCAAAGTTTATCGTACAGTCAGGGCCGCTGATAGGGGGGGACCACCAGTTCTCCTGTAGGGGGCCCGGTCACACAGGGAGGCCCGAACAGCAGGGGAACTGGTGCGGAGGGATAATTACAGAAGGATGCCCTTTGCGGTTCTCTGCAGCAGCTGAAAGCCAGTTTCTCCCCCTCCTGCTGGCTTTTAGATGCTGCGGATAGAGACACAGACACAGGGCATGGTTCCTATTATTGATTCCTTTACAGCAATCCCCACTCCCTGTTCTGCCTTCTTCTGATCCCCCCATGCGCCCCTGTCACTGTGACCCCCGCCTCCGAAGGTACAGGCTTCCCTGTCCTGTAAAAAAATAACAAGCTATAAAAAAATTATAATTAAATATTGTAATAATAGGATTTTTTGTACTCACCGTGAAATCATTTTCTCTGACGTCCATGGATGGACACAGCTCCTTAAATCTTGACAAGTGGGCTATCTTCTCTGTTTACAGGAGAGGACTAGGCAGAAACATGTTAGATAATTAAACACATGTTACTTTAACAGAGTTGAACAGCCCCGCCCAGGGGGCGGTCCATCCAGACGTAACCCTCCTCCCTGCAGTATGCAGCCTCAGTTCGTAACAAGCAGTACAAACCTAAAAAGGAGAGGTGGGTGCTGTGTCTGTCAATGGACGTCAGAGAAAAGGATTTTACGGTGAGTACAAAAAATCCTATTTTCTCTTATCGTCCATGGACGAACACAGCTCCTTAAAGGGGTTGTAAAGGTACATATTTTTTCCCCTAAATAGCTCCCTTTACCCTAGTGCAGTCCTCCTTCATTTACTTCATCTTTTGATTTTGAGAGAGGAGGGGGCGAGCAGGCAAGTCAGGACACTCTCTACTTTGCAGATAGAGAAAGGAGCTGTGTGTTAGTGGGCGTCCTGACACTCCTGCTCGCCCCCTCCCCCCTCAAGAAGCTTTCTCCACACCAGGGAGAAAGTCTTGCATTACGGTGTGTAGCTACAGACAGAAGAACAGGAAGTGAGGATTTCTCAGAAGAAATAAGGACATTTAAAAGCAAAATCGAAGGAAAAGGTAAGAAGGTAAAGGAAGCTATTAGGGGAAAAAAATATTTACCTTTACAACGCCTTTAAATCTTGACAAGTGGGATGTCCCCAAGCAGTGTCAAAAACGAGGGGTGGGAACAGTATCAGTAAAATCAATTTTAACTTCACCCCAAAACAAGCAGAGCTTCTCAACAGAGGAGGTGCAACAGTAAACAGCCATCTGCAAAACCTAGTGGCTGAAAGAGAGCATCAGAAGATGCACTCACAGCAACCATGTAAAAGCTGGAAAAAGTGTGAACGGACGACCAAGCCAGGACTCACATGCAAAACGTAGAAATTACCAATTGCACAAAGCCAACACCCTCACTGCAGACTGAAGAGTCTGCAATTTCTCCAGGTTTTTTTTTTTTTTTTAAACTCTCTTCAAAAGGGGCAAACCCCCAGGCATTGAGGAACTAAAAAGACTTCTGCGGCATTTCCCATTCCTTATAAATGAACTAGTCAAAGAAAAAATAAGGAAAAGCTTTCAGAGTGGTCTGATTTGCACAAAAAAGACAGAGTCCTCAGAGGAAACGTCCACTGCACAGACAGCATAAGGGAGTTCCATACAGCGCACTGACAAGTGCTCTACACACATGTCCCATAATAGTGTGAAAGGAAACCGGATTAACCAGAGAAAACCCACACAGACATGGAGAGAGAGCATGCAATCTCCAGGCAGTTTGTGTTGGAGTCCAGATTTAAACCTGTGACTCTCTTGCTGCCAGGTGAGGGAGTGAATCACTACACCACCGTCCACGTCTCAGATCATTCCCCAGGGGATAGTGTGGGGAGGGGGGGCGCTTTTTACCCCCCTCACCTCCGCACTACGCTCCCACCCTGGTAACAAAGGATTGCAGGCCTACTGACAAAGTGTCTGTGGGAATCCCAGGTGCAGGAGCACCAGCTGCCTCAGGCATGTTTGGGTAAGAGACTGACTCCATTTCAAAACCTCTCAGGGCCCTATTCAGGCTAGACTGAAAACCCACCTTCTTGCTGCACTAAACGGGGGGTCCCAGGGGACTCACCATCACAGGAGAAGACTGCACAGCACCACTGCCATCACTCAGTACACAGCGTGTGTGAGAGGAGGAAAAACTGTGAGGTAAACTGTGGGGCAATTTGTGAGGAGACCTGTGCTGTGCGCGCTGTAGGGACCAACACTAGTGCAATAGTAACCTGCGCCATAGCACGGCTACAACAAAATGTCCGCCACTGGGATTTTCAATAGTAACTGAAAATCACCCAAAAAATGGCGACAGGGCTGAAAAAATGGCGGCAAAACCCAGCATTTTGAACAGTGAAAGCCCAAAGAGGCTAAACAGTGTCCAAACTCCTGTTTGAAAAATACCCCAGCAGAGAAAAAAAACACAGGCCAGACGTACCGCAGTCCTCTCAGTAAGGTGCCCTCCTGACGGCAGTATTGTAATGCAGCAAAGGGAAAAGGAGCAGGGAAGGGAGGATAGGAGGACCCCCGAACCCCAGAAATGCCCAGCCGTACCAACCCACTGAAGCAGGTGTGGCAGGCGCTGCACTATGAAGTGCCTCATGTGCTGTGGCATTAGAAGAATTGTGATATCTCTGACTTTTCAGTCCAACAAGACTGTCTATTACTCTGAAATTCCTCTAGCGCCGTTCTATGGAAGCAGTAGGTTTAAAGAGCACACCAAATGCTTAAAATAATCTTGTGCTCTTTGACAAGGCCACTTATGACAAGCTGTGTAAAGAAGTTCCCAACTACAAACTCATTACTCCAGCTGTGGTGTCTGAGAGGCTGAAGATCAGAGGCTCACTGGCCAGGGCTGCCCTCCAGGAGCTGCTCAACAAAGGTCTGATTAAGTTGGTGTCCAAGCACAGAGCCCAAGTCATCTATACCAGAAACACAAAGGGTGGAGATGCACCTGCTGGAACTGAGGAAACGGCCTAATGGAAGGATCCAACTTTTCTATGTACATTAACAGAAATAAAACCATAAAAAACAAAACAAAAAATAAAATGCTTAAAATAACTTCTTTGTTAACTTCACTTTTCTTCATATATATAACACTGCTGCTTTGGAGCAGACAGTCCATGTACAAAACACGTGTTGAATGAAGTATAGCAGAAAATGGTGGTTCAAATATTCAATCTTGTCATTTAAAATAAGATGGTGGATATATTTCTTTCTTCAGTATTTATACTCTCTCTGTAAGTTATTAAAGCATTCTTTAATTTCTCTAAAGGTATAACTCTGTGGTTTGCAACTTGGTTTGGTTTATTTTCGGTTAGTTGAGTTTGGTGAGGTTGATATAGTTTGTGAATTCGTTTGTGAAATAGGTTGCAGAGTTAGATGAGTTAGGTGGAACTACAAGTGAACACATAACTAGTTCAGTATACAGTTCTAATCACATCATTTACAATAGGAACATTTATATAACTTTATGACATACCTATTTGGCCCCTTTGCTTCCATAAAACTGAACTATGGTTTTGTGTGTCTGCTCTGTTCTGTTCTCTGTCTGTGGAATGATTTGCAGCCCATGTACTGGGAACTTTCCAGACAGAATAAATGCAAGGCTGGCTGTGATTGGCCAAGACTCCTGCTCAATGTGAGATTTGCTGTGATTGGCCAAGACTCTACAAAAGCTTAACTCTATGCTTTCTGGTTTCTTACCTTACAGTCACACAACACATCTTAAAATGCATATTCTCTCTTTTTGCTTCTGTGAACACAACATACAACTGTTATATGACATCCAAGCATAAAATCACAGTGAATAACTCTGCTTTTGTCTCTCACATATAAACATGTGCACTACATTTAGGTTATTAGCAGGTCTAGCTGTATATACATGTAGGTTATATTAGCGACCTAGGACAGGTTCTAGCTGGCCAGCTACAGCGGGAGGGACTATACTTACCCGTCCAAGTGAGGACTCACTAACACATTCCTGACAGGCCTACAACTGCAATACAGGTAACTGTCAGCCCGGTCCACTGTGAGTGAGACAACACCACAGCCAGTGGCGGCCCGTCCATAGGGGGCGCAGGGGCGCCGCCCCCCCTCCCCCCAGAGCCATTAATCCCCCCAGAGTCATTAAAAAAATAATTTTTTTTGTCCCTTTAAGAAAAAAAAAAAAAGGGTCCTTTAACAGCACTACTATGTGCGGGGTGGCACAGGTCACAGCTCACTGCTATAGCGTCATTAAAGCGTCATGCCAATGCAAGCAGGCACAAGACGCTTCATTTGCAGTTTTTTTTTTTAAGCTCTGTGGCTATGTGCTTTGCGCCACGAGCCAATCACAATACAGTGTCTCCACTCTCTCCACTCCAATTGGGTCTTGCTGCTTTCTCTCTGCAAAAGGAAATGGGCAGTGCTTTCCCCAGGGCAGTGTTACTTTCGTTTTTGGCTCCAAAAGGAATCTAAGGTAAGTAACTTATTTAAAACACTTTATTTGTCTGAGTTTAATTGTCTGTCCTGTCCAGTGTCACTGTCCACCCCATCCAGCAGCACCTTGTGCTGTATGCTCAGCCTGTAGTCCTGTACTGTGATCGGGCTGGAGGAAGGGGGACAGAGAGCCGTGCTTCACATCTCCTGTATGTGTGTCAGGGCTCAGAGTACTGCGTCCTGCTGCAGCTGTGCTTCACAGATCTCTTATCTCTGTCTGTCTCTATCTGCTCTCTCTCTCTCTCTCTCTCTCTCTCTCTCTCTCTCTCTCTCTCTCTCTCTCTCTCTCTCTCTCTCTGTGTGTCTGTCTGTCTATCTATCTATCTCTCTCTCTCTGTGTCTGTCTGTCTGTCTATCTATCTATCTATCTATCTATCTCTGTATCTATCTATCTCTGTATCTATCTATCTCTGTATCTATCTATCTCTGTATCTATCTATCTATCTATCTATCTATCTATCTATCTATCTATCTATCTATCTATCTCTGTATCTATCTATCTCTGTATCTATCTATCTCTGTATCTATCTATCTATCTATCTATCTATCTATCTATCTATCTATCTATCTATCTCTGTATCTATCTCTGTATCTATCTTTGTATCTATCTATCTCTGTATCTATCTATCTCTGTATCTATCTATCTCTGTATCTATCTATCTATCTATCTATCTATCTATCTATCTATCTATCTATCTCTGTATCTATCTATCTCTGTATCTATCTATCTCTGTATCTATCTATCTATCTATCTATCTATCTATCTATCTATCTATCTATCTATCTATCTATCTCTGTATCTATCTCTGTATCTATCTCTGTATCTATCTATCTATCTATCTATCTCTGTATCTATCTATCTATCTATCCATCTATGGGCCAGATTCAGGAACACTTGCGCTGGAGTATTTCGATATGCGCCGCGTAACTGTGATGATGCGCCGTCGTTTCTATGTGCCCGTACCCACCAAACTAGATGCGCCCAATAACGGGTCATTTGCGACCGGCGGAACGTTCCGACGCCAGAGTATCGTCAGCGCTTAATTTCGCTGGGCGCATCAGTCGCGCCTATTGATTTCCCCTGCAAATATGCAAATGAGGGATTTTTCCCAATTCACGAACGGATTAGCACCATACGCTGGCTACATGCGCCGCGCGTATCTCGTCCGTCCGGCGCAAAGTTATTTCTACAAAAGGTTGCTTTATCTTTACTCCAGACGGTCACAGGTCAGCAGGAGAGCAGCTACAGCAGCGTTACCGACGATAAGAGCTAGCTGAGCACCCCCACTTGCAGGACAACACCTCTGTCCATGCTTGTCTGTCAAATTTTACAGCCATGGAGGAAGACATCATAGGTCTCCATAGCCGAGATGACGGCTGACAGCTCCTGGCCATTAAAGTTCAGCTTTCTCCTGTGTGTTTGCGGGGAACGGGAGCAGCCATCTCAGAACAAAAGTAACATCACTGCGGGGAGGGGGAGCAGGATATACTTTAGTGCCGGAATGGCGCTTCTACGGGCGCATTTAAACGCCCAACGGGAAAGGCATTGCGCTGACGTTTCCCGTGAAGTGGTGCCGACGGAAGTTGTGAGCATGCGCACAAAGGGGGCGAGTGGAGCCTCACTCACTGCGCATGCTCCGTGGTTGATGCACTGAACGTAAGCCTCTGCGCTGGGCTCCGCCCATCATTTACATATGATCACACCCACTTCCCCTTGCGTCGGGTTACGCCAGCGCATTATCGTTACTCTGGCGCAAGTTTACGCGCAACTGCTATGTGAATAACAGTACTTGCGCCGAAAGGGTCTTCAGAGTAACGTAAATGAGAAGCGTTACTCCAGAGGAAAGATACTCTCATCTACCTGAATCTGGCCCTATCTCTGTATCTATCTATCTATCCATCTATCTCTGTATCTATCTATCTATCTATCTATCTATCTATCTATCTATCTATCTCTCTCTGTATCTATCTATCTATCTATCTCTGTATCTATCTCTGTATCTATCTCTGTATCTATCTCTCTCTGTATCTATCTCTCTCTGTATCTATCTATCTCTGTATCTATCTATCTATCTATCTATCTATCTATCTATCTATCTATCTATCTATCTATCTATCTATCTATCTATCTCTCTGTGTCTCTCTCTCTCTCTCTCTGTCTCTCTCTCTCTGTGTCTCTCTCTCTCTGTGTATCTTTGTATCTGTATCTCTCTCTGTATCTCTGTATTTGTATCTCTCTCTGTATCTCTGTACCTGTATCTCCCTCTCTGTCTCCCCCTCTCTCTCTCTCTCTCTCTGTCTCTCTGTCTCTCTGTCTCTCTCTCTCTCTCTCTGTCTCTCTGTCTCTCTCCTGGGAGCCCTCTGTGTACAGTCTTGTACTGCGCCACCCTCGCTGTGTGCGATACTTGGGAGCCCTCTGCTCTCTGCTGTCTGATTTGTCAGCGAGGAGGGTGGAGCCTCCATACTGGAATATCTGGATGGATATTTTTGACTTTGTCTGATTATTGAGATCAAATAAATGTCATGTTGGGAGGTTCCCGGCGTCTTCACCGAATACCCAACTTATTACATGTTTAATATTTGTCTCCTGCATGTGAGGAGGCGGAGGACTCTAAGAAGTCTGGAAATGTATTGGCCTGGCACTAAATACACTATATTCCCAAAAGTATTGGGACGCCGGCCTTTACACGCACATGAACTTTAATGGCATCCCAATCTTAGTCCGGAGGGTTCAATATTGAGTTGGGGGGGGGGGGGTTGGCTGGGGTTTTGTTTGCGCCCCCCCAAAAAAATGGAGCACCAGCCGCCACTGACCACAGCCAAGTCATGTGTGCACCTCGGAGCAAAGCTTACCGGCCACCCCAGGAGTCATGGGGTATGCCGTGGCAGACCCAGCCTCCTTTGCAAAGGTGTGCTCATGCTCGCTGGCTGGACTGAGTAGACTACAAGGATTTATATATCTAGCCTGTCTCCCAGCCAACAGTTGATAGAAGATTCTTTCAAGAAAAAATAAAATAAAATAAAAATTTTACTCAGGGCGCTGGGCCCAAAGAGAGCCATACGTCCTTCTCCTTAGCTAGGCAGAACAAAACTGGGGCTGCATACTGCAGAGAGGAGGGTTATGTCTGGAGGGACCGCCCCCTGGGTGGAGCTGTTCAACTCTGTTAAAGTAACACGTATTTAATTATCTAACATGTTTCTGCCTAGTCCTCTCCTGTAAACAGGGAACATAACCCACTTGTCAAGATTTAAAGAGAAAAATTATTTAAAAAAATTATAAAATAAAATAATTGCCAAAATGTTCAACATTTAATTTTTTTTTATAAAATGTGAAAAACGATTGAAACGTGGCTAGTTCACAAAGTTTCGCTGTTATGTTTGTGTCCAATAATAATAATTTTAGTGATAATATTGTCTTTATATATTTGGGGGGGGGGCTGCCAGGTAGGCTGTACGGGGCCCCAGGATTTCTAACAGCAGCCCTGCGTACAGTTACTGAAGGCCTGAGATGTTACAGGGCTTTTTATGATGAGATAAAGAAAAGCGCTGTGCAAACATTCCTTGATGTCTACTTCAAGAGTCCAGCAGCTGAATCAGATTCTATAATAGCAGTCCCATCCTCTTCAACAAGCCCATCATCCTCTACCATGATTGTTTTAAGGTTGTACTGTTCTGTACAGTGTTTGAAAATGTTTAAGCATTTACATGTACAGTATCTGCATCTACATGCACAGGTAAACATAAATAATATGTTAAAGCAAACACCTGTCTACGTTGTATTTATTCATTAGTTTTGGCTAGTACCTACAGTACTGTGTGGTGTGTGGGTAGAGCCACAAAAGTTTTTACTGCTCTCTGTATCCTCATTAGATGGATCTAATCTCACTTCCTGTCTCTGAGACTGGAGTTTAACTTAAAAAAGGTACTGTTCCGACTTACAAACAAATTTGACTTAAGAACAAATCTAGAGTCCCTGGGCCAGATTCTCAGCTGCGATACGACGGTGTATCTCAGAAACACTGTCAAATCTCAGTTTTTTTTAATGGGTATCTATGCGAGTGATTCCTAGAATCACTTACGCATAGATACACTAAAGTTCCGACAGGTGTAAAACAATTACACCGTCGGATCGGAGATGTAATGACAACGCCTGCCGCTAGGTGGCCTTTACGTTGTTTTCTCATTTGCCTATGCAAATGACCCTAATACGCCGATTCCCGAACGTTTTTACGCTGCCCCGTCGTCGTTTACGTAGTTTCCGTACGCGTAAGTTTACCCCTGCTAATATGAGGGGTAACCTTACGAAGTTCCGTTGTTGCCATGTTAAGTATGGCGTCGGGTCAGCGTCGTCTTTTTCCGTCGGTTACGTCGTTTTACTAAGTCGTTCGAGAAAAGGGTTTTACGTAAACGACGCTCACGTCGGTTTCATTCACGTTTTCCGACGTGAGCTGGAGCATGCGCACTGGGCTATTTTTGCGGCCGGCGCATGCGCAGTTCGATCGATGCGGGGGTGCGCTTAATTTAAATACAAGCCGCCCCCTTTGAATTATGCGGCCTTACGCTGGGACATTTACACTACGCCGCAGCAACTTACGGAGCAAGTGCTTTGAGAATACGGCACTTGCTCTGTTAAGTTGCGGCGGCGTAGTGTAAATGGCTTACGCTACGCCGCCGCATTTCTATGAGAATCTAGCCCCCTATCTTGTTCGTCACTTATGTACAATTTCTTGATATTTGTTGTCTTTATTCTTAACTGTACCTATATACTTCTTGAGATTTTAGATAAGTTCCAGGATATTGTATGTATTTTTCATATATATATTTTTTTTCTATTTTTTGCATATACTATGAACTTGATGTGTGTCTATAGCAGCTTAATTAGGCACCGATTATATTCAGCTGCATTCATGCTATTTAAGGGTTATACCCACAGGTGCAATCTAGATTATGACTTATGGCCCATACACACGATCCAAATATCGGCCGACGGATCGTACGACTTTTTTCGCTTAATAATCGCGAGTAAAATAAAATAGGTTTTTAAACTCACGAAAATTCTTGTACGATAGAAAAAACGATCGGAAGTGATGTCACGTGTTGTAATGTATTTGTATTGTATTGTCGGACGACGGCTGTACTGACTAAACGAAAATCGGACGATCGGACATCGGACGAGAAAAATTTTCGCGCTTGTCCGATCGAATTTAATCGGATAAACGGTCGTGATCGGCTGTCGAAAGTAGTGTACACACGATCCGAAAATCGTACGATCCATCATCGGACGATCGTTTTCGTCCGATATTCGGATCGTGTGTATGGGCCATAAGGGAATTTTTCATGAAACACAGCAATGCTGCTGCTGCTGCCGCTGCTACCTGCCTGTGGCGTGATGTTTTGATCCCTGACCTTTCTGGTGTGTTCCTTGGCCTTCATGACACTTTGTTCACTAAGGTTCTCTAAAAAAAACCCGGAGGGCTTCATAGAACAGTTGTATTTATACTGAGTTTAAATTACACACATGTGGACTCTATTTACTAATTATGAGACTTCGGAAGGCTATTGGTTCCACTAGATTTTATCTAGGGTTAGTAAACAGGGCTGAATACAAATGCATGTCACACTTTTAAGATTTTAATTTGTAAACCATTTATAGTTTTCCTTTCAATTCACCATTATGTGCCACTTTGTGTTAATCCATCACATAAAATCCCAATAAAATAAATTTCCATTTTTGGTTGCAACATGACAAAAGGTGTATGAATAATTTTTCAAAGCACTGTATTCGGTCAAACAATACCATGGGAATCATAAACACACACTCAGGCTAGATTTCTTTTCTAAGTAATCAGGACATCCCAAATGTTTTAAAGCATCAATTGGATGTCTTTTTTTAAATAATATTCTAATTTTAGTGTTGCTATTTTCCTTTATAATGAAATTCCATGTTGCATACAGTATCTCACAAAATTGATACACCTCACACATTTTTGTAAATATTTTATTATCTTTTCATGTAACAACACTAAAGAAATAACACTTTTCTACAATGTAGAGTAGTGAGTGTACAGCTTGTATAACAGTGTCAATTTGCTATCCCTTCAAAACAAACTCAACACACAGCCATTAACCACTTCAGCCCCGGACCATTTGGCTGGTTAAAGACCAGGCCACTTTTTGTGATTTGGCACTGCTTCGCTTTAACTGACAATTGCATGGTCGTGTGATGTGGCTCCGAAACAAAATCAACGTCCTTTTTTTCCCCCAAAAATAGAGCTTTCTTTTGGTGGAATTTTTTGCACTATAAACAAAAATAGAGTTACAATTTTAAAAACAATGCAATATTTTTTACTTTTTGCTATAATAAATATCCCCCAAAAATATATAAAACATTTTTTTTCCTCAGTTTAGGCTGATAGGTACATGGATCAAATGGAGCAAATCTCCTTTGTCGGATTTGCACCGCCAGCAAAGATTGGAGGCTTTAGGGTCAAAAGAGATTCTAGCTGGGTTCCCAGAGAGTAGAGCATTTAGTGGATTCATAGGAGGCGCCAAGGGTGGCGGTCCACTGTTTTGTGGAGAAGGAGCGAGAGAGGTCGGATTCCCACTGTGTATGTGCGAGTAGTTTGGTGAAGTGTAATTTGCAGTGGAGGAGGTTATAGAAATGTGATATACCTTTAAATTTGGACGTTTCAATTGTGAGATAATCCCATGTCTCAGTTGGAATGGTATACAGGGGAAGAGGGACTTCTTTCAGGCAATGAGAGATCCTTAGGTATGTATAACATTCTGATGGTGGGAGGAGGAACTCTTGTTGGAGTTTAGGAAAAGGTTTGAGTTCTGCACCCTGTAGGATGTTCTGCAAGAATGTTACTCCATTTGATGTTCTTTTGGAGAGGGACAGGTCTGGAGAAAGAAAGTGGAGCGAGTCTTTGGAACTGGGGGGTGGAGGAATTGTCCCCCAATTGGGTGATAAATTTGTTCCAGGCTAGAGCCGTAGCTCTCATAGTCGGGGGAAGATATGTGGGTATTCTTAATTTCAACGGGATGCTCAACACCCAGGCTTTTAAGCTTTTGCTATGTAGAAGAGAGAGTTCTATTTCCCCCCAGAGAGTCCTGGGTTGGGAATTGAACCAGTCCGATCGCTGGGCAAGGATAGATGCTAGGTAGTAGTCTTCAAAGGCAATTGAGCCAACACCCCCTGCCAGTTTGTTTTTTATTAGGTTGGAATGGGCACATCTAGGTTTTTTACCTTTCCACAAGAGGGCATTAAGGATCGTTTGAAGTGACTTAAAGTACAATAATGGAATCGGGATGGGCAACGTTCTAAATTGGTAGAGTATCTGTGGGAGACACATCATTTTAAAGGCCGCTAATCTGCCTGACCAGGAGAGTTCATGTTTTGCCATTTGCAGAGATTCAGTGCATATTTTGTGAAGCAGAGGTAAGAAGTTAGATGAAAACAAGTGTTTCGTAGATCTGGTTAACTTGACACCAAGGAAGGAAATTTTTTTCTTGGCCCATTGGAAATCATATTGTAATTGAAGTACATTTTTGGTAGTGGCATCTAAGTTTTAGTCAAGAATAAACTATTTAGTCATATTAACCTTATAGTAGGATACCTTGCTAAACCAAGTGAGTAGCTTATGCACCTCTGCCAGGGAAGAAGCCGGGTTCGTAAGAATCAATATTACATCGTCAGCGAACAAGCTGATCTTGTGGGTTTTATGACCTATGTGTATGCCCGAGATCGATGTGAGGGTTCTAACATGGGATGCAAGGGGTTCCATCAATAAATTGAAGATAAGGGGGGATAAGGGGCATCCCTGACGGGTGCCGTTAGAGATGTTGAAGGGGCGGGACGTCATGTCTTCAGTGAATACTTGGGCTGAGGGGGTGGAGTATAGTGCCATGATAGCAGTAAAAATACGGCCTGTAAAACCAAATTTTTGTAGTACTGAAGTAAGGTAAGTCCTTCTCTGCGTCTAGTGAAAGAAGCAGAGAAGGCGTTCCCGTAAATTCTGCGTGATGGATTACATTTATCAAGCGTCTGGTGGCATCAGACGCTTGCCTGCCTGTAGTGAAACCTGATTGGTCTCTGTGAATGAGAGAGGGCATGATATCTAAAAGTCTCATCGCAATAGCTTTAGAATAGATTTTCACATCAATGTTAAGGAGGGATATCGGGGGAAAATTTTGGGGAGTAGACAGGTTTCCCTGGCTTCGGTATAGTGACAATAAGAGCTTTAAGCATTTCTGGATCGAAAAATGACGAGGAGGCAGCGAGGTTAAATACATCAACTAGCGGCACTAAATAATCAGTGTAATGTTTGTAGTATTCCCCCGAGTATCCATCTGGACCAGTGGCTTTGTTGATGGGGAGGGCCTGCATCGTCTTACGTATTTCATGTTCTGAGAAAGGAGCGTTTAGGGTCAGAAGTTGGTCTTGGGTAAGAGTGGGAAGGAGTAAATTGCAAAGAAAGTGATTAATGTCTTCCTGCGAAGGTTGGGGCGTCGACTGGTCTCTGTTCAGGTTATATAGGTCACTATAGTAGTCACTAAATGCGTTAGCAATGTCTTGGGGATTAGTCAGTACATTTTGGAGTATGGGGGTGGAACAGCTTGTGGATCTTGGACTTAAGGCGTCTACCTTTTAGGCGCTGTGCTAGACGTTTACCCGCTTTGTTAGAAGTGGAGTATGTGGTAGCTCGTAGTTTACGGTGCACATAATCGTAGGAGTGGAGCAGTAAGGAACGGGGGATTGCGGGGAGGACTTGTGGAGTGATTCAAGGGTCTGAATTTTGGCTGTAAGTTCGTCTATTCACTGCGTCCTCTTTCTTTTGTGTACAGCCGATATTTTCATCAGAATACCTCGCATAAATGCGCAAAAACGCACCACAGTTTCAGCCACCAAGTGTTTATTTACCTCAAAAATCCTTGATATGGTTAGCAATTTCAGATGAGTAATCTTTGTGTTGTAATACAAAGTTGTTCACCCTCCATAGATATGAATTGTGTTTCCTACCTGAGTCCCCAATGGAGATAGAAATCGGGGAGTGGTCTGACCATGTGGTAGCGTGGATTGCCGAGGCAGAGACATTTTGTAGAACTCATTTATCGGCCAAAAATAAATCGAGGCGCGAATAGGAATTGAAACGAGGGGAGTAGTAAGTATAGTCTCTCTCTGATCCGTGATGACACCTCCAGACATCCAAGAGGTCATATGTAGCTATGAGGTGTTGTAGCGGGGATGGCCTAAATTTGGCGGCGAAGGTGGAATTCAGGGAAAAGTCTGGGACTAGGTTAACTACTTCCCACCCGATCAATAACAGATTGACGTCCGGAAAGTGGTTCTGAAATCCTGACTGGACGTCTATTGACGTCCTGCAGGATTTAATGCCGTGTCAGTCTGACACCCTGCATCTCCGATCTCTTGGACAAATATCCGGCGGAGCCTCGTTACCATGTGATCAGCTGTGTCCAATCACGGCTGATCGCGGTGTAAACAGGAAGAGCCGTTGATGGCTCTTCCTCACTCGCGTCTGACAGACGCGAGTAGGGAGAGCCGATCGGCGGCTCTCCTGACAGGGGGGGTTCGCGCTGATTGTTTATCAGCGCAGCCCCCCCTCGGATCGCCACACTGCACCACCAGAGAAGCCCACACTAGACCACCAGGGAACTGCAAAAAAATTAAAAAAGGGGCAATAAAAAATAAAAAGTCAGAAAAAATAAATAAAAAAAGGTCAGTAAAAAAAAGATGCCAATCAGTGCCCACAAATGGGCACTGATTGGCAACATGGATCCATCAGTGCCACCCCTCAGTGTCCATCAGTGCCACCCCACAGTGCCAATCCATGCCCAGTGCTCACCTGTCAGTGCACATCTGTGCCACCCATAAGTACCCATCAGTGCCACCCATCTGTGCTATTAAAATACAATGTAGGCGCACACAAAAAAACAGTTCATAGATTATTCAAAGTAAAAAAGTCCTATAGGCTGTGAAAAGCCTTATTCATGAGTTACAGTTTTTGTATCCAGGGCAGCCTTGCGAAGGAAGCTGAAGCAGGGCTCCAATGACATGTGACAGAAAAACAACAAGAGAGGTGCCACTTAGTAAACTGCTAGACTTTAATGAAAAAATACATAAAAGCACTCACATGGTAAAGTGTAAAAACAGGCATGATGATGGGGTCCTGTGAGTCGTCCGACCCAGCCAAGCTGTGTGTGTGTCCTTGAGAAATGAACCGCTGTTATGCTGATACTGTGCAGACGGGTGAGCTGGAACGCACGTCGGGACACTACGGCATGGGGAGGGGCAATGACGTCATCACGGGGGACCTCCAATCCTGATAGACAGTGCAGATCCTGCAGGCAGTTCTGTCCTCATCAGGTCAGGGTTTCAGGATTTCCCTGAATGGTATATCTGTTGGAATTTGTGGTTAGTGCATAGCCTCCAGTCAGGTTGAAGTAAATGAGTCTCCTGTATGAAAACAATATCACTCTGAAGAGCCTCAACAGTCCTTTTGTAGTGTCTTTTTGTAGTGTCTTTTTACGGGATGGTTCAGGCCGTTGACGTTGAGTGACAGGAGCGAAATGGTGTAACGGTGCAAGGCAATAACTTACAGTTTGACGTGGTACACAGAGGCCTGGATTTGGAAGGACGGTGGTGAAGTGGGCGTGCAGATTCAGTCCCGATCAGTCCTGCAATAAGATCTGTACAGCTGTGAAAAGAGCAATATGTTAGCTTGCTGAGGAATTTGGATCTCTGGAGGGGATCCTAGGGTCAAGGGTTTAATAGCAGAGAACACACATCACACACTGTTAACATAAAGTAGAACTTAGAACAAAGGCAACTCAAGAAATGTTTGGCTTGAGAAGTACCGCTCTGGCGGTTAAACCGTGGATGAGCTAACAGCTCTGGAGCCTCTATGCGGGGGTTAAATAGAGTCCAAACACGGGCGGACAAGTGTAGAAGGAACAAAGAAAAGTAATCTATAGCAGATCATCAAGTCCCAGAGGAGTGGGTAAACCTTCTCCTGTTTCACGCCAAGCGCAGGAATCAACTTTCAACAGCGTGGACCCCCCCGCCTATTTTGGGCAAACTCATCACCCCTAGCGCCAAAGTCAAAAGCCTAGGGGTCATTTTTGACTCCTTTATGACAATGGACGCACAAATAGGGTCAGTAGTCAGCGGATCTCACCATCTTCTGCGCCTACTACGCAGACTCACTCCGTTCATCCCTAAAGAAGATTTAGCGGTTGTGGTGGGAGCGATTGTAAACTCCAGACTGGACTATGCAAACGCCCTCTACCTCGGACTCCCCAAGTACCAAATCGCTCGTCTGCAAGTCGTTCAGAATACGGCCGCCAGACTTCTGACTGGGAAAAAACCCTGGGAATCCATCTCACCTTCACTGAGAGCCCTTCATTGGCTGCCAGTTAAAGACAGAATTGCTTTTAAAGCTCTCTGTCTTACACATAGATGTGTCCATGGGAATGCCCCCCTTTATTTATGCGAAATAATAAAAGCTCATAACCCCAATCGCGTTTTGCGATCCACTAATCAGAACCTGCTCCAAGTTCCAAAAGCCAACTTCAAGTCCAAAGGAGAAAGAAGATTCGCGATCCAAGGTCCTAGACTATGGAACGCTTTACCAACCAGCATTCGGTTGGAGGAGAACCACCTAGCATTCAGGAAAAAGGTCAAGACTTTTCTCTTTTGATATCAAAGGAGACAGGAACAACAAGCGCCCAGAGGCGATTCAGTTCGCATGTGCCGCGCTATATAAGTTTTCATTCATTCATTCACCAGTGCAATGAGCCTATTAAGATAGCCAAAAGCAAAACATCTGGTCATCTCGGTAGTAGTTTGAGCCTGAGTGTTGCGAGACGAGGATCTGCCGGTTCTCTACGGAAGAGAGGCAGGTGGCTCAGCAATAATGCCCCAAGCCTGGAGCAATTTGAGGCCTTTCTCGAGGTCGTTGACAACGTGAGATTTGCCATCTTTGGTGATGAGCAATGTCGCCGGGTAGCGCCATTTATACTGTATCTTGTGATTTTGCAGACCCTTGGTCACCGAGCTGAGTTGTCTACGTAGTTATAGAGTAAATTTGGAGAGGTCAGGGAGAAGTTGAACATCCGCAAATGGAGGCGGAAGAAGTTTCTTGAGGCCCATCATGATATTTTCCTTTACATGGAAAAAATGTACCCTCATCAAGATATCTCTAGGTACTGTGGCCGCCAAATGAGATGGTTTGGCAATTCTGTGTATCCTGTCTACTAGTAGATCTCTGGGGGATGCGTCAGGCAAAATGAGGTGCATAAGCTCCCTTGCATACTTGGGCAGGTCAGCAGGCAATATGGTTTCCGGGACCCCTCTTAGTTTTATGTTGTTCCTGCGAGATCTGTCTTCTAAATCTGCATTCATTTCTGATCCTCTCTAATATCTTTACACATATCAATGACTCCATTAACAGTAGAAACACAGTCAGACATGTTCTCTTCCACACGTGATACTCTGTTGTCCAGGGAGTGAATATCTGCAATAACCTTGTGGAATAATGAGGAGAAATCAGACATCAATGATGTCTGTAGCGACAGCAGCATGTCCTTTAATGTGGAATCGAGTACAGGCTGGCCGGAGGTAGGGAATGAGGCCATGGAGGAATGCAGGGCCTGGTTAGATGTGAGGGGATTGAAAGTCTGGGGCTCGATTTCATACTGTGAAGGACGGCGGGGCGGCGTGTCTAGCAGCATCCTCGATTTAGCTGGGCTCCTTGTGAGTGGATCACCCTGGGGGGGGTGTGTTCTAGCAGGTCTAAGGGCGATGGGGTGAAAGGATCTGTGGGTATGTCATCCGGCAGATTTGTGTATGAGTCCCGTGGCGCGGCATGGCCGGCGCCATCTTGGATGTCACTGACCTTCTCCGCCGGTTTGAAAGCAAAAACTCTCAGTTTCTGAGGCCGCGTACACACGGGGAGACATGTTCGCTGAAACATGTCCGACGGACCGTTTCCAGCGGACATGTCTCCTCGGATTTTGGTCCGATGGTGTGTACACACCATCGGACGAAAATCCCCTCGGACTGAGGACGCGGTGACGTGGCGGTGACGTTGACGCTGCCACGTCACCACTCCAGGAAGTAAAATACTTCCACGCATGCTTTGAATCCATTCGACGCATGCGGGAGATTTATGTCCGCTGGTTAGGCGTACTAACCAGCGGACATGTCCGACGGACAGGTTTCCAGCGGACAAATTTCAAAGCATTTCAAAGCTAGGTCGTACACACGATCGTATATGTCCGCTGAAACTGGTCGGCGGACCAGTTTCAGCGGACATGTTCGATCGTGTGTATGCAGCCTGAGGTTTATTTTTGGTAAACCTCTTCTGCGATGTGGTGGCCATGGTCCGGGAGGTATCCTGCGGCAGGATGGTCGTAAATCAGGTCTCCGACAGGCTGTAGTCGCTGTTTAATTCCCCTGGTTTGACGAGCAAGGGGTTTAAGCTGCTGCTTCCATCGCCGGTTAATGTCTAAACCACTGCCAACGAAAGTGGGTACACCCCTAAGTGAAAATGTCAAAATCGGGTCCAAAGTGTCAATATTTTGTGTGGCCACCATTATTTTCCAGCACTGCCTTAACCCTCTTGGGCATGGAGTTCACCAGTGCTTCACAGGTTGCCACTGGAGTCCTCTTCCACTCCTCCATGACGATATCTAGGAGCTGGTGGATGTTAGAGACCTTGCTCTCCTCCACCCTCCGTTTGAGGATGTCCCACAGATGCTCAATAGGGTTTAGGTCTAGAGACATGCTTGGCCAGTCCCTCACCTTTACCCTCTGCTTCTTTAGCAAGGCAGTGGTCATCTTGGAGGTGTGTTTGGGATTGTTATCATGTTGGAATACTGCCCTGCAGCCCAGTCTCTTTAGTATGTCACAGTACATGGTGGCATTTATGGTTCCCTCAATGAACTATAGTTCCCCAGTGACGGCAGCACTCATACAGCCCCAGACCATGACACTCCCACCACCATGCTTGACTGTAGGCAAAACACACTTATCTTTGTACTCAACACCTGGCCAGGAAATGCACTTACAAAACACAAATACAGAAAAGGGCTCATCAGGGTCTCATAATGCGTGGTGCGGTCTGGTCTCAGGTCCATCTAGATCCACGAATCTGCAGGCAGGGAGAATAGTCCATCCTGTGGCCTCCAGGAAACAGACAAATTCAGCGTGGAGCGCAGAAAATGACGTCACCGGAGGAAAGAGGAAGAGGAAAGAGGAACCAAGGAGAACACCGGAAGGGAGGTGAGACTAGAAACAACAGGCTTGTCTTCAAACTGTTTGCAGGCTTTCTTTGCATCATATTTAGAAGAGGCTTCCTTATGGGAAGACAGCCATGCAGACCAATTTGATGCAGGGTGTGGCGTATGGTCTGAGCACTGACAGGCTGACATCCCACCCCTTAAACCTCTGCAGCAATGCTGGCAGCACTCATACATCTATTTCCCGAAGACAACCTCTGGATATAACGCTAAGCCCAAAACCTTGTAACACTAAGGCCGCGTACACACGTGTGTATGGGCTAGCGGACATGTCTGACCGGCGGACAAATTTTAAAACATGCTTTAAAATTTGTCCGCCGGAGAAATATGCGTCGGATATGTCCGCTGGTTAGTACACTAACCAGCGGACATATCTGCCCGCACAAGCGTCGGAAAATGCGACGCATGCGTGGAAGTTTTTTACTTCCTGGTGCGGTGACGTGGCGGCGTCAACGTCACCGCCACGTCACCGCGCTGTCTGCCGGCGGGGATTTTGATCCGATGGTGTGTACACGCCATCGGACCAAAATCCGGAGGAGACATGTCCGCTGGAAACGATCCATCGGACCGTTTCAGCAGACATGTCCCTCCGTGTGTACGTGGCCTAATGAGTCACCTGACACTGGGAGGGAAAATGGCTAATTGGGCCCAATTTGGACATCTTCACTTAGGGATGTACTCACTTTTGTTGCCAGTGGTTTAGACATTAATGGCTGTGTGATGAGTTTTGAGGGGACAGCAAATGTACACTGTTATACAAGCTGTACACTCACTATTTTACATTGTAGCAAAGTGTAATTTCTTCAGTATTATCACATCAAAAGGTATAATAAAATATTTACAAAAATGTGAGTGGTGTACTCACTTTTGTGAGAAACTGTATATCAAAGAATTTCTCCCCGTTTTCTCTACTGACCACTATATTTCATAACACATACAGTATATAAACAAAATGGAAATAAGTGTTTTACAAAAAATATTCCATATATACAAAATCACCCCAATCAACAACTTATCTTCAAGTCTTCAAAGTTTTTAATGAATAAGGTAATAAGGTAATGTGGCAATCTGTTTAAAGAGAATTAAATATAAAACTGATTTTGCATAGGAAATAAACTGGCACTTGTATTGCAGATCAGCATTTTTAGAGCATAATAAATTACCTTTACAGTCTTCTTAACAGTTGCATTTCCAGGAATGTCTTGTACCAGTATTCCAGGATAAAATTATATTTCTATTGATTTTCTCCTTTAATAATATTGATAGAATTATAAGCACCTTCCCTGGTGGCATGGCATGATGGATAAGTACAGTATCTGCCTGTATTTTTCAGTATTGAGAACAGCATTCAGCCTGACTAAATTTTCAACTCCATTTGCAGAAATGCAGCTCCAAACTTGCAAAGGATCTCTACCATGCTTCACTGTTGCCTGTAGACACTGCTCTCAAGCCCTTTGGCGAACAAACTGCCTTCTGGCACAGCAAAATATTTAAAATTTTGGCGCATCAGTTCCTATCTTTTGCGTGCATAGTTGAGCCTTGTTTCCACGTCGGAGGTATGGCTTTTTTGGCCACAATTTTTGTCCGAAGACCATGGATATACCTAGTTCCCATTGGTTTCTGCCAGTTCTGTGCTAATGGCACTGCTGGACATCTTCAGATGTCGAAATGAAGCAAGTGTGATTTGTCTTTCTACTGCGACTATGGTCCTCAGCATTGCCCATTTCTTTGTGCTTCTTAAAAAGGTCTTGAACGGCACATCTTCAAACCCCAGTCTTCTTTAAAGCGGATCTCCACCCTAAAGTGAAGATCCGCTGATCCGAACACTCCCCCCCTCCGGTGTCACAATTGACACCTTTCAGGGGGGAGGGGGGTGCAGATAGACATGTATCTGCACCCACTTCCGGCCCAGCATTCACGGGCAAAAGACGGGCATTGCATCACATCCCGTCTCCCGCCCGTTGTGTGCTGGGAACACTCAGCTCCCAGCACACAGCTGGAGCCAATTCGCGGGCGCAGCGCGACTCGCGCGAATGCGCCGTAGGGGACCGGGCAGTGAAGCCGCAGCGCTTCACTTCCTGGTTCCCTCACCGTGGATGGAGGGGGGAGCAGCAGGGTGACGAGCGATCGCTCATCCTCTGCTGCGGACGGCGCTGGACTCCAGGACAGGTAAGTGTCCTAATATTAAAAGTCAGCAGCTGCAGTATTTGTTGCTGCTGGCTTTTAATATTTTTTTATTTGTGCACCATCCGCTTTAAGATATTTGTCTGGGAGAAACCCTGCTGATGCAGTATAACTGTAAAAAAAAGCAGTGCAGCGCTCAAAAAATATAAATAAAAATAAATAAAAACAAAATAGAAAAAACTAAATTAAATATATATGTAATAGTCCAAAGCAGAGCAGAAGAACCACAGAAGAAGCAGAATTCCTTGGATAGTGAATGGAGTGCTGAGATCAATCACCATATATCCCAAAAAAATGTGTCTCCTCCACCAGAAGTGCAAACCGCTCACCTGAACGAATAGACCTCTGAATGAACAGCAGGTGAGACACCCTTTCCCTTAAATGGGTAATGGTAGGATCAAGTATTCACATAAGATCGAAATCTTCATATGATGGAAGGCTTCCAGGGATGCTCATAAATGAAGTGTGTTCATATAAAGGGTAAAAAGAAGAAGAAGACACATAGTGCTCTCCATTTGCAAAAGTAACACAATATTTAATATAAAATATTACTCACAAACATACAGTAGCACTATGTCCTAGTGCACGGAATGGAAGCATACAAAAACAAAGACCAAGTAGGTGGATGTCCTGACATCACTGCAAAAACCCCCGCACGCGTATCGTCCCAGGTACAGGACTTCCTCAGCGGATCTAACAAGGGCTAGTATGTCAGTGCTAGATATATAACATCAATTCCTGGTTCAGTCAATTAAAAATCCCGCCCACTCCCAGCTGAGGGACTGCTCATCATTGAGAGACATGGTCACTCAAACACAGATCAAAATGTATAAAGCCACAGCGCCCGCCTCAATAGTTTAGGAGGCACACCAACCTAATCGCAGCCATCAGTGTGCCCACAACACCCTAACAGAGGGACAGCTGTGAAAAACATATAAATGTTCCTTACCAGAGGGCGGTATGTGTATAGAGCGCCGAAAAGACTAGAAGAAATGTCACTCTCATCACATCCAATTTGCCACAGATGGAATGACCTTTGCATATCCACTGTGTCAGCAGCATGATGTACAGTAACAGTGCGATAGTGACTTACAGCTTCCGCAATAGAGGGCGGTGACGTCAGCACGACATGTGACTAAAACTTACAGTCACATGATCAGCAGTCGCCATGAAGAACAAACAACACGGAAGTATCCCTTACACCGCCGTCACAGGAGACAGAGTGAACAGCACGCCACCCCATGGAAGAGCGGTCACATGACCCACTCCCCACAGTGGAGAGCAACACAGAGGGAGTACATGAGACAGAACAGACCGCCACACATTCACAGCCCGTTTGTCCTGGCAGTACAAATCTCACCCACCCACCATAGAGGGGATAAGATTTGTTAAAAACCCTGTCAATAACGAACAGGGAGTAGACTAAGGGACAGAAATAAATAAATGAACAATAAAAATATAGAATATAAAAATAAAACATTATAAGCCAGAATCACAGAACAAACTTGACCATACTGACCAAATAAATCATCCTAATGGTCTTTAACTGACAGTTGCAAATCATGGGCACAGGAAGCAATAATCAGTATGGGCCAGATTCAGGTAGATTGGCGCAGCTTTAGGCGGGCGTAGCGTATCGAAAATACGCTACGCCAATGAGGCACAGAGCGGCGAGCACACTATTCACAATGGAAATGCTCCCAATGTTGCGCCGGCGTAACCTAATTTCGTAGGCGTAAGGCATCGTAAGTGTATGTGGGTGTGACCTTATGCAAATGATGGTCTGAGCGTAGTGCAATGCTTTACGCCCGGCGTATTTAAAACGGCGCATGCGCAGTGATATGGACGTACGGTTTGCGCCCCTATGCTCACAACTACACCAGCTCAACTTCCTGGGATACGCCGGCCCACCGGCTTACGCTGAGCGCATAAATACGCCCAGCCATACACCCATCCTGCACTAAAGTACATCCTGCTTGTTTCCCCCCCCTGAAGCAAGGTACTTTTTCCAAGGGGGAGAGGGATATTATTATTGCTGGAATGGCCAAATATGATAAGTTCCTCCATGGTGCCCACAGTTCCCAGTCCAGCAAGGCACGGAAGAAGGAGATTCTGGAGGCGATCACCCTGCAGGTCAATGCCGTTGGGAATGAGACCAGGAAGCCTGACGATGTGGGGAAAAAAATCAATGACCTGAGACGTAAGGTCCGAGAGAAGCTGGCCCCAATGAGGAGGCACGCCAGGGGCACGGGAGAAGGACCAGCCTCATCTCTGCGCTTGACGGGTGACGAGGAGGTCATCGCCCAATGTCTGCAGCGGTAGCAGGTGGAGGGCATTGAGGACTATGACTCCGGTGAGCAGGCCTTGAGGACAGGTAAGTGTGTTTTATCTCCTATTCGGTGTGTAGCATGTGAGGGAGTGGAAGGGAACATGTGACAAGTGTGTGGGTCCACCAACATGTGAATGTTTTGTGTCATCCACAGATGTGCTGGAGGGAGCTGGGCCGTCGTCGGCTGTTGGGCGACCCACGCCATCCCAGGATGAGAGTGCCCACACCTCTCCTCTCTTCTGGAGGAAGTTGTGGAGGAGCATGGGGACCTGGAGGAAGTTTTATACCTTGTTGAGGATCCCATCATCCCTGCACCCTCCTCCCCCATCAGGGGAAGCCCCTCACCCTCCTCCCCCATAAGGGGAAGCCCCTCACCCTCCTCCATCATCAGGGAAAGCCCTTCAAGGGCCTCCCCGTACACATGGCCCCAAGCCTCTCTTGCCCCCAGGAAGGCTACCTGCAAGACCAGGGGTGTTCCTGAAGCCATCCAGGAAACTCTTGCCGGGGATCAGGCCCACCAGACCCGCCATAAGGGTGCTGTAGCCATGGAGATGCGTTGTGTGGCAGACAGCCTGGCCTCCTCGGCGCAGATAAACGACAGCATCCAGGATGTCAGTGGCAACCGTGCTGCTGTGGTCATCTGCCTTGGGGAGCTGCAGGCCACAACAGCAGGCCTCGTGGCAGAAGTAAAGAGCCTTGCAGTGGCGGTACAGGTGAATACTGCTGCCATCGAGGTGAAGGGGAGGCAGACAAGGCTGCTGCAGGCGGAGACTAATGTGCTCCTCACCCGCATTCAGGGCCGGACTTACCATTGGGCTTGACTGGGCTCAAGCCCATGGGCCCCGCCCAATAGGGCCGGAGGCCCCTAGGGCCCTGGACAGCAACCCCTACTTTTTTTATTTATTTGTTATAAAAAAAATATGTTATAATATATATATATATTATATTATATATTTATAATTATTATTATTATTATTATTATTATTATTAAAGGGCCCAGAGGTCCCCCCCTATTTTTTATAAAAAAATGTACTGTGACGAGACCCTTTCTCGCCCAGGTCCTGCTCTCCCGACACTCCTCTGCTTCTATTCGATCAGATTGCAGATTGCAACATCTGATGGTCCAGTCATCCAAGATTCCGGGATCCAACCTACAGCTATGTGCCAATTGGATCCATGAAGAACACACACCAAGCGAGTTGTATGTATGTTCAACCAGAACTCTTTATTGAAAGTACACAGCACACTTTTATACAGAATTTGGAACATCCCGCCCCCAACAACCGCTTTTCTATTGGTCAATTGTAAAGTACATTTGTGGTTTTCCACTCAGGTCCTCTTCCATGCAAATGAGGACTTCAAAATGACTCAGCAGAGATTGGTTCCAAAGCTTGAATAGCAGGACTATGTGTATTGAGACACCCCCCAGGGGGTAATTACTACAATGAAGCAATCAGAACAACAATTAACATGAGTCAATTATCTATTTAGGGAGCCGGACGAGGTGGCTAGGTGTCTCGTCTCTGACAACGGCTATTCATCTGCAGAACACAATGGAAAGGTATTTCACAAGCCACTTAGCATTCCAATAGTCCTCAATAGGCTGATTCCATTCCAATTCACATCTAGACAGACAGAGGCATCCTGCAATATGTCCTATCCACAATGTCTCATCTTCTGCAATACATGAATATGGATTTCACGTAGAAACACTTTAATATCTCACGATCCATGACATGTACAATTTTTTTATATATATTTTTTTTTATTAAAGGGTTCAGAGGTCCCCAGGGCCCCATGTGGCACCCCCCCTTTTTTATTTTTTTTATAAATGTTTATTTTTTTATTTTTGTTTATATTTTTTTTATTAAAAGGCCCAGAGGTCCCCAGGGCCCCCGGATGGCAACCTCCCCTTTTTATGTATTTTTTTATAAATGTTTATTTTTATATTTTTTAGAGGTCTGGAGGGCCCCAGACAGCAACCCCCACTTTTTTTATTTATTTTTTAATAAAAAAAAATATGTTTTTTAATATATATATATATATATATATATATATTTATATACATATATATATATATTACATATACACATATATATTATTAACCACTTAAGGACCGCCTACTGCACATATACGTCGGCAGAATGGCACGGCTGGGCACATCAACGTATATATACGTTGATTCTAGTACCCAGCCGTGGGTCACGGGCGCGCACCCGCGGCGCGCGCCCGTGGCCCGGTCCGAAGCTCCGGGACCGGGTCCGCGGGACTCGCGGACCCGATCGCCGCTGGAGTGCGGCAATCGGTCCCCGGAGCTGAAGAACGGGGAGAGCCGTGTAAACACAGCTTCCCCATGCTTCTCTGTGGCCGCAGCATCGATCGCGTCATCCCTGTTATAAGGGGACGCGATCGATGACGTCACACCTACAGCCACACCCCCCTACAATTGTAAACACACACACAGGGAACACACAAATCCTACAGCGCCCCCTTGTGGTTAACTCCCAAACTGCAACTGTCATTTCCACAGTAAACAATGCAATTTAAATGCATTTTTTGCTGTGAAAATGACAATCCCAAAAATGTGTCAAAATTGTCCGCCATAATGTCGCAGTCATGAAAAAAATTTGCTGATCGCCGCTATTAGTAGTAAAAAAAAAAAATGGAATAAAACTATCCCTTATTTGTAAACGCTTTAAATGTTGTAAAAACCAACCGATAAACACTTATTGCGATTTTTTTTTACCAAAAATATGTAGAAGAATACATATCGGGCTAAACTGAGTAAAAAAATGTTTTATATATATTTTTGGGGATATTTATTATAGCTAAAAGTAAAAAACATTGAATTTTTTTCAAAATTGTGGCTCTATTTTTGTTTATAGCGCAAAAAATAAAAACCGCAGAGGTGATCAAATACCACCAAAAGAAATCTCTATTTGTGGGGAAAAAAGGACGCCAATTTTGTTTGGGAGCCGCGTCGCACGACCGCGCAATTGTCAGTTAAAGCGACGCAGTGCCGAATCGCAAAAAGGGGCAAGGTCCTTTAGCAGCATTTTGGTCCGGGTCTTAAGTGGTTAAGGGGCCCAGAGGTCTCCAGGGCCCCCGGATTGTCAACCCCCCCTTTTTTTTAATAAAAATTTACATTTTCTTTATATTTTTTATAAATGTTTATTTTTTTTATTAAAGGGCCCAGAGGTTTCTTTTTATTAAAGGGCCCAGAGATCCTCAGGGCCCCGAATGGCTACCCCCCTGCTTCTCAATTTGCGGCAGTCCCCCCGCTTCTCTATTTCAGGCGGCAGCACCCCCCCAGTTCTCTGCTCCAGGAGGCCCATGCCTTAAGCTGTGTAAGGGGCCCCAAAATTCCTGATGGCGGCCCTGCGCATACCTCCCAACACGCACGGATTCTGCGGGACTTTCCGCTTCCGCAAAAGGGTTAATTTTCCTGCACTGCAATAGGAGGCAGCACGGAAGCAGGAGGAACCAGAGCGGTGTGTGGAGGACTGTGGCTGCGAAGGGAAGAAAGCCGACAACCGGGCTAATAACAGTCTGTGCCCCTGGCTGTCGGCACTCTCCCCCCCGCTCAACAACTGCAAAACCACCCCCCAGGAGGAACCGGAGCGGTGTGGGTATATCTGCTGAAGGGAAGAGAGCCAACACATTCCATGCACAGATGAAAGTCACCCCCCCTGCTCAACAACTTTAATGCCCCCCCCGCTCAACAACTTCAATTCGCCCCCCCCCCCCCGCTCAACAACTATGATCCCCCCTCGCTCCAGGGGGCCCCTTCAACACTCAAGCCCAGGGGCCCCCACCACCCTAAGTCCTGCCCTGCCCGCATTGCCCTGGCGTTGGAGGGCAGGCAGTCGCCAAGGAGATACCAGGGGATGCTCCTCCACCTCCTGATGCCCCACCCCTCCACCCAAAGCTCCCAACAGAGCTTGGCCCACGACAGGGCAATTGATTGCCTTATTTTTTTTCCTATTTGCTCAGGTTATGAGCGTTTTATTTTCTTCATGTGCTCAGGTTATGAGCGTTTTCATTTGTAGTATCTGCACACGGTGAGGAGTGCAGGCTACAGTGTGACTGGTGTGTGAATGTGTGGGTGACATTCCTGTCAGTAAGGGGTGTCACCCTTGGTCGTTGGGAAGAGGTCATCCCCACGACCGTGTGAATGTGGTATGAATGGACAGCAAAATCCTTGGGGCCTTGGCGTGGCGTTGCTGCTCCCAAGTCCTGCATGTTTGACTTGGGCTAATCCAATGTGATGTGGATGTGGTGTTTGTGAGCTAGGGACCACAGTGGTGTGCATGCGTGCATTGTCCGTGTGCCATGATGAATGTGTGTGTTTAACGTGAAAAGATGCCTACCACGAGGCACCTCCTGACTGCTCTTCCCTCAGCAGACGGGTAGCCTCGTTCAGGGGGGGGACTGTGTGGCTCGGGGGTCAGGTCATCACATATGTCCATCTCCAGGCCCTTTCTCATGGCGTAGTTGTGCAGCACACAACATGCATCGATGATCTGGCACACAAAGTTTGGGGAATACAACAGGGCCCCCCCGGACGTATCCAGGCATCGGAAACGGGACTTCATGAGGCCAAATGTGCGCTCCACCACTGCACGGGTACGTATGTGTGCATCATTGTATTTTCTCTCGCCTCTGGTTTGGGGATCCCGGTATGGAGTCAGGAGATGGGGCCCAAGTGCATATGCCGAGTCACCTGGAAGGGAAAAGACAGGCGGATGTTAGCCGTGCATGTGCCCCTCGTGATGTCTGCATCATGGGATCGGACAGTCATGCCTGACACTCACCAACCAGCTGTCCTTGTACACGTTCTGTTCGAATTCTGCTGGGATGTTGCTTTGACAGTTTATGTAGCTGTTGTGGCTGGCTTCTGGGTGTTTGGCACGGACGTGCCATATGAGGCATTGGGCATCGGCTATCACCTGTACATTGATGGAATGCCACTGCTTACGATTGTGGTATATGTGCTCTGTGGCACTGGAGGGCCATAGTGCCACGTGTGTGCAATCAATGGCCCCGATGGTGCATGGGAATCCTGCAATTCTGTAGAAATCCTGCATTGCCTTCTGCCGCAGATGCTCATGGGTGGGTTTGATGATGTGGTGGTTCATGGGTGTGAGGATTGCGGGGACAACCTGGTGCACGCATCTGCTTATGGTGTATTGTGACATCCCAGCCACGACTCCACTTGTATGCTGGAACGAACCACTGGCGAGAAAATGGAGTGTTGCCAGTACCTTGATCAGTGGCTGCACTGCATGTGAGCGTTTTGTCTTGCTGGTGAGGTCATCGTGCAGGGCTGTTGGCTAATTTCAGGATGACATCAGGGCTGAATCTGAAGATGCAATACACCTTCGATTCCCCCATGCCAAAGACGTTCATGCGCGTTTGGTATATCCTCTCCCATGCCCTCCCCCGTGTCATGGACTTACCTTCTCTTGGCTTCTTATCACTGACTTGTGCTGGCGGCCATCTTGCTTCTGAGGTTCTTGTAACTTCCCATTCCCTGCGGCTCCTCCTTCCCACTGGGAGGAGCTGGATGCTCAGCATACATATACCACGCTTGCTGCAGCACTTCCTTGCTTGGGCCTCCTGTTTCAGACCTGTCTCACAGCCTACCTTCATTGTGCTACTGTTCTGGTCACCGACCTGGCTTCTATGGACGTTCCTTCTGGCTCCTGATCCCCGGCTTCGTTTCACCACCTCTCTGGTTACAGACCCCGGCTGGACTGACTCCCATCCCTGGCTATTGATCCTGGCTCCGGTGGAGGACTCTCCTGCCTGTTTTCATCTGTCTGGACTTTAACCTTGTTGTTTGGTTTTAAATAAAAACCCTTTTCTTTCATTCATCCGTCTGATTCATGACATTAGGCCCAAGCCATGAATTCTGATGGTACGGAGTCACCCTGAGGCCCCGTACACACGGCAGAGAACCTCGACGGGCAAGGTTCTTTGCCGGCCGTCAGAATCGGCGACCCGCCTGTCAGAAAAGGCAACCAGCCATTCACCCCAACGGGCCGTCGAGCAAATAGAGAACCTGTTCTCTATTTGCTTGACGGGTTTCCCGACGGTCGGGGCTCGCTGAGAGCGTACACGCGGCCGAGGTTCTAGGCAGAATGCGGCTCCCAGCGAGGTTCTCGCTGGTTTCTGCCGAGAACCTCGGCCGTGTGTACAGGGCTTCACTGTCCACGCTGGTTGCCAGACTTGATCGGCAGAATCACCTGCTGGATCAGTACGCTCAGGCGTTGCAAATCCTGCTTGCACGCACGGCTCATTTCGCTCCTATTGCTGATGGTTTGGTTGCCACTCCAGGGGCCGCTCCGGTTGATGTGCCTGAGTCTACCCCGGCACCTGTTGATGCGCCTGTGGTGTTTCGGTGTATGACCGGCTCTGCCCCCCTCCCGCAGCGCTTCGGGGAGAGCCAACCCAGTGCTGAGGTTTCCTTATCCAAGTGGGCATTAATTTCAAGTTGCTGCCACATGCTTTTTCCTCTGAGAGATCGAAGGTGGGCTTCCTGATCTCGCTGCTCTCGGATAAGGCCTTGGCCTGGGCAAGCCCCTTATGGGAGGACAACAATCCGGTGGTTGCCGAGTTTTACGGTTTTGTTGCTTCTATTTGGAAGGTTTTTGATGTGCTGGCCCGCTCCGCCTCTGCTGCGAAGCTCATCATGTCCATCAGACAGGGTTCACGATCAGTAGCTGAATACGCCATTGAGTTTCGTACCCTGGCAGCCGAGGTGGGCTGGAATAATGAGGCTCTGGTCACTGCTTTCTCACATGGTCTCTCGGGTGCCCTGAAGGATGAGATTGTGGCTAAGGACCTACCTGTGGAGCTCGAGGCCCTCATTTTCTTCCTGATATTGATCGACACCAGACTCAGGGAGAGACCCTCCTTTATGGAGAGCCTGCGGAGGCCTCCTAACAGCTTGGCACCTACGTTTGCTGTCCCATCCGTGCCTCCCTCTCCTCCCACGCCTCCTGAGGCTGACCCGCCTGGAGATGAGCCCATGCAACTGGGGTTTGCTCGCCTGTCTGAGGGGGAGAGGGCATCTTGGAGACGCGAGGGTCGATGCATGTACTGTGGTCTCAGTGGGCACCTTCGGTGGTCTTGCCCGGACCGTCCGTGAAACGCTCGCACCTGAGATCCTGTCAGATCTTGGGTGGAGTCTCTTCGTCCCCGGTTTCCCGTGCTGATAAACCACTGATCACTGTTGTCCTCTCCTGGGTCGGGGGCTCGGTGACGACCCAGGCGTTGGTGGACTCTGGTGCTGGTGGTTTTTTCATCGACAGTGAATTGTTGCCGCAAATTCCATTGCGATAGACAGCAGACCCCTCCAGCCGTCGCAGGTTACGCATGAGACCCTTCCTGTGGAGATGGCCATTGGGGTTGTTCACAAGGAGTCGGTCTGCTTCCAAGTAATTTTGTCTCTTCACTACTCAGTGGTCTTGGGGTACCCCTGGCTGCAGAAGCATAATCCGATTTTCAATTGGAGATCAGCTGAGATCCTCTCGTGGTCCCCACAGTGTGGAGCTAGTTGCATCCATGGGCCTGTCAAGTTGTTGTGTGCCTCCTCGCACCCTATGTTGCCTCCTGAATACGAGGAGTACCTGGATGTGTTTGATAAGGTGCTTGCTGTTGCCCTGCCTCCGCACCGCCCATACGATTGTGCCATTGATTTACAACCTGGTGCCATCCCTCCTCGTGGCAAGGTATTTCCTTTGTCGGTTCCGGAGAAAAAGGCCATGGAGGAGTACATGAGGGAGGCGCTCTCCCGAGGGCACATTCGCAAATCCTCTTCCCCGGCAGGGGCTGGATTTTTCTTTGTCAAAAAGAAGGGCGGAGAACTGAGGCCGTGCATTGACTATAGGGGCCTAAATCGCATTACGATTTAAAATGCATACCCGATTCCGTTGATTACCGAGTTGTTCGACCGCCTCAAGGGAGCAACGGTCTTCACCAAACTCGACCTGAGGGCTGCGTACAACCTTGTAAGGATCAAGGCGGGTGACGAGTGGAAGACCGCGTTCAACACCAGGACCGGTCATTATGAATCCCTGGTTATGCCCTTTGGGTTGTGCAATGCTCCCGCAGTCTTCCAGGAATTTATCAATGATGTTTTCCGTGACCTGTTGCAGCAGTGTGTGGTGGTCTATTTGGATGATATCTTGGTATACTCCGAATCCATGGAGACCCACATTCTGGATGTCAAGCGAGTGTTGCAACGGTTACGAGAGAACAAGCTTTTCGGTAAGCTTGAGAAATGCAAATTTCACCGATCCCAGGTAACCTTCTTAGGTTACATCATCTCCGCGGAGGGGTTCTCAATGCACCCTGAGAAGGTCTCGGCAGTCCTACAGTGGCCTCAGCCCAGTGGTCTTCGTTCCCTGCAGCGCTTTCTGGGCTTTGCCAATTATTATCGGAAGTTCATCAGGGACTTTTCCAGGTTGGCCAAGCCTCTCACATATCTGACCAAGAAGGGCAGTAATTCCCATGTCTGACCGGCCGAGGCTATCCAGGCTTTCGAGGCTCTCAAATCTGCCTTTGTTTCGGCTCCTATTTTGTCTTATCCCAACCCTGGGCTCCCCTTTGTCCTTGAGGTGGACACGTCTGAGACAGGAGTAGGCGCCCTTCTGTCTCAGCGTCGGACACCAGAGGGCCCTCTGCTTCCCTGTGGGTTTTACTCCAGGAAACTGTCTCCCGCAGAGTGCAACTACCAGATTGGCAACAGAGAGTTGTTAGCCATCATGCAGGCTCTCAAAGAGTGGAGGCACTTGCTCGAGGGTTCGCTGGTCCCGGTTCTCATCTTGACGGACCACAAGAACCTGACTTACCTTTTGGAGGCCAAGAGATTGACACGTCGTCAGGCCAGATGGGCTCTGTTTCTGTCACGTTTTAATTATGTGGTCTCCTATTTACCCGGTTCCAAGAACGTCAGGGCTGATGCCTTATCACGCCAGTACTCCGAGCTGTCTGGGGAGGAATCGCTACCGACTTCGGTCATACCTCCAAATCAGATCTTGGCCGCCATCCGCACCAGCTTGATCTCTCCTCTTGGGGAGCAGATTTTGGCGGCCCAGTCTGGTGCTCCCCCTGGGAGGCCCGATGGCAGATGCTTCGTGCCTGAGGAGTTGCGTAACCGGCTGTTGCAAACCTACCATAACTCCAAGACAGCAGGGCATCCTGGAAAGAATCAACTGTTCTGGGCAGTCTCACGTTTGTTCTGGTGGCCTTCTCTACGCTCCGATATTGCCGCATATGTAGCGGCCTGCTCTGTCTGTGCCCAGAACAAGTCCCCTCGGCACCTCCCGTTGGGACTTCTACAACCCATTGCCACTGGGGAGCGCCCATGGTCACACCTGGGGTTGGACTTCATTGTGGACCTTCCTGCGTCCCGAGGCCATACGGTCATTCTCATGATTGTGGATCGGTTCTCCAAAATGTGCCACTGTGTTCCACTCAAGAAATTACCCACTGCACAGGAGTTGGCCACGGTTTTCGCCAGGGAGGTTTTCAGGTTGCACGGTTTGCCCAAAGAGATAGTTTTGGATCGGGGAAGTCAGTTTGTGTCCAGCCTTCCTCGCGCTCTTCCCTCAGAAAGCGTTTTTTGCACCGTGGAGGAGGGGCCCTTGAGGAGGAGGGGCCCTTGAGAGGGAGGTACTGTCATGGACTTACCTTCTCTTGGTTTCTTATCACTGACTTGTGCTGGCGGCCATCTTGCTTCTGAGGTTCTTGTAACTTCCCATTCCCTGCAGCTCCTCCTTCCCACTGGGAGGAGCTGGATGCTCAGCATACATATACCACGCTTGCTGCAGCACTTCCTTGCTTGGCCTCCTGTTTCAGACCTGTCTCACAGCCTACCTTCATTGTGCTACTGTTCTGGTCACCGACCCGGCTTCTATGGACGTTCCTTCTGGCTCCTGATCCCCGGCTTCGTTTCACCACCTCTCTGGTTACAGACCCCGGCTGGACTGACTCCCATCCCTGGCTATCAATCCTGGCTCCGGTGGAGGACTCTCCTGCCTGTTTTCATCTGTCTGGACTTTAACCTTGTTGTTTGGTTTTAAATAAAAACCCTTTTCTTTCATTCATCCATTTGTGTACATCTGATTCATGACACCCCGTGCCTGTGGCCACAGTAGTAGAGCTAGGACCACGACTGCCCCTGGCATGTTGGCATACAGATGTGTGTCCTGCAAGTGTGGTTGGTCAGCTCGTCTGTAACGGTGCTGCTGTAGCTGCTCTCCAGCTGATCTGTGCACGTCTGTTGCTGACTTACCCCTGCTTTATGAGGAATAACTGCGCCGGACGTACAACTTTCACGCACCGCACGTAGACTGCGCCAGGCGCACTTACGTTCGCAAATCGGCGTATCTCCCTCATTTGCATATTTGAATAGGAAATCAATGGGAGCGCCAGATGCGTCCAGCGTAAATATGCGCCCACGATATGCCGACGTAGGAAAGTTATGTCGGTTGGAAGAAGCCTATTTTCAGGCGTATCTATTTCTGTGGGTATGGCACACAGATACGACAGCGCACATTTTGACTTACACGGCGTATCTCGAGATACGTCGGCACAAGTCCTACCTGAATCTGGCCCCTATATATGTAGTGGAATGTACACCTACACATAAGACCGAAAAAATGTGTATAACTTCCCAAAATAGTGGGAGGCTAAAGGCCTAACCTAAAGACCTCATCTGCAAAAAACAAAAGTATATAAGATGTCAACACAACCACCCAACCTGTTTACAATAAACAGGCACATAAAAAAATACATATCCTAAATAGAAAACATACAAAAGAAGATAAAATCATCAATCATGAAATAAAACAATTAAGGTCAAAGCCCGCGAACACACGATCGTTCAAAACCGATGAAAGCGTACTGAAGGTCAGTTTTATCGGTCCAAACCGATCGTGTGTGGGCCCTATCGGTCAGTTATCCTTCAGTAAAAAAAAAGAGAACTTGCTTTAAAATTTAACCACCATTTAAATCCACGCATGCTCAGAATCAAGCCGACGCATGCTTGGAAGCATTGAACTTTTTTTTAGCACGTCGTTGTGTTTTACGTCACCGCGTTCTGACACGATCGGTTATTTAACCGATGTTGTGTAGGCACATCAGACCATCAGTCAGCTTCATCGGTTAACCGATGAAAACGGTCCTTCGGATAGTTCTCATCGGATGGACTGATCGTGTGTACGTGGCCAACTCAACGTTCAACCCCAACAATACCCCTACTTTAAGTTCATAAACCCAAAACGATTCATGTTGGCTGAGGCGCCAATGATTAGCAACCTTCTCAATCGCCCAGAAATGCAACCCAGCAGGGTTTTACGGTTATGGAAGAGCCTGAAGTGTCCTCCCTACATACTGAAGTCCACACTCACATTGTAGTGCATTAATGCGAGGGGGGAGGGGGAAGGGGGAGGGAGGGATAGGGGGAGGGGGAAGGGGGAGGGAGGGATAGGGGGAGCCCGACCGCCAACCACATCTCAGCAGTCAGATCAAGCCTATCTAACTACAGGGGAAGCAGCAGGAATTCAACCAGATGATTCAATCCATCTCGACCAGATTTTTTCAAATTTCGCTGGACAGTTCCTGCTCTCGTACGTTAACCTATATACCGGCAACACTCTGTTAATCGTGCCCAAACAGAAGGACACAGTGGGGGGGGGGGGGGGTCAGTGCCCCGCCAACGAAGCAAAATCTCCCTTCTAGCATAAAACAGTGCAAAGGTAATGCCCAGCTTGGTATACCTATCTCCCTCCACCTCGCCCAGGTAGCTAAGGAGGAAGAGTCTCAGATGCAGCGTGAGCTCCACCCCGCAGCAATCCGAGAGGACCTCCGCCACTTCTCTCCAATACGGACCCAACTCAGGGCAGGACCAGACCATATGGAAAAACAAACCTGTGTCCCCCAAGCACCTGGTGCACCTTGGACTCCTGGAGGGGTAAATATTGGCCAGTCTCTGCGGAGTATAGTAGGCCCTATGCAAAGATTTTAGTTGAATAAAACGATCCCTAGAGGCGATCATGGACGGAAGAAAGGAAGAGTCACAGTCCTCCCAGATCTCCTAGTCCAGATCCGGGATATCAGCGTTCCATTTATCTAGTGCCCCTGTCGTGTTTACGTCATACGCCACCGTGAATCGTAAGTAGAGGGACGAGAGGAGATTCCCCATCACACCTGAAATCAGGAGACGCTCGATCGAGTCTGATTCAAGCGTCACCGGTTCCGTAAACTGGGCCGCAAGTGCATGTCTCAGTTGTGTGTACCTAAAACTAAGGGAGGGTGGAACTTTGTAGATCCTGCTCAGCTCCTGAAAGGGCAACACCACACTATCCGGCATGACATGCCAGAGAGGAAGGATACCCCGTCGAGCCCAGACCACCCGGTCGGGGACCGTATTCAGGTGAGGGAGAAGAGGATTACCCCAAAGCGGGGTATGGGGGGATGCGGTGTTAGGCTTCAGCTCCGGGGCCGTCCGGCCCTGGAGTCTTACCCCCCTGCATCATTTTTAAGGCAGCCTATATCTCCTCAAGTTTAAATGGGGCATCTAACCCGCGCACAGCGGAGGGAGTGAGAACAGAGACATCCACCTCCTCCAGGTAGTTCAGCAGGTCGGGCAGTTCATAGGCCACCCTGGAACTATACAGACGCTGGTAGTAATCCGCAAAACATTTGTTAATTCCCTGCGGAGTCGAGTGGAGGGTCCCCTCCCCGTCCCTGATCTGAGCGATGGCAGACGCGCCCGATTGTTCCCTGGACAGCCAGGCCAGAAGCCTCCCCGTTCGCTCCCCCTGTTCAAAGATGCGTTGGGATTGATAGAGAAGCTTCTTCTGTGTCAAGGCCGTCCGTAAAAGGACAGCCTGTTGCGTCAGAGATTGGAGACGGGAATAGTGGTGAGGGTCACGGGTACAAACATACAGGGCCTCCTGCCTAACTGCCTCCCCCTCCACGTCAGTAAGTTCCGATCTACGTTCCCTCCGCACTCCTGCAATGATTGACTGGTAGTGACCCCGGGAGGAAGCCTTGAAGGCATCCCACACCGTGGTCCCTGCAGCCGTGCCCGGGTTAACTGTCCAGTAGGACCGCAATGTGTCATGGAACTTAGGTTCCACCTCTGGGTCCGAGACCCAGAACCTGGTAAGTCGCCATAGGGAGCTGTTCGAGTCGGTTGTCAAGGTCAGGGAGAGAAGCAAAGGGGCGTGGTCAGAAATTCCTCGGGGGAGAATGGTAATGTCACGCACCCTGGGCAAGACCGGCGCCCCCACGTGTCGGGTGCCTCCACCTTCAGACGTCTGTGAGGCCATATGTGTCCGCCCATTCCACTAGCCCTTGGTGAGTGGTGCCCGATGAGGTGAACCTGTCCATACCAGAGTCCGGGACCAGTTTGAAACCACCCATCAGGACCACATTGTCACAGGGGAACTGCGCCAACTTGGCCGCAAGAACACCCAGGACCCCCAAGAAGGTAGGAGGGGGCAGATACAAACCCACCAGGACCCATGGGAGGCTGTAAATCAGGGCGTGAACCAGCACGAACCTACCATCCGGGTCAAGAACTAGGTCAAAGAGTTTAAAAGGGAGTGATTTGAGCACCAGAACACTGACCCCCCTGGCATAATTGGAGTACTTGGAGTGGTAATGATGGCCCACCCAAGGTTTCTTAAGACTAAGGGTTTTACTACCCACCTGTCAGGGATTCGGAGGAATCCAAAACAGATATAGGTGAGAATAGTGATTTATTTAAGAAGAGGGGGTAACACCCCACCACCTTCAACAAGCTCAGTGCAATCAACCAATAAACAACAGTGACAAAACAACACTAAAGACGATATGTACAGTAAAAGGGGAATACCAGAATCATACAATCATACAATCAAACAGGCCAGGTGGAGGTCATACACAGGGGGATCATGAAATGGCGGCAGACGGGGAATGAGCAGGAAGGGAATGTCCAGGAGAGGGATCAGGTCCGGTCGGATCAGATCAAAAGTCCAGGAAGGGGACAGCAGGCTCAGGGTCCAGATATCAGGATCAGGTTAGTAAACAGATACCAGGGCAGGGTATGATTACACATGCCGGGTATATATAGGAGGTGTGCTGATTACGTTCAGGTCACCTGAACGCAGCAAGGGCCAAATGCTCCACACTGCCAGGGTCCATCCGCTGGTGGAGGCCAGTACTGCGTCCTCAAAGGTGATATACCAGTAGGGGGAAGTTCTCCTGACAGCTCCAAACTGCCAGGAGACCCCTGCTGGTGGAACGCAGCACTGCAAGAGAGAACATAAATAGCACCAGCGGATGGAACCTTTCCTGACACCACCAGATGTGTCTCCTGCAACACACAGACGTGGGGGCTGTGCTTTTTAGTAAATTGAAACACAAGAGATCTCTTGATAGGAGAGTTTAGGCCTCGTGTGTTCCATGAGAGGACATCAAGAGTTGCCATAACGACCCACAAGGGAATTCACAATCAATCAAATGTCGGGGCCACGGCCGTTCCCCCCGGCCGAAACCCGGCCAGAGGAAGGGCCCCCGGCCCACCATCAAAGCAATCAAATTATAAAGAATTAGCAGTACTGTCATAAAACATGTAACAATCAAACATAACAGGGCGCCAACCAGGACATGAGGGCAGTGAACAAGCGGCTACTCGCTCTTGTTTAACCAAACAGTCAGTGAAACCTGAGTATCCGCAGTGGGAAAGAGTGTGTGGATCACCTGGAGCCCCGTGGGCACAGTACTTAGGGAAAAAGAACAGAGACTCCCAACAGGGAGCCTAGGCAAAACAGGGGTAAATCACCTCCTGGGAATAAGAGAGGGGGGCACCTCACAAATAAAGTCAGCAGAAGGGGTGCATATCAGAGTGGTATGGGGAAGGGGTCCATCCGCATCACCAGTTCCAAAAAAAAGGGGGGGACAAGGGGGGCCGACTGGCAATCAGGCATGGAAGGCCGGAGCACAACCCTCCCAACACCCCAAAAAGCTTGCATGGTTGTGGGAGCGTAGGATGTCCATGTCCTCTATCCAAGAGGGAACAGTCAATAGACCCCGCAGCAGCACCAGGAGACAAGATGGCCCCCGAGTCGGGAGTCAGGCAAAAAACCTCCCCTAGGCAGGCAGGTTATACCCCTAACCCCCAGCGGGGAGCCCCCCCAGGAGCCTACTCACAGTCAAGCGGTGAAGGTACAGAAGGATTGGGATTCCTTCTCGCTCATCGTGGGTGGGATTCGGCCCAGGCTGCAGCATCTCTCGGGGATGTGAAGAATTGCACCCTCTCGCCGTCTTGGACCCGGAGCCTGGCAGGGAAGAGCATACTGTACTTGACTTCCCGGTCCATCAGCATGGCTCGGACGTGGTCGAAGGATTTGCGCTGGCGCTGTGTCTCCACTGAGTAATCCGGGAAGATTAAGAGCCTGTCGTTTTGAAATTTCAGGTCTCCCTGAAGGCGTGCAGCTCGGAGGGCGGTGTCCCTGTCCCGATAGTGAAGGAGCTTAAAGATGAAGGTGCGCGGCGGCGCTCCCATCGGGCCTCTGGTCGCCGGTATTCGGTGGGCCCTCTCGATGGAAAAGTGGGGGGAGAACCAGGCTCCAGGTAGGACGGGAATAATTTCCATGAAGGCCACCGGATCCGTGCCCTCTGCCCCCTTGGGGAGCCCCAGGACCTGAAGATTGTTGCAGCGGTTCCTGTTCTCGGCGTCCTCCGCCTGATGTTCTAGGACCTTGACCCAGGCCTTCAGAGATTGGATGTCCGAGTGATGATCCCTCTGGATGTCCTCCAGGTCTGAGACTCGTCTCTCTGCCTCTGACACGCGGTCTCGAGCGTATCGAGCCGTCTCCGCCTGCACATGGTCTATCTTCACCGTGAGGGCGGATTGGCAGGTGGAGATCGCCGCCATGAGGGCCTCGAACGCCTCCGACCCAGCCTGGATCGTGCCATCCCACGGGGAGTCTACTTGAGCCGTCATGTGGTGGGCCGACGCTGGCGGTTTAGGCCCAAACTTCGATGAGGTACCCGCAGCGGCGGCGTTACGGCGCGTCTGGTATCCCTTGTTGTTCCAGCGCATTCCCCGGGAGACAGGGCGAGAAAAGGTGAGTAAGTGACACGGTTTCCACACTCGGATCAAGGTAGGAAGGGATCTCAGAGTGGGAGCTCGGCAACTACATGTCCGATCCCAGCGCCATCTTGGCACCTAAACTCAATTGCTATTACGGCACGTTTGCTGTTTAATAGCAACTAAACGCATTTGCTGTTACTGCACGTTTGCTGTTTAATAGCACCTAAGTACATTTGCTGTTACTGCACGTGTGCTGTTTAATAGCACCTAAACGCAATTGCTATTACTGCACGTGTGCTGTTTAATAGCACCTAAACGCATTTGCTGTTACTGCACTTCTGCTGTTTATTTGCACCTAAACATAGTTGGTGTTACTGCACTTGTGCTGTTCAGTTGCACCAAATGTCCTTTGTGTTACTGCACTTGTGCTGTTTATTAGCACCTAAACATAGTTGGTGTTACTGCACTTGTGCTGTACACTTTTCACTTTTTCACTTAAACCTACTTGGAGTTTACTGCACTTGTCCTCTCCAGTTTGTACCTAAAGGTACGAGGTGTGTGTACTGATTTTGTCCTGTGCAGGCCATTAAAATGTCTGGAAGGACAACAAAGAGAGGCAGAGAGTCATGAGGGCAAGCAGGCTCTGCATCTAGAGGCAACGCTGGTGGTGGACACGATGCATCCTCCTCAGCAAGTGGCCGTTTGACACACTTCTTTTCGGGAGCTGGCCGTGTTGAGCCTCAACATGCAGAGACATTAGTAGAGTGGGTGACCAAGCTGTCCTCATCCTCCTCATCCTCCCTCAACCAGGCTGAGCTTAGTTTGTCTGGCAAAGCAGCTGCCAAGGCGTCCTCTTCCCTCTGCACAATGGCATCACACAATCCTTCCCTAGTCCCACCATGTCCTCCTGAGGAGTCCCCCGAACTGTTTCAACACAGTGTTGGGTACATGCTGCATGAAGATGTGCAGCGTTTTGAAGGCTCTGATGATGGAACACAGATAGAGGAATACATTGATGTGAGCCCAGAGAGAGGGGGTGGCCGAGAGGGACAGCAATCTGGCAGTGATGTTCCCCCAGCTGGAGCATACTGCCAGGTTTTCGACAGTGATGAGGAGGGAGGGGATGATGAGGTCACTGACTCTACGTGGGTGCCTGAGAGGAGAGAGGAGGAGGAAGAGGAGAAGGAGGAGGAGGAAGAGGAGGATGACGACGAGGCACAGGCACATCTCCAAAGAGGTAGGATGCCCTCCAGGGGCCAGCTTAAGGGCAGCACACCAACTGCATTACATCGCATAGCTACGCCTGTGCAGGGCGCTGCTGTGTCTCAACTTTACTGCAAAAGTTCTTTGGTGTGGGCCTTTTTTGAGACATGTGCATCAGATCGCACCATTGCTATTTGCAACATATGTCTCAAGCGTATCTCGCGTGGCCAAAATATCACCCGCTTGGGCACCACATGCTTGACCAGACATATGTCGACCTGCCATGCAGTTCGTTGGCAAGCATACCAGAAAGACCTACACCAAAGAACAAAGCAGACCTCCCCTTGTCCCTCATCAGCTGGGACCTCCAACCCCACTAGACCCTCAGTCCTCTCTGAAGCCTGCACTGATAGGACTGAAGGTGTAGAAAAAGGTGTGTCACAACCTAGTAGTACATGCGGGCAATCTACTGATAGCACCAGACAAATTTCCCTGCCCCAGCTGCTGCAGCACCAAAAGAAGTACTCTCCCAGCCATCCACACGCCCAGCGGTTGAATGCTAGCTTAGCGAAATTGCTAGCACTTCAACTGCTACCTTTTTAGTTGGTAGATTCTGCCCCCTTCCGTGAGTTTGTGGAATGTGCGGTACCTCAGTGGCAAGTACCCAAACGCCACTTATTTCTCACGGAAGGCGATTTCGGCTCTCTACTGGCATGTGGAAGGCAATGTCCAGGGCGGCCAGTGGTAAGGTGCATCTTACCACTGACTCATGGTCCAGCAGGCATGGACAGGGATGTTACCTCTATTTCACTGCGCATTGGGTGACTCTGCTGGCAGCTGGGAAGGACGCAGGGCAAGGTACAGTAGTGTTGGAGATTGTTCCGCCACCACGCCTCCAAAACACTACAACTGGTTGTGACACACCTCTCTCCTCTACCCTCTCCTCTTCTTCTTCTGTGGCCTCTTCCTGTGCTGATGTCTCCTCGGAACCAGCCGTGCTCCGTAGGCGTACAAGGGGCTACGCAGTAATGCAGGCCAAGAGATGCCATGCGGTGCTAGAGCTGGTGTGCTTGGGAGACAGGAGCCACACTGGGGTCGAGGTTCTGTCAGCTCTGCAGGGGCAGGCTCAGAGGTGGTTGACGCCATGCCAGCTTAAGCCTTGAATGGTGGTTAGCAACAATGGCACCAACCTCCTCTCTGCCCTGCGACAGGGAAAACTGACCCATGTGCCCTGTTTTGCTCATGTCCTGAATTTGATGGTGCAGCGGTTCTTGGGCAGGTACCCGGGCTTACAGGATGTCCTGAAGCAGGCCAGGAAAGTCTGTGTGCATTTCCGGAGGTCATATAATGCCACTGCTCGGCTGACAGACCTCCAAAGGGAATACAACCTGCCCAAGAACCGCCTAATCTGTGACATGCCCACCAGATGGAACTCTACATTGTCCACATTGCAGCAGCTGCACACGCAGCAGAGGGCCACCAATGAGTACCTGTGCCAGTATGGCAGCAGAACTGGGTCAGGGGAGCTTGTTTTTTTCCCCCCACGCCAGTGGGCCTTGATCAGGGATGCATGCACTGTCCTGTCACCATTTGAGGAGGCCACGAGGATGGTGAGCAGTGACAGTGCATGCATCAGTGAGACTGTCCCTCTTATTCACATGTTGGAGCACACGCTACGTGGAATAATGGACAGGGCCCTTGAGGCAGAACAGAGGGAGGAAGAGGAGGACTTCCTTACCTCTCAAGGCCCCCTTTATCCAGACAGTGGTCCTGCTTGCCCACCTAGCACACAGGAAGAGGAGGAGGAGGAGGAGGATGATTGTATCAGCAGCATTGAGGTGGAGCCTAGCACTCAACATCAGCAGTTATCAAGGGATCACTTACAGTCCCAAGGAACCCATGGACTTTTATGTGGCTGGGATGAGCTGGCTGCGGATCCTGTCGTCCTCAGTGACCCAGAGGACTGTGTCCCCCAAATGCCTCAGCAAACCTACGCTGCATGGCCTCCCTGATCCTGCAAAGCCTGCGTAAGGATCCTCGTGTTCGTGGTATCAAGGAGAGGGATCATTGCTGGCTAGCAACTCTCCTTGATCCACGTTACAAGAGTAAGGTTGCGGAGCTTATCTTGCCGTCGCAGAGGGAGCAGAAGATGAAACTTCTGTGTGAGGCCTTGCAGAAGGGTCTGTGCAACGCGTTCCCAGAACCTGGGGATTACCAAATCCTGGTCCTGGACAACGTGTTGCTGAGGCTTTGGTGAGTCACAGAAGGAGCGGTGGAGAAGGTGGCCGTCTCACCGATGCGTTCAGACAATTTTTTAGTCAGCAACCCCAAGGTCTGACCGGTTCCAGCAACCATCGCCAGCGTCTGGGTTACATGGTGCGGGAATACCTAGGGGCAAGATCCGACTTGGACACCTTCCCCACCGAAAATCCTCTGGCTTACTGGGTCTTAAGGATGGATCACTGGCCAGAGCTTGCACAGTACGCAATTGAGCTACTGGCTTGCCCTTCATCAAGTGTTCTTTCAGAACGCACATTCAGTGCTGCTGGAGGCTTTGTGACCGATCACAGGGTGCGCCTCTCCACCGACTCCGTTGATCGACTGACCTTAATCAAAATGAATCAGGCTTGGATCAACACCAGCTACCAAGCACCTGATGCTGATGTAACTGTCAGGCTGGGCAGCAGGCAGAAGCCCGTCAGGCTGGGCAGCGGACAGAAACACATCAGACTGGGCAGTAGGCGCCTTAGGCCAGGAAATGGGCACCACAACCTCAGGCCGGGAAAACGGACACCACAACCCCAGGCCGGGAAAACGGACACCACAACCTCAGGCCGGGAAAACGGACACCACAACCTCAGGCCAGGAAAACAGACACCACAACCTCAGGCCAGGAAAACGGACACCACAACCTCAGGCCAGGAAAACAGACACCACAACCTCAGGCCAGGAAAACAGACACCACAACCTCAGGCCAGGAAAACAGACACCACAACCTCAGGCCAGGAAAACAGACACCACAAACTCAGGCCAGGAAAACAGACACCACAACCTCAGGCCAGGAAAACAGACACCACAACCTCAGGCCAGGAAAACAGACACCACAACCTCAGGCTGGGACACCAGGGCGTCAGGCTGGAAGGCAGGCACCAGGGCACGTCAGGCTGGAAGGCAGACACCAGGGCGTGTCCGGCTGGAAGGCAGGCACCAGGGCGCTTCAGGCTGGAAGACAGGCACCAGGGCGCTTCAGGCTGGAAGGCAGGCACCAGGGCGCTTCAGGCTGGAAGGCAGGCACCAGGGCGCTTCAGGCTGGAAGGCAGGCAGGCACCAGGGCGCTTCAGGCTGGAAGGCAGGCAGGCACCAGGGCTCGTCAGGCTGGAAGGCAGGCAGGAGGACTTCAGGTTGGCATACAGGAACTTCAGGCTGGCATACAGGAACTGGAGCGTCAGACTGGAGCAGTTTGATTGGTGTGAAGGCAGGTTGGGTTAATGGTAGGATCGTTTTGGTTGGAAAGAACCTTTGTTTTTCTTTGGCTTAGCCACTGAAGCCCTGTAGGTAAGGGGTGCAGCAGACTGGAAAGAAGGATTGGGATATGACAGAGAAGAGGTAACAGTAGCTGGGGAAGGTTCTTGTGGGTTTGTAGGCAGCTGAGAGGAGACAGAAGGGTTGAATTTAGGATAGGTACAGGGAGCAGAGACTGGATATCAGTATTTGGTTGGGAGCAGCGTATACTGGGCTGCAACTGAGGTTGACATGGGTGATGGGGAAACATACATTTGGGTAGGCTGGTGTCTGATGGCAGAGGTGGTTTGTTTGGCTGGGGCTGATTGCACCATGTCAGACCATGCCGAGAGTATTGGTTGTACAAATTGTAGTATTTAATCTCCCTGTCTAACAAAAGACTGAGTAGACTCAATGCACTCAGCAATCACCTGTGGGGAACAGGCTGAGTAGTGCTCACAAAAATAAAAATCGGTGGGATCGTCTTTAAAAAGCCATACTAGGGATACAACCTGATTCATATTAAAAAGGAGGCATGAAATCATCATGGCCCTCTGGAATATAGGGTACAGGGCAGGGCCAGCTCAGTACAGATCTTGATCAAAGCCTGCACCTCCTCAAACAGTATATGACCCTGATTGACCAGGGAGTGAGCTGATCGGATAGCTGCAAACAACTGGTCACTAGACCATCCTTTCAAAGCCTGGCGGCAATATTCACCACCTTCAGATGCCAGCAGAGACAAATAAACAACCTCATCAGCATTCACGTTTGCAGATGAGCTGAGACACCTGCTGTACCTCCAGTACTAAGAGAAAAAACCCCCATCCGGCGAATCCCCCGTTGAAGTCCTATCGAGACGAAACGATCGTAGGGTGCCGTGACATCATCGCGTTCCGTCCTGTACGCAGGCAGAGTTTCCCAGTCGAATAGCGAGAGGTATCGGATTTCGGATCGAATAGTTTTATGCCGTTTTTGCATCGAATCCATGTAAGTGCAAGACTTATTAAACCCTAACTTTTATACGTTATACGCTATGAGAGTTTTCCTTTTTTATTTGTCCATGTACCCACTTCGGAGCCATCAGTGAGAGCTAATTGGGATCCATACTGAGTGGTCTTGGGGAGACCGGGTGTCCCTGTGCTCCATAAGACTGGTGCAAAACAGTCTTTCTTTGCGGTAAGCAGGCATTCTTACCTCACGAATTTTTGGTGTTTTCTCCCTTTCTCCATCTGTCGGGTATTGGATTTCATCTGACCAATTTTTCTTCACATTCATTTTCATCACCAAGATTAACACCGGACTTTACTACTAGATCACTCATTGTTAGAAGATTTCTTTCTTTTCAACTTATACCATATGTCCTCAGTGTTATATTCTATATGATTGTTCTCATTGGTAATCTTTTTCAATTGTTTCATTATCAATATTCCCACCGGACTTTACTACTAGATCCTTGAACATTTATGCTGATTCACATTTTCAGCAAGGTGTATATAATTTTATTTTTACTTCATTTATTGATGAATGTTGTATCATATTAACCTTCTTTTCACTTTAGCGCTGCACCCTCTTTTATTTTTTGTACCTCCAGTACTACACGCCAAATGATACATATTACCAGTGGATGGAACCTTTCCTTACACCTACACACTTACCTGGATAGGATTGCCTTTTTCTAGACTTGACTTGGACAATAGCGCTAACCTAGAAGAGGATATTACTTTGGAAGAGGTCCAGCTGGCTATGACTCAACTCAAATCACGGAAGCCTCCGGGGGCAGATGGACTTCCTACTGAGTTATATACGCAGCATTTGGACCTGCTTGCTCATAGAATTGTTTAAAAAATAAAATAATCCTTTCTATTGGAGGCCTTGTCCGATTCTATGTCAGAGGCAGTTATGGTACTGGCCAAGCAGGGAAAGAACCCTGAGAAATGCTTCTGATATTGACCATTATCCCTCCTTAACGTTGATGCAAAAAATCTGGCAAAGATATTGGCTAATCGTTTTTTCCAGAGTACTTGAGAATGTCATTCATGTTGATCAAACAGGGTTCATGCCTGGGAAGGGCACTGATATCAACCTCTGCCGCCTCTTTCTGAATCTCTCTATTCCATGAGAATAGCTGACAAAAGGATCAGAGATTCTTAAGATGCTAAAAAGACGTTCGATTCGGTAGAATGGGACTTTCTTTGGGAAGTGATAATGAGTAAATTCGGGTTTGGATCCAAATTCCTTCAGTGGCTGAAGATATTGTACAGCACTTCTAGAGCTTGGATTCGTACCAATAACAGAATTTAAATCCTTTTCGCTACAGCGGGGGACCCGACAGGGATGTCCCTTGTCTCCTTCCCTGATTGGGCTAGCCTTAGAACCTCTGGCAATTCTTATTTAGGAATCTAGAAGAGAAGATATCTTTATATGCGGACGACGCTCTCCTCTATTTGCATGATGCAGATTCCTCTCTAAGAGCAGCCCTGTCCCTGTTTAATGAATTTGGTCACTTTTCAGGGATACGTATTAACTGGGATAAATCCATGCAGTTTCCTCTTGATCCCCAGGTTCAAACTGATAGACCGACCACCCAGTTGGTGTGGGTTGAACAGTTTAGATACTTGGGCATCCAGGTTAGGAGAGACCCACAACACTACGACGAGCAGACAAACAAAATTTCAGACGAAAAAAAAAAAAGAACATGTTCTCTTTCGAAGTTCGTCGGAATTTCTGACGGGAAAAGTCCGATGGGACACACACATGGTCAGAATATCCAATGAAAAAAATTCCGTCTGACTTTTTCCCCATCGGAAACTCCAACCATGTGTACGCGGCATAAGAGGAACCATGGGCTCGAGACTCCCTGGCCAAACTTCTATTAGCTCTATACTTTGACTTGGACTGCCTATGGGATAGATCAGGGGTGGCGAACACGTGGCTCTCGAGCCGCATGCGGCTCCCGGCCAAAATGAATGCGGCTCTTTGCCTCTTATCATTATTTTGTATACTGTGGCTCTTTGCCAAGTTTGGATTTTGTTATGCTGCTTCTGAGGAGGGACCTCTGAGGAGAAATCTCTGAGCGCGTAGTCCCGCCCCCCAGGCTGCGTCATCACGTCTCCCATCCCTCGGAAACAACTGCACGGGCCAGGGAGCGTGGGGACCCGTGTGTCACATGTTGTGTCACATCTTGCCGTTAGTTCTTAGTGTGGAGGACGCAGCACACCCTCACCATCACTGCAGGATTTTTACCCTCACTCAAAATGGCAAAATGCAAAGCTAAGCGAAAATATGAAGATGAACACAGGACATTTTTGGAAGAATGGGAATATGCTTTCTTCTTTATTGAACGGAATGGGAAAGCGCTGTGTTTAATATGCAATACTATGATATCACATTTCAAGGCTTCAAATCTTCAGCGTCATTTTAGCACTCTCCATGCTAATATTGACAAGGAATTACCCAAAGGTACTGAACTACGCAAGCAAAAATTGAGCACCTTGAAAAGCCAGGTAAAAAGACAGTCTCAAACAACTGACTGAGCATGTTATATTATGTGTTTAATATATTATTGTTAAAATTATATGCTTTTGTGTGAGTGTTTGTCTGTTTTGGCAGGTCACTGCGTGGTGTGGCTCTCTGACTCTCACAGTTTAAAATTTTGGCTCTTTTTGTCGAACTTGTTCGCCACCCCTGGGATAGATGGAAGGCTGACATACCCGACCTTGACAGTGAGGATTGCGAGGACTGCTTGGACCATAGTGCCAAACTGTTGATCTCTTCCTGGGATAGGCCAATCCAAATTAAATTCTTACGCAGGGTTTGTAATACACCCCAGAGACTGCATAATATATATCCTCAAAGATCCCCGGCCTGTACTCACTGTGGGGGGGATGTCGGCATTTATATGCTGTTATGTTGGGGGTTGTTAGCTCAAGTGGGATAGTGCAGATGTTACCTTCTGCAATCAGGCGTCACCTAAACTTGTTAGCAGGTAGTAGCATAACTACCCGGAAAGTGTGCACACACACACTGCCTTGGTATTGTCCTTGTGCCCTGACCTGCAGCCTGTTTATCTAAACCCTGAACCCTGAGTGATTCATGCCAGCCAGGAACTATCTTTAAGGGCTTGTTGGCCCACTTTTATTAAAAAGGCAAAAAAATATAAAAATCCAAACACAGGTTTCCCACACAGGGGGTTTTCACTGTCCATACAAAATGATACCTTCAGCCTCCTGGCTTACACAAGCAACAGAAAATACAGAGCCACCTGGCTCTCCTCATCACTGCTCAGGCTCCAGCATAGAGCCCTCCTGACTCCTGTCAGCAACCTCAGACTCAGGGGTTTCACAGTGCAGCCTGCACTCTCCAGCTTCTCTAGCTGCACTCTCTGGGTTCTCCCTTCCAAGCCTGGACTCCTTGGGAGGGTGGAGCCCAGAACCATGGTCAGGTGTCTATACATAGGCCAGCACACACCTGACCAGTCAGTGTGCTGGTATATCTGAAAATCTGGACCCAGGACTGGGGATTTCATCCCACCCAGATCTCTATGAAATCCCCAGGCTCCAGGTCCCAAAGTGGACTTTATTAGAAATTGAGGGAACAGAAACGCCAGTTTCCTCTGTAAACTGTAAGCTCCCTGGAGCCCCTCAATCTGTCCAGTTGAGAACCCTGGGTCACCACACCCCTGGGGTACCACACAACTACAATGCATGTGTTAAGAAGCTGTCAGAGGGTGACTGGCTTTTAGAGAGAGGTGATTGACCTTATAAAATGTCCACCTACGGCTGGCTCTTCCGCTGAGTTGCTGCTATTATGTGTCCATGTGTCCACCACGATAATGACCAAAGGCCTAGATATACCAAATTGATAATTTTTTACTTATATTATGCTAGGAGAGAGATTATCTTTAAGTGGAATTCCTGTTCCCCTCCCTCCGTAGGCTCATGGGAAAAGTCAATAAATGCTGCACTTCCTATGTACAAAATGACATATGTCAGCAGGAACTGCCCTAAGTAGTATGACCGAGTGTGGCAGCCATAGACTGCATAGGTGGGGGTGTTTCCTTGTTACCTTTCCTTGTTTGTGCCTATGGCTGTTGTGCTCTCTCAGGGTTCTCCTTACCTGACTCTGTTAAAGGGCTCTAAGGCTAAAATATTTGTAATTTACCATTGTTCTGTAAGATTTGGATATAAGAACTAAGCTCCTCCCTTAATGTATCTGTATATCAAGTGAAATCGCTATTTTACATAGTTTACACGTTTTTATTCTTGTACCATGCCCAAGTTTCAATAAAAAGGAACATTCTGTTTTGTAAAGTGTATTCAAAAACTATTTTGGGTTGGATAGTGTAGAATGACCGCGCAATTGTCATTTAAAGTGCGACAGTGCTGAAAGCAGAAGATTGGCCTGGACAGGAAGGGGGTGAACGTGTCCAGTATTGAAGTGGTTAAAAAATTAATTCACAATCACTTTAATTTAAAGTTTTTGTGCTAGGAATTCGGCTTCAAAGAACTGTTTTACATTGCCTCCATGGTGCTTTATTTCTGGCGTTTTTCTTTATTTATTTTTTAACAGGGAAAAGTTTATTAGACAAATCAGCATTGCATTACAAAGTGAATCACAGTAAATACATTAATGTACAAATCCAGTAACAGGAGCGTAAAAAGCCATCCGGCCAAGGGTATGACCAGTGTTGTAAGTAACGGAGTTACAATAAACACAGTTACCTAACGCAGCCCCTTTTGAGGGTAACGAGTAATCTACCTGATTACTCTTCCCCTCATGGTAACGCAGTTCCCATTACTTGGGCGGCATTACTGCAATTACATCTACCGCCACTAGATGGCAGCAAAGTAATTGCTTCTGCTGGCGCTGTGAACATAAATATGGGTGGAACTCCCCTTTAGAATCATGTGACCGCTGTGATGGCCTGTCACAGCGGTCTGAAAACTCCCAATCGCAAGGAGCCCTGGATACAATGAGCCTCACACTGACCTATCACCGGGCAACAACTCACATCGATCACACACACTGTGTGCGCAACCTGATCAATGATCCGGGGAACACATGACCGGAACAAAATGTTCCACAGAACAACTGTTCCCTATACAACACAGTGTACACAGCGACATCTAGTGGTCAACATGGTAAGTGCAGGACATCTATACAGACCAATGATCAGCAGGTGATTTTTGGTCAGTGATTTCATCTCTTCATCAGACAACAAAGAAAAATCTGACATCCCCATTCCAGATCCCTTGCATCCAATAAAGCTTATAAAAGATAAATAAAATAATAAAATAATAAACAATAAACTATAGAAAATTCTAATAAAGCCTAATATAAGATTTTAAATTACAGACTCTGTAAACATCAAGGGAATGTATATTATAAACATACATTTTAATCCAGCTTATACGTCCTTTTAGCTGCACATACATGGTGGGACGGATGCACCTAGGCTGGGATATACACAAGATCACCATTTGTTTCTGGTTTTCTTCTCTCAAGGATCTGCCATTCTTTTGTCTTGGAGTATTAACTCACTGCTCCCTGGCAAGCGCCCGTCATCTGCTTCTCAACAAAGCATTGTAGAATATTAAAACAAAAATCAGTTACTTTGCTGAGTAACTAATTACTTTTCAATGTAGTAACTGAGTCACTAACGCAGTTACTTTTTCGGAGAAGTAATTTGTAACTGTAACTAATTACTTTTTTAAAGTAAGATGAGCAACACTGGGTATGACCCAAGGGACAGTCTCGCTCGGAAAGGATGAGAAATTAGTGAATCCCAGCCAACCCACCCAGACCCTGAAACATAGGGAGTACAGGAGTGTAGTAGGGAAGGGGGGACCTCAGGCAACGACTGTATTATCCCGCGGGGCCGCCGCAAGCACCCCTCCTCAATCAGGAGAAGGGGGGTCGAGGGCAACCCGAGTTCCCGTCCAACTGGACCAGATCTTGTCAAACTTGTCCGGGCACTGTCTATTTTCATAGGTCAGCTGATAAAAGGGTAGGACCGAGTTTACAGTACGCTGCCAAGAGGCACAAGTGGGGGGATCCTCCGACTTCCATCTCAACAGTATCTCCCATCTGGCATAGAAGAGTGCAAAGGTCAGACGCAATTTACAGTACCTACTGCTGTCCAGTACGGCTGGAGCTTAGGACACGCCCAGACCATATGCCAAAATGTTCCCAGCTCTACTTTACACCTCTGGCAATTAGGATCCCTCAACGGATAGATACGAGCCAGCCTCTGTGGTGTGTAATAAGCTCTGTGGAGGAATTTAAATTGTATAAATCTATCCTTCGCGGCGATCAAAGAGGGAATATATGAGGAAATACAATCCTCCCAACCCTCCTCATCCAGGGAAGGTATATCAGTCCTCCATTTCTCCCAAGGCCCATTAAGCTTGGTGTCGTGCGCCACCGTTAGACATAAGTATAAGGACGATAGAGGGCGCGTCATTACACTGGAGGCCAGGAGACGTTCGATAGAGTCTGACTCCAAGGTCAGAGGTTCAGGGAACTGGGCTCTAAAGGCATGTGCAAGCTGGCAGTATCTAAATTGAAAAGAGCTCGGCAAGGCATGTCCACAGCACAGCTCTCGAAAGGGCATGAGCCTGCCCTTCTGAACTATCTGATTCAGCTTGATAATACCCTTCTTAGCCCAGAGCGAGGGGTCCGCGATGCTGTTCAGGTGGGGTAACATGGGATTGCTCCACAGGGGCGTATGTGGGGAGATATGGGCAGGCTTCCTATAAACCAGTCGAGCTTCCTGCCAGACCTTGACTGTGGTCCGCATGAGGGTTGTCATAGAGGGATTCGCTCTGAGACCGCGGAATGGCAAATTACTCAGGGCCGCATAGGAGCCCAGAATAGCTGCCTCCAGCGTGACTGCTGGGTTCTGCCTAGGCTGGGAGAACCACCACCGGACCGTAACCAGCACCGCTGCCCAGTAGTAGATCAAGAAATTCAGAAGTGCTAGCCCCCCCCAGATAAAGGGAGGTAGAGAATTTGCCTCGCCACTCGGGGAGGTTGCCCAGCCCACACAAAAGACAACAGCACACTCTCCAACCGTTTAAAGAACGACCTAGGTATATGCGAGGGGGTATTGCGAAAAAAGTACAGGAATTTTGGAAGGTATACCATTTTCAGCAGGTTGACCCTACCCATTGGTGTTAGGGGGAGGGATCGCCACGCCGCGCATTTGGTTGCCAATTGGGCCACAAGTGGTTGAACGTTCTTGCCAAAATACTCACCTGCCCCAGCACTAACCCTAATACCCATATATTTAAACTCATCCACCCAGCGAAGTGGCGGGTGAGTTGATGGTGGCAAAAAGGAGGGATGAAGCGGGAAAAGAACCGATTTATCCCAATTGACGCATATGCCCGAATATCGGCCAAACCAGTCAATCAGGTCTAAGGCCACCTGCAATGAGGACGAGGCATCTGCCAGGTAGAGGAGAGTATCATCCGTGTACAGAGACAACTTCTCCTCCACCGGGCCTATCCGCAATCCCCGGACTCTCTCATCCGCTCTCAACAGTATGGCAAGGGGTTCCACCGCCAGGGCAAATAAGCCCGGGGAGAGGGGACACCCCTGCCTCGTACCCCTGCCTAGCTGAAATATATCAGAAAGGCAGCCATTAGTCCTAATCCTGGCTGAGGGGCAATTGTATAGCATTCGCACCCAGTTCGTAAAGGATGGTGCGAACCCGAAGCTAAAAAGCACTTTCCACAGGTAGCCCCACTCGACAGAGTCAAAAGCCTTCTCCGCGTCGAGTGAGGCTACCACCCCCGCCGAACCCTCCCCGGATCTGTCAATGTGAGTGAGAAGGCGTCTGATATTAATGTCTGTTCCCCACCCTGACATAAAGCCTGTTTGGTCCGGGTGGACTAGGGCAGTGATAACCAGATTTAGTCTATTCGCAAGAATATTCGCCAAGATCTTTGCATCCACATTGAGCAAAGAGATGGGACGATACGAGGAACACAGAGTAGGGTCCTTCCCCGGCTTGGGAATGACCACAATCACCGCTTCACTCATGGAAGCAGGGAGCCTCCCCATCCGCGACGAGTCCGTCAGAAGGGTATGAAATTTACGGACGAGATCTGTGGCGTAGTGTTTGTAAAACTCCACAGGGAGTCCGTCAGGCCCCGGTGTTTTCCCCAACTGCATGGATTTAAGGGTCCGTCGGACCTCCAAAATTGTGATCGGGGCATCAAGCTTCGCACGGTACGTCGGAGTAAGAACGGGTATGTCAATGTCTCCTAAATATGTCCGAAGGTCCGAGACCTCATAATCGGCTTTTGAGCTGTAAAGGAGTCTGTAAAAATCAGCAAAGCATTTACTAATGCCCTCCGGCAAACGAATAAGCTCCCCCGCGGGATCGTGAATGCCCGAGATACACATCCCATTTGCCTGCTCCCTAGAAAGCCAGGCCAGCAGTCTCCCGAACCGCTCTCCCTGCTCAAAAATTCACTGAGACTGAGCAAGCAGCCTCTTCTGAGTGAGAGCAGTGCGAAGACCGAGAACCTCCCCCGTCAGAAGTTGAAGCCGCGCATAGTCCTGTAAGTCCCGAGATCCAACGAAGACCTCCTCTGCTCTGGCCGCCTCCCTCTCCGCCCTCACCAACTCAGCCCTACGCTCCCTACGTACCTTGGCAATAATGGTCTGATAGTGTCCTCTAGTGGAGGCCTTGAAGGCATCCCATACCGTCACCGCGTCAGCCGTGCCGGGGTTATCTGCCCAGTAGCCCATCAGTTCGGTCTGAAATTGGGCGTCAACGTCAGTGTCCGTAACCCAAAATCTGGAGAGTCTCTAGAGTCTAACACACGAGCCCACAGAAAGGTCAAGTGTCAGGAGCATCGGAGCATGATCAGAGACCCCTCGGGGGAGTATACGTATGTCAGCTACCCTCGGCAGGACAGGCCCCCCCGCATATACCAGATTGATGCGGGAGAACGTCCTATAGGAGTCCGAGTGGCACGTATAAGCCCGAGTCCGAGGGTGTCTCCACCTCCACACGTCCGTCAGACCATAGGTCTCAGCCCAATCTGCCAGCCCCGAGCATGGGGCGTGCAAAGGCAGCAACCGGTCCATTCCTGAGTCAGGGACTAGATTAAAATCACCGAGTATAACCGTGTTATCAGAGGAGTACTCAGCCATCCTGGCAGTCACCTGGTTCAGTAGCGACAGTGAGGTCGAGGGAGGCAGGTAAAGACCCACAATTGTCAAAGTCATGGAATACAGTACAGCATGAATAATGACATACCTACCATCAGGATCAAGGGCCAGGTCTAGGAGCCGAAATGGGAGGGACTTCTGAATAAGGACACTAACCCCTCTAGAGAAGCTGGAATATGTGGAGTGATAGTGGTGTCCCACCCACGTTTTTTAAGGGAAAGCAGCCTACTCCCCACAAGGTGGGTCTCCTGTAAGATGCATATGTGGGGATTGTGGGACTTAAGGAATTGGAACACCAGGGAGCGCTTGGTTGGAGAATTCAGTCCCCTGGTGTTCCAGGACACAATATTAACTGAAGACATGGCCCAAGAGAACAATAGGGGAATCAGAACTATGCACTTGGCCGGCTTCCAAACTCAGCCCCCAACCCAAGGACATGCACATCATGGCTCCATGCAATGCTAACACATCTTTTTCCTGCACAATAAACAAAAGGAACAGAACAGAAAAACAGAACATCAACCCCCAAAACACAACGGCCCCCAACTGGCCAGCCCCCCCACCCCACCCCCCATCCCCCTAAAACTGAGGAGGGTTTGCATCCCAAAATTCAATACGGCATATCGGCCGACAAGTAGGGGACCTGCACAAGCGGCCATAGTGCCCCTCCGTCAAGTTCCGGAGAGTGCAGGCGAGCAGACTAGTTCACACTCCATGGCTCCCGCTGGGACAGTCTAAAGACCAGGAGGGGCCAACAGGATAGTGGCAGGGTAAAGAAAGTATTAAATCAGGAGCAATTATGATCCAGGGCTCCGGGAGCAGCGATTAAGAGCCCACCGCAAACCGGGCCGGAAACAGCACGCTATAGCGAATATTCCTTGCTCTCATGGCCGCCTTGACTTGGTCAAAGGATTTCCTCATCTTCTGTGTCTACACAGAGTAATCGGGGAAAATAAGGAGCCTGGTATTTTGGAAGCGGAGGTCCCCAAGGGTTCTGGATGCCCGGAGGATCTCATCCCGGTCTCTGAAGTTGAGGAGTTTAAGGATGAATGTCCTCGGCGGCGATCCCTGCGGTCCCGGCTTGGGTGGCACACGATGCGCCCTTTCGACCACATATTGGGGGGATAAACGGGCCTCCGGCAGGAGGGAGCGGAGGAGATCCTCCACGAAGGTAGTCGGGCTCGGGCCTTCAGCCCCTTCAGGAAGGCCCACTATGCGTAGGTTGCTTCTCCGGTTTCTGTTCTCGGCTTCCTCCGCCCTGTATTCCAGGGCCTTCACTTTGGTCTGAAGAGTCCGGATCTTCGCCGAGTGTTCCAAGACATTATCTTCCGCAACGCCGACCCTCTGCTCGGTCTCCGTCACACGCGACCGCAGCTTATCAATGTCCTGTCGCAGGAGGCCCATGTCCAGCTGTACGGCCTCTATCTTCGCCGTCAGGGTAGCCTGACAGGTGGCTATAGCGCCCATGACCTCCGCGAGCCAGGGGGGTCTGGGTTCGGGCTCCGCCATCTTCGCCGTCTGCGAGGCCCTGCAGGAGCCTCAAGTGGTGCGAGTCTCTACGTGTGCGGGAGGGGTAGGCGGCGGGTCCTCCACTACCGCCGGGAAACGGAGCCTCTTCCCCTTACCGGCTTGCGTGCCCGAGGATCGGCAACCCATCCAGGTGCAGCAGAGGGGGTCAGAGGATTGATCAGCAGCCCGGATCCGGAGAAAAACGAGTGTCCCAGCGGAGCTCAGGCAAGAAGCGTCCGCTCACCTCGCCATCTTGGACACGCCCCCTGGCGTTTTTCTTTAACCACTAAGGCCTCGTACACACGATCAGACATATCCGATGAAAACGGTCCGCGGACCATTTCCATCGGATATGTCCGATCGGGAGTTTGATCCGATGGCGTGTACACACCATCGGATCAAATTCCCCGCCGCCGGACGGCGCGGTGACGTGGCGGTGACGCGGCGGTGACGTTGACGCCGCCACGTCACCGCTACATCACCGCACCAGGAAGTAAAACACTTCCGCGCATGCGCCGAATCCATTCAGCGGCGGCGCGGCGGCGGTGGGGGACGACATGTCTGCTGGTAAGTGTTCTAACCAGCAGACATGTCGGGCGGACAGATTCCCACCGGATAGATTTCAAAGCATGCTTTGAAATCTGTTGGGTGGACAAATCTGTCCGCTAGCCCATACACACGAGCGGAGATGTCTGCTGAAATGGTCCATCGGACCGTTTTCAGCGGACATATCCCCTCGTGTGTACGAGGCCTCAATCACTTCAATACCGGGCCTATTTTGGCACTTCTCTCCTACATGCATAAATCATAATTTTTTTGTTAGAAAATTACTCAGAACCCCCAAAAACTATATATTTTTTTTTAGCAGACACCCTAGGGAATAAAATGCCGGCCATTGCAACTTTTTATCTCGCACAGTATTTGCGCAATCATTTTTCAAACGCCTTTTTTTGGGGAAAAAACGGTTTTGTGAATTAAAAATTAACAAAACAGTAAAGTTAGCCCAATTTTTTTTGTATAATGTGAAAGATGAAGTTACGCCGAGTAAATTGATACCTAACATGTCACGCTTTAAAACTGCGCACACTCATGGAATGGCGCCAAACGTCAGTACTTAAAAATCTCCATATGCGTTGCTTATTTTTTTTTACAAGTTACAAATTTAGAGTTCCAGAGGAGGTCTAGTGCTAGAATTGTTGCTGGCGCTCTAACGCACGCGGCGATACCTTACATGTGTGGTTTGAACGGCGTTTACATATGTGGGCGGGACTTACGCATGCGTTCGCTTCTGAGCGCGAGCTACCGGGGATAGGGGCGTTAAAAAAAAAAAAATGTATTATTTTATTTTTTATTTTACACAATTTCTTTTATTTTTAAACTTTTTGCCATTTTTTTTTTTGGATCACTTTTATTCTTTTATACTTTGTTTACATTCCAGGACCCGGGCGTGACGTCATAACATCGCGCCCGGGCCTCCAACGATCATAGAGATGACTGGTGACCATCTGGTCACCAGTCTACTCTATGGTTTCCATCGGGCGCCGACGGATCGTTTCTCCGATGGCAAAGGAGAGCCCGGAGAAGCACCGGATGACGGCGGGAGGGGGGGCGTCCCCTTCCGCCGCCTATAAGAACGATCAAGCGGCGGAACCACCGCTATGATCGTCCTAATGGTGCACAGATTCGCTGGCTGAAGAGATGGATATCTGAATGATGCCTGTGGCTGCAGGCATCATTCAGATATCCCCACTGAAAGTCAAGGACGTCATATGACGTCCTTGGTATTGAAGTGGTTAAGGACCGCCCAACGCCGATATACGTCGGCAGAATGGCAGGGCTGGTCACAGCATGTACGTCGTGCCCAGCTTGCCCAGCCGTGGGTCGCACCAACGCAGACGGCTCACTCGCGACCCGGTCCGAAGCTCTGTGACGGCACACGCGGACCCTATCGCCGCTGGTGTCCCACAATCAGGTCACAGGAGCTGAAGAACGGGGAGAAGTGTGTGTAAACACACCTTCCCCGTTCTTCTCTGTGGCAGGGTCACTGATCATCTGTTCCCTGTTATAGGGAACGACGATCAGTGATGTCTCACCTACAGCCACGCCCCCCTACAGCAAGAATCACTCCCTTAGGGCACACTTAACCCCTTAGCACCCCTAGTGGTTAACCCCTTCACTGCCATTTTCACATTAATCAGTGCATTTTCATAGCACTTTTTCGCTGTGAAAATGAAAAAGGTTCCAAAAATGTGTCAAACGTGGCCGAAGTGTCACGAAAAAAAAATAAAAAAAAGTTGATCACCGCCATTACTAGTACAAAAATAAAAATTATTAATAAAAATGCCTATCCAATATTTTTTACCAAAAATAAGTAGAAGAGTACTTTATGGCCTAAACTGAGGCAGAAAATGTTTATTTATGTCTTTTTGGGGGATATTTACTATAGCAAAAAGTAAAATATATTGAATTTTTTTTTAACCACTTAAGGACCTCCGCACGCACATATACGGCCACAGAATGGCACGGATGGGCACAAGGGCGTAAATTTACGTCCTCGCCCAGTAGCGGGTCGGGGGTCCGATCGGGACCCCCTCCGCGGCGTGCGGAGGTCCCCGTGTCTCCGGGAGCGATCCGGGACGAGCGGGCGGATGTCTGTGTTTACCCGCCCCCCCGCGATCGCTCCCAGCCAATCGCTGCGCTCCCCCTTCTGTCACTTCCTCCTCCTGTGTAAACACAGGCAGGGGGAAGTGATGTAATCTCTCATCGCAGCAGTATTTCCAACCGCTGCGATGGGAGAAACACCTCACAGTAAGTCCTGCACTAACACTACACTGACATACACACACATAGGCATACTTAACCCCTTGCGATCTGCCCCTCCCCCACCCTGTCACAGTGTCACTGAATGCAGTGATCTAATCACTGCATTTAGTGTCAGTGTGACAGGCAGTGTAAAAAACAGTTAGTGTTAGGTTCAGGGTAGCCCCCCCACCCCCCCTACCCCCCCTAATAAAGTTTTAACCCCCTGATCACCGCCCTAGTTAACCCTTTCACTCCCTATTGCCAGCGTCACTAAGCGATCATTTTTCTGATCGCTGTATTAGTGTCGCTGTTCCCGCTAGGTAGCTATTTTTTTTTATTGCGATTTTTTTTTTTACTAAAGACATGTGGCTAAATAAATTTTGGCCTAAATGTTTGACTAAAATTTAGTTTATTTTTTTTTTTTTAACAAAAAGTAAAAAATAGTGTTTTTTTTTTCAAAAATGTCGCTCTATTTTTGTATATAGCGCAAAAAAAAAAATCGCAGAGGTGATCAAATACCACCAAAAGAAAGCTCTATTTGTGGGAAGAAAAGGACGCAAATTTTGTTTGGGAGCCACGTCGCACGACCGCGCAATTGTCTGTTAAAGCGACGCAGTGCCGAATCGCAAAAACACCTTGGGTCATTTACCAGCGTATTGGTCCGGGTCTTAAGTGGTTAAATTGTCGCTCTTTTGTTTATAGCGCAAAAAATTTAAATCGCAGAGGTGATCAAATACCACCAAAAGAAAGCTCTATTTGTGGGAAAAAAAGGAGCCACGTCGCACGACAGCGCAATAGTCAGTTTAAGTGACGCAGTGTGGAATCGCAAAAAGGGGCAAGGTCCTTAACCTGCATAATGGTCTGGGTCTTAAGTGGATAAACGCTTAAAGACCCACCACCGCATATATAATGTGGCAAGGCGGCCCTATTATGTGAAACTACGTACCTGTACGCCATTTTCGTGCACCAAAAGAACACAGTGCTGTATTGCCAGGGTTGCTAAACCTTCCTCAGAATTTTTACTGACAAAACATGGAAAATTTACTGTCAGAACACATATTTTACTGGCAACCTAAGAAATTACAGAACTCCTATTGAAAACTAAAATAATATTTAAACAGTATAAACATGATATGGAAACACTGACAATACCTATAACAAAAGTAATTTGCTTGATTTACACTTAAAGTCAATACAGCATGAAATTATCAGCCCCTGATATTTACTGGCATTTGAAACAAAAGAAGGGTAGGGGGTCAGGGACAAGGAATAGCGGCTAACGCACATTCCCTCCCCCTGGAGTGAAAGGACTATTTTGGTACTTGATAATAAACAATATACATAAATATAAAACAGGGGAATTTTATTACATATAAAATTGACAGAGATTTCATAATTAAAATTGAAAGAACAGAAACTCAGGGGTCTCCCCAAGAGTTGTCAGTAATTGCAAAGATATAGACTGGTATGTTTTGCCTAGTTTTGTGGTATGACCGCTTCCTCAAGAGGACCAATCCAATGTTCAGGTGGTCATGTGCGGTATTGGACAACCCAAGCAGCTGACCCCCCGCGGCGGACAATGGGGAGTAATATGGAGGTCTCGAATAGTTAAAAGGTAAGATGATTACCAAGCCAGTTGGTGGTTCACTACAGTATGCAGGCAATAAGGCAGATGGAGCATAGGGATATCACATAGTGCCCTTGGACGGGGTAACATAATAGGTAAAAATGGTACAAATCCAGTGTTACCATAGACTGCCCAGCAAACCGGAGTCCCTCAGAGGTAATTAAATGACAAAAGGTAATTATGTCCCTAGAAGCCCAGGGATTCCCTAATGAATGGGGAATGCCATCCTCGATCCTCTGCCTCACAAGAGAGATCCTGGCATTTGTAGTTAAAAAAAAAAATATATATATATACATATATATCAGATTTTTACAAACTGTCAGTAAATTTACTGGCAGTTGGCAACCATGCGTATCACAAAAAATGGCCTGGTCATTAAGGGGGTAAATCCGTTCCTAACCACTTGTGGACCACCCGCCATCATAAGTCGCTGCTTTGAAGAGGAATACCGTTATTATGGTAGCAGCTAGCTACCATAAGGCTGCTTTCACACTGAGGCGCTTTTGCGCTAAAAATAGTGCCCTGAAAGAGCGTTGCGCTGGCAGGATGATAAAAATGTCCTGCCAGCTGCATCTTTGAGGCGCGGTAGGAGCGGTGAAAATACAGCTCCTATAGCACCCCTGCCAATTAAAGTCAATGGGGCAGCGTGGGCGTACTGCCTGCAAACCGCCGCTGCATCAGCGTTTTGAGGGCGGGTTTAACCCTTTTTTCGGCCGCTACCAGGGGTTAAAATCTCCCCACTAGCAGCCGAAAATTGCGGGAAACACAGTACGACAGTAAGCTTGTAAGACCGCTGCACAAATATGGTGTGACAAAAGGATTGCAACGACCGCCATTTTATTCTCTAGGGCAGGGGTCTCGAACTCAAGTTACCTGAGGGCCAAAAGACAAGTTTTCATATCCCATGTGGGCACGAACAAAAACAGCACTGGTGTAAGCGGACGCACTATTAACCCCCAGCACTGGTGTCAGTGGACGCACTATTAATCCCCCAGCACTGGTGTCAGTGGACGCACTATAAGCCCCCAACACTGGTGTCAGCGGACACACTATTAACCCCCAACACTGGTGTCAGCGGACGCACTATTAACCCCCACCACTGGTGTCAGCGGACGCACCATTAACCCCCCCAGCACTGGTGTCAGCGGACGCACCACTAACCCCCCCAGCACTGGTGTCAGCGGACACACTATTAACCCCCCAGCACTGGTGTCAGCATACGCAATATAATCCCCCCCAGCACTGGTGTCAGTAGACGCACTATTACCCCCCACCACTGGTGTCAACGGACGCACTATTAAACCCCACCACTGGTGTCAGCGGACGCACTATTAACCCCCACCACTGGTATCAGCGGACGCACTATTAACCCCCACCACTGGTGTCAGCGGACGCCCCCCACCACGGGGCAATTCCCCCCCCAATAATTTTTTTGGGTTGTGGAATTTGTGGACTCCGCGGCGAGTGAGAGTTAGACAGTGAGTGGTCAGCTGGTTGGCTCTGTGGGTATGCGGGCGGCTGGCCAATCAACAAACCGGTGGCCGGGGGAGCAGAGAGATGACATCTCTCACCTCCCCGCGCGCCTTGCATTTTTGCAGTAACTTCCGCCCTCACTGTGCAGGCAGCAGAGAGATTACATCATCTCTCTGCTGCCTGACTCTGACAAGCAAACCACCACCTTAGCAAGTGACAATCCGCAAGCTGTGGCAGGTGAGGTGGCAAGTGACAATCTGTATCTGGTGGCAGGCAAGTGACATTCTTCAACTTGTGGCAAGTGAAAACCGGCAAAATGTGGCAGGTGATGTGGCAAGTGACAATCCGCAACATGTGGCAAGTGACAATCCGCAACATGTGGCAGGTGATGTTGTAAAGAGGACATGTCATGCCATATTCCTATTACAAGGGATGTTTACATTCCTTCTAATAGGAATAAAAGTGATCAAAAAAATATTTTTGGGGAAAAAAAGTGTCAAACTAAAATAAATAAAGTAAAATGAACAATATTTTTTTTTTTTAAAGTGCCCCTGTCCCTGTGTGCTCGCATGCAGAAGCGAACGCATACGCAAGTCCCGCCCACATATGAAAACAGTGTTCAAACCACACATGTGAGGTATCGCTGTGAACGTTAGAGTGAAAGCAATAATTTTGGCCCTAGACCTCCTCTGTAACTCAAAACATGTAACCAGTAAAAAAAATAAAAATTAAAGCGTCGCCTATAGGGATTTTTAACCACTTAACGCCCCCCGCACGCCTATGTACGTCCACAGAATGGCACGTACAGGTAGATGGGCGTTGTACAGGTCGCCGTGGCTGCGTCCTGGAACCTGAAACCGCCAAGAGGAGAGAAGACATCACAGTAAGTCGCACCAACACTACACCGACACCAGTACAAATAGGCACATTAACCCCTTGCGATCAACTCCCCCCCACCCCCCTGTCACATTGTCACTGAATGCAGTGATCAAATATGTACTGATCACTGCATTTAGTGTCAGTGTAACAGGCAGTTAGTGTTAGGTTCAGGGTAGCCCTGTACCCCCCCCCCCCCTAATAAAGTTTTAACCTCTTGATCTTTTGGCCTAAATGTTTGACTAAAATTTAGTTTATTCAATTTTTCTTATAACAAAAGTAAAAAATATTGTTTTTTTCTCAAAAATGTCGCTCTATTTTTGTTTATAGCGCAAAAAATAAAAAATCGCAGAGGCAAAAAAATACCATCAAAAGAAAGCTCTATTTGTGGGAAGAAAAGGACGCAAATTATGTTTGGGAGCCACGTCGCACGACCGCGCAATTGTCTGTTAAAGTGACGCAGTGCCGAATTGTAAAAACGCCTCTAGGCATTTATCAGCATATTGGTCCGGGGCTTAAGTGGTTAAGTAGCGAAGTTTGACGCTATTCTACGAGCGTGTGCAATTTTGAAACGTGACATCTTTTCACATTATGTAAAAACATTGGGCTAACTTTTTTAAGCACAAAACTGTATTTTTCCCCAAAACACGTGTTAGAAAATTGCTGTGAGATAAAAAGTGGCAACAACCGCCATTGTATTCTCTAGGGTCTTTGATAAAAAAAACATATACAATGTTTTGGCGTTCTATGTAATTTTCTAGCAAATAAATGATGATTTTTACATGTAGGAGAGAAATGTCAGAATTGGCCTACAGAACGCCTGATGGTGGTCCCTGCATGTTGGGCCCCAGTAAAAGTCTCACACATGTGTGGTATCGCTAAACTCGGGAGTAATAGCAGAATGTGTTTTGGGGTGTAATTTGTGGTATGCATATGCTGTGAGAAATAACCTGCTAATATGACAATTTAGTGAAAAAAATAAAAAAAAATCTTGATTTTGCAAAGAATTGTGGGAAAAAATTACAACTTCAAAAAACTCACCACGCCTCTTTCTAAATACCTTGGAATGTCTTCTTTCCAAAAAGGGGTCTGTAATGGTCAGGGGTTAACGGCGTTTACGATTGTTCATTCCACTAACCCGCGACAGCTTATCAACACTCCACAATCCGGCAAACACGATCCATATGGAAATTTCCCCAGAAACGAGACCCACACAACTCTGTTTTCTGGTTCAAAATGGATAGATCCTTTAATGGTAAACTCAGGTTTCTTATATACAGTTTGTAACCAAATAACAATGGCTTAACTCCACTCACAACATGACACAAGGAGCCCAATACACATCTTTAGTCAGACTTACTGGCACTAATATAATCCACATGAGCTAATTATCTACAGCTGACAAGTCAGACATCAAGACTCCAGCTTTTCTCACCTGCTATACAATACACATTTATCATCAAAAGAAATTTACAAAAAACAGTGTTAATAAGCATCACACAATGAAAAGGTCTTCAGAAGCCAAACTGCGGCTAGTTTACATGACAGTAGCAGACTTAATTACCCCCTTAACAGTCTATGTTCCACAATAAATAAGTCACTCTTCTATTGACCTGTTGTGTTCAGAATTAACACCCTGTAATATTTCAAGATATCCTGGAATACATTGTGAATTATCATTACTGTCCCATGTTAAAATAATCCATTACTTCCTGCTCATATTTTGTAAGAGCTTCTGGGCCCCACGGCCATCCCGTTACAGGGTAATTTGGGGGGTAGTTGTACTTTTCTGGCATGTTAGGGTCTCAAGAAATGAGATAGGGCTTCAGTACTTCAGGTGTGATCAATTTTCAGATATTGGCACCATAGCTTGTGGACTCTATAACTAGGGTTGTCCCGAAACCACTTTTTTAGGACCGAGTACAAGTACCGATACTTTTTTTCAAGTACTCGCCGATACCGAATACCGATACTTTTTTTAAATGTGTCCCCAAATCCAGCCATGTCCCCCATATATCCAGCCATGTCCCCCCACATATGCAGCCTGTGCCCCATTAATCTAGCCATGTCCCCCCATATATGCAGCCATGTCCCCCCATATATGCAGCCATGTCCCCCCATATATCCAGCCATTTCCCCCCATACCTAGATGCCGCCGCCGCATGGTTAAACAGCGTGTGGGGAACATCACAGCTTTCATTTGACTAGCTGTAGTGTTCCCCACTGCGCCGCGTATAGACACTCCCCCTTGCTCGGGATTGGACAGATCTATCTATAACTATCACAAAGACCAAATAATATACAACAATCTGTACTTATTTTTTACCAAAGATATGTAGCAGTACAAATTTTTACCAAAATTTATGAAGAAAAATTACAAATTTTCTAAATTTTATAACAGAAGCGAAGAAAAATGTTTGGGTACAATGTTGCATGAGTAATTGTCATTCAAAATGTGAGCGTGCCGAAAGCTGAAAATTGGTCTAGTTAGAAAGGTGGTTTAACCACTTGAGGCCCGCGCTACCGTCGGATGACAGCAACAGCGCGGGCCTGAATATCCAACATGCCGTCATTTGACGGCATGTCATTCTGGCTTTCCCAGCGCGCGCTGTACAGCGCGCTGCGGGGAAGCCCTGTGTTGTCCGTGTCCCTTGGTGTAACGTTACTGCCGTTACTATCCGCAATCCGAGCGCAGCTGTATCTTTTTCTAACAGCTGCGCTCCGTTCTGTGACCTGTCCGCGTCACTTCCGGTGCGCGGACGTCTGCGCTCCACGCTGGAACGCGGAAGTGCGTCCCAGCGCGCGCCCCCATCTCCTTCACAATCACCCGGGCTATTTAAACCCCTAGGTTCGGCGGCAGGGTGTTCGGTTATTCTTGTTGAACCCCTGCCGCCATCTGGGATCCCTGCAAGCTGCCTCACCCCTGCTGTCTCTCCACACCAGAGGACTCCCAGCTTGCCTGGACTACCTGCCCTGTCTGAATCCAGCTAAGACCTCCAGATCCCCACCTAGTGGATTTTCATCATGGAACCTGCATCTGCATAAGGAGAAATCAAGCTGACAGGATTAACCCCTGGCCTCAGCCAAAACCGCAAGTACCCTGTTACCAGGAATTATCAATCATACTAGCAGTAGTATTCCCTATGTAGAAGGACTGTGTATTCTCTCTGTAGCTACTTATCATCACTTGGAACCCTGTCATAATCTATGCATGTCTGTAGATACCACTGACACTGGGTTTTAACCCCTACTTATACGAGCTCAGCTTATGTTAAATTCATTACCTTACCAAGCAGGACTGCCATATACTTCTTAAGAGACTTGTACTTTGTTAACAGAATACTAGCCTATGATTTAATAAGCTACGTCTTACTATCTTGTTCCACCGGAGGTTGTGATGATCTAACCCCAGCTCTCAGTTTATCTTGAGAGAGGTTGGTGGTTGACCTGAGAAGCCTCTAAAGCTGGAATCCACACATAAAGCCTAAAACCCGAGTTTAACCGCAGAGGCGTTACACTTGGACACGGCCAATCACAGATCGCGGCAAACGGCCAATCAGAGCGGCCGTTTGTGATGCGATCTGTGGGCGAATGAGAGATGATCTCTCATAGATCATCTCTCATTGCCGGCTCACACAGAGACAATGTCCTGTCTCTGGAGGGGAGGAGCCCGATCTGTGTTCCTTCCTACATAGGGACACAGATCGGTCACCCCCTCCTCCCACAGTTAGAACACACCTAGCATACACATTTAACCCCTTCCTCACCCCCTAGTGTTAACCCCTTCAATGCCAGTCACATTTATACTGTAATTAGTGCATATTTATAGCACTGATCGCAGAATAAATGTGAATGGCGCCAAAAATGTGTCAAAAGTGTCCGATGTGTCCGCCATAACGTCGCAGTACCAATAAAAATCGCAGATCGCCGCCATTTCTAGTAAAAAAAAAATAATAAAAAATAATAATTCTCTCCCCTATTTTGTAAGCGCTATAACTTTTGCGCAAACCAGTCGCTTATTGCGATTTTTTTTTTTTTTTTTACCAAAAATATGTAGAAGAATACGTATCGCCCTAAACTGAGAGAAAAAATGTGTTTTTTTTTTAATTGGGATATTTATTATAGCAACAAGTAAAAAATATTGTATTTTTCTTCAAAATTGTCGCTCTTTTTTGTTTATAGCGCAAAAAATAAAAATCGCACAGGCGATCAAATACCACCAAACGAAAGCTCTACTTGTGGGGAAAAAAGGACGTAAATTTTGTTTGGGAGCCACGTCGCACGACCGCGCAATTGTCAGTTAAAGCGATGCAGTGGCGGAAGCTGAAATTTTACCTGGGCAGGAGGGGGGTGTAAGTGCCCAGTATGCAAGTGGTTAAGTGCCCAGTTGTTAAAATATATATGGAAGAAGGGGAGGAATCGCGCTATGTGTGAGACAGTGCCTAATGATGGCACAGAATATTGGACAAACAAAAAAATTATAATCATAACAATTCTAACGTATTGTTAAAACACAAAACCTAGATTAATTTTTTCAGAGTCCACAAATAGAAAATGTGTGAAAAAGCTTGTAAGTCAATCATGAGAAAGAATTAAGTTCTTTGCAATAGTCAGAGGTCCATCTGTGAAGCCAATGAAGCTGGATTTTTCAAAAAAATGTAGGTGAATCAATGCCGCTTTTCCAATCACGATTATGCTGCACTTGTGGGTTTCAATGTGGAGTCATAATACCGAAAAAAGAAACAAAAAGACTTGCATAGTATAATACCGTTGAAAATTGTGAATAATAACCACCCGTGCGGGATAGCTATATGCTAGGCAGGGGGCAGTGACAACCCTCCACCACAGTACACACTGACCCTTACCAAATGATAAGACCCTCTTGAGGTCGGCATAGGCCCTAAGAATAGTGTATTCAAACTTCACCTTGCATCGTCATATACAAGTAAGGACGGATCCTCAGTGGAAAGAGACAAAAAAACGTTCATAGTGTAGACTGCATGGATACAAATAACAATCACCCGTGGAAAAACAATCAAAGCTGTGAGGAAGGGAGAGTGCTGGTCCCACCACCGAAAGTACACACTGACCCTTACCAGACAGTAGGATCCCCTCTGGGATCAATACAGGCAGTGAAAGTGTAGGTGGACAACTCTCGCCATATAACACAATAACAAGCCAGAAGCCAATCCTCGGCGGGTCACAGTGGATAGCATAGAATCAAAAGAAACTAAAATAGTGTATATCCGTATAAAATTTATTCTCTAAAAAGCCAAAAAATGCACTTACAAACAAATGCAGGTTTGGAGCGTACAATAAAAGGTGCCGGCCGGCTGATGGAACGCATATGTCCCCTCGTGTAGTTGCGATGACGTGGAAACGTCTCCTCCCAACGTTTCGTCTTCACAAAAGACTTGGTCACGGGATGAGGACGACGCTCCACGTCACCGCAGAAAAACCCTCAGCGGGCGGAGTCAGTCTCACATGGTTATGGCCCCGCCATCTTGGAGAAGGAACAAGGTAAGGGAAAAAACGCTCAAGCGTATACTTCCCTATCGCAAAACAATTCTAAAATGAAAAACAAAACTAGATTGGCTGGTCACATATGGGCAGCCACTGTCTGTCATGTAATAACGCGGGAGCAGAACTCAATAAAAAACGGAAGTAGTATTCATCAAGCTCGCAACCCAAAAGCACTTGTTAGAATGGCAATGAAGCATAACAAGATACATCACAAGGGGCCATATTACCATATGAAACTGGCGCACGGCCACTTGTATTAATACCTGGCAAACAATAATAAACAATACACTTATTCCTAACCAGGTAACCACATATTGTAACCCATAATACGTATCACGTGTCAGCTGGATCATGAGCATTCTCATCAGTGATATACTGTGGTTACCCCATGTATTTTGGTATGGATATATCACTGATGAGAACGTAAAAGAAACACAGGAAGACATACAGGAAACTCTACAAATGTCCCGAGTCCAGAACTAAAAACCAACAGCCCAAAAGGATAAAAAAGCCTGTTCACACCATTAACCACTTGCTTACTGGGCACGTATACCCCCCTCCTGCCCAGGCAAAATTTCAGTTTCCGGCACTGCGTCGCTTAAACTGACAATTGCGCAGTCGTGCGACGTGGCTCCCAATCAAAATTGACATCCTTTTCCTAGATCTGGAGAGATACGGTTCCTGTGAACAAAACTGGTTAAGAGAGGAAAACAAACATAAAATAAACCAAAAACTGTAAAAGGGGGGTCGGGGTGACCCAAGTGCAGAAAATACTGCTCAAATGCAGGGGAGCTAGGATGTGGGAAAGCTCCGATGGCGGGACCCAAATTAGGGCCGCAAAGCAAATACACAGGGCAACGAAAAAAGGCCATAAAGTTCAGTCAGATCAGTGAGCCTTAGAGGCTTCCAAGTGGGGGACACCCGGCCAGGTGTATCAAAGCTGGCGGAGGGAGATTCGTCTCTAGGTAGAATCTTCCATTTCTGGAGCAGCTTGAAGCCCTTGGATGGAGAGGTAATCACATGCGTGGTTCCATCTCTGGTCACCATGAGTTTTGTTGGGAACCCCCATTTGTAGGTGATACCATGGTTCCTTAAGGCTTTGGTGACAGTGTTCAGATTTTTCTGGAGCTGTAGGGTGAACTGCGACAGGTCGGCGTAGAATTGTAGAGACGCATAGTCGGTGCCACTATGTTCCCCTTTGCGAGTTATAGACATCAATCTTTCTTTAGACTGGTGTGATATTGGGGTTGTTTAGCTCTCGTGGTATGGGCGTTTTTCAGTGATTCACTCCAGCCAGGTAGTATGTTTAAGGGCATGGTAGCCCATTTTTATTAAAAAGGCAAAATAAAAGTCCAAATAAAGGTTTCCCACGCAGGGGGTTCTTCTCCAAAAAACACACAACAGAAAATGCTAGCCCACCTGGCTCTCTGTAGCAGTACTTCTACAGCAATAATTCTGTACGTTTTCCTGGTCACCCAGACCAGCGGACTCCTCAACATAGATGGCTTCCCTTCAGCATCTATAGCTGTGCCTCTTTCAGCTTACCAATATTCTGGCTGTCTCCTACAGCCTCTCTGATTCCAAGAGACCTCCTGTCTCTTACTGTGGAGCTGTCTCCAACTGGGAGCTCGCACCTGGCTCCCAGGACCAGACTTCCTGTCTGTGGGTGGGGCCCTGAATGCTGTTCAGGTCAGACTTAAAAAGCTGACCACACAACTGTATAATTAAGGTGTTCGTCTCTCCAAAATATGGCGAAAACCCAACATCATTCAGGAGAGACAGACCCAGACTGTCACACTGGTAAAAATGCATTCTGAAGAGGACATCCCTAGGAACATTCTCTGGGATGAAGGAGGGTTTGGGCAAGCGATGTATCCTATCGATCGATAGCTCAATGGTAGAGACATCAGGCATGAGAGCAGCAAGCATGGTCATAGCGTATGAGCGCAAATTAGAGAGGGCCACAGTTTCCGGGATACCCCTGACCTTCACGTTGTTCCTGCGTGACCTGTCCTCTAAATCTGCTAGTTTGGCTTTCACCCACTTTTGCTCCTCTTCAACCGTATCATGGGCGTCTACTAGGTCATTGATGGTAGTAGCATACTCCCCCATTTTGGTCTCAATGTGGCACACTCTATCACCCACTTCTGACAATTCTGTACTAAACTTCCTCATGCAGGAAATCATGTCACTGTGAATAGTGCTCCTCAATGAGATGAGCATATCTTTTAGAGTAGTGTCCAGGACTGGTTGGTGTTGTGTGGGGAACGAGACTATGGAGTCAGGGAGCTCCCTCGTGTCTTCCTGTGAGTCAGGGTTAGACCTTACCTCACACTGCTGGGTGTCCATGTCATCCGCCCTGAAACGGGACTAAAGCTACTAAAGAAACAATAAGCGAACGACTGACAGAGTATTTTCAGACCAATTCCCCCTCCACGGATAACCCTTTCACACTTTGGAACGCCCACAAGGCGTACATCAGAGGAGTGTTTAATCTGTTGGGTGCTAGGGTCAAGAAGCAGAGGCAATTGGCTATTGCCACTCTTCTCATAGACATAGAGTCCCTGGATTCTTTGAACAAAACTAACCCCAACACATCCACTAGTGCTAAGCTTTTGAATTTAAGGCACGACCTCAGACTCCTACTTCTCCAAAACTTTGAAAAAAAAGATAGATGGGCAAGAATGTCCTTCTACTCGACGAATAACAAGGCTGGTAAGGCGCTGGCCCGTTACATACAGGGTCAGCGCTTCAAAACTAAGATAGCCCGATTGATACATCCTTTGAGTAAAAAAAATTGTGTATGATCCTCAAAGCATAGCTGATGCGTTTAGCGACTATTATAGCTCCCTGTACAATTTAGAGTGGGATCCCACGGCCCACCAACCGTCCGTAGCTGAAATAAAGGATTTCCTATCCAAGGTCCACCTACCTAGTCTAACCTCAGAACAACTAAGTGACTTGAATTCCCCTTTTACAATGACTGAACTACTGCAAGCTATTAACACCCTCCCTCTTAATAAATCCCCTGGCCCCGATGGACTCATAGGGGACTATTATAAGACTTTTCAAATGACTCTAGGCCCCTATTTATTGAGAGTGTTTGAGTCAGCTGCTACCTCCGAGTCATTTCCCTCTGAAATGCTTGAGGCCTTGATAGTAACACTGCCCAAACCTGGGAAGTCGCCCGATGCCCCTCAAAACTTTCGCCCCATTTCATTGCTGAACAATGACCTCAAAATTTATGCCAAGATGATAGCCTTGCGTCTAGTGGATGTCTTGCCCACCTTGATTGACCCAGACCAATCCGGCTTCACGAAGGGCAGGCAGGCATCGGACGCCACGAGGCGTTTGCTCAATATCATTCATATTGCACGGTCGACCCGAGCACCTTCTCTGCTCCTCGCTTTGAATGCAGAGAAGGCGTTCGATAGGGTGCACTGGATGTACCTGAAGTGCACTTTGGAAGCATATGGATTTGACAAACACTTATTATTGGCGATTTTAGCATTATATACGGTCCTGTCGGCTAAAGGGTATACATCGGGAATGCTATCCAAACCTTTTAAAATCATGAACGGCACAAGGCAGGGGTGCCCGCTATCCCTCCTCATTTTTAACCTGCTAATGGAGCCGCTTGCAGCCTCCGTCAGACAGTCTCCCGACGTACACGGTTTTACAATAAGGGGTAAAAAACATGTCATCAGTTTATTCGCGGATGATGTTATATTAATGCTCACGAATCCGGTGACTTCCTTGGAAAGGGTCTCTTGTTTGCTTCAAGATTATGGTAAAATATCGTACTATAAGGTGAACGATACCAAATCCTTCATCTTGGATCTGGGTGTACACCAAGGTGATAAACTACATATCCAACAGGTTTACCCTTATATATGGAATGATCAAGCAATTGAATACTTAGGGATCCATCTTACCCCCTATCAAGAGCAGCTGTTCAACGCCAATTATTTACCACTGATAGATAAGGTTATGGAAGGAACAAAAGCACTGAGTAAACACATTCTATCGTGGTCGGGCAAACTGGCTGCATTCAAAATGCAAATGTTACCGCAAGTACTGTATGTGTTTAAAATAGTCCCTATCCCTGCACCCCAGAAATTTTTTAGGGAGCTTCAGAGTATATCTCTGGGTAGGCAAGAGGGCGCGTAGTGCCTTCAACAAACTTCGCAAAACTAGGATGGCTGGCGGCATGGGAGTGCCTTCCTTTGCTGATTACCATCTGGCGGCTATTTTAACGCAGGCTAAAGGCTGGTTTCCTGATCAGTCGACCCCAATTTGGGGTCCTCTAGAACAATCCCAAGTCCCTGGCAGAGACCTGAGGGCGCTTTTACTAGCAAGCCCCTTCCTCCAGGCCTCGCAACTGGTATGCGCCTCCACAATACTGGCAACTCTAGAGGCTTGGAGGAACTTCACCTCAGCGGAGCTACTCTGTTCTCCCACTGTTAGCTTAGACACACCCATCTCCTCCTTAGCCCTGATAATTCCCGACCTAAATTTGCAAAAATGGCTACTGGGAGGGGTGAATTAGATCTTATTATTGCCCTCTGCTTAAGGGAGGGTCCCTGAAACCTTTCCACCAATTACAATCTGAATTTGGTCTTCCATGCTCAGAACAATTCAATTTTCTTAGAGTACAATCATTTTTTAATAGGGAACCCTATAAACCCTGCAAGATATTCTGGAAAGATTTTTTTTACCTCGCAGAGGAGCAGGAGGAAAGGTATAACGTTGATTTACAACCTACTCAACAACAAATCTATCTTCGCAAAAAATAATGCATTATTGGCCTGGGAAAAGGACCTTGATAGGTGTTACTTGGACGAGCAGTGGCTTAAAGTTTTATAATATACTCACGCAGCCACAAAAAGTGCCAATCTGTGGGAACTCTACCATAAGGTTACTCAAAGGTGGTACCTCACACCATCCAGACTTGCTAAGTTTGGACATGGAGCATCTCCGCTCTGCTGGAGACAATGCTCACAAGCGGGCACACTGTTTCATAGCCTATGGGAATGCGGGAGGCTGGCTAAGTTCTGGTCTAGCATTTTCATAATAGTGCGTCAGATAACGGGAATCCCCATACATCCCTCACCCTCTCTAGCTATTTTACATCTGGGCATAGAAGAAATCCCCTCCCCTTTCAGGAAATGCATCATACATCTTTTCTTGGCGGCCAAATTAGTCATACTTCGACTGTGGAGATCCGATGTGGACCCCAAAGCTGAAGATGTAATCAGAACTCTTTCGATACACTTCACATATGAGCGTATGCTAGCTTACTCAGAAGGTAGACATCACTTTTATTTCTCATTGGCAAGCCTGGGTGGTCTGGTATGTTACCAATAAGACCTTGTATTGAAATATCTCAGTTATCTTTTCTAATATATGGCGAGGTGCTGGTTCCTTCCTTTTCCTTTATTATTTTAGTTCTTATTCTTTTATGTTTACCTGTTTTCTTTTGTCTTGCTGATAATGTTTCAAGTTTGACTTTGGAGTTTAGCCTTCTTACAAACATGGTAAGCGCATACCCTTATAGAGAACACTAGCACAGCCTCTGGTGTATCTTTGGTTCTGGTGCATCTGGGGCAGTGTATCCTCCGCTACACGGGTCACAGTGAGTTCCCAATGGGGTGACCTCTAGAATGGAAGGAAATGTGCTCTCTGCTGCTCTTGTGGATACTCAACTGTACTAGCAGACCAATGTTTGTAATATATTTTCTGTATGTGTTTATATCTTCTAAAACAATAAAAATTATTGATATAAAAAATTTACATCCTTTTTTTCCCACAAATAGAGCTTTCTTTTGGAGGTATTAGATCACCTCTGCGGTTTTTATTGTTTGCGCTATAAACAAAAAAAGAGCGTCAATTTTGAAAAAAAAAAACATTTTTTTACTTGTTGCTATAATAAATAGCCCAATTTTGAAAAAAATATTTTTTTTTCTCAGTCTAGGCTGATACGTAAAAAAAAAGCATCTAGTTTGCGCAAAAGTTATAGGCCCAGATTCACGTACATCGGCGCATTATCGGTCCGGCGTAGCGCACCACCATTACGTTAGACTTGCGCCATCTAGCCGCGTAATCCCCCGATTCACGTAGCTTTTGCGCAGGAAATTGCGCAAGCGTAAGGTTTTTTCCAGAGGCGTAAGGAGGAGTAATACAAATTGGGAGGGACGTGGGCGTGTTACATTGAAATGAGCCGTGACCCCATGCAAATGAAGGGCCGGACGGCTCGCGCATGCGCGCGTGAAGGAGACCATGTCAGCTCCGCTGTGCGCATGCTCACAACTCGGGAGCGGCGCAATCAGTGAAATTGGAAATGGACTAGGGCAACGTTGTGAACTACGCAGACAGCATAAATAGACACACACAAACGCACTTGCATTGCAAAAGTACATCCCTTTGTGTCCCTTCCCATTTAACCTAGTGCTTTTGTTCCTGTTGTTCGTTGCAGTGTGTCTTGTAGTTGTCAGATTAGTGTTCTGTGTGATCAAGTGCTTGTTGGTATATTTGTGAAAGTGTTTTTGATAAGTGTTTGAGAGACTGTTTGTTTGATTGATATATTTTTGTTCGTTTGTTTTCTTGCTTTATTTTTTATTTTTTTTTATTTTTTTACTGTTTCTTGCTGAGTGCTAGTGTGATTTTTGGGTGTTCGTTTTCTCTTTGTGTGTGTTCTTGCCTGATTGGTTGTGCTTGTATTTGTGACTGATTTTTGGTGACTGGTAGTGAGTTTGTTTGGAAGTATGACTGAGAGAAAAAGAAAGCTCAATTTTACTGTGGGGGAAAAAAGAATTCTTGCCCGGGCCATTAGCGAGTATGGGCGTTTTCTCCACGGCCCGCAGAGTGCCACCACCACCCCGGCCAGGAGGAGGGAGATATTGGATAGGATCACAGAGCAGGTGAATTCATCGGGGGAGGGGGAGACACGGACCCGGTCTGGGATCGACAAAAAAATAAATGATCTCCGGCGTCTGGTGAAAAAAAAACTGGCCGCAATGCATGCCCATGCCAGGGGCACAGGAGGGGGCCCACCATGCCGTATTAGGCTTACAGCGACGGAGCATGTGGTGGCCCTGACCTTTCACCGGCATGAAGTGGAGGGCCTGCCAGGCTTTGACACAAGTCCGGTCCCCGCGGTGCCAGGTAAGGTTTTTTTTTCTATCAGGTGTGTAGCATGTGTGGGGGAGGGGGTGAAAAGGAATATGTGGCAAGTGTGTGGATCCTCCAACCTGTGAATGGTTTGTGTCATCCACAGATGTGCAGGAGGGTGCAGGGCCATCTGGCCTGACCGCTCCAACACCAGGACAGCAGCCTAATGAGGCCCCCCCAACAAGGCCACAGTCCGCGGAGGAGGTTCGAGAGGAGGAGGACGATCATGAGGAGGAGGACGATCATGAGGAGGAGGACGATCAGGAGGAGGACGATCATGAGGAGGAGGAGGAGTCAGGCACTGGACGAGTGGTTTGTGCGGACTCTTCCCCTCTGGCTGGCAGAAGCCTGCCCTCCCTAAGGGGGAGCCCCCCCCTCCTCCCCCAACATGGCTCCCCTCATAAGGGCCTCCCCTTCTCCCCGCCCACAACCATCAGCTGGAGGCAGGATGTCATCCCAGAGCACCAGGGGGGCGCCCAATCTCCTGCCCGCCAGTCTGCGAAGGGACCAGGCCCTCCAGACCCGCCATCTGGGACAGCTCTGCCAGACTTTTGGGCGGGTGGAGGAGAGCCTGTCCTCCATGAAGGATACGCTGGGTAACCTGGACTCCCACTCCCGGGCTTTCACAACCTGCCTAAATGAACTGCAGACTACAGCAGCAGGCGTTGGGCAGGATGTGAGGGCCCTTACCCAGGCTATCCAGGCCAACACGGCAACACTTGGTGCTTCCCTGGACAGAATTGCCGTGGCCTTGGAGGGCAGGCCGCCAGGTGGGCAGATATCAGGGGCTGCTCCTCCTTCCCCGGGTTTGCCCCTCCCCCATGAGTCTCCCCTGAGGGGCCGAGGCCGTGGCCGGGGGCACCCCAGGCGTGGCTCACGCAGAGGGCAATAATTTTTTTTTCCCCCCTTTTTTTTTGGCTGACATTTTTAGCATTTTTTTTTATTTTTGGCTGACATTTTTTGCATTTTTTTTTTGGCTGATATGTTTTGCATTTTTTTTTTTTTTTTTTGCTGACATTTTTTTTAAATTTTGGGTTGTGCATGCTGTTTGAATGTGGGGGTGACATTCCTGCTGGAAAAGGGGTGTCACCCTCAATTTTGGTGGAGAAGGGTTCCCCAGGACAAGGGAGAAGTGATCCTCAGGTCCGTGTGAATGGTGTATGAATGTACAGTGACATAATTGGAGCCTTGACGTGGCGTTACTGCTCACCAGTCGTGCATGGTGGACTGGTGCCAATCCAATTTGATGAGGATGTGGGGTGTGTGTGCTAGGGACCATAGTGGTGTGCATGCATGCATTCTCATTGTGCCATGATTAATGTGTGTGTTTAACGTGCAAAGATGCCCAATGTGAGCTGTCTCCTGACTGCTCTTCCCTCAGAAGACGGGGTATCCTCGGTTAGGGGTTGATTGTCTGGTTGGGGGGTCAGGTCATCACGTAGCTCAACCTGCAGGCCCTTCCTCACTGCGAGATTGTGCAGCATGCAACATGCAACGATGATATGGCACACGAAGTTTGGGGAATACAACAGTGTACCCCCAGACTTATCCAGGCATCGGAAACGTGACTTCAGGAGGCCAAAGGTGCGCTCCACCACTGCTCGGGTTTTGATGTGTGCTTGATTGTATCTTTCCTCCCCTGGGGTTTGGGGTTCCGGATAGGAGTCATGAGATGGGGTCCCAGTGCATATGCAGAGTCACCTGGAAGGGAAAAGACAGGAGAATGTTAGTCATGCATGTGCCACTTGTGAGGTGTGCATCACGGGAGGGGATAGTCATGCCTGACTCCCATGTCACTCACCAACCAGCCAGGTGTTCCCATACACGTTCTGATCGAATTCCATTTGGATGTGGCATTGATTGTAGATGTAGCTGTCATGGGTGGATCCGGGGTGTTTGGCACGGACGTGCCATATGAGGCCTTGGGCATCAACTATCACCTGTACGTTGATGGAGTGCCAATTCTTCCGATTGCGGTACATGTGCTCTGTCTCATGGGGGGGCTGGAGTGCCACATGTGTGCAATCAATGGCCCCGATGGTGCATGGGAATCTGGCAATTCTGTAGAAATCTGTCATTGCCTTCAGCCGCAGGTCCTCAGTGGTGGGTTTCATGATTTGGTTGGCCAAGCGTGTGAGTATTGCGGGGACAACCTGGTGCACACATCTGCTCATGGAGGATTGTGACATCCCAGCCACCACTCCACTTGTACGCTGAAAAGAGCCACTGGCAAGGAAATGGAGTGTTGCCAGTACCTTGACCAGTGGCTGCACTGCTTGTGAGCGTTGTGTTGGGCTGGTGATGTCCTCCTGCAGGGTTGTGGTTAATTCCAGGATGACATGAGGGGGGAATCTGAAGATGCGATACACCTCAGAATCACTCATGCCAAACAGGTCTATGCGTGTGCGGTATACCCTCTCCCGTGCCATCCTCCGTGCCCTCCTCCTTCTTTGGTCATCTAAATTCACTAGTGCAGCTATGAGCGACGATGCCCCTGGCATGTTGGCAGTCAAATTGTAGTGCAACACGTGTGTGTGGTCTGCTCCTCAGTAACGGTGTTGCTTTCTGTGAGATGTAGACGTTTTTTCAAAATTTAGACCAGCTTTTAGGTGCTCTAACTTTAGACAGGACATTTTGCTGTTGCGCACATCGCGTAGCCTGCGCAGCAACTGCGTTTTTTTGTGGATCCCCGCAACTCCCTCATTAGCATATTTGACTAGCAAATCAATGGTGTGTCTAGCGCATTTTTGCGCGGACGGATGCGTCTGTCTAACGAAATTACAAGGGACAAAAAAAGTAGATTTCTGGCGTAAACCGTTTTCTGAATCGCACGCATCTAAACGCACGCGCACATTTAGATTTACGCACGCGCAACACCAGTTGCGCAGGCGTAATCGCTCTGTGAATCTGGGCCATAGCGCCTACAAAAAAGGGGACAGAATTATTATTTATTTTTTTACTAGTAATGGCGGCTGTAACGGTCACCACCGCTTACGACCTTCCATCCATCCACGACAAGCTTATCTGACACACTCCGACAATATTGCATACACGATCCATATCAATTCCCATAAACAAGACGAGACTCAAGCTCTGCACTTGCTTCCAAGATATGACAATTTATTGGTATTTTTTCAGCTTCTTATACAGTTTCAAGCATAATACAGTTCATCACAGGACAATGTAATCTCCACCCCCCTTCACACCATGGGGGGCTTCAATCACACTCTAAAAGGCATTCAGGTAAGCTAACCATGTAGACTTGTCGGCACCATATCTTCAATAGTGTTCAATTAACCTTGAATAGTAACACAGACATCTAGTTGAATAAGTTATTTAGACAGCTTTATCACACAATGGCAGAGTCTTGTGAGAGTGGGTGCAAGCAACACCTTCAACGGAATGTCTTTACAGTGAATAGCCAACACCTTAAGATATTTCAATAGCATATTATACAAAGGTATGACTCACTCTGGTCTTGTCGACCTGAATTAAAACCTTTCAAAAGCATGTGTGCCCAGATTGAATAGCTAACAGCTTTTAATATTTGAAGACATCCAGCAAACATGAATTATTATTAATGTCCCTTATTAATGTCTTCTGTAATATATGAATTATGATTCTTTGTCACCCTATGGCCCTAGTGGACATAAGGTGACCCTAGACATAGGAATATCTCAGTCTTTCACGATGCATTCCGTTACAGCGGCGATCTGTGATTTTTATTGGGACTGTGACATTATTGCGGACACGTCGGACACTTTTGACGCCATTCACATTTTTACAGCGACAGTGCTATAAATATGCACTAATTACTGTATAAATGTGACTGGCATTGAAGGGGTTAACACTAGGGGGTGAGGAAGGGGTTAAATGTGTATCCTGCATTGTGTTCTAACTGTGGGGGGAGGGGGGTGACACAGATCGGTCTCCTCTCTCCCTGACAGGACATGGATCTGTGTGTTTACACACAGATCCACGTCCATGTCTCTGTAACCGCCGATCGCGAGTGCCTGGCAGACATCGCAGCTGCCAGGCACGCGCATCAGGGATGCGGCGGGCACGCGTGCGCCGCCGGTGCTCGCGCGCCCCCCGGTGGCCTGGAGAAGCGGAGGCCGTAAACCGGAGATTTAGAACCACCCTGCGGCCATACAAAGTCGTACGGCCGTCAGGAAGTGGTTAATGGAATGATTCCTTCTCAATTAAAGTAGTTGCCTGAATCTCCCTCAGGTAGTTCTTGGTTTCGGTCACCGACTGACAGGTTGCCATTAGATATACTCCCAATGTCTGGTCATCTCGATCCCTTGTCTAGGCCCTATTGGATCGCCTGCCTACGGGCTCTCCTCAGACTTACTCCCCACCGAACAGCACAACTCGCTTGGGATCCTCTCTTAAGATGGTTGGGGACCCAATAAGTCACTGGGTCCCATCTCAGCTTCAGTTGCTCCGGGCCAACATAGTCCTGGAACCAAAGACAACCCGTGGCACATGCACCCCGGCCCGGTAGGCCATCACCAGGTGGGTGCCACACCCAGATCCAACCACGAACTCCCCCGCCTAAAATGGCGTCTCTCTAGAAGTACCCTCCCCCAGCATGCCACGCGAGGGAAAACCCCTCTGATTGGCTGCTGGCAAGAAGGCGCTCCTGCCTGAACTCCACTGCCGCCACCTGACGCCCCGGGGTGGTAAGGCACCCCAGGAACACAGAATGAACCGACAGCACAGCCCAGCTAGAACAGAGATGAATTTGTGCAAATTATCTGGATGAGAGCCACATAACTCTCTCATCCCCCTCTAGTCTTAAAATAGCACCTGTACTGAAAGTACACAGGTGCTACACACACACATATTATATATATATATATATAATATATATATATATATATATATATATATATATATATATATATATATATATATATGTCTTTATTTATCCTTTAAGTGGTTAACTAATTAATAATTCACAATTATTGTCTCAAATCATGTTCTCCTCACGTTCCTTCTCCCTTCTTGTCTCCCGTAGTCAGAGCTGTATGTGTGCAGCTAATGAAATTCTCTCGCCGAACATTCCTGCTCTGAGCGTTTCACGCTAAAAACGATCCATATTTATTAGCGACTTTTCTTGTGCTCTACCTCCGTCTCCCCTCCCCCCTTCCCTCCATCCTTCCTTCCCAGCAATGCTGATACTCGGAGAGTGAAAGGCGCATGTGCGTGTTCGGTGCTGCAGTCTGAGGAAGCACAGGTGCCTTCACTATTGGATATAGCTGTTGAGTGGAAGCATGAGAAGGAAGCTTCGGCCATCCTCCCTGAAAAGCAGCTCTTGAGGAGCCGAACTGGAAGTATCTATGGTCTTGCCACATCGTTAACCTTGGGTAGCAGTTGAAGGCAGCCCTGGAGAGGAGACTACTTTGTAGGGGGGAGGGGAGGAGAAGTGGCACCCCGTTATTGCAAAATGAGGGGGGAAGCTGCTGGTTTTATCCTCTCAATGTCAGAGCTCCCCCCTGTCTGTCCTTTTCTGCCCCCAGTGGATTATTGGAGCCCTCTGGATGGATAATAGAAAGGTCGTCTTCTTCTGATCCCTTTCAATACAGCTGTTGGGTTCGGATCCAATAGAAGGAGACTTGAACAGACACCTCTGAGTGGAAGATTGGGGGTATCCATCCCCCCCTCCCCCTCTCCGTCCACCTCAGACCTTCACCTTCTCTGAGCTAACATGGGATGTAACATGTGTGTGGTTCGGAGACCAGAGGAGCATTACAAAGTGATGCTGCAGGTAAGGGGGATCTATATGGCATGAAGGGATGGGAAAGGATTGAACATGGTGGAAGGTAACGACGTAAAGGTGAAAGACATGCTTTGCAGAAAACAGAAAGGGTGTTTGCATGGCAACCTCAAATATAGACGTAAAAATAAAGAGGGTGTGGTACTCGAGAGAGTGATGAGTGCAAAAACTGAAATGACACAAGAATAAGTCACCTGTCAATAAACCGCTTTTAACAATGGAATCAGATTTCCTATCAGTTGCTATGGGATACCAAAGTTCAGATTGGTGAAAATGTACTAAGACTGGATCAACGGTGCCTGACAACCAATCAGTTTCTAGCTTTACTGTGGCCAGTTAAGCTTGGTGCATGAAAGCTAGAAGCTGAATGGTTGCCATGCACATTTGCTTCAGATCCTGTCTGCTCCTGTCAAATGGTTGCCATACACCCTTCGATTTTTTTATTATTCATTTGATGTGCTATTGGATCAATTTGGCAAATGGTCGAACAGCCATAACTCCCCTTCCAATCAGTTTGGATCGGGTTTAATCACATTAAGTCAGGGTGGAAAATGATCAATGCTTTGGTCATGAATCTGATCATATTTTAAATGATCAGATTACGAGGTGGAAACAGAGTTGCGAGCGATAATTTACTATCGCATCTTCACAGGGGTGGACTGACAACTCATAGGGCCCCTGGGCAATATGAGATTATGGGATCCCCAGACAATAGATTATGGGCCCACAGAGTATACACAGACACACCAAAAAAAATATATATATATATATTTTAATTTACACATACTGAAAAGGTACTAGAGAGGCGAGGCAGCTATAATCATGAGATTTTTTTTTTTTAAACACAGATTTTTACATACTGTCCCTGGGTTTATTGTGGCATGGGGCCCTCGGGCACTGCCCAAGTGGTCAGTCCACCCCTGCATCTTCCAACTATTGATTGAAATCTACTTCTGTGTGTGTGTCTCTCATTGATTAATTGGGTTAATGGCTATAGATCAATTTATTCCTTTTGAGTGAGATCGATCTGAAAATAAATCGATCATACTATGGCCACCAATATTAAATTCTCCCCATTGTTCTTAACCTTATGATATAGGTACCCTACCCTGCATTCTTGCCTTTCTGTTTTGCTGACCTGCATGCACAAATACATGCACCTTTTTTTTCACTTCCATGCATAGATACACGTGCAACACCATGCACATCCACTCGCCTTCAAATGCTACTGGATTCTTGATTTGATTTTGCTATTGGTTTGGTGTAGTTGACATATATTTAGAGTATAATAATCAGATCACGCAAAGAGCAAGAAATGTAGCTGACTGTAATTATTTGGATTTGGCCAATATAGGGCAGTAGTAACAATGAGAGAGCATTGATGGCTGCTAATGGTAATTGCACCTTGTACATAGGAGTTTGCTTTTTGAGCTTGCATACTTGGTCATATGCTTTTGCATTCTTTATATTACTATCTTGAATAAAATTATATATATATTTTTTTTATTACTCTGAAAACCTAAACTTCTTTCTGAAACTACTAGAAGGTTTTTTTTTTTTTGTCATAAATAGTGTGTGTGTGTGGGCAGACTAACCATTCGGGCACTGTTTGAGGGCCCAATGTCACTAGGGGGGCCCCATCAGGGTTGCCAGCCTCAGTAAAACCAGGAACAGTATTTAAAAATAATTATATATATATATATATATATATCCCAAGATTATAGCTGCCGCCTCTCCAGTACCTTTTCTTTTTAACAAACAAAGGTGCTTTATTGTGAGAAGAAAATCATGTAGTACAGTATACCTCTTGACATGGTACACAACAGGACAGAGAAAACGGAATATCAGCGAAACAGAGAGAACATTGATCAGGCAATAACATGTCACACAAAGAATACCAACGGGATAAAGGTAGGTCCACAAATAGACAGGAACCAGACCCAAACCCCCAACCCCACATATCCTCCCCCAAGAACACATGAAACAGGGCCTAGGGCCCTTAAGAGGAGAGCCAGGGAGCCCATACTTTGTCATACTTCCACGGGCAACCACGGTTAATGTAAGTGATTTTATACCTCCAGTACCTTTTCAGTGTGTGTATACTGTGTGGCCCTTATAATCTCCTATTGCCTGGGGGCCCCATGAGTTGTCAGTCTACTCCTGTGTGTCTATATTTACACCACATATATTCTGGTTGAATTCAGGTTTGACACATGCTCATGTTCTGTGTATTTTTATGATATGTCATCCAATCGTCATGAATGATATCACTTTATTTGGAGGGAAAGGGGAGTGGTGATCATCAATCAATGGATGGTTGAAGATCAGAAGAGAAAGATCAAAGCAGCCTTTTATGTGAACAAGACTTTTTTCTATAAATACATATTTGATAGGTTTATATTAAACAATGCAACAATATTTTTTGCTACTGTTTAGATCAGGGAAAAGAAACTGTATCAAAAGATATTCCCAGTCATGGGAACACATGATTACAGTATGCCTTGTGCCTATCCACGTATCTTTTTGAATGATATTGGGTTTACCGTGACATACTTAGCTACAGATGTGTTCATTCATTTAATGCCCACCTGGGTTTGTTCCCTTGAAATCGCTGTCATCAGTTGAGACTGAAAGCTGTTGAGTTGCCTAGAATCTTAATCTCCTATTTATATTTATATTGCACTGCCTATCACAAAGATCTATAGTATCTGACTGTAGCACAGAACCTATGTATGTATCCATTGCATTTTTTACTATAACATATTTTTTTTATTTTTTTTCATTAAACTGGAAAACTGGAACCTCCTGTAGGTTCTTATTCTCATACTGTATGTAGGAAGCTGGCTGTGTATCCCTCTTTTATATTTTGCCTCATGGTATTTTTCTTTTATCCAACCTCTCTCCCACAAAACCTGTTGAGATTCTTTATTCTACTTGAATTCTTTATTCTAATCTTACAGATCTATCCTGTGCTCAACTGCTCATTGTTTCTCATCATGGTCATATAGGTTTTCGTTCTTCTTTAATCCCAAATTGTATTCCCCCCCCCCCCATTTTGTATTTAACCACTATAAGACCGAGCCTGTTTTTCAGACTCAATGTTTACAAGTTAACCACTTAATACCCGGACCTTTAGACAGCTAAAGGACCCGGCCAGGATTTGCGATTCGGCATTGCGTCGCTTTAACAGACAATTGCGCGGTCGTGCGATGTGGCTCCCAAACAAAATTGGCGTCCTTTTTTTCCCACAAATGGAGCTTTCTTTTGGTGGTATTTGATCACCTCTGCGGTTTTTATTTTTTGCGCTATAAACAAAAATAGAGCCACAATTTTGAAAAAAAATCAATATTTTTTACTTTTTGGTATAATAAATATCCCCCAAAAATATATATAAAAAAATTGTTTTTTTCCTCAGTTTAGGCCGATACATATTCTTCTACCTATTTTTTGGTAAAGTAGGTGTTTATCGGTTGGTTTGCGCAAAATTTATAGCGTTAATTTTTCTTTTTTTTTACTTCTAATGGCGGCTGTCAGCGATTTTTATTTTTCTCCGTGACTGCAACATTATGGCGGACACTTCGAACAATTTTGACACATTTTGGGACCATTGTAATTTTCACAGCAAAAAATGCATTTAGTGCAATTTGGGAGTTAACCAAGTGTGAAAGCACTTGGGCTTTCACACTGAGACTGCAGGGGAGCCATTTTTGCAGGCACTTTATAGACGCTCTTTTTAGCCCAAAAGCGCCTGAAAAACGCCCCAGTGTGAAAGGGGTCTAACTGTTAGATTTTATGAGATGAATGGGGTGGGGGGAAATTAAAAATCGGCCTAACATATTGGGCCAAAAAAATTGGCATCATATATCGGCCATCCGCTGCCGCGATTTCTAAATATCGGCATCGGCCAGAGAAAAACCCATATCGGTCGACCTCTAGTACTAGCACAGCACGTACCTGTACGTGCATGTGCCCAGCCGTGCCATTCTGCCGACATAAATGTGCAGGAGGCGGTCCTTAAGTGGTTAAAGAAAAATTATTTAGAAAATTGCTTAGAACCTCCCAAACATTATGTATTTTCTTAAAATAAAATGGAGGTCATTGCAATACTTTTTGTCACGCTGTATTTGCGCAGCGGTCTTACTAGCGCACTTTTTTTGATAAAAAAACAAGACAACAGTTAAGTTAGCTGGGTTCACACTACGATTTTCCCGTCCGTCAGCCACATGCGATTTATATGAAAAAACGTATGCGGCTGAAACGGATTGAACCGTACGTAAACGTTTGCCCATAAGTGAAACGTATGCGTTTATAAAACGTATACGGTTTCAAAAAGTGCGTACGGTTCCATCCGGTTTTGATTAAAAAAACGCATACATTTTTGGAATTAGTGTCATTTAATAAATAAAGATTTTCTTGTTTTATTGAAATTTGGCAGGAAGTAGGAGTGGTTTCACATCTGCTCGTGCTTTTTACGAAAAACGCATATGGTTTATACGTATGGAACCGCACATATGTGTGTGTTTCATTGACTTTCATGTTAAAAAAAACCGTTTGCGTTTGCCATACGGTTTCAAAAACGGCCTCAAAACCGTGGTCGAACACGGTTTTGCGTACTGTTAAACGTTTTGCCAGCAAATCATACGCACCCGGATGCATCTGAGTGCATACGATTTGCAATGCATTGTCTATGTATGCGTTTTCCCGCACGGGCCCGTACGTTTTCAAAACTGAAATCGTATGCGGCTGACGGACGGGAAAATCGTAGTGTGAACCCAGCCTTAGTCCAATTTTTTAATTTTTTTCATATTGTGAAAGATAATGTTACGCCAAGTAAATTGATACCCAACATGCTTCAAAATTGTGCCCGCTTGTGGAATGGGATCAAACTTTGAACCTTAAAAATCTCCATTGACGACGTTAAAAAAATTCTACAGGTTGCATATTTTGAGTTACAGCGCTGTTGCACTTTGATGATTGGGCGGTCATACTACACTGTACCCAAACAAATTTTTTATCATTATTTTGTTTCCACAAATAGAGCTTTCTTTTGGTGGTATTTGATCACCTTTTGGGATTTTTTTTTTGCGGAACAAAATTGAAGAAAGCATTTTGAAAAACAAATGTTGTTTTTTATTTTTGTTTCAGTTACAAAACTTTGTAAATAAGTACGTATTTCTCCTTCACTGACGGGCACTGATAAGGCGGCACTGATAGGCACAGATGAGGTGGCATTGATGGGCACGGATTGGTGGAACAGATAGGCGACACGGATTGATAAGCGGCATAGATTGGCATCGGTTGGGCACTGATAGGTGGCACGGATGTACTGTAATTGTACTGATGGATGCCAATCAGTGCCAAACACTAATGCCTGCCAATCAGTGATGCCCATTGTGGGCACTGATTGGCACCCCTGGTGGTCTAGGGTGGCATACCTGGTGGTCTAGTGTGGGCATTCTCGGGGGTGGGGGGTGGGCTGCGCTGATAATCGATCAGCACAAACCCCCCCTGTCAGAGGAGTTGTTTTTGCTCAGAAGTTGCTCTATTTCTTCTCTGTTTTGTTCACTTCCTGCTTGTCTGATTGTTACGCACCACCGTGAAGGGAGGCTTTACTGCAGTAGTCAGTGACGTGCTCGCCCCCTCCTGGGAACTACATCTGTGTCAGGACACTTTCTACATGTTAGAGACTTCAAGGAGGTGTGAATTACTGGGTGTAATGCATACTGGGAAATGTAGTTCTTACATGAACGAACGCCGCAAACCAGGAAGTGAATAAGAGAACAGAAACTAGAACGCTGGAGGTGATCTAGATGAAGGTTTTTAATAGGTATTTACTCGTTTTAACAGAATCGTTACACTATTCTGTCTGTCTACCTTGCATTAATTTTAGGCACATTTTTTCCCCTTTACTAAGCTCTCCTTGCCCTGTGACATGCCACATTAATAAACTAAAAAAAACAGGTGGCACTTCGTTTTTTAATATATTTTTTTTATCATATAGTATTTCCCCTCTCGCCTTCCAAGACAGCTAATTGAGAGATAATTGGCTCCGCCCTCTATAGGGAACACAAATCGGATACAATTTAAAAGGCCTCCCTTTCCTCTGACTCTGTTGTTTTGTGTTTCCAGACCCTTCAGGAGCACAAGTTTTTCTTAGGTCTGGTAACTGGTTGGTGGATGCCCCCCCCCCCCCCCTTTTGCTGGTATCATCCAGGACTAGTTGTGGCCAAGTCTGGGGTAATAGTCCTGTACTTTCTATCCAGAAGGGTTCCCTATTTCTGGGGTTACTTGCCTTCCTGGTGGTGTGAGTGGTGGCAACTCCCGTACTCCTCCTGTGTCCTCCGCGTGCTTCACCGAGGTGTACCAAGATCACGTAATGCTCTTCCACAATGTAATACACTGAGGACATGCTGCCTAAAGGAACAGTCTGCTGAACGCCGGACAGGCACATTTAGGGGCATAGCAGCAGCCTATCTCTACGGCCGATCTCTGCTTGCCTCATGGAGCTTGAGTACAGGTCTCAGGATGGAGCACCCGCTCGGATTGAACCGTTGGGAGCATCCGGATCCCATACTGTCTCCAAGGTAAGCCCTTGTCTGTGGATAGCTTCTGCAGCAGGGGACTTTTGTTTGGACCTTTTTTGTTTATGGTTCTTCTGATCTTTATTTTTTTTTCTAGGCCAAACCAATGAAGAAGAAATGTGGGATGTTATCCATCCATTCAAGGCTAGTAAAGAGTCTGCTACCTCTTTTAACCACTTCCTGCCGGCCGCACGACACAGTGTGGATCCCAATTACCGGGAGGCCATCTATATGCAGCCTCCAGCCACTGTGGGGCGCGTGCATGCCTGCCTGCCGCATCACTGAAATGCTGATGTGTGTGCCTGGCACCCGCGATGTCCGCCAGGCACCCGCGATAGGCTGTTACACAGACAAGGATGTGGATCGTGTGTGTGAACACACAGATTCACGTCCTGTCAGGGAGAGAGGAGACCGATGCTGTGTCCCTCGTTCATAGGGACACAGATCGGTCACCTCCCCCAGTCAGTCCCCTCTCCCTACAGTTAGAAAATTCACTAGGCTACACATTTAACCCTTCCTCGCCCCTTAGTGTTAACCCCTTCCCTGACCGTCACATTTTACAGTAATTTGTGCATATTTATAGCACTGATCGCTGTATAAATGTGAATGGTGTCCGATGTGTTCGCCATATTGTCGCAGTCCCAATAAAAATCGTAGATCGCCGCCATTACTATTAAAACTAGTAAATTACTATTAAAAAAAAAAGAAAAATAATTCTGACCCCTATTTTGTAGGCGCTATAACTTTTGCGCAAACCAGACGCTAATTGTTTTTTTTTTTCAATTTTTTTTTTTTTTACACCAAATATATGTAGAAGAATACTTATCGGCCTAAACTGAGAAAAAAAAAATGTTTTATAAAATAAATAGTTGGGATATGTATTATAGCAACAAGTAAAAAAAAAAAAAAAAATGCCGTATTTACCAGCGTATAAGACGACTTTTTGGATGCAAAATAATGCATCCAAAGTCGGGGGTCGTCTTATACGCCGGTGACAGTCTTCTTCTGCTGAGAGCGTCCATGATTTGAAAGCCGCGCCTTCTCCTCAGTTTGTCCTGTGATAGGCGGAACACAAATTTTCCTAGCAGGGCATCGGTTCTGTGTTCCGCCTATCACGGATGCCTTCTCATCCTCGGACGAGAGGACGTCCGTGATAGGCGGAACACTGAACAGAGGCCCTGCTGGGAAAATTTGTGTTCCGCCTATCACAGGACAGTCTGAGGAGAAGGCGCGGCTTTCAAATCATGGACGCTTGCAGCAGACGGAGACTGTCATCGGCCTGGAATCTGCAAAACGTGAGCGATGGCACAGTGTGGGGCAAGTGATGGCACTGTGTGGACATGTAATGTAATGGCACAGCAAGGCATGTTATAATGGCACAGCAAGGCATGTAATAATGGCACAGTGAGGGGTAGTCTTATACAGTGAGTATATGCCAAAACAAAATTTTTTAGGGGGTCGTCTTATACACCGGCAAATACGGTATGTATGTATGTGTGTGTGTATATATATAATATAAAAATAAATTGGCCCTCTTTATTTTGTTTTATAGCGCAAAAAATAACCGCAGAGGTGATCAAATACCACCAAAAGAAAGCTCTATTTGTGGGGAAAAAAGGATGCCAATTTTGTTTGGGAGCCACGTCGCACGACCGCGCAATTGTCAGTTAAAGCGACGCAGTGCCGGAAGCTGATATTTCGTCTGGGCAGGAGAGGGGTATATGTGCCCAGTAAGCAAGTGGTTAAGGAGTTGATGACTTCTAAGAAGCAGGTAGTGGCCTCCTTTCAGTCCTTTAACGACTCCATTATGGCAGACTGGGCTTCATGTAATTCCTTCCTAAGCAGTACTAATAATACGCTCATTCTCAGCCTATCTTTGATTCAAAGAGGCAATACAACTTTCTCTTTGTTTAGATGTTTCCTCTAATTCATTAATTTTCTGTTCCAATACACATTTCTCAGTCACCAATTGTTCAATGTGATTACAAACATTTGCATCTGCCTTTGCAGCTAATGATAATATATTATTTGTACTTTGTACCTGCTCTATTAATTCTGTTTTGGTCCTTTTTAAACCATTGCCTTTCTCTTCCAACAACATGCATAGTCAATTTCACTTTCTTGCGTTTGTTTGATGACAGTCTGCTTCATCTTTAAAGTGGATCTAAACCCATATATATATTTTTTTTTTGATGAATGAATTTTGAGAATAACATTTTCTATCATCTGTGCACAGTCTTGCCACACACAGTTAATCTAGCTCTGAGCAATCCTCTTTTTATTGTTCAGTGAAATAAAACGGACTTGCAGAGAAAAGTCCGTTCCGCCCCCATTTTTCGAGTGAAAGGTTATTTACATATCTCGTGCACTAGCCTGGAGACATGCACATCCTGTGTAAAAAGTTTACAATTCACATCCCCTCTCCCTTCCAGCTTTCCCAGGATTGGCTGCATTTACTGTGTTTTGACTAGATGTTTCTCATCATATGGGGTGTGATCCACAGTTCAGTGTGACTAGAAATTGTATGCTGCAGTGAACAGCCATCAGAATATACATAGACAAGTGATTAGGGGAGATTTATTTAGTCAGAGCTGGGCAAAGTAGAAACTTGAGTGATCTTATTCTATTGCAGTGCGTGTCTGAGGTCACCTGATCACAGATGTAACATTCCTTTTTATTACCAGGATGTGTTATGAGGGGGAGGGGTGGATTTCTCACTTTTTATACTTGCACCCAGTAAAGCTGGTTCACATTAGTGCGCTGTGTGAGATCGCAAGTGATTCGCAGCACAAATCACATGCGATGTCTGTGCAGTGCAATTTCAGCCATACAGATAGTATGGCTGATATCACACCGCATTTGGACCAAACACGCACAGGACCCTTTTTTTTTTTTTGGTCCGCACCAGAATCACATAGGTGTTCACTCCTATGCAATCCGATTCATGTCCTGTCAGTTTGCAGTACGATGTGCAAGCTGAAATGGGGGTGTCATTACCATTGTATGACACTCCCCAGCAGTTCACATATGGCAGTGTGAACTGCTGTGCGAGTCGGATGCAATGTGGATTCGCAGGGTTCCCGAATCACACCAGTGTGAACCCAGCCTCAAAGCATACAGTGTGAACACCCATGCGATTCTAGTGCGGAGCAAAAAAAGGATTCTGTGCGTGTTTGGTCTGAATGTAATGTGATTTCAGCCATACCGTTTGTATGGCTGAAATCGCATCGCACAAGGCATCGCATGTGATCTGAACAGCAATGTGGTGCGAATCACAGGAATGCGGAGTGTACAGTGGTGGGTAGTACGTGCAGGATGGTGTCAGGATAGTGGACAGTGTCAGATATTTTATTTTACAATATACATATATATATATTTAAAATTTACATTTTTTTTATTTATTTTTTTATAATTTATTTTTGTACTAATGATGGGAGGGTGTGGTTTTATTTTTTAAATATATTTTTTCACAGTGCTTTTGGGGGCAGTGGACAGTGTCGGTGAGCTCCCATACTTGTCGGTATGGGAGGGGGGGGCGTGGTTGTGGTGTCAGTTAGGTGTTTTTATTTTTTTTTATTTTGTTGGGGGCATGTCAGGAGTCTAAACAGAGACCCCTGACATCTCCCATTTGAGACAGAGAAAGGGACAGAGGACATTGATTCCCCAGTCCTTTTCTCTGCACAGAAGATGAATGGAGAGAAGACAGTGTCTCCCCTCCATTCATAAACTGAAGCAGAGTAACACATACAGCACCCACTCGGGGGTGTGTATTCAGAAAGAAAGGGCGGTCGTTCAAGTTTGTTCACAAGACACGCCAATACTGGTAGAGACCAGAACCAGCCGGGGGCTGGCGATCCGGGACTCGGGTGGTTAACGAACAGTGGTTGCAGGTCCCATACGAGAGAAGAAAGGAGCTGGTAAGTGACATACAAGGGGAGGGGGGGGGTGCGGTTTCCACGCTCAGAACCATCGTGATAGAATAACGCCCATGGATTTCCAGTCACGTGAGATGAGGAGAGCAAATTCCCGTCCCGAGTGGGCTGCGGGTGGGTCGAGTGGACAACATAGGAGACTGAAGGATTGAAGACATGGTGGTGGGGAGGTGGACACACGGATCAGAACGAGCGGTGGCGGAGGAGTAAGACACGGGGAGGGGGGGGGGCGGGAAGTGTGGACACACAGAGAGGGACGACATCGGGGTTGGAGGAGAACAGGGTGCTAAAGGAGGAGGAGGACACTCGGGGATGATTGCTGCGACGGGGACAGCTGTAAGCACTGATTCCCCCCCCGCATGACTTTTCAGGTGAAAGCCGCGGGAGGTAGGAGAAGCAGATGATGAAAAGCCATGCAGGGGGGGGGGGGGGCTGTCGGTGCTCACAGCTGTCCCTTCGCATCGATCATCCCCGACTGTCACGGGACATCAATGTTTGTTTACTCAAATGACGGGGACCGTGAGCCCCAGAACATGGTCTGCCTCTCCTGTGCATGCTGTGGCAAGGGGAGTGTAGAGGTGGGCGGGGAGTCTGCTGACATCATGACTCCGTCCACCAAGCGCCGAACGGACCCGCCTACTGAATCTGGACTTTTTTGGGGTTTCAAATGGCTAAAGGGGGACATTTGACAGGTAAGAATACATGCAGGAGGCATGTACATCCTTGTAGATCAGCACTATGGCAGTACTTTAGAATTGATGAGAGTCGGTTTACATCCACTTTAAGGATCTGGGGGTTTTAGTTGATCATAAGCTTAATAATGGCATGCAATACCAAGCTGCAGTTTCCAAAGCTAGCAAAGTTCTTTCTTGTATTGAGAGATGTAGGCACTCCAGAGATAGAGATATCATTTTGCTACTGTTGAAATCATTAGTAAGACCTTATCTGGAATATGCAGATCAGTTTTGGGCACCAGTTCTCAAAAGATATTGGGGAACTGGAGAAAGTGCAGAGAAGAGCAACCAAACTGATAAGAGGCATGGAGGAGCTCAGCTATGTGGAAAGACTAGAAGAACTGAATTTATTTACTCTTGAGAAGAGGAGAATAAGGGGGGATATGATCAACATGTACAAATATATAAGGGGTCCATATAGTGAACTTGGTGTTGAGTTATTCACTTTACGGTCAACACAAAGGACAAGGTAGCACTCTTTACGTCTAGAGGAAAGGAGATTTCATCTCCAAATATTGCAAGGTTTCTTCACAGTAAGAGCTGTGAAAATGTGGTTCAAGCCAGCTCAGTAGATTGCTTAACCACTTAAGACCCGGACCAAAATGCAGGTAAATGACCAGGCCCCTTTTTGCGATTCGGCACTGCGTCGCTTTAACTGACAATTGCGCGGTCGTGCGACGTGGCTCCCAAACAAAATTCATGTCCTTTTCTTCCCACAAATAGAGCTTTCTTTTGGTGGTATTTGATCGCCTCTGCGATCTTTAATTTTTTGCGCTATATACAAAAATAGAGCGACATTTTTTTTTTTTTTGTTTACAAAAGTTTATTAGAAAGTTGTAACAGTACAGAGTCATGCAAAACAGTAATAGCATTGTTTCAAGAATAAAGTACAGCAAAATGAAACCGTTCTATTAATGGGAACGGGTCAAATTAACATTGCATTGGGAAGTATGTGGAGGTACAGATATAAAAGGCAATAACAATGAAAAAATATATTATAATGGGATACGTTGGGGGAGAGGAGGTAGAGGGATTATGTTTGTTGAGTAATATGCCAGTATGACCATTTGGAGGTAAAAATGTGCATGGAGTCATTAAGAGTGTGGTATATCCTTTCTGAAATTTTAATCATTTCCATTCTGTCTAATACTTGAACCCAAGACAAGTTACTAGATTTCCAATTAAGGGCAATCATCCATTGAATGGAGCTACAGAGGGAGTGGAACAGCCTTGAGCATTGAATAGGAACGTTGGGAATTTTTGCGTATAGTATGCAGATCTGGGGGGATATAGTAATCTTTTGGCCCGACGAGAGTTCAAATCTGGAGACAGCTACATTCCAAATGCGGTCTAGCAAAGGACAATCCCAAAATGTATGTAATAATGTACCCTCAGATTGACAACCTCTAAAACATCTAGAGGAGATTGAGGGATAAAAAACGTTGAGTTTGGAGGGAGTGAGGTACCATCTAGAGAAAATCTTTATAGGGGTCTCTCTAAATGATATAGCTCTATTACTTTTACGTAAATTCTCTGCCATGGAGTCCCATGACTCCGGTGAGAGTTCACAGCCCAGATCTAGTTCCCATTGCCGCATTTGATTAGACTTCTCCTGAAGGGCCATGTTGTTAAGATAGTGATAGAGAGTGGATATCATGCCCTTGTCTCGTGAAGTTTTGAGGCAGATCCTCTCAAATAGTGTGTTACTTGAGGAGGTAGATAGGGAAAAATATGAATCGTAAAAGGATCTAATCAGTTGGAATAGAGCGACATTTAAAAAAAAAATATCTATATATTTTTTTTTACTTTTTGTTTATAAGAAAAATCAAATAAACTAACACTATTTGCCTGTCACACTGACACTAACTGCAGTGATCATACATATAATCACTGCATTCAGTGACGGGGTGGGGGGGGCGATCGGGGGGGGGTTAAATGTGCCTATGTGTAGTGTGTGCCAGTGTAGTGTTGTGCGATGTGATCTCTCCTCAGCAGTGGTTGAAAAAAAACGCCGAGGGAGAGATCACCTCACTTCCCCCTTCCTGTGTTTACACAGGAAGAGGAAGTGACACTGCAGGGGAGAGCGCGCATTGGCTGAGAGCGATCCGGAGGGGGCGGACAGAAATGAATCGCCGCCCCCTCTGCACGGATCGCTCGGCCAGGTAACCGGACCGCCGCATGTATGGGAGGGGTCCCGATCGGACCCCCGAACCCCCTCAAGGCACCAACCTATATATACGTTGATGTGCCTGTCGGTGCCATTCTGCCGACGTAAATGTACATGCGGCGGACCGCAAGCAGTTAAAGAAAGGTCTGGATTATTTTCTAAATGTACATAATATAACTGGGTACTAACATTTATAGGTAAAGTTTATCCAGGGAAAATATGATTGCCTCTCAGGGGATCAGGAAGGAATTTTTTTCCCTGCTGTAACAAAATGGATCATGCTCTGGTGGGGTTTTTGCCTTCCTCTGGATCAACTGTGGGTATAGAATTGTGTATATGGGATTGTATGATATTTTTATTATGGTTGAACTTGGTGGACTTGTCTTTTTTCAACCTGACTAACTATGTAACCATCCATTTTGATTATTACATTGTTTCAATAAATCATTAAATTGGTGGGTTAACCCTTTCACGATGAGCGTACGCACATATGCGTCCTCGGGTTTCAGGGGTTATACCGGGATGATGCCTGCAGCTGCAGGCATCATCCCGGTACCGTTGTTTAGAGCCGGCGATTGGCTTTCCAAACATAACAACCGATGTGGCTAAAAGCCGCTCGGTTGTTATGCTGGAGGATAACTGTAATGATAACTGTAATGTGCTGATCATGATGTATAACCAAAACTCTAACTAAAATAGTACCTCTTACTAACTTAAACAACATTTAAATACATTTAAACTCTGATTATAGCGGAGATTACACTAATCCCAACAGTGTTTTTTAAATGTGTGTGTGTGTGTGTGTGTGTGTGTGTGTGTGTGTGTATATATGTACGTGTGTGTGTGTGTGTGTGTGTGTGTGTGTGTGTGTGTGTGTGTGTGTGTATATATATATATATATATATATATATATATATATATATATTCTCGACCGACATGGGTTTTTCTCTGGCCGATGCCGATATTTAAAAATCGTGGCGGCCGATATGTGTTGCCGATTTTTGCGGCCGATATTTTAGGCTGATTTTTTTCTTTCCCTTCATTTAAAAAACTGAGATGGGGAGGAGATAATTGTTTGTTTAAGGTGGAGAGGTGGGGTGCAGCCTGTCGGTGCCACATCAGTGCCCACCAGTGGAGCCTATCAGTGTCCATAAGTTCCACATCGGTGCCAACCAGTGCAGCCCACCAGTGCCACCTCATTGGTGCCCACCAGTCCAGCCCATTAGTGCCATCCCATCATTGCCCACCAGTGCATCCCATCATTGCCCACCAGTGCATCCCATCATTGCCCACCAGTGCATCACCTCATCAGTGCCTCACATCAGTGCCCACCAGTACAGCCCAATGTCATTCACTGCCACCTCATCAGTGCCCACCAGCGGAGCGCTCCAAGCTCCATTCCATCTCCTAGCCTAGCACAAGAAAGCTAATTTTGCCCCGCCTCTGCCTACAATCCCTAGAATGCAGAGTGGGCCACTAACAGCCAATCGGCGGCCGCCGCTGCTGCCGACATCCTCCACTCTGAAAAAAAAAAAAAAAACGTCCCCTGACGTGCTGCGCGCCCTTCCTCTGCCTACAAACCCCAGAATGCAGCGCGGGCCAGCAGTTAACGTTTTTTACAGTGGAGGATGTTGGCAGTTACCGGCCCGCTGGTTGGCTGCCGACTTCCTAAACTAAAAAAAAAAAAAAAAAATCAGCAGATAGGAGCGGGCGGGCAGGCAGGCTGAAGAATTTCACCCAGCACACCCCAACCTCAGATCCCAGACAATCGGACTATTTTTCATAATAATCGGCCGATGCCGATATCTTTAAAAAGGCAAAATATCGGCCGATATATCTATATATAAATATGTATGTGTGTGATATATATTATTGTGGTAGTAGGAGATGCTGTCACTGTAAAATCGGTAGTTTGTGGGACACAGGGTATGCACATTTGTTTGGTGCAAGACTGCAGCGCATAGATGTGGACTGGAGAAAATTATTTTTGCAGCTTTTTCTAAGATTTAAATATTCTGCCATGGGGCTCTGTAAATTGGAGATTACGTAGTCTTGGGTGGGACGGGATCTCTAACCCTGTGTCCAGATTTTGTAGATTACCAGAAGGTTGTGTGCTCAGGTGCGCACAGCACTTATGAGTAGGGAAATACCTCATTGCTCCCAGTTGGATGCTGCTGCATATCAAGCTCTCTACCGGTCTCCAGGATTTGGAGGGACTGCAGGAGGCAGCAAGATGGGCACCCTAGACATAATCTAGAGCAGTGGTTCTCAACTTGGGGGTTGAATGACGATTTGCCAGGGGTCCCCGAATCTTGGGCTGTTCTTGAAGCCCGCACCACTCTCCATAGCCTTTTTTTTTTTTTCATTTAAATTTAAGTTTATTATAATAAAATAAAGAGCATACAGAGTAATAAACGTAATACAATAAATGCATCAGGAAACATTGTGTTGACAATTATAGTAGTAAACAATAGATTACATTTCTTAACTAGATTTCCCCTTCTCATCCCTCCCACCCCCCCCCCCCCAATGTCCCAACTATATACCTGGTAAGTTTAACATGGGAGTGTAAACGTGTATAATCAGGAGGGATGGGAATCAGTAGAGGTAGCGACAACATTTTAGGGCTAAAATTCCCTGTTTACTAAGCAATTTATAAAACTTTTATTATAAGCTGAGATCCTAAAACTAAAATATATGTAAGGAATAAATCATACCGAACCGTGAAGAGGATAGGTTTCCGGGGACATCCACTCCCCCCGACACCCCCACCGGGAGCAATCTGTGTCGAGGAGGGGGGGGCAGCCCCCCCCCACCCAGCCCCCCCCCCCACCCAGCCCCCCCTTGATGACAAAAAACTTGGATCCAAATGTTGTCCAGAGAAACATCTCTCAATCAACTCTTAACTTATAAACCTAAAAGGAGACAAGGAATTTAATACATACATCCAGTTAAACTAAATCAGCACTACCTGAGACCAGTGGAGAATATGATATGTAATGAATATCTCCTGTTCAAGAGAAAGAATAAGAATAAAGAAAAGAGAGGGGGAGGAAAGAGGAAGGAGAGGAAAGGGAAAGGGAGGGTGGGCCTACCTGCCAATAAATTACATCAGTCCGAGTCCAGAGCCAAAACTAAACTTACATGTTGTGGGAGATTCCCATGTAAATCAACCAAGGTTCCCAAATTTCAGTGAACTGGGTAGAGGTATCTAACATAGAGTTAATTCTTTTTTCTTGTTCCATAATCCATGTAACCTTTCTCTTCATGTGTAAAATGGAAACCGACGGTTTCTTCCATGCAGCCGCTAAAGTGATTCTGGCGCCAGTCAGTATAAATAGAATCAGCTGTCTAATGGCCTTAGAACTCTGTGGTATTAGTCCATTCAATAAGGCTATTGCAGGAGATTGATGGAGGTTACAACCGGTAACTCTCCTGATAATCTGAAATACCCTGTTCCAGAATCCCCGTATCCTAGGGCACTCCCACCAAGTATGGATCATGGTGCCTATTCCTTGACAACCTCTAAAGCATAGTGGTGAGGATGACTGATACATGGTGGCCAATTTAAATGGGACTAAGTACCATCTAGTGAATTTTTTTTATATTAGCTTCAATGAGGGATGGACTCTTAAAACCCTTAAGAGATCTAGAGTAGTTTTTTTGCCAGTCCACCAAGTCCCAGTCCTCTTGAAGCTCTCTTTCCCAAGCTAGCATATGAGGTAATTTTATGTTATTTGATGCAAGAGATTTGTAGATGATAGAGATATTACCTTTCCTATTCTGAGCTTGTTCGCATTTGTGTTCATATGGGGTCAAAAGGCCAGAAATTGTTTTATCGTTCCAAAGTTTCTGAGCAAAGGTATGTATTTGGTGTAATCTGGATCTTTCAGAGGGGGGGGGGGGGGCGGCAAAGGTTGTCTATAAGGAATTGCTCAGGAAGAGGACCTGTATGTTGAAAGAAACGTCCAATGCGGTACACGCCCCTATCAAGCCACCATTTGAAGGAGTCCACTTCCGTTTTGGGGCAGAAAGATGGGTCGAGAAAGATACTTGACAAAGGTTTGCCTCTAGAAATTAAGAGTGGATTGCTTTTTAAGTGAATCCCATAATACCAATGCTTGTGATAGGGTGGGGGATAGTATAGGGGGTCTACTTTTAGGAGTGCGCCACATGAGTTCTTCAATTGTGGACAATGGGGAAGCCTGTTCTTCTATTTCTATCCAATCTGGGCGATCATTTTTAAGGTAAACCTCCGATAATTGCGCTAACCTCGCAGATTGATAATACCATAACAAGTTTGGCACTCCTAGACCTCCCTGTTCAGGTAAGTTAAACAGACTATGAGAGGGAAGACGGGGTCCCTTTTTTGTTCCAGATAAACTTGGTGATTTTACCTTGAAAGGATTTTAGATGGCTTTTTATTATCGGGATCGGAAGGGATCGAAAAAGATATAGATGTTTCGGGAGGAGAGTCATCTTGGTAGAATTAATTCTGCCGATCCAGCCTATTTTCTGCGCTCCCCATTCGGTAAGGTCCTTCTCGAGTTTCCTATACATAGGAGGGTAATTGGCTAAGTATAAATTCTGGAAATTTGGGGTCAGGTTGATACCTAAATAGTTAGTAGACGTAGAGTCCCATTTGAAAGTATATTTGTTTGTTTCTCAAGAGGGACACTGTGGGTTCTGAAAGAGAAATATTAAGGGCCCTAGATTTAGGCATGTTTACCGTGAGACCCGAGACTTTAGAGAACTCGTCTAGCAGGGAGAACATTTCCGGAAGGGAGGAGATAGGAGAGGTCACGAAGAGTAGTAAATCATCTGCGAATAATGCGCATTTGTGTTCTTTTTTTATTACAATGAACTCCCCTGATATTCAAGTTATCTCGGATGGCTATGGCCAGAGATTCAATAACAATAGCGAATATCAGAGGAGATAAAGGGCAGCCCTGTCTTGTGCCTCTTTGGATATTTATAGATTCCGAGAATATGCCTTGTAACCGGATTTTAGCTTCAGGGGAGGAATAGAGAGCGGAGATGATTCCTAAAAATTTAGAACCAAACCCCCAACGATTCAAAACAGAAAACAAAAATGGCCAAGATACTGAATCAAAGGCTTTCTGGAGATCAAGTGAGAGAAGCATACCTCTTTGTCTAGTGCTTCCAGACCACCCCGAGTACATTAAAGAGATAAGATCAATAGCTCTCCTGATCTGGTCCGGGCCTTGTCTCCCTGTGATAAAACCTACTTGATCTTTGGATATGTATTGACCTAAGAAGGCAGACATCCTATTAGCTATTATTTTAGTAAGTATTTTTAGGTCGTTATTAACCACTTAAGACCCGGACACATACGCTGCTAAATGACTCAAGGTGTTTTTACAATTCGGCGCTGCGTCGCTTTAACAGACAATTGCGCGGTCGTGCGACGTGGCTCCCAAACAAAATTTGCGTCCTTTTCTTCCCACAAATAGAGCTTTCTTTCGGTGGTATTTGATCGCCTCTGCGATTTTTATTTTTTGCGCTATAAACTAAAATAGAGCCACAATTTTGAAAAAAATCACTATTTTCTCAAGTCGTCTTCCAGGACAGCCTCTGAGACCTAGGGCTCCTCCCTCCGGGACAGGAAACGCACACCCCCAATCTTTAAAGTCCTGCCTTCAGGCCTCCTTCTCCAGTTATTTTGTGTTTCCCACCGGAAGGGAAGGAGCACGCAAAGGAACAGAGGCTGCCTGGATGACACCCTAGACGGTTTCTTTCCCTGGTCTGGGCACCCCCCTGTCCTATTGGGAAGGGAGGGCTGCTGCTCCCCGGATGCTGCCATAAAGCTCATAGGAGCCGGACCTCCGTTGACGGCAGTCCCAGCTCCCCTCTGCACGGTACCTTAGCCTGGGGACTTCTCCGGGGCGGGAGACGCCATTCGGGTCCTTCATTCGGCAGGGAGCCGTGCGGGGCGTGGCGGCGGTGAGAGACGCTGGCTGGCCACGAGCGGTCGCACTTCCGCATTGAGGGGCGGTCCTGCGTTCCAAAGGCAGGAAGTGACACACACTTCCGGCGGAACGGCGTCATCGGAGGGCGCCGTGGGGACAGTTCCGGTCTTCAGTTTAAACGGCGCAGCGCGGGGAGATCAGACACCGGAGCCAGGTTCAGAGCTCGGCGAGGCCGTTAGCAGAACCAGCGGCATGGAGGAGGCGACACAGGCTTCAGACGCCAGCGCGACAGGCTCCGGGGCCTCCCAGGTAAGGCCTTTTCTTACCAGGGGAGGCTAGTTACCCGTTTTTTAGTGGGGTACAGTATGTCCCTCCCAGGGTGGAGAGCTTCTGGAGAGGGTCGGGGCACTTCCTCTACTGAGCCAGCACAGTGGTGTGTGTGTGGGTGGTCAGTGGGTCTTACTTAAATGTCTTTTTTTTTGGTCCTTGTTTTTCTGTTAGGTTAAAACCCAGGAAAGGACTCGGACGCCCAAGAGGAAGTGTGCCGTGTGCGGGACAAAATTGAGTTTAAATTGGAAAAAAACATTATGTCCTGAGTGTGTCAGTAATCTTGTAAAAGATGATCCCATGTCAGAATGTCAAAAACTTTTTTCTACGGTTAAGACCGAGCTGTCTTCCACTTTCCAATCCTTTAGGGGAATGATGGATAGGCTCCAGGGACCCCTCCCCCTTACCAGGGCAGATAGTGCTCCCTCACTGTCAGAAGCCGTAGAAACGGAGGCAGTACGGGATAGGATCATATCATTTTCCCGCTCAGGGTCCCCCTCTCAGTTGGACTCAGAATCAGGCTCTGACATGGAAGAATCCTCCAGGGGGGCTAGATATAAGTTGTCCTTGGAGGACGTAGGTGATGTGTTTAAAAGCCATCTATGACACACTGGAAATCAGGGAGGAACCAGTAGTGCTTTCTAAACACGATCAGATGTATCAGGGTGGTGTGCAGAAGGCCAGGGTATTCCCCGTACACAAGTCTTTGATAGATACTATCTTGCTGGAGTGGGAACAGCCAGAAAAGCGGCCATTTTTTTCAGGTAGTCTTAAAAGGAGGTTTCCTTTTGAGACTAGTGAGGAGCATCCTTGGAATAAAGTTCCAAGGTTGGATGCTCCGTTAGCTAGACTGTCCAAAAAGACAGACCTAGCATTTGACGACATGGGGTCACTAAAAGATCCCATGGATAAGAGAGGAGATGTGTTACTTAAGAGAGCATGGGACACTGCCTCCATAAGTTTAAAGCCAGCCTTAGCAGCCACTTGTATGGCTAGAAACCTCGAATGCTGGCTGACTCAACTTCAGTCTCATATTTCTGCTGGTACCTCTAGGCAGCAAATCCTGAGATCCTTTCCACTTCTTTTCAAGGCTGTGGGGTTTTTGGCCGACGCCTCTTCTGAGTCTGTCAGGCTAGCAGCTAGGTCAGCGGCATTGGTCAATGCGGCCAGAAGGGCGGTATGGCTTAAGACTTGGTCGGGAGATGCAGCCTCTAAGCTCAGGCTATGTGGACTCCCTTTTTCGGGTGATCATCTTTTTGGATCTGGCCTCCAGGAGACGTTGGAAAGATCCCAGGACAGGAAGAAGTCCTTTCCAGAAAAGAAAAAGAAGCCCGAAACGAAGCGTTTTTTTCGGGGCTTCAGGGAGCAAAACGAAAAAGATGTTCGTCCCAAGAAGCACTGGGCAGGCCATAAGGGGCGAGGTAGAGGAGGAATTTTATTCAATCCTCCTCAGCCCCCCCCTAAGACCCAGTGACGTCTTGATCCCTGTGGGAGGAAGACTGGGGTGCTTCCTACCACAGTGGAAAGAAGCCACAAAAAGTCCGTTCGTGCTAGACATAGTGAACGGTTACAGGCTCGAGTTCAGTACTCTTCCCCCGTCAATGTTTTTGGTTACCCAGCTTCCCAGAGACCGGGAGAAGGCGGAAGCTCTGGGATTGCTTCTAGGGGAACTGTTGGACCAGAGGGTCTTAACACCAGTGCCCAAGGAAGAGGAAGGCCTGGGGGTGTACTCACATGTTTTCGTGGTGAAAAAACCCTCGGGAAAATTCCGACTTATCCTAAACCTTCGTCCCCTAAACAGCTACATAAAGTACAAACGTTTCAGGATGGAATCCATCTATTCTGTGACCAACTTTCTGTTCCAGGGTTGCTTTATGGCAACGATGGATCTCAGAGATGCGTATCTGCACATACCGATACATGCTCAGTTTCAAAAATTCCTGAGACTGGCGGTAAAAAGGGGTCCGTTGATGACCCATTTTCAATTCAGGGCCCTTCCGTTCGGCCTGTCTTCCTCCCCCAGAGTATTTACCAAGGTCTTGGCGGAGGCTTTGGCCCCACTGAGAATAAGGGGTGTTCTGGTGGTACCCTATCTGGACGACCTCATGTTCATCGCTCCCACCAAGCAACAGCTAGGGGAGGACCTCCAGGAGGCTCAGGCCTTCCTTCAGTCCCTGGGTTGGCTAATCAATCGGGAAAAATCCCAGTTATCCCCCTCTCAGGAAGTGGTGTATCTGGGGTACAGGATCTCCTCCGTAGAGAGAAAGATTTTCCTTCCTGGGGAGAAGATCCTAAAAGTACAGCAAGCAGTGGCCCGACTTCAGACCAATCTGACAGTCCGGGTCAGGGAAGTCATGAGGGTTCTCGGGCTTATGTCGAGCTGCTTCCCGGCAGTCCCGTGGGCAAGGCACCATCAGCGGCGGTTGCAGAACCATATGCTGAGACACTGGGACGGGGCAAGGGAAAGTCTGGATCTTCCCTTGTCCATCCCAGTCAGCGTGAAAAGAACGCTATGGTGGTGGGGGCGTCAGGCGAGCCTGGAAAAAGGTCTGCCTTGGATAGTACCTGCTACCCTGATTATAACTACGCACGCCAGCGTATCAGGTTGGGGGGCCCACTTAGAAGAGGAGTTGGCCCAGGGGTCCTGGTCCATAGTGGAAGCCCGTCAGTCTTCCAACCAGAGGGAGCTCCGGGCGGTTCTAAGGGCCCTAGAAGCCTTTCACCTACGGATATTAGGTCACCATCTCCAGATAAGGTCGGACAACGCGACAACTGTTGCCTATATAAACAAGCAGGGAGGCACAAAGAGTCCGCCTCTTCAGGCCATATCAGACAGTCTGTTTGCATGGGCCGAAAGAAACCTAGCCTCAGTGTCCGCAGTCCACCTAAAGGGAACCCTAAACACCCTAGCCGACTTTCTCAGCCGGCAAGTGGTGAGCCAAGACGAGTGGTCACTCAATGGGGAGGTATTCAGGAAGATCTCGGCACAGTGGGGAGTACCGGAAGTGGATCTTTTTGCTTCGGGGAAGAACAGGAAGACAACAGCGTTCTTCTCCGTCCACCCTCAGGATCAGGCCCTGGGGATAGATGCCTTTTCACATCCTTGGCACTTCAGTCTGGCATATGCCTTTCCCCCGATCAGGCTAATACCCAGGGTTCTTCAGAAATTTCTCTCGGAACCCACAGATCTGATTATGATAGCACCATATTGGCCAAAGAGACCGTGGTTTACCAACCTGAGGAAACTGGCCATATACCCACCGTGGGTCCTTCCGAACAGGGAGGACTTGATTTCCTTGGGACCAGTCTGGCACCCACAGGTAGAGAGTTTAAATCTCACAGCATGGTATCTGAGGAACTGCTGCTCAGAGCGCACGGATTCTCAGATAAGGTAATTGAAACCTTGCTGAAATGTCGCAAGCCGGTAACACAGGCCATTTACGCTAAGGTCTGGAAAAGGTTCAGCTCCTGGCTAGCAGAACGGAATCAGGACCAGGCAGACATACCAGTGATACTGGAGTTTCTGCAGGCAGGGGTAGACTTAGGACTGTCAGTCAGCACCCTCAAGGTTCAGACATCTGCCTTAACCTTGTTTCTGGAGACCCCGCTCCAGCAAAATCGGTTTATTAGGAATTTCTTTAAGGCCCTGGCTAGGTCCAAACCCATTAAAGTTAAATTGTCTCTGGTTCTAAGGGCCCTGAGAAAACAACCCTTTGAACCCCTGGAGCAGTCTTCCTTGAAAGATATAGTTCTAAAAACAGTTTTTTTGATAGCGATCACTTCGGCCAGGAGGGTCAGTGATTTACAAGCCCTATCCATTAGGGAACCCTTTTTGTTAGTTTTGGAGGATAGAGTTATCCTGAAAACTGATCCTAGCTTTTTACCGAAAGTATCTTCTTTATTTCACAGGGCACAGGACATTGTCCTTCCGACCTTTCAGTCCCCTTCAGAGGGTGATGAAGGGGGGTCTTTTTCTTTAGACGTTAGGAGAAGTCTTTTGATTTATTTAGGGGCCACCAAAGAGTTTAGGCGCTCCGATTCATTTTTTGTTAATTTTGGGGGTGTCCGTAAAAGGTCACAGGGCATCGAAATCATCTATTGCAAGATGGCTGAGGATGGCTATTTGCCAAGCATACCAATCTGAGGGTAAACAACCACCTGTGGTAAAAGCACACTCTACACGCGCAGTGACAACATCCTGGGCAGAGAAGGCCGCAGCCTCCCCGGAGGACATCTGTAAGGCGGCAACATGGTCTTCGTTTTCCACGTTTGCGAAGCATTATCGCTTGGATCTGCTCTCTCGCAGAGAACAAACCTTTGGAAGGCAGTCAGTAACCCTAAAAAAAAAAAAAGGGGTAAGTGTTTCTTATGCTTATCTCGAAGGCTGTCCTGGAAGACGACTTGAGAAAGATGGAGTTAGGCTTACCGGTAACTCTGTTTCTAGGAGTCTTTCAGGACAGCTGGAATTTTTTTCTTGTTTTTTCCCACCCGGTATTGATACAGGTACGGGGACTGTGGAACTAACGATGTCAGAGTATTTTATGTCTTTCAGGGTCTTCCGGTGTTCTCAAATAACTGGAGAAGGAGGCCTGAAGGCAGGACTTTAAAGATTGGGGGTGTGTGTTTCCTGTCCCGGAGGGAGGAGCCCTAGGTCTCAGAGGCTGTCCTGGAAGACTCCTAGAAACAGAGTTACCGGTAAGCCTAACTCCATCTTTTTTACTTTTTGTTATAAAAAAAATCAAACTAAATTTTAGTAAAACATTTAGGCCAAAATTAATTCAGCCACATGTCTTTAGTAAAAAAAAAAAAAATCGCAATAAAAAAATAGCTACCTAGCGGGAACAGCGACACTAATACAGCGATCAGAAAAACGATCGCTTAGTGACGCTGGCAATAGGGAGTGAAAGGGTTAACTAGGGCGGTGATCAGGGGGTTAAAACTTTATTAGGGGGGGTGGGGGGGCTAGCCTGAACCTAACACTAACTGTTTTTTACACTGCCTGTCACACTGACACTAAATGCATTGATTAGATCACTGCATTCAGTGACACTGTGACAGGGGGGTGGGGGGGCGATCACAAGGGGTTAATGTGCCTATGTGAGTGTGTGTCAGTGTTGTGTTGGTGCACACTTACTGTGGATGTCTTTTCTCATCAGCAGCGGTGGGAAACACCGCTGCGATGAGAGGTGACATCATTTCCTCCTTCCTGTGTAAACACAGGAGGAGGAACTGAAACGAAGGGGGAGCGCTCCCATTGGCTGGGAGCGATCGCGGGGGGGGCGGAAAACACGGACATCCGCCCGCTCGTCGGCGATCGCTCCCAGAGTCAGGGGGACCCCCGCATGCCGCAGAGGGGGTCCCGATGGGACCCCCGAACCGCACGAAGGCGGGGACGTAAATTTACGCCCTTGTGCCTGTACGAGCCATGTTGTGGCCGTAAATGTGCGTGCGGGGGTCCTTAAGTGGTTAATGAGGGATATCGGTCTATAGTTCTCCACTAGGCTATGATCTTTATCGGGTTTCGGTATCAACGAAATATAGGCCAAATTAAGTTGTTTATCTATAGGGGAGCCCTCAGTCAAATGATTGTAAAATCGTGCTAGGTAGGGTGATAGAATGATAGGAAATGTTTTGTAGTAAGACCCTGAGAATCCATCAAGGCCAGGAGCTTTGTTTAATTTTAAGTTTTTTAACACTGACATAACTTCCTCAGCTGAAATGGGTGCCTCCATCAACTCCTTGTGAACCTTTGTCAACCCGGGAAGATTCAGGCTGTTCAACTATTCACCTATTTTGTCCGAAGAAAAGTTACTATCCTTAGCGTAGAGCTTGGAATAGAAGTCGTGGAAGGCCCCCATCGCCTGCCGAGGATTTAGGGTAAGGGTACCATCTGCCATTTTTATCTTAGGGAGGGTTCTCGATTTAAATCTGGGAGACAGTTTACGTGCTAGCATTGGACCTATTTTATCCTTTAAATGGTAGAACCTGGCACCTGATTTTGCTGTCAGAGCTAGGTTTAAGGCCGATCTAGCAGCGTCAAGATCGTGGGTGGGAACACTGAGAGGGTCTAATTTATGTTTTCTACGTAACTCTAATTAGGTCTCTTCCAATTTCTCTATGGTCAATTTCTTTTGTCTTCTAAGTTTGGCTGCAATTTGTATTATTTTTCCCCTAACTGTAGCTTTATGGGCAGCCCATAAGGTTTCGGGGGATATATCTTTAGTATCGTTAATTTCAAAATATTCCTTTATGGATTGTTTAATTTCTGCCATGAGAGTGGGATCTTTTAAGATCGACTGGTTAAGTGTCCAGTGAGACATTTTATGAGTTGTGTCCTCTTTTCTCAAGGTTAATAGAACCATGGAGTGGTCTGACCAAGGGACATCCTTTATAGTGGATTTAGAGGCTGCTGGGACATGATGGTTGGATAATAATATATGGTCTATGCGGGAGTACGATTTGTAAGGATTAGAATAGTGGGTGTAATCTTTAGTTTTCGGATTTAATTCTCTCCAAATATCGGTCAATCGGGATTGATGAAGCATACGAGCTACTTGTGTGCTAATTTTGATTGGCCTTATGAGTTTATTATTATTTAGTTTGGATTTATCTAAGCCCGAATCGAAAGCCAGGTTGAAGTCTCCTCCCATAATAATGATGCCCTCCATAAGAGGATGGAGGACTTCAAACATCTGAGAGAAAAACTTCTTCTGTCCCCTATTGGGGGCGTAATGGGAGTCAAACGTGTATAGCTTCTCGTCAAGAGTTCCTTTTACCAAAATAAATCTGCCTTCCGGGTCTCCTTATTCTTTTAGTAAATTAAAATTACAAAATTTGGATAACAAGATAGCCACTCCTTTCGTCTTGTTTTCCGCGTTGGATAAGTAGAATACTGGGAAGTGGGAGTGTAGGAATGAGGGGGAGTACCGCCTTGGGAAGTGTGTCTCCTGCAGGAGCACTATATCTACATGAAGCGCCTTGTATGCCTGGGGGGCTTTTCATCTTTTAATAGGAGAGTTCAACCCCTGGGTGTTGTGTGTCACAACACGCAGGGGTTTAGTAGTGTTATTTGAGCCAGCCATGGGTCGTAAAGAGTGTTATGGACAGATCGTGTCTTGAAGACTGAGTCCATAGCTCAGAAGACACATGTGATGGCAGGTAGGCCGGGAGGGAGGGTGGGAAGGTAAAGGGGGGAAAGAAGGGGAGAATAGATACATGGAAATAAAGGCAAAAATGGTAACTAACTTCCTACTTGTCAGGGTGACAAAGTGTTGCTCCAAGAAGTAGGTTGAGGCTCAGGGCCTCACCGCCGACTGTCAGCGACAATCAAAAAGTTCATGAATTCAATTTTGAGAAACAAAGGGTTGATCCCCCAAAAATAACAATTGAAGGGATAGTACCTCCCCCCCCCCCCAAAATATATATATATATATATATATATTGAGCCAGTAAATATTAACTCTTACTCTACCAGAAATCCTTATAAGTAATTTGATCAAGAATTGAGAAACAATTCATATTAAAAGAAGGCCTATTGGGGAGAAAAAAAAAAACACACACAACAACTTATATGAATGGGGGATGGACACTACCGGAGCTAAGATTAAATCATTTCAGTTGATGTTTAGTAGAGTTATTTCAGACTTTCCTGTGTTTGACTCTATTCCAGGGATTTGAGGTTGGACTATTGGGTGTATTTCTTTTAGCTGAGGTTTGTTGCGGTGGTAAAGTGTCCATGGCTGGTTCATGTGAAATAATTTTCAGGTCTAGTAATAGTCTTTCACCTTCTTGAAAGTTGTGTACTACGTGGAGTCTGCCGTTATAGTTGAATTTTAAGGCGAATGGGAAGGCCCATTTGTATTTAATGTCTTTTTTCATGAGGGCAGAAAGTAGTGGTTTCATCGCTCTCCTCTTCTGAATGGTGTAGGGAGATATGTCTGAAAATATTTGAATCGTTGCACCTTGATATTGAAGGTTTTCTTGTTGTCGAGATTTTTTCATCACCTCGTCTTTGGTGGAGTAATAGTGAGTCTTTACTATCACATCTCTCGGTAAGCCGTCTTTTCTTGGTGGGCCTAGGGATCTACGTGCTCTGTCTAATTCCATTTTGTGAATAGGCATGGATGGGATCAGGATTTTTATGATGTCCTGTATAGCTGAGTGTACATCTGTGATGGACTCAGGTAGCCCCCTGAGCCTGAAATTATCCCTCCTTGATCTGTTCTCCAAATCATCTATTCTGGCCTGGGCCGCCTCCAGTTGTTCTTGCAGGTGTTGTATGTGGTCAGTATTTTGTTCGATTCTAGAGACATTAATATCCAGTTTCCGTTCTATGGATTCGATCCTGTTTCCAAGGCTTTGGAAGTCGGCCCTGATGTCCTTTGTGATTCTTTCAGCGTTCTGGGCGAGGCCCCTATCTAGCATTTCCGATATCCTGTTGAATAAGTCAGTAACTTATGGGGGCTTCAGGGGAGCGTTCAGTATTAGAATGGATGTAGATAGGGTTTTGAGAAGGGGCCTCAGAAGGGGTTAATTGACCCGACATTGTAGATATTATTCCTTCTTTAACAACAAACGAGTATAGCGCTGTATGTGATATAGAGTCTGATGAAGGGGGTGGTGAGATGGCTAACAGGTGAGATGAGATTTGTTTGACAGACATAGAATTTTCGGTAATTTCCAGCGTATGAGTCTGGAGTTTGGAGTCCATGTTTTTAAGAGATTCCTCGACGGTTAAAGTTTTAATAGTATTCTTGTTCTTCTTGTTTCGCTTTCCCTTCATGTATTGAATGTGTAGCAGAGTATTTGCACCCACATGAGTCAAAGCTAAGTGAATATTAGGGTCGGCAGATTTATTAAGTATCCTGAATCAACCATTGGGAGGAGCATGATATTTTAGTGCTCAGTTCATACCTGGGTACCAGGGCTTGTAGTCAAACTGTGAAAACTGACAAAATCTGTTATAGGTGGAGTCCCTGTTTAATATAATAAGTGGGTGTCATTACTGTAGATAGGGGGGGATCTAAGATCTTCAAAACATTTTGTCATCAGACACCCGACGGTGAGTGGTGGGTCTTCCTTAAGTCGCCACCTTAAAAGTATCCCTGAAATGAATTATAGTAAATGACTTGCGATTATTGCAGATTAAGTAAGATATTGTTGAATGAAAGTTTTCCTCTTAAGACTGCAGACTTAAAATTATCTGGTGTATATTTCTTCAGGTGGTAGACTAAATCTGAGAGGCTGTAATGTACGCTGACAGGGGGGGGAGGGTTATGGACTGAGGGTCTTGAGGAGCGATGCTGAGGTAACCACTAGTTTCCTGTCTCTGTGTATTGTATCCACTCAGATTGCAATGCACTGGGGAGGGGCTCAGACAAGGAATGAATCCTAGTGTGTAAAATCTATTGATGAAAGATAAAATATCAGATGATATTAATCCTTTATGCTGTCACCTTCCTCTCCATAGCCTTTTAGCGGTTGCCCAGCTAGGCTGTTCCTGGAGCCCGAGGCCGCCCACTTAGCATCTTCGCACAGCCGCCCATTCAGTTCACAGCATGGCTGGGGGGCAGAGACTGGAGGTCAGCTGACTGGTGAGGAATGTGAAGTGGGAGGGGCTGGATGAGACCCTATCTCCGGATTTCAGCACAGGTGTCACTGCTGAGGAACACTACAAAGTCGGAGACACGGTGAGTAACACTACCCGTGATTAGAGTTGCCATTAAAAGCTCCCAGTTCTAAGATCAGCAAGTGACCTTTTGGATCATCGGAACCCCCCCCCCCTGCACTAACACTGATCCACCCCCCACCCCCCCACCTGCACTGTCACTGATGCCATTCCCCCACCAAGGAGTAAGAGAAGGAATAAAAAATTAAGAATACATGAAAAAAGGGGGAGGAACAAAGAAAAAAGGTGGAGAAAGAATAAGAGAACAAGAAAGGTGGCTAGAGAGAGGAATGGGGGGGAAAAAACAAGAAATTTAGGATAGAGAGATAAAAGGAAAAAATAGAGAGCAAAGTAGAGTGGTACATTCTAAAATGTACCATAAGGGGTTTTAATATTGTACGAGTGGAAGGGACTTGGGGATCGCTAAATGTCCGTGGGTTAGGGGGAGCAAATTACTTGTCTTGGCTTAGGTGCTGACCACCCACGCTACAAAAATAATTTTACTGTTGGGGGTCCCCACAACTTAGTAAATTTTATCAAGGCGTCACGGCACTGAAAAGGTTGAGAACCACTGATCTAGAGCAAGGTGGGCAACCCGTCAATCGTGATCTACAGGGTGACGAGTAGACCTCGTGTCTGCAGTGCCGACCTCGCTGTCAAAACAACTCCTTCCCGATTAGCACACAGAAGCAGCCAGTTCTGCAGCACAGTTACACTGACTCCTGTGATCCTCTCCTCGCATCCTGAGCTGTGTACTCCTGAGCTGTGTACTCCTGAGCTGTGTACTCCTGAGCTGTGTACTCCTGAGCTGTGACTGCTGACCTGTGTACTCCTGACCTGTGACTGCTGGTGTAACATGTTCAACTCACAGGGTAATATTGAGACTGTCTCTGCCCAGGAGGGCTATGTAAAGGATCCTGCACAAGTCCTACCCCCACCGGTGACTCTGTAAATGCAGGAAGGAGGATGCTGCAAATACGAGCTGAAGGGAGCCAAATGACAGCTGTCAGACCCAGAGTAAAACTGACGAATCAGAATGCGTTTTAGAGGCAAGTCATGCCTCCTTTCTCAGCTGAGTTACACAGATTTTGGACACTCCTGGTGCCTCTTCTCCAAATGCCACTATAGCAGGCTGCTTGCTATGGGCACTATTGTGTGTGTGTGTGTGTGTGTGTGTGTGTGTTTGCTCCCAAGCCCAACTCTGTTTGTTAGTAAGACACACAACAGGGATCAGCCCTGCTCCCATCCTCGCTGGCTCCGCCATGAGAAGACCAAAATCTGGGAAAGCAGCTGCTTTCGTGCATATCTTTATCGGTAAAAAAGAAAAACACGTTAAGACTGAGCAGCACAAAGCAGGGCTGGTACACAAAAAAAAAAGTTGTGCATTTAATTGCAGGATTTTTAGATTACGACCTTGAAGATACAGGTACTGTTGCAGCCTACAACCATGAATGGAAAGAGGTGCACTACCCATGATTTTACAATCGATTTTAATTTTAGCTAGTTTACAATATTGGTTACCCTGTTTTGTTAGCAGCGGCTAATTGTGAATTTCTGAGATCAATCATACTCGGTGTATGAATGCAATATATTTTCTCTATACTGGTCTTTTTTTTTTTTTGCTGATGTTTCGAATTTGGTTCAGTATAATCAATGATCTGGGGTATTGCATGTGAAGGCATCTGGGGACCCACAGGAGAGGACTTAACACTTGACCCTAGTCATCACATGATGCATCTCTGCATGGTAACACTTGACCCTAGTCATCACATGATGCATCTCTGCATGGTAATAGGGTATGTGATGACAGCTGCTGAGCTAAGGATATTGAACTCATTAGTCCCTGTTACTTGGTAAGGAAAACACACAGTATAGAAAGAGAGAGGAATAATATGATGGGATGCTTTTGAAGTTTACTTTGTGGAGGCATAGAATTGTAGAGTCTGGAAAAGATTTAGATAATCATTTTATTTTCATCAAAGGGAGGCACATAGTGTATTTACTATTCTTTGCTTATCCTATATTTTATAATCTTGGCTATTGGTGTTCTGCACAAAATATGCAATCGACAGTGCAATTGTAACACATTTAAAGTACTCTGGGAAAAAAAAATCTTAAAAAAAGTTACAGTAATGAATATGTTTTGTACGTTTTTCAGTTTTTTTTTTTTTTTTTTTTTTTTTTAGGCATGATTAAAATAGAAACACCTTTTTAAAAATTAATTTAGTCAAAAATTAAGGTATAAAATATTGCATATTCATTTTTTAAATCTCCAATTCTTGCTTTACACGCTCTGTTTGCTTCCTTGATAAAGGAAACCGTTTATAGAACTAAATAGCGCAAACTAAAATTTGCACAAATTCATCAGAGCAATTGCTCAACCCTTATTGTGCTGCAGTTTCTGTCAAACTGTGCCTTAATAAAAAATAGATTTGAAAAATATGCCTTTTATCTTTTAACATACAGTAATGTAGCCAAATGCCTAGTCACCCTGCTTAGATGTAGGTGCATGTCCCATGACTTTCTGGGTTCCGAGACATGCTCAGGGAAGATAAGTTGTTTAAATCGGTGATCTTCAGCCAGATAAGCTGTCCACTGTCGGAACCAGGGCTGAAACAACTAATCGATTATGAAAATTGTAATCGATTGATTTCATGATCGATTAGTCGGCCAGTAACATAATGGGGTTAAAAAAAACTAAAATTAGCCCTTTATAGTACCAAAAAGAAAATCGCTACTGTAAATATTACTTTCCCTGTCCCACAGTAAAAAAAGTGAACCCCTTACAGTAGCGATTATTTGCTCTTTTTGTACTTTATTTATTTATTTTTTTTTAACCCCATTATGTTACTAAACATCTCAGGCCTGGGTTCACATCTGTTTTTTGGTGCTTTTTTGCAGAAACGCACTACAGTTAGGGCTCTTTCACACGGAGCGGATCCGTATTTATCCGCCCCGTGTGTGTCCGTCTGCTCAGCGGGGATCATCCGTAAATCCCTGCTAAGCTGTCGGCTGACAGGGCGGTCCCCACACAGTGTGCGGTGACCGCCCTGTCTTTTCTCCACTCTCCCCTATGGGGAATCGGATGAATACGGACCGTGTGTCCGTATTCATCCGATCCGATCCGCCAGACGGAAGAAAAATTGGATTTTCTTCCGTCCGAAAAACCGGATCTTGACGGAGGCGAATGTTTACGGACGTTAGTGGATGCAACGTCTGCGATCCCATCGGGATGCATTGTGAGTCCGTAAACGGACATTTGAAAAGCGGACCGTTCGTCCGCTCGTGTAAAAGGGCCCTTAATTTACATGTTTTTACACGTTCACATCCATGATTTTTTTTTCAGCTGCTGCGTATTTAGAAAGGGCAAGGACTTTTTTAAAGCAAAACGGTGCTATTTTTTATTTATTTTTTGGTTCAATATACTTCAGTGGAGAAGCTGCAGAAAAGCATTTCATGTGTTTTTGCAGCAATTTGTGTTTTGTATACTGCCCAACAACAAATTGGTCCAAAAAGGCTATTTTAAGGCTATTATCCGATTTTTAATCGAAACAATCGGCCAACTAATCGATTATGAAAATAATCGTTAGTTGCAGCCCTAGTCGGAACCATCAAGCAAGCAGCTTGACAGGAGCCTAGTAGCACACAGCATCTCTGCAAGATCAATCTACAGTGGGGAGCATCTTCCCAATTGCTTCAAGAGAATTGCAGTTCAGGTGGGGCGGCTTTGTCCTTTGATTCTTCCATTTATTTACCATTGTTACCAGACCTACACTGGAGTTCAGGGAGAGGGATGAGGTATAGCACAAGTTTGTGTTCTGAACTATTTTACTAGCCGGAGTTCACTCAAATAGTCTTATTAACCACTTGCTTACTGGGCACGTATACCCCCTTCCTGACCAGCGCTTTCTTTTGGTGGTATTTGATCACCTCTGCGGTTTTTATTTTTTGCTCTATAAACAAAAAAATGGCAACAATTTTTCAAAAAAATGCAATAAATAGCTCAATTAAAAAGAAAAATTTTTTCTCCGTCTAGGCCGATACGTATTTTCCTACATATTTTTGGTAAAAAAAAAAAAAAAATCGCAATAAGCGACTGGTTTGCTCAAAAGTTATAGCGCTTGCAAAATAGGGGACAGAATAATTTTTATTTTATTTTTTTAATTGGGACTGCGGCATTATGGCGGACACTTTTGACAGTGCTATAAATATGCACTAATTACTGTATAAATGTGACTGGCATTGAAGGGGTTAAATATGTACCCTGTATTGTGTCCTAACTGTGGGGGGGGCGGTGACTGGGGGAGGTGACCGATCTATGTCCCTATGTACAAGGGACACAGATGGGTCTCCTCTCTCCCCTGACAGGACATGGATCTTGTCCTGTAACCGCTGATCGCGAGTGGCTGGCGGACATCGCGGCCGCCAGGCATGCTCATCGGCATCTCATCGATGCAGCGGGCACGCACACTCCGCCGGCAGCGCTCGCGCCCCCCAGTGGCCTGAAGGCGCGCAAGCCGCCGTCAAGACGGCCGCTCAGAGATTTAGAACCACCGTACGACCGTCAGGAAGTGGTTAAAAGCAATTTAGAGACTACCAGCTCCTACAGCTAATTGCCCTAATGCAGCGATCACAAGTGAGTGATTAGTCCTGGACGCAGGCAGCATGTGTCAAGACTGATTGCTCTTATGTGATCGATGTACAAGCAATTACAAGTGGGCATGGTTAGCTGCAGGAGCTGGCAGCCCTCCGCTGCTTTAAATGGGTCTGCGTCTCACAGCTAATCATGGAAACTCCTGCTGGGGTCCTCGCATGTAATCAGACTGTGGGTGCATTTCCAAGGGTGAATGCACCCTTATAAAGTCTAAGCTATGCAGCCATATTAACCACTTCAATACCCAGCCATAGAAAATTGACGGCCTGGGATGGGATCTACCATCCTAAGTGGCCGTCAATTGACGGCCTGGGCATTGCAGGCGAATATCTGGATGATGCCTGCAGCCAGAGGCATCATCCAGATATCCTCTTCTTCAGCCGACGATTCTGCACAATGTAAGAACGATCATAGCGGCGGTTCCGCCGCTTGATCGTTCTTACAGGCCGCGGGAGGGGACATCTCCCCCCTCCCGCCGCCATCCGGTGCTTCTCCGGGCTCACCTGTGCCTTCGGGGGCCCGGAGAACGAATCGTCGGCAGGAAGCATAGAGATGACTGGTGACCAGATGGTCACCAGTCATCTCTATGACCGTCGGAGGACCCGGGCGCGATCTGATGACGTCACGCCCGGGTCCCCGTAAATAAACAAAGCCGCAATTGCGGCTGTAAGCCCCCATTCATGAGATCAGTGAATTTTTTTTCACCGATCTCATGGTTTCCAGCCTGGAGGAGAGATGTAAGGTCTTATTGACCCCACATCTCTCCATAAAGAGGACCTGTCACACACATTTCCTATTACAAGGGATGTTTACATTCCTTGTAATAGGAATAAAAGTGGAAAAAAAGAAAAATTAAAAAAAGTGTAAAAATAAATAAAAAATAAGTAAAAAAAATAAATAAAAGATAAAAAAAAAAATTAAAACGCCCCTGTCCCCGATAGCTCGCGTGCAGAAGCGAACGCACACGCAAGTCCCGCCGACATATGTAAACGCCGTTTAAACCACATAAGTGAGGTATCGCCGCGTGCGTTAGAGTGCCAGCAACGAATCTAGCACTAGATCTCCTCTGTAAATCTAAACTGTAACCTGTAAAAAATAAATAAAGCGTTGCCTATGGAGATTTTTAAGTACCGAAGTTTGGCGCCATTCAATGAGTGTGCGCATATTTAAAGCGTGACATGTTGGGTATCTATTTACTCGGTGTAACATAATCTTTCACATAATACAAAAAAATTGGGCTAACTTTACTGTTTTGTTATTTTTTTAATTCATGAAACCAATTTTTTTTACAAAAAAAAGGCGTTTGAAAAATAATTGCGTAAATACCGTGCAAGATAAAACTTTGGAATGACCGCCATTTTATTCCCTAGGGTGTCTGCTAAAAAAAACATATATAATGTTTGGGGGTACTGTGTAATTTTCTAGCAAAAGAATGATGATTATTACATGTAGGAGAGAAGTGTCAGAATAGGCCCCCCGGTATGGAGGTGGTATAAAAGCCTGGTATTGAAGCGGTTAAGCCCTATTTGAACCACGAGATGTTGCTGTGAAAAGTCCATGTGTGCAGCTTTCATGATCTGTTTTGCATTATACTGCAGTGTATGCAAGTTCTTTCACATTCTTTTGCATAAGGCCGGATTCACACTAGAGCGTTGCGTTTTTGAGCTCCGTTGTCTTTGCAAATTTCTCTATAAGGTGTTAAGCAGATCCACTGCGTTTTATCTGCGGATCAGTTGCGAATTTGAAGAAATTATCTTCAGATCTGCGTTTTTTTGTGAGGGCCAATCATTGTTGGCTGTGTGATAATGTTGCTAATAAAAGGGAGTGGCCTTTCTTGGACTCTTCCTTTTTGTCCAGCAGTCAGTATTGTGTGGATTTGGGTTCAGATTTGTGAAGAAATGTGTGCTGCCCTGCCCATAATCATGCCTACAGTTGTTGCTGCAACAGCAGCAATCTTGCTGGAAGTTGAGAGGAGAAGAAGAAGATACTGGGTTCATCCCATCATTGCAAATAGGGATGAAAGAGGGCAGTTAATGATATTGTATGAAGATCTCTGTGGGCATGAAGACAAGTTTTTTTTTGATTATACGCGCATGTCAATAAATAGGTAATATGATTTTTTCTTTGCTATACACTTTGTTCCTCCATAGTTACATAGTAGATGTTTAGAATTTTAAGTCCACTTTTTTTATTGGACTTAATCATATTACCTATTAGGGTTGGAGCAACAGAACACATGCTACAGAGCAAGCATCCAGCCTGCAGAAATATTACTCATCACATTAAGGTACTTTTCATCACCATGTCCATTGTCATTGTTATTTGTGAGCATGGAATATTTAGTGTGTTGAACCATCCAACATGTGTAATTATAAATGAATAACCAGACAGAAGATGACCAAAAAAAAAAAAAAAAAATATATATATATATATATATATATATATATATATATATATATATATATATATATATATATATATATATATATATATATATATATATATATATATTATTTTTTTTTGTTAAAATAATAGCTCAAATAGCCAACATAATGTGTTTAAAAAAATAATAATATACCAAATATAAACTTTGCATTCAAGTATACCTCAAGACAACATTTTTAACCAAAAAATGCACACATTCTTGTTAACTGTGGGCAGAACTCAAACTTTATAGATTTTGATATGTTATTTTTAATAATGCAGCCTCAGTGGAGTATAGACTTGCAGAAGGATTTTCAGCAATGGCAGTGCTGGAAGCATGGCTAGACTCGCCATGTTGCTGTGGCACATGTTGCTGTGGCACGTACATCCCCTGGATTTGAGTGTGTGGCCTAATTGAAGGGATTGAGGATGGGATGGGATAGGGAATTTGCTTGTGTTGTACATCATATATAGAAGTAGCCTCTTGAAAACTGGAAGGATAGGATGGAGGAACATAGGGGTAAGGTTTGTGTCCCGGTTCCGGGGTACTGGCCTGACATTGGTAAGTGAATGTGAGATTTTGCTTGTGGCACATATGGCCTTTCAGATGTTGGTTCCTCACTTGGCAGTGAACAGGACTGCAGAATAGTGGTTCTCATTTCAAAATATCACTCAGGTAGTACTTCTTTAATCAAAGGGACAAAATTGAGCACCAGTATTGTAGCCGGACATAAGAAAGCATCCACCTTTTCAGAATTTTTTTGTAACATATCTGATAGACGCTCACTTGTGTCCATCTGCGATACTGGCACTTGCTTACGCGCCACTTTGGCAGGCCGAGCAATGGTTGCATGAGCAGAAGAGGGCCCAGGGATCGGCTCTGCCATTACAAATTCCTCTTCTGTGTTATCTAACCATAGATTAGACCCTATTTGGGTTTGTTAGATCCTCATTTGGTTTCATCAAAACTGTATCTACTGGTGCCTCTGATTGTGCCTCAGAATGGCTCTTCGGTTGATCCTCTAACACATTTTGTTCATCCCAACTAGCTTTGGTCCTGTATTAAAAGAAAGATTTTAAGTTAATAATGCAAAATATGTAGGCCCGATATATTGATGTAGATGATAACTTTAGAAAATCTAGGTCAGCAGCATACACATAGGGTACTCTAGCTGTTGCCCCCGAGCCACTCTTCACTTCTCTGAGGTGGCGATTATATTTTTTCGAAGGCATCCCGCATGCTTCGCCGCCTTCTCTTTATGTATTGCACTGAAAAACAGTGAAATGAATCCTAATGTATTATCTAAATTTTGTTTAAGGTACCTAGCTACAGGCAGTTCTTTCGGAAGTCTCCACTATGAATTCAAGGTTGGCAGATCAACAATATGTGGCATTGTTCATAAGACATGCATTATTTTATGGGAAGAACTAAATCCTGTGGTCTTGAAAAAGTCTACAAAACAAGAATGGTTGAAGGTATCCGAGGAATTCTGGGAGCGATGCAATTTTCCTAACTGTCTGGGAGCCATCTATGGGAAGCACATTCGCATCCTGAAGCCATTTGACAGTGGGAGTCAGTTTTTTTTCTTTTGTATTCATGGCAGTGGCAGTTGCAAATTATAGATTCATTTATATTGATGTCGGTGCTTATAGCAGCAGCTCGGATTCAGGTGTATTTGCCCATTCCTCATTTGGGAGAATGCTGAGGGAGAATAGACTTGATTTACCAAATGATTCGTCCTTGCCCGCAACAAATGAGCCTGCACTCCCTTATGTTTTTGTAGGGGACGAAGCGTTTGCCCTTGGGGAAAATATGCCAAGACCTTTTTTTATTAGAGCGCCAACCAATGAAAAAAGAATCTTTTAATTATCGGCTCACTAGGGCACGCCAAGTAGTGGAGTGTGCATTTGGGATTCTTTGCACACTGCCATCAACCTCAATCTGGAGCATGCTGTCTCTGCTGTAAAAACTGCCTATGCACTGTACAACTATGTGCGAGAACGTGATGGTTACGTTTTTAAGGATTCCCTGGGGCACTACCAGTGGGAAATTGATTAGAGATCAATTCCAAAATTACTTTGTCGCCAGCTGGTGAGTTACCTTAGCAGATGCAGTCAATTTAATCAAAAAATTACCTTTTTTGTGTTGCCCTGAAATTCTCTGGCCCTTTAAAGATTATAAAATAACATACTGAGATAAAAATGTCACTATGTGTAATGTTAATGCTGAAGAAAAAAAAATGCTCCAGGAGCAGTGATTTTTAATGATGCTTAAATAAAATAAAAAAATGCCTGTGGTGACGTCTTTAAATGGCACAATCCCCTGCCTGCCAGTAAATTAGGAAGAACTGATCTAGCTAAGCTATACAGAGTATAAATATATGTACAACTCCTAGGGATGTATATATATCCTCTACACACTGTAAATTAAGCTAAACTGACTAGCCTGCCTGCTCTATCTAGCTATAAAAAAAGACTATCTCTCTGACTGCTCTCATTAACAACCACAACACACTACACGAGGCCGCCCAGCAGGCGGCCTTATATAGTGTGGAGTGTGTGCTAAAGCCCTGAGCCATAATTGGCCAAATTATGGCACTCCGTTTTTTGCGCGCTGTGATTGGCCAAGCATGCAGGGTCATAGTGCATGTTTGGCCAATCATCAGCGCGCAATGGCGCAGTGAATTATGGGCCGTTGCGTGTCACTCGAATTTGGCGTGAACGACCCATTTCGTTCGAAATTCGTCGAACGTACAGACAGACAATGTTTGAGTCGAACATACGTTCGTATCGAACGCAAAGCTCATCCCTACTGGATATATAACTAAATGCCTTTAACACGAATACCTCCGTTTAGACAATGTGGCACAGTTCAGTTGCAGAGGCCCCTGATGAGCTGGCTTGCAAGGCGTAACACAATCTGGCTTGAGAGGATGAACGCTGATGCATCTGTGGAGTGTTGGCTACCTAGGGACGCTTGTACAGACCGATGGTGAAGAAGTCTGGAACACACCGCCTGCAAATCAGGCCTATCTAGCCTATCTCTTGGTCCCTAACCAAACTGACTATAGGCTATCAATGCATCTAAGTGGCCATTGGAAGCCTAGCCTGTCACTACCCTGAGCTGTTGACAGTATTAGCCTAGGAAACAATCTAGGAACCCCCCAGACCAAAAAAAGGGACACTGTTGCTTTAAATTAGTGAAGTGGCAGATATGCACATCAATTTATAACCAATCAAGTGACTGGTTTTGATCAAATGAGCTTTGCACTCATACACTTGAGAATAGCCCAAGTATATTGCAGTATGCAAATAGGAAGAAAGTTTCAGTGAACCGGAGAAGCCTATAACAGATACTTTATCTCGGATTCACACAGGAGTGACCGTAATTATCAAACGGTGAGCTACACAGCAGTAACACTTGCCCATATTGTTTGTCCCTTTTCAGCCTGGAGGAATGGCTGGATGAATAAAACGCACAATTGGTCTGCAGAACCTTTTGGCTTTACACAGTCAGCATTGAGCTGGTCACTCTCTTTCCCTTCACTTCCTGTAAGCAAAGACATATATAGCCTTAAGGGGTTTCCTGATCTTTTTAACCACTTAACCCCCGGACCATATTGCTGCCCAATGACCAGAGCACTTTTTGTGATTCGGCACTGCCGTGCTTTAACTGACAATTGCGCGGTCGTGCGACGTGGCTCCCAAACAAAATTGGCGTCTTTTTTTTCCCCACAAATAGAGCTTTCTTTTGGTGGTATTTGATCATCTCTGCGGTTTTTATTTTTTGCGCTATTAAACAAAAATAAAGCGACTATTTTGAAAAAAATGCAATATTTTTTACATTGTGCTATAATATCCCCCAAAAATATATAAAACAACTTTTTTTTTTTCTCAGGTTAGGCCAATATGTATTCTTCTTCATATTTTTCGTTAAAAAAAAATGCAATAAGCGTTTGATTGGTTTGCGCAAAAGTTATAGCGTTTACAAAATAGGGGGTAGTTTTATGGCATTTTTATTAAAACATTTTTTTTTACTAGTAATGGCGGCGATCGGCGTTTTTTTTCAGTACTGCGACATTATGGCAGACACTTTTGACACATTTTTGGGACCATTGGCATTTTTTTAGCGATCAATGCTATAAAAATGCATTGGATTTCTATTAAAATGCCATTGGCAGTAAAGGGGTTAACACTAGGGGGCAGGGAAGGGGTTAAGTATGTTCCTGGGTGTGTTCCAACTGTATGGGGGGTGGACTCACTAGGAGAAATCACTGATCTTCCATTCATACATTGTATGAACAGAAGATCAGCATTTCAACCGCTGACCGCACCGGGAGCTGTGTGTTTACACACATAGCTCCCGGTCCTCGCTCTGTACCGAGCAATCGCATGTGCCCGCCAGGCACGCGAGTCGGGGGGGGGCGCGCCAGACGTGGACGGCGCGCACACGCCCCCTAGTGGCCGCTGAAGAGCAGGACATAGAGCTACGGGCTCTCGCCCAGGAGCGCCGACCTGCCGCCGTAAAATTACGGCGGCAGGTCGGCAAGCAGTTAAGCAAGGGTAGGAAATAACTTCTTAACAGGAAGAATCTGTTTTATAATAAGAACTCTATGATAGGAACCAGGCATGAATGTAAACCACCTCACAGGCAGTGCATAATTTTCATGGGACAATCCAGATTTTGGTCCCGAAAAGAAGCTTGTCTCGTTTAAATTCCCAGGATTTTGCCTTTGTCCCGGGAAAATCGTGAATGTTTTCGCCAACAACGGCCGGCGGGCTACAAAAACATGGCCGCTGTCAACGCCGCGAGGTGCCTTTCCTTGTGTGTTCAATGGAGAGGGGCAGCCAATCGGCTTCTCTATTAAACCAATTGGCTGCACGAATCGGAGGCTCCTCCCCTCTTCACTGAACACACTGTGCCGCTTGTGGAGTTTGCTCTGCAGCTGCCGTATGCTTGACTGTTGTTGTTAGCGATGTATGTACAAGGGGGTAGAGTTGGGCAATAATAATTGCGTTTTTTTATTTTTGTTTTTTTTAAACACGATTCGAATCAAGATATATATATTTTTTTCTGATGGACACCGTGCCGTTCCCAAGTTTTTAGGCGAGGCCGCGGCTTCGGCCCAGTCTGCCGCGATCCTGGGCAAAGGCCCCAGACTAGGCCGAAGCCGCGGCATCACCTAAAAAATCTTGCTCGCTGCGATCCTAGGATACGGCCACAGGCAGAATCTGGCCTCGCTGCCTTTTACCAGGATCGCGGCGAGCTGCGGGCCGCAGAGCACCAGTCTTATGGGGGGGGGGGAGAAACATCGATTTGGCAACTCGATTCAAATAAATGTTTTGCCCCAGCCCTACAAGTGGGGTAGTACTATGTACAGGGGGTATAAACAGAGGGGGTAGTAACTATGTACAGGGGGGTAACTCTGGCTCTGCTTGGGACACTCTGCTGGGGGGCACCTGATGCAAGGAGCGACTCTGCTGGGGGGCACCTGATGCAAGGAGGGACTCTGCTGGGGGGCACCTGATGCAAGGAGGGACTCTGCTGGGGGGCACCTGATGCAAGGAGGGACTCTGCTGGGGGGCACCTGATGCAAGGAGGGACTCTGCTGGGGGCACCTGATGGCATCTGGTGGCAGGTGACATGCTCAGGGTTCCCACTGATTCTGCATTATGGTGCGTTGAATGATTTATTTTTATAATAGAAATGATGCGCTTCAATCATCCTGACACCATAACAACCATGGTTCCGGGATGATTGAAGCACCAACACCAGGTGTATCTTTATCTTCTGATTTGTTAAACTCTGGAATCCACATTTCTATTGTGGTGTAGGATCTGTGATTTCTCTCTCTCGCTCGCGCTTTCTCTCTCGCTCGCGCTTTCTCTCTCGCTCGCGCTTTCTCTCTCGCTCGCGCTTTCTCTCTCGCTCGCGCTTTCTCTCTCGCTCGCGCTTTCTCTCTCGCTCGCGCTTTCTCTCTCGCTCTCCATCCCTTACCTTATTCATCTCAACTCTAACCATACCCCATTTCGAGCCATGCCCACCAGTTCCCTTAAACCACGCCAATTTTTCACAGCGGCGCACTTTAATTCTGGTGCCCAGTATCCTTAAAAGGGGCCGGATGCCTGAATAGGTGGTGCCAGCAGCGACCATGGATAGATTCATGCAATGCATGGGTGGCGTGTTAGAAGGGCCCGTACGACCTTAATAGACCAAAAATGCCCAGTGTGTATGTTTAGCCTTTCTTTTCCATTTGTTTGTACTTTTTGAAGTGTGAAGTTTGATTTATATTATGAAAAGGAGAGAACCACAACTACATGGAATCTTAATGTGAAGCGCCAGCCAAAAGTGGAACTTCTGCTCTTTTGTCCCCCTCCCCAAGTCCGTCCGGTGCCACCTTTTGGGGGAGCGGATTCCTGTCTTCCCACTTCCAGGAGTTCAGGACATGGCGAATATTGTCACAGCTCGACTCTTTCCTTCCCCCACCACCTGGCCAGTAGGAGAGCACAGTGGTCGCTTGCACAGAGGGGACCCGCCGTGAAACCGTAATGCTACACTGCTGGGTTCCCTTACCCGCAAGAGGTTAGCAGATCTCCTCTTTAACAAGAATTTCCAATTTGTTCATTGACGGACACAAAAACGGGGACAAAAGCAGTGCCTTCGAATGCGCGCACCTCCCTGCTGACCCTGTACCCGGAAGTGACGTAATCTCTGCCATGCTCCTGTGCATCACCAATTTCAGTCCTCGTCCTTCGGCAGCGATGGGTTCCACCATTCCACCACAGTTCCCGGGACGGCGCAGATGATGCTATATATTAATGCTGATCTTTACCGTTCGTTTGAGTGATTTCATTATCAATTTTATCTATTAAATATTTTAAACTGCTACACTCAGAAGGCGCTGCTGTTGTCCCTGTTTTTATATTTTCTGAGTATGTTCTACCTTTTAACCACTTGAATCCCCGTGTATCGTCAAATGACGGCAAAAATGGGATCTGAATATCCCAGCCGCCGTCATTTGACGGCATCGTCTTCTCCGGCCACTGGGGGGTGCGGGCGTGCCGATGGCAGCGCGTCCCCGCCGGTCGCGGTGTCCGTCAGGTACCCGCCGATCGGCAGTTTTAGAGCAGGGACGTGGAGCTCTGTGTCAGGGAGAGGTGACTGATGCTGTGTCCTTTGTACATAGGGACACAGCATTGGTCACCTCCCCCAGTCTGTCCCCTCCTCCCACACAGTTAGAACACGCCCAGGATACACATTTAACCGCTTCCTTACCCCCTAGTGTTAACCCCTTCCCTGCCAGTCACATTTATACAGTAATTAGTGCGTTTTTATAGCACTGGTCGCTGTATAAATGTGAATGGTCCCAAAAATGTGTCAAAAGTGTCCGATGTGTCCGTCGCAATATCGCAGTCCTGACAAAATTCGCAGATCTCTGTATTACTAGTAAAAAAAAAAAAAAAATTGTCAATTCTATCCCTTATTTTGTAGCCACTTTAACATTTGCGCAAACCAATTACTATACGCTTATTGCGATTTTTTTTTTTTTTTTTTTTTTTTTTTTTTTTTACCAAAAATATGTAGAATACATATCGGCCTAAACTGAGAAAAAAAAAAGTTTTAAAAAAATGGGATTTTTATTATAGCAAAAAGTAAAAAATATATATATATTTTTTTTTAATTGTCACACTTTTTTGTTTATAGCGCAAAAAATAAAAACCGCAGAGGTGATCAAATACCACCAAAAGAAAGCTCTATTTGTGGGAGAAAAAAGGCTGTCAATTTTGTTTGTGAGGCACGTCGCACGACCGCGCAATTTTAATTTAAAGCGACGCAGTGCTGAAAGCTGAAATTTCGCCTGGGCAGGAAGGGGGTATATGTGCCCAGTAAGCAAGTGGTTAAGCTGGCAGCCTTCCTTTTTTTTTTTTTTTTTTTAAGCATTTGAACATTGGACTGTATGTCATGGGCTTGAATAATCGCTCCCTATTGATCCAATTCCAATATATATATATTTTTATTTTTATAAAGCCTCACCCAGAGTGCGCTGAATTAACCCACTGTCTACATTGACAGACACAGCGCTTCCTTATTCAAAACCATAAGGTTATATGGCCCCCTACAGGAGTATGACACTAGGCAGAAAAAAAGACTTGCCTATGCCCTTGGGCTGTCCTAGGTCATATACACCCCCCCCCCCCCCCTGATAAACCCAACGTCATATTTAGAAGACCTCGGGATTTAAGGAGCATTATTGCTCCGGGTCGTGTCACAAAACCCAGCAATATATCCACCAATGCCTGGACCACCCTTTTCGATCAAAAGGGGAGCTATAAGTGTAGTGTCAAAAACTGTGGTACTTGCACCTTCATGTGGCACAGAAAAAAGACAGTGGCTGGCCTCGATGGCAAAGTCCATCAGTGCAAACAATTCATCAATTGTGGGACAGAGTTTGTGGTTTATGGAATTATGTGCCCCTGGGGTCGCCTCTATGTCGGCCGCACCTCTCGCGCCATGAGAGTGCGGATTGGTGAACACAAGCGGGACATTCAAAGACTCGAGTTAAATACCCAGTCCCTAGGCACTTTGTAGAAGCACACTCTGGGGACCCATCAGGTATGAAAGTATTTGGCATCGAGTCGATTGTTGGAGACCTAGATAGGGGTAGGAGGCACCAGAGGCTTTGTAAGCGGGAAGCCTATTGGATTTTCACTCTCGGGAGTTTAGCCCCTGGGGGCCTCAATGAAGATCCTGAAATCCATCAAGTAATGGTAGTTGGATCTGGTCCCCGTTTTCAGTGGTGTTGTTTGGTCAGGTAGCAATATCTGGGTTGCTTTTCAAGTGTCCCGTGTGCAGTTTGTTCTAGTATGAGTTGTGAGGGTACTGTTTCTATTGTTCCCTTCAATATTCTTTCCAAGTGCTTTTTTGTTGCTATTTTAGATTGACTCCATTTTTGGCAATGACCATGGATATCCATTTTTGTGTATATATATGTATATATGTATATATATATATATATATATATATATATATATATATATATATATATATATATATATATATATATATATATATATATATATATATATTATACGTAGTGATTCCATTTATATAAAAATAAGAAATAAATATATATATATATATATTTATTTCTTATTTTTATATAAATGGAATCACTACGTATAATATAAATATATATATATATAATTAGGGTTGTCCTGATACCACTTTTTTAGGACCGAGTACAAGTACCAATACTTTTTTTCATGTACTTGCCGATACCGAATACCGATACTTTTTTTTAAATGTCATGTGACAGTTTTCAAACCACAATACAGACTAAGGATATTTTCTTTAGAATGATGAAGAACTCTAACTCAAGACATTATAAAAGAATAAAAATTAGTAAAAATTAATAAAATTGTTTTATTTGCTTGTCACGCAGTAGTAAAAAACTCAAAGAATTTTCACAGAACATGTTGATAAATACAAAAAAAGTATTCTATTAAGGTATCGGGAGCATTTGCGCGAGTACAAGTACTCCCGCAAATACTCGGTATCGGTACCGATACTAGTATCGGTATCTGGACAACTATATATATATATATATATATATATATATATATATATATATATATATATATATATATATATATATATATATATATATATATATATTTTATTTATGTTTTAGACATGCTGTATTCATGTGCATGATTCCACGACTGTGTATGGATGGATATATATGTATGTCGGCACGCGCCCCCTTGATGGCCATTGGGTTGACTCTGCCGGGGTCCTTTCCAGCATTATTTATTCCCTCCCTCCCCTGCCATTCTGCTCCCCTTTTCCCTACCCCTCACTACTTCCCCCCCCCCCCCTCCCCCTCTCCCTTTTTTTTAACTTTTTTTTCAGGGTCACCATTTTTTATTTTATTTATTCTTTACCATTTTACCTTTCAATTTTAATTTATTTTATTTTTTGTAAATTTTTCACTTTTTATTTTTATTTTTGTTTCCGTTTTTTGTTTCTTTTTTTATTGTGCTATTTTTTATTTATTTATTATTTTTCATTTATGTTATTTTCTTTGTCTTTCTTTTCTCAGTAATATTTCTCCCCCTCTCTCGTATCTCCCATCTCTCCCCCCCCCCCCCACTGTTTCACAGAGTTTGGGCTCCGCTATCATGGCGGCGATTGAGACACTTTGTCTGTAGTGTGCCATCTGATGATGTGTCAGGGAAGTGGGCCAAGACTGATGACGCGGTAAGGCGGCGCGTCAGTCGTTGGAGCGCAGACGTTCCTGTTTGCGTTCCACTTCACTGCTGGTATTCACCGCGCCTCGTTTGGTGGGTACTGCAGCGGCGATGGCTCCCACGGGTTGGAGTGTCACTCGTCCGTTGATTTCTTTAGAGGTGCGGGTGTCCTATCTCAGGGTATGTTCACAGCCGACCTCCATTCCTCTATTTGGCCATTATGTCTCTCTTGCCCTTCCCCCCCCCCCTTCCCTCCCTCCGCAGTCTGTGTCCCTCACTTTATCTGCCATCCATGCATGTATATGCAGACTTTCATGGATGGGTTGTTTTATGTGGGGGACACTGTGGTCTGGGCTGCAAATTCCTTGTGATTGATCTATAATACACCTTTCCCTGCTGTTTAAACTAACATAATTACAATTTGAGAAATGTTATTTTTATTATGGTGTATCATCTGCATTAAGAAGTATTATTACTATTATTATTACTAATATCCTGATTCTCCATTTAATGAATTATTTGATTAATTAACTAACTATTCATTATGCATTGGGAGGAGTCTGGACGGCCCCTGGGGGAGTCTCTTTGTCCTGTGGTGGGTGGTGCCTGTACCTATGTGTATTTCCATTTAAGCAGTGTCTGTGGAAGGGTCTGTACTGTTGGGCTCTGAAGAAGAGGCCCCTGACGCCTCGAAACGCGTAAGCCAGCAGTAACGCACCTCAAACCCCCCCCCCTACATTCCGGAGTGTGGTTCGAGGGGTATCTACTTTTATCGTTTGTGACAAGCCTTGTATCACCATTTGTTTGTGAGCAGTTTGTATTTTAAATGTTTTATTTCAATAAATTGCCAAATGGTAGTACACGAGGCTGGTGCGCCTTTCTTTTTCCTTTCATATACACCCCCCCCTCTCTCTGCTATAGGCCTTCAGTTTATTTTTTCTGCATAGTCAGGAGTAAGGACCGAATTCCCTGCTGGGATCTTTGGTCCTTGCAATTTTTTTTTAGATTGTTCCATTTGAGATCTACAATCAACTGCTAGGCTGTTTGACTGGCTAGGTCAGCTGTTACGAAACCCCACTGGACGGGGACTTGGTCCTGCAAGTTAAACATCTCGCAAGGTCAAATACTATCAGGTCTCGGCTCGAGTTGCAGCGTCCCTCGTGGCCGACCGCTTCCCTCTTTGGTGGCGAGGAGGTTCTGCCTGGAGCGGTGTCTGTTCGCTCTCGCTCTCCATCTCTCTCGCTCTCTGCAGCCATTACTGTGTAACCCAGGACGGTGTTTTTAGCAGGCAGAAGCTCCTCCTTTTTACCCAGCACTGACTCTTGTGTTTTCTTCTTTCTCGGATGCCACGCGTGTGGAGGTCTACATCTGAGGCAGCAAGTGCTACACTGGTGGGGCGGTGAGTCTGGGGGACCTCTCCTCTCTCTGCTGCAGGCTGTTTGATGCCCTGGTGGTCGGGTAGTACTACCGTTGTGGGGGTGTCCCATTGTAGTGGTTAATGTTGGAGTGTGGGGTCTTTTTCTTTTCGTTTCTTTCCCAATAGATGCTACGTCTCAAATTGAGCCAGGAGCAAGACAGGGGAACAAGAAAGTCTTGGGGGTAAGTCATGATCGCTTCCTTTCAATCCTAAAATGCATCTCAAATGCTTTCACATGTGCCATGTTCCTAATTTGTTACAAATTTGTGCCTAGTAGTGTTTGAAGGAATTTCAGCTTGAAATCAGCATCTTCATTTTTTTTTTTTTTTTTTTTTCCTTTTTGTAGACACTGAAATTATTCACCATGGAAAATACCAAGGGGAAAAACATCTCCTGATGGAAAATTACCAAAGTAAGAGCCAGATTCTTGTGTATTTACTCCTGTCCAACCAAACATACTTTACATTTCTCCATCTACCTGTGTTAAACTTTGTGATTTATTTTGTAGTTAATCCAAAAGAAACTCAAAGGGTGGTCTTAGTAAAACCAGTAAAGTTTGTTAAACAATAGTTGGTATTTTAACATGTTAAGTGAAGTAATCTGCAACTTAAAAGCATCTTTGTGTTTTTTCATAGTAACACAAAGACAATGCTGTCCCAGAAGCAAACAAAATGCTAAAGATAAGTCCAACAATAATGTCCTGTAAATATCTCGGCAGATCTGTCATACACAGGTTTCCACCACCTTGTTAAATAACATTTGAACTCTGACCCAAGTAAACTACATAGATGGCAGTACATTAGTAGATGAGGAGAGCAGACCAAACTTGCATGCCTTCTGTGGAGGAACCCTCAACTGACAGCAGTGATACTTGCACGAAGACCGTTCTCTCCAGATCCAAGAAAAGCAGATATCGTGAAAGTTCCAGTGACAGCAGTGTCAGGAAAATAGTCATTACCCCCAACAAGAGGAAACATTCAGATGGTCCACAACAAAATCTAAAGTTCGTGTATGCAAAGAATGTGGCGTTGGCATCTTGACCAATGCGAATGTGGCGTTTGGTCAAGAATTTGGCTCCTGTGTTTTTGAAGTTGTTTGGTGACCACATGTTTAAGAGTGTACTAGCTTGGGAGATAAAGCAATGGAAAATCATTACCAGAGCTGTAAATCGAGTGGGAGTAGCACCCCTTGGTTAAGATAATGTCAAAGAGATACCAAGACATCAATGGCAACATCAAGAGGAAAATTATGTTGATCTGGAAGGGAAGGTTCATCTGATTGGGTACTGAGCAAGACTTCAAATGTTTGGGGTTTGTATCAAGTAAATGGCACTTCATCTTTTCTATTATATGTCTTGGATGTCTAAAATTGTTTTCTTAATTGCTTATCTTTTTTTTTTTCCCCCTCTTCTTAAACTGGTGATGGGTAGAGATGAGCCGAACACCCCCTGGATTGGTTCACACCAGAACATGCGAACAGGCAAAAAATTTGTTCGAACACCGTTAAGTCTATGGGACACGAACATGGAAAAATCAAAAGTGATAATTTTAAAGGTTAATATGCAAGTCCTACTATTTTTTGTTGAAGCAGATGTTCAAGATCTAGGCTTCTATGCATCTGACAAGAATGATGACATCAGCAAGTCTCAAGAACAGCAGCCTAATGTCGGTGTTGAGGTAGTCAATTTTCTGCAACTGTCTTTTACTATACTTTAATAAAATTGGGAACTATACAAAAAGAAAATGAAAAATGTAATCTTTCGAGAAAAATCTATAAGGCGGTTATTGTTTCATGAGAATAAATCATTAATTGCAGAATATTCAATACTTCAATATTTTAGAGAACATATATGAACACAAGTTGAGATAAAAAAATGGCATATTTACCCATTCCAAAATGGCGATTAGGCTCGATTACAGGTTACCAGAATTTCTAAAATGGCCGCGCATCAGGGTTTCAGGAATCTTTTTAAATTTAAAGATGTCTTCATGCATGGTGCATGTGTGTCTCAGTATCTGCGAGTGTCAGTCTGTCTGGGAGTGTATGGCTGCATCTCCCAGTGTCCCCCCCCCCCCTTCTTCCCCCCAGGTATGTCCCTGGGTGTGTTTTCGTCAGGGTGAGTAACTGAGTGTATTGTCCCTATCTCCAGTCCCTCTTCCATCTTAAATACTATCTCAGACAATGAGATAATAAAATTATAAAATAGGTTCTGCCCAAAAGTTATGTGTTTCTAACTTGATGGTTGCAAATATGTGAGGCAACTGCCCTGATACCCATTAACCTTTTTTCCGGGAATTTTGTGAGTTGAAACAATATCACCTTCAACCACCAGGTGTCTCGCATTTGTTTTTGAGTCTAACTCTTTAAAGCGGAGGTTCACCCAGAAATCAAGTTTTTGACATTTGCCTATACCCGGAAGTAATCCCCCACTCGGAGCCGAATTACAACGGATCATAAAAAGATAAGTAGCAAAAAAAAAAAAAAAACAGCATACTGCAGATGTTAGCAGTATGCTGGGGCAAATGAGATAGAGACAAAGTACATTTTTGGATGAACCTCCGCTTTAAGTTAATATTCTATTTTCATAATTAGTTTATATAATTGTGAGAAGGTTGGGGTTTTATGTTTGTTAGGGTTTCCCATTGAAGAATATGGCTAGGACTCAGGAATTGGAACAGGGACCTCCCACAAAGGTTAGCAGGCGGGTACCCAGAGGTCAAAGGTCACAGAGCTTGGCTGACCAACCCCCCCAAAATGTAACGCCTACCCCAACTAAGTCGGGGAAAGCGTCTTGCGTAAAGCGCAAGTCCTAGTCCTAGCCATATAACCCTATAGTTTTTATATTTCTATATAAAGGTGTCCTACCTTTTTAAAAACGGGTTTGTCTCGGAATGACACAGGATATATATAATATCTACCTATCTCACATAAAATTTGAATGATATTTATCAAAGATATGTAGGAATTTAAAAATATCTCTGACTTGCATAAACATTCACATCTTTCTAACATGAGTTAGGATGGACTTTGGAGCAGACCAATGGATGTTTAAAAGATGACATTGCTTGTTTAAACCGTTCCTCACTTGAACACAATGTTTTTTTCCTAGATAAGAATTGTTTCTGTATAATATCAGTCTGTATAACTTTTTGTCTGTCTGGCTGTATTTGTCCCATTGTAAAATTCTGACATTCACAGACATGACAAGGCATGATGGGAATTGTAGTTCCTGAACAACTGGAGGGCCGTAGTTTGAAGACCCATGTTCTAACATGTCTGCTTAAACACAGGAGTTGTAAAAACCTTCATCTATTTGATGTATAGTTGACTTTGCAATATCTAAGCTCATTTTGTGTTTCTCTGAAAAGTTTCCAAACGACCAACAGTCCAATTAGTGCGAAATCCTGGTTCATCAGTTTTTTGAGGCCTTAGCAAAATGTTAACATCTCTGCCAGTAAATTTTAAATGTATTATTATTTTTCTTAATGACTTCACAACAGTCTGCAATTGTAAACTGTGTTCAAATCGCACATGTGAAGTATTGCCATGATCGTCAGAGTGACAGCAATATTTCTAGCAAAAGACATCCTCTGTAACCTGGTAACTGTAATAAAATGTTTAATGTAGATTTTTAGGTAACAGTTTGTTTCGCCATTCCACGAGTGTGTGCAATTTCAAAGCATGACATGTTGGATTTCAATTTACTCTGCATAAAATCTTTCACATTATACCAAAAAATTGGGCTAACTTGTTTTTTTGTTTTTTAATGAAAGTGTTTTTTATTTTTTTTCAAAAAGGCGTTTGTACTCATTTTTGTCTCTTCAGACCATATGACCACATCCCATTCCTCCTCTGGATCATCCAGATGGTCATTGGCAAACCTCAGATAGGCATGGACATATGCTGGCTTGAGCAGGGGGACCTTGTGTGCGCTGCAGGATTTTAATCCATGATGGAGTAGTGTGTTACTAATGGTTTTCTTTAAAACTGTGGTCCCAGCTCTCTTTAGGTTATTGACCAGGTCCTGCTATGTAATTCTGGTATGATCCCTCACCTTCCTCATGATCATTGATTCCCGACAAGGTGAGATCTTGCATGGAGCCCTAGGCCAAGGGAGATTGACCGTCCTCTTGAACTTCTTCCTTTTTTCTAATAATTGCGCCAAAAGTTGTTGCCTTCTCACCAAGCTGCTTGCCTATTGTCCTGTAACCCATCCCAGCATTGTCCGGGTCTACAATTTTATCCCTAATGTCCTTGCACATCTCTCTGGTCTTGGCCATTGTGGAGAGGTTGGAGTCTGTTTGGGAGTGTGGACAGGTGCCTTTTATACAGGTAACGGGTGCAGTTAATACAAGTAATGAGTGGAGAACAGGAGGGCTTCTTAAAGCGCTTGTATAGTCTTCTTTTCTTTTTTTTTTTTTTTACTTTTACCTACAGGCAAGCCCATAAGGCTAACCTGTAGGTAAAAAAATCTCCTAAACCTTTACGGTTTAGGAGATATTCCCCTTGCAATGAGCCGCTGAATGCATCGGCGAAAGGGGACGTCCCCCCTCCCTTCGTCCTCTGGTGCTTCTTCCGAATCACTGCTACGATCGAAGCCAGGATCTTTTTTTTTTTTTGTCAGGCTTCCCAGCGTAGAGGTGAGATGTGGGGTCTTATTAACCCCATATCTCACTGTAAAGAGGACCTGTCATGCTATATTCCTATTACAAGGGACGTTTACATTCCTTGTAATAGGAATAAAAGTGATCAAAACATTTATTTTTGGGGGGAAAACGTGCTCGAATACAGAAGCGACCACACACGTAAGTCCCGCCCACATATGAAAACGGTGTTCAAACCACACATGTGAGGTATCGCTGCGAACGTTAGAGCGAGAGCAATCATTTTGGCCCTAGAGCTTTTCTTCAACTAAAAAGATGTAACCAGTAAAAATATTTAAAGCGTCGCCTATGGGGATTTTTAATTATCAAAGTTTGCTGCCATTTCACGACTGTGCGCAATTTTGAAGGGTGACATGTTTGCTATTGTAGAAATGTAAATACTGCGCTGTCTGATGGAAAACAAATATCATAATATGCAAGCAACTAAAAATGTGAGACACACAAAAAACAATATAACGAAAACAAGCTGCGCAAAACGTGAAAAATGTATACAATTAATCATAAATGAATATGAAACCATATAGATGACATAAATAGGATACTTGGGATAGTGATATCCAAATATGGAAAAAACACACAAATGAGTCTCTAATTCCAATAATCGGATGTGACACGTAATAGTTGAATGATGTATTATTCTCGTGTTCTTATAACAAGCGGTGACATCGAACGAAAAACCTCAGAAAGGTGCATGAATAGAAAAAGAAAAGCCTCCACCCTTTTAATAAGCAGCCCGAGACCTGAAGCATATGGCTTAGTACCCAGCCAAGGGGTCTATGTGGCAAATGGTTCAATGTCCAGTAGGTCTCCCACCGTTCACCGATAATCAATAAGAGATAAAACCAAAGTGGAAGAAAAAAACTGACCTAGTGTGAACCCGTAAAAAACGTTTAATAAAAGGTTAAAATCACACTTGCAATGTATGGATAAAAATTTGCTTAGTGAATAATATAGCCGGCCGGCTAGCACAGCCCGTTCACTCCGGGACTTTCAGTATGCGGTGAAAGCGTCAACGCGCCACTACCCTACGTCGTTTCGTCTTCGGTAGACTTCGTCCAGGGGCACGAGCGGCATGCTGACTCACCGCAATTTAAATCAAATACATACAGATGGTACTGCCCCCATCTGAACTCCCAGCATCCCTGAAGCAAATAACACCATCTTAGATAAGGGATGAATTAAATATATGCCAAATACCTATCTTCTATATCCTTCCTGTTGCTCAATTAACATAACAAAAAGGAAAAGCAAAAGATATTGGTAATAGTAATAGAGAGGTTGTGGGAAACTTTGCCCTTACAGTCACCAGGCGCACTGTGAATGACACGCGCGTCTGGTACTGATGACACAAGCTCCACACTGTAATCCCGCCCTGTGGGTGTCATTAAGTACGTCTACCTATGTTAGCATGTCAGATGGCCAAATGTCCCGCCCAAGGAGATGTGTTTACTGCCTAATGCTAAACTCCTCCATTTCTAGTGTGGGAAAAAATGCCCTCATCCTAAACGGCAATACATTACAAGTATGGACTAATCCAGGTCAGATGCTTATTATAAAGCACCCTGACTGAGTATGAGGGAAAAAAAGAACATAATCGTAAATACATTTGGAAGAAGTATCTATAATAAAGTTATTTTGCAACCTGCAAAATTCGATCTTGCTGGGGAAACAAAAAATAATGAATTAATAGAGTACTTTTATTTAACCACTACAGATCAAAAGACGTCAACAGCGCGGACCTGAGGTGCCGGGGTCACGTCTTTGGACGTCAATGTTGTTTTAATTCCCCGCGAGCGCCACTGGGTGGCAGGGAAAAACGGTGTCGTCGCATCGCTGAGGATTCGATGCGTGTACCCGGCGGCCGCGGTGTCCGCCAGGTACATGCGATCGGTGGTGACAGAGCAGGGACGTGGAGCTCTGTGTGTAAACACAGAGCTCCACGTGCTGTCAGAGGAGAGGAGACCGATCTGTGTCCCTTGTACATAGGGACACAGCATCGGTCACCTCCCCCAGTCACCCCCCTCCCCCCACACAGAACACACCCAGGATACACATTTAACCCCTTCCTCACCCCCTAGTGTTAACCCCTTCAATGCCAGTCACATTTATACAGTAATTAGTGCATATTTATAGCACTGGTCGCTGTATAAAAATGAATGGTCCCAAAAATGTGTCAAAAGTGTCCGATGTGTCCGCAATAATGTTGCAGTCCCAATAAAAATCGCAGATCGCCGCCATTACTAGAAAAAAAAATCATAATTCTGTCCCCTATTTTGTAGGCGCTATAACTTTTGCGAAAAAATACGTATAAGAATACGTATCGGCCTTAACTGAAAAAAAATGTTTTTTTAAAAAAAAAAATTGGGATATTTTTCTTGATCGTACATCACGGGACACAGAGCGCATAGTCATTACATATGGGTTATATGGGTACCTTCAGGTGTGGACACTGGTGTAATCAACTTCACAGGAAGTTCCTCCCTATATAACCCCCTCCCACTGAGAGTGCTCTAGTTTTTTCGCCAGTGTCTTAGGTGTTGGTCACGTCTAGCTGTCCCTCGGAGGTCTCGGGACCCAGGATAGCTAGCCGGATCCGTCCGAAGTGCTTCAGAGCCAAGATGTACGGTACCCGGGCCCTGCTGGAGTGGGGTTTTGCCTATAATGCCTCTCCTTGGAGGGCTGGATTCTGGGCTCCAGTGCCTTAGTCTCTTCCAAGAACTAAACGCTACTGATGCCAGGATGCTATATAGGTCCAGGGGTGTGGGTTCCTTAACACAGGACCCCGGTCCCTGAAGGTCCAAGACAATACCCACGGAGATGGGGGAAGGTTGGGCCTCTTGCATTTTGCAATACCCTGCGGCGTGGAGCAGGTAAGAGGGAACCTGCGGGACTTGGTTCGACAGTAGGTATCCCCCTGGGGGTTCTGGGTTGGCTAACAGTATGCTGGTGCATCAGCCACTATCTCCACTATGTCTGTTGAGGCAGGATGGGATTCTAATGTTTACCCAGATAATATGTAGATATATGTATACTTGTGTAAGTTATATATTTGCTACTCACCCCAGGTCTGCCTGTTAACACTGATACTGCAACCCCACATGTTTTAAAGAGGAAATTGCTGGTAAAAAACTCCTGTTTCTTAGGAAGCCCAAGGGGACAGCTTCCTCGCTGTGTGTGCACTACAATAAGATTAGTGCTTACCTGGTGTCTGTTGGTGCTGCATAACGCTGGTCCATGTTGTTCCTCTGCTCTGCTTCCTCCATGTGGTTTCAGCGTGGTGCGCGCGATCGTGCGCGCGTGTGTGCGCGCGATTGTGCGCGCGTGTGTGCCGCCTTTTTATAGCGTCGGCGTGCGTCGGGGGGGCGGGCCAGCAGCGTCAGGGTCTGTATAAAGGGAAAACTTCTCTCGGGCTGGTCTTTCCTCCTGGAGGCAGAGGAAGAAAGGATACAGAGCGTGCAGCTGGGTCTTTTGGCCACACAGGGACACCTAGTGGCGGTTTTGTGGATCTTCAGGTCTAGGACTTAGGTCCACTATTGACCAGAGAAAAAAAAAAAAAAAAAAAAAAGTTTTTTTGCTTAAAGGGACTCAGCCTTAGATCCAGCAGTATCTGAGTCTACCTTGGACTCCGGCTAACGGGCATTGGTGTGTCAATACTCACAGGTTTCCTCAGTATTGCCACCTCCCAGGCGGGTAAAAAAAAAAAAAAAAAGAAAATTTTTTTGAAAAAAAAAAGAAAAAGAGAGAAATTAGTTCTTTTTCATTTTTCCTCATACCTGCCCTCATATTGGTTACTCCTAGCTGCAACAGTCAGGTGTTGGCTATAGGGGTGACCCAAGGTTGTACAATGGCTCCAAAGGGATCTGGACCAGTCAAGGCTGCTAAAGGTGCCAAAAAGCAAAAGGGGTCTCCATCGGGGTCAGAGGATTTGGGCCAGGCTTCTACGGCCCACCCTCGCCAGTCAGGACACCGAGTGGCATAGTACAAGAGCCATTGGGGGTGCTGGGGGCAGAGGCGGCCCCCGATCCACCCATTCCCGTTTACGTGACGGAAGAAATGCTAGCAGCCACCATGTGTGGGCTAGAGAAAAGGTTAACTGCGTTGTTTTCCCGTCCTTGCCCAAGTAGCAAGCGGGCTAGATCCCCCTCACCCAGTGTGGGGTTTTCAGATGCGGAGGTCTCCTCTTCAGAGGAACGGGACCCACAAGGGGATCAGGCAGACCCAAGTCCCGACGGTTCAGACAGGGAAAATTCCACTATAGATGAATATTTTTCGGCCTCTCAAGCGGAGGGCCTGTGGATCCAGTCTTTGACAGATATGGTTCGCACTGCCTTTAAACTTCCAGTGCCAGAACTAGTAGCCCCGGAGGTATCCTCATTGGGTTCTTTAAAGGCTCCATTAACTTGTGCATCTTTTCCAATGCACCCCCTTCTGCGGAACGTGATTTACCAGGATTGGGCTCGACCTGATAGAATCTTTGTCCCTCCTAAAAGATTCTCTATTCTCTACCCTATGGAAGAGGAATATGTGAAGAAATGGGCTCTCCCTACAGTGGACGCAGCCATTTCCTGCGTGAATAAATCCCTGACTTGTCCGGTTGAAAATGTCCATATGTTCAAGGATCCGGTCGACAAGAAATTCGAGACCCTACTGAAAGCAGCTTTCACCTCAGTAGGTGCCATGGTTCAGCCAGCAGTAGCAGCCATTGGTGTTTGTCAGGCCTTGAAGGATCAGGCAAAACATATATTAAAGGACATGCCGGCTCAGCATACTCATGAATTAGCAGAATTCCCTAGGGCTCTCTGCTTTGCAATAGATGCTATTAAGGACTCCATCCAACAGGCATCTCGTTCATCTCTACTGATGGTTCACATGCGTCGTCTTTTGTGGCTAAAGAACTGGTCAGCAGAGGCACCCTGCAAAAAGCTTTTAGCAGGGTTTCCCTTTCATGGGGGAAGACTATTCGGGGAAGACCTAGATAAATATATCCACACCATATCAAGTGGAAAAAGTACTTCCTTACCGGTCAAGAAAAGACCGCGTGGGCCCACGTTTAAACGACAGGCCATTGTAGGCTCGGCCCCTTCGACTTCTCGTCAGTATCGACGGCCTCCCGGGCGTTCAGCAGTTAATAGTCGCCCACAGGGACAAGCCGCGGCAAACAAGAGGCCCTGGTCTCGCAAGCCGGCTAAACCAGTCATCAAGTCAGATTCATGAAGGGGCGCCCCCACTCTCTTGGGTGGGGGGGAGGCTTCAGTTTTTCTCCGAAGTCTGGAAGGCCAGAATTCCCGACGCTTGGGTTCGGTCCGTAGTAGCCTCAGGCTACAAACTAGAGTTTCGAGAAATCCCCCCTCCTCATTTTCAGGGGTCAAGTCTTCCAAGCGACCCGTTAAAGAGGGCCTCTCTCGTAAAGGCGTTGGATCGCCTCTTGCTCCAAGGAGTAATTGTAGAAGTACCAACCCAAGAAAAGGGTCTGGGATTCTACTCCAACCTTTTTGTTATACCAAAACCCAATGGCGACGTCAGGCCTATATTAGACCTCAAACGCCTAAATCGCTTTCTAAGGATTCAGACCTTTCGTATGGACTCCATACGTTCAGTGACAGCCAGCCTGCATCAGGGCGACTTCCTAGCATCTATAGACATAAAGGATGCATATCTGCATGTGCCGATTTACCCAGCACATCACAAGTTTCTTCGTTTTACGATAAACCAAAGTCATTACCAGTTCGTAGCCCTCCCTTTCGGGTTGGCAACAGCTCCACGGGTATTCACAAAGGTGTTAGCCCCGGTGCTAGCCGTCCTAAGGACAGAAGGCATCTTGGTCCTAGCATACCTGGACGATCTCCTGGTTATCGACAGTTCAGCTTCCAACCTCAATCATGCAGTAGTCCGCACAGTGCGGCATCTAGAAGAGTTCGGGTGGATTGTGAACCAAGAAAAATCAAGGTTACAACCCACAAGACAGTTGGAATATCTAGGCTTTCGGTTAGATACAGAATGCCAGAGGGTATTTTTACCTCAAAAGAAGATCAGGTCGTTGATTCAAACGATTCAAATAGTCTTAGGCAAAAAGAAGCCGACTATTCGCCTATGCATGCGACTGCTGGGAAAGATGGTGGCCGCCTTCGAAGCAGCGCCCTATGCCCAGATCCATACCAGAATTCTGCAAGCAGCTATTCTCTCTGCTTGGAACAAGTCCATACAGGCATTAGACCGTCCATTAGTTCTTTCCCCAGGAGTCAGGCACAGCCTGTACTGGTGGCTGATCCCTCAAAAATTATCAAAAGGGAAAACCTTTTGCCCCATCTCGTGGAAAATAGTAACCACAGATGCCAGCCTAACAGGTTGGGGGGCAATCTTAGGAAAACTGACCCAGCAGGGACAGTGGTCAGAGGCAGAAAGTCTGCTTCCCATCAATGTCCTAGAGATCAGAGCTGCTCGGTTGGCCCTGGTCGCCTGGACTCTTCCCCTGCAGGGTCTGCCAGTAAGGATACAGTCCGACAATGCCACGGCGGTGGCATACATAAACCACCAGGGGGGCACAATGCCACGGCGGTGGCATACATAAACCACCAGGGGGGCACAAGGAGCCTGGCGGCTCAAAGGGAAGTAAACCTGATTTTTTCATGGGCCGAAGCCCATGTACCCTGCATCTCAGCAGTGTTCATCCCAGGGATAGACAATTCTCAAGCAGATTTTTTGAGTCGTCAACAGTTACTCCCGGGAGAGTGGTCTCTTCACCCCCAGGTATTCCAAGAGATTTGCCAAAGATTCGGAGTTCCCGATGTAGACATCATGGCAACAAGATTCAACAAGAAATTGGACAAATTCGTATCCCGAGCCAGGGACCCCTCGGCCTACGGGACCGATGCGTTGGTTTGCCCCTGGCACCAGTTTTCTCTCCTGTATGCGTTCCCTCCACTACAGATGATTCCCCGCCTTCTACGAAGGATCAGGGTGGAGCGCAGGCCGGTGATCCTGGTGGCCCCAGCCTGGCCCAGAAGGGCTTGGTACGCACTCATCGTGAGGATGTCAGTAAGGGCACCGTGGCCACTCCCCCTGCGCCCAGATCTGCTGTCTCAGGGCCCGATCTACCACCCTGCTTCACAGCAGCTAAATTTGATGGCTTGGCGGCTGAATCTCTAATTCTTAAGGGCAGAGGCCTCTCTGCCCAAGTCATATCTACGTTAATTCAAGCTAGAAAGCCAGTCTCTAGAAATATCTATTACAGAGTCTGGAGAACCTATGTGGAGTGGTGCGAGTCTCAAGGAGGGCATCCTCGCAAGTTTTTTATTGACAGGATCTTGCGATTCCTCCAGGTTGGCGTTGACAAGGGGTTAGCTCTTAGTACTCTAAAGGGGCAGGTGTCTGCCTTATCGATATGGTTTCAAAGGCCTTTGGCCACACATTCGCTTGTGAAAACCTTTTTGCAGGGGGTCTTGCATGTAAATCCCCCTATTAGAGCTCCCCTCTGCCCCTGGAATTTAAATCTGGTCTTGTCAGCTTTACAAAAGCAGCCGTTTGAACCTCTGACAGAAATCCCTCTTGTGCTGCTAACCCGAAAGTTGGTTTTCTTGGTGGCTATGGCTTCGGCCAGAAGGGTCTCCGAGCTGGCAGCCTTGTCTTGCAGGGAACCGTACGTGATTCTGCATAAGGACAGAGTGGTTCTGCGGCCTCAGCCTTCTTTCCTTCCTAAGGTCATATCCAGTTTTCACTTGAATCAGGACCTAGTCCTACCATCCTTCTTTCCTACTCCCCAGTCCAGAGAGGAAAGATTGCTTCATACTTTGGATGTGGTCCGAGCCATGAGGGTTTATCTCAAGGCTACAGAAAAGATTCGGAAAACAGATGTGCTTTTCGTTCTTCCGGATGGCCCCAAGAAGGGTCAGCCGGCTGCCAAGTCTTCCTTGGCTAGGTGGATTAAGCAGCTGATTTTTCAGGCCTATGGTCTGAAGCGCGTTCCACCGCCCTTATCAGTTAAGGCCCATTCTACGAGGGCCATGAGTGCCTCTTGGGCGGCACACCATCAGATCTCTATGGCACAGGTTTGCAAGGCGGCAACCTGGTCTTCCGTACATACGTTTACTAAATTTTATAAGTTGGACGTCACAAAGGCTGCGGACGCAGCATTTGGGCAGGCGGTCCTACGGGCAGCAGTATAGAATCCTCTGGCCCGGTTCACGCCCCTTTTTTTCTGTTGGTGGAGCTATTTTACCTCCTGATATATTTTCTGTTTGGCTATTTTTGGCCTTACGGTCTCCCTCCCTTCATGGAGCATTGCTTTGGGACATCCCATATGTAATGACTATGCGCTCTGTGTCCCGTGATGTACGATCAAGAAAAAGGGATTTTTAATAACAGCTTACCTGTAAAATCCTTTTCTTGGAGTACATCACGGGACACAGAGCTCCCACCCCTCTTTTTGGGGAACATTGTGTAACCTCAGAGAAATTGCTTGCTACAAAACTAGAGCACTCTCAGTGGGAGGGGGTTATATAGGGAGGAACTTCCTGTGAAGTTGATTACACCAGTGTCCACACCTGAAGGTACCCATATAACCCATATGTAATGACTATGCGCTCTGTGTCCCGTGATGTACTCCAAGAAAAGGATTTTACAGGTAAGCTGTTATTAAAAATCCCTTTATTATAGCAACAAGTAAAAATAAAATAAATAAATAAAATAAATAAATAAATAAATATATATATATATAAATATATATATATATATATATATATATATATATATATATATATAATTTTTTAAATTGTCGCTCTTTTTTTGTTTATAACGCAAAAAAAAAACACACGGGCGATCAAATACCACCAAAAAAAAGCTCTATTTGTGGGGAAAAAAGGACGCCAATTTTGTTTGGGAGCCATGTCGCAAGAACCGCGCAAATGTCAGTTAAAGCGATGCAGTGCTGAAATTTCGCCTGGGCACGAAGGGGGTTTATGTGCCCAGTAAGCAAGTGGTGAAAGAGGTTATATACAGAACGAGGAAGAAAGTAACCAACTGTACACAATCTCAAAAAAATATGATTTCTTTTAACTAAAATTAAAATTAACAGGCTATAAATACAGGTTTAATATTATACATGCACTAGGCCTCAAATATTGCCACCCAGTGGGCAAAAATAGGTAGTGCACTTGAAAATAAAATAAAACTATGGTAAAAATAGCGGGCTCAAATTGAAATTGAGAGGGGGAAGGAAAATAAATAAAAAATTACTCGGGAGGTAATAGCGGTTATACTTTTCCTTTCTTATTTACCTTAATTAAAAGAGGGATGTTCTGGGAATTCAGATAAAGTACACATTTAACTGTTGTCAATAAATGCATTTACATCGATGTCCATGTTGAGTCCATAGGGTGTATAACACCGTACTCTATGGATCCATGCCATTTCCATCTTAGACAATTCCCTGACCAGGGAATCACCCCTCCAATGAGGACTATAACGATCTATGCCCAAAAAGATGGTATTATCAGGATTACGTTGATGGTAAAGATCGTAATGTCTTGAAACAGAATGATCCTGAAAACCATTCCTGATGTTGGTTAGGTGTTCCCCTAGGCGTACCTGCATTGCTCTTTTGGTTCTCCCTATGTATTGGAGCCCACATGGGCATTCCAACAAATAGACCATGCCTACAGAGCTGCAAGTAACAAATGGTTCAATTCGGTGTTCCCTCTGTGTACCAGTAGATCTAAAAGTTCTGTTTTCTTATTCTTAATTTTATTAAGCGAACAAAGCTGGCATTTCCGGCATTGGTGATAACCTTTAAGTTCTCTTTGAAAAAATGAAACTTTTTTGGGTGGAAGGTCTACTAAATTTGGTGCTACCTTATCCCTCAGGGAGGGCGCACCTTTATAGATCACCTCTGGTTTAGCTGGCAAGAACGTGCTAATAATTCGGTCATTCGCCAGAAGATGCCTATTTTTCCGAATGATTTTGTTTATCAGGAAATGTTGTGAAGAGTAACTAGTGACAAAGGGAATCATTCCTATCCCTTTGGCGTTTAGGACCATCCTCAAGTAGTGACATTCTCTCTGTTTGGGCTACTTCCCTCATAGTGACCTCAAGAGAGTCCTGGTCATCGCCCTGCTCAACCATCCTCTCTTTTAGAACATTTTGCTTGTAATTGGTAATCAGTAATTTCTGAACAATTACGTCTCATTCGTGTAAACTGTCTTTTTGGGACTAATTAAAGCCAAGATTCCTTATGACAACTTTCCAGGGGGATTTATGAATTATGATCCGTTTTTTGAAATACGATATGGTTTTAAAGCCTGTACCGCTTTTTATGATCGTAAGATCTGTACCGCTTTTTATGATCGTAAGATCTAGGAAGTTTACTTTGTCTTGGCTAGCTTCATAGGTAAAATGAATTCCCCTATCGTTGTTGATAGAAAGGAAGAAGTCATTTAACTCCGAGGCAGAGCCGTCCCAAAGGAGGAGGACGTTGTCGATATACCCTGCCCATAATGTCCCTGAGCTCATTTTATGGGCCAGGTATATCGATGACATCCTCCTCCTACGGGATGGTCCCCTGACCTCTTTGGAACAATTTATGGTCCAGTTGAACTCCAACCAGAGGGGGATCCAATTAAAATTTGAGACCAGTCAATTAGAAGTCCATTATTTGGATCTTATCATTAAGGTTAGGGCTAATGGGTTCGACACGTCTACATTTTTTAAAGTGATGGACCGCAACTCCTTTATCTCTTTAAGGAGTTGCCACCATAATCAGTGGCTTAGGGCTATTCCCAAGAGCCAATATTTGAGGCTTAGGAGGAATTGCTCTAACCTAACTGAATTTTCGGATCAGGCTAAAATTCTAACCGGGAGGTTTCTTGAAAAGGGCTATGATATAGGATCCCTAGAAGAGACTTTGAGGAATGTCAGCACTATCCCACGTGCTGATTTACTAAAAGAACGCAACCCCAGTGAAGGGGACAAATTTCCAATAGGTGTCCCGTTTATTACACCTTATTCCATTCAACATGGGGGTGTGAAACAACTAATCAATAAACACTGGCATTTAGCCATTAATGATCCCATTCTCAAGGACCTCCTCCCTGAGAAACTGAGGGTGATCTTTAGGGGTGCACCTTCTTTGCGCCATTTTATTTCACCCAATGTTTTAAATCCCCCCTGTGAGGCCGGTAAATCTTTTTTCGAACAACTTACAGGCTACTATAAATGTAGACATTGTAGAGTCTGTTCCTACAATTCTTGTGGGAATAGAAGAACCACAACAATAACATCCACCTCTACAGGGAAAACACATGTCATCAAACCTTTTATTACCTGTAAAACTACTAGAGTGGTGTATCTTTTGCAATGTCCGTGTGATCTCCAGTACGTGGGCAGGACCAAAAGACCCTTACAGGTCCGATTTAAACGAGCACATTATAAAAGCACCAACATTATAAAAGGGTTCAAAGACCACTCAGTGTCAAAGCACTATCGTTTGAAGCATAACAAAGACCCTTCAAATACATTGTTTTTAGGCATCGATAAATTCAAACCTCACTGGAGGGGTAGTGCCGTAGTGAGAGACATTTCCAAGCTTGAGATGTCCTGGATCTTTCGTTTGAAATGCTACAAACCTCACGGCCTCAACATTGAAACAGATGTTAATGCCTTTATTAATAATGCTTGATTATTTTTTATTGTATTTTTTATATATTTTAATATTATTTTACATTTTTTGGATGTTAGAATTTGTTGTATTTAGTATTTAAAATATCCATTGAGCTCAAGTCTTGGTCTGATATGCCAGGATGGATGACCAATTGTTATTTTATATTTATTTTATATTCTTTTTTGGGAAACTAAGAATTAAATATAGCAATATTTTTTCTTATATTCCCCTTTCCGGCATATTTTATGTATAGTAGTGTTTTTTCCTTTGTTTTTTTTCACTTCACTATTATAATGAATAAAGGTTTTGTCCCTTTATTTGTTTTGCCCATATAATATTGTTTACACATATAATTAGTGGTGTCTTCGGCTAGTACCTTATTTTCACCACTAGGTGGTAACCTTAGCAATATTTAGAGTCACCATGCCTCTAATCACTTTATAAAAAGAAAGTGAATTTCTTACATGTATAAAATCTTTTTTGCACTTAGTGATCCTTAATAGGATCTCTTCTTAATGGTATTCTTAGTACATAAATTAGTTTAAAAAACTTTCTTTCTTTCTTTCTTTAGATAGAAGTAGTTAATTTCCTGTTGAGCCCGTTACTGTTATTGATTTCCCCATTGGAATTCCCACTTTCAAAATGGAGTTTTTGTTACTTCCGGTTCCTGGCAGTCAGAACGAGGCTTGGGCATATATACAGCGGTGGATCACTGCAGAGCCCATCCCCATTGAAAACGTCATTCTATGACGAAACGCGTCTGTGTTATTGGTGTGCAGTGACGCCACCGCGTTCGACGTTGTGAGGAAGGGCTCCTCGTGTTGCCGGCCGGCATTCGTTTTAGGATCGCATCCAATTTTCCGTTTTTATGATCGAATTTCATATTCGTTTGTAAGTAGTTTTTATTATTCGATATTAAATCTCCTTGATGGTTTTACACTATGTTTGGTGGTACCTGCACCTGTATTGAGGACCATCTATGAGACCACACTTCAGATTCCAATACTGTCATCTGCTTGGCCTTTGAGCGGCTGTTTGAGCTGGATTTCTGCTGGTTTCCTGTCATCTGCTGATTTTTGTCTTCAGTCTTCATCCTGTGAACAGCTGTGGAGCTGTGATATGCTGTTAACCTACTACTTGCTGGTAAGCCTCTGTCCATAAGGTGGCGGTTCACTGGATCGTATCAATCACTTGGGTGTCGTTTAAATACATGCACTTTTGTGGACTTTTTTTATACAATATATAAAGACTTAAAGAGGCCAGATTCAGCAAGAATTAGATTATCGTAGCTTTTCCCAAATACACTACGCCGCCGTATTTTACCTGGCTCTACGTGGAATCCAGGTAGATTTTGTCCAGTAAACGACGGCGGCTTAGTGTATTTCTCCCGGCGCAATCCATATACGCGATTAGGGGGCGTGAAGCATTTAAAATGGGTGCGTCCCCGCGGGATCGAACTGCGCATGCTCCGTTCAGAAATTTCCCGCCGTGCATTGCGCGAAATCACGTCCTTACGTCATTTTTTCTTGAGTAGCGTCGTTTACGGACATTCCTATTCCCGAACGAGTTACGTAAAAAAAAAATTTTTAAATTCGACGCGGGAACGACGGCCATACTTAACATGGGCTACGCACCGTTAGACCAGCAAAAAGCTGGTCTAACAGTACGTAGAAAAAAATAGACGAAAGCGATTGCGAAGACCGCTCGTATCTTCGTGGATCGCCGTAAAAACTCATTTGCATATCCCGACGCATGAAAACGATGCGAACTCCTCCCAGCGGCCGCAAAAATATCGCAGCGTAGATCCGAAGGCTTACGAAGACGTAAGCCTCTCGGATCGAAGCCGCCGTATCATGGTTTGAGGATTCAAACTAGTGATACGGCGCGCGAAATTTGAAATTACTCCTGTCTAACACCAGTTAGACAGGCGTAATTGCTCTGTGAATCTGGGCCTTTATATTTGTTTTATTGGCGCAATTTTTTCTTTTCTATAAAGACAAGGCAAGGATTGCGATCTTGGCCATAAATAAATTGGCCAGGCTGGGGGCATATTTAGCCCCCATTGCAACGCCTCGTTGTTGCCTATAGGAATTTAAACTAAACCAAAAATAATTGTGATTAGCGGCATATTCTAGATGTTCCATAATAAATGACTGTTGTTCCTCAGGTATAGTAGCTGTTGGGTATCTATTTATTTACTCGGCGTAACTTCATCTTTCATATTTTGCAAAAACATTGGGCTAACTTTAATGGGCCAGATTCAGGTACACGTACATTTGCGAAGCCGTATTTTACCAGGCTGTCTAACGAATTCTGGTAGATTTTTGCCCGTACGTTACGGCGGCGTATTCTATTTCTCGCCGCGTAATCGAAATACGCGATTAGGGGGCGTGAAGCATTTAAAATAGGTGCGTCCCCAAGGCAATCGAACTGCGCATGCTCCGTTCAGAAATTTCCCGCCGTGCATTGCGCGAAATAACGTCGATACGTCATTCGTTGTTTGAGTAGCGTCGTTTACGGACATTCCTATTCCCGGACGTTTTACATAAAAAATAAAAAAAGACGTTGGAAAACGTTGATATTCGACGCGGGAACGACGGCCATACTTAACATGGGCTGTCTAATATTAGACCAGCAAAAAGCTGGTATAGTGTTACGTAAAAAAAAGATGACTAAAGATGCCGTAAGAGATTGCGATTGAAGATCGTAATTTCAGGGATTGCCGGCAAAAGCTCATTAGCATACCCCGACGCGGAAAACGACGGGAAGTCCACCCAGTGGCCGCAATTTTATTGCAGCGTAGATCCGAAGGCGTACGAACACGTAATCCAGTCGAATTGAAGCCCGCAGCCGTCTTTTCATGGTTTGAGGTTTCAGACTAGCTAAAAACGCGCGTAATTCGAAAGTACTCCAGTCTAACACCAGTTAGACAGGAGTTACGGGTCTCTGAATCTGGCCCAATGTGTTTTTTTTAAAAAGCACAAAACTGTTTTATTTCCAAAAAAATGTGTTAAAAAATTGCTGTGCAAATACCATGCGCGATAAAAAGTTGCAACGACCACCATTGTATTTTCTAGGGTCTTTGCTAAAAAAGAATATATGTTTTGGGGTTCTATGTAATTTTCTAGCAAATAAATGATGATTTTTACATGTAGGAGAGGAATATCAGAATTGGCCTGGGTGCTCCAGAACGCCTGATGGTGCTCCCTGCATGTTGGGCCTCTGTATGTGGCCATGCTGTATAAGTCTCACACATGTGGTATCGACATACTCGGGAGGAATAGCAGAATGTGTGTTGGGGTGTAATTTGTGGTATGCATATTCTGTGTGTGAGAAATAACCCGCTAATATGAACATTATGTGAAAAAAAAAAATAAAGATAAAAAAAATCTTGATATTGCAAAGAATTGTGGGAAAAAAATTACAACTTCAAAAAACTCATAATGCCTCTTTCTAAATACCTTGGAATGTCTTCTTTCCAAAAAGGGGTCATTTGGGGGATATTTGTACTTTTCTGGCATGTTAGGGTCTCAAGAAATGAGAGAGGCTGTCAGTACATCAGGTATGATCAAATTGATCAATTTTCAGTAATTGGTACCATAGCTTGTAGATCCTATACCTTTCACCCAGACTAAATAATAACCCTTTTTTTTTTTTTTACCAAATTTAGGCCAAATTTATGAAGAAAATTAACTTTTTTGCAAAATTTTTATAATAGAAATAAAGAAATTCATTTTTTTTTACAACATTTTCGTTCTTTTTTTATTTTATAGCGAAAAAAAATAAAAACCACAGAGGTGATTAAATACCACAAAAAGAAAGCTCTATTTGTGGGGAAAAAAGGACAAAAATGTATTTTGGTTACAGTGTTGTATGACTGAGTTATTGTCATTCAAACTGTGAGAGCAACGAAAGCTGAAAATTGGTCTGGTTATTAAGTGGGTTTAAGAGCTTGGTGGTTAAGTGGTTAAAAGTACAACAGTATCGACAAAAGAGATGGTGGCTTAACAAGTTTTCTGCTGGTAACCGCTTGCAAGCAGCGCACGACCATGTACGATGGCACGGCTGCGCAAATGGGCGTACAGGTGTTGCCCCTTTAAATCGTGGCCTGCCACATACTCCGTGACTGTGCCTGAGATGATTGGCTCCACCCTCTACAGGAAGCACAAATCGTAAACCATTTAAATGGCCCCTCCCTTTCCTCTGACTCTCAGTTGTTTTGTGTTTCCAGACCCTCCAGGAGCACCGACATGGTTTTTGTTTTTCTTAGGTCTGGTAACTGGTTGGCGGACCCCCCTGCTCTGGCAACATCCAATGCTAGTTGTGGCCAAGTCCTGGGTGTGTTCAGTGCCCGTTTTTGTCAGCCAGAATGGTTCTCTGTTGTTGGAGGTACTTGCTTACCTGCAAGGGTAACAGCAACTTCCTTTAGGTTTTCCCCAGCTCTGCTGGTGGAAGCCTCGTTTTCACCTAGGTGTACCAAAATGGCGTCGGAGGACTTCCGGTGACACGGCAAGATGGCGCCGAAACCGGAAAGTCACGTGACACATTTTCCGGTGCCGTGTTCATAAGGAACATGGCGCAGTACACTGAGGACATGCTGCCTGGGACAGCAGCCTCTTCTCCTCAGCCAATTACCACTTGCCAATGGAGTCTTAAAATAGGCCTGAGGAGGCAGCACCCACTCGGATAGAGCCAGCTGCAGCCTCCAGTTCCCATATTACCCCTAAGGTAAGCCCTTGTCTGTAATTATGTAGCAGGGGACCTTCTTTTTTTTTTTGTATGGGCCTGCATTTTTCTTATGGCTCTTGTTTCTGTTCTTTTCTAGGATAGGTGGATAAAAAAGAAATGCGGAAACTGTACAGCCAGGCTCCAAAAAACTTTTTTGTAGGGCTGTTACTAATTAATATTTTCGTGTTCGATTAATCATTTTTTTTTTTTTTATTGATCGACTAATTTCGTTTAATCATAACGTACATACAGATCCAACTACTTTTAGCTGATCTCCTTGCATTGCAACTCTGTAGTAGTCAGTGGTAAATGTGGTATATACTATATACAATCACCCAACACTAGTTAGTTTCCACAATCCATGACTTAACTTAGAAATTGGAAAAACAACTGCGCTAGGATATAATGCTGATAGTTTGAAATAAAGCCTGAAGCTCGTAATGTAAAGCAGCAACTAATCTGCAAACATAATGGTGGAAACAATGAAAAAAATATATATAGTTGTGCTAAATCTTATGCCTCCCATAAAGGGTAGTGATTTGAGTATGCCTATTAAAGAAGTCTCAGATATACATATACAGTGCAAAAAATATGACAAATGTGCACTTAAATGACCAAGTGTCATAAACATGTGATAGGTGAACAAATAAATCATGAATCATATATATACAATATACACACAACAAAAAATGAATGTGAACCATAAAAATTATTTTTGGTGAAACAATTAGTACCACAGAAATGCCTATATATAAAACTTAAATTCCAAAACATTCTAAAAGTCCATATGTGTCTTCAATAATGAAAAAGCACCCATGCAGTGATCCAAAATTGCAGCTGGACTCTCTTGACAGAGTCTACAAGTGAAATCCACCACCATATAATAGGTAGACTGCTTACCAGAGCCACTGGTCCTACAAGTCTACAAGATCAGTGATTTACGCTACACCTCAGATCTGGAAGAAGGGGAGATCCCGAGCTCCTCATCTGATGCGGATTCCACATCAGTGGGGGAGGCGGATAACCCTAAGTTTCTTTCTCACATCGTCTTTCAGGACAGCACTTGGAGAGAGCGCAGCTCCACCCACTTCCCAGGAAACACTGCAGTCGTTGCTTTAACTTCTGCCCACTTCCACCATGGCCTCAGTTGTAGTGTTTCCTCCGGCCATGATGGAAGCACTGCAGGGAACCAGGGGTGTGCTGGACTCTCTCCAGGTGGAGGTGGATTTTAAGGCATACCTGCGTTCGGTTTTTTTCTTCTGGGAGGCAGACCCAACTTCTCCCCTGACGGGTGGGGGAGGTTCTGGTGCTCCCCTCTTCTCGGGCCCGGTGAGGGCGAAGGCTGCTGGAGGTTTCGCTCCCTTAGGCTGGGCATTGCAGGCTGATGTGGGGCGGTCGGGTGCTGTCTCCCGGGGTTGCGATGTCCGGAGTGCGGGCAACGTAATTTCCGGTGGGGGCGGGATCTCCGGCGGTGCGTGGCGGCTTCCAGTTCCGCCCGCTGGAACGCAGAATGGGGAGTGGCCTCGGCAGTGCAGTTTCCGGCCCTCGCAGCGGCGAGGTTAACCGGGAAGTTTAAAAAAGAAGGCGCACAAACGATCGCAGCATTCTGGGAGAATGGAGCCAGAAGACGCAGCGGAGGTGGTAGGAGCAGGAGCCACATGCACCAGCCCGGCCCAGGTAGGGAAACAGCGGTTTAAGTCTACCTGGGTTTTGTTATGTCCCTCCTGCTGCCCCTTTAGGGGGAGGGGAGCCTGCCTCACTCCATTGGGTTGTTGTCTTTTTGTGTCTTTCAGAAAGCTAAAGAAAAGCTTAAAGTTGCAGTACCCCCTCCTAAGAAACGGTGTGCTACTTGCAATACGTCGCTTAAAGGGTCTTGGACTAAGCCGTTATGCAAGGTGTGCATCACGGAGATGGAGCCTCTACTAGTACAGCCTCCGAACAGCCCAAGGAGATGCTCTCTTCCTTTCGGAAGGAGCTGGAGGAGACCTTTCAGTCATTTCGCTCCTACTTAGACAAAAAGGCGGCTTTAGGGTCAACCGTTAGGGCTTCCACCAGTGCCCCCTCTGGTTATAGAGGGGCAGGTAGTGAGTCTGAAGAAGAGCCTAGTAGCATATTCTCAGGGTCGGAGGCGGAAGAAGAGGATACAAGGGAATCATCTTCACGCTACAAGCTATCCTTAGAGGAAGTAGATGACCTGCTGAAAACCATTCATTCCACCTTAAACATTAAGGAGGATAGGACACGCTTGTCACTGCATGACAAGATGTACCAGGGTTTAGACGAAGTGAAGCATCGAACCTTTCCGGTACATAAAGGGTTGTCAGACGCAGTTAGAAGGGAGTGGAAGGACCCAGAGAGGGCTCCCTTCTTTTCCCGGTCTCTTAAAAGGAGATTTCCTTTCGATGATGATCCAGCGCAGGTATGGAATAAGAAACCTAAGCTGGATGCAGCATTCTCAAAGGTATCTTGCAATACTGACTTGGCCTTTGAGGATATGGGTACCTTGAAGGATTCCCTGGATAACAGAGCAGATGCGCTTTAAAAAAAGGCTTGGGATTCCACCTTAACCAACCTCAAGCCTGCTATGGCGTCCACGGTGGTAGCCAGGAACCTTGAGCATTGGTTGGAACAGCTGAAGGGTCACATCGAGGCTGGGACTTCGCGTAGAGAGTTGCTAGAGTCCTTTCCAGTTCTTCTGAAGGCGGTAGGCTACAAGGCGGATGCTTCAGCCGAGTCGATGAGAATGTCCGCCCTGTCCTCGGCCCTGGTCAATTCAGCCAGGAGGGCTTTATGGGTTAAAACCTGGTCGGGGGACGCGGCTTCGAAGGTTAAGCTGTGTGGCCTGCCGTTTGAAGGAGATCTGGTATTTGGCGCCGGTCTGGACGCAGTTCTAGATAGGACGGCGGATAGGAAAAAAGCTTTTCCTCTAAAGAAGGTGGTGGCACGGGTCAGAAAATAATTTCGTCCATTTTTCCAGTCCCAGGATCCTAAAGAGACGCAAAAATGCCAGGGTGGTAGGTCTTGGCGCCCCCAGAGGGGTCAAGGGAGGCCTGGGGTGCTGTTCCGCTCCCTCAGCCAGCCCGCTAAACCCCAGTGATGGTCTCCCCGGCTGTGGGAGGACGGCTTCAGTCGTTCCTTCCACAGTGGGCAGAGACGATTTCCAGCGCGTATGTTCTCAAGGTGATTTCGGAGGGCTACGCGCTGGAGTTTTCAGAAAGCCCTCTGTCACGCTTTTATGTGACTCAGTTGCCCAGGGATCAGGAGAAATCTCTGGCAATGTTGTCGCTGCTAGAGGATTTTCTCCAACAGAGAGTGATCACCCCTGTACCCCAGCCAGAACAGGGGATGGGGTGCTATTCCCACATATTTCTAGTAAAAAAGCCGTGAGGCAAGTTTCGGTTAATTCTGAACCTGAAGTTCCTAAATCAGTCTATCCGGTACAAGAAGTTCCGGATGGATACCATCTACTTGGTAAAAAAGCTTCTTCCAGCAGGATGCTTTCTGGCCTCGATAGACCTAAGGGATGCTTATCTACACGTCCCGATAAGGGCCTCTTATCAATTCTTCCTGTGCCTAGCGATCGGGACAGAAAACAGGGTGAGACATTTTCGGTTCAGGGCTCTGCCGTTCGGCCTCTCCTCCTCCCCCAGAATCTTTTCGAAGGTGGTGGCAGAGGCTTTGGCTCCTCTCAGGCTGGGGGGAGTTTCTGTGATTCCATACTTGGACGACCTCCTGTTATTCACCAAGTCGGAAAATCAGCTTCTCAAAGACCCGAGAAGGACTCAGGCTCATTTGGAGGGTCTAGGTTGGATTCTAAACAAGGAAAAGTCCAATTTAGTTCCCTCTCAGGTGATAGTCTTTTTGGGTTACACCATAGATTCAGTTCAAGAAAAGGTTTTTCTCCTGGAAGAGAAAATAATCAAGGTGCAGGCAGCAGTGAAAGCAGTACAGACGAATCTGTCTGTAACGGTCCGTACAGCCATGTCCACACTGGGGTTGCTCATGGCCTCCATTCCAGCGGTTCAGTGGGCCCGCGCCTTCATTCAAGAGATCTCCAGCAGGCGATCCTGCAAAATTGTGCTTATGGGGAACCCTTAGAGAAGAAGCTCAGAGTCCCATCTTCAGTGAAGAGGAAACTGTGGTGGTGGAGGGCTCATGCAAATCTGAGTCTGGGTCTGGTGTGGTCCTTCCCCACTACGATGATCCTAACTACGGATGCCAGTTCCTGGGGGTGGGGGGCTTACCTCGAGGGCCAGATGGCCCAGGGATCCTGGTCCAGGGAGGATTCCAGAAGATCCTCCAACTGGAGGGAGCTCAGAGCCATTTGTCTAGGGCTATGGGCCTTCCAGGAGACCATTCAGGGTCAGCATGTCCATACTTTCAGACAATGCTACAGCGGTAGCATATGTCTCAAGGCAAGGGGGCACGAGAAGCAGGGTTCTCCCTGAGTCTGGCCTTACAGATTCTATCCTGGGCAGAGATAAATTTGGCATCCCTGTCTGCGGTTCACCTAAAGGGCAGCTTGAACCACCTGGCAGACTTTTTAAGCAGGAGGAGGGTTCTAGAATCCGAATGGAGCTTAAATCCAGAGGTCTTCCAGGAAATAGTGGACAGGTGGGGAACCCCTCAGGTAGACCTGTTTGCGTCCCAGACCAATGCCAAGGTTCTGCTTTTCTTCTCCCTCAGCAGACTGGAGCAAGCGGAAGGCCTGGATGCGTTAGTTCAGCATTGGCCCTTCCGCTTGTGCTATGCATTCCCCCCCAGTTCAAATTATCCCGTTAGTTCTCCGGAAACTTCAGGAAGAAAAGACGACTCTCATCCTGATAGCCCCATACTGGCCCGAAAGGCCTTTGTTTTCAACCTTGTTGAAGCTGGCAATAGAGCCTCAACGGCTACTCCCAGTCAGGAAGGATTTACTGTATCAGGGTCCTCTTCTCCATCCCAACGTGAATCGTCTCAATCTGGCGGCCTGGTTACTGAAGAGTTAATCTTAAGTAGTAAGGGTTTGTCTTAGCGTTTAGTGGATACACTACTTAGTAGCAGGAATAAAGTTACCAGGGCAATTTACTTCAAGACCTGGAGGGTCTTTAATTCCTGGTGTAGTTCTAAAAACTGTTCCCCTATGAATAATTTTTCCGTCCTGGAATTTTTACAGGACGGGATGGACAAGGGTCTGACAGCCAGCACCCTGAAGGCTCAGGTTGCAGCGCTGTCGGTATTTCTAGAGAGACGGTTATCTCTAGATCCCTATGTCATTAGATTTTTTAAGGCCTTAGCCAGGGCTAGGCCTTCGCCATTTAAGTTTTTCCCCAAGTGGGATTTATCGGTGGTTTTGGGGGGTCTGACAAAAATACCTTTCGAACCTCTGTTAGAAGCCTCTTTAAAATTTTGGACCTTGACATTGGTCCTTTTTGGTAGCAGTCACCTCAGCTAGGAGGGTCAGCGAGCTGCAGGCTCTTTCTATTGTTGAACCCTTTCTGACCATCTTCCCGGATAGGGTCGTGTTAAGGACAGATCCAGGTTTCCTACCAAAGGTGGTGTCGGCATTCCATAGGACACAGGAAATAGTTTTACCTACTTTTTGTCCAGCCCCTACCGGTCCGAAGGAAGGGGAATTTCATACCTTAGATGTGAGAAGGTGCATTTTGCACTACCTGGAGATCACAAGGAGTTTAGGAGATCGAATTCTCTTTTTGTGCTATTCCCGGGTTCACGTAAGGGGTACGGTGCCTCCAAGAGTACGGTGGCCAGATGGCTCCGTATGGCCATTCACGAGGCCTATAGAGCTATGGGTATGGAACCTCCCCCAGGGGTGGTGGCCCATTCTACAAGGGCAGTAGCAACTTCTTGGGCAGAATGGGCTGGAGCTTCACCAGAGCATATCTGCAAGGCAGCCACGTGGACGAGTTTTTCCACCTTCACTCGTCACTACAGGATGGATCTGCTCTCAGCGGCGGAGCAGTCTTTTGGCAGGAAGGTCCTGCAAGCGGTGGTCCCACCCTAGAGTAAGTACTCGGTTATCCTCTCCAAGTGCTGTCCTGAAAGACGAGGGGAGAAAACCTTAGTTAGACTTACCGGTAACGGTATTTCTATGAGTCTTTCAGGACAGCACCGATAACCCACCCTTCTCTCTTCTGGTATATATGTTATGTGCTAATGTGTATGGTTGCTATGTTCTGCTTATCTCATTTCAGCGTGGCTCGTTAACAACTGAGGCCATGGTGGAAGTGGGCGGAAGTTAAAGCAACGACTGCAGTGTTTCCTGGGAAGTGGGTGGAGCTGCGCTCTCTCCAAGTGCTGTCCTGAAAGACTCGTAGAAATACCGTTACTGGTAAGTCTAAGGTTTTTTCCAGCAGAGAAATTTATGAACTTTTGAAATCAATTTGCCTCTGAACAGATTGAGATACCACAGCAAATCCAATCTGTTCAGGATAGAATGCATAGGGGGCTTCAGGGGCGGAAGTCGAGGACTTTTTCCTGGTTCATCAGTCACTCAAAGATATGGTTCTGTCAGAATGGAAATATCCGGAAAGGAGAATGTTCCAATCTAAAAGGCACAAAAGATGATTTCCATTTCAATCTGAAATTGAAGAGACTTTCTTTAAATGTCCTATGCTAGATGCCCCTATGTCTCAGGTTTCTAAGAAGTCAGACCTGTCCTTTGAAGACTCGGGGGTCATGAAAGAGCAAATGGATGGGAAGGCCGATTCTTTGCTGCGTAAGGCCTGGGATGCTTCAGCTTTTATCTTTTGGGTCCAGTTGTAGCATCCACCTGTGTGGCTAGGAATTTAGATGTATGGGTTCAGCGTCTGGATGAGCTCCTTCCATCTGGAGGACGATTAGGAGATTAGGGAGTCCCTCCCACCCATTGCTAAGTCAGTAGCCTTCTTGGCTGATGCAGCTGCATCCTCTGTGAAAGCTACAGCAAGGTCTTTTGCTCTCATTAATTCAGCCAGATGAGCAATCTGGCTTAAATCTTGGGAGGGGGACCTGGTCTCCAAGAACAAGCTCTGCGGCTTTCTCTTTGAAGGCAAGCTCTTATTCGGTTCCTCCTTGGTGGAGGTCCTAGCTTGTTCCTCTGAGAGGAGTAAAGGGTTCCCTTCTTCTTAACAGGCGAATAAAAAGTGGTCTTTTAACAAAGATAAGCAAAAGAAGGGGACTCTTTGCTGCTTCAGCCCCTTCCAAAAATCCCCAGTAATGCCAGGATAGGGGTAGAGGGAAGGTTGTCCCATTTCGTCAAGAAATGGGCAAAGCTTTCCTACAATTCCTTAATCCTTCAAACATTGGAAAGGGGTTACAGGTTGTAATTCAAAAATCTTCCACCCCAGAGATTTTTTTCTTACTCATCTGCCGAGAAACCAAGAAAGATGGAAAGCCATGTTGAGTCTAGTTTCCATGTGGGGGAAACAGAAGGGGACATATCCCCTGTTTCCGGAAAATCGTCGTTCTGGTTCAGAAAGCCTCCGGCGGCTTCCGAATGGTCATTAATTTAAGTGTCCTGAACAAGTATATTCTCTACAGACGTTTCCGGATGGAAAACATTTACTCTGTAAGGAATCTATTATGGCCAGAGGTATTCATGGTTACCCTGCATCTTCGCTTATCTTCACATCCCAATTTGCCAGAACCACCAAAATATCCTCAGATTTGTGATTCTCATGGACAACGGGCCGAGTTATTGGCAATTCAATGGCCTCCCTTTCAGTCTCTCGGCAGCACCCAAGTCTTGTCTGGTACCCTCCCAGAACATACTTTTCCTGGGTTATCTAATAGACTCTGTTGCTCAGAAGATTTTTCTTCCCGAAGAGAACGTTTTGAAACTTCTTCTCACCGTGCAGGCCTTCAGATTGCACCCACAGACCTCGCTTCGGGGGATCATGCAGTTATTGGGTTTAATGACCGCAGCCATCCCAGGAGTTCCCTGGGCCTAACTACACTCAAGACCCCTTCAGGCATTTCTCTTACACCATTGGTATCGCAGGAAGGATTCTCTGGATCAACTAGTTCAACTTACAAGAGAAGATTCTCTCACTCTCTCCTGGTGGGAGCAGCGGGAACACCTGCAGGGAGGGAAGAACTGGGTGCAACGTGCTCTAGTGTAGGTTACTACAGATGCCAGTCTGGGGTGCGCATTCTCAGGGCTGGCAGGCCCAGGGAGCTTGGTCATCAGAGGAGGCAGACCACTCCTCAAATTTCAGGAAATTGCTAGCAGTAGGGAAAGCTCTCTTGGCTCTGCAGGAGAGGCTCAGTTTGAAAGACCTGTTGGTATTTTCAGACAATGCCACGACAGTGACATATTTAAACAAGCAAGGGAGCACTCGTTCGGGGTCACTTCTAATGCTATCACAGCAGATTCTGTCCTGGGCAGAAATTAATGTTACCTTGATCAGTGCAGTCCACAGCAGAGGTTCAGAGAACACGCTGGCGGACTATCTGAGCAGAGTGAGCGTCTGTTCCAGCTGTTGGGAGTTACATCAAAGCACATTTTAGGAGATTGTGCTAAGATGGGGTCTTCCTGCAGTGGATCTTTTTGCCTCTAGTCTCAACAGAAAACTGCCAGTGTTTTTTCTCACTGGAGAGAGACGGGGTCCTTGGGGACGGATGCTCTCTCCTTCCCATGGGATTTCGCTCTGGCCTATGCCTTCCCTCCTTTTTTTTCCCTCCTACCTCTCTGGTAGTTCGTAAAAATTATTATTCAGGATCAGGCAGAAGTGGTTCTGATCGCCTCCCTGGTGGCCCAGGAGGAGTTGGTTTTCCTCTCTGAAGACTCTCTCGGTAGATCTTCTCTGACCCCTACCCGAGAGGAAGGATCTACTCCATCAGGGACCAGTATTGCATCCAAACCTCAGACCTTCCATTTGATGGCCTGGACACTGAGCGGCGCATCTTACAGTTGAAAGGGTGTTCAGAGACCGTTATTCAAACTATCCTGTACAGCAGCAGTTGGTAACTAGAAGAATCTATGGGAAAGTTTAGAAAACTTTTTTTATTCCTGTCAAACGAAATCTGGTTTAGATTCTTTTTCTATTCCCTGTGTTCTAGATTGTTTACACAAAGGATTGGAGAAAGGTCTCTCTGTCGGCACCCTTAGGGTTCAGGTTGCGGCCCTGTCTGTATTTTCGGACAAGAGGCTAGCGGAAGATCCTTTAGTCAGGAGGTTCCTTTCAGCCAGATCTAGACATGCCCCTAGGATCGTCAAACATGTGCCTCCTTGGGATCTGTCATTAGTGCTTAATGCTCCAACAAGGGCTCCGTTTGAGCCTTTGCACAAAGCTTCCCTGAAATGTATTTTCTTGAATATTTCCTTCCTTTTAGCTATTACGTCAGGGAGAAGGATTTCTGATCTGCAGTCCCTTTCCTGTAAAGATTCCTTCCTGAGGATTTTAAAGGACAGTGTAGTGATCAAGCCTGATCCTTTTTTTTTTTGCCCAAAGTCTCTTTCATAGGTCCCAGGAAGTAGTCCTTCTTAGTTTTTGTTCCTCTCCCAAAAATGTGGAAGAGGAAAAGTTTAGTTTTTTGTTTGTTTGTTTTTTACACATAAAGAGATGTCTGCTGCTTTATTATTATTCAGGATTTATATAGCGCCAACAGTTTGCACAGCGCTTTACTTGGAGAAATCAAGTGGGTTCAGGAGTTCCTCCCAGCTGTTAGTATTGTTCAGTGGCCCCAAAAAGGATCCAAAGCATCCAAAAGCTCTATTACTAGATGATTAGGGAAGCTATTTGTTAAACTTACAAAGCGTCAGGTCATAGTCCTCCCTCTAGAATTAGGGCTCATTCAACAAGATCTATGGCTACTTCATGGGCAGAAAGAGCGGGGGCATCATGGGAGGAGATTTGTCAAACATTATAGAGTTCAGATGCTTTCCATCCAGGACCTTTCCTTTGGTAGGAAAGTGCTTCAGGCTGTTGTCCCTCCCTAAGGTATAGTATCTTGCTTATCCTCTCAAATAGCTGTCCTGGAAGGTGAGGGGGGAAAACCCCCGTTTCTTACCGGTAACGGTATTTCCAGGAACCTTCCAGACAGCGTCTATATTCGCACCCTATTTTTCTTTCACCTGATGGTGGTGTTTTTTTTGTTTTTTTTTGCCGAGTGCACATTGGTGGAGGTTTACTTGATCTTCTAAACAACTAAGGGTCAGAGGAAAGGGAGGGGCCTTTTAAATTGTGTCGGATTTGTGTTTCCTGTAGAGAGCGGAGCCAATCATGTAGTTGTCCTGGAAGGTTCCTGGAAATACCGTTGCTGGTAAATTTAACAGGGTTTTTCCCTGTTCTGCCTAGTGACATGACAGGGATCTACTGCTCCCTGTCATCGGGAGCAGTGATCTGTTATGTCAGTGGTAGCCCCCCCCACAGTTAGAATCATTCCCTAGGACACACTTAACCCCTTAATCGCCCCTAGTGTTTAACCCCTTCCCCGCCAGTATCATTTACACAGTTATCAGTGCATTTTTATAGCACTGATCGTTCTATAAATGATAATGGTCTCAAAATAGTGTCAAAAGTGTCCGATGTGTCCACCATAATGTCGCAGTTACGATAAAAATCGCAGATCGCACCCATTTCTAATAAAAAAAAATATATAAAAAAATGCCATAAATCTATCCCCTATTTTGTAGACGATATAACTTTTGCGAAAACGAATCAATATATGCCTATTGCGATTTTTTTTTTTTTTTTTTTACGAATATGTCGACGAATACATATTGGCCCTAACTGATGAAGAAATTATTATTTTTTTTGTTTGTTTTTTTGGATATCTAAAGTAAAGCTTTTTTTTTTTTTTTTTCAAAATTAAGAATCATAGTTTTAGAGAATTGTCTCACAACAAGCTCTTAGGAATAAAATGCAGACATATGCCGGACATGACTGTCATTTTCTAGGATTCTCCTTTTTCGCTGTAGTCTTGGATCTCTGAATGTTCTGTTTTCCTTATCCCCCAGTATCCTTTGGCATTTCCTGTGTGTGTGTGTGTGTGTGTTTTTGTCTCCTTTCCTTTATTATTATTTTTTTTTTTTTTTGTGCTTTTTAACTCTCCCTGTCATTGTTTCTCTTCCTGGAGCCCTGAAGCTGTCACTGTTGCATGGTTCTTTTTAATAATTGCACAGCAAGAATGCCCTCATCATTCTTATGTCCATTACACATCATGTCCTACATCTTTTTTCCCCCCATCCCCCATCAAATAAAATCCCTGCTTTTGCTTCCCAGCTGTGTTCCATTCCTTCAGCAAAGGCCCAGTTTCCATGGCAACAGCTGCTGTGTATCAATAAGACACAGTAAGCAAGAACACCATTGATCAGTCCCCAATAGAGTCACAGGCTGAGGGCAGAATGTAGTGTGAGAGACAATCGCATTTCTGTAATATAGAGAGAAGAAATGGCAGTAAGAAAAACCTCAGTATATGGTTTTGGAAAAGACGGAATTATGGTCATTTTTCACTCTTATCACACCTTGCAATTGCTATTCATTTTACTTTTAGATCTAACAAAACTATGTCGTGCAAGTCTTGTGTAAACAATCCACTCAGGTTTTTTTTTTTATCTAGCTATCTCATACTGAATTGGTGTCAGAAAATCTAAAGATTGTTTAGAATAGAAGATTGTTCATTGCAAGTTGTACGACCAACTTTATGGTAGGTACACGTTAGGGTTGTCCCAATACCGATACTTGTATCGGTATCCGGACCGATACTGAGCATTTGTGCGAGTACTTGCGCAAATGCTCCCGATGCCAGACCCGATTTTTTTATTTTAATTTTTTAGAGAGAGAGAGAGCAGACGGCGAGGGGGAGGAGAGCGGAGAAGAGCAGTCCTCGGAGAGAAAGGCAAGCCCTCCCCCCCCGCCGCCGCCGCTGCTGTCTAGTTGATCAGCACGGGGAACAATACAGCTTTCATTTGAATAGCTTTGTGTTCCCCCCGCTGCGCCACGTCGTATACAGCCCCTCCCCCTTGTCCGGCACTTTAATAAACAGATTACCCGTCCCAGGATTGGATGGGTGATCGGTCTATCAAAGTGCCGGACAAGGGGCAGGGGCTGTATATGACGCGGCGCGGCGGGGGAACACACAGCTATTCAAATGAAAGCTGTATTGTTCCCCGTGCTGATCAACTAGACAGCAGCGGCGGCGGGGGGTAGGGCTTGGCTTTCTCTTCGGGGACATGGCTGCATCTGTGGGGAGACATGGCTGCATTTGGGGACACATTTTAAAAAAGTATCGGTATTCGGTATCGGCGAGTACATGAAAAAAAAGTATCGGTACTTGTGCTCGGTCCTAAAAAAGTTGTATCGGGACAACCCTAGTACACGTAGTAAATTTCTGCCGGTTCCAATGTCTTTTGTATAAGAGAACTTTTATTGACTTGTCAAGCTAGTAGAAACTACTTTCTATGGGGTAGCATTTTTCCTTTTGTCAATGATATCTAAAATGGTTCTCAGATGGGAATCAACTTTCAGAAGAGGCAATACAATCCACACTAGGGATGAGCTTTATGTTGGCGTCGAGCATGAGTTTGACTCGAATATTGCCTCTTCCCCTGTTCAGCAAACAGCGAGCAATTTTTGGGTGTTTGCGGCAAATTTGAAAAGCCACGGAACACCCTTTAAAAGTCTATGGGAGGAATAAAAAGTGTACATTTTAAAGGTTAATGTTCAAGTTATTGTCATAAAAAGTGTTTGGGGACCTGGGTCCTGCCCAGTGGACATGTATCAATGCAAAAAAATCTTTAAAAACTGCAATTTTTTCAGGGGCAGTGATTTTGATAATGCTTAAAGTGAAACAATAAAAGTGAAATATTCCTTTAAATTTCGTACCTGGGGGTATAGTATGCCTGTAGCGCATGTTTCCTGTGTTTTAGAACTGTCTCTGCACAAAATGTCATTTCTGAAGGTAAAAAAGTAATTTAAAACTACTCATGGCTATTAATGAATTGTCGGGACCCGGCAATACAGAGAAAAGTCATTGAAAAAAAGAAAAAAGTCAGGCCCCCCCATCCATTACCAGGCCCTTTGGGTCTAGTATGAATATTAAGGGGAACCCCTGCCATTTTTTTCAATGACTTTTATCTGTATTGCCGGGACCCGACAATTCATTAATAGCGCAAGCATTTTTAAATTACTTTTTTCCTTCAAAAGTGACATTTTGTGCAGGGAACCAAAATAAAAATAAAAAAATGCGTGGGGGTCCCCCCAAACTCCATATCAGGCTTTTCAGGTCTGGATATTAAGGGGAACCCCCGTGTATTTTTTCTTAAACGGCGTGGGATTTTACCTCTGCACTAAACTTAAAAAAAAAAAAATGGCATGGGGTTCCCCCAAAAATCCATACCAGACCCTTATCTGAGCACGCAACCTGTCAGGCCGCAGGAAAAGACGGGGGGGAAGAGCCCCCCCTCCTGAACCGTACCAGACCACATGCCCTCAATGTGGGCAGGATGCTTTGGGGGTCTGTGACCCCCAAAGCACCTTGTCCCCATGCTGATGGGGACAAGGGCCTCATCCCCACAACCCTTGCCCGGTGGTTGTGGGGGTCTGAAGGCGGGGATATTAACGTAATCTGGAAGTCCCCTTTAACAAAGGGGACCCCCAGATTCCGGCCCCCCTATGTGAATTGGTAACGGGGTACATTGTACTTCCTACCATTTCACAAAAAGTGTCAAAAAAGGTAAACAATTACACAGGCAGCTTGGTACAAGTCCTTTAAAAAACTAAAATAAAATTCCAGCGATGGTCCATCCTTCCTTACAATTAGGGTTGTCCCGATGCCTCTTTTTTAGGACCGAGTACAAGTACCGATACTTTTTTTCATGTAGTCGCCGATACCGAATACTGATACTTTTTTTAATGTGTCCCCCCAGCCATGTCCTGTCCCCCACATATTTCAGCCATGTCCTGTCCCCCATATATTGCAGCCATGTCCTGTCCCCCATATATTGCAGCCATGTCCTGTCCCCCACATATTGCAGCCATGTCCTGTCCCCCACATATTGCAGCCATGTCCTGTCCCCCACATATTGCAGCCATGTCCTGTCCCCCACATATTGCAGCCATGTCCTGTCCCCCACATATTGCAGCCATGTCCCCCACATATTGCAGCCATGTCATGTCCCCCACATATTGCAGCCATGTCATGTCCCCCACATATTGCAGCCATGTCCTGTCCCCCATACCTGGAGATATGATGATGCCACCGCCGCTGCCGCTGCCGCATACCGCCGTTAATCTCCCTGCATTATAGCACAGCGCGCATTACAAGCTTTCGTTCTGAATACTTGTAAATGCCTGCGCCGCTGTGTATTGACACTCCCCTTCTCGGGATTGGAGGGATCCGTCCAATCCCACGCAAGGGGGAGTGTCTATATGCGGATTCGTGCATAGACACTCCCCCTTGCTTGGGATTGAACAGATCCATCCAATCCCAAGAAGGGGAGTGTCAATACATGGCGGCGCGGGCATTTACAAGTATTCAGAACGAAAGCTTGTAATGCCCGCTAGCTATAATGCAGGGGGATTAACTGCGGTATGCGGCGCAGCTGGAGCGGCGGCATATCTACAAGTATGAGGGACAGGACATCGCTGCAATGTGGGGGGGGGGGGGGAGTATTCTATTTTAGTATCGGGGGTATTTGCGGGAGTACAAGTACTCCCCCAAATACTCGGCATCGGTCCCGATACCAATACTAGTATCGGTATCGGGACAACCCTACTTACAATAAACCCACCTGGGATACAGGGTTTACTACCCTATGAGGACGCCTCTCTTTTTTCCCTACTATATCACTGTGACCCACGGAAACTGGGAGGATGGCGTGCAAACACACAGGATCTCCAGACAACACTAGTGGACTCCAAGACAGGACCTGTGGTAAGCGAACTACATCATCCACTGATCCCTAAGGCTCTACACCCCTCTCAGGGGACTACGATCTGGTGAGTAGGGATACAAGTGGGGGGGGGGGGGAACACCGAAGCTCAGATGATGTATGAAGCAAGAAAATAAGAACGGCTTGTCTTGGATACTATATTTGCACATGTACTCTACCATTGTGAAATACCATACAGGATTTATCACTAGAGCTTGTTACCCTACTATATGCAATATATGATTTATTTGAGTTTAGTTCACAGAACTTCTCTCCTTCACTATACTAGAACATTTATTAATTATAATTTTTTATTCTTCACTATTTTTTGCCACTCACGATATAATTGGATCAATTAGACACCTGATAATTTGGTACATTATTTAGTCACCGGGGAAGGTGAACACACACACTTGTAACACACTAAGCTCAGGTATAGAGCTAGTTTTCACAGTTACACAATCACGGTTTACATAGGGTTGGCTACCTAGCCCTATTCATAACCTTTATTAAAAAGGGCACCTCGGTAAGCGAAGGCTTTTTTAAAGAGGAGTTCCACCCAAAAAAACAACTTTTGTTTAATCCCCTCCCCTCCCCCTTACATGCCACATTTGGCTTGTCATTTTTTTGGGGGGGGGAGTGGGGCCTTCAGTAGGAGTGGGACTTCCTGTCCCACTTCCCGCTTCCGCCGAGGGGCTGGTTAGGCGATTAAGCCTTAATCGCCTACACCAGCCCCTCCCTGTAGGCGATCACATGGGACACTGACAGGTCCCATGCGATCGCTTCTCCAATCAGCGGCGAGCCACGCATGTGCAGTGGGTGCCTGGCCGTGAAGCCGAAGGCTGTCACGGCTGGGTGCCCACAGTCAGGATGGAGACGCCGGCTGGGGAGGGGGGGAGAGGAGCGGAGCCCCGGTCGGCGTGTCGCTGGAACGCAGGAGCAGGTAAGTGAGTGTTTATTAAAAGCCAGCAGCTACACTTTTTGTAGCTGCTGACTTTTAATAAACACAATTTTGGGCTGGAACTCCATCGAACTCTATCATATACAGGCACCCGACACTCAAATCCACTTCACACTAACAATTCACCACATCAGCAGCGCCAACACCTGTGAACACATCACAACCACTTTTACAACTATCTCCAAGTGAGATTACACAGGGGGCAGCAGCTCTTGTACCCAGTCCTAGCGTGGAAAAGTCATAACCCAATTGTACATCCTTCCACAACCCCCAAAGTATCCTCCCCATGTTGAGGGCACATAGCCCGGTACGGTTCAGGAGTAGGTGCTCTCTCGTCCCCCCTCTTTTCCTGCGGCCTGCCAGGTTGCGTAAGGTCTGTTATGGATTTTTTGGGGAGCCCCAAAATAAAAATTTGCACTTTTGATTTCTCACGTTTGAGTCCCATAGACTTTAACGGTGTTCGAATGTTCGCGTGAACTTTTGGTCTGTTCACATGTTCTGGATGCAAACCGAACTGGGGGGTGTCCGGCTCATCCCTAATCATCACTAATCTGAGCAATTTTGTGTTTCTGTGCTAAAGGGGAAAGGTAGTGGTGGTTGATTTAAAATATTTTTGTGCGTGAACTCGAGAGAGAGGAGCCGGACTGCAGGAGTTGGGAGTAGGCAGACCCTCCCCCCAGAGGCAATCGGCCATCCTTCTCCATGCCCCCGGGTGGCAATGGCTGGTGTGAGGGGGGGCCTCCCAGTCACCCCGCCCTACCTGCTCCACTTGGGAGCCCAACGGGGCAGAGGGACTCCCGCTATGAGGGAGTGAGGAGGTCTAGCCCACCCAGCCAGCCCCGTAGGTCCTTCGCCTCTCTTTTTTTTAGGAGACCGCATGGCCAAAGTGCGTGCGTGCGTGTTAAACCAATTTCGTGTGCGTGCATGTGTGGTGGTGGTTTTTGTGGGGGGGGGTGTGGTTGGGTGGGCATACTAAGCACAGGCGAACCTTGCATAGCACACCCACCGGGAGCCCCGGGCTGAGACCACCAAACTCAATTCACATGTAGCTGAGACCGGGATCCGAACCCTTGGCTGCAGAGGTTTACTTGTTAATAAAGCTCATCCAGATCTTTCTATGGAACAAACAAAACCCAAAACTGATGACTAACTGGATAGGTTTAAGTGGTGCTGAAGCGGGCATTGGTGTCAAGGTGATGCCCTGGATTTTTCTTTTTGGGCAACAGTTTGCTAATGTGGTTTGAGATGTCAGGAAAGCAAATTGCTTCGGCTAAAACAAACCAAAAGATGGATTAGCAACACACTGTCTGGTCACACTGAAGCCATCTTATATACATCACTGCTATCTCAAGGTCACTTTCCCCATAAAAGTATAAAAGAGCTCTATTCAGGTTTGTCAATGAGCTTCCAACCTGCCAGCTGACCATGGAATCGTCGCAAATGTATTCAGAGTTCAAGCAAATTCAATAAACTTTTATAATGTGAATTTTAGGAAGATTGCATTGAAATCAATGGGATGCAAATTTCATAGACAATGGTTGCTATTGGGCAGCTTATTGACAAACTAATAGATGAGTACTGCTTAGAGTGATATGGAAAACACACAAATTACCGTATTTAAATTACAGGTTTGGGTGTTTTTAGCTGTGGAATAGATAGGTATAAAGCAGCTACAAACAATCCAGTGAGCAAAGGAAAATGGCAAAACGGAAACAAATTGTAGCGCTAAATGTGAGAAGAAAATATATATAAATATGTACAGTACATATAGTAAACACAAAAAACACCAAGTGACACGTGTTATGTGACTATACAACAAAATAAAGTCCAAATGTTTATATGAATGAATAAATGACTTGATGAATGTATAGAGCTGGGTGAATGATTCCAGATCTACAATAGTTCATCCTGTGGGTAATGTGCAATAGTGAGATGCCCACCACCGGTGTGAATAAAGGCTTACCGGATCACTTGAACCCTAATGAGCATACGCCCAAAGAGTATAATAAAGCTGAAGATGTATATAGAGATTAACCCAACACGAGACCGGATATTCAATTAGCAAGATGTGATAATACAGCGAAGCCCTCAATCAAGCGTTGGTGTATGGTGCTTGGAGATGACTCTCAGAAACCAAAACCAGGCAGTGCCCAATTACGTCACCGCTCTCCTCCGCACTCCCGTTCTCTCTCACGTCTTGCAGTCGAATTCTACAGAGGAAGGGAAAACCCTATAAAACCCTTTAAAACTTGGTTCAATTTGCTCCAGTAGGGAGAAAGCATTCATACCAGGCCCACTTTGTTTGGCAAAGGTAGTAGCCACCAAATACTTTTTTTTTTTTTCTTGTTCAAAGGTTTTTCTAATAAAGACATTGTAGCGTACATGTGTAGGAAATGTGTAGCGCTTTAAAGTGACTGTCTGTTAATGACAGTCAGAAGCACAAAAAAAGAATAAACACATTTTGTGTAAAGTAAAACAAATAAAGGACCCTGGAAAATCCAGGGACAAGCACTGTATAACTTGTGCGTGATGAACAGTGTGAAAATAATCTATTAGTGAGATGACACCCGTTGTTGGATACAATTAATCACATATAGAAACATATATACATTGAAAAACAACAGTGATTGTTCATTTCTTTAGAAAGACATGTGTAAATTATTGGCCACTGACTGCCAAGTGCAATAATGTCCCGTGAAAGGAAAATAAAACAAATCCTGATGTAAATAAGTAATAGTCAATCTGATGATTGGTGAATAACAAATAATGACTTCTCCACTATGTTGTTCCCACCACCAAAAGCAATGCAGGCTTACCAGAACCAGTTGAATTCAGATGGCTTACGCCACTGAAAGTCAAATTAGGCTTGTAGTGGCTGATATCACACTGGGCTCCTTGGCAAGGCAATACTTTGAATGGTCAGCAGAACCTCCGTGGGATGGATGGATGAAGCCCAGCTGGGAGTGCGATCCCCAAGTGGATATTCTCCTAGAAAATGGTTTGTATAAGAGAAAGAAGTGGCCACATAGCGTAATCCCGTTTAAGTAGAAAAATAAAATATTTATTTACAGCTATCAAACTTACATTTTAGCTGAATAAAAAATGCTTGTATACAAGTAGGGCGGCAGTGGAGTCCTCCCGACGCGTTTCGTGGACAGAGCACCCCAGACGAAGTGTTCTGTCCACGAAATGCATCGGGAGGACTCCACTGCCGCCCTACTTGTATACAAGCATTTTTTATTCAGCTAAAATGTAAGTTTGATAGCTGTAAATAAATATTTTATTTTTCTACTTAAACGGGATTACGCTATGTGGCCACTTCTTTCTCTTATACAAACCATTTTCTATGAGAATATCCACTTGGGGATCGCACTCCCAGTTGGGCTTCATCCATCCATCCCACGGAGGTTCTGCTGACCATTCAAAGTATTGCCTTGCCAAGGAGCCCAGTGTGATATCAGCCACTACAAGCCTAATTTGACTTTCAGTGGCGTAAGCCATCTGAATTCAACTGGTTCTGGTAAGCCTGCATTGCTTTTGGTGGTGAACAACATAGTGGAGAAGTCATTATTTGTTATTCACCAATCATCAGATTGACTATTACTTATTTACATCAGGATTTGTTTTATTTTCCTTTCACGGGACATTATTGCACTTGGCAGTCAGTGGCCAATAATTTACACATGTCTTTCTAAAGAAATGAACAATCACTGTTGTTTTTCAATGTATATATGTTTCTATATGTGATTAATTGTATCCAACAACGGGTGTCATCTCACTAATAGATTATTTTCACACTGTTCATCACGCACGAGTTATACAGTGCTTGTCCCTGGATTTTCCAGGGTCCTTTATTTGTTTTACTTTACACAAAATTTGTTTATTCTTTTTTTGTGCTTCTGACTGTCATTAACCACTTAAGACCCGGACCAATACGCTGGTAAATGACCCAAGGTGTTTTTGCGATTCGGCACTGCGTCGCTTTAACAGACAATTGCGCGGTCATGCGACGTGGCTCCCAAACAAAATTTGCGTCCTTTTCTTCCCACAAATAGAGCTTTCTTTTGGTGGTATTTGATCACCTCTGCGATTTTTATTTTTTGCGCTATATACAAAAATAGAGCGACATTTTTGAAAAAAAAACACTATTTTTTACTTTTTGTTAAAAAAAAAATCAAATAAACTAAATTTTAGTCAAACATTTAGGCCAAAATTTATTTAGCCACATGTCTTTAGTAAAAAAAAAAATCGCAATAAAAAAAAATAGCTACCTAGCGGGAACAGCGACACTAATACAGCGATCAGAAAAATGATCGCTTAGTGACGCTGGCAATAGGCAGTGAAAGGGTTAACTAGGGCGGTGATCAGGGGGTTAAAACTTTATTAGGGGGGGTGGGGGGGCTATCCTGAACCTAACACTAACTTTTTTTTACACTGTCTGTCACACTGACACTAAATGCAGTGATTAGATCACTGCATTCAGTGACACTGTGACAGGGGGGTGGGGGGGGGCGATCACAAGGGGTTAATATGCCTATGTGAGTGTGTGTCAGTGTTGTGTTGGTGCACACTTACTTGTGGTGTCTTCTCTCATCAGCAGCGCTGGGAAACAGTGCTGCGATGAGAGATTACATCATTTCCTCCTTCCTGTGTAAACACAGGAGGAGGAAATGACAGGATGGGAGCGCGCTCCCATTGGCTGGGAGCGATCGCGGGGGGGCGGGTATTCGCCGACATCCGCCCCCAGATGCCGGATCGCTCCCGGAGCCAGGGGGACCCCCGCACGCCGCGGAGGGGGTCCCGATGGGACCCCCGAACCGCACTCAGGCGGGGACGTAAATTTACGCCCTTGTGCCTGTACGTGCCCTTCTGTGGCCGTATATGTGCGTGCTGGGGTCCTTAAGTGGTTAACAGACAGTCACTTTAAAGCGCTACACATTTCCTACACATTTAATTTTTTGCTTCTCTCATATGAACCGTGTTAGCAGCTACCATTTAACCAAAATTGGCAGTGCGGGGTAATCATCTTCCATTGTAGCGTACAGGCAATAAAATAAATGTGCAGATGTAGAATTGGTCACACTCCCTTAACACACAATAAACACATTTTGTAAGTTCTTTGAGATCTACTATTGACAGCATAACAAGGTATGTAATGTCATAGAGCATTAAATAACTTGAGAAACAAACATAGTTTCCCCATTATACCAGGAAGGTAAAATATACAGAGGGCTCCTGAATACCTTACTTGGAGTGGGTGATAACGGTTTTGATAACAAGTGAATAATCATGGAAATGTTCAGAAAAGAAATAAAGGGAAGGAAGGAAAGTAGAAAAGGGAATGGAGGGGATGTCTGGAGTCACTCACAGGTTCAACAATGCCTGGTGCTTCAACAATTGGTGTAGATACACTGGCTCTACAAAAACAATTAGGGTTGTAGCAACGACTGATCCAAAATTAAACGGCAAGTAATTATTGACCCATGACCGCCAAATTGTTAGGTGCTTTGATACACGGTCCAGCAAAGTAGCCTCAATTTTGATATGCATCATGAATTCAGTTATCCTATTTTCCGTTTCAAGGATGAGTTAACTCTTTTGTGTACATCTGTTTTAGTAACACTATGGTCGGCTCAGGTTGAATTGCGGTATCTAGCAATACAAATGGCATATGAAATACTTCTGTCCAGAACAAAGAGACTACGGGACAGGTCCACCAAATGTGCATGTGTGTACCCTCCTCAGAGAAGCCCCCTGAAGCAATTTGAGGGGTAAGAGGGCAACATTTTAGCTATTCTGTCTGGAACTAGATACCACTTAGTTAAAGGGGTTGTAAAGGTAAACGTTTTTTTTACCTTAATGCATCCTATGCATTAATGTAAAAAAAACATCTCACAGCACCGCCCCCCCCCCCCCCCCCCCAAGTCCCTGTTTTACTTACCTTACCGTTCGAAACTCCCGGGCGCGTTCGCGTCATCCTCTTCGGTTCCCAGCCTGGCCGTTGATTGGCTAGGCTGGGTGGATTGATAGCAGCGCAGCCATTGGCTGGCGCTGCTGTCAATCGCAGCGGATGACGCGGCGCGCCGGGGGCGGAGCCGAGTGATACAGTCGGGGGCTATGTCCGCCGCTGTATCACGGGAGCGTGCTCGCAAAAGCTTTTCACCGTGCGAGCGCCCTCGCATGAAGATGGAAAGCTTTTGCGAGGAGGAGCCCAGACAGCCGCCGAGGGACCCCAGAAGACAGCTTTCCGGGCCACTCTGTGCAAAATGAACTGCACAGTGGAGGTAAGTATAACATGTTAGGATGGTTTTGTTTTTAAAATAACAAAATTTTTAGTGTCCCTTTTAAGACTTTTTGTAATTTGTTTCCAGTGCTAAAATATCGAGTGTAGATGACTTGGTGGATTACCAGATTTCCGCCCAATTGATATCTGCAGCCCAGCAAAAGGCATAGGCTGGTGGTGAAGTCAAATGGGCATATATCCTAGAGATCAAACCAGGCGCCCATGGGTCCGAGCAGCAAATATGCTCAAAACGATGTTTGGAACTACAGATACATGCAGCCATTAGTATACAGAGAACAAAAATGCTTTATTTGGAGGTATCTGAATATCAAAATACTTTTTTTTTGTAAAGTAAATAAAAAAGCTGGCATTGCTGATGTGCCCTTTTTCTCCTCGTCCACTAATCCTGCCAGAATCCTTGAAACCTGCTATGGCTAGAGTAGGCAGAATTGTTTAAACGCTCTATTTTATAATTGTTGCAGGAATACTGTAGCTGCAAGCAGAAGCAATATTGGAAACTGACAACACTGCACAGCTCTCCTTTTTGTTTTTTACTGTAGCTGTCCTTGATCTCTCCCTCTAATATCTTTCTGCCCATTTACCTACCCATCCCCCCCTATTGTGGCAGGCCTAAGTGAAGTAGATGTAATTGCTCAATTTCTGCCTTTCAGGAAGAGCTCTCCTTTTTGTTCTTAGAAGAAATGCCAGTAACAAAATAATTAATAGAGATCAAAGCAAGAGGTTGAGGCTTGTCATCACTTCTGAGGGTGCCACACTCGGAGGACGACAACCTGTAGCAGTACTACCACCCTTTTAAGAGGTTAGAACTTACGTGCTGAGAAGGGGAGAGCAGGACACCTTAAAAAGAGTGTACTGGAGGAGACGAGAGCAGTGCACACCCCAGATTTTAGTTTTTGTTTGATAATGGGTATTTATTCCAATAAAAGACTTCTAAAGTCTTGAAGTTGAGATAGGGTGGGGGAGTGGATATCTGGAGACCCCTCTGTTAAAAATGGCTTCCAGATTCCGATAAGCCCTCTGACCACAGACTCCCACAGGATAAGGACTGTGGGTAAGGGGCCCTTTTTCCTCATCAACATGAGGATAAAGTGCCTCTCCAGAGGGCTTCTCCCTGGTAGGGTACCTATTTTGCAGCAATGCTAAAGCTGTTTCTGTGTTTAGGACCAGGCCTCACTTCAGCCTGCAGTTTTTTTTAACAGAAACTTCTCTGTGTCTTCCTGGAATTCGTTGCAAGCAAACTTCAGGATGGCATAGTTGTTAATGGAGTGAGGAAGTGCTGCAACCCCTGACATTAAACACACCCTTATTGCCTAAGGAAAAGCCGCCCACAAGACCAGGAGATTCCTCCCACTCCCCCCTCTCTGGTATCCACCCACCAATGTTTTTCTAAACCTGCCCAGTGTTGTCTGTTAATGGGCCACTTCATCACTTTTTATCCATGCCAGCCCAATCCTTCTAAACCTACAAAGGATACTGCTGTATGCCTCTTCTCCTGGTTTATATATCCTATCAGCCTGCATGCTTCAGGTGGTGAAGGAGGCAGGATGAAGGGAGAGTTAAACAATCAGGGAGCACAGTTCTGTGCAGTAAATCTGGCTAGATTAGTGAAAGAAACACTTGCCCTCAGTTCACACTGCCGCAACTTGGGATCCGACTTGTGAGACCCCAAGTCCCCCTCCGGAGGGACCCCGATATTGAGTGAAAATGCTGGCAGTGTGGACGGTTGGGCTGCCTCACAAGGAATTGTTCGGGATGGGGAGCCCAAGAACGTACAGAACCATTCTTTAAACTAGAGATTCTTGTGGCGGAGGGGTGACCCACAGGAAATGTTCATTCACTGCCTCAACGTGAACCTGCAATGATTTATGGGTGCCCAGTGGCGACGGTGATGCTCAACGGACAGCCGGCTAGATGTCTGGTGGACACTGGATCAGAAGTCACCACTATGGCCTTGTTCTACCAGAAACAGTTTGGGCCGACCCCAAACTCTCCTGGTTGAGGCTGAAAGCTGCCAACAACCTACCAATTCCAGTAGTAGGGGTCACTTGGAGGTCCATGAAAGTTTATAAGCAAACCCTCCCTAGGGTCGCGGTGATCCAAACATCCTCCTTCCCAGAAATTCTCGGTGTCCTCCCTGGCTTCTTCCGCACTGTCCGAGTCGAATTCTCGCTTCCCATTCTCAGTTTAAAGCCTCTGCCGACATATACCAAGCGCAGTACACTCGGGTACATTCGGCTAGCATCGGCTTCGCTCGTAGTCATGCTCGGTGACATTTATGCGTGAGAAGCGGACCGTGCCCGAGTGTACTGCGCTTGATATATGTCGGCGGAGGCTTAAAACTGAGCGTGGGAAGCGGGGATTCGACTCGGACAGCACAGGAGAAGCCAGGAGGACACCACCGAGGCTGGAGACGGACGCCAGACCGGACGGTGGCAAGACGCCAAAACTGTTAGTAATAAAATGTTAAAAACATTTTTTTACAGGAATTTCGGGGCTACTTTAGGGGTGCGCACTATACGCCGGATCGCGCAATACCCCGATAACTACGGTATTCCAGAAAGTTTAACAAATCAGCAGATAAAGATACTTCAAACACCTGGGGTTGGCGCTTCAATCATCCCGACACCATGGTTGTTATGGTATCAGGATGATTGAAGCGCATTATTTGTATTATTACATTGTAATATAGAATGAAATCATTCAACTCACCATAATGCAGAATCAGTGGAAGCCCCGAGTCCCTCCCATGCATCAGGCATTCCCAGCGGAGCCCCTCCTTATATCAGGCATCCCCACCAGCAGAGTCCCCCCACTTAATCAGGCGTCCCCCCACTTAAATCGGGCGTCCCCACCAGCGGAGTCCCCCGCCTTGCATCAGGCGTCGCCATCAGCCGAGTCCCCCCCTTACTTCAGGCATCAGCACCAGCCGAGTCTCCCTCTCTCTATTGATTGTAGGAGGCCCGGTGGCATAGGATCAGGGTGTGACAACACAGAAGCAGAAACCTAGGCAGCCTTGAGACTCTCAAAGGCCTTAATGGACTCCGGAGACCAACTCTGTGGGTTACCTTTTCTGGTCACGTCAGTCAGGGGCTTGACCAGAGAGGAAAAGTTATGAATAATCTTCCGATAATAGTTGGCAAAGCCAAGGAAACGCTGCAGAGGACGTAAACCCACGGGTTGAGGCCACTGTAAGAGTGCTGAAAGTTTTCTCTGGGTATATCGAAAAAAACAGCAGTGGAAATGGAATTTAACCTGTTCACGATGGAATTCGCACTTCTCCAATTTACAATAGAGATTGTTCTCTCTTAGCTTCTGAAGCACACAATGGAAATCTGTGTGGTGGCTCTCCAGAAATATGGGGATATCATTGAGATAAACCACCACACACAACTGCAATAAATCTCGGAGCACATTGTTAATAAACTCCTGGAAAACTGCTGGAGCGTTACAAAGACCAAAAGGCATTTTACGAGATACTCATAATGATCTGTTCTGGTATTGAATGCAGTTTTCCGTTCGTCACTATCCTTGATCCTGACGAGATTGTATATATGCCCCTCTCAAGTCAAGCTTTGTGAAAAACGTTGCTCCATTGAGGCTGTCAAATAACTCTGTAATCAACTGAATCGGATAGACATTCTTAATCGTGACACGTTTGAGACCCCTATAATCAATACAAGGTCACAGTTCACCACTCTTCTTCTTTACAAAGAAGAAACCAGCACCAGCAGGAGATGAGGATTTGTGGATGAAACCACGAGAAAGTGCGTCTACAACATACTCCTCCATGGCCGACAAAGGGTAAACCCAGCCACGAGGGCATATGGCACCAGGCTGACGGTCAATTGCGCAATCATACGACCGGTGTGGAGGCAAAGACCGGCTTGAGCTTTGTGTAGGCCTGCAACATGGGTTCCAGATGAGCCGTGTGACTCAGTGTCTGTAATGCCACAAGTGGATTTGACTGCGTCTTCTGAATTCATGGCCTTTGCTGCAAAAAAAAGGGGTTTATTGATACAAAAAATTGCAATTGCATAAATTCAGACACTTAGACACCCATCACCAGCACCCAATATAAAAATTTAAATGGTTAGACAACGTTATCTAAATAGACACTGACTACATACAGGATGCATGCATGCGGAGTTACTCAGACTGGAAAAGTCAGTATTTGGTTGAATAATCAGCCTCTGAGCTGATCAGATCAAAGCAAGACATATATCAAAGTAATTCAACAATAGATAAATAAGCTGTGTGCTGTGGCTGACCAATGAATATTATTGTGACCTGGATGTCGCAACTTAATGACACATGGTCCAGTATGGAAGAGCTATCATGGTATAGCATTCATGAAGGTCATGGACACTGTGGAGCTAAGTCATGTAAGCAGAAAGCAGGTTAGCAATAGCAGCATAAATGTCAAGTTCATCAGCATAGCAGTGTGATGATCAGCTGAATGAAGTAACAGTCACAAAGCAATGTAGTTAAATGCAAAGTGTCAACGTGATCAATTGGAAAGAAACACAGATGGGAATAGGACCACAGGTCTGCTCACCAGACCCATGTTATATATGGAAATCATCTGGTGTTGCAAAGTCTTCCTCTCTTCTGATAGAGAATCAAGAGACGGCTTGCTGCCGTGTACAGTGTAGTGTAGCCAGAAATGTCCTCACCTCCGTCCCTGGGGATTTGAAGATTCAATTGGTATCTCTTGTGTGGAGGGATATAGGTATTGCATACAGATGCTCCCGGTCAGTGTGTCTCACAAAACGACCAGATGATCTCCATATATAACCTGGTCTGGTGAGCGGACCTGTGGTCCTATTACCATCTGTGTCTCTTTCCAATTGATCACGTTGACACCTTCAAGAATGCTATACCATGATAGCCCTTCCATATTGGACCGTGTGTCATTGAGTTGTGACATCCAGGTCACAATAACATTCACATTTGTCTTTCAGTTTAACTCATAGATGGCATTGTGTCTCATGGCTCTTTTGATCACTGAAAACGATCTCGGACACCTGTGTTAATTAGATTGCCAAGGAGCCCAATTAAAGAAAAAACTACTAAAGGTGGGTAATTCCGCATTAAGAAGAGTACCATTTTCAAGCAATATGGGAAAGAAAAAAGGTTTCTCTTTTCTGCCAAAATGAGTGAAATAGTTCAATGCCTTGAACGAGGTATGAAAACATTAGATATTTCACGAAAACTTGAGCGTGATCATCGCTCTATTAAGAGATTTGTGGCTGATTCAGAGCACAGATGTTTTTGGTGCAGATAAAGGCACATTGAGGAAGATTTCCTGGTACAGAAGAAAGAACTATGCTTTCCATAATAAAATCATCTTCATGCATGACATTGCACCATCCCATGCTGCAAAGAATACCTTTGCATCACTGGCTGCTATGGGGATAAAAGGAGAGCAAGTCATGGTGTGGCCTCCATCCTCCCCTGCCCTCAATCATATTGAGAACCTTTGGAGCATCCTCAAGCAAAAGATTTATGAGTGTGGGAGGCAGTTTACATCCAAACAGCAGCTCTGGGAGGCTATTCTGTCATCTTGCAAACAAATTCAAGCAGAAATTGTCCAAAAACTCACAAGTTCAATGGATGAAGACTTGTGAAGTTTCTATCAAATAAGGGGTCCTATGTTAAAATGTAACACAACCTGTTAAAATATTTAAAATGTTGTTCAAAGTTTGATTGAAAGCTTTTGATTTCAGTAAATATCCTGCAAACACAACAAATGGCAATTTTCTGTTCTTTACAACCCTATGAAGTGTTTTGAAACTTTCTGTGCGTAATAATTTGGAACTGTGCGTTATTTTTATTTTATTTTGAAAAAAAAGCTTTTATTGGGTGGTTTGTTCAATAAAATTTGAATTGTACTCCCTAGTTTGCCTGAGATTTTTTTTTCTCTTCCTGTAAAATTGCTTCAGTTAAGACAGTGATCCGACTTTGGAGGCGACTTACATTGAAATCAAGTCGCTAAGAAGTTGCCTTGAAGTAGTACAGGAACCTTTTCTGAAGTCAGAAGGGCGACTTCAGTAGTTTACACCAAGATGACTCTCATTCACTTCAATGTAATTTCTCATGACCCAAATCGTGGTAGTTTGAACGGGCACTTAATAGTTCAAAACATGAGAATTATGCTGACTGTTGTATCAATTATTTAGGTAAATGAGAAAAATATCATTGGCATAATAATTTGGAACAGGGTGTATTCTTTTTGTACCTTTTTACTTGATTTAGTTGACCACTGTTTTTTTTTTTTTTGCATATCCATGTATATACCGGGATGGAGGCTTGTCACTGGTGCTGTGTCAGTTCATACATTTTTCTTGTATCTAAGTCTATGAACAGACTTTTTCCTGAATGAAACATCTGAAATCTCCAACCAGATCCAGACGGACTTAGGCACACTTGCATCACTTGTTTCGACTAGCAGTGACAAATATGGAGCCGGACATTGACCATCTCATTAGCCAAAAGCAGGTCCATACTTCCCATTGGAATACTACGTTTATGTTGATTAACCACTTGACCACTGGGCACCTAAACCCCCTTCCTAACCAGACCAATTTTCAGCTTTCAGCTTTTCATGCAACACTGTACCTATATGAAATTTACGTCCTTTTTTTCACACAAATGGAGCTTTCTTTTGCTGGTATTTGATCACCTCCTGGTTTTTTTTATTTTTTGTGCTATAAATAAGTAATTTTTCTTCATACATTTTGGGCAAAAATGTTTTACTGCTACATATCTTTGGTAAAAATAACTTTGGTGGATATTATTTAGTCTGTGTGAAAGTTATAGGGTCTACAAGCTATGGTGCTAATCACTAAAATGTGATCATACCTGATATACTGACAGCCTATCTCAATTTTGTGAGACCCTAACAAGACAGTAAAGTACAAATACCCCCAAATGACCCCTTTTTGGAAAGTAGACATTTCAAGGTAGCTGGTAAGAGGCATAGTTAGTTTTTTTTTTTAAGTTGTAATTTTTTCCCACAATCCTTTGCAAAATTTAAGATTTTTTTATTTACATTTTTTTTCTTCACACCAAATTGTCATAACAGGTTATTTCTCTCACGTGGCATGTAGATTCCACAAATGACACCCCAAAATAGATTCTGTTACTCCTGAGTATGGCGATACCACACGTGAGAGACTTTTGGGCCCCATACACACGAGCAGACAGATTTGTTCAAATCTGTCTGCTGGGGACGTATTGGTTTGATCGTGTACACACGATCAAACCAAAATCCCCGCCGACAGACGGCGCGCTGACGTGGCGGTGATGTTGACGCCGCCACGTCACCGCACCAGGAAGTAAAACACTTCCGCGCATGCGTCGAAACCATTCGACGTGTGTGCGAGAAAACATGTCTGCTGGTTAGCGTACTAACCAGCAGACATGTCGGGCGGACGGGTTCCCAGCCGACAGATTTGAAAGCATGCTGTCAAATCTATCGGCTGGCAAAATCCGTCGGCTCGCCCGTACACACGATCGAATCTGTCTGCTGGGACGGTCTGGCAGACCGTTTCCAGCAGACAGATTTGATCGTGTGTACGCGGCCTTACACAGCCTGTCCGCATTTAGAGGCGCAACATTGAAGTAGCAACTTTAGGCGTTCTAGGAGCATGAATTACACATCTAATCTCTCAACCACCTATTACACTTTTGAATGCCCTGGAGCACCAGGGAAATGTAAACGCCCACAAAGTGACCCCATTTTGTAAAGCAAACACCACAATGTATAAACCACGAGGCATAATGAGTCTTTTGAACGGTTCATTTTTTTCCAGACGTTTTTGGAATACATGTAGAAAAAAAGCATTTTCTTTCTCGCACACCACGGGACGCAGAGCCATTTATTACATAATGGGTTAAGGGTCACCAGCAGTGATTCCACACTGGCACAACCAATTGAAGACCGTTCCCCTCCATATAACCCCTCCCATTAGGGAGTACCTCGTTTTTTTTGCCAGTGTGTTCAATGCGTGGATGTGCTAAGGAACGCTCTGCCAAGACCCTCTGGGGGGTATAAATAAGCTATGCTTTTGCATCCATCCAAGATGCCAAATAAATTACGCTGAAACTGGATGGGATCCGTGCCTCATGCACGAGGCGTCGCCTGTAATGTCTCTCTTTTGGAGGACTGGGCTCTAGGGTCCAGCACTTTCGCTATATATGCTAAAATTCCTGGTAAGAGTCTTTTACAAGGCCCAGGGGAGAGGTCTCCTTTAAAAAGGAACCCATATGCCTGAAGGTTGGCACACAAAGCCCGTCATGATCGGTGAAGATTGGTGCTGTCTGAATTTTTCAGCAGAAAAAAACCTGCGGCGGAGATAAAGGTAAGAGGAAAATAAAAGAACAATCTTAAGGACTCTTTTCCAATCCTGGGGGGGGGGGGTAAAGAGCTGAGTTTTTTACTCACCACGCTCTATACCAGGGATAAGCAATTAGCGGACCTCCAGCTGTTGCAGAACTACAAGTCCCATGAGGCATAGCAAGTCTCTGACAGCCACAAGCATGACACCCAAAGGCAGAGGTATGATGCAATTTGTAGTTTTGGAACAGCTGGAGGTCCGCTAATTGCAGATCCCTGCTCTATACAGTGTCAGAGCAGTCTGGACAAGCACACTTCCTCCCCTGCAGAGCTCTACATAAGCGCGGCCACCACTTCTATCCCCCAAACACTGGATAAGGAATCCCAGCACAGTCCGAATAAATAGGGGGGAAGCTCAACCTCGTCCCAGGCAGCCGCTATTGTGCCCTAGGTTGCACATGCTTTATCAGTGGTGGGGGCGGAGGAGGGGGATTGTGAGCAAGCACGGGTGCGGGCACTCCGGTTTGAAAGATGGCGCTCAATACATGAGCCATAAAGGAATCTCATGGGCCGGCAGCTCTTCCTTTGGGACATGGCAGCATTCAGGGGGCACGTAAGCTTTATGTGGTTGGTGGGGCACTACCAAGAGAGACACCTACTCCTGTGGCATGAAACTGTGTGTTTAAGTTACATACTTTATGGATTGTGATTGCTGTGCCCTTGGGTGGCAATCAACACCCTTGATATAAAAAGTGCCACATCCTGAAATGTTTGAAGGATTTGGATAGAAAAAATGTACTTTATACGCACTTATTAGAAAAATTGAAAAAAACTTTCATATTTTTTACATATGTAAATGTTGTAATGTTCTCATAAAAGATTTGCTGAATTGCAGAAACAATAAACAAGCAACCTGATATACAGATAGCAGATCTGCACCAATTTCAGTTATTATACAAAATAGATGTATGTGTGGAAAAAGTTAGAATAATTCACCCTACACAATGTAAATCCTGACAATATAAAAACACTAGTAATGAAATACAATTACTACGATTTTGGAAGCAAAGAAAGTTAGTAACTATACTTGGGCCCCTTTCAGACGGATGTCTATTTTACAGCAGCTAAAAGCATGTTTGTTTTGCTGGAATTCAAGATTGCAGGCACTGCGGTCAGCTGCATTTGTACAGTGCTTTTAGCTGCGGTTGCGTTTAGCCACGGCACGATATTGAACGGGGATCCGACTTGCGTCTGGTATGAATCTTGAGGGGGAACTCCACGCCAAATTTCAACTAAAAAAACAGCATGTGTTCCCCCTGCAGGAGCATACCAGGCCCTTGGGTCTGCTATGGATTTTAAGGGGAACCCCCGTATGCCAAAAAAACCAGACCCATATCCGAGCAGCAGCCTGGCCGGTCAGGAAAGAGGTGGGGACGAGCGTCCCCCCTCCTTAACATGGGGGGGTAGGTGCTTTGAGGCAGGGGGGCGCCCTGTGGCCCCCCCACTGCAAAGCACCCTATCCCCATGTTGATGAGGACAGGGCCTCTTCCCGACAACCCTGGCTGTTGGTTGTCGGGGTCTGTGGGAAGGAAGCTTATCGGAATCTGGGACCGCTTTTATAAAAGCGCCCCACTTGCGGGCTTCCTCCGGCGTGTTCGGCGGGGGTGACCCGGCTTCTGTCGCTGTCTGCTGCTTCTTCTTCTTCTCCTTCTTCTGTCGCCATCTGCTTCTTCTTCTCCTTCTTCTGTCGCCTTCTGCTGCTTCTTCGATGTTGACACGTCACTTCTTCCCGCTGTACTGCCAGGAGCGCGGTTCCGGAGCATGCTGGGACTGTGACGTTTTAAGAGGCCTATATAAATCTGTGCAAACCGCGCAACCCGGCAGTACAGCGGGAGGAATCGGCGTATCAACATCGAAGAAGAAGCAGATGGCGACGAGAAGAAGGAGGAGGAGAAGGAGGAGATGAAGAAGCGGCAGACAGCGCCAGAAGCCCAGTCACCCCGCCGAACACGTCGGAGGAAGCCCGCTTAATAAAATCGCCCCCCCTCCCAGCGGAAGAGATCCAGACGGCGACGAAGAGCAGCACACCCCCCCAGAAGACAACGAAGAAGCAGCGCCCCTCGTAAAAGAGCTAAAGAAGAGAGGGGGGCCCCGGAGCTGACTAATAAATTGTGTTGTGTGTGTGTTTTTTACATTTTTTGTTCCGCCAGATGAATGGCTAGGGGTACGGTGTACCACATACTCATTCACCTAGGGTGGGGGGCCGGCATCTGGGGGCCCCCTTATTAAAGGGGGCTCCTAGATTCCGATAAGCTCCCTTCACGCAGACACCGACAACCAAGGTGTCGGGAAGAGGCCCTGTCCTCATCAAGATGAGGACAGGGTGCTTTGGGGTGGGGGGGCCAGAGGGCGCCCCCTGCCCCAAAGCACCTCCCCATGTTGAGGGAATGCGGCCCCGTTTTTTCGACGTATGGGGTGTCTCTGTAAAATCCATAGCAGACCCAAGGGCCTGGTATGCTCCTGTAGCCATTTTTTTAGCTGAAATTTGGCGTGGAGTTCCCCCTCAAGATTCATACCAATCGCAGCTGACACAGTGCACTGCGATTACCCCCGGGTTATGTGCCGATAGCTGCAGGATTTCGCAGCTGGACGCATCCAGTTCTATTTTTTCTATCCGCACAAAACCGCGGGGAAAACATTTTATCCGTCCGTCTGAAAGGGGCCTTAGACTTTCTTGCCACCCCTTTCAAAGAAAGTGTTTGTGGTATGATGAGGTAAGATAGTGGTTTGTCTCAGGCAGCAGGAGGTCAGGGTCCCATCTCCTAGATATCGGCAGTGGTCAGAGAGCACCCGTCCACCCAGTGTGGTCAAAAAGTTTTTTTTTCTCCTAGTGTCATCATCAAATTTTATACGATTTGAGACTGTATTGTCTACACCTTCTTCAATATTGACTGCTTTTTGATTGACTAGTCAAATGTGGGCGGTAATTGGTAACTTCTTACCTGTCCAGTAGGGGTCATCTTAGTCTCAGGAATAACAATCGGTCTGTCTTGTGAAATTTTATATAGGACTTTTAATTTGAGTTAATATGAGCCCTATTGATGGTGATATAACATATCTGGTGCATTGTGTTAATATTGGTGAATCCGCTGGCTATAGGAAAATGGGATCATTGTGGGTATCAGTCATGATGTAAATATTTATTCATCAATAACACTCTTTCCTCCATTATTAAGATAATATATAGGCAAAAGTTCTATTGCATCCAGTTTGTGGGAATATCTCACGACCTTTGTATTATTGTGTGTCATGAAAGGACAAGTAACAAAAAGGTGCCCCTACTTAATGCAGTATGTTGAAGTAAACAGATATAGAAAAGAGAGAGGGCCAAGGGGGTACCACATCCAGATAAACTATAAATTATGGATTTAGGACTGTTGTAGGCGGACTTTAAAAGGTACTAAAAGGAATTCAACATAATTTGAAAAAATATAAATGTATTATTACGTATTATAAAAAAAATAACATTTCATATTAAAAACATACAGATTTGACTCTCTATGGGAGTCGCACAATTTAAAATAATTCCCTAATGATACATATAGGACAATATAAGTCTACGTTTCGCTTGTCGCTTCCTCAGGACGTGTTGTCACATATGAGAGAAGAGGGAATCTGTATAAAGAGAAAAATAATAATCAAATGCATGCAAGGACAGTGGGTATACATATGTATTTAACCACTTGACCACTGGGCACTTAAATCCCCTTCCTGACCAGACCAATTTTCAGCTTTCGGTGCTCTCACAATTTAAATGACAATTACTCAGTCATACAACATTGTACCCATTTGAAATTTTTGTCCTTTTTTCCCCACAAATAGAGCTTTCTTTTGGTGGTATTTGATCACCTCTGGGTTGTTTATTTTTTGCGCTATAAAAGAAAAACGACTGAAAATTCTGTAAAAAAAAATATATATATAATGTTTCTGTCATATTAGCAGGTTATTTCTCACACACAGCATATGCATACCACAAATTACACCCCAAAATACATTCTGCTATTCCTCCCGAGTATGGCGATACCACATGTGTGAGACTTTTACACAGCGTGGCCACATACAGAGGCCCAACATGCAGGGAGCACCATCAGGCGTTCTGGAACACCCAGACCAATTCTGACATTCCTCTCCTACATGGAAAAATCATCATTTATTTGCTTGAAAATTACATAGAACCCCAAAACATTATATATGCTTTTTTTTAGCAAAGACCCTAGAGAATACAATGGTGGCCGTTACAACTTTTTATCTTGCATGGTATTTTCGCAGACATTTTTTGAACGCGTGTTTAAAAAAAAAAACGTTTGTGCTTAACCACTTAAGACCCGGACCAATACGCTGGTAAATGACCCAAGGTGTTTTTGCGATTCGGCACTGCATCGCTTTAACAGACAATTGCGCGGTCGTGCGACGTGGCTCCCAAACAAAATTTGTGTCCTTTTCTTCCCACAAATAGAGCTTTCTTTTGGTGGTATTTGATCACCTCTGCGATTTTTATTTTTTGCGCTATATACAAAAATAGAGCGACATTTTTGAAAAAAAAACCACTATTTTTTACTTTTTGTTAAAAAAAAATCAAATAAACTAAATTTTAGTCAAACATTTAGGCCAAAATTAATTTAGCCACATGTCTTTAGTAAAAAAAAAAAAAAATCGCAATAAAAAAAAATAGCTACCTAGCGGGAACAGCGACACTAATACAGCGATCAGAAAAATGATCGCTTAGTGACGCTGGCAATAGGGAGTGAAAGGGTTAACTAGGGCGGTGATCAGGGGGTTAAAACTTTATTAGGGGGGTGGGGGGGCTATCCTGAACCTAACACTAACTGTTTTTTACAGTGCCTGTCACACTGACACTAAATGCAGTGATTAGATCACTGCATTCAGTGACACTGTGACAGGGGGGTGGGGGGGTGCGATCACAAGGGGTTAATATGCCTATGTGAGTGTGTGTCAGTGTTGTGTTGGTGCACACTTACTTGTGATGTCTTCTCTCATCAGCAGCGCTGGGAAACAGCGCTGCGATGAGAGGTGACATCATTTCCTCCTTCCTGTGTAAACACAGGAAGAGGAACTGACAGGATGGGAGCGCGCTTCCATTGGCTGGGAGCGATCGCGGGGGGGCGGGTAAGCGCCGACATCCGCCCGCTGATCCCGGATCGCTCCCGGAGCCAGGTGGACCCCCGCACGCCGCGGAGGGGGTCCCGATGGGACCCCCGAACCGCACTTAGGCGGGGACGTAAATTTACGCCCTTGTGCCTGTACGTGCCATTCTGTGGCCGTATATGTGCGTGCGGGGGTCCTTAAGTGGTTAATAAAAAAACAAAAAACAGTAAAGTTAGCCCAATTTTTTTTCATAATGTGAAAGATGAAGTTACGCCGAGTAAATACCCAACATGTCACACCAAATTGCGCACACTCATGGAATGGCGCCAAACTTCGCTACTTAAAAATCCCCATAGGCGACGCTTTAATTACTTTTATTGGTTACATGTTTTTAGTTACGGAGGAGGTCTAGGGCCAAAATGATTGCTCTCGCTCTAACGTTTGCAGAGATACCTCACATGTGTAGCTTGAACACCGTTTTCATATGTGGGCAGGACTTACGTATGCGTTCGCTTCTGCATGCGAGCACACGGGGACAGGGGTGCTTTAAAAAATGGGAATTGCAGGGTATTGGGGTATTGCAGAGTATTGGGGTATTGCAGAGTATTGCACAGGGTATTGGGTATTGCAGAGTATTGCGCAGGATATTGGGGTATTGCAGAGTACTGGGGTATTGCAGAGTATCGTGCAGGGTACTGGGGTATTGCAGAGTATTGTGCAGGGTACTGGGGTATTGCAGAGTACTGGGATATTGCAGAGTACTGGGATATTGCAGAGTACTGGGATATTGCAGAGTACTGGGATATTGCAGAGTACTGGGGCAGGAATGGCTGAGCTGGGATGGATGGATCTGTGACTGCATTTGTCACAGATCCAGCCACAGCGCTGCTGCTGTCACCCGCCCCCCCCCTCTCCTCTCACACTGCCGGTTTGTTTACAAGTGATCAGCGGCAATTTACCGCGATCCGTGATGCGCCGAGTCTAGCACGGACACTTCCGCGAGCGCGTCCCAGGGGACGCGCAATCGCGGAAGTGCACGAGGACGTCCCAGGGACGTCGTCCCAAGATAGCTCCACCGCGCTGTAGCAGTAAAATGTCTATGGCGCGGTGGGCAAGTGGTTAAAGGTAAAAGGTCATGTATGATAGAAAAGTGTGTGTGTGTATATATATATATATATAATATAGGAAACCATCTACTGAAATTGGCAGAAAACCTTCAAGTGCGCGGCAAATCTCATAAGTGCCCTTTCCAGGACGGCATATGAACACTATTGAAACCAAGAAAAATGTATATTAAAATTGTATTCCCACAAAAAATGGGGGGGGGGGGGGTGGGGTGCTGTTTACATATCATGATAAAATGTCTGATCGGGTATTTATTATATAAGTTATCACTCGGATTGGTATCTTTAAATATCAGGCAAAGAATAGACTGAGGACAGTAGTCCAATAATTACTGTAGAACAGAAAAATAAATAATAAAATCAATATCCATCCTTGCATCAAAGGTAGTGTCTAATTTAACAACAAGGCACAAAAAAAAGGAGACCCCAATGGGCAATATACCTTTTAGATGTCTGTAGCAATTCTATAACTATGCGGTGATGCATGAAAATCCAAATGTAACAATCTATTAATACAGATAGAAAACACAATACTATAGTATTCCATTTCAAAAACACATGAACAATAGTCTTAGTATAGTCTTTGTAGCCTACACCACAGCTTTCCAGGGACGAAAAAGTTAGTATTTAGTGGAATCCAGTGTTGATCGGACCAAACAGGTATTGGAAAGAAAACATCAAAAAATGGCTAATCTGAAAGTATAAATTGAAACAAGCACATCAGCTATCAACTGGAAAGTCTAAGCCTAAGAATGCAAGATATTACCACCAAACAATTGCTGGAAAAAACTTATAACACATCAATACAGACCTGCCATGAGTCATCCAGATAGGTTGCCACCACTGATACCATTAGCCAAATAGAGGACTTAAATAGAGCCAGAGATTAGCATCAGAGCAGCTGATTCTGATCCTGCCGCAGCTGAGGCGGCGCTACTAAGTTGCTGCAATACAGGGGAGGGGGAAAGGGTGAAGAGAAGAGATCACCCTTGTTACCTGTATGCCTCTAATAATTACGTCCCTTCCATATGAAAGCCGCACAGAGATCGCACATGCGCAGTGGAGCTGTACGGACCTCGTGCATGCGCAGTAAATCCACACAAACATTGCGCATACGCAGTACAGACAAAAGGTGCACGCATGCGCAACAGTGCAAAATCGTCACTTAGAATCCACAGGCTGAAGCCAAAGCATCAGGTAACATTCACCACCTTATAAAAAGATATATTAATAATACAATTCTCTCCGTACATTGAACACCATATTATATAATTTTTTTTTCTTTCCCTACCACATAGAATGTATGCCCTAATTACAGGGGACTTTTTATTCCCTTCGTTCATTAAACACAATGGGCCAGATTCAGGTACATCTGTGCATTATTGGACCGGCGTAGCGCACCGCCTTTACGTTAGATTTGCGCAATGTAGCCGCGCAATCGCCCTATTCTCGTCGCTTTTACGTAGAAATTAGCGCCTGCGCAACGTTATTTCTGAGGCGCAAGGCGGAGTAATACAAATTGGGAAGGACGTGGGCGTGTTACATTGAAATGAGCCGTGACCCCATGCAAATGAAGGGCCGGCTCGCGCATGCGCGCTTGAAGCAGACCATGTCAGCACCTCTGTGCGCATGCTCACAACTCGGGAACGGCGCAATCGGTGAAATTGGAAATGGACTAGAGCAAAATCATGAACTACGCAGACAGCATAAATAGACACACACAAACGCACTTCCATTTCAAAAGTACATCCCTTTGTATCCCTCCCTATACAGCAAGGTGCTTTTGTTCCGTTGTTAGTTGCGTTGTGATTTGTATTTGTCAGATTTGTGTACTGTGTGATCTAGTGTTAGAAGATATTTGAAAGTGATTGGTGAGAATTTTTGTGTGATAGTTTTCTGTTTGTTTGTTTTCTTGCTTGATTGGTCGTGCTTGTTTTTGTGAGTGTTTTTTGTTGACTGGGAGTGATTTTTGGTCAGAGTATGACAGAGAGGAAGAGGAAATTAAATTTTTCTTTGAGGGAGAAACAAATTCTTGCCCGGGCCATTTCCGACTATGGACGTTTCCTCCATGGCCCAGACAGTGCCAACACCACCCTGGCCAGGAGAAGAGAGATTTTGGACAGCGGGGGATGGGGAGACACCCGGAATCGGTCTGGGATTGGGAAAAAGATAAATGACCTTTCGGCGTCTAGTCAAAAAGAAGCTGGCCAAAATGCTTGCCCATGCCAGGGCCACAGGAGGGGGCCCACCATGCCATGTTAGGCTGACAGCGGAGGAGCTTTCATAGGCAAGAAGTGGAGGGCCTGCCCGGCTATGACTCAAGTCATGAAGGCGTGATGCCAGGTAAGGTTTTTTTTTCTATCAGGTGTGTAGTATGTGTGGGGGAGGGGGTGAAAGGGAATATGTGGCAAGTGTGTGGATCCACCAACCTGTGAATGTTTTGTGTCATCCACAGATGTGCAGGAGGGTGCTGGGCCATCTGGCCTGAACGCACCATCGCCAGGACAGCAGTCTAATGAGGCCCCCCCGACAAGGCCGGAGTCCGTGGAGGAGGTTGAAGAGGAGGAGGAGGTTGAGGAGGAGGAGTTTGAGGAGGAGGAGGAGTCCATGTCAGGCACTGGACTCTTGTTTTTGGATGACTCTTCCCCTCTGGCTGGCAGCAGTCAGCCCTCCCTAAGGGGGAGCCCCCCTCCTCCCCCAACATGGCTCCCCTCCCAAGGGCCTCCCCTTCTCCCCGGCCACAAGCATCAGCTGGAGGCAGGAAGGCGACCCAGAAGACCAGGGGGGTGGCTGATCTCCTGCCCGCCACTCTGAGAAGGGACCAGTTCCTCCAGACCCGCCATCTGGGACAGGTCAGCCAGACATTGGTGCGGATGGAGGAGAGCCTGTCCTCCATCAAGGATACGCTTGGGAACCTGGACTACCACTCCTGGGCTTTCAGAAACTGCCTTAACGACCTGCAGACTACATCAGCAGGCGTTGGGCAGGATGTGAGGGCCCTTACCCAGGCTATCCAGGCCAACAAGGCAACACTAGGTGCTGCCCTGGACAGAATAGCCGTGGCCTTGGAGGGCAGGCCGCCAGGTGGGCAGAGACCAGGGGCTGCTCCTCCTTCCCCGATTTACCCCTTCCCCCATGAGTCTCCCCAGAGGAGCCGGAGCCGGGGCCGTGGCCGGGGGCGCCCCAGGCGTGGCTCACGTCAAGGGCACTAATTTGTTTTCCCCTTTTTTTTGGGCCTTTTTTTTTTTTTCTGGAAATTTTTTGATTTTGCTGTTTTTTTTGCTGTTTGAATGTGGGGTGACATTCCTGCCGCAAAAGGGGTGTCATCCTCGATTTTGGTGGAGAAGGGTTCCCCAGGACCAGGGAGAAGTGATCCCCAGGTCTGTGTGAAAGGTGTATGAATGTACAGTACAAGTCCTGCATGGTGGACTGGTGCCAATCCAATTTGATGAGGATGTGGGGTGTGTGTGCTAGGGACCACAGTGGTGTGCATGCATGCATTCTCATTGTGCCATGATTAATGTGTGTGTTTAACGTGCAAAGATGCATAATGTGAGCTGGCTCCTGGCTGCTCTTCCCTCAGAAGACGGGGTAACCTCGGTTAGGGGGGGGGGGGTTGTCTGGTTCAGGGGTCAGGTCATCACGTAGGTCAATCTGCATGCCCTTTCTCACTGCGAAGTTGTGCAGCAGGCAACAGGCACCGATGATATGGCACACAAAGTTTGGGGAATACAAGAGGGTACCCCCAGACTTATCCAGGCATCGGAAACGTGACTTCAGGAGGCCAAAGGTGCGCTCCACCACTGCACGTGTTTGGGCGTGGGCTTAATTGTATCTTTCTTCTCCTGGGGTTTGGGGGTTCCAGATAGGAGTCATGAGATGGGGTCCCAGTGGATATGCAGAGTCACACCTGTAAGGGAAAAGACAGGAGGATGTTAGTCATGCATGTGCCCCTTGTGATGTGTGCATCATGGGGGGGTACAGTCATGCCTGCCACCCATGTCACTCACCAACCAGCCAGGTGTCCCCATACACGTTCTGATCGAATTCCATTCGGATGGGGCTCTGATTGTAGATGTAGCTGTCATGTCTGGACCCTGGGTGTTTGGCACGGACGTGCCATTTGAGGCCTTTGGCATCGACTATCACCTGTACGTTGATGGAATGCCAATGCTTCCGATTGCGGTACATGTGCTCTGTCTCCTGGGGGGGCTGGAGTGCCACATGTGTGCAATCAATGGCCCCCACGGTGCGTGGGAATCTGGCAATTCTGTAGAAATCTGTCATTGCCTTCAGCCGCAGGTCCTCAGTGGTTGGTTTGATGATTTGGTTGGCCATGCGTCTGAGGATTGCAGGGACAACCTGGTGCACACATCTGCTCACGGAGGATTGTGACATCCCAGCCACCACTCCATCTGTACGCTGAAAAGAGCCACTGGCAAGGAAATGGAGTGTTGCCAGGACCTTGACCAGTGGCTGCACTGCATGTGAGCGTTGTGTTGGGCTGGTGATGTCCTCCTGCAGGGTTGTGGTTAATTCCAGGATGGCATGAGGGGTGAATCTGAAGATGGGATACACCTCACAATCACTCATGCCAAACAGGTCTATGCGTGTGCGGTATATCCTCTCCCGTGCCATCCTCCGTGCCCTCCTCCTTCTTTGCTCATCTAAAGTCAGTAGTATAGCAATGCGCGACGATGCCCCTGGCATGTTGGCATACAGATTGTTGTGCAACACGTGTGACTGCTGAGCTCCTCACTAACGGTGTTGCTTTATCTGACATGTAGATGATTTTTCTCTTTTTAGACCAGCTTTTATATGGTCTAATTTTAGACAGGACATTTTGCTGTTGCGCACACCGCGTAGCCCGCGCTGCCCCAACGTTCTTTTGTGGATCCCCGTAAGTCCCTCATTAGCATATTTGACTAGCAAATCAATGGTCTGTCTAGCGCAGTTTTGCGCGTACGGATACACCTGTCTAACGAAATTACGCTGGACAAAAAAAAGTAGATTTCTTTGTATCTCGTTCTGGGGATCCCGTGCATCGAAACGCACGCGCACATTTAGACTTACGCCGCGCATCTCCTGTTACGCAGGCGTAATCGCTCTGTGAATCTGTATTTTTTCCTCTTCTCTCCCTATCACTTAGGATTTTATGCCCTAATCTAGAGTTGTCCCGATACCGATGCTAGTATCGGTATCGGGACCGATACCGAGTATTTGCGGGAGTACTTGTACTCGCGCAAATGCTCCCGATGCCTCTGCCGATACTTTTTTTGTATTTATCAACATGTTCTGTGAAAATTCTTTGAGTTTTTTACTACTGCGTGACAAGCAAATAAAACATCTTTATTAATTTTTACTCATTTTTATTCATTTATAATGTCTTGAGTTAGAGTTCTTCATAATTCTAAAGAAAATATCAATAGTCTGTATTTTGATTTGAAAACTGTCACATGACATTTAAAAAAAAGCATCGGTATTCGGTATCGGTGAGTGCATGAAAAAAGTATCGGTACTTGTACTCGGTCCTAAAACAATGGTATCTGGACAATATAGGGGACCATCCAGCCCCTTCGTACACGGAACTCATAATTACCCCCCTTTTTTTTCTCTCACTTAGGATTTTATGTCCTAATTTATAGGGGACTCTCTATCCCCTCCGTACATTGAACAAAATATTATTATATAATTTGTATTTATTTTTTCCTTATCACATAGAATTTATGCCCTAATTACAGGGGACTTTTTATTCCCTTCATACATTGAACACAATATTATTATTATTTTTTTCTCTCTCCCTATCACTTAGGATTTATATGCCCTAATATATAGGGGACCATCCAGCCTCTTCGTACACGGAACTCATAACTACCCCCCCCTTTTTTTTTTTATATACCACTTAGGACCTTTGGCCTTAATTCATAGGGGACTTTCTATCCCCTTCGCACATTGAACACATCATTATTTTATCCTTTTTTTTTTTTTTTTTTACCCCTATCCCCTCTCTCTGGCTCTTCTCTATGTTTTAGGATTACCCCGAGAAAAGTCGCTCCATTACTCCAAAGAATCCTGCCTACCCCGACTAATATCGCTGGGATGGAGGGGTGGTAGAAGGAAGGCATAATATATAGAAGTAAGCATCTGAGATAGGGGGAAATGTAATGCAACTTATAGGCAGTATAGACAGTAGTATGATGGTGCAAAAATTAGTATAGTTTGAGACAATGGGCCAGATTCAGGTAAAGTTAGGCTGGAGTATCCAGTGATCCGCCAGCCTAACTGTCACTTTAAGCCGGCGTTTTTGTTTTCTGTAAGCAGAAAACAAGAAACGCCGGGTTGGAGTTCCGATGCGATCGGCGCAATTGAATTTCGCCATCGCATCGCAACTTTAATTTAAAAATGGCGCCGGGGGCGTTCCCGCTGATTTACGCTGAAAAAATATGTTAATCAGCGGGAATCGGCAATTCACGATCGTATTCGGGCGCGACGCAGTGAAAGATAAAGCAGCCCCCTAGTGGAGTATCCTATGTTAAGTATAGGCGTCGTCATCGCGTCGGAAAAAAAAAAAATCGCGTCACTTGCGTAAAACTTTCATGAATGGGGATGTGACGTCATTGACGTTCACTGACAGAATTTGGAGCATGCGCACTGGGATGCATTGACACTCGACGCATGCGCAGTACGTTCGCCGCGGGATTGCGCTTAGTTTAAATACACGCCCCGTACCCGCCCAATTTGAATTCCGCCGGCTCATTTGCGATGCGCTGCCGCAACTTTAGGAGCAAGTGCTTCATGAATAACAGCACTTGCTCCTTAAATTTCGGCAGCGTAACGTAAATGAGAAGCGTTACTCCAGAGCAAAGATGCTCCCATCTACCTGAATCTGGCCCAATGTATGTATGTATGTATGTATGTGTGTGTGTGTGTGTGTATAATGTGTATTTATTTGTTGTATAGTTTGGAAAACCATGTATAATATGTATTTATTCGTTGTATAGTTTGAAAAATCATGTTTAACCACTTCCTTACTGGGCATGTATACCCCCTTCCTGACCAGGTGAAATTTCAGCTTGCGGCACTGCGTCGCTTTAACTGACAATTGCGCGGTCGTGCGATATGGCTCCCAAACAAAATTGGTGTCCTTTTTTCGCCACAAATAGAGCTTTCTTTTGGTGGTATTTGGTCACCTCCTGTGGTTTTTATTTTTTGCGCTATAAACCAAAAAGGACGACAATTTTGAAAAAAAATACAATATTTTTTACTTGTTGCTATAAAAAATAGCCCAATTTAAAAAAAAATTCAGTCTAGGCCGATACGTATTCTTCTACATACTTTTGGTAAAAAAAAAAAAAAAAAATCGCAATAAGCGACTGGTTTGCGCAAAAGTTATAGCGCCTACAAAATAAGGGACAGAATAATTATTTTTTATTATTATTTTTTTTTACTAGTAATGGCGGCGAGCTGCAAATTTTATTGCGACTGCGACATCATGGCGGACACATCAGGCACTTTTGAAACATTTTTGGCACCATTCACATTTATACTGCAATCAGTGCTATAAATATGCACTAATTACTGCATAAATGACTGGCAGGGAAGGGGTTAACACTAGGGGGTGAGGAAGGGGTTAAATGTGTATCCTGTATAGTGTTCTAACTGTGGGGGGAGGGGGGGGGTGACCGATCTGTGTCCCTATGTACAAGAGACACAGATCGGTCTCTTCTCTCCCTGACAGGACGCTGTCGTGAGAGCCGGCAATGAGAAATGATCTCATATGTTTACATATGAGATCATCTCTCATTCGCCGCACAAATCGCATCGCAAACGGCCACTCTGATTGGCCGTTCACGGCGATCTGATTGGCTGTGTCCAAGGGACACGGCCTGCACAGAAGTTCCCCGCTGCGCGCTCTGGAGCGCGCGCTGGGAACAACGAAATGGGCTGCCGTGAAAACACGGCGCCCCAGAGAATTAGAACCACCCTGCGCCCGTATATAGTCGTACGACCGTAGGGAAGTGGTTAATACATTTTTGGAAAAAAAATAATACAATTCTTTACCAAAAGGCAAAAACAAAAATAGCTAACTTGGTAGGTATCCAGCCCTGATGTAAATGAAGATCTGGATCAACCCAGAAGAGGGCTCAGTGCTCTTAAAAATTGGCATCCAAAGAAATTTGTAGTATCAAGAAATCAAAATATAAACATAAACAAAAAAAATAAGATAAGTCTCTGGAGGAACAGGGCGTGGCTTGGCACACATCATAGATGGACGCTGCTTAGAGGAGCTCCGGCATCCAGGGAGAACCAAGCACTAATCTGACCCGGTTAGAAGCCTATTATGTCCGCCCTAATCAAGAAGGGACACCACAACTGCTCCCTACGCTTGATGGGCACCCCAAAAAGTAAGATGTCCCCAGCCAGGCCCAGACTGGGACAAAAAATAGGCCCGGGCATTTTAGACTGAGCAGCCCGGGTGGGGGGGGGGGGGGGTTAATGATTGGATATGGGGTGAGATAAAGAAATATAGATAGACAGAGAAAGAAAGAAAGAAAGAGAAAGAAAGACAGATACATACAAAGAAAGATAGATATAGATTGAAAGATAAAAAAAAAAAAAGAAAAGAAAGGAAGATAGATAGATAGGAAAATAAAGAAAAAAAATACAGATAAAAAGAAGGGAAGGAAGATAAAGAGAGATAAGATAGATAGGAAGGAAGGAAGATGAAGAAAGAAAGATGGATAAAGATAGAAAGAAAGAAGTGAAGGAAGGAAGATAGATAGATAGGAAGAAAGATAGATAAAGATAGAAAGAAAGAAGTGAAGGAAGGAAGATAGATAGATAGGAAGAAAGATAGATAAAGATAGAAAGAAAGAAGTGAAGGAAGGAAGATAGATGGATAGATAGGAAGGAAGATAGATAAAGAAAGATAAATAAAGATAGAAAGAAGGGAAGGAAGGAAGGAAGGAAGATAGATAGATAGCAAGGAAGATAGATAAAGAAAGAATGAATAATATAGAAAGAAGGGAAGATAGATAGATAGAGAAAAAGATAGATGGATAGAGAAAGAAAGAAGGGAAGGAAGGTAGATAGATATAAAAAGAAAGAAGGGAAGGAAGATAGATAGAGAAAAAAGAAAGATAGATAAAGATAGAAAGAAGGGAAGGAATGGAAATAGATAAAGAAATAAAGATAGAAAGATAGATAACTATAGAAAGAAAGCAGGGATGGAAGGAAGATAGATAAAGAAATATAGATAAAGATAGAAAGAAAGAAGGGAAGGAAGGTAGATAGATGGATAGGAAGGAAGATAGATAAAGAACAAAGGAAAAATATAGAAAGAAAGAAGGGAAGATAGATAGACAGAGAAAAAGATAGATAGATATAGAAAGAAAGGAAGGAAGATAGATAACGAAAGAAAGGTAGATAAAGATAGAAAGAAAGAGAAGGAAGGAAGATAAAGATAGAAAGAAAGGAAGATAGGTAGATATATAGATGGATAGATAAAGATGGATAGAAAGAAAGGAAGATAGATAAAGATAGAAAGAAGATAGACAGTGGCGGTGCATCTATAGCGGGCGCCAGAGCACCGCTCCCTCTGGCTCAGCCGCCCCCTCTGGCTCAGCCGCCCCCTCTGTCTCAGCCGTGACAATGGGCACAGTGGCAACAATGGGCACAGTGGCATCAATGGGCACAATGGCATCAATGGACACAGTGGCGACAATGGGCACAGTGGCAACAATTAAAGGGCACAGTGGCATCAATTGGCACAGTGGCGACAATTAAAGGGCACAGTGGCTGCGTTTGATGGCATGGCACAGTGGCTGCATTTGATGGCATGGCACAGTGGTGACAATTGATGGCACAGTGGCTGTGTTTGATGGCATGGCACAGTGACTGCGTTTGATGGCATGGCACAGTGGCGACAATTGATGGCACAGTGGCTGCATTTGATGGGCACAGTGAGGCTGCAATTGTTTTTTTTTTTTCTGTTTGCGCCCCCCAAAAAATGTGTCTAGCTATCTATCTACAAACGAAAAAAAAAGAGAAAAAAGAGAGAGAAAGAAAGGTGAAGAGAGAGAGAGAAGGGGATGAAGGGCCCCCTACATCAGTGTACAGTACTCACTCAGAGGCAGGAGGGACTGACTGGATGGATATCCGATGGATATCAGACTCCATATTTCCTTTCTGTTTGTTGGGCTTGAATATTCCCGCCCACATCCCTTAGGCAGCAGAACAGTGTCTGTCGGGAGAGTGGGCGGGGCAGACACAGGAGGAGCGGAAGAGAGGAGGGGGAGGAGTAGAAGCAGCAGCTCCTCTCCTCTAACTGGTCGTGGGGGCAGCAAGGGGAGAGGAGAAGTGTCAGAGCTGGCTTTGATACCCCAGCTGATCTCTTTCTATCTGGTGCTGTGTTGGTGGTGTACACCCCTGGGGAGTCGTGACATACAGCCCGCTGGCCACCGAGGGCCGTTCGTGGGCCGCGAGGGCCATTCGCGGGCCACCGCGGCCCACCGGGCATTTGCCCGGTATGCCCTATGGCCAGTCTGGGCCTGTCCCCAGCTAATCTGAGCAAGTACCATTACAATGGAGACGGCAAGAGCTCCAAGATGGCACCGGCTCACAGTCCTGACGGTGGGGAAGAGATGGAGGATGATGAGATTTCCTTACCAGCCTCGGAGGAGTCATCTAGAGGTAACATCCCCAGTGATCACCCCCTGAACTATGCTATCATGACAGATCTTGCAGCAGATATAAAGAACTCCTTTGCGGCCACGATTACCGACATAAAATCTGAACTATTAAGATTATCCGAGCAGATGGCTATCCGCGACAGGGCTGATAAACGGAGGGACAGGGCGCTGGTCAAACTGGACGACATTGCGGTCGATCATTCTAATCACCTAATAGCCATGAATAGGCGTTTGGAGAACCTCGACAACAGAGGCAGAAGAAATAATATTAGAGTGCGAGGCGTGCCTGAGTCTGTCTCCCCTGAACAGATCAGGCCTACACTCGCCTCCATTTTTAAGGGCCTCATGGATAGGCCCGAAGCCTCACCCATTGAATTTGATAGCGCTCACAGAGCTCTTAGACCTAAAGCCCCTGATGACAATCCTCCAAGGGACATAATTTGCTGCCTCCCAAACTTCAGCTTAAAAGAGGACATTCTACAGAAAGCGCAACAAAGTGACCAGATCGCGTTTAATGAAACTGAAATTCAACTATTTCAGGATCTGTCCCCCATCACCCTGAAAAACAGAAGCGCACTGCGCCCATTGCTGGAAGTGCTCAAGACAAAGGAATTGCCTATAGATGGAAATTTCCATTCGCCTTACAAGCCACCTTTAATGGGAGACAGTACATGCTTAAAACTCTGCATTTTTTATTGAAGTTTTGTGAATGCCTGCAGATTGCCCCAGTGGATCTGCCTGAATGGTATGCAGAATTCTGCCTTCCACCCGAAGTAAATAACATGCCACCTAAGCAAAATCACCCTTCATACCAGGCAACTCCAGAAGGAATGCTAACAGGAGCAACTATAATTCTCCGGCAGCCAAAAGCCCTAGGCTTGGAGATCCCAGATAAAGGTCCTCTATTTCTGATATTCTACACCATCACCTCTCATCAATTTATAGAAGGAGCGGCCAACGTTTCCTGCTATTTCACCAATTTTTTTTTCTTTACTGGTCACTGCTTACCCTTAGATACGTGATTCATGAAGCGTACAGGAACTTGTATATTTGTGAAGTGAATTGCGCTAACTTATATTGTTATAAACATTTTACCACAACTGGTCCTGTGAACTTGTTACTCAAAAAAACAAAAAAGTATGTACATGTGTCTATGGTTGTTAGTTAATGTGCAAACAAACAATCAACAAATAATGTGCAATTACTAATACAGTGCCCTGTGCCAAACTATAACGTATGGATTTCTCAATCCATCAAAAAACTGTGAAATAAATCCCCAATTTTTTAAAATATACTGCTATTACAATCCACAGATTGAATGTGCTCCAAGAAAGCAAGAAAATATATATTATATACGAAAAAAATATATAAAAAGTAAAAAAATTATATATATATGTGCTAAGAAAGTCCTTAATAGATATTTCTTGCAATGATGCCCAGCTGAGTTTCCACCTTCACCGCAAATAGTGTCTACACCGTCACCGGATAAAATGGCCACTCACCAGATGGACCCAGAAATCTGCCTTTGGTTCATATGGATAACCACTCCCTCTCTCAGGTTTATCAGCAGTCACTCCCAATGCTTTGGCTGTAGTCTCGTTTTATATCCGCTCATGTAACATATAAAAGACTATCATGGTGTAGTAAATCAAATAATTTATTATGATTAAAACATATAGTTATTCCACTCACATATAAAAGTGCCTAGGAGCCGGCACTGAGCTAATCCAGCCGTAAATAGGAGTATGCAAATGTACGAGTGTGTCCTGGTCCGCACGTGTGATGCCTCACTTTGTCGCTTGCGTTCCCAGCCTCGTTATACTCAGGCTGGACATGACGAGCTGGCAATGGTCCCGCAGCCTCTATGCATTTCGCAACTTAATGCGTCATCAGGAAGCTGCCTCATTGTTGCCCGTCAGTCTTTTTATACCCCCACGTGCTACTTGTTATCCTATCATCTGCTTCTTACAACAGGAAGCACCACATGGTAAGTAAGTCTCCATAACAAGAAAGGGGGGTTGCCAACAGGTTTGCACTTGGGGCAATACACACCCACCAGTTGTTAAAATAGAGGTTGCATTACTTCCAGGAATGGGGAGTGCAGCCATCTAAGTATAATGAGAATAAAAAATGAATGGAATTAAAGCGAGGGAGGGGGAACTATGTAAAATGGAATAAATAAATAAATAAACAAATAAAATGCTGCCAGCAGGTTTGCACCAGCTGCAGTGAATAATAGACAGTAACAAAAATGGTGGCTAGTCCACCTCCTGTAAAATGGAGTTTGGACTTCCTGCCGGAAGTTGCAGTAGTCAGGGAATTACCAGTAGTCAAAATGGCGGATGTGGTGCTTCCTGTTGTAAGAAGCAGATGATAGGATAACAAGTAGCACGTGGGGGTATAAAAAGACTGACGGGCAACAATGAGGCAGCTTCCTGATGACGCATTAAGTTGCGAAATGCATAGAGGCTGCGGGACCATTGCCAGCTCGTCATGTCCAGCCTGAGTATAACGAGGCTGGGAACGCAAGCGACAAAGTGAGGCATCACACGTGCGGACCAGGACACACTCGTACATTTGCATACTCCTATTTACGGCTGGATTAGCTCAGTGCCGGCTCCTAGGCACTTTTATATGTGAGTGGAATAACTATATGTTTTAATCATAATAAATTATTAGATTTACTACACCATGATAGTCTTTTATATGTTACATGAGCGGATATAAAACGAGACTACAGCCAAAGCATTGGGAGTGACTGCTGATAAACCTGAGAGAGGGAGTGGTTATCCATATGAACCAAAGGCAGATTTCTGGGTCCATCTGGTGAGTGGCCATTTTATCCGGTGACGGTGTAGACACTATTTGCGGTGAAGGTGGAAACTCAGCTGGGCATCATTGCAAGAAATATCTATTAAGGACTTTCTTAGCACATATATATATAATTTTTTTACTTTTTATATATTTTTTTCGTATATAATATATATTTTCTTGCTTTCTTGGAGCACATTCAATCTGTGGATTGTAATAGCAGTATATTTTAAAAAATTGGGGATTTATTTCACAGTTTTTTGATGGATTGAGAAATCCATACGTTATAGTTTGGCACAGGGCACTGTATTAGTATTTATTGCACATTATTTGTTGATTGTTTGTTTGCACATTAACTAACAACCATAGACACATGTACATACTTTTTTGTTTTTTTGAGTAACAAGTTCACAGGACCAGTTGTGGTAAAATGTTTATAACAATATAAGTTAGCGCAATTCACTTCACAAATATACAAATCTAAATCCAACCTTCAAGGTTGCACTTTGTATTGCAGCAAGACTTAATAAGAATATTGATATCATCTTGGCGCCGGTAACACACATTTTTTTCCAAAGCGTACAGGAACTGGTTATCCAGCTTCTTTTTTTATTTGTTTTTTCTGTTTAGTACTCAGTAATTTGAACAAATCTCTACAAACTTAATGTTATATGCGTATTTTCCACTAGATGGCAACAGAGCTCTGCACAGGCTGTCTTAATGCATTCTCCTGACGTTTAGTTACCAGCTAGAGGATACCTGTGCTTCAGGGGATTATTTTCACTAGCGGGATGTCCGCTTCCTAGGAGACATACTAGCTTTTAACTTTTTCTTTTTTTGGACTAACCAGTCTCATTCTGCTAGCTGAATATCCTTTTTTGGAAGTCCTACCTATTCTCCTCATTCCCAATTCCGTGTCCCTTCCCCCCCACCCCCCCCCCCCCCCCACCCCTCAATTGGGTCCCACTTGGCACAACTGATGTGAACCACAAACTGCGCTATCCTCAACCTACCTGAAGAAGAGGGGGGGACAGAGGGGGTAATGGGGGAGGGGGAGTGTTTGTGTTTTTTTTTTTTTTTTTGAAGGGGGAGAATTATGGGCTTTATAAATGTCACCAAGGTTTATTTTTCAGAACTTGATGCTACTGCGTTACAATGGCTCTACCCTTGTGAATTTACTAGCAGCCTGCTCTAGTAAATGCTCTTAGCCGGACATTCCCTGATAAGGTAATACATATTTGTTACTGTTTACACAGCCTCAGGGCACTTTAGAGATTCGCTGTTCCTCGTTGTTAAATGTTATTCTGCACACGGTGTATGTTCATTTTACCTGTTTGCGGCTCAGACCTATTTCAGCCTTATTGGGTTTCCTGCATCTTGTATTTAGGTTTTGCAGAGACCATTGAGTCATATCATTTGTTGCGGGTCGAGACAGTCACTTATTCTATACATTACACTTTTAGGCCTCGTACACACGAGCGGACAGATTTGTTCAAATCTGTCCGTCCGACAGATTTGAACAAATATGTCTGCTGGGATTTTGGTTTTCTCGCGTGTACACACGAGCAAACCAAAATCCCCGCCAGCAGACGGCGCACTGACGTGTCGGTGACGTTGACGCCGCCACGTCACCGCACCAGGAAGTAAAACACTTCCGCGCATGCGCCGAATCCATTCGGCGGCGGTGCGGGACGACATGTCTGCTGGTAAGTGTACTAATCAGCAGACATGTCGGGCGGACAGATTCCCACCCGATAGATTTCAAAGCATGCTTTGAAATCTGTCGGGTGGACAAATCTGTCTACTCGGCCGTACACACGATCAAATCTGTCTGCTGAAACGGTCCAGCGGACAGATTTGATCGTGTGTACGAGGCCTAAATGGTATCCCTGGATTCATCTCTCATAGAATATTCCAATACATTTCTCTGAGACATCACTATTCACGCTGGTCTCTCTCACCCACCCCCAAGAGTCGCTATAGGTGTTATTCATCTAACACCTTTCATCTCTGCGGTTTATAAGCGATAACCAGAGTTTAGACTCATATAACGTGTGTTTACATTTCCTTATTCTTACCCACCATCTTCTCATCTATTTCTTCTTTTTAACCCTCCCTTACCACCAACACCAAGGAACCTCTCTCTTTTCCCTTTCCTATCCCATTTCCTGTTCCCCCTCCCTACTCCCCCCCCCCCTCATTTTCCGACTCAGTCACACACTTAATCTAATATGGCATACTCCCACTTAGGCAAATCACCCACGGTCATTTCACATAGCGTAAATGGCCTAAATTTTCCGGAAAAACGCTCAAAACTTTTGAGGGAACTCAAGAAGGCAAACCTGTCTATAGTCTTTATACAAGAGACACACTTTAAGGGCCAAAATATCCCGAAACTCACTGACAATCTTTTTACCAAGGCATACCACGCCACAAATCCTTTAGCAAAGACCAAGGGCACCTCCATTCTGTTGAACAAACATTCCCCATTTGAATTGGCAAACCAGCTGGTAGATCCTGAAGGCCGGTACATTTTCCAAGGGCACGTGGGAAGACTCCACAGTCACCCTAGCAAATGTGTACTTTCCTAATCAATCGCATATCACATTTTGCAAAAAAATTATTTTGGAACTAAAATGGTTTGCTGAAGGATGTATTATCCTTTGAGGAGACTTCAACATCCCTCTCTCCTCATCTCAATACACTTCTAATAGACACTCCCATGTCTCTTATAGGATCTTGAAACGTATTAAGACCCTGCTACAATCACTCATGTAAGTTGACACATGGAGACTCTTACATCCCTCTGGGAAGCAGGCCCGGACTGGCCATAGGGCATACCGGGCAAATGCCTGGTGGGCCGCGGCGGCCCGCGGGCCGGTTGTGGCCCGCGAACGGCCCTCGCGGCCCACGAACGGCCCCCGGCGGCTATTGAGCCTCACTGTGCTCATCAAATGCAGCCACTGGGCCCATCAAATGCTGCTACTGGGGCATCAATTGTCATCACTGTGCCATGCCATCAAACGCAGCCACTGTGCCATCAATTGTCACTACTGTGCCATGCCATCAAACACGGCCACTGTGCCACCAATTGTCACCACTGTGCCATGCCATCAAACACAGCCACAGTGGCATCACTTGTCACCACTGTGCCATGCCAAAAAACGCAGCCACTGTGCCATCAATTGTCACCACTGTGCCATGCCATCAAACGTAGCCACTGTGCCATCAATTGTCACCACTTTGCCATGCTCTGCTATCAACACTACTTCCATTGTTGTCACGTTTATTTGGACACTCAGATTGAGACACTTTCTAGTTATTTCACATTTCTATGAACTGTTTTTGGGCTTCAATGCCACACTCTAATATATGTACTTTTGAATTTTCACTCTTCAAAGCTCATATGATACTTTATTGTATGATATATTTAATTTCCACATAATTTTAGCGCTACACTTTTCTGTTTTTATTACTTGTTTTGGTGCAGAATTGATCCAATTCTGTGGTGTTTGGCACCTTTCTTTATGTTTTGTTGGGTAGCGCGGTGTTATATGTACTAGTGTGTATATATATATTTTTTACAAATTAAAATCTATTTTACTCTCTCTGACCCTATAGATATTCGGAATGGCACTTGTCAGGGTTGTCCCTTATCCCCATTGCTATTTATTTTATCACTTGAACCCCTCATTAGGACAATCAATTTATCACCTGAGATCAGAGGTTTCATGGTACAGGACAGAGTGTACAAAATAGCTGCTTATGCAGACAATTTATTATTTTTCATCACCCACCCACACATTTCTATTCCTAACCTCATGATTTTCAAAACATTTGGCTTCATTTCGAACTTTAAAATTAACCAAGCCAAGTCCGAGGCGCTTAATCTCAACCTCCCACCTGACAAATACGACTCTCTCAAAAGCAATCACAAATTCAAATGGAAAAAAATCTCACTTAAATATTTAGGGGTTAAACTCAATATTGATCTACTCTATAAAACTAATTTTATACCCCTGTTGGATTCCATCTCTAAAGACCTGAAAAAATGGTCCCCCAAGCTTTTTTCCTGGTTGGGGAGAGCCACTATTTTAAAGATGACGATTCTCCAGAGATTGCTATATTTTTTTAATGCCCTCCAAATACATATTCAAAATTCCTTTTTTTCAAAACTTCAAAGTGCCCAGAGAAGGTTCCTTTGGGTAAATAAAAAAAAACTAAAATATCAATGAAAACCCTCTACCTTCCTAAGAGTAAAGGAGGTATTGGCCTCCCGGACTACAAAAAATACCATCAAGCCTCCCACATCACAAGGGTGATAGACATTGCCATGGGTCGAATAAAGATGGGTTCAATTTGGAACTTATCTACTCCACACAACACTTATTGTACTACCCTTGGATTATGCACTCTAAATAGCCCAAGAACATTTCCCACCCCTTAGTAGCAAACACCATAAAAATCTGGCATAAAATAGCTCACATGTATGGCTTAGCCACGATACCAGGCCCTCTGACTCCGATTGAAGGAAACCCTGACTTTTTACCTGGCTTGAACCAAAGAACCTTACCAATCCCTGAACCCTCTTCAAAATTCTTAGTTGCCCATTGCATGTCGGGCAATACTTTCAAAATACTACCAACTCTCAAAGCTGAGTACGGTGACTCATTCCCAAATTCTTGATTCTACTTACAACTGAGGGACTTTCTTATTAACGGCAAACAAAAAACTACTTACTTCCAAAGACTGACCCCCCTAGAGGATATCTGCCTCAAAAGATCCTTAGTTCTAAAAACAACATCTCTAGCCTACACATGGTTGAGCTCATATGATTTAGAACAGACCGGATTGCACAAAGTGAGATGGGAGAGTGATCTTGGACTCCCGATTAGTGACCATCAATGGGAAAGAGCTTGTATACTCTCACACAAATGCTCACTAAGTACTAAACACCAAGAAACCTCTTACAAATTGCTGACCCAATGGTATGCGACTCCGCTAAAAGCAAAAAAATGGTCTCCGACCATCTCTGACACATGTTGGCGCTGTAACGCAGAAGTTGGCACATTCCTACACATCTGGTGGGACTGCCCCTCTGAGCATAATTACTTTGAAGAAATTTCCAAATGTATTAAACACATTACGGACACTAAGTTAACTCTAAACGCTGCTGCCTGCTTGTTACACATCACCTCTTTTTCGCTACAAAAATACAAAAAGTCTTTATCTAGACACTAACTAATTGCAATGAAAAATGAATGTAGCACAAGCTTCATTAAAACATGGCAACCCTGGGTCTCTTTTACATATTCTAACGAATATGAGTCTCTTGTTGTTTGATAGATTTCTTTGCCTTTGGGATATGCCTTTACTTATCCTTATAGCCACCTATGTGATTTATGCCTTACACTCATATGACTGTTCATTGCTCTTTACCCCCTAACCGTTCCTGTTTACCCCCTTGTGACAGGAAGTCAGGTAAATCTGTGGGTGTTGTCACAGGCGGGAGATACATTTCTGCCTTGTTTAGACAATACACCAATTACTACCAGGTGTCGACTACAGAGGTAGCCAGAAAGGTTTAGGGCGTTGGAAAACTACAGCTGTTCAGAATGAGGCAATTAAAGGGGTTGTAAAGGAAATATTGTTTTTTCATAATAAGCATCCTTTACCTGCAGACATTCCTCTTTTCACTTCCTCATTGTTATTTTTTGCTCAGAAGTTGCTCTATTTCTTCTCTGTTCACTTCCTATTTGTCTGATTTTACTGTCCACCCTGAAGGGAGACTTTACTGCGGTGGTCAGTAACGTGCTCGCTCCTACCTGGGAACTACATCTGTGTGGCAGGATGCTCTCTACATGTTAGAGATTACAAGAAGGTGTGAATTACTGGGCGTACCGCAATTCATACTGGGAAATGTAGTTCTTACATGAACAAGTGATGCAGACCAGGAAGTGAATGAGAGACCAGAAACTAGAATGCCGGAGGTGATACAGATGAAGGAATTTAATAGGTATTTACTATTTTTTTAACAGAATCATTACACTATTCTGTCTGTCTACCTTGCAGACATTAATTTTAGGCAAAATCTTTTTTTCCTTCACAACTCCTTTAAGGCCTCTATAAGTTATCCAAAGGATGACTACTGATTGCTGCATCCTGAGGCCTTTGCGTTAAGGAGAGCAGTGGGCTGAGAAAGACTTCTGTAGGTGAGGTATCAGTATTTCTGTGTGATAAATATCAAAGAGACTTTGTTTTCTGCTGTATGACCAGCAGTGTCTGCCCAGCAGTAGGCTGTGCCAGACTCCATAGGCAGGTTTCTGTGTTATGAAGGTAGATGCCCCAAGTGGCAAGGGTTTATTTTATGTTTTGTTTTGTTTATGCTGTTTTGATGCTTGCACTTGTATCCAGCAATAGGGAAAAATAAACCATATCCTTTGTTTTCAACCATCCTCAACTGCCTTTCTGTATAGTTCAGCGTGTAGTGAACCCATCTAGGGAGTCACACACACCTGCTACGAGCAATTCCCTCATACATGGTGGAGAATGCAGGCAGTTAAAGTAAACCCAAAATGGAGGAGATACTGAAACAGCTGGCTATAGCAAATGCAAATCAACAGCAGACAAATGCAGCTTTGCAGCGGAGCCTTGCAGCTCAACAAGCTCACCAAGAGAGCCTTGCAGCTCACCAACAGAGCATTGCAGCTCAACAACAAGTTCACCAAGAGAGCATTGCAGCTCAACAAGAGGTTCACCAAGAGAGCATTGCAGGCTTGGAACAGAGACACCAACAGCAAATGGAGGCCATTGTGAAACAGCTTCAGAGACAGCAGACCGCGGCTGGGAGTCAGACCAGTAACATATCGACTTTTCGGGTAAGCCACTTATTGCCAAAGATGACTGCAGATGATGACCCTGACCTAACACCCTGCAGAAATGGGTAAGCCATGGTGGTCCGGAAACCGCAGACAAACTAGTAGACCTGGTCGAAAGGTACCTAGCAACAGAGAATTTGTCCTCTTCACCCAGAGACGCACAAACTTTCCACCCCAAGACCAGATCCTCCCCAACTATAGGTAAGACTGCATCAAGGGATGGGGGTGGAGAGAAGGACCAAAGAGCAACTAGAGGTATTATTGGGACTACTGCTAATGTTTGGCGAGAGTGGCCTGGAAGACTCATCCCACAAGAGAGGACCAGAAGGTTGATTTGTTGTCATTGCCGGGAAGAGGGACATGTAGCAGCGGTTTGCCCAGCGGTTAAAGGACAAAAAGGGGCTAAACTGTAACTATAGCAAGCCATTCTAGTTCTAAGCTAAATTAATAAGGCCCTCACCATTACAAATTGTCAGCATTGTCAAACTGCACTCCCTATAATGTGTGGACCTCATTCAGCTGCTATAAATCTCAATAATGATACATCGAATATCATGAATAGTAGTCTCCCTGAAAAGCTCCACAGAAATATCCTTTGACATCCACCAAGAATCAGTTTAGCAGCAATCCATCAATATAATCGCACTGGGCATATACAGAGGTGCTCTCACGTCAGTAAAAAATATAGGTAGATGGCGCACGACTTAAAAAATGCAATCAAAAGAATTAATAATAAAATTAACAATTAGTAGATCATAAGGTCCATGTCAATATCAAAGGAAAAAAAATATTAATTAGTAATAAATGACCATATAATGATAGTCCAAATAGATGACCATACAAAAGAAGGTCAAAATAAAAAGTCCCAAAAGTTCAATGTTTAATCCAGCAACACTAGTGGCAGCACAGTCCTGAGGCAGAAGCAGACTCTGAAAAATATATATAGACAAGAAGGACATGCGCCAAACTAAGTGTAGTAAATTAGGGATTTAATGAGGTGAAAATAATAGTAAGGACTGGAGGACTTCTTACTAAAACGGCAGTTGAGAGGGGGAACTGCACAAAAATCAAGACGGCAAAAAACGGCAAAAATCAAGTTTATCCAGAGGAAGGCAAAAAACCACAGCAGAGCATGATCCAATTTGCTACAGCAGGGGAAAAAATTCCTTCCTGATCCCCCGAGAGGCAATCGGATTTACCCCGGATCAACTTTACCTACAAATTACGTCCGCTCCTATTGGACGTTTTGGATCTGATGAACCAGCGGATGCTGAGAAACGCGTCATCCCATTGGCTGGCCCGAGGTTCGACGTCACTTCCGGTCGTACGGCGATAGACTGCGCTTCATGCTGGAACGCATAGCGCGTCCTATCCAGGAAACACAGCTTCTGGATCCCCTGTCGCTTCTTCCAGGCTTCCCCAGGATGGGTCTCCATAACTCCCATGACTTGGCCAAGTCAGCCTGCCTGCAGATGTAAACGATCGTTGTGACCCTCGACCAGCCGTTAACCCCTGATGTGCCCTTGCTCTCAATTGTTTTGTGAGTAGCCAATCTACTGTTTACTATTATTTTCACCTCATTAAATCCCTAATTTACTACACTTAGTTTGGCGCATGCTCTCACGTCAGTGTACATAGTCTGAGGAAAATAAAATTCGTACATACTAATACTGCTCTTTTTAGACTTGTCAGTAGAAAGCAGATGCTTTATTCCTGTTCTTATATCAATTTACTGCAACCTAACATGACAGCATGTAGTAATAGATCATTGGAGAAATAAATGGCTTAAACACACATCCATAGATAGCCAGGCAGTGCTGTTTGTGACTTGATGTGTTTCTTATCAATGGCATAAGATATTGTGGCTCTATTATAGTGATAAAATAATGTTATCTCTACACATTCTGAATACTGACACCCAGGTAATGATTCTGGACACTCATCAGCCACACCAGAGCATGAAGTTAAAGCAGCAATACAGCAAAACTTGCAAACTAAGATAAGGGGAGAGAGAAGCTGCCAAAGACTCTAACCTTAAATCAGAGGTACAAACTAACCCCTTCAGTCACTATTGAGGGTAACTGACTGCACTTTTACTAAGTTAACCCCTAAGGGTTCACAGCTATCAGAACTAGATTTGTTTGATGTTACATAGCTTACCACTAAAGCCGATCCTCGCACTCTTCACTGATCTATTACCTTGTACATTGATGTCCCCTCCTGCTCACTTGTCATATTTCCCTCTGCTTTCTGTTTGTTTCCCCATTGGTCAATGCTGTGCTGTAGTTCGGGAGCTAGTATGGGCTTGCCTGATGTCACCTGACATAGACAGTGACAGCTGCCTGCAGATCCCGAACACTAACAGGTAGCAGAGAAAACAGCAGTGGAGACACAGCGGGCACAGGAAGTTCTGCTCTCCCTCTTGGCTTACTCAGTCAGCACTCGGGCAGTGCAGAAAAGTCAGGCACAGGCAGCAGAAGAAAAGGATCACACACAGCACTCTCTCTCTGAGAGCATGTCACCGATCCAGAGAAGAGGAGCAAGTGGGTGGAGCTAAGCACTCGGCGCAGAGAAGGGGAAAGTTAAGTCTTGCTCTGCTGTGAATTCCGGGCCGCCTCAGCCTCTTTCTGTATCTGTGTGTCTGACGTCACTGGTTGTCAGACGCCAGGCGGCAGGTGTGCCTAGCAACCATTTAGGAAATCTAGCTTGAGAGATCTAATGTGTGCCTGTATCAACTCCACCTGTGGCTGGGTGAAGATGCGGAGCTGTGGGTACTCGCTACACAAAAAAAAAAAATCCTCAATGTCTGGATTATATTGTATGGACGATAAGGGACTATAGCGGTGCTTATTCACAACATACGAAAGTAAAGTACACAATAAATATTATAGCAAATACAAACAATCTAATAGACATTTGAACCAGGTAGCTGTAGATCCCGATTAGATGTAAGAAGCGTGTTACGAATGATCAATATATTCCATTATTCTCTGGGATGAGGTGCGACAAACCTGTATAAAAATCAAACCAAGCAGATCCCACTCCTTCTCTTCCCCATTGTACTTAATGTCTGGATGGTGTCACCCCTCTAGCAGGTGTCACCCGGGTGCAGACCACACCCCCCTAGCAATGCCTCTGACCCTGCCCATTATGGAGGTCCCTTTTGAGAGGATCGCCATGGACTTGGTTGGCCCCTTACTGAAGTCCACTAGAGGGCACCAGCACATCTTTGTACTAATGCACTATGCCACCCGTTACCCAGAAGCGATTTCTCTCCGAAACTCCTCTGCTAAAACCATTGCCAAAGAGTTATTTCAGGTTTTCAGCCGTGTGGGTCACCCCATTTATGTCTAGGGTGACCAGAGAACTTTGTAAACTCCTGAAAGTGACCCAATTATGTACATCAGTATATCACCCTCAAACAGACGGGTTAGTGGAAAGGTTTAATAAAATTTTAAAACAAATGTTAAGGAAGGTGGTGGATAAAGACGGAAAGAACTGGGATTATCTGCTCCCTTATCATATGTTTGCCATAAGAGAGATAACCCAATCGTCCACAGGGTTCTCTCCGTTTGAGCTACTCTATGGGAGGCACCCCTGGGGCAAACGTGGGAAAGTGAGAGTTCCCCTCATCGAAGTGTGATTGAACATGTGGCACAAATGCAAGATAGAATTGCCCAAGTGATGCCAATTGTGAAGGCACATTTAGCCCAAGCCCAGTTGGCTCAACAGAGGATTTACAATCGTGGGGCCCAGGTCCGTTCCTTTTCACCTGGTGATAGGGTGTGGGTGCTGGTCGCCACGGTCGAAAGTAAATTCCTAGCCAAATGGCAGGGTCCTTATGAAGTGTTGGAGAAAATGGGGTGGTGAATTATAAAATTAGCCAACCGGGAAGACGAAAAACTGAGCAGATATATCACGTGAACTTGTTGAAACCATGAAAGGATAGAGAGTCCTTGGTCGCTGAGACTACCCGTTTTTTTGCTCCATTTGACTTTGCTTTCCCTGAAGTTGGGATAGCGGAGACTCTTTCCAAAACTCAGCGACAGGAGGCTAAAGAATTTGTGATCCGTAATAGGGAGAAGTTTTCAGATTTGCCAGGTTGGGTCTCCGGGGTTGAACATGACATTATCACCACACCAGGGGAGAAGGTCAAGTTGAAGCCTTATAGAATTTTAGAAGCTCGGCGAGAGGCAATTCACCAGGAAGTAAAGAAAATGCTTGAGCTGGGGATGAAACAGTCAAATAGTGATTGGTCCAGTCCCATTGTCTTAGTGCCCAAACCAGATGGAAGTTGGCGGTTTTGTAATGACTTTCGCCACCTGAATAAAATCACTAAGTTTGACATCTATCCTATGCCCCACATAGATGAACTGATTGATCGCCTAGGCACTGCCCAGTACATGACAACCTTAGACCTGACCAAGGGTTATTGGCAAATTCTTTCAGAGTGGGCCAGGGAAAAAGCAGCATTTGTAACTCCAGACGGATCTTTCCAATATTGGAGGATGCCTTTTGGGTTACAGAATGCTCCCGACCACATTTCAACGAACCGTGGATAATACCCTTCGGCCTCATCGAGCCTATGCTGCTGCATACCTTGATGACGTGGTCATCCACAGTGAGGATTGGGAATCACACTTGCCAAAAGTTCAGGCTGTGTTGGATTCCATCTGGAAAGCTGGGTTTACAGCCAATCCAAAAAAATTTACCCTTGGGCTAGAAGAGGCGAAGTATCTGGGGTATAACATTCGAAGAGGTCTAATCAAGCCCCAAATAAACAAAGTTGAGGCTATTCAGGATTGGCCACGTCCCACCAACAAGAAACAAGTTTGCATTTTTGGGGATCGTGGGTTATCGCTGCTTTATCCCCCATTTTGCCTCAAAGGCTGCTCCCCTGACCAATTTGACCAAAGGGAAGGAGTCTGTCATGATAACATCTCATCATTTTTAGACAATTTTGACCTTCCTTCCATTGATCCTACGTAATTAGAATTACTCAACAAACCTATATCAGATGAAGAAATTATTAAGGTCATACACGAACTACCAAAAAATAAATCGCCAGGCCCAGATGGCCTATCAGGAGAATATTATACGGCCTTTAAAGAAACCCTAGTCCCCCATCTTTCCAACCTATTTGATCGAGCACCTAACTCAGAAGCCCTCGCAAAAGAACTGCTAGAAGCAATAATTATCACTATACCTAAATCAGGCAAAGATCCCACTTCCCCTTTAAACTACAGGCCCATTACCTTACTAAACTCAGATCTCAAAATCTATACAAAGATACTGGCGAATAGACTTGTTAATATAATTCCCAGCCTAATTAAACCAGATCAAGTTGGCTTTGTTAAAAGTAGACAGGCCCCAGATAGCACAAGAAGAATGCTCAATATTATTAACTCTATACACAATAATCAATAATCTTTAGCTTTAGATGCTGAAAAAGCATTTGACAGAATGCATTGGGAATATATATCAAAAACCTTAACTAAATTCGGCTTTAACGGTTTTATCCACTCATGGCATTATATACCCAGCCCAACGCAAAAGTCTACACTTCAGGTATCTTATCTAGAAACTTCCCATTAACTAACGGAACCAGACAGGGCTGCCCCCTATCCCCTATAATTTTTGCCTTAGCTATAGAATCCCTAGCAGAATACATTCGATCATCCCCGAATGTCAGAGGTGCTACGATTGGCCAAAACGTGCACAAACTAGGACTTTTCGTAGACGATATCATATTGACACTGACAGAACCTAATATATCTCTGCCTACAATACACGCAATACTAGAAAAATTCAAAGATGTCTCATACTATAAAATCAATCAGGATAAATGTTTTATCCTCCCTATGAACATACCAGACTCGACAATCAACTCTTTACGCACAACACATAAATACAATTGGGACAACAAATCGATAACATACCTAGGGATCCAACTCACATTTCCTCCAACCAAAATGTATGATGCCAATTTCCCCACACTTTTAGGCCAAATATCCTGTGACTTATCGCATATTCAAAAAACCAACTTATCCCTGGTTGGTAAAATAGCTGCTTTCAAGATGCAAACTTTACCTAAAATGTTATATCTCTTTAGATGCCTCCCCATACCAATTTCTGCCAAGTTCTTTAAACAACTAGACAGCAAACTTAGACAATTTATCTGGAACAAAAAAAAAACAGAGTTGCTTTCTCGATCCTTACTACTAAAAAAAATTCTCCCAGATGTTAGAAATTATTATTTTGCTTCTATCTTAGATCAGATGAAACATTGGTTTACCCCAACAAATGACAAATTATGGGTAAACATTGAACGTCTAGCCACACACAATTTTGACCTCCCCTCTCTCGCAATAGCTAGCGCCATTTATCCCTAAGATAACAATCCCCAACCTAATAAGCATTAAAACTACTTTATTCGCTTGGAAACACATTCTCTCAAAAACCAGACATGTAGAGAAAAAGGCTAAATTACATCTTCTCACAGAAGTCATTAATTATTGCAGAATCAGATTCTCTGTAAACGAGTGGATCAGTAATGGATATAATCTATACCAGAACCTACCCCCTAATGTTAAGAACATCATCGAGACTTAGATTGGTAAGTGTACCCGACTGAAAGATTTCTCTCCCAGTAATTTGATTGAAATCCCTATGAACCTTTGGGAGTTCCTTTCTCCTCAGAAAAATAACAGGAAAGGTATATCTTTCTTCTACGATGTGTTATCCTCCCAACTGTTTACCAAAAACACAAATATGCTGAAATGGGAAAGAGATCTGGACCAGATTTTTTCCCCGACTCAGTGAATTAAAGCATTTCAAACAATAAGTAAATCATCCTCTTGCATTGAACACTGGGATAATGCCCAAAAAATAATTAATAGATAGTACTTAACACCATACAAGTTATCCAAAATGTATCCAACTGCATCTGACATCTGTTGGAAATGTAACGAGCAAACGGGAAACCTCCTGCACACGCTTTGGAGTTGCAAGACAACAAAAGTTTTTGGAACTCTATCTCATCCTTTATCGCCAATCTTACGGGTAACCTTACCAAGCTTACTCCTACCAACGCATTATTAGGTATAGATCTAGACAAATACTGCACTATGTACAGGACTATTGTCGTACATATTTTGATAGCCTCAAGAATTACAGTGGCCTCTCTATGGAAATCCGCAGATGCCCCAAACCTACCAATGGTCATCATCAGATTAAACACCCAAGCTCAATTAGAACTATTATTAGCCTATTAGAATGATTCTATAATCCCCTATCATAGAAAATGGATAATGTGGTAAACCCACCCGAAAGCTTCCAACTATTTAAAAGATTCCTTACTTTAATAATCTTCCTATAGTCTGAAGAATAACATTATAAAATACTGAATCTTTGGTATAGATAATGACAAACGGCAGCCTTTATTTCAGTTTTCTCCATCCCTACCCCTCCTTTATTTGTATTTACTTTAGCTGTATAGGTGTACCACTGATCATCTTGGTGACCTCCCAGTCCTACAGTTTGTACCCAATTGGGGTAGGCTGGCCTAGGTCGCCAAGTACCGTATTCTTTTTCTGTTAAATGTTTGCCTATACAAGGTGATTATACTACTTAAGTTGTATATTGAATGCAACTACCTCAAGTGTTGTAAATTGATAAACCCAATAAAAATGTATTGATGAAAAAAAGAAAATGAGAGTGGACCAAACGATCCTTCAATGGTCTGCGTTTATGTGTGATCTGTGGAAAATCAGCAACATATTTTTTGAGGATTGGATCACCTGTAAGAATGTGCCAATGTTTTTCTAATGTTTCCCTTACAACCTCATGATTGTTGGAAAACGTTGTGATCACTTTTACTTTCTCTTCCTGTTTCTTCTCTTCTCTGTGCTATCACAGGTAATTTGCTTAAAAAGCTGTTTGACTTGACTGTACCTGTAGACTGTATCCTTGTTTCAATAAATGTGGAAGCTTTGTACTGTAGTATTCCACATACAAGAGGCATTGCAGTAGTAAGGGAATTTTTTGATCAGATGGATCGAACAATGTATCCACACAATTTGTTTATACTATAACTACTGGAGCATATACTTACCAAAAATGGGCCAGATTCAGGTAGAGTTAGGCTGGAGTATCAGTGATACTCCAGCCTAACTGTCACTTTAAGCCGGCGTTTCTGTTTTCTGTAACCAGAAAACAAGAAACGCCGGGTTGGAGTTCCGATGCGATCGGCGCAATTGAATTTCGCCATCGCAACTTTAATTTAAAAATGGCGCCAGAGGCGTTCCCGCTGATTTACGCTGAAAAAATATGTTAATCAGCGGGAATCGGCAATTCACGATCGTATTCGGGCGCGACACAGTGACTTTCCGACGTTTCCGTAAGCGATACGCGTTGTAAAGATAAAGCAGCCCCCTAGTGGAGTATCCTATGTTAAGTATAGCCGTCGTCATCGCGTTGAAAAAAAAAAATCGCGTCGCTTGCGTAAAACGTCCATGAATGGGGATTTGACGCTCACTGACAGAATTTGGAGCATGCGCACTGGGATGCATTGACAGTCGACGCATGCGCAGTACGTTCGCCGCGGGATCGCGCTTAGTTTAAATAATACACGCCCCGTACCCACCCAATTTGAATTCCGCCGGCTCATTTGCGATACGCTGCCGCAACTTTAGGAGCAAGTGCTTCATGAATAACAGCACTTGCTCCTAAAATTTTGCCAGCGTAACGTAAATGAGAAACGTTACTCCAGAGAAAAGATGCTCCAATCTACCTGAATCTGGCCCAATGTATTTACTTTTAATGGGTCCAACTACCTCCAGGTACAGGGTGTTGTGATATGGACCATCCTCTATGCCCTCTTTCAGGATAGTGAAACCTTAAGTGTCCCTTGATTGGGACTATTATCTCTTTTTGGCTGGGAGACTCCTGGCATGGTTAATATCTGGCAGCAGGATGTTATCATCCTAGCTTGTCTCTGGTGGCAGAGATGCGGTGGTTGGAGTCGGGTGAAATTTTCTCCCAGATTTATGAGAGAATATTGTTCCTCTAGAGATACTATCTTATTTTGTTTATATTTATATTTTGATTTGTTGATGCTACTAATTTCTGTGGATGTTGCCAATTTTTAAGAGCACTGAGCCCTCTTCTGGGTTGGTCCATATCTTAATTTCCATCATGGCTGGATACCTACCAAGTTAGCTATTTTTGGTTTTGCCTTTTGGTAAATAATTTTATTATTAATATATATTTTTATAAGGTGGTGATTGTTACCTGATGCTTTGGCTTCAGCCTGTGGATTCTAAGTGACGATTTTACACTGTTGCGCATGCGCGCACTTTTTGTCCGTACTGCGCATGCGCAAGGTCCGTACAGCTCCACTGCACATGCGCGATCCCCGTACGGCTTTTATATGGAAGGGATGTAATTATAAGAGGCATACAGGTAACAAGGGTGATCTCTTCTCTTCACCCCCCCCCCCTGTATTGCAGCAACTTGGTAGCGCTGCCTCAGCTGCGGAAGGATCAGAATCGGCTGCTCTGATGCTAATTTCTGGCTCTATTTAAGTCCTCTATTTGGCTTATAGTATCAGCGGTGGCAAACTATCTGGATGACTCATGACAGGTCTGTATTGCTGTGTTTTTTTTTTTTTTTTCAGCAATTGTTTGGTGGTATTATTTTGCATCCTTATGTTGCATACACACGATCATTTTTCAGCATGAAAAAAAATGTAGTTTTTCAGCATGTCCACAAAACAAGGTTTTTCCAACGTTGCCCACACACCATCCTTTTTAAAAAATGATGAACAAAGCGCGGTGACATACAACACTTACGACGGCACTCTAAAGGGGAAGTTTCATTCGCCTTTGGGCTGCTTTAGCTGATTCCTAGTTAGTCAAAGACGATTCGCGCTTTTCAGTCTGTTACAGCATGATGAATGGGCCGTTTCTTTTGGGGACTTCAACGTAGGTGTCGTCGTGGATCGTTGTAAGCATGTGGACGTTCCGTCTGTCCCTCCACTTGACAGCCAATAGCTCCTGGTTCCTCAATGATACCGTCTACCCTCGTCGCAACTTTTCATTGACCAGTTTTTGTGGGAAGCCCTTTCTATTGGCTCTTACTGTGCCACATGCTGGGGTGTCCCTCCGGTAACGATTGTGAAAAAAGGGGCAGGCTAGTATAAAAATGATTCACATAAAGGTGGTATCCCTTTCCAAGCAGTGGATAGACAATCTCCCAGACCACTTTTCTACTGGCTCCAATATACTCTGGGCATTCGGGGGGATGCAGTTGGGAGTCCTTCCCTTCGTACACCAGGAAGGAGTAGAGATACCCCGTGACTCGGTCATGTAGCTTGTACATTTTAACCCCATATCGGGCCCTTTTGCTGGGGATAAACTGTTTGATGCCCAGCCTGCCTGAGAATTTTACAAGGGACTCATCTATGATATTTTGTTCGGGGATATATAACTGGGGGAATTTTTCAGAGAAATAATTTAGGAGTGGCTGAATTTTAAATAGTTTGTCAAAAGCTGGGTCATTATAGGGAGGGCACTTGGTCTGGGCATATGGGTTGAGAAGACTGGCATGTGGTAGATGGGTTTGGTAGACCAATAGGAGTACATTTTTTTTTTTTGAGTTAGGCCTAAGAAAATTTGGAATTCCTCTACGATGAGTTCTCTTCACTCAAAGGGACGGGCATAACTGCTATGTACTTCTGTGCGTAGAGGTTGCACTGGGCCCACAATGAATGATAATAATTCTTCGGTGAAAACTAAATGAAAAAAATTGAGCATGGCAAAATCATTGGTGTTCACCTGGACACCTGGCTGGGTGGTCAAAGGGGGGATATTTGCTGCTTCAGAATTAGGGGGAAGCCACAGGGGGGTTTTGAAGGCCATAGGAAAGGCTGGCATGGCCTGATCCCTTTGGGGCTGAGATGACACCCTACTGGTGCCTGGCCTTTGTTGCAGTGGCACTGCGCTTGAGGTGGACGGCACTGCTCTGCTGGTAGATAGCCTGCTCCACGCCCTGATGTGGCACTGATGGGCGCAGGTGGCACTGATGGGTGCAGGTGGCACTGGTGGGCACAGGAGGCACTGATGTGGCACTGATGGGCGCAGGTGGAACTAATGGGCACAGGTGGCACTGATGGGCACAGGTGGCACTGATGGGCACAGGTGTTCACAGGCTGTAGTGGCACTGGTGTGGCTCTGGTAGCACTGATTAGCGCACAGGCGGCACTGGGGGGCACAGGCAGCACTGGTGGGCACTGATGTGGCACAGGTGTGGCACTGGGGGGCACAGGTGTGGACTGTAGTGGCACTGGTGTTGGTTTGGGGGCACTGGTGTTGGTTTGGGGGCACTGGTGTTGGTGGCACTGGTGTTGCTCTGGTGGCACAGATGTGGCTCTTTGGGGCACAGATGTGGCACTTTGGGGCACTGTTTTGGCACTGCTCAATGAAAAAAAACTCACTGTTTGGTCACAATCGCCCTCCTCTCCTCTCACGCTGGATCAGTGTGAGGAGAGGAGAGTAATGAACTTGTAATGACCCTGCCATCCAGGTTTGTTTACATTTGTAATCGCTCGGTCATTGGCCCTTTACCGAGATTCGTGTTGCTACGGGTCCCGTGAACCCAGCACGCACGGATGTTCCCGTGTGCGCGCCCCAGCACGCGGGAACGATTCTCTGGGAGGCCGTTAATTAACGGCCTCCCAGAGTTAAGCAACTGCCCTGTAGCTGTACTTTTGTCTATGGGGCAGTTGTCAAGTGGTTAATATACACTTTTCTTGTTTTTTCTTCTTTGGAGGAATTCAATAGTGTTCATATGCCGTCCTGGAAGGGGCAGTTATGAGATTTTCCATACACTTTAAGGTTTTCCGACAATTTCAGTAGGTGGTTTCCTATATATACACATTTTTCCATCATATATGACCTTTTACCTCTAAACACATATGTATACTCACTGTGCTTACATGCATTTGATGAATATTTGTCTCTTTATTCCCTCTTCTTATGAGACATATATGTGACAATAAGTCCTGAGGAAGCGACAAGCGAAACGTAGACTTATATTGTCCTATATGTATCATTAGGGAATTGTTTCAAATTGTGCGACTCCTATAGAGAGTTAAATCTGTATGTTTTTAATATGGAATTTTGTTATTTTTTTATAATATGTAATAATAAATAATAAATTTATGTTTTTTCAGATTATGTTGAATTCCTTTTGGTACCTTTTTAAAGTCTGCCCACAATAGTCCTAAATCCATAATTTGAAGTAAACAGAATTTATTAATATAATCAGCCAAATGGCTACTCACATGACAGCTGTGAGAGAACAGGCATGGGCAGGGTTTGACAAATTTGCTTGGAATCTAGGAGCCAGCTAAAAAAGTTAGGAGCCAGAAAATGCGCCCCGTCCCGACGAGCTCGCATGCAAAGCGAACACATACGTGTGTAGCGCCCGCATATGTAAACAGTATTCAAACCACACATGTGAGGTATTGCCGCGATCGTTGGAGCGAGAGCAATAATTCTAGCCCTAGACCTCCTCTGTAACTCAAAACATGCAACCTGTAGATTTTTTTAAACGTCGCCTATGAAGATTTTAAAGGGTAAAAGTTTGTCGCATTCCACAAGCCGACGCAATTTTGAAGCGTGACATGTTGGGTATCAATTTACTCGGCGTAACATTATCTTTCACAATATAAAAAAAAATTGGGATAACTTTACTGTTGTCTTATTTTTTAATAAAAAAAACTGTATTTTTTCCCAAAAAGGTGCGCTTAGTAAGACTGCTGCGCAAATACGTTGTGACAGAAAGTATTGCAACGATCGCCATTTTATTCTCTAGGGCAGGGGTGGCGAACAAGTTCGACAAAAAGGGCCAAAATTTTAAACTGTGAGAGTCAGAGAGCCACACCACGCAGTGACCTGCCAAAACAGACAAACACTCACACAAAAGCATATAATTTTAACAATAATATATTAAACACATAATATAACATGCTCAGTCAGTTGTTTGAGACTGTCTTTTTACCTGGCTTTTCAAGGTGCTCAATTTTTGCTTGCGTAGTTCAGTACCTTTGGGTAATTCCTTGTCAATATTAGCATGGAGAGTGCTAAAATGACGCTGAAGATTTGAAGCCTTGAAATGTGATATCATAGTATTGCATATTAAACACAGCGCTTTCCCATTCCGTTCAATAAAGAAGAAAGCATATTCCCATTCTTCCAAAAATGTCCTGTGTTCATCTTCATATTTTCACTTAGCTTTGCATTTTGCCATTTTGAGTGAGGGTAAAAATCCTGCAGTGGTGGTGAGGGTGTGCTGCGTCCTCCACACTAAGAACTAACGGCAACATGTGACACAACATGTGACACACGGGTCCCCACGCTCCCTGGCCCGTGCAGTTGTTTCCGAGGGATGGGAGACGTGATGACGCAGCCTGGGGGGCGGGACTATGCGCTCGGAGATCTCTCCTCAGAGGTCCCTCCTCAGAAGCAGCATAACAAAATCCAAACTTGGCAAAGAGCCACAGTATACAAAATAATAAGAGGCAAAGAGCCGCATTCATTTTGGCCGGGAGCCGCATGCGGCTCGAGAGCCGCGTGTTCGCCACCCCTGCTCTAGGGTGTTAGAATAAAAAATATATATAATGTTTGGGGGTTCTAATTAGAGGGAAGGAGATGGCAGTGAAAATAGTGAAAGATGACACATTTAAATTCCTGTTTAACTTGTAATGCCAACAGCCACCACCAGATGGCGCCAGCTTAAAGAAGGACACAGAGGGACTTCACAAGGCCGCAAAGCCGCGGCCTCAATTACCGGCCATCGCAGGCGTGGCGGGAGGAGGTGGGGGCGCACAGTTCGCGGTGGCCAGTAATTGAGGCCGCGGCCTTGTAGGCCGCAAAGCCGCCGTCTCAATTAGCGCCAGGTGCGGGCGCCAGGTCACAATTTTTTGTCGCAATTGCGACCTGGCACCCGGATATTGTCAACCCCTGGGCATGAGTATCGCTGTATGAGATGTATGGTTACTATGGGGTCCGGAACTCCATCCAGGCTGCTATCCTAGTGGGCTGCAGCGATGCGTTGGCAGGGGGATAAAGGAGATGGAGAAAGCCAGCCTGATTCCTGCTCGGCAGCGTCTTGCACACCAGCGGTCAGAGCAATCCAGAGCCAGTGACATTGGGGCGTGTTATCGGGGGTGTGTCAAATGAGATCTGAGGAAAAAGCAGAAGCTTTGAACGCGTCATCTCCTCGCGAGAGAGAGAGATGTGTGTATTCTGAAAGTTTGTCTTGAGATTGTAACTGCTCTCATTTGGATTGGTAATGAACTAGGTGGTCCCATTATTGTCTGTATTCAAGCTGGCTGTCTTTGAAAATCTTCTCAGCCTCAGAACGGTCAGGGTACTCAATTTTCTTGGTGGGGTTATGAACACTTTTTTTGGTTTCTCTTACAAAGCTGTAATATTCCTCAGCCTTGGGTCCTTCATCAAATACTTTTATTTGCTGATATAGAGGTGAATGTCTCCCAAATATTGTAGTTTTTGCTGCACGGTTGCACAAGTTCGAGACCTTATTTGCAATTCTAAACTTGGTCAACACGTGTATTACAAGAGGTCTTTCCTAAATCAGCTAATTCAAGTTTCTTGGCTTAATTATCTATTGTCCAAGCGCTTTTCCTGTCTCAGGAAAGTGTGAGAAGTTTTTCTTAATGTTCGATGGGTCAGGTATTTTTATATGATTTATCATTTTTTTTTTCAATGCCATGACAGGTGCCATAATCTGGCACAATTCCACAGGCGTACACAATTTTAAAGTGGTTAGGTATCTAATTACTTAGCATAACATCATCTTTTATGTTTTACCAAAAAATGTGGATATATTGTGGTCACTAAAACTCCTTAAACTGTATTTTTTCCTGAAAATAGGCATTTGACAAACCACTGCGCAAATATTATGCGACATAAAAAATTACAACACTTTTATTCTCCATGGTCTCTACTTAAAGCGGTTGTATACCTTTTTATTTTTACTTTTACCTACAGGTAAGCCTATAATAAGGCTTATATGTAGGTAAAAAGAATATCTCCTAAACCTGTACAGTTTAGAAGATATTCCCTTTGCATGCACCTGCTGACATCAGCGGCGCATGCGCTCTGAATGCCTGGCTGAAGTCTCCCGCACGCATGCCCCTCACAGCGCCAGAGCCGCGATACCCGAAAGACACGCAGAGGGAAAATTGTCAGCTCCCTCAGCGTGGACTGGGATCACCTGCTGACGCCTCATTCAAGGAAATTATTTTATAATGAGCTAGTATGCAGTACACCAGGGGTGCCCAACCTTTTGAAGAGCGAGGGCCACTTAAGCAACTTGGTAACCAGTCGAGGGCCACAATGATCGGAGCAGGCGGATGACAGATCACAGCTACTCTATAGGCCCTCCTATCCGCCCAGATGAAAGGGGACAAATTCCCTTCTGTTTTTCGGATTGGAGGTAGGCAGGCGTAAACAGACATCTGACGCTCTATATAGGTGAATTAAGGGTCCCATTTGGTCAGGCCGATTCTGTGCACCTGTGTCTATCCTGCGGGTTAGCTGAACTTTGCCATAGACTCCGCCTGTGGCAAAACTTGTCACTGTAGGGGAAACATCGGCTTATGGGGCTCTGATCCGCAGCCGATTTCTTCCTCTACCACCAGCTTAATTTACAACACTGATGCTGTGGTATGGCGGGTCGGCAACCTGTGATCTGGGCTTGCCAAACCTCCATTCCAGAGAAGGTCGCGGACCACATCAGAGGACTCCCCGGGCCACTGGTTGGCCACCCCTGCAGTACACACTAGCTCATTATGCCTTTTGCCTTACAGGTTTAAATAAAATAAAAAATTAAATCTTCTCATATACAACCGCTTTAAAAAAATATTTGTTTGGGATTCTAGGTAATTTTCTAGGAAAAAAAATCAATTTTTTTTATAACGGGACTGTCAGAATTGGCCAAGACTGGAACTGGTTAAGAGGGACCCCATGCAAAAAAAACGGGATGCCTCCCAAAATCCATATTGTACACTTATCTGTGCATGTAGCCTAGCTGGTTTCCTGAACAACACCATGCCACATGCTCTCACCATGGGGAACCATGCAAGGTGGTCCCAGTCGGTCTACAGGGGGCTTATTAGGATCTGAAAATCCACCACTTTTTGTTGCATGGGACCCCATGAAAATCCATACCAGACCCTTATTCATGATATAGATTTTAGGGAGATGAGGCAAGGGCTCCATGTTGGTTTTCCTCAATGAGGTTATGGAATTTCAGAGAAAAAAAACGTAAAAATAAATAAAATAAAAATCATCATAAGGCCCCCTCTAAAATCCATATTGGGCACCTTCATCCCTGGGCCTTAACACTAGTATTGCTTGGTACTTGGTATTTTTTCACTTCCTGTTCCTCCTCAGTAAGCTGTTCAGTAAGCTGTTCTGGCTGACTAAGCACCACTTAGATGATGGTGGCAGGTTTACTGAGGAGAAACAGGAAGTGAGAAATTCAGACAGAAAACAAAGAAAAAAAACATTTAGAAGGGAAATCAAAGGAAAATGTAAGTGAACCAACAATGCACTACCTTAAAGGAACCCATTTAGAAAATAAAAAACGAACCTTTACAACCCCTTTAAGTGGTTTTATGTTATTTTACTTGAAATATGGATGAGATTGGCACAGTGAGGCTGCATATGTTGGGTCACAGTTTTACGTTGCAGTAATGATACATAATCACCTGATAAATGGCCATTTACAATCCTGCATTATTAACCGTCTAATTTTTTCAGTTTGTCCTCAGTGAACCTCAGACAGCTAGAGCTTGGCCCAAGCTCTCCGTCAGCTTAAACTCCAAGCTCGTTCCTAGATATCAAATCTGATCTCAGGTTTAATTTGCCAACTATCTGATTGAAGATTTGGGAATCATTAAAATCTGTTTTCTTTATTTGTACAATTTAAGTGAATATTCACCCAATGTATTGTGAGAACTTTTTTCAAACCTTTAGCAAAGGAGCCTTAAGCTGGATACACACTATACAACGTTGGTCTTTCGATTTTCCTTTAACTATGTAGTGCAAGGGCCTGCCTGATTGCATACAAATTGAAAGTGTTTAGGTTTGACCTCATTATATGTATATGGTAAATCTAAAGGAAAAAATCTAAAGAATATTGTATACTGTGTGTATCCAGCTTTAGTGTCTTCAGCCTTTACACCAAAAAATCTTGACACTCCAAACTCTACTTTCACAGAGGTTGCTAACCTTTAATAATGCTTGCTTTAGGGATGCAAGTGATTGCTTGTATGTCACATGGATTCACCTGTATGCCTTGCACACCAGCTGAGGTTTTAAAGTTGTGACGGATTTAGGCCCTTGCCATATACAGAAAAAGTTGCTTCCACAGAAAAAAAAATCTCACACATTATATAGCAATTGCCATAACTACTTGACCAGCTATTTTTTAGTACTTTGGAGTTATTATTTTAACAAGTCGTTGAGCTCAAAAGCACTAATGATAAATATATATCAATACTGATGGAGTTGTTGATAGTTGCATACTAGTACATTGATTACGGTAACCACTTGCTTACTGGGCACTTATACCCCTTTCCTGTTCAGGCCAGTTTTCAGCTTTCATCGCTGTTGCACTTTCATTGACAATTGCATACATACAAAACAAGACCGAACATTTTGAAAAAAAAAAAAAACGTTTTTCATATTTTGTTCTAACATTTTGCAAGCAGGTAATTTTTCTCCTTTGCTGATAAGTTTGCACTAATGGGCACTGATCATGCTGCACTGATGGGTGGCATTGATGGGCACTGCTAGGTGGCACTAATGGGCACGGGTAGGCGGCACTGATGGGCATGTTAATTTCCGTTATTAGCCCCAGGGGGCGCACAGGAGGCGCAAGAACAGGACGACATACATGTGCCCCCAACTGGCAATTGTAGCCTGTGTTGTTAGTCTTACAGCTATAGCGTGGACGGCAAGTGGTTAATGGACTTGCTGTTATATGCAGATGTTTTTGTACATGTAACTCCCTCATAGGGCCCCTTCTATTTTCTTTTTTTTTAAGCAATACCTCCAAGGTCACAACATATGTGAATGAATGTATAGCCAAGTTAATGATGATGTGTTTTAGAATTATCTCCGTGCCCTTGTAAGTAAGCTAGATTTGTACAATGACTTACTCTGGCCCAATGCAGACTGCAGAAGCATGTCCTGATCCAAACTTTGCAACTGAAGATCTCTAGATCAGGGGCATGGAGACAAGTGCTAATCGCAGCAATACACAACATTTACTGCACTGGAAACATCTTGAAACCATTATTTTATCTTAGAATTGCAAATATAAGTATTCAATTCTATATTTAACGCTGACCGGATTATACAATTTTTGCTGTTTCACAGGTCAATGGTAAAGATCTATCACGAATTTCGCAGGAGCAGACACTTGAGACACTACGCACCACTAAAGACCCTCTCCTGATCCAAGTTCTAAGACGCAGTCCACGTATGAAGGGAGTCCTGTCAACCTCCTCCAATGACCTTCAATATGTGGATAGTGGAACACAGACTGATATCACCTTTGACCAGATCATGACAATGGGCAAAGCACGACCCCCCAGTCCTGCCATGGTGGTTATTGAACCGTATGTGCTCTCAGAGCTGTGAGTAGACTCTACAAATTGATATTCATTTTGAAAAGAGAATTGGTTTGTGGTACAGGGCCAGCTTTAAACTTATAGGGGTTGTAAAGGTCCGTATTTTATTTTCTAAATAGGTTCCTTTAAGCTAGTGCATTGTTGATTCACTTACCTTTTACTTCGATTTCCCTTCTAAATGTTTTCTTTTCTTTGTTTGAATTTCTCACTTCCTGTTTCTCCTCAGTAAGCTTTCCCCCATCATCCGAGCGGTGGAAAGTCATTTAAAACAGCTTACTGAACACCTTACTGAGGAGGAACAGGAAGTGAGAAAATCAGACAAAGAAAACAAAGGGAAAAAAAACATTTAGAAGGGAAATTGAAGAAAAAGGTACGTGATCCAACAATGCACTGGCTTAAAGGAACCCACTTAGAAAATAAAAAACAAACCTTTACAACCCCTTTAACTCCTTTGGTAAGTCAATCCAAATATCCCAGAATTCTGATTTACTAAAAGAGATGAAAATCTTCATTGAAAAATGCAGTTGCAATTGCTTTGAATGCTCCAAGATACACTATGCAGATAAAATAAAAATAAATATGCAGGAATTTGCTTGTTACATCACTAGATAATTTAAGCAGTTTGACCCAAAGTGGGAAGCTCCCCTTATTTGCCTTAAGGCTTCACTGCCTGTTTACCTTACCTGGGATGACAATGGCAGCACCCGAGAGCCAATTGAAAAATCAGCTCGGGTACAGAAACCGCTGGATTCGTGGACAAGCAAGTGTCCTAATATTAAAAGTCAGCAGCAACCAGAAACAGTTTTTTGTCTTTTAAGCATAGATCTCGCCCTGTCTTGTTGCTGCTTATTTAAATGTGGACTGTTTTATTTTGTTTAACTTTTCATTTTTTCTCCCTTTGTTTAGATTCTTATGCTTTCTCAGTTGTTATTTATTATCAATCTATTCTGTACGTGATATCTGTTATGTCTATTTTAAATGTCAGTATATGTATTTGGTCTGTCTAGCGATTAGGCGCAGTTCTTGAACTGTATTTGGCGCTTTACAAATAATCAAATCAAATCATGTCAGTGGAGAAGAAGGCGCTTGTTAGAGCACTTATCACAGCAGTGCGGAAACCCTCAAGCTGGAGAATGCAGCCCTGGTGTTGGACTCTAACTGAATGAGCTAAATTGCTGCACCGTGAGTTGGAGAAGTAACAGGCTTCCCCGGTCTGTGTGGAACTGGCTGACCAGTTAGTGCATTGAATTAATGCGGGGGAGGGAGAATTGGGACTTTAAATGAGGCCAGGCCCGGTAAGGGGCGAGTGCCTCCATCCCTGTCATTTGACAAAAGAAGCAAACAAGGAGAGATGGGACTTTAGATGAAGCTCATGATGGCAAAAATGAATACAGTGGTGGAATATAAAATGTTTAAAGGGGTGTTCCAGCCAAATTTTATGTTTAATAAAAGTCAGCAGCTACAAAAAGTGTAGCTGCTGGCTTTTAATAAACATACACTTACCTGCTCCAGCGTTCCAGCGACGCGCCAGCCCTCCCCGGCCGGCATCCTCATTGCTACTGTGGGTACCCGGCCGTGACAGCTTTCGGCTTCACGGCCGGGCACCCACTGCGCATGCGCGAGCGGCACTGCGCATATGCACGCGGCGCCGCCCGGCACTGCGCCGTCCCATTGGACAGGCGATCGCCTAGGACCTGTCAGTGTCCTAGGCCATTGCCTACAGGGAGGGGCTGCAATAAGGCGATTAAGCTTAATCGCCTTACCAGCCCCTCGGCGGAAGGAGGAAGTGGGACAGGAAGTCCACTCCTCCTGAAGCCCCCACTCCCCCCCAAAAACAATTACATGCCAAATGTGGCATGTAAGGGGGTGAGGAGTGGGATAAGCGGAAGTTCCATTTTTGGGTGGAACTCCGCTTTAATGATATTGCATAGCAAACAAGTTTAACATACATTGGATTGCATATACAGAGAAAGGCCCCTGATAAGGGTGCCGACTTCGAAGTGGCAAACCTAGTACTGACATGTTTATGCACATTAATAATTGGTACATTTGGGGGATCCACCAGGATTCATGGTAGAGTATAGTAGTAACAAGGATAGCATCTGCACAGTCCATAGTCTTTCTAATCCCAAGTATAGTACATATGAAGTCAACACATATTAATGGATAATTGTGTAGCTTGGGGTACACGATAGCTATCAGCTCGACGTGTTTTGCGGCTTGCAACCTCTCTTCAGGAGCAGACGTGTCAATTATCTGCAAAGGAGAGTAAGTTGGTCTGGGTAAGTTAGCCAGGTCAAGATAGGGGGAAGGGTGGGTAAATCCCCACTAAAAACACAGAAAGGCTGTATAGGACCAGATAACTTACGAAATGGTATGCACAGAATGACATCATGTCAAACCAACAGGGGCAATCCAAGATCATCATGGGTGGGGAGCCGAAGGGGTGCGCCAAGCGGCGACACCAAACTGGACAGGGGGAGTCCAGCAGGTCCAGACTCATCGAGCACTCCTAGGTGTGAAGGGGACAAGGGATGCTGTGAGGTGTGTGAGTGGTGGGTAAATGAAAAACTGGGTGAAATTAAAAATAGCAATAGGGTGGGTAGGGAGGACAATGAAGTGAGGCGGGAAGACAAAATTATGGGTGAGGACCATGGTGAAGGTCGACACCAACCATAGGTGAGAAAGGGGGGAGGAAGAGGAAAGATGGGGGGGGGGGGATTTTGTCTTCCCGCCTCACTTCATTGGGATGGAAGCTCATGATGGCATCTATCAGTATTACCTATTATATTTGAAAGTTCTGCCCTTTTTTAATGAGTCCATGGTATCTTCCCCCTGAATATCTGCTTAATTGTTTCAGGTTTTTACTTCCTTTATTTCCAATATTACAGTTTGTGTCATATTTTACTGTTATAACCATGCTGGGTGCCCCAGGACCCTGTCTTGCCCTGGTGACTGTCTGCTTTCTTATTATGTGGGAGCCGCAATGCCATTTGCTGCCGTCCTCCGTCCCGCCTGTCTATGACGCTCGGGGGGCGGATCGATTTGTAATTTTGCATCGACGTCACACGTGCTCGCTGAATGGACGGCGTCTCCTGATGCTGTTTCACCGGCTGCAGCGCTGTCCACCTCCGCTAGTTAGGATGGTGCTGCGTTGGAGCCGGCTTTTGGGCGATTCATCGCCTGAATGCGGGGTGTCCCCGCCTCCCTCCTCCCATACTCGCGAATGTGACGTTAGGGGCGTGTCCTTGGCATAACACATACATATTGGACGGTCGCCTTGCCAGCAGCCTGGATCTCCCCGAGCGCTCCCCCACAACAGAACTCCACTTACCCGGCTGGGTTCCTACGTCCTCCACAGAGGTACACCTACCCCCCCTCTTCCCTCCCCCCCTCTCCCCGGGATGTTCTGGCGGGGACCTTGCATCGTGGTCCTCCACCCTTACTCCCAGTGGAGACACCCTATCACCACACCTCCACTGCTTCCCCCCCATCTTTCCTCTTCCTCCCCCCTTTCTCACCTATGCTTGGTGTCGACCTTCACCATGGTCCTCACCCCTAATTTTGTCTTCCTGTCTCACTTCATTGTCCTCCCTATCCACCCTATTGCTATTTTTAATTTCACCCAGTTTTTCATTTACCCACCACTCACACACCTCACACCATCCCTTGTCCCCTTCACACCTAGGAGTGCTCGATAAATCTGGACCTGCTGGACTCCCCCTGTCCAGTTTGGTGTCGCCGCTTGGTGCACCCCTTCGGCTCCCCACCCATGATGATTTTGGATTGCCCCTGGTGGTTTGACATGGTGTCATTTTGTGCATACCATTCCGTACGTTATCTGGTCCTATACGGCCTTTCTGTGTTTTTGGGGGGGATTTACCCACCTTTCCTTACCCAGACCAACTTACTCTCCTTTGCAGATAATTGACATGTCTGCTCCTGAAGAGCGGTTGCAAGCCGGGAAACGCGTCAAGCTAATAGCTATTGTGTACCCCAAGCTACACAATTATCCATTAATATGTGTTGACTTCATATGTACTATACTTGGGATTAGAAAGACTATGGACTGTGCAGATGCTATCCTTGTTTCTACTATACTCTACCATGAATCCTGGTGGATCCCCCAAATGTACTAATTATTAATGTGCATAAACATGTCAGTACTAGGTTTGCCACTTTGAAGTCGGCATCCTTATCTCTGTATATGCAATCCAATGTATGTTAAACTTGTTTGATATGCGATATCATTAAACATTTTATATTCCACCACTGTATTCATTTTTGCCATCATGAGCTTCATCTAAAGTCCCATCTCTCCTTGTTTGCAATTTTTCTGCCTCTAGCTGCGATTTTGCTTCTTTTGTTAGTTAGTGCATTGCCTTAAGTATGTCTGCGATGCAGCCCTGGATACAGCTCCCTTGCTTTTCAGAGCATCAGTGTCTACTGTGGTACTACATCGCCTGATTTGGCTTAAGTGTTGGTCCATCGACCAGACTTCCAAGAAAGCTCAGACGGATTTGCCTTTCAAGGGTGAGAGGCTATTTGGAGCCTCGCTGGATGACCTTATTAAGAATGCCACTGGGGGTAAGAGCACGCTGCTCCCACAATTCAGACAAGGCCACACCGTAGGCCAGGGCCCTCCTTTTCCACTCAGAAGAGTTTTTTTGCCTATCTGGGCCCACAGGTAAGCGTTCCCAGGTCTCAAGGGGCCAACTGAGGGATGGAAGTGTCCCTAGGTTCGCAAGCCAAACAAGCCTACAGAAAAATCTGCGAATGCATCGGTTTGCCCCCGCCTGACTCTCGGGTGGGGGGTCGCCTTCACAAGTTTGCAACTCAGTGGACCTCCCTGCTTTCCGACCAGTGGATTTGAGAAGTGGTTTCATCAGGGTTCAAGATAGAGTTTTTTTTCTTGTCCACCAAACAGATTTTTTCCCTCAATTCTTCATCATCTTCCGGCTTGACGGGGCGCCCTATTGGGGGCGGTACAGGACCTGCTGAGACTTGGGGTAATAGTACCGGTACCACTGCCAGAAAGCTTTCAGGAATTCTACTCCAATTTGTTTGTAGTCCCAAAGAAGGATGGCATTCGTCCAATTCTGGACCTCAAGGCCCTCAACTCCTTTGTAAAAGTACGAAGGTTCAGGATGGAGTCGGTTCACTGTGGTCGCTGCACTCCATCCGGGGTATTTTCTGGCATCCTTGGACATCAAGGACGCATACTTGCATGTCCCCATATATGTCGGACATCAAAGATTCCTGCATTTTGCAGTTGGGGTTGACCACTATCAATTTGTGGCTCTCCCTTTTGGCCTGGCATCGGCACCAAGGTGCTCGTCCCTGATTCTGTCCTTGCTGAGACAGTATCGTGGGCTATCTGGATGACCTCCTTCTGAGCGTGGCCTTTAGAGTCTGAATTAGAGGAGGATGTGGCGATTGTCAGCCAGACACTTCAAGAATTTGGTTGGGTACTGAACCTCCAGAAGTCGGCGTTGGTGCCGACTCAGCGATTAGAGTACCTGGGCTTGATTCTGGACACCTCAGAGGTGTTTTTCTCTTGTTGAAAAAATTGCAGACTCTTCAGACGACAGTGAAGCTGTTGGCATCCCGCAGGTTGTTGCTGCACTTTTGCATGCAAGTCCTGGGTCTCATGGTAGGCTCCTTCGAGGCAGTACTGTATGCTCAATTCCACACTCGATCCTTGCAGAAGGAGATCCTGTGCAAGTCTCCATGGCCCTGTATTGTCAAATCCGGGTGAGCCAACTAGTCAGGACTTCCCTGGTTTGGTGGCTGAAATCTCTGGCCCTTCAGTCCGGAAAGTCACTGGACGGTGATCACGATAGACTCCAGCCTGACTGGTTGGGGGGGGGGGAGTTTGGAATATTCAGTTGACACGGGGACGCTGGACACAGGAAGAATCCCGCCTGCCGATCAATGTACTGGAACTTCAGGCGATCAGGCAATGCCTCTCCGCATGGTCACAGAGGCTACAAGGGCATCCAGTCAGACAATGCCACAGCAGTGGCGTATGTCAACCATCAAGGAGGAACAAGAAGCTCGGCTACATCATCGGAGGTCGCTCACATCCTGCGGCTCTATCTCCTGTATACATCCCGGGCGTAGAAAACTGGCAGGCAGACTACCTAAGTCGCCAGATGCTGGACCAGGGAGAATGGACACCCGGATGTGTTTCATCTGGCTTGGATCTCCTGGCGTCTCAGCTCAATCGGAAAGTATTGAGGTTTGTGGCCAGGTCAAAAGATCCCTGGGCGGACGCGACAGACGCATAGTGGCCGCGTGGGGTCAGTATCGGCCAATTAATGCCTTTTCCCCTCTGAAACTTCTTCCTTGGCTGCTCCACAGAGTGGCTGGCCTCGGTTATTTCCACCATGCTGAGAGCACGGAAGTCATCTTCTCGGAAGATCTATCCTTGCACATGGAAGGCCTACATCTGTGTGAGGAGATGGAGTGGTGCCCACAGGCATATTCGGTTTCCAGGATCCTGCTGTTTCTGCAGGGTGGAGTGGATCAAAAATTTGCCTTAAGCACTGTAACGGTCACCACCGTTTACGACCTTCCATCCACCCACGACAAGCTATTCCGACACTTCACAATCCAGCAGACATGATTCATTCCATTTCCCATAATCAAGACGAGACTCCGCTCTGTACTTGTTTCCAAATGAATGAATACTTTATTGGTTTCTTAGCTTGCTTATATATATCGATACTGACGAGACCTATCACATTCCTTTATCAATAGAATTGACATGCGAATTCAATACATCTGAAGAGAGACGTTAACATAGGGCTTTAAACAGTTTTATCACACAATGAAAAGGTCTGTCAGGAGCAGACCTCACTTAGCATTTCAATAGCCTATTATACAGAGGGATGAGTCACTGTCTTGTTGACCTGGTCTCAAGTCAACATGAACCACTTGTAATATTCCAGTATCCTGCAATATGAAGTATCAATAATGTCCCATCTCATGTAATACATGAAGTATGATTTTGTTAGCCACCCTATGCCCAAAAGGGCACAGGGTGGACTTAGACCCAGGAGTTATTAGTGCCGCTAGCACAGGAGTATCTCTCATCCTTCCAAAGGCTCTGGTTGTTACGGTTCATTCCGTTACAAGCACCATTAAGGGGCAGATTTCAGCCTTGGTTGTTTTCTTTTAACGACCCTTGGTGACTCATTCACTGGTGAGTATGTTTGTACAAGGGGGCCGATATGTGGCTCATCCGATTCGACCACCACTACCTCCATGGGATTTGAATCTGGTGCTCTCGGTACTTCAGAAACCTCCTTTTGAGAACATCAGAGAGATTCCTCTTTTGACACTCTCAGAAGGTTGCCTTTCTGGTTGCCATTTCATCAGTCAGGGGGGTTTCTGAGCTGGCGGCCTTGTCCTGCAAGTCCCCCTACTTGATCCTCCATAAGGATTAGGGATAAGCTTCGTGTTCGAGTCGAATTCATGTTCGACTCGAACATCGTATGTTTAACCGTTCGTCGAATTAGGAACGTTATGGGCCGTTTGCGCCAAATTCGAGTGGCGTGTCACGTCCCATAATTCACTGCGGCATCGCAGTGCATTGCTGACTGATGATTGGCCAAGCATGCACTATGACCCGCATGCTTGGCCCATCACAGCTTGCAAAAAACGGAGAGCCATAATTGGCCAAAGCCAGGGTGGCTTTGGCCAATTATGGCTCAGGGGGTTTAGTACATGCCCCACACTATAAAAGGCCACCTGAAAGTCGGCCTTATGTAGTGTGTTGTGGTGGTTAAGACGGAGACAGACAGAGAGTGTCATTTATTGCAGGTAGATAGAGCAGGCAGGCTAGTCAGTTAGAGTTAAGCCCCATACACACTATCGTTTTTTTTCCCTGACGGTTTTCTCATCAGGTTTACCAAAACCATGTAGTGCAAGAGCCTGCCTGATTGCATTCAAATTATAACTCTTGAGGTTTGACCTCATATTAGATGGTTTTGGTAAACCTGAAGAGAAAACCGTCAGGAAAACTGATAGTGTGTATGGGGCTTAACAGTGTGTAGAGGATATATATGCATCCCAGGTGTTGTGTATATATATTTATACACTGTATTAAGTTTAGCTAGATCCGCTCTTCCTAATTTACTGACAGGCAGGCAGGTGTTTGTTCTAGCTGCAGTATTCTCACGTGGTGTACTGTCTGTGTCCTCTGCAGTGTGCACCTAAAGCTACGTGGTGTGTGTACTGTCTGTGTCCTCTGCACATTGTGCACCTAACGTAAAGCTGGTGTTTCTCATATTTATTCCTAAAGTCAGGGATCTGCTCATATAAATACTACAGGCAGAGGATATTGCTGCAAGTACTTTCACGTGGTTTACAGTCTGTGTCCTCTGCAGTGTGCACCTAAAGCTACGTGGTGTGTGTACTGTCCATGTCCTCTGCAGTGTGCACCTAAAGCTACGTGGTGTGTGTACTGTCCATGTCCTCTGCAGTGTGCACCCAAAGCTACGTGGTGTGTGTACTGTCTGTGTCCTCTGCACATTGTGCACCTAACGTAAAGCTGGTGTTTCTCATATTTATTCTTAGAGTCAGGGATCTGCTCATATTAATATTAATCATATTAAGCATCATTAACATCACTGCTCCAGAAAAAAACACCGTTTTTTTAAAACTTTTTTTTACATTGATACATGTTCCCTGGGGCAAGACCTGGGTTCTCAAACCCATTTTACAACAATAACTTGCATATTAGGCTTTAAAATGAGCATTTTTGAATTTGCACGTTCGAGTCCCATAGACTTCAATGGGGTTCTAAATGTTCGCGCGAGCGTTTGGTCCATTCGAACGTTCTGGTGCGAAACGAACGGGGGGGTCTTCGGTTTATCCTTAATAAGGATAAAGCGGTGCTATGCCCGCAGCCTTCTTTTCTGCCAAAGGTGGTTTCTGCTTTTCACCTGAATGATGACATTGTGCTTCCATCCTTGTGTCCTCAGCCGTCGCATCCCAATGAGGTTGTGTTACATTCTTTAGACGTGGTACGTGCTCTTTGCGTTTATCTGTCTGCCACTGCTCCATTTCAGAAGGCGGACTCACTGTTTGTGTCACTGACTGGTCCAAAGAAAGGCCTGGTGGGCTCGTCGCCCCCCCCCCCCTATGCCGCTCTCCTGTGCCCTCCGCTGCTTACCGGAGCTGTCGGTAGTGGCGGAGGCGCTCGGGTCCTTCTGCTGTCTGTGTGGGGATGCGAGTGAGGGCAAAATGGCCCCCACCCGTCCCCATAGCTCTGCTGGGCAGAAGTGACGTCAAAACGTCAGTCCCGTCCATGCGTCTTAAAGAAACATTTTTTTTTTTGTCATTTGAAAAAATGACAGTTTCCATATTTTTTTTTTTGCATTTAAGTCTAAATATGAATAAATAAAAATAAATAAGAAAACAAAACATTTTTTTTAAAGCGAGAACGCATAGGTGAGTAGCGCCCACATATGAAAATGGTGTTTAAACTACACGATCGTTAGAGCGAAAGCCATAATTCTAGCCCTAGACCTCCTCTGTTACTCAAAAGATGCAACCTATAGAATTTTTTAAACGTCGCCTATCGAGATTTTTAAAGGGTAAAAGTTTGACACCATGCCACGAGCGGGCGCAATTTTTAAGCGTGACATGTTGGGTATCATTGTACTCGGCGTAACATTATCTTTAACAATATATAAAAAAATTAGGCCAAATTTATTGTTGTCTTACTTTTTAATTAAAAAAAAAAAAAGATTTTTTTTCCAAAAAAAAGTGCGCTTGTAAGACCGCTGAGCAAATACGGTGTGACAAAGTATTGCAATGACCGCCATTTTATTCTCTAGGGTGTTAGAAAAAAATATATAATGTTTGGGGGTTTTAAGTAATTTTCTGGCAGAAAAAAATGTTTTAGTCTTGCAGTCTTGGTTAAGAGCATTGGGTGTGGAGATGGGTGGGGGGCCATCTTTCCCTCACTCATCTCCAGGCAACTGACGTGAGAGGTTCCAATCGCCTCTGCCACTGTTGACGGCTCCGGTAAGCGGCTTAGGGCACTGGAGAGTGTCAGGAGGTGGGGTGTAAAATAAGGCTTTTCTGTTAAAAGACTCTTCTGTCTTTTTAGATGAATTGTGGGACAAAATTTGTGAATCGGCTTGAATCAAACCGTGTTATTTATTGTACACACAAAAATTGAAAAATAAGTACAATTAATACAAAGCTACAAATAATGTCAAAGATATGAGATAAAAGTATTTGCTTCAAAATATAAGTTTAGGATATGTGCTTCAAAATAATCAAAGATGGCTGATTAACCCTTTGTGTGCTGAAGAGAAGCTGAAGAAAGTCTGTATGCTGTGGGTAGATGTGATGTAGATGGCAAGCAGAAAAGAGAGCGTCCAGTCTTCAGCTACAGAATTATATAAGAAACTCAATTTTTTTTAAATCGCCCCTAAAAATAACCACTCCCCATTTACTCCCTTAATCACCTCCCATTCACACCCGCAAGGGTGGGGCCAAAAGAGTAGAAATATGAGATTCAATATCTGGAACAGCAAACAGTCACCAAACACAGGAGATGGCCTAGGGCCTAAAAAGTAGAAATCCCATCTAAGCAGCGTGTCTAATTAACAGGCACAGGAAGTGGGGGATGCTATTCAGCCTTATGGCCCGTACACGATCCGAATATCGGACGAAAACCATTGTACGATGATGGATCTTACGATTTTCGGATCGTGTGTACACTACTTTCGAGAGCCAATCACGACCGTTCAGCCGATATTATTCGATCGGACAAGCGCAAAATCTTTCCTCGTACGATGTCAGATCGTAAGATTTTCGTTTAGTCAGTACAGTTGTCGTCCGACAATACAATGCAAATATATTACAACACATGACACCACTTCCGATTTTTTTTTTCTGTCGTACGAGAAATTTCGTGACTTTAATAACCTATTTCATTTTACTTGCGAATATTAAGCGAAAGTCATACGATCTGTCGTACGATATTCGGATCGTGTGTACGGGCCATAAGCATATTTGTTAAATTTGTTCTTAATCCATTAAAATGTGTTGCCACTAAGTCTCTGTGTGTATGCAACTCAGGTTTGAGCCAAAATCCCAGTGGAAAAAAATCCACAGTTTTCTTGTCGGAATTTCCGATTGTGTGTACACGGCATTAGAGTTTCGGCAGATAAAGGGCTAAGTGTTAACCCATTAAAGAGTCAGGTTTCAGCACTGTCTGTATATCAGGAAAGAAAACTAGCTTCCAATCCATGGATAATTAGACTCTTTTTAAATCCTTGAGCAGGCAGAGACCAATCCAGGGTCCACTTTTCCCAAAATGGGACCTGTCATTAGTGATACAAACTATGACAGCGGACTCTTTTGAACCACAGGAAAATTGCAGCTTGAAGATGCTGATACTTAAAGCAGTCTTTTTGGTAGCAATTACCACAGCCAGAAGGGTATCCGAGATAGAGACCCTGTCAAACAGAAGCCTTTTTTTTTAGATTTTCCCAGATCGCATATGACGTCCAGCAGGATAACGGCTGCCACGCCATTGCGGTGATCGGTGGTCCGGCGATCTCAGTAAAGAGCCTTCGACGGAGGCTCTTTACCACGTGATCAGCTGTGTATAATCACGGCTGATTACGATGTAAACAGGAAGAGCCATTGATCGGCTTTTCTTCACTCGCGTCTGACAGATGCGAGTAGAGGAGAGACGATCGGCAACTCTCCTGAGGGGATCCTGCCCAGGACCACCATCATGCCAACCAGGATCACCAAGATAGCCATCCACACTGGAGCACCAGTTATGCCTCCCTAGACCACCAGGGAAATGCATATCTGTGCCCAGGCAGCTGCCAATCAATGCCCACTCACAATGGCCATCTTCCCCTCACTCGTCTCCATACCAAGCAAGAGAAAGGACTCAATCCCCTCTGCAGCTGCCGACGGCTCCAGTAAGTGGCAGAGGGCACGGGAGAGCGGAGGGAGAGGGGAGAAACTGGACCGCCCACTGAAGAAAAGAATACAGGCTAGCTGCCATAACAAAGAGATCCTTCTTCAGTGCAGACATATATTTGTTCCTCTTAAGAAATTACCTTCTTCTAAAGAAACCGCGCAAACCCTACTAGATCATGTTATTAAATTACACAGTGTTCCTTCATGTCTTGTTTCTGACAGAGGTTCCCAAATTCTAGAAGGCCCTGTGTCATATTCTCCAAATAGACCTTAGATACTCCAGTGAATATCATCCTGAAACAAATGGACAGACAGAACGAGTAAACCAATGTCTTGAACAATATCTCAGATGTTATCGTACCCATCTTCAGGATAACTGGTCTACTGAATTTTCTTACAATAATTCAACTAGTTCTTCTACTCGCTACTCCTCTTTTTATGCATAATATGGGTTTCATCCCAATATTCTACCGGAGTCTCCATTACTTACGTTTGAAACAAAATCTCAAACGTGCAAAAGATCGTCAAAAAATCTATTATGATTTTAGGCATAGACCTTCACCCTCTTACAAAGTTGGGGATTGTAACGGAATGACCCGTGACAACCAGAGACTTTGGAAGGATGAGAGATACTCCTGTGCCATCGGTACTAATAACTCCTGGGTCTATGTCCACCCTGTGCCCTTTTGGGCGTAGGGTGGCTAATAAAATCATACTTCATGTATTACATGAGATGGGATATTAATAATAATTCATGTTTGCAGGATGTCTCGAGATGTCACAAGTTGTTGACTCTTCAATGTGTGGACACATTCTTTTGAAAGGTGTTAATTGCATCTGCTCCTGACAGACCTTTTCATTGTGTGATAAAACTATTTAAAGCCCTGTGTTTACACTTAAAAGATTGGATATTCAAGATCACACGTCTCTCTTCAGATGTATTGAATTAGCATGTCAATTATGTTAGTAAAGGAATGTATTGACACCCAGGTGTTAAGACCCTTCCCCGGAGACAGTACGTCTGTCTAGATATGTGAGTTGAGGTCAAAACATTGTGTGATTGTATTTTGTTTGAATAATATTGATAAAGGAATGTGATAGGTCTCGTCAGTATCGGTGCCGAAATGTTTGCATAGTAACTAGCCATAGTGTGTGATGAGGGGGGTGGAGATTGCATTGTCCTGTGATTAACTTTAATATGCTGTACTGGATATATAAGCAAGCTAAGAAACCAATAAAGTATTCTTTCATTTTGGAACTAGAGAACAGAGCGGTCAGTCTCGTTATTCTGGGAAATGGAATGGATCATGTCGTGGGTGGATGGAAGGTCGTAAACGGTGGTGACCGTTACATTGGTGGCACAGCAGTGGGATGATTCCATCTTCAGAAGGACGGCTACAAGGACACAGGACAATGGAGACGGTGTATGAACAGATGAAGCTCTCTTCCCTCAAGGAGAGCCGCGGCAGACTGGCCAGCAACCGTAAGAAAAGGGACATTATCGCAGAACTTGTCGAAATGGATAGAGCTCAGAGGCCCAGCGTAACAGACAGGACACCGGAGGAAGCTGTTAGACGTGGACTGACACAATATGGTCCTAATCCTCCACTGGAGATCATAGACCGGGTTATAGCGGCTGTGGATGCCACCTTGCTACAGCCAAAAAGTGCTGCAGCAGCTGAAGTCACAGCAGCACCAACTGAAGTGAGAGGAGAGGTGCAGATACCATTCTCCATGGAAGAGGAATTCCAAAGGAGGTTACAAGAGATGCCGATACAGCACAGAGGACCAGTATCAGAGGCGGCCCTGCTGGGATGGTCGGATGTGATTCGTTGCCAACTCTGGAAGGAAGCAACACCTAAGAAAGGTCCTGCCCTCCATCTATGCAAGGTACTATGCAAGGTACTGGCCGCAGTATGACGTACGAATGCTGTTGGGAACAACCGAAGCAGGAGTGGATAGCAGAGTTAAGCAGGCTGATCTGGGCAGAGATGCAGCTGGACGAGAGCTACAGAGCCCTCCGGTGTTATGTAGCCCAAGAGTGCCCGTGGTCAGCGGATGACAGCCCCACAGAAGGCTATGACTATGATGGCCTGTGATTGTTGTATTGGAGGATGTCCAGTGATTCCGACTTTGGGGATGATTGGGAGTGGCGCTTGGAGGACATAATGGAGCACAGAGAGGAAAAATTGAATATCTCGGGAGGCCACTGGTTACAGGAAGATTTGGAATTTCTGGCCATTCAGGAATAGGAGCTGGAGGTCGCCTACAGACAGCTGCTGGACTTTGCTCAGCAGCAGGGTGGGGCTCCCATTGCCTGGGACTATGAGGAAAGTTCAGATGACAACTGTGAAATCCTGGCTGATGAATTGGCAGTGGAAAATATGGAGATTGCCATCCCTAAAGCCGAAGCGGATGGTGTGGAGTTCAGGGAGCCGGGGCAGTTTGCCCCTCTCTCCAGCAACAAGCTGAGGTGGTAAAGCTTTTACCTCCAGCTGAATCACTGGCAACAGAGCAGAGTGCCCCAGGCCTCTGCTCCCAACTAGCAGGAGAGGCCGTTCCTGTGGTAGTGGATGGGACTGTGGTCTCCACTCACAGCAACCCAGCAGAAGAGCTGGCCACAGAGCAGAGTGTCATGGGCCTCTGCTCCCCACTTACAGAAGAGGGGGGTCCCTGTGGTATTGGATGCGACTGTGGTCTCCACTGACACAACCCCAGAAAATGGTACAGGACTGGGACAGGAGGATGTTGGCTTTGCTTTGCAAGCACCGGGGGATTTTCACCTAACACCAGTGGGTGGGACTTCAGTCTCTACTGGTATACCCCAGGAATGGGGGGCAGTTGGCCCAGATCCCCAACAGCATGATGGACTGAGCCCAGCCACCCTGTCTTCTCTCCAGCGGATGAAAGGGCTCCAGGAAAAGGGCCAGTCCAGGCCTCTTCCCCAGTGGCAGGCGTGTTCTCTGAGAGAGGCAGAGGTTGGCGGGGTGAGTAAAGCTCAGTTTGGAGCAATTTATTTGGGGCATGGTATGAATACCAGCATTGGAGAACTGGAACTACTGACTGACTTCGGAGTCAACCCGTTTGGGGTTCCCTCCTGTGTCCGTCTCCCACCGAAAGGGGAGAGATGTAACGGATTGACCTGTGACAACCAGAGACTTTGGAAGGATGAGAGATACTCCTGTGCCATCGGCACTAATAACTCCTGGGTCTAAGTCCACCCTGTGCCCTTTTGGGCGTAGGGTGGCTAATAAAATCATACTTCATGTATTACATGAGATGTGTGATTGTATTTTGTTTGAATAATATTGATAAAGAAATGTGATAGGTCTCGTCAGTATCGGTGCCGAAATGTCTGCATAGTAACTAGCCATAGTGTGTGATGAGGGGGGTGGAGATTGCATTGTCCTGTGATTAATTTTAATATGCTGTACTGCATATATAAGCAAGCTAAGAAACCAAGTATTCATTCATTTTGGAACTAGAGAACAGAGCGGTCAGTCTCGTTATTCTGGGAAATGGAATGGATCATGTCGGGTGGATTGTGGAGTATCGGATGAGCTTGTCGTGGGTGGATGGAAGGTCGTAAAATGGTGGTGACCGTTACAGGGATCAAGTATGGATCTCTACAAAAAACTTACGTTTGCATTTACCGGCGAGGAAATTGGCCAAACAATTTTTTGGTCCATTCCCAATTTCTAAAGTTATTATTCAAAATACTATGCAACTTTCCCTCCCTCCGGAACTCAGGATTCATTCCTCATTTCATGTGTCTCTTCTCAAACCCTACCCACCCAACCAATTTTCTGGTAGGAATCCTCCTCCCGCACCTCCTATCCTAGTTCAGGGTGAAGAACATTGAGGTTGAACGTATTCTAGACTCTAGGAAAAGAAGAGGACATCTACAATACTTGATTGGATGGAAGGATTATGGTATACAAGAAGATTCTTGGGAAGATTCAGAGGAAGTGCATGCACCCACCTTATGTAGTTAATTTCATTCTACATACCCTCATAAGCCTTCACCTACTAAGATCCCCAGGAGGGTATCCCTTAAGAGGGGGGTAGTGTAATCGGTGCCTGGCACTGTAATGCGTTCCACGCTGGAACGCAGCACGGCGACCGTGCAATGACGTCATTGCCCGGTGCCGTGTGCGTTCCAGCCTGGAACACAGAAGTGCCCAGCTTATTCAGCACTGTATAGGGCACACATGCCTCTCAGGTATAAACAGAACGGTGTGTATTACACACGGCATTCTATTATTGTCAGCCGTAGCCTGGCCACGCTACAACCACTGGTGCCATCGCTCCCCATGCTACAAACCAATCCAGGCTGCAACTCCAGCTTTATCTGCTGCTACCTTAACCGCATCAGACTGCCATTGCTGGGGACAACCTAAGAGTGGGACACAATCATGAAGTGGAACGAAATTTATTGGATATTTCAAACTTTTTTAACAAATAAAAAACTGAAAAATTGGGCGTGCAAAATTATTCAGCCCCCTTAAGTTAATACTTTGTAGCGCCACCTTTTGCTGCGATTACAGCTGTAAGTTGCTTGGGGTATGTCTCTATCAGTTTTGCACATCGAGAGACTGAAACTTTTGCCCATTCCTCCTTGCAAAACAGCTCGAGCTCAGTGAGGTTGGATGGAGAGCGTTTGTGAACAGCAGTGTTCAGTTCTTTCCACAGATTCTCGATTGGATTCAGGTCTGGACTTTGACTTGGCCATTCGAACACCTGGATATGTTTATTTGTGAACCATTCCATTGTAGATTTTGCTTTATGTTTTGGATCATTGTCTTGTTGGAAGACAAATCTCCGTCCCAGTCTCAGGTCTTTTGCAGACTCCATCAGGTTTTCTTCCAGAATGGTCCTGTATTTGGCTCCATCCATCTTCCCATCAATTTTAACCATCTTCCCTGTCCCTGCTGAAGAAAAGCAGGCCCAAACCATGATGCTGCCACCCCCATGTTTCACAGTGGGGATGGTGTGTTCAGGGTGATGAGCTGTGTTGCTTTTACACCAAACATAACGTTTTGCATTGTTGCCAAAAAGTTCGATTTTGGTTTCATCTGACCAGAGCACCTTCTTCCACATGTTTGGTGTGTCTCCCCAGGTGGCTTGTGGAAAACTTTAAACTAGGGTTGTCCCGATACCGGTATCGGTACCGATACCGAGTATTTGCGGGAGTACTTGTACTCCCGCAAATACCCCCTATGCCTGAATAGAATACTTGCCCCCCCCCGCCGCCGCTGCTGTATATCGCAAAGCCGCCGCCGCGTTAATCACCGTGCGGGGAACATTACAGTCAGCTTTCGTTTAAATAGCTGTTTTCCCCGCCGTGCTGTGTTACTCCTCCTTGCTCGGGATTGGACGGATCTGTCCAATCCCGAGCAAGGGGGAGTGTCTCTATACACGGTGCGGCAGGGAAAACAGCTATTCAAACGAAAGCTGACTGTAATGTAATGTAAGGTGATTAACGCGACGGCGGCGGCATCATTTAGGTATGGGGGACATGGCTGCAATATGTTTGGGGACATGGCTGCAATATGTTTGGGGACATGGCTGCAATATGTTTGGGGACATGGCTGCAATATGTGGGGGGACATGGCTGCATATGTGGGGGACATGGCTGCATATGGGGGGACATGGCTGCATATGGGGGGACACGGCTGCATATGTGGGGGACACATTTAAAAAAAAGTATCGGTATTCGTCATCGGCGAGTACATGAAAAAAAGTATTGGTACTTGTACGCGGTCCTAAAAAAGTGGTATCGGGACAACCCTACTTTAACAACACTTTTTATGGATATCTTTAAGAAATGGCTTTCTTCTTGCCACTCTTCCATAAATGCCAGATTTGTGCAGTATACGACTGATTGTTGTCCTATGGACAAAGTTTCCCACCTCAGCTGTAGATCTCTGCAGTTCATCCAGAGTGATCATGGGCCTCTTGGCTGCATCTCTGATCAGTCTTCTCCTTGTATGAGCTGAAAGTTTAGAGTGATGCCCAGGTCTTCGTAGATTTGCAGTGGTCTGATACTCCTTCCATTTCAATATTATCGCTTGCACAGTGCTCCTTGGGATGTTTAAAGCTTGGGAAATCTTTTTGGATCGAAATCCGGCTTTAAACTTCTCCACAACAGTATCTCGGACCTGCCTGGTGTGTTCCTTGTTCTTCATGATGCTCTCTGCGCTTTAAACGGACCTCTGAGACTATTACAGTCCAGGTGCATTTATACAGAGATCCTCACTGAACTCCTGGAGAGAAAGTAAAGGGGCTAAATAATTTTGCACGCCCAATTTTTCAGTTTTTTATTTGATAACAATGTTTGAAATATCCAATAAATTTCGTTCCACTTCATTATTGTGTCCCACTTGTTGCTGATTTTATACAAAAAAAATACAGTTTTATATCTTTATGTTTGAAGCCTGAAATGTGGCAAAAGGTCGCAAAGTTCAAGGGGGCTGAATACTTTCGCAAGGCACTGTATGTGTGTGTGTATTGTGCTTTTTTAAGGTAATTTTTACCCGCACAGTAATTTTATTTCAAATTCTTTTCTAATGAAGATATTTTTGAATACAAGTCAATCTATATGACATAGTTTATAATATGAAACTTATTCACGGAGACGTATAATCATACAAACTAGCTAAGTCATTGGTTGACAAAATATAAATATTTACATTAAATTAAAATACCAATTGCGTTACATGAACGACTTGAAAATCAATAAAATACCCCCAAAATGGGCATACGGTACACCTGACATTTGTGCAATGGTAGGTTCTCATTATGGTTACAATAACTTTATGTTAATGACAATGAAACAAAAGCGTCTATTTCACACGTCCAACTGTTACTATACTGCATGTAAGTAAGTGGTTTACAATGTGAAATATATTGGATGTTTGTTTTGTCAGTAAAATTGGTACTATGTAAAAATAAAAAGATAATGAAAAGTTGTACTCTTTAAGGAAAAATATACCAGTTATTGATTATTAGAACAAACCATAACTACAAGACATTCAATACTTTGTACTTTGGAGAACAACATCAATATTTCAATTTTTTTAGGGAACAACAATAGGTTCAAGATAAAATCAAAAATGGCATAATTACCGATTCCAAAATGGCTATTTCCTACTGGCAAGTGACCAAAGTAAAATGGCAGCAGTGGTTTTCTATGGATCTTTATGGGATAAGAATTGCATTGTGCTAGTGTGCCCCTCCCCGTCTGAGTCAGTCCTGAGTCATCCCTCCAGTCATACTTCAGTCATTGCTTCATGTGGTGATCTCTTTTTCCCTCTCTAATTTTCTCCTCCTTTATATCCGTCATGACTATAAAAATTTAGTTCTGCCCATTCGATACGTGTCCTTCACTCATAGGTTCGTGGCTCATATGGGAGTTCCTGTTAAGATGTGTCTAGTTTCTATTGGCTGACAACTTAATGATTAACTGTTCCCTAGACTTTGAGAATCCTTAAATAATATCACTTTCAACCACCAGGTGTCTCACCTGGTGGTTGAAGGATTTAAGGTTTGGGAAAACTGTGTGTGTGTGTGTGTGTGTGTGTATATATATATATATATAACGCATATACAACTCTGGTAACTTTATATTATATATGATACAATTAGTAGATTTTTGATTCCTACATAACATGCTTCTATATTCCTTTATAAACGTATATTTCCCAAAAACAGTCTTTCCAACCATGCATAGGTTTATATCTCTCAATCAATGCAAATAATTATTAATGTGGATACATGAATCATTTTGATATGTGTTCGATAAATGTGTTACAGGTTCATTTACATTTTTATAATCACAATTTGGTATCTTTCATAATGTTGGTTAGCTTCTGTAAAACACTTCTAATTAAACTCATATTTCTCATATATTTCTTTCTTCTAACAAAGTTCTAAATTAACGGATGCGATGGTCATATATTTCCCTCGGTCCTAAGATGTCATTAATAATCTAAACATTATGTTTAATTTATTTCATGTCAACATATATTCTTTTAATATCATGTGTATTTATGATGCAAGTCAAATTTGTACATTGGTTTGTGAAGATCGGACTTTAAAGGGGTTGTAAAGGAATTTTTTTTTTTTTTTATAATAAGCATCATTTACCCGCAGACATTCTTCTTCTCACTTCCTCAATGTTCGTTTTTGCTCAGAAGTTGCTCTATTTCTTCTCTGTTCTGTTCACTTCCTGCTTGTCTGATTTTACTGACCCCCGTGAAGGGAGACTTTACTACGGTGATCAGTAACGTGCTCGTCCCCTCCTGGGAACTACATCTGTGTGGCAGGACACTCTCTACGTGTTAGAGACTTCAAGGAGGTATGAATTACTGGGCGTGTTGCAATTCATACTGGGAAATGTAGTTCTTACATGAAAAAATTATGCAAACCAGGAAGTGAATGAGAGAACAGAAACAAGAACGCCAGAGATGATATAGATGAAGGAATTTAATAGGTATTTACTCGTTTAATAGAATCATTACACTATTCTGTCTGTCTACCTTGCAGACATTAATTTTAGGCAAAAAAACATTTCCTTTACAACTCCTTTAAACGGTCTCTTAATGAAGAGAGGATAACATCTCAGCTGTGTAAACGTTTTCTTCTCAGAGACTCTTGTTGGCCAACATAAGCCATTGTTTCTAGGACAGCTAGAGCCAACGTTATTGTCCATGAAAACTACCCCACAATGGGTATATCTCCTCACTTGAAACCAGTTCAAGCATCTTGTTTGGTGAGAATGTTATTATAATTGTTCTAGACTTTCAAGGGCTCCAAACACCACTCTTAGCTATTTTGATATCATTGTTCAAGTACACATCAGGGCTGGTCTTTCAAAGGGCTCATAAAAATTAGAAGATGGCTAATCCCCTGACCATTTGGAAAGCATGTGTTTTTTCCTTTTCTAAGCGGTTCCCAAAAGGACTTATAGTTTATCTAAGCGAATCTCACAATTTTATTTTTTTGAGTAAATATTAAATATATTATTTTTCCTTGCAAACCCACGACAGTATATTATATATATTATCTCTATCTAGCTTCACTCCAGAGTGACATTTGCAAACTGCTGTTACGTGTACTGATCTGTTTGGAGGGCACATAGCAGAGGTCAAAACTGCTTGAAAATTTTCCCTATTTTGCCATCTATCTGAACAGCTTTACATTTCCTTTAGTAGGAATATGACATTGTTTAGTGTTTGACACACAACAGTTATTTCAAAATAATTTTTTATTATGCTTAATCTTATAGCCCTCCCATTGGAAATGAGTTCTATGAACCAGGGGAATATATGGATGGCATGCAGCCAGATGTGGAGCGTGCTGATGAACTGGAGTATGAAGTGAGTTTCTTTTTGATTCTATTTACTCTAATAATTTGATGTATGCTTCTTATTCTTTTTACCGTTTATTGTTTTGTGTGTATGATCTTTGCTAATGTTTGTAATTTTCTGTTTTTCCTCCATGAAAAGTGCCATGTAAATATTTTAAAAACTTGTTTTACATTCCTCTTTCTCTAACTGTAGCTGTATGTTTCACTTCCTTTAGACTCTCCTAAACAGGTATGTCAATGATCTCATATCGGACCATATTCCTTAAGCTTTCCCCCAGTCAGTCAGTCAGTACCACTTTGTCCCATTTTGATCAGGGCTGTAGATGCTGAGCTAGCATTGGCAAGAGAGCACCCTCCTTCTCCCACTGCTGTTCAACCTCATTGCTCACGAGGAGATGAATATATAATTAGTACACTGTTGTCTCAGACAGCAGGCACTCAGCACTGTCCATACTCATTCAGAGGAAAGCCTATAGTAGAAGCTTAACTAGAACCTTCAGAGCCCCGGTGCAAGAAACCATGAAGGGTCCCCCCTGACTCCCGGACAGGGTCCCTTCTCATGGGCCTGGGGCCCTTCCCCTAAAGCCCACTGGCGGAATGCCAGGGCTAGGTTGCAAGTGTGACCCTTGTGACTTTGGTAGTCAGTCGTTTTTTATTTATTTTCTTACAGTGTTTTTTTTTTTTTTTTTTACAATATTATTATTATTTTTTTTACATTTTGTTTAGGAGTCCCATTGAGGGGCTTTGGTAAGATATCAGGGGTCTAAACAGACCTCTGATGTTTACAATTTCCTTCTCTGCAACCTCAGCTGGACAGAATATTCTTTTTCATCCACAAACTGAAGCATAGTAAAGATAGTTTGAAGTCTGTACCGATCACTGACTCTGTTAATTCATAACCAAGGCATTGTAAACTGAGTCAGTAATCTGTACAGATCACTGACTCTATCCATTCAGACAAGGAAGGTAAATTACATATTTACCAGCCCTTTCTCTGCTCTCCATCCTGACAAATCCCCCAACAATGCTGCAGGGGGGCCAGGACAGAGGAAAGGGGCCCAGGGGCAGCAGAAAGAAGCTATATAGGAGGAACGGAGGGGGAGGCGTATAGAGCAATCAAGCTCTCAATTTTTCTACATGAGGAAAATTGAAGGGATAGGTTCCTCTATATGCCGCTCTTCCTATCCAGGTGTATATTGGAACATGGGCCCCCATAGAGCATGGGGCCAGATCGTGACTGTGACCTCTGTAGTTATGCCCCTGGTGGCAGTGCTGTGTGGGGGATGGGACACAGCTCTGCTAGGATGGATGGGATCAGTGGCAGTGCTGGTGATGATGCGATCAGTGGGTGGGATCACTGGCAGATGCTGTGGGGGTGGGTGGGATTACTGGCAGATGCTGTGGGGGTGCGTGGGCTCACTGGCAGATGCAGGGAGGGGGAATGTAGGGATCACTGTGAGATGCTGGGGGAATGGGGAAGTGGCAGTGCTGGAGGGTGATGGGATCAGTAGCATCGTTGGTGTGGGTTGGGGTCTATGTTACTCACTTTCTCTCTGTGTCATCTTAAGACTCTATGCTCCATGTTCCGGCTCCCTTTACATGTCTCCAGTAGGGATGAGCTGAACACCCCCTCGGTTGGGTTCGCACCAGAACATGCCAACAGGCAAAAAAAATATTTCGAACACGTGAACACCGTTAGTCTATGGTGCACGAACATGTAAAGTCAAATGTGTTAATTTTAAAGGTTAATATGCCAGTTATTGTCATAAAAGTGTTTTGGGGCCTGGGTTTTTGGGGGATATTTGGGGTATCGATGCAAAAAAAAGTTTTAAAACTAAAATTTTTTCAGGAGCAGCGATTTTAATGATGCTAAAAGTGAAACAATAAAAGTGAAATATTACTTAAAAGTTTTTACCTCGGGTGTCTATAGTATGGCTGAAAAGTATGCATGTTTCCCGTGTTTAGAACTGTCCCTGCACAAAATGTAATTTCTGAAGGAAGGAAAGTAATTTAAAGGGGATGTAAAGGTAAAAAACAGCTTCATTTACCTTAGTGCAGTCCTCCTTCACTTACCTCATCCTTCAATTTTGATTTTAAATGTCCTTATTTCTACTAAGAAATCCTCACTTCCTGTCTGTAACTCCACACAGTAATGCAAGGCTTTCTCCTTGGTGTGGAGAAAGCCTCTTGAGGGGGCGAGCAGGATAGTCAGGTGACCAAGTAATACACAGGTCCTTTCTCTATCTGCAAAGTAGAGAGCATCCTAACTCTCCTGCTCCCCCCTCAAGAGGCTTTCTCCACACCAGGGAAAAAGCCTCTGATTACTGTAGTTTTGGTAAAGTTGAATAAAGACTCTGGTCTATCCAGTTCAATCTGAGAATGTGTATGCAAGACTACTTACTGCGTTTCGCATCCCTGTACATTGTATTAGCTAAGAAACACTTTGTGATAGTGAGAGGCCCTAACATGGTGCAAATTTGTGTATTAAGGGCAATGGGATTCTCAAAGGTGCAACTTGCATGTTTATAGTGAATGGAGACAGCTGTGCTGTATGTTTTCTCCAGATTTGATGGTTCTGGATCAGGGCTGGGAGCTTGAAGGTTCCAAAGTGTTTTGGGTGGAGCAGAACATTCAATCCAATCTCTAGGCCAGTGATGGTGAACTCTGGAACCCCAGATGTTTTGGAACTACATTTCCCATGATGCTCAATTACACTGCAGAGTGCATGAGCATCATGGGAAATGTAGTTCCAAAACATCTGGGCTGCCAAGGTTCGCCATCACTAGTCTAGGCTTTGCTTGGCTTTTGCAGGCTGTGTGAGTGCACAGGTGTGCAGGATCAATATACTACAGAGGTGTGCTCCTCTCCAGAGATCAAGGCAATCCAACATACAAAAACTAAATGAAAATGTGAGGGAGGGACATTTACCCACTATGGATGAGCTCCAGCGTGCAGAGACCGCCAGGAAGTCTGCGTGACGCTGCGCTAATCACAGCTAGGGAGACATTTCGTGATCTCAGCCGAGCATTGGGACAATATCTAACTGGCTGTGGTTAGCGCATCGCCGTGCAGACTTCCTGGCGGGCTCTGCACGTGTACGATGCAAACATGCTGGAGCTCATCCCAATTACCCACCTGAACCTCCACTTTCCTTGGAGCTCTGCCTGTCTATTAAAGCCCCGGCCCCCTGGCTCTATCGGCAAGCTGTATTGTCTAATGCCGCGTACACACGGTCGGTTTTTGTGATGAAATAAAACGACGTTTAAAAAACGTCATTTAAAATGATCGTGTGCGGGCAAAACGTTGTTTTATGTCTTCTGAAAAACGACCAAAAAAAAAATTCGAACATTTTTTGTGTCGTTTTTCAGAATGTCGTCTTTTGTTTCACAAAAAATGATCGTGTGTGGGCAAAACAACGTTTAAAACAACGTTTTTAAACCCGTGCATGCTCAGAAGCAAGTTATGAGACGGGAGCTTCAATGGAACAGAGTGCCGTCGAACGTGGTGTACGTAACCGCGGTTTGCAAGAGCATTTTTAGAAAACGATGGAGTGTAGGCAACGTCGTTTTTTAAAATGATGTTTGAAAAACGTTGTTTTGTTTCATGAGGTAAAACAACGTTTTTTTTATCACAAAAAGTGATCGTGTGTACGCGGCATAAGACATACAGGCTCCCTTCAATGCTTTCCCCTTCCAATGCAATTCTACACATTACATTATTCACACTTTTGCTTTGTCGCCCTCTGCTGGCCTTTTCTAAATCAGCAACACAATTCCGTCCCCAGCCTATAATAATGGCACATTAAAACATGTAATAGCACATTAAATCCAAGTTTTTTCTTTTTCTTTTCCTAATATTTAATGTTTGAAATATATAATTAGGTAATACGTGCAATGGCGTTACAGCCAACAGAGTTTACATTTTTTTGTTTATATTTTAAATTTGCACTTCTGTTTGTCAAAAAGCAATATTTGTGCTCTTTTATGAAACATGGTTTTATTTATAAAGACATTATATAACAGCTTAATCCGTGCATGTTTAAACCTTAAGGCCCCTTTCACACTTGTCTGACTTGTCCCACGATTTGGGACTGCAAAGTAGCATGAGCATTAGTATGACTTCAAGTCGTTCCAACTTCAAAGTAGTCTCTGCACTACTTTGGTCCGATTTTGATGCCAATTACACAGGCATTCCTTGAAATCGCAGGAAAATCGTAGCCGCAAATCGTGGCAAAATCGTGCAACTTTGAAGTCGCACAAGTGTGAAAAGGGCCTAAAGTGGAGTTCCAGGCTTTTTATGTTTTATTAAAGTCAGCAGCTACAAAAAGTGTAGCTGCTGACTTTTAAAAAACAGACCCTTACCTGTTCCGCGGTCCAGCGATGCGGCCACCCCGGAGCGTCGCTCCTCTCCGCCGCCGCCTCCATTTCCACTCTGGGCACCCAGCCGTGACAGCTTTTGGCTTCACGGCTGGGCACGCACTGCGTATGCGTGAGTCTTCTGGGACCTGTCACGTGTCCCAGGAGACCGCCTAGAGGGAGGGGGTGGATAGGAGGAGTCACCTAGGCAGCCCGAAGGAGGAAGTGGGACAGGAAGTCCCACACCTAACAAAGCCACTTTAAAGTGGTTGTAAAGTCTAAACATTTTTTACTTTAATGCAAGGATTGCATTAAAGTAAAAAAATAATTTGGTGTCAGCATCCCCCCTCATTCGATCCAGCGGCGTGCACGTCTGTAAATCTTTTCTTCCCTCACTTCCGGGTCTCGCTGGCCGTTGGCTCCCAGTGCTCTTAATCAAGGCCAGTGACGAGGGAGTGGGGGAAGGTGCCGAATCCCACTGTCTGTGTCAATTAGGGTGTAAAATTAATCGATTATAAAAATAAATCGATTAATCAGCCAGCAGATTAGTTGGCCTCCATACAAAATGCATTATTTTTTTACATATCTGTTAGTACAGTGCAGCACACACACAGCTCAGTTTGCGAAAAAGTTATAGCGTCTACAAAATAGGGGATAGTTTTATTGCTTTTTTTTTTTTTTACTACTAATGGTGGCGATCTGCGTTGTTTTTTATTGTGACCGTGACATTGCGACGGACATATTGGACACTTTCGACACATTTTTGGAACCATTCAAATTTATTCAACGATTAGTGTTTACACCAGATGGAAAGTAGTTAAAATTACATTTTTTTTTATTACATTACAGTTCTTTCTGAAAATCAGCAAAGCGGTCTTTTAATTTAATTTTTTTTGTCTCTTTAAATCGAAAATTTGATCTCTGGGTCTGATGATATTTACCAGATTCAACCTCTAATAGTATATACAGTATATCTATCCTGTCTGTTCTTAGAGTGGATTAAAGATTTTGCTCCCTAACCATATATAGTTGGTTATTTATATTTACACCTGCATAGAGATATTTAAGAATCGAATTGCCTATTTTTTTTACTTTTACATATTAGCTAATTTATAAACCACACTTTTTAATGTTATTATCCAATTAATCAATACAATAATCGGCCAACTAATCGATTATGAAAATAATCGTTAGTTGCAGCCCTAATGTCAATGGACGCAGCAGCAGGACGCTGTTGTGAGCACACACGAGTGACTCCATGGGAAGCAGCTTCCCATGGGGGCACTGGACAGAGGGAAAGGGGCCTGGAGCATGCTGGTGGGGGACCCGAAAAGTCAGGTCGCAATGATGGATGAAAGCCATGATTGGCAAAAAATGAAAATTGCCCTGCAGCTGATTGGCTGGCGTTATTGTAGGCAAATTCCACTAATGATAATAGCAATACCCAATCATCCTGTGTGAAAGACGTAATACATTTAATGTACAGTTTGAGTGTCTGGGTGGTCCTTTTCATTTGCCCATTGATTTGTGTGTAGTATGTAGAGGACAAGGACATTTACGTTTTCAAGATCTCACATAAAGCCTTCCAAAATCGCAAAGTAAATTGCACCCCACGATCTGAGACAATATTTGCAGGCACCCCCATGAAGTCTCAACTTTTTTTTGAGGCAGAAAGTGGACTATTTTGGACCACCACGAAAATGGTTGTTCACCCTTCAGACAGAGGAAGTTCTACTATAAATTCCATTCCAAAAAGAAAATAACCATAGGCGTGCACAAGGGGTGTGCCAGGTGTGCCTGGGCACACCCTAATCCTGGGGTTGGCAGCCTGTCAATGGTGGACAGGTGACAGGTAAACTGCAATCCTAACTTGCCAATCCTCAGAACCTGGACAGGAGAGGTACACAGGTGGAATATAGTGATACCGATCTGTCTTTACCTCCTCCAGCAGCTGACAGTAGGCTTCTCCTCCTCCTTCCTATTTTCAACATTCAGCTGTCACAGGAGGAAAACATAGGGGATCAGTACTAATCTATGCCACCCCTCCTTTCCCTGTTACTTTTGTTGCCGGGGTCCCCCATGGGCTCCCTTGTTTCCCCTTTCTCCCATTGTTTCAGGATGAAAAGCGGGGAAGAGGCCGATATGTCAAGTGCATATATGTTAGAGCTTTGTGGTGTACACCCTAATGCAATAGGCTGTGCACACCTATGGAAATACCCCAAGGGATAGTGTGGGTAGGAAACAGAAAAAGGATAACGTGAAAGAGTAAGGAAGTATAAAAATAAGGATTTTATTGGTATATGAAAATATAAACTTTTAAAAGCAATCATGGAAACAGAGCATGATCTAAGAGAAATACAGCTGCTCAATTGCTGCAATACACAATGCGTTTTTAGACAAAAAGTCAATTACAGACTGATAGCAACAATAATACTACATGTTTTGAAAAAGCATCATATGTGTGCTTCCTTCTTTGGGGATTGGATGCGAGCTTGCCGATACATTTCTATACTTCCTTACTCTTTCATGTTATCCTGTTACGGTTTCCTACCCACACTATTCCTTGGGGCATTTCCTTTTTCCAAATATTTTTGGGATGTGGTAGAAAACTTCAAGACTAGTCTCAATTTAGTTTCTTCTCTAATATTTTTTCACTATAAAGTCCATAGACAACATCCTCCATGGTCTATCAGGAACTGGCAGGGGTTTGAGCAGACTCCAGGCTCCACTTCTAGCAGTCTTGCGTTTACATATTCCTTGCAGTTCTTCTCCGAGTCTGGCCACCAGAATGTGTGCTGCACTAGATCAAAAGTCTTGTGGACTCCGAAGTGGCCTGTCAAGGGATGGTCATGGCAAAGCCTCAACATTGCTACTCGCATATTTTCTCAGATAAACACTTTATCTTCCTACCATAACCATCCTTCCGTAGGCATTATTGTGACTCTAGTAAGTCAGGAAACCCCAACAGACGCTCGCTTAATTTGAGAAAGCAGTTTGCAGCAACAAGAAATTACCTGCAGACGGGATGGTATCTGGCATAGGTGTTTTTTTTGGATCATAGTACTTATGGAAAAGTGCACCTGGCTTGACATTCTTTGATCCAGGAGGATCTTTGATCCAGGAGGATAGGTAATATGGAACACAAATCTCGAGAAAAATGGAGTCCATCGAGCTTGGTGTTGTTTAAGGCATTTGGCATTCCTTAGGTATTTGAGATTTTTGTGATCAGTGTAAACTAGTATCGGATGTGCATCCCCTTGCAGCAAATACCTTCATTCTTCCTGGGCAGCTATGATGGCGAGCAGCTCTTAATCTACCCCATCAAAGCTTCTCTCTGCCGGAGAGAGAGCTTGCGTGAAAAAGCCACAGAATGCATTAGGTCCTTGAGACCCTAGTGATGTGAGATAACTGCCTCTACTGCGGTTTTTGATGCATCCAATTTCAGTATATTACGCAAAGATGGATCTAGATTAATTAATGATGGCAGGTGGTTAGGCATTTTCCAATCCATTTTCTTTCTGAAGGAGAAGCCCTGTGTGGGAAACTTTGTTTTCTGCTTCCATTGAATAAAAATGGGTCACATTTTTAAACCAATGTGCTGACTAACATGGACTCAATTGGCAAAAGCACCTACCACAAAAATATTGGTTAGTTGTGTGATCAGGGGGACGATTGGAACAAGACTTTATTGCCACTGCGCTGCGCCGGTACATGCCTTAATTAGTGCGCTGGATGAAGCCTTAATTAGGCGCATGAACCGGCGTAGCATAGCAGCGCCATGCAATTGATAAGTAAAGCCGCCGCCGAACTCCCTGTTAAAGTCTATGGGGGGAAAATCTTAATTGTTAATTTTAAAGGCTAATCTGCAAGTTTTGTCCTAAAAAGTGTTTGGGGATCTCAGTCCTGCCCCAGGGGACATTTACCAATGTTTTTTTTTTAAACGGCCGTTTTTTCGGGAGCAGTGATTTTAATATTGCTAAAAGTGCAACAATAAAAGTGTAATATTTCTTTAAATTTCGTACCATGGGGGGCTCTAATGTCAGCATGTGAAAAAGCGCACTTTTACGGTGGATAGAAATGTCCCTGCACAAAATGAAATTCTCCAAAGAAAAAAAGCCGTTTAAAATGACTCGCGGCAATAATGAATTGTCGGCTCCAGGCAATTGCAGAAGAATTCATTCATAAAAAACACCAAAAAAAAAAAAAGCGTGGGGGTCCCCCCAAATTCAATAACCAGACCCTTTAGGTCTGGTATGGATATTAAGGGGAACCCCGCCGTTAATTTTCTAAAAAAAAAATGACGTGGGGTTCCCCCAAAATATCCATAACCAGACCCTTCAGGTCTGGTGTGGAATTTAAGGGGAACTCCACCCCAAATTTAAAAAAAATATGGCGTGGCGTCCCCCCTAAAATCCACACCAGACCCCTTATCCGAGCACGTTGACCTGGCCGGCCGCAGAAAAGAGGGGGGGACAGAGCGTGGCCCCCCCTCTCCTGAACCGCACCAGGCCACATGCCCTCAACATTGGGAGGGTGTTTTGGGGTGCCCCTTAAAACACCTTGTCCCCATGTTGATGGGGACAAGGGTGTCTTCCCTACAACTCATGCCCGGTGGTTGTGGGGGTCTGCGGGCAGGAGGCTTATCGAAATCTGGAAGACCCCTTTAACAAAGGGGCCCCCCAGATCCCGGCCTCCCCCCTGTGTGAAATGGTAATGGGGTACATTGTACCTCTACCATTTCACGAAAAAAAAAGTGTCAAGTGTAAAAAACGACAAGAGCCGGTTTTTGACAACTCCTTTATTATCTTCTTTCTTCTTCTTTTCTTCTTTCCTTCGGGTTTCTTCCTCCTTCTTCTTCCTCTGCTTCTGTCTTGGGTCTTCTATTTCCGCATCTTGACCGGTGTGTTCTTACATCTTCTCCTCCTTCCGCTGTCCTTCTCGTCCGCATCTTCTTCTGGTGGTTCTTCGCCGGAGCCGCCGCTTCCAATTGAATTCCCCACTGTCTGCCGGACCCCACCCCCCTCTGACGCCACGGGCAAGCTCTTAGGAAAGTCCCCGTGTGGTGCCTGTGCGTCAGAGGGGGCGTGGTCACATGTCAGAGGGCGGGCAATTCAATTGCAAGCTTGTGCGCGGCTTCCAATTGAATTGCCCGCTTTCTGACATGTGACCACGCCCCCTCTGACGCACAGGAACCACACGGGACTTTCCTAAGAGCTTGCCCGTGGCGTCAGAGGGGGGCGTGGTCCGGCAGACAGCGGGGATTTCAATTGGAAGCAGCGCCTCAGGCGAAGAACAACAACAAGAAGATGTGGACGAGAAGGACGGCGGAAGGAGAAGAAGATGGAAGAACATTCCGGTCAAGATGCGGGAATAGAAGACCCAAGACAGAAGCAGAGGAAGAAGAAGAAGGAAGAAGAAACCCGAAGGAAAGAAGAAAAGAAGAAGAAAGAAGCTGATAAAGGACTTGTCAAAAACCGGCTCTTGTCGTTTTTTACACTTGACACTTTTTTTTTTGTGAAATGGTAGGGGTACCCCATTACCATTTCACACGGGGGGGAGGCGGGATCTGGGTGGCCCCTTTGTTAAAGGGGTCTTCCAGATTTCGATAAGCCTCCTGCCCGCAGACCCCCACAACCACCGGGCAAGGGTTGTGGGGAAGAAACCCTTGTCCTCATCAACATGGGGACAAGGTGTTTTGGGGGGCACCCCAAAACACCCTCCCAATGTTGAAGGCTTGTAGCCTGGTGCAGTTCAGGAGGGGGGGGCCGCGCTCTGTTCCCCCCTCTTTTCTGCAGCCGGCCAGGTCAACGTGCTCGGATAAGGGGTCTGGTGTGGATTTTAGGGGGGACTCCACGCCATTTTTTTAAAAAATTTGGGGTGGAGTTCCCCTTAAATTCCACACCAGACCTGAAGGGTCTGGTTATGGATATTTGGGGAGAACCCCACGTCTTTTTTAAATTGACGGCGGGGTTCCCCTTAATATCCATACCAGACCTAAAGGGTCTGGTTATTGAATTTGGGGGGACCCCACGCTTTTTTTTTGGTGTTTTTTATGAATGAATTCTCCTGCAATTGACAGGAGCCGACAATTCATTATTGCCGCAAGTCAGTTTTAAACGGCTTTTTTCCTTCAGAATGTCACTTTTCACATGCTGACATTACACCCAGGGCCGCCATCAGGGGGGTACAGGCAGTACACCTGTAAGGGGCCCGGGGGTCCGGAGGTGCCCAGATGCCTGGAGGGCCCCAGATGGTACCCCCCCCCCTCTTTTTTATTTTTATTTTTTATTTATTTTTTAATATTTTTTTTTTCTTATTTTTTATTAAAGGGCCAATTTTTTGTATTTATTTTTTTAGCAGTCCGGAGGTCCCCAGGGGCCCAGAGGCCCCGGGCGGCAACCCCCCATATTTTTTTTTATTAAAGGGCCAATGTTTTTTTTTAGGGGTCTGGAGGTCCCCAGTGGCCCGGAGATCCCCAGGGCTCCAGATGACAACCCCCCTTTTTTTTTAAATAAATAAAAAAAATGATATATTTTTATATTTGTTTTATTTATTTTTTTAACATATATATATTTTTTTTTATTATTATTATTATTATTATTAAAGGGCCCAGAGGGCCCCAGATGACAACCTTTTTGCTTATAAAAATGTTTTAAACGTTTTATATTTTCTTTATTTTTTTGTAGATATAGATATATTTTTAGTAAAAGGCTCAGAGGTCCCCAGGTTGTTTTTTTTTTTTTTTTTCTTTAACCACTTAAGGACCGCCTACTGCACATTTACGTCGGCAGATGGCACGGCTGGGCACATAAACGTATATATACTTTGATATAGTACCCAGCCATGGGTCACGGGCGCTCTCCCACGACCCTTCCGAAGCTCCAGGAACGGGACCGCGGGATTCGCGGACCCGATCGCCGCTGCAGTGCGGCGATCCGTCCCTGGAGCTGAAGAACGGGGAGAGCCGTGTGTAAACACGGCTTCCCCGTGCTTCACTGTTGCCGCAGCATCGATCGCGTCATCCCTGTAATAGGGGGACGCGATCGATGACGTCACACCTACAGCCACACCCCCCTACAGTTGTAAACACACACACACAGGGAACACTCAAATTCACAGCGCCCCTGTGGTTAACTCCCAAACTGCAACTGTCATTTCCACAGTAAACAATGCATTTTAAATGCATTTTTTGCTGTGAAAATGACAATTGTTCCAAAAATGTGTCAAAATTGTCCGAAGTGTCCGCCATAATGTCGCAGTCATGAAAAAAATCGCTGATCGCCGCTATTAAATTTTTTTTTTTATAAAAATGCAATAAAACTATCCCTTATTTTGTAAACACTATACATTTTGCGAAAACCAACCGATAAACGGTTATTGCGATTTTTTTTTTACCAAAAATATGTAGAAGAATACGTATCGGCCTAAACTGAGGAAAAAAATTTTTTTTTATATATTTTTGGGGGATATTTATTATAGCAAAAAGTAAAAAATATAGTTTTTTTTTTTAAATTGTCACTCTATTTTTGTTTATAGCGCAAAAAATTAAAACCGCAGAGGTGATCAAATACCACCAAAAGAAAGCTCTATTTGTGGAGAAAAAAGGAAGCCAATTTTGTTTGGGAGCCACATCGCACGACCGCGCAATTGTCAGTTAAAACGACGCAGTGCCGAATCGCAAAAAGGGGCAAGGTCCTTTACCTGCATTTTGGTCCGGGGTCTTAAGTGGTTAAAGTGCATTTTGTGCGTGAAGTTCGAGAGAGAGGAGCCATCCTTCTCCAAGCCCCCGGTGGCAATGGCGGGTGTGAGGGGGGCCTCCCACTTACCCCTTACCTGCTCCACTTGGGAGCCTGACTGGGGCCCAACAGGACAGAGGGACTCCCCCTATGAGGGAGTGAGGGGGTCTAGCCCACCCAGCCAGCCCTGTAGGTCCTTCGCCTCTCTTTATTTTAGGAGACCTCATGGCCAAAGTGCGTGTGTGTTAAACCAATTTCATGTGCGTGCAAGTGTTGTGGTTTTTGGGGGGGGGGGGATGGGCATACTAAGCACAGGTGTACCTTGCATAGCACACCCACTGGGAGCCGGGCTGAGACCACCAAACTCAATTCACATGTAGCCGAGCCCGGGATCCGAACCCTTGGCTGCAGAGGTGAACGGCTTGTCAACGGAGTGCCAATCACGTTGAGCCACCACAGCTCCCACCCCATGTTATTTTTGTTTAGATATTTTTTTAGTTATTTTTTATTAACCACTTGCTTACTGGGCACATATACCCCCTTCCTGCCCAGGCGAAATTTCAGCTTTCAGCACTGCGTCGCTTTAAATTAAAATTGCGTGGTTGTGCGACGTGCCTTACAAACAAAATGGACGTCCTTTTTTTCCCCACAAATAGAGCTTTCTTTTGGTGGTATTTGATCACCTCTGCATTTTTTTTTTTTTGCGCTATAAACAAAAAAGTGCGACAATTTTGAAAAAAAACACAGAATATTTTTTACTTTTTGCTATAATAAAAATCCAATTTTTTAAAAAAATATATATTTTTTCTCAGTTTAGGCCGATATGTATTCTACATATTTTTGGTAAAAAAAACAATCGCAATAAGCGTATAGTAATTGGTTTGCGCAAAGGTTATCCACTTAAGACCCGGACCAAAATGCAGGTAAAGGACCTTGCCCCTTTTTGCGATTCGGCACTGCGTCGTTTTAACTGACAATTGCGCGGTCGTGCGACATGGCTCCCAAACACAATTGGCATCCTTTTTTCCCCAAAAATAGAGCTTTCTTTTGGTGGTATTTGATCACCTCTACGGTTTTTATTTTTTGCGCTATAAACAAAAATAGAGCGACAATTTTAAAAAAAATGCAATATTTTTTACTTTTTGCTATAATAAATATCCCCCAAAAATATATTAAAAAAAACATTTTTTTTCCTCAGTTTAGGCCGATACGTATTCTTCTACGTATTTTTGGTAAAAAAAAATCGCAATAAGCGCTTATCGGTTGGTTTTCGCAAAATTTATAGCGTTTACAAAATAAGGGATAGTTTTATTGCATTTTTTTTTTTTTTTTTACTACTAATAGCGACGATCAGCGATTTTTTTCGTGACTGCGACAATATGGCGGACACTTCAGACAATTTTGATACATTTTTGGGACAATTGTCATTTTCACAGCAAAAAATGCATTTAAATAGCATTGTTTACTGTGGAAATGACAGTTGCAGTTTGAGAGTTAACCACAGGTGGCGCTGTAGGGGATGTGTGACCTAATGTGTGTGTTTACAACTGTAGGGGGGTGTGGCTGTAGGTGTGACGTCATTGATCGCTTCCCCCTATTACAGGGATGACGCGATCGATGCTACGGCCACAGAGAAGCACAGGGAAGCCGTGTGTACACACGGCTCTCCCCGTTCTTCCGCTCCAGGGACGGATCGCCGCACTCCAGCGGCGATCGGGTCCGCGAATCCCGCGGTCCCGGAGCTTCGGACCGAGTCGCGGGCGCGCGCCCGCCACCCACGGCTGGGTACTAAAATCAACGTATATTATATACGTTGATGTGCCCAGCCGTGCCATTCTGCCGACGTAAATGTGCAGTAGGCGGTCCTTAAGTGGTTATAGTGGCTAGGAAATAAGGGATAGAATTCTGACAATTTTTTATTTTTACTAGTAATACGGCGATCTGCGAATTTTGTCAGGACTGCGATATTGCGACGGACACATCGGACACTTTTGACACATTTTTGGGACCATACACATTTATACAGCGCTCAGTGCTATAAAAACGCACTAATTACTGTATAAATGTGACTGGCAGTGAAGGGGTTAACACTAGGGGGTGAGGAAGGGGTTAAATGTGAGTCCTGGGTGTGTTCTAACTGTGTGGGGGGAGGGGGTGACTGGGGGAGGTGACCGATGCTGTCTCCCTATATACAAGAGAAACAGCATCGGTCTCCTCTCACTGACAGGACGTGGAGCTCTGTGTTTACACACAGAGCTCCACGTCCCTGCTGTAAAACTGCCGATCAGCGGGTACCTGGCGGACATCGCGACCACCAGGCATGCACATCGGCATCTCGGGGACGCGCCAGGTGCGCGCGCACGCCGCCATCGGCGTGTGCGTGCCCCCCAGTGGCCGGAAAACACGATGACGTCAATTGACAGCAGCTTGGATATTCAGATCCCCTAAGCTGCCGTCAATTGAGCATACACGGGGACTGAAGTGGTTAAAGGGCCCAGAGGTCCCCAGGCAAACCCCCTTGTTTTTTAATTTTTGTATTTTTTTTATTTTTTATATATTTTTATTTCTTTTTCATTAAAGGGCCCAGAGGTTTATTTTTATTAAAGGGCCCAGGGGTCCCCAGGGCCCCCGGATGGCTACCACCCTTTTATTAATATATATTTTTCTATATTTCTTTTTTTGTAAAGGAACCCCCCGCTTATCAAATTGTGGCAGCCCCCCCCCCTTCTCAATTTCAGGCGGCAGCACCCCCCCCTGTTCTCTGCTCCAGGGGGCCCATGCCTGAAGCTGTGTAAGGGGCCCCATAATTCCTGATGGCGGCCCTGATTAGCCCCCCCCCCCCCCATGGTACGAAATTTAAAGGAATTTTTCACTTTTATTGTTGCACTTTAACCACTTCCGTGCCTATTCTGGCACTTCTCTCTTTCATGTAACAATTATATTTTCTTCCTTAAAAATTACTCGGGACCCCCAAACATTATATATATTTTATTAACAAACACCCTAGGGAATAAAGTGGCATTTTTTCTTACAAATTTCCAACGGTATTTGCGCCAAACTTTTTCTAACGCTTTTTTTTTTTTTGGCTTACAAAAAAAAAACCTGTTTCATGAATGAAAAATAACAAAGCAGTAAAGCTAGCCCAATTTTTAGGGATAATGTGAAAGATGATGTTACACCGAGTAAATAGATACCTAACTTGTCACACTTTCATATTGCGCACACTCATGGAATGGCGCTAAACTTCGTTATTCAAAATCTCCATAGGCGACGCTTGACTTTTTTTTCTGGTTACCAGTTTTGAGTTAGAGGAGGTCTAGTGCTAAAATTATTGCTCTCACTCTAACGCACGCTATGATACCTCACATGTGGGGTTTGAAGAGTGTTTACATATGTGGGTGGGACTTGCATGCTTGTTCGCTTCTGAGTGCGAGCTACTAGGGACAGGGGCATTTAAATGTAGTTGTTTTTTTTTTTTGTTTTTTTTTTTTTACCTAATATTTTTCTTTTTGCACTTGTTTGTCCCTTTTTTTGTATTATTTTTCACTTTTCTTCCTATTACAAGGAATGTAAACATCCCTTGTAATAGAACTGGTGTGTGACAGGTCCTCTTTATGTCCTCCAGGCTGGAAAGCATGGAATTGGAAAAAAAAAAAAAACTCATCTCATGCTTTCAGCTGCGATCATGTTCGTTCAGCACAGTGGTGTAGTGTATAGCACGTTCACCTAGCAGCAAAAGGGTTGCTGGTTCGAATCCCGCCCGTGACACCATCTGCCTGGAGTTTGCATGTTCTCCCTGTGCGGGTTTCCTCCCACAATCTAAAAACATGCTGTAAATTGGATCCTGTCTAAATAAGCCCTAATATGCAGTAGGATATTTAGGTTTTGTGCTGCCCTAGGCCTGACCAAATTTCGGCACCCCCTAATAGAAAAATTACCCACCCTTCCTGTCAAGGCCACACCCTGTTTTTTTATGACCCACCCAGGAATTTTCAGGGGACACACACAAGTTCTGTGGGGGGGGGGGGCACAGGAGTCCCTTAATTTGCCTAGTTTTTCTATCACTTCCTGTTTGGCTATGGGGCAGGAAGTGAAGGCCAATCTCCCCAAATGGACAGGGATAATACAAAATAAACTGACAGGGCTTCTAACCCTCCCCCCCAACTCTATCCAAAATGAAAGAAAACAAAAAAAGAAGTGTTGATTATAGTTCCAGTTTAACCCCAAATTTCAGATAATTTTATTGAGAGGCGTAAGAAAATATAACCATGCCAATAGGCCAGGATCCAACAATTCAACAATTTTCTTGTTTGTTTTGGGGATGCTTGCACCCCTGATAGGGTAAAGACACCTCACAAATGTTGTCACTTTCTACTAAATTCATTAACTTCCTGCCACATAGCCAAACAGGAAGTGAGGGAAAAACCTGAGTAATGTCTTGTTGGGGACACACAGATCAATCTAAATAGTTTCCCATTTTGGAAATTGCATTTTGCTGTGTACACCCCAAATTAGTAGGGATCTTGGACTTTGGGGTCCATTTACTAAAGGCAAATCCACAAGTGGACAAGCAAGGAAGATAAATAAAAACTTGGCGGAATTGGATGTTAAAACCATCAGTGCTTCCCTTATGATTTTCAGTGAATACGCTTCTACTGCAGAGCAGCTTTGCCTTTACTAAACCCCCAAAGTAACTAATCATTTAGGGTATACACAGCAGTGCAATTTTCTTAATGGGGACACTAGTTAGATTGACCTGTGTCCTGAAGAAAAGACCATTGGTAGGGTTTTAACCTCACTTCCTGTTCAGCTGTGTGACAGGAAGTGAAGCCAATTTTAAGAAAAGGGACACAAAGCCCAACCTAAAAACAGTAGCAGGGGTTCTAACACTCACTTGGCTTCCCTCAAACAACCCACAATTAGAATAGGATTGTCTTGTGCTAGTTTCAAGCACAGCGCTGAAAATCAGCACTTCAAGCCTGTCCACCAATACACCACCCCCCCCCCTCCAAACAGGCCTTGTTTGCAGGTTTTCCTTCATCTTGCACATGTGCTTTAAAAAGTCAGTCTGGACATCAATTCTAGGAAACAATACTTACCGCTTTGTCCTTCCTTTTCTGGTGACTAAACATGGCATCAAACATTTCATGCATACACACCAGGAAAGAGCTTAGAGACAAATCACACTTGATGGTTTAGGCCCAAACTATTTCAGCTTCAGCTGTTAAAATCCATAGCATGAAAAAAATATCACAAAACAAACTTCAAAATTTGAAAGTAATTTTATTGGTCCACAAAGGAAAGCAAAACAAAATATTTATTTCACACAGTAATTGGAATATTAATCATGCTTTTGAAATAACAGGATAGACCCACAGGATTAAAACATTAGTCATTAACATCTTGAGAAACATTTTGCAAAATTATGCAGCAGACAAAACATCAACGTGAAAATCATTATATCAAACAATTGCCCCCCCCCCCAAAAAAAAAAAAAAACTTGCTCCAAAACATCTCTGTTTCGCTCCGCCATTCCTTCCTTCCAGCCAGCAAGTCTGCCCCCTCTCAGGGCAGCTGACATGTGCTCTATCCACACTTTTTATAACATGTGTGCTAATGAACCAATTGGAAACACATGAAGAAATGTCAGCCTCTAGTTTGTGTGCACTTGTAACTGCTTACACCTGTTAAGGATGTCCTTAAATTACTAAGCCAAAAAACAAGCTTTCTGAGCATGCTCAGAAACATGCAAGTCATTTTCAGGCACAAACACCCTGCTTAATTTTCTAAGTGTTTGAGCATGCCCAGTTCACTCGAGATGCATTACCAGAATCAAATCTGCAATGGCGGATGAAAGCATGAGAGCTGTTTTTTTCCCCTGAACTGATGCTTTACAACCCGAAGGGGAGGTCTTATTGAATTTTTACGTAACAAACATAAATTAATAATAATTAAAACGCCCCTGTCCCTAGTAGCTCGCAGTCAGAAGCGAACACGCACCATTTTTTTTCAGGTTACCAGTTTAGATTTACAGATAAGGTCTAGTGCTAAAAGTATTCCTCTCGCTCTTACGCACGCTATGATACCTCACATGTGTGGTTTGAACGATGTATCCATATGTGGGCGGGCCTTAAATGTGTAAGTCCCGCCCACATATTTAACCCCCGTTCAAACCCCACATGTGAGGTATCATAGTGTACGTTAGAGCGAGAGCAATACTTTTAGCACTAGACCTCATCTGTAACTCTAAACTGGTAACCTGAAAAAAAAAAGGTGTTGCCTATGGGTATTTTCAAGTACTGAAGTTTTGGCGCCATTCCATGAGTGTGTGCAATATTAAATCATGTTAGGTATCTATTTACTTGGTGTAACATCATCTTTCACATTATGGCCATAAATTGGGCTAACTTTAGTGTTTTCTTAATTTGTAACCACTTAAGCCCTAGACCATATTACTGGTCACTGACCGGGCCAGTTTTTGCATTTCAACACTGCGTCATTTTAACTGACAATTGCGCGGTTGTGCGACGTGTCCCCCAAACAAAATTGGCGTCCTTTTTTCCCCCACAAAATTGTATTTATTTTTTTTGGTGGTATTTGATCACCTCTTTTTTACTGTTTGCTAAAATAAATCTCCCCAAAAATATATCTAAAAAAACTTTTTGCCCTCCGTTTAGGTCGATACGTATTCTTCGACATATTTTTGGTTCCAAAAAATCGCAATAAGCGTTTGAGTGGTTTGGGCAAAAGTTATAAATAGGGGTTCGTTTTATGGGTTTTTTAGGAATATATTTTTGTTTTACTAGTAATGGTGGCGATCATTGATTTTTATGGCTACTGCGACATTGTGGCGGACACATTTTTGTGAGCTTTGGCATTTTTCTAGCGACCAATGGTATACAAATGCATTGCTTACTATAAAAATGTCACTGGTAGGGAAGGGGTTAACACTAGGGGCGAGGAAGGGGTTGATTATGTTACCTGGGTGTGTTCTAACTGTAAAGGAGGTGGGACTGACTAGGGGAAATGACAGATCGCTGTTCATACATTGTATGGACAGACGAGCGGGCATCCCCCCCCTGACAGGACCGGGATAAAGGGGAACTCCACACCAAATTTAAAAAAAAATGGCGTGGGGGTCCCCCTCCAGGTGCACAACAGGCTCTTAGATTTGGTCTGGAACATAAGGGGTTCCCCCTCAGATCCAGACCAAACCCTTATCCCAGGCACGCAGTCTGGCCGGACAGGAATGGGGGTGGGGACGAGCGAGCGCCCCCCCCCCCTCCTGAGCCGTACCAGACCGCATGCCCTCGACATGGGGGAGTGTGTGCTTTGGGGGAGGGGGGCACTGCCCCCCCCCCAGCCCAAAGCACTCTTGTCCCCATGTCGATAGGGGAGAACAACGGGGGATGGAGCCCCTCCTCGGTCTTCTAGCCGTTTTCTGCCGGGGGCTCCTGCCTCCCGCCGGCTGATGGCTGTCTTCCGCCGGGGGGGTACACCTACCCCCCGGTCTTCGCCGCCTTCCGCCGGGGGGGAGAGACACCCACTGATGCTCTCCGCCATGTTCGGCCGGGCCCCCACCCCAAAATTAAGCTCTTTTACATCTGGGGGGGTCGGCGGAAAATGGCGGAGAACGGGGACGTCGCCACTCCTCGGTCTTCTAGCCGTTTTTTGCCGGTGAGCTCCAGCCCCGCACCGGTCTTTGCCGCCGCCTTCCGCCGGGGGGGGGGGGGAACCCACCGATGCTCTCCGCCATGTTCGGCCAAGCCCCCACCCCAAATTAAGCTTTTTGTACATCCGGGGGGGGGGGTGTCGGCCGAAAACAGCGGAGAACGGGGGTGTCGCTCCCCCTCGGGCTTCTCCGCTTCTGCCTGGCTCCTCCTGGGGCGGCGGGCTTCTCGTCGCTGTCTTCCGCCGTGGGATGACACTCGCGGGCTTCTTCGGTGACCTCCGCTTCTGCCTGGCTCCTCCGCTGGGGCCAGGGCTTGTCTCCGCTGTGTTCTTCCATTCGATGTTGACACGGCGAGGTCCGGCACTGAAATGCTGACAGAGCGGTGGGCACCGACTCATATTGGCATAGGGCGTGGGCGTGGTTATGCCACCATGTGACCTTAACCCATGTGACATCACATTCCCATTATGCCCTGTGATGTCACATGGGTTAAGGTCACATGGTGGCATAACCACGCCCTATGCCAATATAAGTCGCTGCCCGCCACTCTGTCGGCATTTCAGCGCCGGACCTCGCCGTGTCAACATTGAATGGAAGAACACCACAGCGGAGAGAAGCCCTGGCCCCAGCGGAGGAGTCAGGCAGAAGCGGAGGTCGCCGAAGAAGCCCGCGAGTGTCACCCTGCGGCGGAAGACAGCGACGAGAAGCCCGCCCGGCGAAAACAACTAGAAGACCGGGGTGGGATGTGCGACCCTAATCCTGGCCGAAAACGTCGAAGCCCGCTGCTCTCCCCCATAAGCAGGAAGCTTCGTGGTGAAGGGGGCGGCGGCGTAAGACGGCGACACAGCTACGAGAAGCCCGCCATGTCGAAGTCCGGGATGGGATGTGCGACCCTCATCCCGGCAGAAAACATCGAAGCCCGCAGTGCCCCCCTCCCCCAAAGCGCACACTCCCCCATGTCGAGGGAATGCGGTCTGGTACGGCTCAGGAGGGGGGGGGGTTGGCTCGTCCCCACCCCCATTCCTGTCCGGTCAGACTGCATGCCTGGGATGAGGCTTGGTACGGATCTGGGGGGGGGGGACCCTCACGTTCCGGACCAAGCTGAAGAGCCTATTGTACCCCTGGGGGGAACCCGCGCCGGTTTCAAATTTGAAATTTGGCGCGGAGTTCCCCTTCAGTGTCAGCGCAGCCCGAGAACAGCTCGGAGATTGCCGTGCGCCACTTCAGGCAGCGCAAACACTGCTTGGTATTTTTTTTTTAACAGAAAAGAGTTTTATTAGACAAATCAGCATTACAATACAAATACGGTACAGAAGTTACAGCAACGTAGAAATCAGAGCGTCAGAAGTGTACATCACATCCAGGGGCACAACCCAAGCAAGGAAGATCGGGTAGATGTCAAACATACATAAGAAGTATATCTTTGGCCGCCTCAAACAACAGCGTCATGGGAGGGGGGACAAAAACAACAACCGTCGGGGGAGGGCCAGCTGTCCTGGTCATTCAGTCTGGAGGGGGGTCAGGGGCATCGCGGGTCTCCGTCCAGGCAGACCAGATTTTGTCAAACTTCCCCGGGCATTGTCTATTCTCATAAGTCAACCTGTACAGGGGCAGGACCGAGTCTACCGAGCGCTGCCAAGAAGCACAGGCGGGGGGGTCCTCAGATTTCCATTTCAACAGAATCTCTCGCCTAGCATAAAATAGGGAAAAGGTCAGGCATAGCTTATCGTATCTGTCGCCCTCCACATCCTCCAGATGGCTCAGTAACAGAACTGTCGGGTCGACCGGGACAATCGTCCTGCTCACATCAGACAGCCTGGAGGCAACCGCCGTCCAGTACGGTCGGAGCTTCGGACACGACCAGACCATTTGCCAGAACGTACCTATGTCCTGTTTACACCTTTGGCAGTTAGGATCCCGTAGCGGGTATATACGGGCCAGCCTCTCCGGGGTATAGTAGGCCCTGTGGAGAAATTTGAACTGTATAAACCTGTCTTTCGCAGCAATCAGAGAGGGAATGTACGAGGAGATGCAATCCTCCCACCCCTCTTCGTCCAAGGACGGTATATCGGCCCTCCATTTATCCCAGGATTTGGTAAGTTTGGTGTCATACGCGACAGTGAGATATAGGTATAGGGACGAGAGAGGGCGGTCCATTACACTAGAGGCCAAGAGTCGCTCTATGGAGTCAGACTCCAGAGTTAGGGGTTCGGGAAATTGGGCCTCAAAAGCATGTTTGAGCTGCCAGTACCGGAATTGAAAAGAGACAGGCAAGGAGTACGTCCGACGCATCGTCTGGAAGGGCATAAGTCTACCCTCGAGGACTATATGGCGCAAAGTGACGATGCCCTTCTTTGCCCACAGGGAGGGGTCCGGAATGTTATTCAGGTGGGGCAACATAGGGTTACCCCATAGGGGCATATGCGGTGTCATGTGGGCTGGCCTCCTGTATATGGTTCGGGCCTCCTGCCAAACTTTAACTGTGGTCCGCATAAGGGCCGTCATAGAGGGGGTCGCTCTTAGGCCTCGGAACGGCAGGTTACTCAGGGCTGCATAGGAGCCCAGGATAGCCGCCTCCAGGGTGACCGCCGGGTTTTGTCTGGGCTGGGAGAACCACCACCGGACTGTAACCAGCACAGCTGCCCAGTAATAGAGCAAAAAGTTTGGGAGCGCCAGGCCCCCACCAGACAGGGGGAGATACAGAATCTGTCTCGCCACCCTAGGGGGCCTCCCAGCCCACACAAAGGATATAAGCAGGCCCTCCAGTCTCCGAAAGAATGCCCTAGGAATATGCGAAGGGGTATTACGGAAAAAATATAAGAACTTTGGAAGGAAAATCATTTTTAGAAGATTAACCCTCCCCACTGGCGTTAGGGGAAGAGTACGCCACGCCGCACATTTGGCCGCCAGCTGGGTCATAAGTGGTTGAATGTTCCTATTCACATAGTCACCTGTCCTACCACAAATCTTAATGCCCAGGTAGGTAAACTCCTCCACCCACTGAAGCGGTGTGTGTGTCGGGGTTCGCAAGACCGAGGAGTGTAGTGGGAACAGAACCGATTTGTCCCAGTTAATGCGGATGCCCGAATACCGGCCGAACTGGTTGAAGAGATCCAAGGCTACTCGCAAAGAGGAGGAGGGGTCCGCCAAGTAGAGCAGGGCATCATCCGCATACAAAGATAGCTTCTCTTCAATCGGGCCTATCTGCAGTCCCTGAACCCTCATCTCTGCTCTCAACAATATGGCAAGGGGTTCTAAGGCTAGGGCAAACAAACCCGGTGAGAGGGGACACCCCTGCCGCGTGCCACGACCAAGGTGAAATACCTCAGACAGGCAACCGTTAGTTCTAATTCTAGCTGATGGACAGGTGTATAGCATGCGTACCCATTTTGTGAAGACCGGGCCAAACCCGAAACTAGAGAGCACCTCCCACAGGTAGCCCCACTCGACAGAGTCAAAAGCTTTCTCCGCGTCGAGTGAGGCCACCACTCCCGCCGACCCACCCCCGGCCCTATCAATATGGGTAAGGAGGCGCCTGATATTGATATCCGTACCCCTACCCGGCATAAAGCCCGTCTGGTCCGGATGTACCAGAGCAGTTATGACCGAGTTCAGCCTATTAGCAAGGATTTTGGCCAGGAGTTTTGCGTCCACATTTAGCAGAGAAATGGGACGATATGAGGAGCATAGGGTAGGATCCCTCCCCGGTTTGGGTATTACCACTATAACCGCCTCTCTCATGGTGTCAGGGAGCCTCCCCATTCGCAACGATTCAGCAAAAAGGGAGTGAAAGCGAACCACGAGGTCCTCAGCATAATGTTTGTAGAACTCCACAGGGAGTCCGTCAGGCCCCGGCGTTTTACCCGCTTGCATGGATTTAAGGGCCCGTTGGATTTCCGTCACCGTGATGGGAGCATCGAGCTGTGCACGATACGTCGGTGTCAGAACCGGTATGTCAATGCCCTCCAGGTAGGTCTGGAGATCCGGAGCCTCATAATCCACCCGTGAACTGTAAAGGAGTCTATAATAGTTAGCGAAACACGTATTGATTCCCTCCGGGGAACAGACCAGTTCCCCCGTGGGGCCCGTAATACTCGGGACACACATCCCCCCCGCCTGTTCCCTAGAAAGCCAGGCCAGCAGTCTCCCAGCCCTCTCTCCCTGCTCAAAGATCCGCTGGGACTGAGCAAGTAGTTTCTTCTGTGTAAGGGCAGTACGGAGATTAAGGACCTCCCCAGTCAGGAGCTGCAGTTGGGCATAGTGCTGGGGATCTCGAGATCTAAAATAAGTTTCCTCCACCTTGGCTGCCTCTCTCTCAGCCCTCACTAGCTCCGCCCTACGCCCCCTACGAACCTTGGCAATAATGGTCTGGTAGTGTCCTCTCGTGGAGGCTTTAAAGGCATCCCACACAATAGCGGCATCCACCGTGCCAGCATTAACTGCCCAATATCCCGCCAGCTGAGCCTGAAACTGAGCATCCACTTCAGTGTCTGTAACCCAGAACCTAGACAGTCTCCACAGTCGAGCAGCAGGGCCCACCGAAAGATCAAGGGTCAGGAGCATCGGAGCATGGTCAGAAATTCCCCGGGGCAGTATACGTATGTCAGTGACTCTCGGCAGGACCGGGCCCCCCGCATAAACCAAATCAATGCGGGAGAACGTCTTGTGGGAGGCTGAGTGGCACGTGTAGGCCCGAGCCTGAGGGTGTTTCCACCTCCATACATCTGTCAATCCATAGGTGTCAGCCCAGTCAGCTAGGCCAGAGCTGGGATACCCCACAGATGTCAGCCGATCCATGCCCGAGTCAGGGACCAGGTTGAAGTCACCTAAAATCACAGTATTGTCAGAGGCAAACTCCGCCATCTTACTAGTCACCTGGTTCAATATCGAAAAAGAGGCCGGCGGGGGCAGGTACAGGCCCACAATAGTCCAGGTTAAAGAGTAAATCACAGCATGAATAATAACATACCTATCGTCCGGGTCAAGGGCCAGATCCAGGAGCCGAAACGGGAGGGACTTGAGAACCAGGACACTAACCCCTCTAGCAAAACTAGAATACGTGGAATGATAGTGATGGCCCACCCACGGTTTTTTAAGAGCTAAAATCCTGCTCCCCATAAGGTGTGTTTCTTGCAGGATGCAAATGTGGGGGTTGTAGGACCTAATAAACTGGAACACCAAGGAACGCTTGGTTGGTGAGTTCAGACCCCTGGTGTTCCATGACAAGATATTAACTGCAGACATAACCTATGAGGGTAGCAGGGACTCCAGGATGACAACCCTTCCCGGTCTCCGGATTCGGCCTCCAGACCCAGGACGCACACATCTGAGAACCAAGTAATGCTGAAATATCAATCATTTGCATAACAAACAAAAACAGTAGAACATAAAAACCCAACAAAAAACCCCGGAACAGAAGAAGAAAAAAAAAAGGAAAAAAGGCCCAAGTAGGGCAACAGTCCCCGCACCCCACCCCACCCACCCCCTTAAAACTGAGGAGGGTATACATCCCAAACAGTTTCAGCTCGCCGGCTGCAAAAATGGGGGTTCCGTGCAAGAGGTGAACTCAGCCCCCCAGATATTTCCAGGGGGGGGCCGAGCAACAGTCTGAGCAGCTAAGTGTGAGGCATCCGCTGGCAATGCAACAAGCTGCAAGGGACAGGAGTCCAAAAGCAGAAGAGCCAACAGGAATGCGTCCCAGCAGTAAAAATCAATCCTGTAGCGGGCGGGACTGCTTGGTATTTACCAAGAATTTCTCGGCGTACTGAGGCGGCGCACAGCATTCCCCGAAATTTCCCCCTGCGCATGCCCAGTATGCAAATTAACCTTCCGAGGTTCTGGCGTACTTTGCAAGCGCACGGGGATTGGTTCTCAAAAGTCACTTTTACTTTCAATTCAGCCCGTCACACACGTTCAAACACATGTCACTACACTTCCCCTGCATCACCCCCTCCCTCCCCTCATAAACTCCCGCCCAAATCCCCGATGTTTACATTACTAAATGCTGTACACCAGCTCTGTACTGGCGTGCGCCCTCTCCTGGGCACATTAGACAGTTTAGTAAATGAGGAAATACACTGCACTGGCAGTGTATCTCTTTTGTAAATGTCAAAAACACTTTTACTCCTGCTTGTGCGCCGTGAGTCATGGCGCAGAGGCTTGGTAAATCAGCCCCTATGTGTATAAATACATCTATTTTGTACAATGCTGAACAATTATACTTAGTATTTGAGCTTTTTGTCACTAGAAAATCCCCCCATCCCTGTATTCTCAGATTAAATGTCCCTTTAATCAGATTCTTGAGCTTGTTGCTTATCAACCCCCAGCTGCACTACCCGCTCTCAGATTATTTGTGAAACCATGTGTTAAATATGGTTCCCATACATTTAAATGGTGTCCATTTCTTTTACGACTTCCATTTAATTATTTACCATTATTTTTATAAAAATAATCATGTATGTCTATTACTGTACTTCTGTGAAAAAATCATTGTATATTATCCCTTTAGGATCCTGATGCGTTTTTGCTGGGGGGTGCTCATCCCCTTCCGTGTCCACCTTGGTGTTTTTAATGGCCTCTCAGTGAGGAGTGGGAGACACAGGGCCCTGTGCTCCCATGTTTCTCCACTAGATGGCGGACGGGTTCCGCCACTGTGGAGACTTTTCTCCTCACTGTCGGCGTCAATGGCAATCTCGAGCGCCGGGTGCGTCCCGAGCGCGTGACTTCACCGGCGTGACGACCATTGCGGTAATGGCCGGGGTATCCCCACCATTGATGCTGAGAGGCCCACAGCAGGGATGGCCATCTTTTTGGCCCTGGTTCCATATGTCCGTCTGGATGCCTTAGGCGTTAGGGGGGTGGGGGGGAGCGCATCTGGGCGGTTACTACTGCTATCAGCAATCACTTTCATTTGGGGCACCTGGACGTGCACACATATAAAACAGACAGCGTGAACTCATCATGTCAGTCTGTGATCCCTTTCTCACCTGTGCAGGAGTGGAGCCATCATACACAGGGTAAGATATCCTTAGACTTTCTGACCGACACTCTCCACAAATCTATAACATTATTTCTCTCATTTATATATATTTTCTCCCCTTTAGAAATGGGTAGTCACATTTAGCTTGGAGGTTTTTTTACCTGCACTACAATATCCAACAAGGTACTAATAACCATATATATGTTTCACATATTTATACATTTATATAGGTATCCTTATCTCACACTTCACTTGATAACATTCTTTTTTATTCTTTTCACCCTGTTTTCTTTTCTCTTTGTACACTTCCCTGCACTTTTCTCTCTTACTCCTCTCTTTCCTTCTTTCCTCACCTTTTATTACCATCACTTTGGTATCCTCTACACCAGGGGTCTCCAAACTTTTCAAACATAGGGCCTCTTTATTGTCCTTCAGACTTTAGGAGGGCCGGATTGAGGCCAGCAGGGGCAGAGAATGTCCCAGGTCCAGCAGCGTTGAGAGTAAATGTGGCCTTAGGGTTGTAGGAGTCAGTAGGAGGAGGAGTAGGGCCCCTATCAGTAGGAGAGATAGTATCCCATCATTAATATCAGTAGAAGAAATAGTGCCCCCTTGTTGTTGTCAGTGGAAGGAATAGTGTCTCATATCAGTTGGAGGAATAGTGCCCCAAGGGCCGCATAAAGGCTAGCAAAGGGCCACATCTGGCCCTCGGGCCGCAGTTTGGAGACCCCTGCTCTACACCTTCACCTGCTCTCACACACTTTAACACAATATATACATATTTTATTTATTTTTTCTCAATGATTTTACCAACCAATCCTATTTTTGGATTTTTTTTCCCCCTACCTATGCATATAAACTATTGCCTAGTTTTACTCGTTCCCATATATGTTAACCCTTTGCCCGCTTGATATCCCCCTGTCTATCAGTGACAGATTAGGGATTCTGTGCATGCCCAGTGCCCCAAACGATTTCAATGACTAAATTTAATATTTAACACTTGATTTGACAATTTATCAATACATATTTACACTTCTTAATAGGTGTTTGCTGTGGCTGTCGCTTCGCTGGGTTTCCCTCTCCGGCCCGGCCCGGACCCCACTGGACCCTTCCCTTTGTGCTTGTGGGCCCCTGTAGGCCATTTTTGTTTGGCACCTGGGGTACCGTTTAGGGGTTTGCCCTCCTTGTGAAAATGTTCATCTAGGGCAGTGCTTCTCAAATAGTGGGGCGGGCCCCCCTGGGGGGGCCCGAGGCTCCATGAAGGGGGGCTCGAGCCTTCTTCCGGACTGCAGCGATCGCGCCATTTAGAAGCCGCTGTCCCCAGCCTCCTGCGCTAGTTAGAGGAGCGGACGGCGGGAGGCGGGACATTGTTGAACTGACAGGTGGGACCAGAGAGGTAGCAGCCTATCATGTTGGACGGCAGGTGATTGGCTGCTAGGAGGTGGTCCTAGCAGCCAATCACCAGTTCGCCCAAAAGTCTCCCCGCCCCGCCCAGTGCTGCTGCGGCTTCACTTGACGAATGTCCCGCCTCCTGCTCTCCGTGCTGAAACGTTACAGGTAGGAGTGGAGAGGGAAGGGAGGAAAAATATATGGAAATGTTAAGGACGAGGAGTGGGGGCTGTGCTGTGGGGGGTTATGTGATGGGGCAAACTGTGTGCAGGATATGTGATGGGGGTCATGTAAAGGGGGAAATACTGTGTGGGGGGATATGTGATGGGACAATACTGTGTGGGGGGATATGTGATGGGACAATACTGTGTGGGGGGATATGTGATGGGACAATACTGTGTGGGGGGATATGTGATGGGACAATACTGTGTGAGGGGATATGTGATGGGGCAATAATGTGTGGGGGGATATGTGAAGAAGGGCAATACTGTGTGTGGGGGGGATATGTGAAGAAGGGCAATACTGTGTGTGGGGGGGATATGTGAAGAAGGGCAATACTGTGTGTGGGGGGGATATGTGAAGAAGGGCAATACTGTGTGGGGGGGATATGTGAAGAAGGGCAATACTGTGTGGGGGATATGTGGATACAGTGTTATGCAGAGGTGTACTTATAACAATTTTATAGACAAATGATACTATTTACAGTCGCGCGGGGGGGGGGGGGGCGCGAAATGTTTTCTTCTTCCTAGGGGGGGCATGACAGAAAATAATTGAGAAGCACTGATCTAGGGGTCCTTCTGTGGATTTAAGTCAACTCTGGTCTAGACACAATTGAGTTTACACGCTGTGAGTGGGTAACTATATATATTAATATATTATTATGTTCCACAATACTCAGTGTTAATTGTCAAGACTGCTTTACTTTTATATATTCATTTTCTGTTACAGTAGCACCTCAACCTCCTCCGAAGAAGACCCCAATACGGGTTGAAACGTGTCAGGATTTACGTGACCCACATATTAACCATTCATGTTAATTGATGTCATGTATTGTGGTGCATACTCCTTGTGTAAACGTTTTTAGTGTATACTATACCAGAACTTATTTTTACAATTTTTTATTAATTAAACTTTTTTACCTTTATACATTTTTGTACTCCATCGAATCCTTTACCAATTTGCTGCCTAAAAACCCCATTGGAGAGCCCTTCCACATACAATATTTTTTAGGGGTGAGCAGCACTTTCCCTACCCCCGTTGTGTCCTTTTCCATTTCATATATTTTTTTATAACCTAACCCTGATTTAAGCACTTAAGGCCTTGAAAGGATTTGCCCCCTTAATGACCAGAGCACTTTTTACAATGTGTCACTGCGCTGCTTTAATTGGTAATTGCGCGGCCATGCAATGCTGTACCCAAACAAAATTTGCGGCATATTTTTCCCACAAATGTTTTTCTTTTGGTGATATTTGATCACCTTTGGGGTTTTTATTTTTTTGTGATATATGTATGTTAAGACCTGCAGTGGGTATGGTACTGCGGCCTTCTTTCCATCTCCCAATCGCCGATCATAAGGGATTATCGCTACCATAGAAGGTAGAGGGATAGTGGGGATGTATGCAGTTTCCAAGATGATTCTTCCGAATGGTTAGAGTATTCCCCCC